>HG995156.1:612093-3112093 GCA_905333025.2 Pyrochroa serraticornis
GTTTACTTCGACGATATCCGCAGGTCAGTTTCAAAGATACGCGCGTTTAAAACGGCAAATAACCGTAATCGTCTCCTTTTCTTTTCAAACGCTCGAATCTCGCATCAGAGCATAACTTACCAGGTAAATCCCAAACCGTACGTCCTAGCTAATTTCACCCCAACGCAAAACTTCTTGGGATGCACCGCTTGATGTCAAAAAACTTTTTTTCGGTGAGATCGGCAGGTCCGTTTCAGAGGTACTCACAATAAAAAACGCCAAATGCCGTACTCGTCACCTTTTCGTGTAAAAGACACAAACTTCGCATCACAGATTTTTTTCTTAATATTCGTTTTTCCCAACTTTTTTGATACTATCAAAAAGTTTGTCTCAAATGAATAAAGTGAAGAATAAAAATGAAAAATTTTTCTTTTCAACTTTTGAACTTAGAAAATTAAAAAAAAATAAAACTATCCAAACCTGCAAATCTAAAAATTTTAGCGTATCTAACTTGTTGACCAAAATGGCCGCAATTTAAAATTTTTGCCAAGGAAACATAACATTTTGAAAAAAATTGTAAAAAAAATTTTTCATCCCTTAATATGCGTTTTTCCCAACTTTTTTTTAATACCATCAAAAAGTTTGTCCCAATTGATAAAAATGAAAAAAAAAATGTCTTCCTAGTTTTTTGAAAAAAAATTATTATTTTTTTCTCCAAATCCGAAAGTTCTAGCGTATTTAACTTGTTAACAAAAATGGCGACAATTGATATTTTTTGTTCAGAAAAAAATCGTAAAAAAAATTTTCATCCCTTAATATGCGTTTTTTAGAAATCTTTTGTGAGACAAATTTTTTGATAGTATCAAAAAAGTTGGGAAAAACGAATATTAAGAAAAAAATCTGTGATGCGAAGTTTGTGTCTTTCACACGAAAAGGTGATTATTACGGCATTTGGCGTATTTTATTGTGAGTATCTCTGAAACGAACATGCAGATTTCACCGAAAAGAAGTTTCTTGGCATCAAGCGGTGCATCCCAACAACTTTTGCGTTGGCGTGAAATTAGCTAGGACGTACGGTTTGGGATTTACCTAGTAAGTTATGCTCTGATGCGAAATTCGAGCGTTTGAAAAGAAAAGGAGACGATTACGGCTATTTGCCGTTTTAAACGCGCGTATCTTTGAAACTGACCTGCGGATATCGTCAAAGTAAATTTTTTCTGCATTAAGCGGTGCGTTCCAGCAACTTTTGCGGAGGGGTGAAATTAGCTAGGACGTACGGTTTGGAATTTACGTGGTAGGTTTTGCTCTAATGCGAAATTCAAGCGTTTCACACGAAGAGGAGCCGATTGCGGCAATTTGCGCTTTTAAATCTGCGTTTCTCTGAAACTGACCTGTAGATTTCATCGAAGTAAACTTTTTTGGCATTAAGCGGTGTGTCCTAACAACTTTGGACCTGGATGAAATTGCCTAGGGCGTACCGCTTGGGATTTAAGTGGTGTGATTTGGGTGCATAAAAAAAAATTTCTACAATTTTTTTTAAAATGTTATTTTTTCAGAGCAAAAAATTTAATGCCGGACATTTTGGTCAACAAATTAAAAACGCTAGAACTTTCGGATTAGGATTTATAAGGGGTTTTTTCAATTCTTTAATGCGGACCGTTTCAACCGAATTTTTGAAATTTCAACCAAAATTTTGAGAAATTTAAGCAATAATTTTTTGATGAATCGTTACGCATCGGTTCTGTCAATTAGGTAAAATAATTTTTAAAAAATTAGAAGTTATTTTTTAAACACGAGTATAAGTCAAGGAAATATGGATTTATAGCTACAAAATTTAGATTTAAATCGACTTAAAGGAAAACGTAGTGTGATCAAGTCACAGTTTACGCGTCGAGTTAATGCATGCAAATATTTACAAGTTTCACGTGAAAACCTTTTTAGCGATTTTCATAAGGTACAATCTGAGATTCATAGTACGGAATTTACAGAAATTGAAGAAAAGGAGTTTGGGAAGTTTGAAGACAAATATATGCAAATTGCGTTTGTTAGCGCCACCACGTATTCGGGTAGAAGATTATGAATAAGCTGATACTAAACTTACCTTTCACTTTCAATAACGCCCCATCTGATGCTGAACTCCAGGGGTTTAAACAGGTAGGTTAGGAAGGTAAGAATTTGGATGCCTAGAATTCGATGACCAACTACGGATGCGTTCACTATTAATTTCCGTCCGCGTACTTCGGTTACTTATTTTCTACTAACTAAAAACCACCCTTGTCGCTATCGCTCTAGCTTTTTATATTAAAGTTAGATAGTGGTGTAGCAAAATAAACAAATTTAAAAATAACGAAATAGAACCTATTCCTGGCGCTAACATTCTCCCGGCCTTGAAAGGTTCTTTCAAAAAGCAAATAATAAATTAACTTAATCATAAATTTCATATGAATTGCGTTTGGTCGCATAAACCCCAAATAATAATTAAAGGGAAAGAAATACTTAATGAAATGAACGCTCACAACTTAAAGTTTTAATTTCCTACTGTGTAGGTAACGGACACAATCGTCCAACAGGACGCTTATATATGCCGGTCTTTGTTCTAACAGTAGCAACGCGAATTACTCCATCCTTAACAGGGAACACCTCCTCAATAATTCCCAAAGGCCATTGTAGAGAGGTGCTACCATCTTGTCGTAATACCACGAGGGTTCCCGATTTTACCGGACACGATGGAGTGTTCCACCTTTGCCTTGATTGTAAGGAAGTCAAATATTCTACATTCCATCGCTTCTAATATGATTGGACTATCTGATCCAATAATTTCTTACGAGATAAGCGATTGATAGTAATCTGAGTTACGTCACTAGCTGGTAAGGACTTCAAAGGTGTGAAAGTCAAAAAATGTGCAGGCGTTAAAGCTAAAGGTTCAGCAGGATCAGAACTTAACCAACAAAGTGGTCGCAAATTCAGTAAACACTCGATCTGTGCCAGAATGGTAGCAAACTCTTCAAAATTTGCGAACCAATAACGCGGTTTAAATGCATTTTTACTACCTTTATCCCAGCTTCCCGAATTCCTCCGAAATGAGGAGCGACTGGAGGATTAAACTTCCATTCAATTCGGTTTTCCGCAAGCTCATTTTTAACTGCTTCCATAAGAGGTTTGGATCGCACAAATTAGGATAAAGAATCGAGTTGAGCTTTAGCTCCGACAAAATTAGTCCCATTGTCAGAGTACATGACTGCGCATGGGCCTCGACGTGATAAAAACCGCTTGAAGGCGGCGAGAAAAGTGTCCGTGGATAAATCAGAAGCAATTTCAAGGTGTAATGCACGTGTGGCAAGACAAGCAAAAAGACATATATACGCCTTTTGTGATTTGATTCCTCGTCTACGGGACAAGGTTATAGAAAAGGGACCTCCATAGTCTACCCCCGTGTAAAAAAAAGCCTTTGCTTCGATCACCCGTGGGGTTGGAAGGTCTGCCATTAATGGAAGTTGTGAACGAGGTCAAAATTTGAAGCAAACATTACATTTTTGAATGAGCTTTCGAATAAGTCCTCTACTAGACAAAATACAGAATTTTTGTCTAAGTATGGTTGATAGCAAATGCGGGCCTGCATGGAGGTTTTTGCGATGATAATAAATAATAATTAAATTAACTAAATTGTGCGACTTCGGAAGTAAAATAGGATGTTGTTGATCATAGTTTAAATTGGAGTTAGCAAGTCGACCACCTACTCTTAGCAACCCGTTATTTACAAAAGGTCGTAAATTTCGCAAATTCGGAGAGCTACATCCCGTTTTCTTCAGCAAATGAAACTCTTTAGTAAAACAAATCTTTTGAATAGTGTGAATTAACATTGTTTCGGATTTGTTTAGATCAGCTGCGGAAATTGTCTTACCATGAATTGGTAGCAATTTTACAAATCGAAGTACAAAAACCGTAATTCTAAGTAGTTTCCTCCAATCTGAAATTCTAACTACTAAATTTAAAATTGAATTTGCATTATTAATATTTGCGGCGCAACAGACTTCACCCTTCTCCCTTGCTTCACACTTCATATTTTTGTCTTCGACAAAAACATTAATCGGCCACAAGGACTTATCCAAAACTAACGAGCTTGGTCCTGATAACCAACTACTGTGCTTGACAAATTGTCCAGGTGTCAAACCCCGTGAAAGGCAGTCTGCTGGGTCTTCTTTACCACTGATGTGAAACCATTGAGAAGGTGAAATTAAATCTTGAATTTTTGCGACTCGATTGGCAACAAAAGTATTCCAACGAGATGGTGATCCGTGAATCCAATGTAGTGCGATAGTGGAATCCGAAAATGCGTAAATATCGTTGATAGCAATCCGCGACTCAAAGGTATCAATTACAAGATGTAATAGTTTACTCAACAGTAGCGCTCCACAGAGTTGAAATCTTTAAAATGGACACAGTTTTCATAGATGCTACCTTTGATTTCGCGCAAATCATCATGCTTTGAGATGCATTCTCAGACAAGACCACTCGTATAAACACCACCGCACCATAAGCCTTTTCTGATGCGTCTGCGAACCCAATCAAGGTGACAGGTGTGTTTTCAAAAACTGATAAGTGGCGAGATATTTGAAAGTTACCTGTAAGGTGCAACTCCTCACAAAATTCTGACCATAGATTACTAATATGTAAAGGCGGCGTAGCATCCCAATCTAATTTAATTTTCCACAGTTCTTTTATTAACACTTTTGCGAAAAATATAAGAGGTGCTAAAAATCCTAGCGGATCATAAATGCGTGCGATTGCCGACAATATATTTCGTTTTGAACATGTTTTTTCCGGAATAGCTAGTTTAAATGAAAAGTGATCAGTACTAGCATGCCATTGCAGCCCTAACACAGACGAAGTATTTTCGTCAAATTCAAGCGTATTATATAATTTACTGTGCTCAGGTATTTCAACTAAAAGTTCTGAAGACTTTGTGTTCCATTTGACCAAATCAAACCCTCCCGCGGAAAATAATTCACACAACTCGCTACGAAATATTTTAGCTTTATCCAGGCTACCTACAGACGAAATCATATCATCCATATATGTATCTCTTAGCACAACTTCTGACGCTAAGGGAAAAGATTTAGATTCATCAATGGCAAGCTAACGAACTGTGCGTAATGCAATGTATGGAGTATGGAGAAGACTTTAAGCCAAAGGCAACACGATTAAGCGTGTAAGTTTGTATGGGTTCTGCGCAGGACGTCCTCCAGAGAATTCTTTGAAAATCTTTATCATTAGGAGAGAGAATAATTTGTGGGAACATCTTTTTTAAGTCGGTTGTCATTGCAAATTTAAACAATCGAAAATTTAATAGAAGCGTTCTAACATCAGCCTGCAATTTTGGACCTTTGTGTAAAATACCATTTGGCGAAATTCCTCTATCTGTCTTTGCACTTGAGTCCAGTACTATTCTTAATGGAGTACTTACACTACCGGGCTTAAAAACTGCATGATGGGGAATATAATATGCGAGCGCTGCCGGCGCTGCTTCGCGAACTAAGGACATAAATCCCTTATCTATTTGCTCTTGCATAGCAGATTTGTACATTCTTTCAAACTCAGGGTTTGATTGAAATCTCTTTTCTAAAGCATGAAATCTTCTAGATGCAACAGTGTAAGAGTCGCCTAAAAGACTCGGATCTTGATTGAAAGGTAAACGCACAATGTATCGACCTGATTCATCGCGTTTCTGTGTAGATTCAAAAAACCTTTCACAGTTCCTTTCTTCGCTGTCGAAAGAAGAAGCGACTGAAACTTCCTCCAACTCCCAAAATTTCTTTACAATTGTGTTTATTGGTTCTATGACTGAACAAAATGTTTGACTGAACGAAGGAGTCTGAACTGTTGGCGCGCTTCCTACAATAACATATCCTAACGAAGTTTCAATAGCGTAAGGTGAACTGATAGGACCTGAAATTTTCTTATTACGTAATGTTTGTGCAAATATATCAGCTCCCAAAATTCCATCAATTTCACCTGGCGTCGCGGATGTATCGTCAGCAAGTGGCAAATCTTGTAAAAATTCAAAAGACGTAGTTTCAACAGATTCGGCGGGCATTTTTAACGTTATCTTATCAATAAGTAAAGCATCTAAACAATATTTAATGTTATCGTCAAATCTTGAAGTGATTAATAACTTTGTGCGACCTGAAACCCTTTGCAGAGCTGCCCCAATTCCAGAAACTTGCAAAGATAATTGTTGCATCGGCAACTGCAAATTTTTACAACATTTTAAAGTGAGAAAATTGCCCTGACTAGCTTAGTCAAGAAGTACTCAAATCCTAGCGTTTCTGCCGTTTGGCAACCTTAAATATACAACAGCCGTTGACAATAATACAATGCAATTAGCAATTGACAAAGCCGAGCAAAAACTAAGGGCTTGTGCCTTATTTGAGTCTTCGACGGGAGCGTACTTTTCGGAATTACCGATAGTGTTCTGCGAGTTGGCAGAATTTTCTATTTGTACATCATTAGTGGTTATCCAATGCAAAATACTATGATGTCGCTTTGCGCATGTTTGACAGCTATATTTAAATTTACAAAGTTTGGTTTTGTGTATAGAACTTAGACAATTTAGACATAATTGCTTGTTTTTTGCACATTGAAAGCGTTCTTTTGTCGATAAGTTTAAAAACTCATTGCGGGAGTATAAAGCGTGCGAACCATGACAGAAAATACATTTTTATTCGAATCTCCCTGGTGTGTTACTTACTATAAAAGAGCGGGCTTGCGCTAAGTTTGGCGAATTTGTTTTATGTTTGTAAGCATGGTGATTAGAACTATCTTGAAGGGCTAGTATCTTAGACTGACGTTGTATAAATTCTAAGATTTCTGTATATGTCGGAGATTCCTTGGTGGTGCGTGTAATCTCAAATAGCTTTAATGTATCTTTATCAATTTTGGAAAGTGCTATAAAGGATAACATAAAATCCGATAAATCACTCAATTTCAACCCTTTAAGTGCTTTAACACTTGAATCAAACTTTTCTAAAAAGGCATTAAGGCAATTTACATTTTCACTATGAGAAGGTTTGAAATTCAAAATTTGTTCCATATAACTATTTGCTAAGATCCGCTTGTCTTCATATTTGGTAACTAAAGCCGTCCAGATAATGTCATAATTTTTGGCGGTTGGCGTTATTCCCGAGCAAACACTCAGTGCCTTTCCCGTAAGCTTGCCTAACAAGTAATGTAATTTGTTTATCGGGTCAACCTCGGTATTTTCATGAATCAAACTTTTGAAAGTCTCATAAAAAACTGACCATTCAACTGCGCTACCACTAAAGCCTGGTAATTAAACTTTCGGAAGCTTTACTAAAAAATTATGCGAGCTATTTTGTGATGTTATTGGCTTGGACTCAGATAGTAGATTAACACGTTTAGCACTTCTTTTTATATAACCACACATTTCATCTACAGTGTCCAAAAGATTATAACCTGGCGTAAATTCTTTATCCAACTTCATGCCTAACTCGTTTATTTGATCTAACACGTCACTAATAGCGATTATTGTTTCCTCAAAAGTTTCATATCTAATTTTAAAATAATCGAGCTCCTTTTTTTCGTTGAGCTTTTTGCTTGAATCGTAAAGTCGTTGACTGCGAAGAAACAATGATTCCTTTTCTCTCTCAAGAACTTTTAACTTGTTTGCGTCCATTTTCCAATAGAAAATTTTATAATATTTGGGTATATGCGAGCAAATGCGTTAATATTACCGATTAACCGTAAGCGTAGCGTGCAGGAGGAAAAATTGCCATTGCCAAAAAAAGGCGAAGATCAAAACTAGAAAGTTTTAAGCGTGATAGCGCGAAAGTAAACGGTAAAGTAGACGAAACTATAATGCGAAAGCGGAAGGCATTATCCTGTTAACGAGGGACCAAACAAATGTTAGCGCCACCACGTATTCGGGTGGAGGATTATGAATAAGCTGATACTAAACTTATCTTTCACTTTCAATAACGCCCGATCTGATGCTGAACTCTAGGGGTTTAAACAGGTAGGGTAGGAAGGTAGGAATTTGGATGCCTAGAATTCGATGACCAACTACGGATGCGTTCACTATTAATTTCCGTTCGCGTACTTCGGTTACTTATTTTCTACTAACTAAAAACCACCATTGTTTCTTTCGCTCTAGCTTTTTATATTAAAGTTAGATAGTGGTGTAGCAAATTAAACAGATTTAAAAATAACGAGATAGAACCTATTCCTGGCGCTAACAGCGTGTTTAATTACAACAAAAATAGAAAATCTAGAGGAAAACTGTAAAAGTACAGATAAATCACAAAATTTGGAGCGGCAGTGTAATATTAATGTAAAATTACCTGCTTTAAATTTACCTAATTTTAGCGGAAGTTATTGTGAATGGATTCCATTCAGGGATTCGTTTAAGGCTTCACGATAATCAACAGTTAAACGATTGTCAAAAATTGCATTATTTGCGATCGTGTTTAAAGGAAGAAGCTTTCCGTACGTTTGAATCTTTAGCTGTATCTGCCGACAATTACAGTCAAGCATGGTTGTTGTTAGAGAAACGTTACGAAAACAAAAGACTGGTCGTGCAAGATCATGTCATCTCGATATTGAGTTTGCCGGAAATAAGCAAAGCAAATTGTTAAATGTTGCGGCAATTTTTGTATAAGCTCAATAGTCAATTAGCAGCATTGAAAGTGTTAAAAATGGCTGTGGCTCATTGGGACGCATTATTAATTCCAATAGTGGTATCAAAATTGGACTTAATCACCAAGCGTGATTGGGAAGCGTCTCTTAACGTGGAAGTTTGGCAGCAAAAGGAATTTATTGAATTTTTAGAAAAGAAATGTGCCGTATTAGAAGCATTAGATAATAGTAGAGAATTAACCAGCAATAAGGAGACGCCATTGCGTACCAAGTCGAGGGTTTCCTTTGCAATTACGAGTAAAAAGAGTCAATACTCATGCATTAAATGTAAAAAGTCACATGGACTTCATCAATGCGATAAGTTTGCAAATCTTAGCATTACTGACAGAACCGCGTTAGTTAAACAACATAAGTTGTGTTTTAATTGTCTTCGCCCAGGTCATAGGAACCTTAATTGCTTATCAAATAGAGTATGTCGTACCTGCGGTGGTAAACATAATTCTTTGCTACACATACCCAAACCCTCATTAAGGTCAATGGTCGAAAAAAGTGAAAGTCTGGAAGAAAGCCAGGTATCCGCCCTTTGCATGAGCAGGGACCGTGGGATTGTGCTGCTTTCTACTGCCGTAGTGTTGTTGCAAAATGCTTCAGGGAATTTTGTTGAATGCAGATGTTTGCTGGATTCTGCATCGGAAATAAACATAATTACGGAGAGAATGTGTAGGAATTTACATTTGAACAAGAAAAACTGTTCAATCAAAAACAATGGTATAAATGGTAGAAAAAGTAGAGCTAATAATTCTACCAGAGTGTAAGTTATGTCATGCAACAAGGATTTTTCTATGTATATTAATTGCATTATCATGAACAAAATCACATCCAACGTACCTAACTCTTCGTTTGATAGCAGCAAAATTGATATTCCATCAGGATATACATTAGCAGACCCTAATTTTAATATTCCAGCTCCGATAGATTTATTAATTGGTGCTCGCCAGTTTTGGGAGCTGATAGGCTGCAAGAAAATTAAGATTCCACACTCTCAATTATTATTAACGGATTCTAGGCTTGTCTGGACATTAGGCGGAATTATTGGTAGTGACAAATGTAAGAATTCAGTTTCGGTCAGTATTAGTAGTTGTTATTTGTCACGTACCGACAATCAGAATGTAGTCTCCAATGATTTGGTGAAACGTGTCTGGAAACAAAAGGAGATCCAAGAATCGACAGCATTTGAGCAAAGGAGGGTTGTGCGCTCACAGCAAAACTCTTCTAATTTGATTACTCGCAGTGTAATGCCTTTACAATTGCAGGATAGAAAACTGTGGTTTCAGGGTTTTAGGTTTTTGCAATATAGCAAATATCAGTGGCCTAATTACAACAAAGAAGCTGGCGATATCAATTCAATCAACGAAGATAAACTGGGTACCTAAGTAATGGTGGAAAGAAAAAACTCCGATTTGTCATGTTTTTCTAAATTTTCTAAATTCATAAGGCTTAATCGTGTAATAGCTTATGTGTTGCGTTTTGTGCATAACGAAAGAAATCCTGATAGTCATTTGATTGGAAATCTAAATGAAAAGGAATTAAATAAAGCCTACAAAGCTGAGGTTAGAATTATTCAGAAAGAAGAAGTTTCTGATGAGCGAAAGGCGCTCAGTAGAATTATGAATTTTGATAAATCAAATAAATTATTATCATGGGATCCGTTTTTAGATGGTGATCCAATAATTATAATAAAAGTTAGAAGTAGGCACTCAATGTGTAGCTATAGTAGGAAGTCTCGGATTGCTTTTCCCGAAACAAATAATGCAAAAGGGCATTATTCTTATGGTTTTGGTTCTTTCTACAAATGTCATGTCACACCTAGGGGTCTAAATTTTAATGGTTTAACGGAGAGACTGATTCGATCCGTAAAGCTTCATTTAAAACGAATACTAGGTAATGCTTCATTAACATATGAAGAGATGAAGCATTACTTATTCAGATAGAGGAGGTCATTAATTCGCATCCTTTGATTCCCTTATCCAATGATCTAAATAATTCTACACCACTGACACCGGCCTATTTTCTCATTGGAGCATTTCTTACTTCTCCTGAGGACCACAACTTAACTTCAGTGGCCATCAACAAACTGTCCAGGTACCAACGTATTGGGCAGTTGCGGCAACATTTTTGGCGCCGGTTTTACAAAGAAGTGGTGACGCATTTGCAGATTCTTCAAAAGTGGAAACAATCTCCAGAAGCAAAGATGAATATTGGGATTTTAGTAATTATCGGTGAAGACAATGTGGCAGCGTTAAATTGGAAACTAACACGAGTTGTTCCATTGCATCCAGGGCAAGACGGCATTATTCGTGTGGTTTCAGTGCGCTCTTCAAGTGGAGTGTTTTGCCGGGCAGTGAGCAAGCTTTGTCCGTTACCCCAAGACGAGGGTTAATTAGAAACTGTTCTATTCATGGTCAGTACCAACACCAGTAGCAGATGTCTTGAGCTACAACGTTTTCGCTTTTGTGTTAGTGTCGAGTGTATCATGGGCAATTTTCGCGATTGTTAGTGAAAAACTGGACAGTGTTTCTTGACAAATTTATTTTGATATATTTTTATGAATTGTGATTTTTGATTTGATTTGTATAATTTAATCCATTTTGTGTCGAACGACCAGTCCTAAATTGGTTTTAGTTGGTTCGATCTGATTCTCAGATTTAATATGTTCGTGGATTTTATTATAATTATTTGTCGTTTTTTATAATTCTAATCTAACCTTGATTTGAGAATTTATTTGGTATTTGATATCTGTGTATTTAGTCAACTGATTTTGTGTAATTTGAGTTTAATTTTCAGTTTGATGTTTAGTTTAGGATTTGATATCTTTGATTTCTTATTTTCATGAATTATAATTTTTGATTTGTCATGTATAGTTTAATTCAATTTCGTTTCGAATGGCCAGTCCTAAATTAGTTTATGATTTAGTATGTTCGTGGAATTTGTCGTTTCTTATAATTCAAATCTAACTTTGATTAAGAATTGGTTATCTTTGTAGTAGTCAGTTTTAACTGATTTTGTGTCCAGTTTTCAATTTGGTATTTAGTTTAGGATTTGATATCTTTGATTTTGATGCATAATTTTATCTAGTTAGTAATTTTTGTTCACATTATTGACATTCGTCAATGAGGGGGAGTATGTAGCGGCCGGTTACATAGTTTTGCTAGGTTCCATTGTTAACCGTCTCTGGAATTTAGGTCAAGTTGGGTTTTCCCAAATTGTTCGTTAAGGGGTGGAGAAAACCCACCGGTCAATAACTTAGATAGGGCAACAATAAGTCCACGTGACTTTACCTGTATAAATACCAGGGATGGTTGGCAATGGATTGTTACTCCTCTACAGTTCATACAAGAAGCATGTGCTTTCTTAGCTGCTTCTCTCCACCAAGGATGTAACAAAATAAAAGGCTTTCGGGTATACCAACAAAGTACAAACTTTCTTATACAGAATCAATTTATTATATAGCTTGCATTACTGAAATAGAACATTTAGTTAAAACTACTCGATTAGAAGATATTGAAACTCATCACTACCTGTTAATACAAACAATGATTTCTCAATTTTTAACGACTTTCTAAATCACATACGATATCTTCGAGAAAATTGAAATAGCAATCACCTTTTCAAAATAAAATACATTTCATAATTCAATAATAGAACCAAATGATCTTCTACCAAAAATTGCACACATCAACAGCCAAGTAAACGGTTTCAAGTTGCCTTTTGAACCAGTATTAGAAAATATCTTAGTGTTCGAAAAATCAAAGAAAATCAAAAGTTATAGTAGAAAAAATCAGATTGTGTTTGTTTTAGAAATACCAATCGACGCAGCCGAAAATTATAACTATTTTCACCTATACTCGTTACCATTTCCAATATTAAATTTTTTCAAAACAATTATACCTTTTTCCAAATTCCTTCTCCTTAACGAAAATAACTACGCATTTTCGGATGTCCAATGCCAAGAGGTTAAAAAAAGAAAAATTTTATGTGAAAAAGCAAACTTAGCAAGAATCAGTGACGGAGCCCCATGTGAAATCGAGCTGTTAAAATTTTCCACCAACACCACCAATTGTCAGTTCGTACCAATACATTTAACCACCATAAAATATCCAGAAAGTTGAAGATAACAAGTGGATTATAGTCACACCTAATACCATCGTAGTGCAACAAAAATGTGGTAACAATAGGGAAGACGTTCCATTAAATGGAAGTTACCTGATCGAAATTTACAACTCATGCCAAGTGCAAATCAAAGACACTATTATAAAAACTTTTCAAGACCCCGAACCAAATTTCAAATCAATAACGTTACCCCCCATTCAACTTGTCAAAGACATTTTCAGTGAACGAGAACTTAAACGTGAACTCTTAGACATTAAAGCCATTGACTTGGACAATATTAAAAGTGTTTCCAGTGCCCTTAACAATCAGAAACTTAAGTTAGATATAATCGATGATCAACCAATACATTTTCAAAAACTTAGCTTTTGCACAATTCTATTATACGTTTTATTAGTTATAGGGATCATCTACATGTTGTACCATCGTTTTGCCCAATCATCGAAGTTTTCCAGATTAGCGAAAAACTCCAAAAAAAACCCGCAAAATCTACAAGGCCATGGGAATCAACCAACGAACTCTGTGACAATCCCACAGTTTTTATTAACGGCGGAGGAGTTACATGACTGCTAATCTATGAAGAAATGCTGATATGATGAGAACATCTCGTCGCCGACGCCGGCGCTAAGTCAGCATGTTGTAGTTTATAAAAGTAGCTGCATTATAATAATAAGTTAGAATTTTGCTTTTATGTGTTAGGTCGTAGTCTCTCAGTTGTAATTTTGTTGCTCCGTAGTAAAATTAAATTTTTAAAAACTGATTTTAATTTGCTCGGAAGTTAACTTGCTCACTCATCGAGCTGATCAGCATGTCTGTAGCTTGCCTAGTTTCAGAAAAATCGAGAATCATGTGCAATTTTACAACATTCAAATAAAAAAACCTTTTCAAAAGAACTTCATTCTTTCAATTGCTATAAGATTTATCACTCAGAGAAGTAATTTGAATGCAAACATTTAGAGCTGATCAGTTCTTCTGTAACTTGATCAGTTTTCGAAAAATCAAGTACTATGTGCAATATGACAACGTCCAACCAACGGCAGCTTTTCAAAAGAAGTTTTCTCCATCAAATAACAGGAAACTAGGCATACAAAAAAAATTATTAAATACGAACTCATTGAGCTAATCAGTTTCTCTGTAGCTTGTATATTTTTCAGATTCGAGCATGAAATGCAATATGTCAAGGTGCAAAGAATTCAAACTTATAAAAAGAAATTCATTCCCACAATTGCTATGAAATCTTTAGTAAGTAATTTGAAGGCGAACCCATGGAGCTAATCAGCTTCTCTGTAGCTTGCTTAGTTTTCAAAAAATCAGGCATCATATGCAATATGACAACGTCCAATCAACGGAAGCTTATAAAAAGAGGTTTTTTCCTTCAAATATTGGGAAACTTGTCACACAAGGAAGAAGTATAAATACGAACTCATTGAGCTAATCAGTTTCTCTGTAGGTTGCTTAGTTTTCGAAAATCAAGAATCATGTGCAATTTGACAACATCCAAATAAAAAAACTCTTTAAAAAGAACTTCATTTTTTCAATTGCTATAAAATTTATCACACAGAGAAGTAATTTGAACGCAAAGTTTTGGAGCCTATCAGCTCCTCTGCAACTTGATTTGTTTCGAAGAATCGAGTACTATGTGCAATATGACAACGTCCAACCAACAAAAGCTTTTCAAAAGAAGTTCTTTTAACCGATTACAAGAAAACTAAGCACAGAAAGAAGAAATTTGATTAATAATAATAATAATAACAATAAAAACTTTGTTCAAATTTGAAACGGTGAAGAGGTCAGCATTACTGGTTTCCACTCTTACCAAGTACAGAGTCATCATTAACAATATAATAATATTATTTCTCTCTTTTCGGCCGTAACAGACCACAGGTATAAAATTAAAAACATTCTCTCAAAAAGCTAAGTAAGTACACATTTATGTAAATGCACCCGTATACAAAAATTAAAATTAATAATTAAGAGCGGCATTGGGATTTTCTAGCAAATTTCGCGTTAGCATTTTCTTAAAGTTGTTCGGATTTTCAGCGCCCAGGAACTCGGAGGCAAATCTGTTATACAGTACAGCAGACAGGTAGCCAAAGCTAGCCTTAAAAGCTTTCAAGCGACAACGAGGAACATCGCACAGGTGACGGTTACGCAACTGAAAATCTGCAGCTGTGTTATGACGCTGATACCTGGGAGTGACAAACTGAAACAGATAGGCGGGAGTGCCAGTATTTAAAATCTTGTACAGGATGCAGTAGTACCGCAACACTGCACGATCTGTGAACTTCAAGATACCCAGACGCTCATAATGTGGAGTAATATGTTCCTGCCTATTTATGCTAAATGCAAACCTGAGAGAACAATTTTCGACGACTTGTATTTTATGTTGAAACTCACGGGACAGAAATCAGTAGTAAACGCAGGAGCGATAGTCAAATCTATTCATAATCAGAGAATTGACCAGCTTAAATTTGACGTCCTGAGGCAAAATAATCTTGAAAGAAAACAGGCAACTTAGCTTCGCGTACGCAAAGCCACACAACTCCGTGACATGCCGTCGAAAAGACAAATGCTGGTCTATAGTAACCCCCGGGTCTCTGCCCATTTCCCTACATTCGATGACACGTCCATTCAAGATGACAGGTGTTGTGCGATTAAACTCAGCCCTGTCGCGACTCGCACGTGTCCCCACGCACAATAAAATGGATTTCTCGGCGTTGAGCTTAAGTCCATGCTTAACCGACCAGTGGAAGACCGCATCCAGGTTAGCATTAAGTTCGTCGATTACTGAGTCAGGACCAGACGGTTCGGCAGTCATATAGATTTGAGTGTCGTCAGCGTAGATATGGTGCCCTCAACTATGCGCCAAGACTTCGGGAAGACTGGATGTATATACTGAAAACATAATGGGTCCCAGCACACTACCCTGGGGTACTCCGCCAGAGACATCCAGTTCGTCGGATAGTTGATCCTGAATCCTCACAGCCTGCGTCCGCGCCGACAAGTAGCTTCGAAACCAACCAACTGCACAATCGCTGAATCCGAAATAATGAAGCTTTGCGACCATCAACTTATGATCAACCATATCAAAGGCCTTACTGTAATCTAACAGAACAATATATGTTACCTTTGAGTTATTTTTTCCAACAGCCACATCGTTAGTAACCCTTAGCAGCGCCGTGGCCGTGCTGTGACCTTTTTTAAAACCAGACTGCATAACAGGCAACAAAGAATACCGTTCAACATGTTCCGTAAATCTTGCCCTCAGAGCAAGCTCCAATAGTTGTGAGCAGCAAGACAGGATTCTAATGGGGCGCAGATGCTTCATCTCCGCTGCCACCGGCACTTTAGCCAGCGGTGTTACAATAGCCTTTTTCCAGGCCAGAGGCACCACCCCACGATTCAGGGAAACATTAATAATGTGAGTTACCGCTCTGAGGCAAAACGGAAACACAAGCCTGAGCATTCTTAATCCTATATCATCCGCTCCACGAGCACCAGATCGAAGCGACGACAACATGTCCATGACTTCCTCCTCGGACACTGGTCTCCAAGACAACATCCGCTGCATCCAAGGATGAACGGAAGCGTTAAACTCGTCCAGGGTGCCACCGTCAATCGGTATTCCAGGAATACTAAGGAAGTAAGAATTTATGTCGTTTGGGTTAGCAAGCAGAGGCGAAATCCTGTTTCTAGGTTTCCGGTGAACACGTAAGCCTGCAAGCGTCGACCACAACGCTCCGGTGTCGCCCTCACACTGTCTTATGCGATGCTGTACATAAGCCACCCTCTCTCGTCGAACGGCCTCGGTCAGAAAATTTCTCATATCTATATAAAACTTCAGATGGACAACATTCCCCGTTCTGCGATATTTCTTAAACGCAGATTCTTTTAGTTTGATCATTTTGCGAATGGTGAAAGTGATGTACGGTCTTGAACTCTTTCTGCACACAACGGTCCGAAGCGGAGCATAAACATCAAACAGAGCCCGGACTGCGCCGTTTAGAAATTGCACTTTCTCATCAATACCTTCCAGCCCCAAGACGCGGTCCCAATCAACAATTTCAGCATCACTAGCAAAAGCTACAGGTTGCATACTCCTAAAATCTCTGAAACAAACTCGTCGCGGAGCACCTCGTATGAATGAGTAGGCAAGCGTGCAGTAGGTCAAACGCTGATCAGACATACCCAGCAAATCAATTGTCCCAGAGACAATCACCCTCTCATCTCTCAGCACACAAATAAGGTCGATCAACGTAACAGAGGTCCCAGCAATCCTAGTAGGCTCTTCAATAATCTGTCGCAAGTCCAACGCATCCAGAATCCTAGCAAGCGCGCGGGCGCCGCGAGAGGTATACCCGAGAAAATCAACGTTAAAATCACCCACAACCACTACACGGTCCGAATCAGATGCAGTATTACCAATTATCTCCTCCAAAACTGACAGGCTGAATATAGTACTTGATGGCGGCCTATAAACCACCCCAAAAGCTATCTTTATATTTCTTATAAATATTAATATCCATAAACGCTCCAAGCCCTCTGCGTCCGCCTTGCCATTTTCCATAACCCTAAACTTTATTCGGTGGCTAACATAGCAACAAACACCGCCACCCCTCGATAACCTGTCCGCTCGGACAAGCTGACAGCCTTCGACCGCAAACAATTCAGATGAGTCTTCCGGCTTTAGCCACGTCTCAGAAAGTGCAAGGATGTCAAAATTGTTGCTCTCTACAAACATCACAAACTCACCGAAAGAAGAGCTGAGGGACCTTATATTTACGTGGCAGAACGACAAGAATCCAGCCCCACAGCCAAGTCTGCCTTGTGCTGGCAAACCATCGGCGTCATCATCAGACGTAGAACTTGCCGAGCCATCAGGGACTACCGAGGTGACACTCCTCCCAAATACAGAAGATAAGGGCCCAGCATCCACGCAGCCATTTCCAGGCCCAGAACCCTCCTCCACACTGCAATCAGTTACGCACAATAATTGCTAGGAGACTGCAGTCCTCGAGGCACTGTTATCGCAAACCCCAAACAGATCAAACCTAAGTTTTGCCAGCGATCTTATATAGGACGAGCACTTATCTAGGTCTCAAGCTGCGTGTGCAACACTCACACCAACGTCGCGTCCCTTGTTATAATTTATGCAGTTTATACACCGATATTGACTTTTTTGTTCAGATGTTAGAGAACACTTCTTGATGGGGTGCTCCTCGGAACATAAGGGACAAATGGGACTCTCCTTTCTAGTGCATCGGTAAGCTACATGGTTGAAACCGTTGCAAGAAAAATATCTACGCAGCCAAACAGCATCATATACAGAGCAGCCGTCCAGGCCAACAAGCACATGGCCTACATCTAAAAACTTCCTGTACGTGACCGCGTCAAGTCGCACCGTGGCCTGAAATAATTCTTAATTTTTCTTAACAGCAGTAACAGACAGTACCTCACACACCGATTCCGAAGCGAATAAAGAATCATTTTGTTTTCTCAAATATTCCGCAAGAGTAGAGCGGTCAACTGCCTCAGACATGCCAACAATTCGAACACTCGGAGACAGACCCTTAAGCTCACGCACCTCATAAGACTGGGACAGTTTCTCTCCCGCCACCCCACGGAACTTTAAAGATGCAGCGGCGTCGCGACATCGCAAAATTACTGCACCATCCTTAAGCTGAGTCACCCGCTTGATGTCAATACCTGCAGCTACCGGATCAACCTTACTAAGTATATCTGCCTTGGTTTTAGAAACAAACTGCACCCCTACTACCGGCCTAACAAGCACCTTCGTCTGCGCGCTTCTCGAAGCAATATCTGCGTAAAGCCCACCACCAGACATTCCGCGAGCGGGATGGACCAAGCCTCTCGAAGAACCCGCAGTCCCCCGCGTCCCAATGGCCCTTGCAACAGTGTCAGAAATGCTCCGGGATGACGTCTCAGACAACGAAGCAAGCCAGGGCAGTGCATGATCCATAAATTCCTTTTTAAAATCCTTCATGTTTTTAGAAAGAACAGCCAATATCTCGTCAAGCTTATCCTGAAAAAGTTTGCCCAGGCCATCCCGATCGACAGTCATACAATCCCGCTGGCACCCATCGCATCTCCAGGAGAGCCCCCTAGTGCCTTTAAGAAATTTCACTAATTCGCGCGGAAGCTGGGCACATTCCAAATGAATTGAAGCATTGCAAGTACCGCTGCACAAAAGTCCGGGCGACGATAAAGAAAAAGCCGCCCCACACGCATCGCGAACAGGAGCCATGACAAAGCAAGGGCAGCCTATCGCAGGGAGTCCCGGCGGTCACCGGCAACAAGTCGCCACCAAGTGCCCCTATTTTTTACACTGGTTCCGTACGGAGGAGCAACGAGCAGCGGCAAACCGCAGTGAGCGGACACCACAAGCGAGTTACTTATCAATGCGGTAGAGCTATAACTCACGTTTATCAGCGACACTGATAAGGGAAAAAAGCATAAACAATTCGACTAAGTTGCCAAAATCCCAGATCCAGTCCCTCAACTTCAAGAAAAATCAACTCCATCAGAACGAGCAACTCACCCCTAACAGGCGGATAGCAAACAACTCAAAAAAATTGCAGAGTAGCATACGTGAAGAAAGCGAAAATAAAAAGATAGCAACGCCACACCCACCAAACCATGGCGATTTTTCACCATCAATTACGAGCTAATGGAGCAAATCAGCTTCCCTGTAGCTTGCTTAGTTTTCGAAATTCGCGCAGCAAATTCAATATGGCAACGTCCAAACAACGGAGGCCTATAAAAATAACTTTTTCCCTTTAATTGCTAAGAAATTTGTCACACGGAGAAGCAGTTTGAACGCAGACTTCTGGAGCTGATCTGTTCCTCTGTATCATTTACAATATGACTACGTCCTAAGAATGGAAGCTTATAAAAAGAAATTAATTCTTCAAATTGCTATGAAATTTTTACAAGCAGAGAAGTAATTTTAATGCAAACTCATGGAGCTAATCAGCTTCTCAGTTGCTTGCTTAGATTTCGAAAAATCGAGAATCATGCGCAATATGACAACATCCAAATAAAAGAGCTTTTAAAATGAGCTTCATTTCTTTAGTTGCTATAAGATTTATCATACAGAGCAGTAATTTGAATGCAAACATTTTTGCAGCTAATCAGTTCCTCTGTAGCTTGCTTAGTATCCGAGAATTCGAGTACTATGTGCAACATGACAACATCTAAACAGCGGAAGTTTCCAAAGGAAGTTCTTTCAACCAATTACACGGAAACTTGGCACACCAAGAAGAAATTTAAATACAAACTCATGGAGCAAATCAGTTTCTCTGTAGCTTGTTTAGTTTTGGAAGCTCGAGCGACATGACAACGTCCGAATAACGGAAGCCTATAAAAATAACTTCTTCCCTCCAATTGCTAGGAAATTTGTCACGCAGAGAAATAATTTTAATGCAAATTCATAGAGTTAATCAGTTTCTCAATAATTGCACTAGTTTTTGATAAAACAAGCATCATATGCAAAATAGTAACATTCAAATAACGAAAGCCTTTAAAAATAAATTCATTCATCCTATTGCTATAAAATTTGGCAGACAGAGAAGTAACTTTTGGAGCTAGTTAGTTCTTGTGTATCTTGCTTAATTTTCAAAAAATTGTGCATCATATGCAATATGACTACGTCCAAAGAATGGTAACTTATAAAAAGAACTTCATTCCTCCAATTCCTATGAAATTTCCACACGCCGAGTGAGCAGGCTAAATGAAGTGCTGCATATAATTTTTTCTGGTCAAAAAATGTAAATTGCGGCCATTTTGCTCAACAAGTTAAATACTCTGAAATTTTCGGATTTGGAGATACAAAAAATTCTATTTTTTTTTCAAAAAATTTTCTAAGTCCAAGATTAGGAAAAATTTGTTTTTTTTTTAATTTTTATCAATTAAGACCAATTTCTTGATGTAATCAAAAAATTTCTAAAAAACGCATATTAAGGGATGAAAATTTTTTTACGATTTTTTTCTGAACAAAAAATATCAATTGTCGACATTTTTGTCAACAAGTTAAATACGCTAGAACTTTCGGATTTGGAGAAAAAAATAATAATTTTTTTTCAAAAAATTTTCTAAGTCCAAAACTACGAAGACATTTTTTTTTTCATTTTTATCAATTGGGACAAGCTTTTTGATGGTATTAAAAAAAAGTTGGGAAAAACGCATATTAAGGGATGAAAAATTTTTTTTTACGAATTTTTTCAAAATGTTATGTTTTCTTGGTAAAAATTTTAAATTGCGGCCATTTTGGTCAACAAGTTAGATACGCTAAAGTTTTTAGATTCGGAGGTTTGGATAGTTTTAGTTTTTTTCTTTAATTTCCTAAGTTCAAAAGTTGGAAAAAAAAATTTTTATTAAAGAATTTCTAAAAAACGCATATCAAGGGATGAAAAAAATTTTTTACGATTTTTTTCTGAACAATTGATATTTTTTGTTCGGAAAAAAATCGTAAAAAAATTCGAGCGTTTGAAAAGAAAAGGAGACGATTACGGCTATTTGCCGTTTTAAACGCGCGTATCTTTGAAACTGACCTGCGGATATCGTCAAAGTAAATTTTTTTTGCATTAAGCGGTGCGTTCCAGCAACCTTTGCGGAGGGGTGAAATTAGCTAGGACGTACGGTTTGGAATTTACGTGGTAGGTTTTGCTCTAATGCGAAATTCAAGCGTTTCACACGAAGAGGAGTCGATTGCGGCAATTTGCGCTTTTAAATCTGCGTTTCTCTGAAACTGACCTGTAGATTTCATCGAAGTAAACTTTTTTGGCATTAAGCGGTGTGTCCTAACAACTCTGAACCGGGATGAAATTGCCTAGGGCGTACCGCTTGGGATTTAAGGGGTGTGATTTGGGTGCATAAAAAAAAATTTTTACAATTTTTTTTAAAATGTTATTTTTTCAGAGCAAAAAATTTAATGGCGGACATTTTGGTCAACAAATTAGAAACGCTAGAACTTTTGGATTAGGATATATAAGGGGTTTTTCAATTCTTTAATGCGGACCGTTTCAACCGAATTTTTGAAGTTTCAACCGAAATTTTGAAAAATTTAAGCAATAATTTTTTGATGAATCGTTACGCATCGGTTCTGTCAATTAGGTAAAATAATTTTTAAAAAATTAGAAGTTATTTTTTAAACACGAGTATAAATCAAGAAAATATGGATTTATAGCTACAAAATTTAGATTTAAATCGACTTAAAGGAAAACGTAGTGTGATCAAGTCACAGTTTACGCGTCGAGTTAATGCATGCAAATATTTACAAGTTTCACGTGAAAACCTTTTTAGCGATTTTAATAAGGTACAATCTGAGATTCATAGTTCGGAATTTACAGAAATTGAAGAAAAGGAGTTTGGGGAGTTTGAAGACAAATATATGCAAATTGCGTGTGTTAGCGCCACCACGTATTCGGGTGGAGGATTATGAATAAGCTGATACTAAACTTACCTTTCACTTTCAATAACGCCCCATCTGATGCTGAGCCTTAGGGGTTTAAACAGGTAGGTTAGGAAGGTAAGAATTTGGATGCCTAGAATTCGATGACCAACTACGGATGCGTTCACTATTAATTTCCGTCCGCGTACTTTCGGTTACTTATTTTCTACTAACTAAAAACCACCATTGTCGCTATCGCTCTAGCTTTTTATACTAAAGTTAGATAGTGGTGTAGCAAAATAAACAAATTTAAAAATAACGAAATAGAACCTATTCCTGGCGCTAACATTCTCCCGGCCTTGAAAGGTTCTTTCAAAAAGCAAATAATAAATTAACTTAATCATAAATTTCATATGAATTACGTTTGGTCGCATAAACCCCAAATAATAATTAAAGGGAAAAAAATACTTAATGAAATGAACGCTCACAACTTAAAGTTTTAATTTCCTACTGTGTAGGTAACGGACACAATCGTCCAACAGGACGCTTATATATGCCGGTCTTTGTTCTAACAGTAGCAACGCGAATTACTCCATCCTTAACAGGGAACACCTCCTCAATAATTCCCAAAGGCCATTGTAGAGAGGTGCTACCATCTTGTCGTAATACCACGAGGGTTCCCGATTTTACCGGACACGATGGAGTGTTCCACCTATGCCTTGATTGTAAGGAAGTCAAATATTCTACATGCCATCGCTTCTAATATGATTGGACTATCTGATCCAATAATTTCTTACGAGATAAGCGATTGATAGTAATCTGAGTTACGTCACTAGCTGGTAAGGACTTCAAAGGTGTGAAAGTCAAAAAATGTGCAGGCGTTAAAGCTAAAGGTTCAGCAGGATCAGAACTTAACCAAAAAAGTGGTCGCAAATTCAGTAAACACTCGATCTGTGCCAGAACGGTAGCAAACTCTTCATAAGATAAAATTTGCGAACCAATAACGCGGTTTAAATGCATTTTTACTACCTTTATCCCAGCTTCCCAAATTCCTCCGAAATGAGGAGCGACTGGAGGATTAAACTTCCATTCAATTCGGTTTTCCGCAAGCTCATTTTTAACTGCTTCCATAAGAGGTTCGGATCGCACAAATTAGGATAAAGAATCGAGTTGAGCTTTAGCTCCGACAAAATTAGTCCCATTGTCAGAGAACATGACTGCGCATGGGCCTCGACGTGATAAAAACCGCTTGAAGGCGGCGAGAAAAGTGTCCGTGGATAAATCAGAAGCAATTTCAAGGTGTAATGCACGTGTGGCAAGACAAGCAAGAAGACATATATACGCCTTTTGTGATTTGATTCCTCGTCTACGGGACAAGGTTATAGAAAAGGGACCTCCATAGTCAACCCCCGTGTGAAAAAAAGCCTTTGCTTCGATCACCCGTGGGGTTGGAAGGTCTGCCATTAATGGAAGTTGTGAACGAGGTCGAAATTTGAAGCAAACATTACATTTTTGAATGAGCTTTCGAATAAGTCCTCTACTAGACAAAATCCAGAATTTTTGTCTAAGTATGGATGATAGCAAATGCGGACCTGCATGGAGGTTTTTGCGATGATAATAAATAATAATTAAATTAACTAAATTGTGCAACTTCGGAAGTAAAATAGGATGTTGTTGATCATAGTTTAAATTGGAGTTAGCAAGTCGACCACCGACTCTTAGCAACCTGTTATTTACAAAAGGTCGTAAATTTCGCAAATTCGGAGAGCTACATCCCGTTTTCTTCAGCAAATGAAACTCTTTAGTAAAACAAATCTTTTGAATAGTGCGAATTAACATTGTTTCGGATTTGTTTAGATCAGCTGCGGAAATTGTCTTACCATGAATTGGTAGCAATTTTACAAATCGAAGTACAAAAACCGTAATTCTAAGTAGTTTCCTCCAATCTGAAATTCTAACTACTAAATTTAAAATTGAATTTGCATTATTAATATTTGCGGCGCAACAGACTTCACCCTTCTCCCTTGCTTCACACTTCATATTTTTGTCTTTGACAAAAACATTAATCGGCCACAAGGACTTATCCAAAACTAACCAGCTTGGTCCTGATAACCAACTACTGTGCTTGACAAATTGTCCAGGTGTCAAACCCCGTGAAAGGCAGTCTGCTGGGTCTTCTTTACCACTGATGTGAAACCATTGAGAAGGTGAAATTAAATCTTAAATTTTTGCGACTCGATTGGCAACAAAAGTATTCCAACGAGATGGTGATCCGTGAATCCAATGTAGTGCGATAGTGGAATCCGAAAATGCGTAAATATCGTTGATAGCAATCCGCGACTCAAAGGTATCAATTACAAAATGTAATAGTTTACTCAACAGTAGCGCTCCACAGAGTTGAAATCTTGGAATGGACACAGTTTTCATAGGTGCTACCTTTGATTTCGCGCAAATCATCATGCTTCGAGATGTATTCTCAGACAAGACCACTCGTATAAACACCACCGCACCATAAGCCTTTCCTGATGCGTCTGCGAACCCAATCAAGGTGACAGGTGTGTTTTCAAAAACTGATAAGTGGCGAGATATTTGAAAGTTACCTATAAGGTGCAACTCCTCACAAAGTTCTGACCATAGATTACTAATATGTAAAGGCGGCGTAGCATCCCAATCTAATTTAATTTTCCACAGTTCTTTTATTAACACTTTTGCGAAAAATATAAGAGGTGCTAAAAATCCTAGCGGATCATAAATGCGTGCGATTGCCGACAATATATTTCGTTTTGAACATGTTTTTTCCGGAATAGCTAGTTTAAATGAAAAGTGATCAGTACTAGCATGCCATTGCAGCCCTAACACAGACGAAGAATTTTCGTCAAATTCAAGCGTATTATATAATTTACTGTGCTCAGGTATTTCAAGTAAAAGTTCTGAAGACTTTGTGTTCCATTTGACCAAATTAAACCCTCCCGCGGAAAATAATTCACACAACTCGCTACGAAATATCCTAGCTTTATCCAGGCTACCTACAGACGAAATCATATCATCCATATATGTATCTCGTAGCACAACTTCTGACGCTAAGGGAAAAGATTTAGATTCATCAATGGCAAGCTAACGAACTGTGCGTAATGCAATGTATGGAGTATGGAGAAGACTTTAAGCCAAAGGCAACACGATTAAGCGTGTAAGTTTGTATGGGTTCTGCGCAGGACGACCTCCAGAGAATTCTTTGAAAATCTCTATCATTAGGAGAGAGAATAATTTGTGGGAGCATCTTTTTTAAGTCGGTTGTCATTGCAAACTTAAACAATCGAAAATTTAATAGAAGCGTTCTAACATCAGCCTGCAATTTTGGACCTTTGTGTAAAATACTATTTTGCGAAATTCCTCTATCTGTCTTTGCACTTGAGTCCAGTACTATTCTTAATGGAGTACTTACACTACTGGGCTTAAAAACCTTTCACAGTTCCTTTCTTCGCTGTCGAAAGAAGAAGCGACTGAAACTTCCTCCAACTCCCAAAATTTCTTTACAATTGTGTTTATTGGTTCTATGACTGAACAAAATGTTTGACTGAACGAAGGAGTCTGAACTGTTGGCGCGCTTCCTACAATAACATAGCCTAACGAAGTTTCAATAGCGTAAGGTGAACTGTTAGGACCTGAAATTTTCTTATTACGAAATGTTTGTGCAAATATATCAGCTCTCAAGATTCCATCAATTTCACCTGGCGTCGCGGATGTATCGTCAGCAAGTGGCAAATCTTGTAAAAATTCAAAAGACGTAGTTTCAACAGATTCGGCGGGCATTTTTAACGTTATCTTATCAATAAGTAAAGCATCTAAACAATATTTAATGTTATCGTCAAATCTTGAAGTGATTAATAACTTTGTGCGACCTGAAACCCTTTGCGGAGCTGCCCCAATTCCAGAAACTTGCAAAGATAATTGTTGCATCGGCAACTGCAAATTTTTACAACATTTTAAAGTGAGAAAATTGCCCTGACTAGCTTAGTGAAGAAGTACTCAAATCCTAGCGTTTCGGCCGTTTGGCAACCTTAAATATACAACAGCCGTTGACAATAATACAATGCAATTAGCAATTGACAAAGCCGAGCAAAAACTAAGGGCTTGTGCCTTATTTGAGTCTTCGACGGGAGCGTACTTTTCGGAATTACCGATAGTGTTCTGCGAGTTGGCAGAATTTTCTATTTGTACATCATTAGTGGTTATCCAATGCAAAATACTATGATGTCGCTTTGCGCATGTTTGACAGCTATATTTAAATTTACAAAGTTTGGTTTTGTGTATAGAACTTAGACAATTTAGACATAATTGCTTGTCTTTTGCACATTGAAAGCGTTCTTTTGTCGATAAGTTTAAAAACTCATTGCGGGAGTATAGAGCGTGCGAACCATGACAGAAAATACATTTTTGTTCGAATCTCCCTGGTGTGTTACTTACTATAAAAGAGCGGGCTTGCGCTAAGTTTGGCGAATTTGTTTTATGTTTGTAAGCATGGTGATTAAAACTATCTTGAAGGGCTAGTATCTTAGACTGACGTTGTATAAATTCTAAGATTTCTGTATATGTCGGAGATTCCTTGGTGGTGCGTGTAATCTCAAATAGCTTTAAAGTATCTTTATCAATTTTGGAAAGTGCTATAAAGGATAACATAAAATCCGATAAATCACTCAATTTCAACCCTTTAAGTGCTTTAACACTTTAATCAAACTTTTCTAAAAAGGCATTAAGGCATTTTACATTTTCACTATGAGAAGGTTTGAAATTCAAAATTTGTTCCATATAACTATTTGCTAAGATCCGCTTGTCTTCATATTTGGTAACTAAAGCCGTCCAGATAATGTCATAATTTTTGGCGGTTGGCGTTATTTCCGAGCAAACACTCAGTGCCTTTCCCGTAAGCTTGCCTAACAAGTAATGTAATTTGTTTATCGGGTCAACCTCGGTATTTTCATGAATCAAACTTTTGAAAGTCTCATAAAAAACTGACCATTCAGCTGCGCTACCACTAAAGCCTGGTAATTAAACTTTCGGAAGCTTTACTAAAAAATTATGCGAGCTATTTTGTGATGTTATTGGCTTGGACTCAGATAGTAGATTAACGCGTTTAGCACTTCTTTTTATATAACCACACATTTCATCTACAGTGTCCAAAAGATTATAACCTGGCGTAAATTCTTTATCCAACTTCATGCCTAACTCGTTTATTTGATCTAACATGTCACTAATAGCGATTATTGTTTCCTCAAAAGTTTCATATCTAATTTTAAAATAATCGAGCTCCTTTTTTTCGTTGAGCTTTTTGCTTGAATCGTAAAGTCGTTGACTGCGAAGAAACAATGTTTCCTTTTCTCTCTCAAGAACTTTTAACTTGTTTGCGTCCATTTTCCAATAGAAAATTTTATAATATTTGGGTATATGCGAGCAAATGCGTTAATATTACTGATTAACCATAAGCGTAGCGTGCAGGAGGAAAAATTGCCATTGCCAAAAAAAGGCGAAGATCAAAACTAGAAAGTTTTAAGCGTAATAGCGCGAAAGTAAACGGCAAAGTAGACGAAACTATAATGCGAAAGCGGAAGGCAGTATCCTGTTAACGAGGGACCAAACAAATGTTAGCGCCACCACGTATTCGGGTGGAGGATTATGAATAAGCTGATACTAAACTTATCTTTCACTTTCAATAACGCCCGATCTGATGCTGAACTCTAGGGGTTTAAACAGGTAGGGTAGGAAGGTAGGAATTAGGATGCCTAGAATTCGATGACCAACTACGGATGCGTTCACTATTAATTTCCGTCCGCGTACTTCGGTTACTTATTTTCTACTAACTAAAAACCACCATTGTTTCTTTCGCTCTAGCTTTTTATATTAAAGTTAGATAGTGGTGTAGCAAATTAAACAGATTTAAAAATAACGAAATAGAACCTATTCCTGGCGCCAACAGCGTGTTTTATTACAACAAAATTAGAAAATCTAGAGGAAAACTGTAAAAGTACAGATAAATCACAAAATTTGGAGCGGCAGTGTAATATTAATGTAAAATCACCTGCTTTAAATTTACCTAATTTTAGCGGAAGTTATTGTGAATGGATTCCATTCAGGGATTCGTTTAAGGCTTCACGATAATTAACAGTTAAACGATTGTCAAAAATTGCATTATTTGCGATCGTGTTTAAAGGAAGAAGCTTTCCGTACGGTTGAATCTTTAGCTGTATCTGCCGACAATTACAGTCAAGCATGGTTGTTGTTAGAGAAACGATACGAAAACAAAAGACTGATCGTGCAAGATCATGTCATCTCGATATTGAGTTTGCCGGAAATAAGCAAAGCAAATTGTTCAATGTTGCGGCAATTTTTGTATAATCTAAATAGTCAATTCGCAGCATTGAAAGTGTTAAAAATGGCTGTGGCTCATTGGGACGCATTATTAATTCCAATAGTGGTATCAAAATTGGACTTAATCACCAAGCGTGATTGGGAAGCGTCTCTTAACGTGGAAGTTTCGCAGCAAAAGGAATTTATTGAATTTTAAGAAAAGAAATGTGCCGTATTAGAAGCATTAGATAATAGTAGAGAATTAACCAGCAATAAGGAGACGCCATTGCGTACCAAGTCGAGGGTTTCCTTTGCAATTACGAGTAAAAAGAGTCAATACTCATGCATTAAATGTAAAAAGTCACATGGACTTCATCAATGCGATAAGTTTGCAAATCTTAGCATTACTGATAGAACCGCGTTAGTTAAACAACATAAGTTGTGTTTTAATTGTCTTCGCCCAGGTTATAGGAATTTTAATTGCTTATCAAATAGAGTTTGTCGTACCTGCGGTGGTAAACATAATTCTTTGCTACACATACCCAAACCCCCATTAAGGTCAATGGTCGAAAAAAGTGAAAGTCTGGAAGAAAGCCAGGTATCCGCCCTTTGCATGAGCAGGGACCGTGGGAATGTGCTGCTTTCTACTGCCGTAGTGTTGTTGCAAAATGCTTCAGGGAATTTTGTTGAATGCAGATGTTTGCTGGATTCTGCATCGGAAATAAACATAATTACGGAGAGAATGTGTAGGAATTTACATTTGAACAAGAAAAACGGTTCAATTAAAATTAATGGTATAAATGGTAGAAAAATTAGAGCTAATAATTCTACCAGAGTGTAAGTTATGTCATGCAACAAGGATTTTTCTATGTATATTAATTGCATTATCATGAACAAAATTACATCCAACGTACCTAACTCTTCGTTTGATAGCAGCAAAATTGATATTCCATCAGGATATACTTTAGCAGACCCTAATTTTAATATTCCAGCTCCGATAGATTTATTAATTGGTGCTCGCCAGTTTTAGGAGCTGATAGGCTGCAAGAAAATTAAGATTCCACACTCTCAATTATTATTAACGGATTCTAGGCTTGTCTGGACATTGGGCGGAATTATTGGTAGTGACAAATGTAAGAATTCAGTTTCGGTCAGTATTAGTAGTTGTTATTTGTCACGTACCGACAATCAGAATGTAGTCTCCAATGATTTGGTGAGACGTGTCTGGAAACAAAAGGAGATCCAAGAATCGACAGCATTTGAGCAAAGGAGGGTTGTGCGCTCACAGCAAAACTCTTCTAATTTGATTACTCGCAGTGTAATGCCTTTACAATTGCAGGATAGAAAACTGTGGTTTCAGGGTTCTAGGTTTTTGCAATATAGCAAATATCAGTGGCCTAATTACAACAAAGAAGCTGGCGATATCGATTCAATCAACGAAGATAAACTGGGTACCTAAGCAATGGTGGAAAGAAAAAACTCCGATTTGTCATGTTTTTCTAAATTTTCTAAATTCATAAGGCTTAATTGTGTAATAGCTTATGTGTTGCGTTTTGTGCATAACGCAAGAAATCCTGATAGTCATTTGATTGGAAAACTAAATGAAAAAGAATTAAATAAAGCCTACAAAGCTGAGGTTAGAATTATTCAGAAAGAAGAACTTTCTGATGAGCGAAAGGCGCTCAGTAGCATTATGAATTTTCATAAATCAAATAAATTATTATCATGGGATCCGTTTTTAGATGGTGATCCAATAATTAGAATAAAAGTTAGAAGTAGGCACTCAATGTGTAGCTATAATAGGAAGTCTCGGATTGCTTTTCCCGAAACAAATAATGCAAAAGGGCATTATTCTTATGGTTTTGGTGCTTTCTACAAATGTCATGTCACACCTAGGGGTCTAAATTTTAATGGTTTAACGGAGAGACTGATTCGATCCGTAAAGCTTCATTTAAAACGAATACTAGGTAATGCTTCATTAACATATGAAGAGATGAAGCATTACTTATTCAGATAGAGGAGGTCATTAATTCGCATCCTTTGATTCCCTTATCCAATGATCTAAATAATTCTACACCACTGACACCGGCCTATTTTCTCATTGGAGCATTTCTTACTTCTCCTGAGGACCACGACTTAACTTCAGTGGCCATCAACAAACTGTCCAGGTACCAACGTATTGGGCAGTTGCGGCAACATTTTCGGCGCCGGTTTTACAAAGAAGTGGTGACGCATCTGCAGATTCTTCAAAAGTGGAAACAATCTCCAGAAGCAAAGATGGATATTGGGATTTTAGTAATTATCGGTGAAGACAATGTGGCAGCGTTAAATTGGAAACTAACACGAGTTGTTCCATTGCATCCAGGGCAAGACGGCATTATTCGTGTGGTTTCAGTGCGCTCTTCAAGTGGAGTGTTTTGCCGGGCAGTGAGCAAGCTTTGTCCGTTACCCCAAGACGAGGGTTAATTAGAAACTGTTCTATTCATGGTCAGTACCAACACCAGTAGCAGATGTCTTGAGCTACAACGTTTTCGCTTTTGTGTTAGTGTCGAGTGTATCATGGGCAATTTTCGCGATTGTTAGTGAAAAACTGGACAATGTTTCTTGACAAATTTATTTTGATATATTTTTATGAATTGTGATTTTTGATTTGATTTGTATAATTTAATCCATTTTGTGTCGAACGACCAGTCCTAAATTGGTTTTAGTTGGTTCGATCTGATTCTCAGATTTAATATGTTCGTGGATTTTATTATAATTATTTGTCGTTTTTTATAATTCTAATCTAACCTTGATTTGAGAATTCATTTGGTATTTGATATCTGTGTATTTAGTCAACTGATTTTGTGTAATTTGAGTTTAATTTTCAGTTTGATGTTTAGTTTAGGATTTGATATCTTTGATTTCTTATTTTTATGAATTATAATTTTTGATTTGTCATGTATAGTTTAATTCAATTTTGTTTCGAATGGCCAGTCCTAACCCACCGGTCAATAACTTAGATAGGGCAACAATAAGTCCACGTGACTTTACCTGTATAAATACCAGGGATGGTTGGCAATAGATTGTTACTCCTCTACAGTTCATACAAGAAGCATGTGCTTTCTTGGCTGCTTCTCTCCACCTAGTATGTAACAAAATAAAAGATTTTCGTGTATATCAACAAAGTACAAACTTTCTTATACAGAATCAATTTATTATATAGCTTGCATTACTGAAATAGAACATTTAGTTAAAACTATTCGATTAGAAGATATTGAAACTCATCACTACCTGTTAATACAAACAATGATTTCTCAATTTTTAACGATTTTCTAAATCACATACGATATCTTCGAGAAAATTGAAATTGCAATCACCTTTTCAAAATGAAATACATTTCATAATTCAATAATAGAACCAAATGATCTTCTACCAAAAATTGCACACATCAACAGCCAAGTAAACGGTTTCAAATTGATTTTTGAACCAGTATTAGAAAATATCTTAGTGTTCGAAAAATCAAAGAAAATCAAAAGTTATAGTAGAAAAAATCAGATTGTGTTTGTTTTAGAAATACCGATCGACGCAGCCGAAAATTATAACTATTTTCACCTATACTCGTTACCATTTCCAATATTAAATTTTTTCAAAACAATTATACCTTTTTCCAAATTCCTTCTCCTTAACGAAAATAACTACGCATTTTCGGATGTCCAATGCCAAGAGGTTAAAAATAGAAAAATTTTATGTGAAAAAGCAAACTTAGCAAAAATCAGTGACGGAACCCCATGTGAAATCGAGCTGTTAAAATTTTCCACCAACACCACCAATTGTCAGTTTGTACCAATACATTTAACCACCATAAAATATCCAGAAAGTCGAAGATAACAAGTGGATTATAGTCACACCCAATACCATCGTAGTGCAACAAAAATGTGGTAACAATAGGGAAGACGTTCCATTAAATGGAAGTTACCTGATCGAAATTTACAACTCATGCCAAGTGCAAATCAAAGACACTATTATAAAAACTTTTCAGGACCCCCCAACCAAATTTCAAATCAATAACGTTACCCCCCATTCAACTTGTCAACGACATTTTCAGTGAACGAGAACTTAAACGTGAACTCTTAGACATTAAAGCCATTGACTTGGACAATATTAAAAGTGTTTCCAGTGCCCTTAACAATCAGAAACTTAAGTTAGATATAATCGATGATCCACCAATACATTTTCAAAAACTTAGCTTTTGCACAATTCTATTATACGTTTTATTAGTTATAGGGATCATCTACATGTTGTACCATCGTTTTGCCCAATCATCGAAGTTTTCCAGATTAGCGAAAAACTCCAAAAAAAACCCGCAAAATCTACAAGGCCATGGGAATCAACCAACGAACTCTGTGACAATCCCACAGTTTTTACTAACGGCGGAGGAGTTACATGACTGCTAATCTATGAAGAAATGCTGATATGATGAGAACATCTCGTCGCCGACGCCGGCGCTAAGTCAGCATGTTGTAGTTTATAAAAGTAGCTGCATTATAATAATAAGTTAGAATTTTGCTTTTATGTGTTAGGTCGTAGTCTCTCAGTTGTAATTTTGTTGCTCCGTAGTAAAATTAAATTTTTAAAAACTGATTTCAATTTGCTCGGAAGTTAACTTGCTCACTCATCGAGCTGATCAGCATGTCTGTAGCTTGCCTAGTTTCAGAAAAATCGAGAATCATGTGCAATTTTACAACATTCAAATAAAAAAACCTTTTCAAAAGAACTTCATTCTTTCAATTGCTATAAGATTTATCACTCAGAGAAGTAATTTGAATGCAAACATTTAGAGCTGATAAGTTCTTCTGTAACTTGCTCAGTTTTCGAAAAATCAAGTACTATGTGCAATATGACAACGTCCAACCAACGGCAGCTTTTCAAAAGAAGTTTTCTCCATCAAATAACAGGAAACTAGGCATACAGAAAAAATTATCAAATACGAACTCACTGAGCTAATCAGTTTCTCTGTAGCTTGTATATTTTTCAGATTCGAGCATGAAATGCAATATGTCAAGGTCCAAAGAATTCAAAGTTATAAAAAGAAATTCATTCCCACAATTGCTATGAAATCTTTAGTAAGTAATTTGAAGGCGAACCCATGGAGCTAATCAGCTTCTCTGTAGCTTGCTTAGTTTTCAAAAAATCAGGCATCATATGCAATATGACAACGTCCAATCAACTTAAGCTTATAAAAAGAGGTTTTTTCCTTCAAATATTGGGAAACTTGTCACACAAGGAAGAAGTATAAATACGAACTCATTGAGCTAATCAGTTTCTCTGTAGGTTGCTTAGTTTTCGAAAATCAAGAATCATGTGCAATTTGACAACATCCAAATAAAAAAACTTTTTAAAAAGAACTTCATTTTTTCAATTGCTATAAAATTTATCACACAGAGAAGTAATTTGAACGCAAAGTTTTGGAGCCTATCAGCTCCTCTGCAACTTGATTTGTTTCGAAGAATCGAGTACTATGTGCAATATGACAACGTCCAACCAACAAAAGCTTTTCGAAAGAAGTTCTTTTAACCGATTACAAGAAAACTAAGCGCAGAAAGAAGAAATTTGATTAATAATAATAATAATAATAATAAAAAGTTTGTTCAAATTTGAAACGGTGAAGAGGTCAGCATTGCTGGTTTCCACTCTTACCAAGTACAGAGTCATCATTAACAATATAATAATATTATTTTTCTCTTTTCGGCCGTAACAGACCACAGGTATAAAATTAAAAACATTCTCTCAAAAAGCTAAGTAAATACACATTTATGTAAATGCACCCGTATACAAAAATTAAAATTAATAATTAAGAGCGGCATTGGGATTTTCTAGCAAATTTCGCGTTAGCATTTTCTTAAAGTTGTTCGGATTTTCAGCCCCCAGGAACTCGGAGGCAAATCTGTTATACAGTACAGCAGACAGGTAGCCAAAGCTAGCCTTAAAAGCTTTCAAGCGACAACGGGGAACATCGCACAGGTGACGGTTACGCAACTGAAAATCTGCAGCTGTGTTATGACGCTGATACCTGGGAGTGACAAACTGAAACAGATAGGCGGGAGTGCCAGTATTTTAAATCTTGTACAGGATGCAGTAGTACCGCAACACTGCACGATCTGTGAACTTCAAGATACCCAGACGCTCATAATGTGGAGTAATATGTTCCTGCCTATTTATGCTAAATGCAAACCTGAGAGAACAATTTTCGACGACTTGTATTTTATGTTGAAACTCACGGGACAGAAACCAGTAGTAAACGCAGGAGCATTAGTCAAATCTATTCATAATCAGAGAATTAACCAGCTTAAATTTGACGTCCTGAGGCAAAATAATCTTGAAAGAAAACAGGCATCTTAGCTTCGCGTACGCAAAGCCACCCAACTCCGTGACATGCCGTCGAAAGGACAAATGCTGGTCTATAGTAACCCCCAGGTCTCTGCCCATTTCCCTACATTCGATGACACGTCCATTCAAGATGACAGGTGTTGTGCGATTAAACTCAGCCCTGTCGCGACTCGCACGTGTCCCCACGCACAATAAAATGCATTTCTCGGCGTTGAGCTTAAGTCCATGCTTAACCGACCAGTGGAAGACCGCATCCAGGTTAGCATTAAGTTCGTCGATTACTGAGTCAGGACCAGACGGATCGGCAGTCATATAGATTTGAGTGTCGTCAGCGTAGATATGGTGCCCGCAACTATGCGTCAGGACTTCGGGAAGACTGGATGTATATACTGAAAACATAATGGGTCCCAGCACACTACCCTGCGGTACTCCGCCAGAGACATCCAGCTCGTCGGATAGTTGATCCTGAATCCTCACAGCCTGCGTCCTCGCCGACAAGTAGCTTCGAAACCAACCAACTGCACAATCGCTGAATCCGAAATAATGAAGCTTTGCGACCATCAACTTATGATCAACCATATCAAAGGCCTTACTGTAATCTAACAGAACAATATATGTTACCTTTGAGTTATTTTTTCCAGCAGCCACATCGTTAGTAACCCTTAGCAGTGCCGTGGCCGTGCTGTGACCTTTTTTAAAACCAGACTGCATAACAGGCAACAAAGAATACCGTTCAACATGTTCCGTAAATCTTGCCCTCAGAGCAAGCTCCAATAGTTTTGAGCAGCAAGACAGGATACTAATGGGGCGCAGATGCTTCATCTCCGCTGCCACCGGCACTTTAGCCAGCGGTGTTACAATAGCCTTTTTCCAGGCCAGAGGCACCACCCCACGATTCAGGGAAACATTAATAATGTGAGTTACCGCTCTGAGGCAAAACGGAAACACAAGCCTGAGCATTCTTAATCCTATATCATCCGCTCCACGAGCACCAGATCGAAGCGACGACAACATGTCCATGACTTCCTCCTCGGACACCGGTCTCCAAGACAACATCCGCTGCATCGAAGGATGAACGGAAGCGTTAAACTCGTCCAGGGTGCCACCGTCAATCGGTATTCCAGGAATACTAAGGAAGTAGGAATTTATGTCGTTTGGGTTAGCAAGCAGAGGCGAAATCCTGTTTCTAGGTTTCCGGTGAACACGTAAGCCTGCGAGCGTCGACCACAACGCTCCGGTGTCGCCCTCACACTGTCTTATGCGATGCTGTACATAAGCCACCCTCTCTCGTCGAACAGCCTCGGTCAGAAAATTTCTCATATCTATGTAAAACTTCAGATGGACAACATTCCCCGTTCTGCGATATTTCTTAAACGCAGATTCTTTTAGTTTGATCATTTTGCGAATGGTGAAAGTGATGTACGGTCTTGAATTCTTTCTGCACACAACGGTCCGAAGCGGAGCATAAACATCAAACAGAGCCCGGACTGCGACGTTTAGAAATTCCACTTTCTCATCAATACTTTCCAGCCCCAAGACGCGGTTCCAATCAACAATTTCAGCATCACTAGCAAAAGCTACAGGTTACATACTCCTAAAATCTCTGAAACAAACTCGTCGCGGAGCACCTCGTATGAATGAGTAGGCAAGCGTGCAGTAGGTCAAACGCTGATCAGACATACCCAGCAAATCAATTGTCCCAGAGTCAATCACCCTCTCATCTCTCAGCACACAAATAAGGTCGATCAACGTAACAGAGGTCCCAGCAATCCTAGTAGGCTCTTCAATAATCTGTCGCAAGTCCAACGCATCCAGAATCCTAGCAAGCGCGCGGGCGCCGCGAGAGGTATACCCGAGAAAATCAACGTTAAAATCACCCACAACCTCTACACGGTCCGAATCAGATGCAGTATTACCATTTATCTCCTCCAAAACTGACAGGCTGAATATAGTACTTGATGGCGGCCTATAAACCACCCCAAAAGCTATCTTTATATTTCTTATAAATATTAATATCCATAAACGCTCCAAGCCCTCTGCGTCCGCCTTGCCATTTTCCATAACCCTAAACTTTATTCGGTGGCTAACATAGCAACAAACACCGCCACCCCTCAATAACCTGTCCGCTCGGACAAGCTGACAGCCCTCGACCGCAAACAATTCAGATGAGTCTTCCGGCTTTAGCCACGTCTCAGAAAGTGCAAGGATGTCAAAATTGTTGCTCTCTACAAACATCACAAACTCACCGAAAGAAGAGCTGAGGGACCTTATATTTACGTGGCAGAACGACAAGAATCCAGCCCCACAGCCAAGTCTGCCTTGTGCTGGCAAACCATCGGCGTCATCATCAGACGTAGAACTTGCCGAGCCATCAGGGACTACCGAGGTGACACTCCTCCCAAATACAGAAGATAAGGGCCCAGCATCCACGCAGCCATTTCCAGGCCCAGAACCCTCCTCCACACTGCAATCAGTTACGCACAATAATTGCTAGGAGACTGCAGTCCTCGAGGCACTGTTATCGCAAACCCCAAACAGATCAAACCTAAGTTTTGCCAGCGATCTTATATAGGACGAGCACTTATCTAGGTCTCAAGCTGCGTGTGCAACACTCACACCAACGTCGCGTCCCTTGTTATAATTTATGCAGTTTATACACCGATATTGACTTTTTTGTTCAGATGTTGGAGAACACTTCTTGATGGGGTGCTCCTCGGAACATAAGGGACAAATGGGACTCTCCTTTCTAGTGCATCGGTAAGCTACATGGTTGAAACCGTTGCAAGAAAAATATCTACGCAGCCAAACAGCATCATATACAGAGCAGCCGTCCAGGCCAACAAGCACATGGCCTACATCTAAAAGCTTCCTGTACGTGACCGCGTCAAGTCGCACCGTGGCCTGAAATAATTCTTAATTTTTCTTAACAGCAGTAACAGACAGTACCTCACACACCGATTCCGAAGCGAATAAAGAATCATTTTGTTTTCTCAAATATTCCGCAAGAGTAGAGCGGTCAACTGCCTCAGACATGCCAACAATTCGAACACTCGGAGACAGACCCTTAAGCTCACGCACCTCATAAGACTGGGACAGTTTCTCTCCCGCCACCCCACGGAACTTCATCGATGCAGCGGCGTCGCGACATCGCAAAATTACTGCACCATCCTTAAGCTGAGTCACCCGCTTGATGTCAATACCTGCAGCTACCGGATCAACCTTACTAAGTATATCTGCCTGGGTTTTAGAAACAAACTGCACCCCTACTACCGGCCTAACAAGCACCTTCGTCTGCGCGCTTCTCGAAGCAATATCTGCGTAAAGCCCACCACCAGACATTCCGCGAGCGGGATGGACCAAGCCTCCCGAAGAACCCGCAGTCCCCCGCGTCCCAATGGCCCTTGCAACAGTGTCAGAAATGCTCCGGGATGACGTCTCAGACACTGAAGCAAGCCGGGGCAGTGCATGATCCATAAATTCCTTTTTAAAATCCTTCATGTTTTTAGAAAGAACAGCCAATATCTCGTCAAGCTTATCCTGAAAAAGTTTGCCCAGGCCATCCCGATCGACAGTCATACAATCCCGCTGGCACCCATCGCATCTCCAGGAGAGCCCCCTAGTGCCTTTAAGAAATTTCACTAATTCGCGCGGAAGCTGGGCACATTCCAAATGAATTGAAGCATTGCAAGTACCGCTGCACAAAAGTCCGGGCGACGATAAAGAAAAAGCCGCCCCACACGCATCGCGAACAGGAGCCATGACAAAGCAAGGGCAGCCTATCGCAGGGAGTCCCGGCGGTCACCGGCAACAAGTCGCCACCAAGTGCCCCTATTTTTTACACTGGTTCCGTACGGAGGAGCAACGAGCAGCGGCAAACCGCAGTGAGCGGACACCACAAGCGAGTTACTTATCAATGCGGTAGAGCTATAACTCACGCTTATCAGCGACACTGATAAGGGAAAAAAGCATAAACAATTCGACTAAGTTGCCAAAATCCCAGATCCAGTCCCTCAACTTCAAAAAAAATCAACTCCATCAGAACGAGCAACTCACCCCTAACAGGCGGATAGCAAACAACTCAAAAAAATTGCAGAGTAGCATAAGTGAAGAAAGCGAAAATAAAAAGATAGCAACGCCACACCAACCAAACCATGGCGATTTTTCACCATCAATTACGAGCTAATGGAGCAAATCAGCTTCCCTGTAGCTTGCTTAGTTTTCGAAATTCGCGCAGCAAATTCAATATGGCAACGTCCAAACAACGGAGGCCTATAAAAATAACTTTTTCCCTTTAATTGCTAAGAAATTTGTCACACGGAGAAGCAGTTTGAACGCAGACTTCTGGAGCTGATCTGTTCCTCTGTATCATTTACAATATGACTACGTCCTAAGAATGGAAGCTTATAAAAAGAAATTAATTCTTCAAATTGCTATGAAATTTTTACAAGCAGAGAAGTAATTTTAATGCAAACTCATGGAGCTAATCAGCTTCTCAGTTGCTTGCTTAGATTTCGAAAAATCGAGAATCATGTGCAATATGACAACATCCAAATAAAAGAGCTTTTAAAATGAGCTTCATTTCTTTAGTTGCTATAAGATTTATCATACAGAGCAGTAATTTGAATGCAAACATTTTTGCAGCTAATCAGTTCCTCTGTAGCTTGCTTAGTATCCGAGAATTCGAGTACTATGTGCAACATGACAACATCTAAACAGCGGAAGTTTCCAAAGGAAGTTCTTTCAACCAATTACACGGAAACTTGGCACACCAAGAAGAAATTTAAATACAAACTCATGGAGCAAATCAGTTTCTCTGTAGCTTGCTTAGTTTTGGAAGGTCGAGCGACATGACAACGTCCGAATAACGGAAGCCTATAAAAATAACTTCTTCCCTCCAATTGCTAGGAAATTTGTCACGCAGAGAAATAATTTTAATGCAAATTCATAGAGTTAATCAGTTTCTCAATAATTGCACTAGTTTTTGATAAAACAAGCATCATATGCAAAATAGTAACATTCAAATAACGAAAGCGTTTAAAAATAAATTCATTCATCCTATTGCTATAAAATTTGGCAGACAGAGAAGTAACTTTTGGAGCTAGTTAGTTCTTGTGTATCTTGCTTAATTTTCAAAAAATTGTGCATCATATGCAATATGACTACGTCCAAAGAATGGTAACTTATAAAAAGAACTTCATTCCTCCAATTCCTATGAAATTTCCACACGCAGAGTGAGCAGGCTAAATGAAGTGCTGCATATAATTTTTTCTGGTCAAAAAATGTAAATTGCGGCCATTTTGCTCAACAAGTTAAATACGCTGAAATTTTCGGATTTGGAGATACAAAAAATTCTATTTTTTTTTCAAAAATTTTCTAAGTCCAAGATTAGGAAATTTTGTTTTTTTTTAAATTTTTATCAATTAAGACCAATTTCTTGATGTAATCAAAAAATTTCTAAAAAACGCATATTAAAGGATGAAAATTTTTTTACGATTTTTTTCTGAACAAAAAATATCAATTGTCGCCATTTTTGTCAACAAGTTAAATACGCTAGAACTTTCGGATTTGGAGAAAAAAATAATAATTTTTTTTCAAAAAATTTTCTAAGTCCAAAACTACGAAGACATTTTTTTTTTCATTTTTATCAATTGGGACAAGCTTTTTGATGGTATTAAAAAAAAGTTGGGAAAAACGCATATTAAGGGATGAAAAAATTTTTTTTACGAATTTTTTCAAAATGTTGTTTCCTTGGCAAAAATTTTAAATTGCGGCCATTTTGGTCAACAAGTTAGATACGCTAAAGTTTTTAGATTCGGAGGTTTGGATAGTTTTAGTTTTTTTTTTTAATTTCCTAAGTTCAAAAGTTGGAAAAAAAAAATTTTATTAAAGAATTTCTAAAAAACGCATATCAAGGGATGAAAAAATTTTTTTACGATTTTTTTCTGAACAAAAATGGCGACAATTGATATTTTTTGTTCAGAAAAAAATCGTAAAAAAATTTTTTTTAGAAATTCTTTAATAAAAATTTTTTTTTCCAACTTTTGAACTTAGGAAATTAAAAAAAAAAACTAAAACTATCCAAACCTCCGAATCTAAAAACTTTAGCGTATCTAACTTGTTGACCAAAATGACCGCAATTTAAAATTTTTGCCAAGGAAACAACATTTTGAAAAAATTCGTAAAAAAAATTTTTTCATCCCTTAATATGCGTTTTTCACAACTTTTTTTTAATACCATCAAAAAGCTTGTCCCAATTGATAAAAATGAAAAAAAAAATGTCTTCCTAGTTTTGGACTTAGAAAATTTTTTGAAAAAAAATTATTATTTTTTTCTCCAAATCCGAAAGTTCTAGCGTATTTAACTTGTTGACAAAAATGGCGACAATTGATATTTTTTGTTCAGAAAAAAATCGTAAAAAAATTTTCATCCCTTAATATGCGTTTTTTAGAAATTTTTTGATTACATCAAGAAATTGGTCTTAATTGATAAAAATTAAAAAAAAAACAAATTTTTCCTAATCTTGGACTTAGAAAATTTTTTGAAAAAAAAATAGAATTTTTTGTATCTCCAAATCCGAAAATTTCAGCGTATTTAACTTGTTGAGCAAAATGGCCGCAATTTACATTTTTTGCCCAGAAAAAATTATATTCGGAGAAAATTTTTAAAAAAAACTTTTCATCCCTTAATTTGCGTTATTACCAACTTTTTTGATACAAACAAAAAATTTGTCTCAATTAATAAAAAAAAAAAAATTCCAAAATTTTGGACTTAAAAATTTTTTCATAAAAACAAAATTCCTCATATATCCTAATCCGAAAGTTATAGCGTTTTTAATTTGTTGACCAAAATGTGCGCCATTAAATTTTTTGCTCTGAAAAAATTACATTTAAAAAAAAATTGTAGAAAATTTTTTTTATGCACCCAAATCCCACCCCCTAAATCCCAAGCGGTACGCCCTAGGCAATTCCATCCCCGTTCAAAGTTGTTAGGACACACCGCTTAATGCCTAAAAAGTTTACTTCGTTGAAATCTACAGGTCAGTTTCAGAGAAACGCAGGTTTAAAAGCGCAAATTGCCGCAATCGACTCCTTTTTGTGTGAAACGCTCGAATTTCGCATTACAGCAAAACCTACCATGTAAATCCCAAACCGTACGTCTTAGCTAATTTCACCCCTCTGCAAAAGTTGCTGGAACGCACCGCTTAATGCCGAAAAAGTTTACTTCGACGATATCCGCAGGTCAGTCTCAAAGATACGCGCGTTTAGAACGGCAAATAGCCGTAATCGTCTCCTTTTCTTTTCAAACGCTCGAATTTCGCATCAGAGCATAACTAACCAGGTAAATCCCAAACCGTACGTCCTAGCTAATTTCACCCCAACGCAAAAGCTGTTGGGATGCACCGCTTGATGCCAAAAAACTTTTTTTCGGTGAAATCTGCAGGTTCGTTTCAGAGATACTCACAATAAAAAACGCCAAATGCCGTAATCGTCACCTTTTCGTGTGAAAGACACAAACTTCGCATCACAGATTGTTTTCTTAATATTCGTTTTTCCCAACTTTTTTGATACTATCAAAAAGTTTGTCTCAAATGAATAAAGTGAAGAATAAAAATGAAAAATTTTTTTTTCCAACTTTTGAACTTAGAAAATAAAAAAAAAAAACTAAAACTATCCAAATCTCAAAATCTAAAAATTTTAGCGTATCTAACTTGTTGACCAAAATGGCCGCAATTTAAAAATTTTACCAAGAAAACATAACATTTTTAAAAAATTCGTAAAAAAAATTTTTTCATCCCTTAATATTCGTTTTTCCCAACTTTTTTTTAATACCATCAAAAAGTTTGTCCCAATTGATAAAAATGAAAAAAAAATGTCTTCCTAGTTTTGGACTTAGAAAAATTTTTTAAAAAAAATTATTCTTTTTTTTCTCCAAATCCGAAAGTTCTAGCGTATTTAACTTGTTGACAAAAATGGCGACAATTGATATTTTTTGTTCAGAAAAAAATCGTAAAAAAATTTTTTCATCCCATGATATGCGTTTTTTAGAAATTCTTTAATAAAAATTTTTTTTTCCAACTTTTGAACTTAGAAAATAAAAAAAAAAAAACTAAAACTATCCAAATCTCCGAATCTAAAAATTTTAGCGTATCTAACTTGTTGACCAAAATGGCCGCAATTTAAAAATTTTACCAAGAAAACATAACATTTTGAAAAAATTCGTAAAAAAAATTTTTTCATCCCTTAATTATCGTTTTTCCCAACTTTTTTTTAATACCATCAAGAAGTTTGTCCCAATTGATAAAAATGAAAAAAAAATGTCTTCCTAGTTTTGGACTTAGAAAAATTTTTGAAAAAAAATTATTCTTTTTTTTCTCCAAATCTGAAAGTTCTAGCGTATTTAACTTGTTGACAAAAATGGCGACAATTGATATTTTTTGTTCAGAAAAAAATCGTAAAAAAATTTTCATTCCTTAATATGCGTTTTTTAGAAATTTTTTGATTACATCAAGAAATTGGTCTTAATTGATAAAAATTAAAAAAAAAACAAATTTTTCCTAATCTTGGACTTAGAAAATTTTTTGAAAAAAAAATAGAATTTTTTGTATCTCCAAATCCGAAAATTTCAGCGTATTTAACTTGTAGAGCAAAATGGCCGCAATTTACATTTTTTGCCCAGAAAAAATTATATTTTGAGAAAATTCGTAAAAAAAACTTTTCATCCCTTAATTTGCGTTATTACCAACTTTTTTGATACAAACAAAAAATTTGTCTCAATTAATAAAAAAAAAAAAATTCCAAAATTTTGGACTTAAAAATTTTTTCATAAAAACAAAATTCTTCATATATCCTAATCCGAAAGTTATAGCGTTTTTAATTTGTTGACCAAAATGTCCGCCATTAAATTTTTTGCTCTGAAAAAATAACATTTAAAAAAAAATTGTAGAAAATTTTTTTTATGCACCCAAATCCCACCCCCTAAATCCCAAGCGGTACGCCCTAGGCAATTTCATCCCCGTTCAAATTTGTTAGGACACACCGCTTAATGCCTAAAATGTTTACTTCGTTGAAATCTACAGGTCAGTTTCAGAGAAACGCAGATTTAAAAGCGCAAATTGCCGCAATCGACTCCTTTTCGTGTGAAACGCTCGAATTTCGCATTAGAGCAAAACCTACCACGTAAATCCCAAACCGTACGTCCTAGCTAATTTCACCCCTCTGCAAAAGTTGCTGTAATGCGAAATTCGAGCGTTTCACACAAAAAGGAGTCGATTGCGGCAATTTGCGCTTTTAAACCTGCGTTTCTCTGAAACTGACCTGTAGATTTCAACGAAGTAAACTTTTTAGGCATTAAGCGGTGTGTCCTAACAACTTTGAACGGGGATGAAATTGCCTAGGGCGTACCGCTTGGGATTTAGGGGGTAGGATTTGCGTGCATAAAAAAAATTTTCTACAATTTTTTTTTAAATGTTATTTTTTCAGAGCAAAAAATTTAATGGCGGACATTTTGGTCAACAAATTAAAAACGCTATAACTTTCGGATTAGGATATATGAGGAATTTTGTTTTTATGAAAAAATTTTTAAGTCCAAAATTTTGGAATTTTTTTTTTTTTATTAATTGAGACAAATTTTTTGTTTGTATCAAAAAAGTTGGTAATAACGCAAATTAAGGGATGAAAAGTTTTTTTTACGAATTTTCTCAGAATATAATTTTTTCTGGGCAAAAAATGTAAATTGCGGCCATTTTGCTCAACAAGTTAAATACGCTGAAATTTTCGGATTTGGAGATACAAAAAATTCTATTTTTTTTTCAAAAAATTTTCTAAGTCCAAGATTAGGAAAAATTTGTTTTTTTTTTATTTTCATCAATTAAGACCAATTTCTTGATGTAATCAAAAAATTTCTAAAAAACGCATATTAAGGGATGAAATTTTTTTTTACGATTTTTTTCTGAACAAAAAATATCAATTGTCGCCATTTTTGTCAACAAGTTAAATACGCTAGAACTTTCGGATTTGGAGAAAAAAATAATAATTTTTTTTCAAAAAATTGTCTAAGTCCAAAACTAGGAAGACATTTTTTTTTTCATTTTTATCAATTGGGACAAGCTTTTTGATGGTATTAAAAAAAAGTTGGGAAAAACGCATATTAAGGGATGAAAAGATTTTTTTTACGAATTTTTTCAAAATGTTGTTTCCTTGGCAAAAATTTTAAATTGCGGCCATTTTGGTCAACAAGTTAGATACGCTAAAGTTTTTAGATTCGGAGGTTTGGATAGTTTTAGTTTTTTTTTTTTAATTTCCTAAGTTTAAAAGTTGGAAAAAAAAATTTTTATTAAAGAATTTCTAAAAAACGCATATCAAGGGATGAAAAAATTTTTTTACGATTTTTTTCTGAACAAAAAATATCAATTGTCGCCATTTTTGTCAACAAGTTAAATACGCTAGAGCTTTCGGATTTGGAGAAAAAAAAGAATAATTTTTTTTCAAAAATTTTTCTAAGTCCAAAACTAGGAAGACATTTTTTTTTTCATTTTTATCAATTGGGACAAGCTTTTTGATGGTATTAAAAAAAAGTTGGGAAAAACGAATATTAAGGGATGAAAAAATTTTTTTACGATTTTTTTCTGAACAAAAAATATCAATTGTCGCCATTTTTGTCAGCAAGTTAAATACGCTAGAACTTTCGGATTTGGAGAAAAAAATAATAATTTTTTTTCAAAAAATTGTCTAAGTCCAAAACTAGGAAGACATTTTTTTTTTCATTTTTATCAATTGGGACAAGCTTTTTGATGGTATTAAAAAAAAGTTGGGAAAAACGCATATTAAAGGATGAAAAAATTTTTTTTACGAATTTTTTCAAAATGTTGTTTCCTTGGCAAAAATTTTAAATTGCGGCCAATTTGGTCAACAAGTTAGATACGCTAAAGTTTTTAGATTCGGAGGTTTGGATAGTTTTAGTTTTTTTTTTTTTAATTTCCTAAGTTCAAAAGTTGGAAAAAAAAAATTTTTCATTTTTATTCTTCATTTTATTCGTTTGAGACAAACTTTTTGATAGTATCAAAAAAGTTGGGAAAAACGAATATTAAGAAAACAATCTGTGATGCGAAGTTTGTGTCTTTCACACGAAAAGGTGACGATTACGGCATTTGGCGTTTTTTATTGTGAGTATCTCTGAAACGAACCTGCAGATTTCACCGAAAAAAAGTTTTTTGGCATCAAGCGTTGCATCCCAACAACTTTTGCGTTGGGGTGAAATTAGCTAGGACGTACGGTTTGGGATTTACCTGGTTAGTTATGCTCTGATGCGAAATTCGAGCGTTTGAAAAGAAAAGGAGACGATTACGGCTATTTGCCGTTCTAAACGCGCGTATCTTTGAAACTGACCTGCGGATATCGTCGAAGTAAACTTTTTCGGCATTAAGCGGTGCGTTCCAGCAACTTTTGCAGAGGGGTGAAATTAGCTAGGACGTACGGTTTGGGATTTACGTGGTAGGTTTTGCTGTAATGCGAAATTCGAGCGTTTCACACAAAAAGGAGTCGATTGCGGCAATTTGCGCTTTTAAACCTGCGTTTCTCTGAAACTGACCTGTAGATTTCAACGAAGTAAACTTTTTAGGCATTAAGCGGTGTGTCCTAACAACTTTGAACGGGGATGAAATTGCCTAGGGCGTACCGCTTGGGATTTAGGGGGTGGGATTTGGGTGCATAAAAAAAAATTTCTACAATTTTTTTTTAAATGTTATTTTTTCAGAGCAAAAAATTTAATGGCGGACATTTTGGTCAACAAATTAAAAACGCTATAACTTTCGGATTAGGATATATGAGGAATTTTGTTTTTATGAAAAAATTTTTAAGTCCAAAATTTTGGAATTTTTTTTTTTTATTAATTGAGACAAATTTTTTGTTTGTATCAAAAAAGTTGGTAATAACGCAAATAAAGGGATGAAAAGTTTTTTTTACGAATTTTCTCAGAATATAATTTTTTTTGGGCAAAAAATGTAAATTGCGGCCATTTTGCTCAACAAGTTAAATACGCTGAAATTTTCGGATTTGGAGATACAAAAAATTCTATTTTTTTTTCAAAAAATTTTCTAAGTCCAAGATTAGGAAAAATTTGTTTTTTTTTTATTTTTATCAATTAAGATGAATTTCTTGATGTAATCAAAAAATTTCTAAAAAACGCATATTAAGGGATGAAATTTTTTTTTACGATTTTTTTCTGAACAAAAAATCTCAATTGTCGCCATTTTTGTCAACAAGTTAAATACGCTAGAACTTTCGGATTTGGAGAAAAAAATAATAATTTTTTTTCAAAAAATTATCTAAGTCCAAAACTAGGAAGACATTTTTTTTTTCATTTTTATCAATTGGGACAAGCTTTTTGATGGTATTAAAAAAAAGTAGGGAAAAACGCATATTAAGGGATGAAAAAATTTTTTTTACGAATTTTTTCAAAATGTTGTTTCCTTGGCAAAAATTTTAAATTGCGGCCATTTTGGTCAACAAGTTAGATACGCAAAAGTTTTTAGATTCGGAGGTTTGGATAGTTTTAGTTTTTTTTTTTAATTTCCTGAGTTCAAAAGTTGGAAAAAAAAATTTTTATTAAAGAATTTCTAAAAAACGCATATCAAGGGATGAAAAAATTTTTTTACGATTTTTTTCTGAACAAAAAATATCAATTGTCGCCATTTTTGTCAACAAGTTAAATACGCTAGAACTTTCGGATTTGGAGAAAAAAAAGAATAATTTTTTTTCAAAAATTTTTCTAAGTCCAAAACTAGGAAGACATTTTTTTTTCATTTTTATCAATTGGGACAAACTTTTTGATGGTATTAAAAAAAAGTTGGGAAAAACGCATATTAAGGGATGAAAAAATTTTTTTTACGAATTTTTTCAAAATGTTGTTTCCTTGGCAAAAATTTTAAATTGCGGCCATTTTGATCAACAAGTTAGATACGCTAAAATTTTTAGATTTGGAGATTTGGATAGTGTTAGTTTTTTTTTTAAATTTTCTAAGTTCAAAAGTTGGAAAAAAAAATTTTTCATTTTTATTCTTCACTTTATTCGTTTGAGACAAACTTTTTGATAGTATCAAAAAAGTTGGGAAAAACGAATATTAAGAAAACAATCTGTGATGCGAAGTTTGTGTATTTCACACGAAAAGGTGACGATTACGGCATTTGGCGTTTTTTATTGTGAGTATCTCTGAAACGAACCTGCAGATTTCACCGAAAAAAAGTTTTTTGGCATCAAGCGGTGCATCCCAACAACTTTTGCGTTGGGGTGAAATTAGCTAGGACGTACGGTTTAGGATTTACCTGGTTATTTATGCTCTGATGCGAAATTCGAGCGTTTGAAAAGAAAAGGAGACGATTACGGCTATTTGCCGTTCTAAACGCGCGTATCTTTGAAACTGACCAGCGGATATCGTCGAAGTAAACTTTTTCGGCATTAAGCGGTGCGTTCCAGCAACTTTTGCAGAGGGGTGAAATTAGCTAGGACGTACGGTTTGGGATTTACGTGGTAGGTTTTGCTGTAATGCGAAATTCGAGCGTTTCACACAAAAAGGAGTCGATTGCGGCAATTTGCGCTTTTAAACCTGCGTTTCTCTGAAACTGATATGTAGATTTCAACGAAGTAAACTTTTTAGGCATTAAGCGGTGTGTCCTAACAACTTTGAACGGGGATGAAATTGCCTAGGGCGTACCGCTTGGGATTTAGGGGGTGGGATTTGGGTGCATAAAAAAAATTTTCTACAATTTTTTTTTAAATGTTATTTTTTCAGAGCAAAAATATAATGGCGGACATTTTGGTCAACAAATTAAAAACGCTATAACTTTCGGATTAGGATATATGAGGAATTTTGTTTTTATGAAAAAATTTTTAAGTCCAAAATTTTGGAATTTTTTTTTTTTTATTAATTGAGACAAATTTTTTGTTTGTATCAAAAAAGTTGGTAATAACGCAAATTAAGAGATGAAAAGTTTTTTTTACGAATTTTCTCAGAATATAATTTTTTCTGGGCAAAAAATGTAAATTGCGGCCATTTTGCTCAACAAGTTAAATACGCTGAAATTTTCGGATTTGGAGATACAAAAAATTCAATTTTTTTTTCAAAAAAATGTTCTAAGTCCAAGATTAGGAAAAATTTGTTTTTTTCTTTATTTTTATCAATTAAGACCAATTTCTTGATGTAATAAAAATTTCTAAAAAACGCATATTAAGGGATGAAAATTTTTTTTACGATTTTTTTCTGAACAAAAAATATCAATTGTCGCCATTTTTGTCAACAAGTTAAATACGCTAGAACCTTCGGATTTGGAGAAAAAAATAATAATTTTTTTTTCAAAAATTTTTCTAAGTCCAAAACTAGGAAGACATTTTTTTTTCATTTTTATCAATTGGGACAAACTTTTTGATGGTATTAAAAATAAGTTGGGAAAAACGATTATTAAAGCATGAAAAAATTTTTTTTACGAATTTTTTCAAAATGTTATGTTTTCTTGGTAAAAATTTTAAATTGCGGCCATTTTGGTCAACAAGTTAGATACGCTAAAATTTTTAGATTTGGAGATTTGGATAGTTTTAGTTTTTTTTTTGAATTTTCTAAGTTCAAAAGTTGGAAAAAAAATTTTTCATTTTTATTCTTCACTTTATTCATTTGAGACAAACTTTTTGATAGTATCAAAAAAGTTGGGAAAAACGAATATTAAGAAAACAATCTGTGATGCAAAGTTTGTGTCTTTCACACGAAAAGGTGACGATTACGGCATTTGGCGTTTTTTATTGTGAGTATCTCTGAAACGAGCCTGCAGATTTCACCGAAAAAAAGTTTTTTGGCATCAAGCGGTGCATCCCAACAACTTTTGCGTTGGGGTGAAATTAGCTAGGACGTACGGTTTGGGATTTACCTGGTTATTTATGCTCTGATGCGAAATTCGAGCGTTTGAAAAGAAAAGGAGACGATTACGGCTATTTGCCGTTCTAAACGCGCGTATCTTTGAAACTGACCTGCGGATATCGTCGAAGTAAACTTTTTCGGCATTAAGCGGTGCGTTCCAGCAACTTTTGCAGAGGGGTGAAATTAGCTAGGACGTACGGTTTGGGATTTACGTGGTAGGTTTTGCTGTAATGCGAAATTCGAGCGTTTCACACAAAAAGGAGTCGATTGGGGCAATTTGCGCTTTTAAACCTGCGATTCTCTGAAACTGACCTGTAGATTTCAACGAAGTAAACTTTTTAGGCATTAAGCGGTGTGTCCTAACAACTTTGAACGGGGATGAAATTGCCTAGGGCGTACCGCTTGGGATTTAGGGGGTGGGATTTGGGTGCATAAAAAAAATTTTCTACAATTTTTTTTTAAATGTTATTTTTTCAGAGCAAAAAATTTAATGGCGGACATTTTGGTCAACAAATTAAAAACGCTATAACTTTCGGATTAGGATATATGAGGAATTTTGTTTTTATGAAAAAATTTTTAAGTCCAAAATTTTGGAATTTTTTTTTTTTTATTAATTGAGACAAATTTTTTGTTTGTATCAAAAAAGTTGGTAATAACGCAAATTAAGGGATGAAAAGTTTTTTTTACGAATTTTCTCAGAATATAATTTTTTTTGGGCAAAGAATGTAAATTGCGGTCATTTTGCTCAACAAGTTAAATACGCTGAAATTTTCGGATTTGGAGACACAAAAAATTCTATTTTTTTTTCAAAAAATTTTCTAAGTCCAAGATTAGGAAAAATTTGTTTTTTTTTTATTTTTATCAATTAAGACCAATTTCTTGATGTAATCAAAAAATTTCTAAAAAACGCATATTAAGGGATGAAATTTTTTTTTACGATTTTTTTCTGAACAAAAAATATCAATTGTCGCCATTTTTGTCAACAAGTTAAATACGCTAGAACTTTCGGATTTGGAGAAAAAAATAATAATTTTTTTTCAAAAAAATTTCTAAGTCCAAAACTAGGAAGACATTTTTTTTTTCATTTTTATCAATTGGGACAAGCATTTGATGGTGTTAAAAAAAAGTTGGGAAAAACGCATATTAAAGGAGGGAAAAATTTTTTTTACGAATTTTTTCAAAATGTTGTTTCCTTGGCAAAAATTTTAAATTGCGGCCATTTTGGTCAACAAGTTAGATACGCTAAAGTTTTTAGATTCGGAGGTTTGGATAGTTTTAGTTTTTTTTTTTTAATTTCCTAAGTTCAAAAGTTGGAAAAAAAAATTTTTATTAAAGAATTTCTAAAAAACGCATATCAAGGGATGAAAAATTTTTTTTACAATTTTTTTCTGAACAAAAAATATCAATTGTCGCCATTTTTGTCAACAAGTTAAATAGAACTTTCGGATTTGGAGAAAAAAAAGAATAATTTTTTTTCAAAAATTTTTCTAAGTCCAAAACTAGGAAGACATTTTTTTTTCATTTTTATCAATTGGGACAAACTTTTTGATGGTATTAAAAAAAAGTTGGGAAAAACGAATATTAAGGGATGAAAAAATTTTTTTTACGAATTTTTTCAAAATGTTATGTTTTCTTGGTAAAAATTTTAAATTGCGGCCATCTTGGTCAACAAGTTAGATACGCTAAAATTTTTAGATTTGGAGATTTGGATAGTTTTAGTTTTTTTTTTTAATTCTCTAAGTTCAAAAGTTGGAAAAAAAAATTTTTCATTTTTATTCTTCACTTTATTCATTTGAGACAAACTTTTTGATAGTATCAAAAAAGTTGGGAAAAACGAATATTAAGAAAACAATCTGTGATGCGAAGTTTGTGTCTTTCACACGAAAAGGTGACGATTACGGCATTTGGCGTTTTTTATTGTGAGTATCTCTGAAACGAACCTGCAGATTTCACCGAAAAAAAGTTTTTTGGCATCAAGCGGTGCATCCCAACAACTTTTGCGTCGGGGTGAAATTAGCTAGGACGTACGGTTTGGGATTTACCTGGTTAGTTATGCTCTGATGCGAAATTCGAGCGTTTGAAAAGAAAAGGAGACGATTACGGCTATTTGCCGTTCTAAACGCGCGTATCTTTGAAACTGACCAGCGGATATCGTCGAAGTAAACTTTTTCGGCATTAAGCGGTGCGTTCCAGCAACTTTTGCAGAGGGGTGAAATTAGCTAGGACGTACGGTTTGGGATTTACGTGGTAGGTTTTGCTGTAATGCGAAATTCGAGCGTTTCACACAAAAAGGAGTCGATTGCCGCAATTTGCGCTTTTAAACCTGCGTTTCTCTGAAACTGATCTGTAGATTTCAACGAAGTAAACTTTTTAGGCATTAAGCGGTGTGTCCTAACAACTTTGAACGGGGATGAAATTGCCTAGGGCGTACCGCTTGAGATTTAGGGGGTGGGATTTGGGTGCATAAAAAAAATTTTCTACAATTTTTTTTTAAATGTTATTTTTTCAGAGCAAAAAATTTAATGGCGGACATTTTGGTCAACAAATTAAAAACGCTATAACTTTCGGATTAGGATATATGAGGAATTTTGTTTTTATGAAAAAATTTTTAAGTCCAAAATTTTGGAATTTTTTTTTTTTATTAATTGAGACAAATTTTTTGTTTGTATCAAAAAAGTTGGTAATAACGCAAATTAAGGGATGAAAAGTTTTTTTTACGAATTTTCTCAGAATATAATTTTTTTTGGGCAAAAAATGTAAATTGCGGCCATTTTGTTCAACAAGTTAAATACGCTGAAATTTTCGGATTTGGAGATACAAAAAATTCTATTTTTTTTTCCAAAAATTTTCTAAGTCCAAAATTAGGAAAAATTTGTTTTTTTCTTTATTTTTATCAATTAAGACCAATTTCTTGATGTAATCAAAAAATTTCTAAAAAACGCATATTAAGGGATGAAATTTTTTTTAACGATTTTTTTCTGAACAAAAAATATCAATTGTCGCCATTTTTGCCAACAAGTTAAATACGCTAGAACCTTCGGATTTGGAGAAAAAAATAATAATTTTTTTTTCAAAAAATTTTCTAAGTCCAAAACTAGGAAGACATTTTTTTTTTCATTTTTATCAATTGGGACAAGCTTTTTGATGGTATTAAAAAAAAGTTGGGAAAAACGCATATTAAGGGATGAAAAAATTTTTTTTACGAATTTTTTCAAAATGTTGTTTCCTTGGCAAAAATTTTAAATTGCGGCCATTTTGGTCAACAAGTTAGATACGCTAAAGTTTTTAGATTCGGAGGTTTGGATAGTTTTAGTTTTTTTTTTTTTAATTTCCTTAGTTCAAAAGTTGGAAAAAAAATTTTTTATTAAATAATTTCTAAAAAACGCATATCAAGGGATGAAAAAATTTTTTTACGATTTTTTTCTGAACAAAAAATATCAATTGTCGCCATTTTTGTCAACAAGTTAAATACGCTAGAACTTTCGGATTTGGAGAAAAAAAAGAATAATTTTTTTTCAAAAATTTTTCTAAGTCCAAAACTACGAAGACATTTTTTTTTCATTTTTATCAATTGGGACAAACTTTTTGATGGTATTAAAAAAAAGTTGGGAAAAACGATTATTAAGGGATGAAAAAATTTTTTTTACGAATTTTTTCAAAATGTTATGTTTTCTTGGTAAAAATTTTAAATTGCGGCCATTTTGGTCAACAAGTTAGATACGCTAAAATTTTTAGATTTGGAAATTTGGATAGTTTTAGTTTTTTTTTTTTAATTTTCTAAGTTCAAAAGTTGGAAAAAAAAATTTTTCATTTTTATTCTTCACTTTATTCGTTTGAGACAAACTTTTTGATAGTATCAAAAAAGTTGGGAAAAACGAATATTAAGAAAACAATCTGTGATGCGAAGTTTGTGTCTTTCACACGAGAAGGTGACGATTACGGCATTTGGCGTTTTTTATTGTGAGTATCTCTGAAACGAACCTGCAGATTTCACCGAAAAACAGTTTTTTGGCATCAAGCGGTGCATCCCAACAACTTTTGCGTTGGGGTGAAATTAGCTAGGACGTACGGTTTGGGATTTACCTGGTTAGTTATGCTCTGATGCGAAATTCGAGCGTTTGAAAAGAAAAGGAGACGATTACGGCTATTTGCCGTTCTAAACGCGCGTATCTTTGAAACTGACCAGCGGATATCGTCGAAGTAAACTTTTTCGGCATTAAGCGGTGCGTTCCAGCAACTTTTGTAGAGGGGTGAAATTAGCTAGGACGTACGGTTTGGGATTTACGTGGTAGGTTTTGCTGTAATGCGAAATTCGAGCGTTTCACACAAAAAGGAGTCGATTGCGGCAATTTGCGGTTTTAAACCTGCGTTTCTCTGAAACTGATCTGTAGATTTCAACGAAGTAAACTTTTTAGGCATTAAGCGGTGTGTCCTAACAACTTTGAACGGGGATGAAATTGCCTAGGGCGTACCGCTTGAGATTTAGGGGGTGGGATTTGAGTGCATAAAAAAAATTTTTTACAATTTTTTTTTAAATGTTATTTTTTCAGAGCAAAAAATTTAATGGCGGACATTTTGGTCAACAAATTAAAAACGCTATAACTTTCGGATTAGGATATATGAGGAATTTTGTTTTTATGAAAAAATTTTTAAGTCCAAAATTTTGGAATTTTTTTTTTTTTATTAATTGAGACAAATTTTTTGTTTGTATCAAAAAAGTTGGTAATAACGCAAATTAAGGGATGAAAAGTTTTTTTTACGAATTTTCTCAGAATATAATTTTTTTTGGGCAAAAAATGTAAATTGCGGCCATTTTGTTCAACAAGTTAAATACGCTGAAATTTTCGGATTTGGAGATACAAAAAATTCTATTTTTTTTTCAAAAAATTTTCTAAGTCCAAAATTAGGAAAAATTTGTTTTTTTTTTTATTCTTATCAATTAAGACCAATTTCTTGATGTAATCAAAAAATTTCTAAAAAACGCATATTAAGGGATGAAAATTTTTTTTACGATTTTTTTCTGAACAAAAAATATCAATTGTCGCCATTTTTGTCAACAAGTTAATTACGTTAGAACCTTCGGATTTGGAGAAAAAAATAATAATTTTTTTTTCAAAAAATTTTCTAAGTCCAAAACTAGGAAGACATTTTTTTTTTTCATTTTTATCAATTGGGACAAGCTTTTTGATGATATTAAAAAAAAGTTGGGAAAAACGCATATTAAGGGATGAAAAAATTTTTTTTACGAATTTTTTCAAAATGTTGTTTCCTTGGCAAAAATTTTAAATTGCGGCTATTTTGGTCAACAAGTTAGATACGCTAAAGTTTTTAGATTCGGAGGTTTGGATAGTTTTAGTTTTTTTTTTTTTAATTTCCTAAGTTCAAAAGTTGGAAAAAAAAATTTTTATTAAATAATTTCTAAAAACGCATATCAAGGGATGAAAAAAATTTTTTACGATTTTTTTCTGAACAAAAAATATCAATTGTCGCCATTTTTGTCAACAAGTTAAATACGCTAGAACTTTCGGATTTGGAGAAAAAAAAGAATAATTTTTTTTCAAAAATTTTTCTAAGTCCAAAACTAGGAAGATTTTTTTTTCATTTTTATCAATTGGGACAAACTTTTTGATGGTATTAAAAAAAAGTTGGGAAAAACGATTATTAAGGGATGAAAAAATTTTTTTTACGAATTTTTTCAAAATGTTATGTTTTCTTGGTAAAAATTTTAAATTGCGGCCATTTTGGTCAACAAGTTAGATACGCTAAAATTTTTAGATTTGGAGATTTGGATAGTTTTAGTTTTTTTTTTTTAATTTTCTAAGTTCAAAAGTTGGAAAAAAAATTTTTCATTTTTATTCTTCACTTTATTCATTTGAGACAAACTTTTTGATAGTATCAAAAAAGTTGGGAAAAACGAATATTAAGAAAACAATCTGTGATGCGAAGTTTGTGTCTTTCACACGAAAAGGTGACGATTATGGCATTTGGCGTTTTTTATTGTGAGTATCTCTGAAACGAACCTGCAGATTTCACCGAAAAAAAGTTTTTTGGCATCAAGCGGTGCATCCCAACAACTTTTGCGTTGGGGTGAAATTAGCTAGGACGTACGGTTTGGGATTTACCTGGTTAGTTATGCTCTGATGCGAAATTCCAGCGTTTGAAAAGAAAAGGAAACGATTACGGCTATTTGCCGTTCTAAACGCGCGTATCTTTGAAACTGACCAGCGGATATCGTCGAAATAAACATTTTCGGCATTAAGCGGTGCGTTCCAGCAACTTTTGCAGAGGGGTGAAATTAGCTAGGACGTACGGTTTGGGATTTACGTGGTAGGTTTTGCTGTAATGCGAAATTCGAGCGTTTCACACAAAAAGGAGTCGATTGCGGCAATTTGCGCTTTTAAACCTGCGTTTCTCTGAAACTGATCTGTAGATTTCAACGAAGTAAACTTTTTAGGCATTAAGCGGTGTGTCCTAACAACTTTGAACGGGGATGAAATTGCCTAGGGCGTACCGCTTGGGATTTAGGGGGTGGGATTTGGGTGCATAAAAAAAATTTTCTACAATTTTTTTTTAAATGTTATTTTTTCAGAGCAAAAAATTTAATGGCGGACATTTTGGTCAACAAATTAAAAACGCTATAACTTTCGGATTAGGATATATGAGGAATTTTGTTTTTATGAAAAAATTTTTAAGTCCAAAATTTTGGATTTTTTTTTTTTTTATTAATTGAGACAAATTTTTTGTTTGTATCAAAAAAGTTGATAATAACGCAAATTAAGGGATGAAAAGTTTTTTTTACGAATTTTCTCAGAATATAATTTTTTTTGGGCAAAAAATGTAAATTGCGGCCATTTTGCTCAACAAGTTAAATACGCTGAAATTTTCGGATTTGGAGATACAAAAAATTCTATTTTTTTTTTCAAAAAATTTTCTAAGTCCAAGATTAGGAAAAATTTGTTTCTTTTTTTATTTTTATCAATTAAGACCAATTTCTTGATGTAATCAAAAAATTTCTAAAAAACGCATATTAAGGGATGAAATTTTTTTAACGATTTTTTTCTGAACAAAAAATATCAATTGTCGCCATTTTTGTCAACAAGTTAAATACGCTAGAACTTTCGGATTTGGAGAAAAAAATAATAATTTTTTTTCAAAAAATTTTCTAAGTCCAAAACTAGGAAGACATTTTTTTTTTCATTTTTATCAATTGGGACAAGATTTTTTATGGTATTAAAAAAAAGTTGGGAAAAACGCATATTAAGGGATGAAAAAATTTTTTTTACGAATTTTTTCAAAATGTTGTTTCCTTGGCAAAAATTTTAAATTGCGGCCATTTTGGTCAACAAGTTAGATACGCAAAAGTTTTTAGATTCGGAGGTTTGGATAGTTTTAGTTTTTTTTTTTTAATTTCCTAAGTTCAAAAGTTGGAAAAAAAAAATTTTATTAAAGAATTTCTAAAAAACGCATATCAAGGGATGAAAAAATTTTTTTACGATTTTTTTCTGAACAAAAAATATCAATTGTCGCCATTTTTGTCAACAAGTTAAATACGCTAGAACTTTCGGATTTGGAGAAAAAAAAGAATAATTTTTTTTCAAAAATTTTTCTAAGTCCAAAACTAGGAAGACATTTTTTTTTCATTTTTATCAATTGGGACAAACTTTTTGATGGTATTAAAAAAAAGTTGGGAAAAACGAATATTAAGGGATGAAAAAATTTTTTTTACGAATTTTTTCAAAATGTTATGTTTTCTTGGTAAAATTTTTAAATTGCGGCCATTTTGGTCAACAAGTTAGATACGCTAAAATTTTTAGATTTGGAGATTTGGATAGTTTTAGTTTTTTTTTTTTAATTTTCTAAGTTCAAAAGTTGGAAAAAAAAAATTTCATTTTTATTCTTCACTTTATTCATTTGAGACAAACTTTTTGATAGTATCAAAAAAGTTGGGAAAGACGAATATTAAGAAAACAATCTGTGATGCGAAGTTTGTGTCTTTCACACGAAAAGGTGACGATTACGGCATTTGGCGTTTTTTATTGTGAGTATCTCTGAAACGAACCTGCAGATTTCACCGAAAAAAAGTTTTTTGGCATCAAGCGGTGCATCCCAACAACTTTTGCGTTGGGGTGAAATTAGCTAGGACGTACGGTTTTTGATTTACCTGGTTAGTTATGCTCTGATGCGAAATTCGAGCGTTTGAGAAGAAAAGGAGACGATTACGGCTATTTGCCGTTCTAAACGCGCGTATCTTTGAAACTGACCTGCGGATATCGTCGAAGTAAACTTTTTCGGCATTAAGCGGTGCGTTCCAGCAACTTTTGCAGAGGGGTGAAATTAGCTAGGACGTACGGTTTGGGATTTACGTGGTAGGTTTTGCTGTAATGCGAAATTCGAGCGTTTCACACAAAAAGGAGTCGATTGCGGCAATTTGCGCTTTTAAACCTGCGTTTCTCTGAAACTGACCTGTAGATTTCAACGAAGTAAACTTTTTAGGCATTAAGCGGTGTGTCCTAACAACTTTGAACGGGGATGAAATTGCCTAGGGCGTACCGCTTGGGATTTAGGGGGTGGGATTTGGGTGCATAAAAAAAATTTTCTACAATTTTTTTTTAAATGTTATTTTTTCAGAGCAAAAAATTTAATGGCGGACATTTTGGTCAACAAATTAAAAACGCTATAATTTTCGGATTAGGATATATGAGGAATTTTGTTTTTATGAAAAAATTTTTAAGTCCAAAATTTTGGAATTTTTTATTTTTTTATTAATTGAGACAAATTTTTTGTTTGTATCAAAAAAGTAGGTAATAACGCAAATTAAGGGATGAAAAGTTTTTTTTACGAATTTTCTCAGAATATAATTTTTTTTGGGCAAAAAATGTAAATTGCGGCCATTTTGCTCAACAAGTTAAATTCGCTGAAATTTTCGGATTTGGAGATACAAAAAATTCTATTTTTTTTTCAAAAAATTTTCTAATTCCAAGATTAGGAAAAATTTGTTTTTTTTTTATTTTTATCAATTAAGACCAATTTCTTGATGTAATCAAAAAATTTCTAAAAAACGCATATTAAGGGATGAAATTTTTTTTTACGATTTTTTTCTGAACAAAAAATATCAATTGTCGCCATTTTTGTCAAGAAGTTAAATACGCTAGAGCTTTCGGATTTGGAGAAAGAAATAATAATTTTTTTTCAAAAAATTTTCTAAGTCCAAAACTAGGTAGACATTTTTTTTTTTCATTTTTATCAATTGGGACAAGCTTTTTGATGGTATTAAAAAAAAGTTGGGAAAGACGCATATTAAGGAATGAAAAAATTTTTTTTACGAATTTTTTCAAAATGTTGTTTCCTTGGCAAAAATTTTAAATTGCGGCCATTTTGGTCAACAAGTTAGATACGCTAAAGTTTTTAGATTCGGAGGTTTGGATAATTTTAGTTTTTTTTTTTTAATTTCCTAAGTTCAAAAGTTGGAAAAAAAAATTTTTATTAAAGAATTTCTAAAAAACGCATATCAAGGGATGAAAAAATTTTTTTACAATTTTTTTCTGAACAAAAAATATCAATTGTCGCCATTTTTGTCAACAAGTTAAATACGCTAGGACTTTCGGATTTGGAGAAAAAAAAGAATAATTTTTTTTCAAAAATTTTTCTAAGTCCAAAACTAGGAAGACATTTTTTTTTTCATTTTTATCAATTGGGACAAACTTTTTGATGGTATTAAAAAAAAGTTGGGAAAACGATTATTAAAGGATGAAAAAATTTTTTTTACAAATTTTTTCAAAATGTTATGTTTTCTTGGTAAAAATTTTAAATTGCGGCCATTTTGGTCAACAAGTTAGATACGCTAAAGTTTTTAGATTCGGAGGTTTGGATAATTTTAGTTTTTTTTTTTTAATTTCCTAAGTTCAAAAGTTGGAAAAAAAAATTTTTATTAAAGAATTTCTAAAAAACGCATATCAAGGGATGAAAAAATTTTTTTACAATTTTTTTCTGAACAAAAAATATCAATTGTCGCCATTTTTGTCAACAAGTTAAATACGCTAGAACTTTCGGATTTGGAGAAAAAAAAGAATAATTTTTTTTCAAAAATTTTTCTAAGTCCAAAACTAGGAAGACATTTTTTTTTTCATTTTTATCAATTGGGACAAACTTTTTGATGGTATTAAAAAAAAGTTGGGAAAAACGCATATTAAGGGATGAAAAAAATTTTTTTACGAACTTTTTCAAAATGTTGTTTCCTTGGCAAAAATTTTAAATTGCGGCCATTTTGGTCAACAAGTTAGATACGCAAAAGTTTTTAGATTCGGAGGTTTGGATAGTTTTAGTTTTTTTTTTTTAATTTCCTAAGTTCAAAAGTTGGAAAAAAAAATTTTTATTAAAGAATTTCTAAAAAACGCATATCAAGGGATGAAAAAATTTTTTTACGATTTTTTTCTGAACAAAAAATATCAATTGTCGCCATTTTTGTCAACAAGTTGAATACGCTAGAACTTTCGGATTTGGAGAAAAAAAAGAATAATTTTTTTTCAAAAACTTCTCTAAGTCCAAAACTAGGAAGACATTTTTTTTTTCATTTTTATCAATTGGGACAAACTTTTTGATGGTATTAAAAAAAAGTTGGGAAAAACGAATATTAAGGGATGAAAAAATTTTTTTTACGAATTTTTTTAAAATGTTATGTTTTCTTGGTAAAAATTTTAAATTGCGGCCATTTTGGTCAACAAGTTAGATACGCTAAAATTTTTAGATTTGGAGATTTGGATAGTTTTTTTTTTTTTTTTTAATTTTCTAAGTTCAAAAGTTGGAAGAAAAAATTTTTCATTTTTATTCTTCACTTTATTCATTTGAGACAAACTTTTTGATAGTATCAAAAAAGTTGGGAAAAACGAATATTAAGAAAACAATCTGTGATGCGAAGTTTGTGTCTTTCACACGAAAAGGTGACGATTACGGCATTTGGCGTTTTTTATTGTGAGTATCTCTGAAACGAACCTGCAGATTTCACCGAAAAAAAGTTTTTTGGCATCAAGCGGTGCATCCCAACAACTTTTGCGTTGGGGTGAAATTAGCTAGGACATACGGTTTGGGATTTACCTGGTTAGTTATGCTCTGATGCGAAATTCGAGCGTTTGAAAAGAAAAGGAGACGATTACGGCTATTTGCCGTTCTAAACGCGCGTATCTTTGAAACTGACCTGCGGATATCGTCGAAGTAAACTTTTTCGGCATTAAGCTGTGCGTTCCAGCAACTTTTGCAGAGGGGTGAAATTAGCTAGGACGTACGGTTTGGGATTTACGTGGTAGGTTTTGCTGTAATGCGAAATTCGAGCGTTTCACACAAAAAGGAGTCGATTGCGGCAATTTGCGCTTTTAAACCTGCGTTTCTCTGAAACTGACCTATAGATTTCAACGAAGTAAACTTTCTAGGCATTAAGCGGTGTGTCCTAACAACCTTGAACGGGGATGAAATTGCCTAGGGCGTACCGCTTGGGATTTAGGGGGTGGGATTTGGGTGCATAAAAAAAAATTTTCTACAATTATTTTTTAAATGTTATTTATTCAGAGCAAAAAATTTAATGGCGGACATTTTGGTCAACAAATTAAAAACGCTATAACTTTCGGATTAGGATATATGAGGAATTTTGTTTTTATGAAAAAATTTTTAAGTCCAAAATTTTGGAATTTTTTTTTTTTTTATTAATTGAGACAAATTTTTTGTTTGTATCAAAAAAGTTGGTAATAACGCAAATTAAGGGATGAAAAGTTTTTTTTACGAATTTTCTCAGAATATAATTTTTTTTGGGCAAAAAATGTAAATTGCGGCCATCTTGCTCAACAAGTTAAATACGCTGAAATTTTCGGATTTGGAGATACAAAAAAATTCTATTTTTTTTTCAAAAAATTTTCTAAGTCCAAGATTAGGAAAAATTTGTTTTTTTTTTTATTTTTATCAATTAAGACCAATTTCTTGATGTAATCAAAAAATTTCTAAAAAACGCATATTAAGGGATGAAATTTTTTTTTACGATTTTTTTCTGAACAAAAAATATCAATTGTCGCCATTTTTGTCAACAAGTTAAATACGCTAGAACTTTCGGATTTGGAGAAAAAAATAATAATTTTTTCAAAATGTTGTTTCCTTGGCAGAAATTTTAAATTGCGGCCATTTTGGTCAACAAGTTAGATACGCTAAAGTTTTTAGATTCGGAGGTTTGGATAGTTTTAGTTTTTTTTTTTTAATTTCCTAAGTTCAAAAGTTGGAAAAAAAAATTTTTATTAAAGAATTTCTAAAAAACGCATATCAAGGGATGAAAAAATTTTTTTACAATTTTTTTCTGAACAAAAAATATCAATTGTCGCCATTTTTGTCAACAAGTTAAATACGCTAGAACTTTCGGATTTGGAAAAAAAAAAGAATAATTTTTTTTCAAAAATTTTTCTAAGTCCAAAACTAGGAAGACATTTTTTTTTTCATTTTTATCAATTGGGACAAACTTTTTGATGGTATTAAAAAAAAGTTGGGAAAAACGCATATTAAGGGATGAAAAAAATTTTTTTACGAACTTTTTCAAAATGTTGTTTCCTTGGCAAAAATTTTAAATTGCGGCCATTTTGGTCAACAAGTTAGATACGCAAAAGTTTTTAGATTCGGAGGTTTGGATAGTTTTAGTTTTTTTTTTTTAATTTCCTAAGTTCAAAAGTTGGAAAAAAAAATTTTTATTAAAGAATTTCTAAAAAACGCATATCAAGGGATGAAAAAATTTTTTTACGATTTTTTTCTGAACAAAAAATATCAATTGTCGCCATTTTTGTCAACAAGTTGAATACGCTAGAACTTTCGGATTTGGAGAAAAAAAAGAATAATTTTTTTTCAAAAACTTTTCTAAGTCCAAAACTAGGAAGACATTTTTTTTTTTATTTTTATCAATTGGGACAAACTTTTTGATGGTATTAAAAAAAAGTTGGGAAAAACGAATATTAAGGGATGAAAAAAATTTTTTTACGAATTTTTTTAAAATGTTATGTTTTCTTGGTAAAAATTTTAAATTGCGGCCATTTTGGTCAACAAGTTAGATACGCTAAAATTTTTAGATTTGGAGATTTGGATAGTTTTTTTTTTTTTTTTTAATTTTCTAAGTTCAAAAGTTGGAAAAAAAAATTTTTCATTTTTATTCTTCACTTTATTCATTTGAGACAAACTTTTTGATAGTATCAAAAAAGTTGGGAAAAACGAATATTAAGAAAACAATCTGTGATGCGAAGTTTGTGTCTTTCACACGAAAAGGTGACGACTACGGCATTTGGCGTTTTTTATTGTGAGTATCTCTGAAACGAACCTGCAGATTTCACCGAAAAAAAGTTTTTTGGCATCAAGCGGTGCATCCCAACAACTTTTGCGTTGGGGTGAAATTAGCTAGGACATACGGTTTGGGATTTACCTGGTTAGTTATGCTCTGATGCGAAATTCGAGCGTTTGAAAAGAAAAGGAGACGATTACGGCTATTTGCCGTTCTAAACGCGCGTATCTTTGAAACTGACCTGCGGATATCGTCGAAGTAAACTTTTTCGGCATTAAGCGGTGCGTTCCAGCAACTTTTGCAGAGGGGTGAAATTAGCTAGGACGTACGGTTTGGGATTTACGTGGTAGGTTTTGTTGTAATGCGAAATTCGAGCGTTTCACACAAAAAGGAGTCGATTGCGGCAATTTGCGCTTCTAAACCTGCGTTTCTTTGAAACTGACCTGTAGATTTCAACGAAGTAAACTTTTTAGGCATTAAGCGGTGTGTCCTAACAACTTTGAACGGGGATGAAATTGCCTAGGGCGTACCGCTTGGGATTTAGGGGGTGGGATTTGGGTGCATAAAAAAAATTTTCTACAATTATTTTTTAAATGTTATTTATTCAGAGCAAAAAATTTAATGGCGGACATTTTGGTCAACAAATTAAAAACGCTATAACTTTCGGATTAGGATATATGAGGAATTTTGTTTTTATGAAAAAATTTTTAAGTCCAAAATTTTGGAAATTTCTTTTTTTTTATTAATTGAGACAAATTTTTTGTTTGTATCAAAAAAGTTGGTAATAACGCAAATTAAGGGATGAAAAGTTTTTTTTACGAATTTTCTCAGAATATAATTTTTTTTGGGCAAAAAATGTAAATTGCGGCCATTTTGCTCAACAAGTTAAATACGCTGAAATTTTCGGATTTGGAGATACAAAAAAATTCTATTTTTTTTTCAAAAAATTTTCTAAGTCCAAGATTAGGAAAAATTTGTTTTTTTTTTTATTTTTATCAATTAAGACCAATTTCTTGATGTAATCAAAAAATTTCTAAAAAACGCATATTAAGGGATGAAATTTTTTTTTACGATTTTTTTCTGAACAAAAAATATCAATTGTCGCCATTTTTGTCAACAAGTTAAATACGCTAGAACTTTCGGATTTGGAGAAAAAAATAATAATTTTTTCAAAATGTTGTTTCCTTGGCAGAAATTTTAAATTGCGGCCATTTTGGTCAACAAGTTAGATACGCTAAAGTTTTTAGATTCGGAGGTTTGGATAGTTTTAGTTTTTTTTTTTTAATTTCCTAAGTTCAAAAGTTGGAAAAAAAAATTTTTATTAAAGAATTTCTAAAAAACGCATATCAAGGGATGAAAAAATTTTTTTACAATTTTTTTCTGAACAAAAAATATCAATTGTCGCCATTTTTGTCAACAAGTTAAATACGCTAGAACTTTCGGATTTGGAGAAAAAAAAGAATAATTTTTTTTCAAAAAATTTTCTAAGTCCAAAACTAGGAAGACATTTTTTTTTTCATTTTTATCAATTGGGACAAGCTTTTTGATGGTATTAAAAAAAAGTTGGGAAAGACGCATATTAAGGGATGAAAAATTTTTTTTACGAACTTTTTCAAAATGTTGTTTCCTTGGCAAAAATTTTAAATTGCGGCCATTTTGGTCAACAAGTTAGATACGCAAAAGTTTTTAGATTCGGAGGTTTGGATAGTTTTAGTTTTTTTTTTTTAATTTCCTAAGTTCAAAAGTTGGAAAAAAAAATTTTTATTACAGAATTTCTAAAAAACGCATATCAAGGGATGAAAAAATTTTTTTACGATTTTTTTCTGAACAAAAAATATCAATTGTCGCCATTTTTGTCAACAAGTTGAATACGCTAGAACTTTCGGATTTGGAGAAAAAAAAGAATAATTTTTTTTCAAAAATTTTTCTAAGTCCAAAACTAGGAAGACATTTTTTTTTTCATTTTTATCAATTGGGACAAACTTTTTGATGGTATTAAAAAAAAGTTGGGAAAAACGAATATTAAGGGATGAAAAAATTTTTTTTACGAATTTTTTCAAAATGTTATGTTTTCTTGGTAAAAATTTTAAATTGCGGCCATTTTGGTCAACAAGTTAGATACGCTAAAATTTTTAGATTTGGAGATTTGGATAGTTTTTTTTTTTTTTTTTTAATTTTCTAAGTTCAAAAGTTGGAAAAAAAAATTTTTCATTTTTATTCTTCACTTTATTCATTTGAGACAAACTTTTTGATAGTATCAAAAAAGTTGGGAAAAACGAATATTAAGAAAACAATCTGTGATGCGAAGTTTGTGTCTTTCACACGAAAAGGTGACGATTACGGCATTTGGCGTTTTTTATTGTGAGTATCTCTGAAACGAACCTGCAGATTTCACCGAAAAAAAGTTTTTTGGCATCAAGCGGTGCATCCCAACAACTTTTGCGTTGGGGTGAAATTAGCTAGGACGTACGGTTTGGGATTTACCTGGCTAGTTATGCTCTGATGCGAAATTCGAGCGTTTGAAAAGAAAAGGAGACGATTACGTCTATTTGCCGTTCTAAACGCGCGTATCTTTGAAACTGACCTGCGGATATCGTCGAAGTAAACTTTTTCGGCATTAAGCGGTGCGTTCCAGCAACTTTTGCAGAGGGGTGAAATTAGCTAGGACGTACGGTTCGGGATTTACGTGGTAGGTTTTGCTGTAATGCGAAATTCGAGAGTTTCACACAAAAAGGAGTCGATTGCGGCAATTTGCGCTTTTAAACCTGCGTTTTTCTGAAACTGACCTGTAGATTTCAACGAAGTAAACTTTTTAGGCATTAAGCGGTGTGTCCTAACAACTTTGAATGGGGATGAAATTGCCTAGGGCGTACCGCTTGGGATTTAGGGGGTGGGATTTGGGTGCATAAAAAAAATTTTCTACAATTTTTTTTTAAATGTTATTTTTTCAGAGCAAAAAATTTAATGGCGGACATTTTGGTCAACAAATTAAAAACGCTATAACTTTCGGAATTTTGTTTTTATGAAAAAATTTTTAAGTCCAAAATTTTGGAATTTTTTTTTTTTTATTAATTGGGACAAATTTTTTGTTTGTATCAAAAAAGTTGGTAATAACGCAAATTAAGGGATGAAAAGTTTTTTTTACGAATTTTCTCAGAATATAATTTTTTTTGGGCAAAAAATGTAAATTGCGGCCATTTTGCTCAACAAGTTAAATACGCTGAAATTTTCGGATTTGGAGATACAAAAAAATTCTATTTTTTTTTCAAAAAATTTTCTAAGTCCAAGATTAGGAAAAATTTATTTTTTTTTTATTTTTATCAATTAAGACCAATTTCTTGATGTAATCAAAAAATTTCTAAAAAACGCATATTAAGGGATGAAATTTCTTTTTACGATTTTTTTCTTAACAAAAAATATCAATTGTCGCCATTTTTGTCAACAAGTTAAATACGCTAGAACTTTCGGATTTGGAGAAAAAAATTATAATTTTTTTTCAAAAAATTTTCTAAGTCCAAAACTAAGAAGACATTTTTTTTTTCATTTTTATCAATTGGGACAAGCTTTTTGATGGTATTAAAAAAAAGTTGGGAAAAACGCATATTAAGGGATGAAAAAATTTTTTTTACGAATTTTTTCAAAATGTTGTTTCCTTGGCAAAAATTTTAAATTGCGGCCATTTTGGTCAACAAGTTAGATACGCTAAAGTTTTTAGATTCGGAGGTTTGGATAGTTTTAGTTTTTTTTTTTAATTTCCTAAGTTCAAAAGTTGGAAAAAAAAATTTTTATTAAAGAATTTCTAAAAATCGCATATCAAGGGATGAAAAAATTTTTTTACGATTTTTTTCTGAACAAAAAATATCAATTGTCGCCATTTTTGTCAACAAGTTAAATACGCTAGAACTTTCGGATTTGGAGAAAAAAAAGAATAATTTTTTTTCAAAAATTTTTCTAAGTCCAAAACTAGGAAGACATTTTTTTTTTCATTTTTATCAATTGGGACAAACTTTTTGATGGTATTAAAAAAAAGTTGAGAAAACGATTATTAAGGGATGAAAAAATTTTTTTTACGAATTTTTTCAAAATGTTATGTTTTCTTGGTAAAAATTTTAAATTGCGGCCATTTTGGTCAACAAGTTAGATACGCTAAAAATTTTAGATTTGGAGATTTGGATAGTTTTAGTTTTTTTTTTATTTTCTAAGTTCAAAAGTTGGAAAAAAAAATTTTTCATTTTTATTCTTCACTTTATTCATTTGAGACAAACTTTTTGATAGTATCAAAAAAGTTGGGAAAAACGAATATTAAGAAAACAATCTGTGATGCGAAGTTTGTGTCTTTCACACGAAAAGGTGACGATTACGGCATTTGGCGTTTTTTATTGTGAGTATCTCTGAAACGAACCTGCAGATTTCACCGAAAAAAAGTTTTTTGGCATCAAGCGGTGCATCCCAACAACTTTTGCGTTGGGGTGAAATTAGCTAGGACGTACGGTTTGGGATTTACCTGGTTAGTTATGCTCTGATGCGAAATTCGAGCGTTTGAAAAGAAAAGGAGACGATTACGGCTATTTGCCGTTCTAAACGCGCGTATCTTTGAAACTGACCTGCGGATATCGTCGAAGTAAACTTTTTCGGCATTAAGCGGTGCGTTCCAGCAACTTTTGCAGAGGGGTGAAATTAGCTAGGACGTACGGTTTGGGATTTACGTGGTAGGTTTTGCTGTAATGCGAAATTCGAGCGTTTCACACAAAAAGGAGTCGATTGCGGCAATTTGCGCTTTTAAACCTGCGTTTCTCTGAAACTGACCTGTAGATTTCAACGAAGTAAACTTTTTAGGCATTAAGCGGTGTGTCCTAACAACTTTGAATGGGGATGAAATTGCCTAGGGCGTACCGCTTGGGATTTAGGGGGTGGGATTTGGGTGCATAAAAAAAATTTTCTACAATTTTTTTTTAAATGTTATTTTTTCAGAGCAAAAAATTTAATGGCGGACATTTTGGTCAACAAATTAAAAACGCTATAACTTTCGGATTAGGATATATGAGGAATTTTGTTTTTATGAAAAAATTTTTAAGTCCAAAATTTTGGAATTTTTTTTTTTTATTAATTGGGACAAATTTTTTGTTTGTATCAAAAAAGTTGGTAATAACGCAAATAAAGGGATGAAAAGTTTTTTTCACGAATTTTCTCAGAATATAATTTTTTTTGGGCAAAAAATGTAAATTGCGGCCATTTTGCTCAACAAGTTAAATACGCTGAAATTTTCGGATTTAGAGATACAAAAAAATTCTATTTTTTTTTCAAAAAATTTTCTAAGTCCAAAATTAGGAAAAATTTGTTTTTTTTTTATTTTTATCAATTAAGACCAATTTCTTGATGTAATCAAAAAATTTCTAAAAAACGCATATTAAGGGATGAAAATTTTTTTTACGCTTTTTTTCTGAACAAAAAATATCAATTGTCGCCATTTTTGTCAACAAGTTAAATACGCTAGAACTTTCGGATTTGGAGAAAGAAATAATAATTTTTTTTCAAAAAATTTTCTAAGTCCAAAACTAGGAAGACATTTTGTTTTTCATTTTTATCAATTGGGACAAGCTTTTTGATGGTTTTAAAAAAAAGTTGGGAAAAACGCATATTAAGGGATGAAAAAATTTTTTTTACGAATTTTTTCAAAATGTTGTTTCCTTGGCAAAAATTTTAAATTGCGGCCATTTTGGTCAACAAGTTAGATACGCTAAAGTTTTTAGATTCGGAGGTTTGGATAGTTTTAGTTTTTTTTTTTTAATTTCCTAAGTTCAAAAGTTGGAAAAAAAAATTTTTATTAAAGAATTTCTAAAAAACGCATATCAAGGGATGAAAAATTTTTTTTACGATTTTTTTCTGAACAAAAAATATCAATTGTCGCCATTTTTGTCAACAAGTTAAATACGCTAGAACTTTCGGATTTGGAGAAAAAAAAGAATAATTTTTTTTCAAAAACTTTTCTAAGTCCAAAACTAGGAAGACATTTTTTTTTTCAGTTTTATCAATTGGGACAAACTTTTTGATGGTATTAAAAAAAAGTTGGGAAAAACGCATATTAAGGGATGAAAAAAATTTTTTTACGAACTTTTTCAAAATGTTGTTTCCTTGGCAAAAATTTTAAATTGCGGCCATTTTGGTCAACAAGTTAGATACGCAAAAGTTTTTAGATTCGGAGGTTTGGATAGTTTTAGTTTTTTTTTTTTAATTTCCTAAGTTCAAAAGTTGAAAAAAAAAATTTTTATTAAAGAATTTCTAAAAAACGCATATCAAGGGATGAAAAAATTTTTTTACGATTTTTTTCTGAACAAAAAATATCAATTGTCGCCATTTTTGTCAACAAGTTGAATACGCTAGAACTTTCGGATTTGGAGAAAAAAAAGAATAATTTTTTTTCAAAAATTTTTCTAAGTCCAAAACTAGGAAGACATATTTTTTTTTATTTTTATCAATTGGGACAAGCTTTTTGATGGTATTAAAAAAAAGTTGGGAAAAACGAATATTAGGAAAACAATCTGTGATGCGAAGTTTGTTTCTTTCACACGAAAAGGTGACGATTACGGCATTTGGCGTTTTTTATTGTGAGTATCTCTGAAACGAACCTGCAGATTTCACCGAAAAAAAGTTTTTTGGCATCAAGCGGTGCATCCCAACAACTTTTGCGTTGGGGTGAAATTAGCTAGGACGTACGGTTTGGGATTTACCTGGTTAGTTATGCTCTGATGCGAAATTCGAGCGTTTGAAAAGAAAATCAGACGATTACGGCTATTTGCCGTTCTAAACGCGCGTATATTTGAAACTGACCAGCGGATATCGTCGAAGTAAACTTTTTCGGCATTAAGCGGTGCGTTCCAGCAACTTTTGCAGAGGGGTGAAATTAGCTAGGACGTACGGTTTGGGATTTACGTGGTAGGTTTTGCTGTAATGCAAAATTCGAGCGTTTCACACAAAAAGGAGTCGATTGCGGCAATTTGCGCTTTTAAACCTGCGTTTCTCTGAAACTGACCTGTAGATTTCAACGAAGTAAACTTTTTAGGCATTAAGCGGTGTGTCCTAACAACTTTGAACGGGGATGAAATTGCCTAGGGCGTACCGCTTGGGATTTAGAGGGTGGGATTTGGGTGCATAAAAAAAATTTTCTACAATTTTTTTTTAAATGTTATTTTTTCAGAGCAAAACATTTAATGGCGGACATTTTGGTCAACAAATTAAAAACGCTATAACTTTCGGAATTTTGTTTTTATGAAAAAATTTTTAAGTCCAAAATTTTGGAATCTTTTTTTTTTTATTAATTGAGACAAATTTTTTGTTTGTATCAAAAAAGTTGGTAATAACGCAAATTAAGGGATGAAAAGTTTTTTTTACGAATTTTCTCAGAATATAATTTTTTTTGGGCAAAAAATGTAAATTGCGGCCATTTTGTTCAACAAGTTAAATACGCTGAAATTTTCGGATTTGGAGATACAAAAAATTCAATTTTTTTTTCAAAAAATTTTCTAAGTCCAAAATTAGGAAAAATTTGTTTTTTTTTTAATTTTGATCAATTAAGACCAATTTCTTGATGTAATCAAAAAATTTCTAAAAAACGCATATTAAGGGATGAAATTTTTTTTTACGATTTTTTTCTGAACAAAAAATATCAATTGTCGCCATTTTTGTCAACAAGTTAAATACGCTAGAACTTTCGGATTTGGAGAAGAAAATAATAATTTTTTTTCAAAAAATTTTCTAAGTCCAAAACTAGGAAGACATTTTTTTTTTCATTTTTATCAATTGGGACAAGCTTTTTGATGGTATTAAAAAAAAGTTGGGAAAAACGCATATTAAGGGATGAAAAATTTTTTTTTTCGAATTTTTTCAAAATGTTGTTTCCTTGGCAAAAATTTTAAATTGCGGCCATTTTGGTCAACAAGTTAGATACGCTAAAGTTTTTAGATTCGGAGGTTTGGATAGTTTTAGTTTTTTTTTTTTAATTTCCTAAGTTCAAAAGTTGGAAAAAAAAATTTTTATTAAAGAATTTCTAAAAAACGCATATCAAGGGATGAAAAATTTTTTTTACGATTTTTTTCTGAACAAAAAATATCTATTGTCGCCATTTTTGTCAACAAGTTAAATACGCTAGAACTTTCGGATTTGGAGAAAAAAAAGAATAATTTTTTTTCAAAAACTTTTCTAAGTCCAAAACTAGGAAGACATTTTTTTTTTTTCAGTTTTATCAATTGGGACAAACTTTTTGATGGTATTAAAAAAAAGTTGGGAAAAACGAATATTAAGGGATGAAAAAATTTTTTTTACGAATTTTTTCAAAATGTTATGTTTTCTTGGTAAAAATTTTAAATTGCGGCCATTTTGGTCAACAAGTTAGATACGCTAAAATTTTTAGATTTGGAGATTTGGATAGTTTTAGTTTTTTTTTTTTAATTTTCTAAGTTCAAAAGTTGGAAAAAAAAATTTTTCATTTTTATTCTTCACTTTATTCATTTGAAACAAACTTTTTGATAGTATCAAAAAAGTTGGGAAAAACGAATATTAAGAAAACAATCTGTGATGCGAAGTTTGTGTCTTTCACACGAAAAGGTGACGATTACGGCATTTGACGTTTTCTATTGTGAGTATCTCTGAAACGAACCTGCAGATTTCACCGAAAAAAAGTTTTTTGGCATCAAGCGGTGCATCCCAACAACTTTTGCGTTGGGGTGAAATTAGCTAGGACGTACGGTTTGGGATTTACCTGGTTAGTTATGCTCTGATGCGAAATTCGAGCGTTTGAAAAGAAAAGGAGACGATTACGGCTATTTGCCGTTCTAAACGCGCGTATCTTTGAAACTGACCAGCGGATATCGTCGAAGTAAACTTTTTCGGCATTAAGCGGTGCGTTCCAGCAACTTTTGCAGAGGGGTGAAATTAGCTAGGACGTACGGTTTGGGATTTACGTGGTAGGTTTTGCTGTAATGCGAAATTCAAGCGTTTCACACAAAAAGGAGTCGATTGCGGCAATTTGCGCTTTTAAACCTGCGTTTCTCTGAAACTGACCTGTAGATTTCAACGAAGTAAACTTTTTAGGCATTAAGCGGTGTGTCCTAACAATTTTGAACGGGGATGAAATTGCCTAGGGCGTACCGCTTGGGATTTAGGGGGTGGGATTTGGGTGCATGAAAAAAATCTTCTACAATTTATTTTTAAATGTTATTTTTTCAGAGCAAAAAATTTAATGGCGGACATTTTGGTCAACAAATTAAAAACGCTATAACTTTCGGATTAGGATATATGAGGAATTTTGTTTTTATGAAAAAATTTTTAAGTCCAAAATTTTGGAATTTTTTTTTTTTATTAATTGAGACAAATTTTTTGTTTGTATCAAAAAAGTTCGTAATAACGCAAATTAAGGGATGAAAAGTTTTTTTTAAGAATTTTCTCAGAATATAATTTTTTTTAGGCAAAAAATGTAAATTGCGGCCATTTTGCTCAACAAGTTAAATACGCTGAAATTTTCGGATTTGGAAATACAAAAAATTCTATTTTTTTTTCAAAAAATTTTCTAAGTCCAAGATTAAGAAAAATTTGTTTCTTTTTTTATTTTTATCAATTAAGACCAATTTCTTGATGTAATCAAAAAATTTCTAAAAAACGCATATTAAGGGATGAAATTTTTTTTTACGATTTTTTTCTGAACAAAAAATATCAATTGTCGCCATTTTTGTCAACAAGTTAAATACGCTAGAACTTTCGGATTTGGAGAAAAAAATAATAATTTTTTTTCAAAAAATTTTCTAAGTCCAAAACTAGGAAGACATTTTTTTTTTCATTTTTATCAATTGGGACAAGCTTTTTGATGGTTTTAAAAAAAAGTTGGGAAAAACGCATATTAAGGGATGAAAAAATTTTTTTTACGAATTTTTTCAAAATGTTGTTTCCTTGGCAAAAATTTTAAATTGCGGCCATTTTGGTCAACAAGTTAGATACGCTAAAGTTTTTAGATTCGGAGGTTTGGATAGTTTTAGTTTTTTTTTTTTAATTTCCTAAGTTCAAAAGTTGGAAAAAAAAATTTTTATTAAAGAATTTCTAAAAAACGCATATCAAGGGATGAAAAATTTTTTTTACGATTTTTTTCTGAACAAAAAATATCTATTGTCGCCATTTTTGTCAACAAGTTAAATACGCTAGAACTTTCGGATTTGGAGAAAAAAAAGAATAATTTTTTTTCAAAAACTTTTCTAAGTCCAAAACTAGGAAGACATTTTTTTTTTTTCAGTTTTATCAATTGGGACAAACTTTTTGATGGTATTAAAAAAAAGTTGGGAAAAACGAATATTAAGGGATGAAAAAATTTTTTTTACGAATTTTTTTAAAATGTTATGTTTTCTTGGTAAAAATTTTAAATTGCGGCCATTTTGGTCAACAAGTTAGATACGCTAAAATTTTTAGATTTGGAGATTTGGATAGTTTTAGTTTTTTTTTTTTAATTTTCTAAGTTCAAAAGTTGGAAAAAAAAAATTTTTCATTTTTATTCTTCACTTTATTCATTTGAAACAAACTTTTTGATAGTATCAAAAAAGTTGGGAAAAACGAATATTAAGAAAACAATCTGTGATGCGAAGTTTGTGTCTTTCACACGAAAAGGTGACGATTACGGCATTTGACGTTTTCTATTGTGAGTATCTCTGAAACGAACCTGCAGATTTCACCGAAAAAAAGTTTTTTGGCATCAAGCGGTGCATCCCAACAACTTTTGCGTTGGGGTGAAATTAGCTAGGACGTACGGTTTGGGATTTACCTGGTTAGTTATGCTCTGATGCGAAATTCGAGCGTTTGAAAAGAAAAGGAGACGATTACGGCTATTTGCCGTTCTAAACGCGCGTATCTTTGAAACTGACCTGCGGATATCGTCGAAGTAAACTTTTTCGGCATTAAGCTGTGCGTTCCAGCAACTTTTGCAGAGGGGTGAAATTAGCTAGGACGTACGGTTTGGGATTTACGTGGTAGGTTTTGCTGTAATGCGAAATTCGAGCGTTTCACACAAAAAGGAGTCGATTGCGGCAATTTGCGCTTTTAAACCTGCGTTTCTCTGAAACTGACCTGTAGATTTCAACGAAGTAAACTTTTTAGGCATTAAGCGGTGTGTCCTAACAACTTTGAACGGGGATGAAATTGCCTAGGGCGTACCGCTTGGGATTTAGAGGGTGGGATTTGGGTGCATAAAAAAAATTTTCTACAATTTTTTTTTAAATGTTATTTTTTCAGAGCAAAACATTTAATGGCGGACATTTTGGTCAACAAATTAAAAACGCTATAACTTTCGGAATTTTGTTTTTATGAAAAAATTTTTAAGTCCAAAATTTTGGAATCTTTTTTTTTTTATTAATTGAGACAAATTTTTTGTTTGTATCAAAAAAGTTGGTAATAACGCAAATTAAGGGATGAAAAGTTTTTTTTACGAATTTTCTCAGAATATAATTTTTTTTGGGCAAAAAATGTAAATTGCGGCCATTTTGTTCAACAAGTTAAATACGCTGAAATTTTCGGATTTGGAGATACAAAAAATTCAATTTTTTTTTCAAAAAATTTTCTAAGTCCAAAATTAGGAAAAATTTGTTTTTTTTTTATTTTGATCAATTAAGACCAATTTCTTGATGTAATCAAAAAATTTCTAAAAAACGCATATTAAGGGATGAAATTTTTTTTTACGATTTTTTTCTGAACAAAAAATATCAATTGTCGCCATTTTTGTCAACAAGTTAAATACGCTAGAACTTTCGGATTTGGAGAAGAAAATAATAATTTTTTTTCAAAAAATTTTCTAAGTCCAAAACTAGGAAGACATTTTTTTTTTCATTTTTATCAATTGGGACAAGCTTTTTGATGGTATTAAAAAAAAGTTGGGAAAAACGCATATTAAGGGATGAAAAAGATTTTTTTACGAACTTTTTCAAAATGTTGTTTCCTTGGCAAAAATTTTAAATTGCGGCCATTTTGGTCAACAAGTTAGATACGCTAAAGTTTTTAGATTCGGAGGTTTGGATAGTTTTAGTTTTTTTTTTTTAATTTCCTAAGTTCAAAAGTTGGAAAAAAAAATTTTTATTAAAGAATTTCTAAAAAACGCATATCAAGGGATGAAAAATTTTTTTTACGATTTTTTTCTGAACAAAAAATATCTATTGTCGCCATTTTTGTCAACAAGTTAAATACGCTAGAACTTTCGGATTTGGAGAAAAAAAAGAATAATTTTTTTTCAAAAACTTTTCTAAGTCCAAAACTAGGAAGACATTTTTTTTTTTTCAGTTTTATCAATTGGGACAAACTTTTTGATGGTATTAAAAAAAAGTTGGGAAAAACGAATATTAAGGGATGAAAAAATTTTTTTTACGAATTTTTTTAAAATGTTATGTTTTCTTGGTAAAAATTTTAAATTGCGGCCATTTTGGTCAACAAGTTAGATACGCTAAAATTTTTAGATTTGGAGATTTGGATAGTTTTAGTTTTTTTTTTTTAATTTTCTAAGTTCAAAAGTTGGAAAAAAAAATTTTTCATTTTTATTCTTCACTTTATTCATTTGAAACAAACTTTTTGATAGTATCAAAAAAGTTGGGAAAAACGAATATTAAGAAAACAATCTGTGATGCGAAGTTTGTGTCTTTCACACGAAAAGGTGACGATTACGGCATTTGACGTTTTCTATTGTGAGTATCTCTGAAACGAACCTGCAGATTTCACCGAAAAAAAGTTTTTTGGCATCAAGCGGTGCATCCCAACAACTTTTGCGTTGGGGTGAAATTAGCTAGGACGTACGGTTTGGGATTTACCTGGTTAGTTATGCTCTGATGCGAAATTCGAGCGTTTGAAAAGAAAAGGAGACGATTACGGCTATTTGCCGTTCTAAACGCGCGTATCTTTGAAACTGACCTGCGGATATCGTCGAAGTAAACTTTTTCGGCATTAAGCGGTGCGTTCCAGCAACTTTTGCAGAGGGGTGAAATTAGCTAGGACGTACGGTTTGGGATTTACGTGGTAGGTTTTGCTGTAATGCGAAATTCGAGCGTTTCACACAAAAAGGAGTCGATTGCGGCAATTTGCGCTTTTAAACCTGCGTTTCTCTGAAACTGACCTGTAGATTTCAACGAAGTAAACTTTTTAGGCATTAAGCGGTGTGTCCTAACAACTTTGAACGGGGATGAAATTGCCTAGGGCGTACCGCTTGGGATTTAGAGGGTGGGATTTGGGTGCATAAAAAAAATTTTCTACAATTTTTTTTTAAATGTTATTTTTTCAGAGCAAAACATTTAATGGCGGACATTTTGGTCAACAAATTAAAAACGCTATAACTTTCGGAATTTTGTTTTTATGAAAAAATTTTTAACTCCAAAATTTTGGAATCTTTTTTTTTTTATTAATTGAGACAAATTTTTTGTTTGTATCAAAAAAGTTGGTAATAACGCAAATTAAGGGATGAAAAGTTTTTTTTACGAATTTTCTCAGAATATAATTTTTTTTGGGCAAAAAATGTAAATTGCGGCCATTTTGTTCAACAAGTTAAATACGCTGAAATTTTCGGATTTGGAGATACAAAAAATTCAATTTTTTTTTCAAAAAATTTTCTAAGTCCAAAATTAGGAAAAATTTGTTTTTTTTTTAATTTTGATCAATTAAGACCAATTTCTTGATGTAATCAAAAAATTTCTAAAAAACGCATATTAAGGGATGAAATTTTTTTTTACGATTTTTTTCTTAACAAAAAATATCAATTGTCGCCATTTTTGTCAACAAGTTAAATACGCTAGAACTTTCGGATTTGGAGAAGAAAATAATAATTTTTTTTCAAAAAATGTTCTAAGTCCAAAACTAGGAAGACATTTTTTTTTTCATTTTTATCAATTGGGACAAGCTTTTTGATGGTATTAAAAAAAAGTTGGGAAAAACGCATATTAAGGGATGAAAAAAATTTTTTTACGAACTTTTTCAAAATGTTGTTTCCTTGGCAAAAATTTTATATTGCGGCCATTTTGGTCAACAAGTTAGATACGCAAAAGTTTTTAGATTCGGAGGTTTGGATAGTTTTAGTTTTTTTTTTTTAATTTCCTAAGTTCAAAAGTTGGAAAAAAAAATTTTTATTAAAGAATTTCTAAAAAACGCATATCAAGGGATGAAAAAATTTTTTTACGATTTTTTTCTGAACAAAAAATATCAATTGTCGCCATTTTTGTCAACAAGTTAAATACGCTAGAACTTTCGGATTTGGAGAAAAAAAAGAATAATTTTTTTTCAAAAATTTTTCTAAGTCCAAAACTAGGAAGACATTTTTTTTTCATTTTTATCAATTGGGAGAAACTTTTTGATGGTATTAAAAAGAAGTTGGGAAAAACGATTATTAAGGGATGAAAAAATTTTTTTTACGAATTTTTTCAAAATGTTGTGTTTTCTTGGTAAAAATTTTAAATTGCGGCCATTTTGGTCAACAAGTTAGATACGCTAAAATTTTTAGATTTGGAGATTTGGATAGTTTTAGTTTTTTTTTTTAATTTTCTAAGTTCAAAATTTGGAAAAAAAAATTTTTCATTTTTATTCTTCACTTTATTCGTTTGAGACAAACTTTTTGATAGTATCAAAAAAGTTGGGAAAAACGAATATTAGGAAAACAATCTGTGATGCGAAGTTTGTTTCTTTCACACGAAAAGGTGACGATTACGGCATTTGACGTTTTTTATTGTGAGTATCTCTGAAACGAACCTGCAGATTTCACCGAAAAAAAGTTTTTTGGCATCAAGCGGTGCATCCCAACAACTTTTGCGTTGGGGTGAAATTAGCTAGGACGTACGGTTTGGGATTTACCTGGTTAGTTATGCTCTGATGCGAAATTCGAGCGTTTGAAAAGAAAAGGAGACGATTACGGCTATTTGCCGTTCTAAACGCGCGTATCTTTGAAACTGACTTGCGGATATCGTCGAAGTGAACTTTTTCGGCATTAAGCGGTGCGTTCCAGCAACTTTTGCAGAGTGGTGAAATTAGCTAGGACGTACGGTTTGGGATTTACGTGGTAGGTTTTGCTGTAATGCGAAATTCGAGCGTTTCACACAAAAAGGAGTCGATTGCGGCAATTTGCGCTTTTAAACCTGCGTTTCTCTGAAACTGACCTGTAGATTTCAACGAAGTAAACTTTTTAGGCATTAAGCGGTGTGTCCTAACAACTTTGAACGGGGATGAAATTGCCTAGGGCGTACCGCTTGGGATTTAGGGGGTGGGATTTGGGTGCATAAAAAAAAATTTCTACAATTTTTTTTTAAATGTTATTTTTTCAGAGCAAAAAATTTAATGGCGGACATTTTGGTCAACAAACTAAAAACGCTATAACTTTCGGATTAGGATATATGAGGAATTTTGTTTTATGAAAAAATTTATAAGTCCAAAATTTTGGAATTTTTTTTTTTTTTATTAATTGAGACAAATTTTTTGTTTGTATCAAAAAAGTTGGTAATAACGCAAATTAAGGGATGAAAAGTTTTTTTTACGAATTTTCTCAGAATATAATTTTTTTTGGGCAAAAAATGTAAATTGCGGCCATTTTGCTCAACAAGTTAAATACGCTGAAATTTTCGGATTTGGAGATACAAAAAATTCTATTTTTTTTTCAAAAAATTTTCTAAGTCCAAGATTAGGAAAAATTTGTTTCTTTTTTTATTTTTATCAATTAAGACCAATTTCTTGATGTAATCAAAAAATTTCTAAAAAACGCATATTAAGGGATGAAATTTTTTTTTACGATTATTTTCTGAACATAAAATATCAATTGTCGCCATTTTTGTCAACAAGTTAAATACGCTAGAACTTTCGGATTTGGAGAAAAAAATAATAATTTTTTTTCAAAAAATTTTCCAAGTCTAAAACTAGGAAGACATTTTTTTTTTCATTTTTATCAATTGGGACAAGCTTTTTGATGGTATTAAAAAAAAGTTGAGAAAAACGCATATTAAGGGTTGAAAAAATTTTTTTTACGAATTTTTTCAAAATGTTGTTTCCTTGGCAAAAATTTTAAATTGCGGCCATTTTGGTCAACAAATTAGATACGCTAAAGTTTTTAGATTCGGAGGTTTGGATAGTTTTAGTTTTTTTTTTTTAATTTCCTAAGTTCAAAAGTTGGAAAAAAAAATTTTTATTAAAGAATTTCTAAAAAACGCATATCAAGAGATGAAAAAAATTTTTTACGATTTTTTTCTGAACAAAAAATATCAATTGTCGCCATTTTTGTCAACAAGTTAAATACGCTAGAACTTTCGGATTTGGAGAAAAAAAAGAATAATTTTTTTTCAAAAATTTTTCTAAGTCCAAAACTAGGAAGACATTTTTTTTTTCATTTTTATCAATTGGGACAAACTTTTTGATGGTATTAAAAAAAAGTTGGTAAAAACGAATATTAAGGGATGAAAAAATTTTTTTTACGAATTTTTTCAAAATGTTATGTTTTCTTGGTAAAAATTTTAAATTGCGGCCATTTTGGCTAACAAGTTAGATACGCTAAAATTTTTAGATTTGGAGATTTGGATAGTTTTAGTTTTTTTTTTTTAATTTTCTAAGTTCAAAAGTTGGAAAAAAAAATTTTTCATTTTTATTCTTCACTTTATTCATTTGAGACAAACTTTTTGATAGTATCAAAAAAGTTGGGAAAAACGAATATTAAGAAAACAATCTGTGATGCGAAGTTTGTGTCTTTCACACGAAAAGGTGACGATTACGGCATTTGGCGTTTTTTATTGTGAGTATCTCTGAAACGAACCTGCAGATTTCACCGAAAAAAAGTTTTTTGGCATCAAGCGGTGCATCCCAACAACTTTTGCGTTGGGGTGAAATTAGCTAGGACGTACGGTTTGGGATTTACCTGGTTAGTTATGCTCTGATGCGAAATTCGAGCGTTTGAAAAGAAAAGGAGACGATTACGGCTATTTGCCGTTCTAAACGCGCGTATCTTTGAAACTGACCTGCGGATATCGTCGAAGTAAACTTTTTCGGCATTAAGCGGTGCGTTCCAGCAACTTTTGCAGAGGGGTGAAATTAGCTAGGACGTACGGTTTGGGATTTACGTGGTAGGTTTTGCTGTAATGCGAAATTCGAGCGTTTCACACAAAAAGGAGTCGATTGCGGAAATTTGCGCTTTTAAACCTGCGTTTCTCTGAAACTGACCTGTAGATTTCAACGAAGTAAACTTTTTAGGCATTAAGCGGTGTGTCCTAACAACTTTGAATGGGGATGAAATTGCCTAGGGCGTACCGCTTGGGATTTAGGGGGTGGGATTTGGGTGCATAAAGAAAATTTTCTACAATTTTTTTTTAAATGTTATTTTTTCAGAGCAAAAAATTTAATGGCGGACATTTTGGTCAACAAATTAAAAACGCTATAAGTTTCGGATTAGGATATATGAGGATTTTTGTTTTTATGAAAAAATTTTTAAGTCCAAAATTTTGGATTTTTTTTTTTTTATTAATTGAGACAATTTTTTTGTTTGTATCAAAAAAGTTGCTAATAACGCAAATTAAGGGATGAAAAGTTTTTTTTACGAATTTTCTCAGAATATAATTTTTTTTGGGCAAAAAATGTAAATTGCGGCCATTTTGCTCAACAAGTTAAATACGCTGAAATTTTCGGATTTGGAGATACAAAAAATTCTATTTTTTTTTCAAAAAATTTTCTAAGTCCAAGATTAGGAAAAATTTGTTTTTTTTTTTTATTTTTATCAATTAAGACCAATTTCTTGATGTAATCAAAAAATTTCTAAAAAACGCATATTAAGGGATGAAAAAATTTTTTTACGATTTCTTTCTGAACAAAAAATATCAATTGTCGCCATTTTTGTCAACAAGTTAAATACGCTAGAACTTTCGGATTTGGAGAAAAAAAAGAATAATTTTTTTTCAAAAATTTTTCTAAGTCCAAAACTAGGAAGACATTTTTTTTTTCATTTTTATCAATTGGGACAAACTTTTTGATGGTATTAAAAAAAAGTTGGGAAAAACGAATATTAAGGGATGAAAAAATTTTTTTTACGAATTTTTTCAAAATGTTATGTTTTTTTGGTAAAAATTTTAAATTGCGGCCATTTTGGTCAACAAGTTAGATACGCTAAAATTTTTAGATTTGGAGATTTGGAAAGTTTTAGTTTTTTTTTTTTAATTTTCTAAGTTCAAAAGTTGGAAAAAAAAATTTTTCATTTTTATTCTTCACTTTATTCGTTTGAGACAAACTTTTTGATAGTATCAAAAAAGTTGGGAAAAACGAATATTAAGAAAACAATCTGTGAAGCGAAGTTTGTGTCTTTCACACGAAAAGGTGTCGATTACTACATTTGGCGTTTTTTATTGTGAGTATCTCTGAAACGAACCTGCAGATTTCACCGAAAAAAAGTTTTTTGGCATCAAGCGGTGCATCCCAACAACTTTTGCGTTGGGGTGAAATTAGCTAGGACGTACGGTTTGGGATTTACCTGGTTAGTTATGCTCTGATGCGAAATTCGAGCGTTTGAAAAGAAAAGGAGACGATTACGGCTATTTGCCGTTCTAAACGCGCGTATCTTTGAAACTGACCTGCGGATATCGTCGAAGTAAACTTTTTCGGCATTAAGCGGTGCGTTCCAGCAACTTTTGCAGAGGGGTGAAATTAGCTAGGACGTACGGTTTGGGATTTACGTGGTAGGTTTTGCTCTAATGCGAAATTCGAGCGTTTCACACGAAAAGGAGTCGATTGCGGCAATTTGCGCTTTTAAATCTGCGTTTCTCTGAAACTGACCTGTAGATTTCATCGAAGTAAACTTTTTTGGCATTAAGCGGTGTGTCCTAACAACTTTGAACCGGGATGAAATTGCCTAGGGCGTACCGCTTGGGATTTAAGGGGTGTGATTTGGGTGCATAAAAAAAAATTTCTACAATTTTTTTTTAAATGTTATTTTTTCAGAGCAAAAAATTTAATGGCGGACATTTTGATCAACAAATTAAAAACGCTATACCTTTCGGATTAGGATATATGAGGAATTTTGTTTTTATGAAAATTTTTGTAAGTCCAAAAGTCTGGAAATTTTTTATTTTATTAATTGAGACACATTTTTTGTTTGTATCAAAAAAGTTGGTAATAACGCAAATTAAGGGATGAAAAGTTTTTTTTACAAATTTTCTCAGAATATAATTTTTTCTGGGCAAAAAATGTAAATTGCGGCCATTTTGCTCAACAAGTTAAATACGCTGAAACTTTCGGATTTGGAGATACAAAAAATTATATTTTTTTTTAAAAAATTTTCTAAGTCCAAGATTAGGAAAAATTTGTTTTTTTTTTATTTTTATCAATTAAGACCAATTTCTTGATGTTATCAAAAAATTTCTAAAAAACGCATATTAAGGGATGAAAATTTTTTTTACGATTTTTTTCTGAACAAAAAATATCAATTGTCGCCATTTTTGTCAACAAGTTAAATACGCTAGAACTTTCGGATTTGGAGAAAAAAAAGAATAATTTTTTTTCAAAAAATTTTCTAAGTCTAAAACTAGGAACACATTTTTTTTTCATTTTTATCAATTGGGACAAACTTTTTGATGGTATTAAAAAAAAGTTGGGAAAAACGAATATTAAGGGATGAAAAAAATTTTTTTACGAATTTTTTCAAAATGTTATGTTTCCTTGGTAAAAATTTTAAATTGCGGCCATTTTGGTCAACAAGTTAGATACGCTAAAATTTTTAGATTTGGAGATTTGGATAGTTTTAGTTTTTTTTTTTAATTTTCTAAGTTCAAAAGTTGGAAAAAAAATTTTTATTATAGAATTTCTAAAAAACGCATATCAAGGGATAAAAAAAATTCTTTACGATTTTTTTCTGAACAAAAAATATCAATTGTCGCCATTTTTGTCAACAAGTTAAATACGCTAAAACTTTCGGATTTGGAGAAAAAAAAAATAATTTTTTTTCAAAAAATTTTTTAAGTCCAAAACTAGGCAGAATTTTTTTTTTCATTTTTATCAATTGGGACAAACTTTTTGATGGTATTAAAAAAAAGTTGAGAAAAACGAATATTAAGGGATGAAAAAATTTTTTTTTACGAATTTTTTCAAAATGTTATGTTTTCTTGGTAAAATTTTTAAATTGCGGCCATTTTGGTCAACAAGTTAGATACGCTAAAATTTTTAGATTTGGAGATTTGGATAGTTTTTTTTTTTTTTTTTTAATTTTCTAAGTTCAAAAGTTGGAAAAAAAAATTTTTAATTTTTATTCTTCACTTCATTCATTTGAGACAAACTTTTTGATAGTATCAAGAAAGTTGGGAAAAACGAATATTAAGAAAAAAATCTGTGATGCGAAGTTTGTGTCTTTCACACGAAAAGGTGACGATTACGGCATTTGGCGTTTTCTATTGTGAGTATCTCTGAAACGAACCTGCAGATTTCACCGAAAAAAAGTTTTTTGGCATCAAGCGGTGCATCCCAACAACTTTTGCGTTGGGGTGAAATTAGCTAGGATGTACGGTTTGGGATTTACCTGGTTAGTTATGCTCTGATGCGAAATTCGAGCGTTTGAAAAGAAAAGGAGACGATTACGGCTATTTGCCGTTCTAAACGCGCGTATCTTTGAAACTGACCTGCGGATATCGTCGAAGTAAACTTTTTCGGCATTAAGCGGTGCGTTCCAGCAACTTTTGCAGAGGGGTGAAATTAGCTAGGACGTACGGTTTGGGATTTACGTGGTAGGTTTTGCTGTAATGCGAAATTCGAGCGTTTCACACAAAAAGGAGTCGATTGCGGCAATTTGCGCTTTTAAACCTGCGTTTCTCTGAAACTGACCTGTAGATTTCAACGAAGTAAAATTTTTAGGCATTAAGCGGTGTGTCCTAACAACTTTGAACGGGGATGAAATTGCCTACGGCGTACCGCTTGGGATTTAGGGGGTGGTATTTGGGTGCATAAAAAAAATTTTCTACAATTTTTTTTTAAATGTTATTCTTTCAGAGCAAAAAATTTAATGGCGGACATTTTGGTCAACAAATTAAAAACGCTATAACTTTCGGATTAGGATATATGAGGAATTTTGTTTTTATGAAAAAATTTTTAAGTCCAAAATTTTGGATTTTTTTTTTTTTTTATTAATTCAGACAAATTTTTTGTTTGTATCAAAAAAGTTGGTAATAACGCAAATTAAGGGATGAAAAAATTTTTTTACGATTTTTTTCTGAACAAAAAATATCAATTGTCGCCATTTTTGTCAACAAGTTAAATACGCTAGAACTTTCGGATTTGGAGAAAAAAAGAATAATTTTTTTTCAAAAAATTTTCTAAGTCCAAAACTAGGAAGACATTTTTTTTTTCATTTTTATCAATTGGGACAAACTTTTTGATGGTATTAAAAAAAAGTTGGGAAAAACGAATATTAAGGGATGAAAAAATTTTTTTTACGAATTTTTTTAAAATGTTATGTTTTTTTGGTAAAAATTTTAAATTGCGGCCATTTTGGTCAACAAGTTAGATACGCTAAAATTTTTAGATTTGGAGATTTGGAAAGTTTTAGTTTTTTTTTTTTAATTTTCTAAGTTCAAAAGTTGGAAAAAAAAATTTTTCATTTTTATTCTTCACTTTATTCGTTTGAGACAAACTTTTTGATAGTATCAAAAAAGTTGGGAAAAACGAATATTAAGAAAACAATCTGTGAAGCGAAGTTTGTGTCTTTCACACGAAAAGGTGTCGATTACTACATTTGGCGTTTTTTATTGTGAGTATCTCTGAAACGAACCTGCAGATTTCACCGAAAAAAAGTTTTTTGGCATCAAGCGGTGCATCCCAACAACTTTTGCGTTGGGGTGAAATTAGCTAGGACGTACGGTTTGGGATTTACCTGGTTAGTTATGCTCTGATGCGAAATTCGAGCGTTTGAAAAGAAAAGGAGACGATTACGGCTATTTGCCGTTCTAAACGCGCGTATCTTTGAAACTGACCTGCGGATATCGTCGAAGTAAACTTTTTCGGCATTAAGCGGTGCGTTCCAGCAACTTTTGCAGAGGGGTGAAATTAGCTAGGACGTACGGTTTGGGATTTACGTGGTAGGTTTTGCTCTAATGCGAAATTCGAGCGTTTCACACGAAAAGGAGTCGATTGCGGCAATTTGCGCTTTTAAATCTGCGTTTCTCTGAAACTGACCTGTAGATTTCATCGAAGTAAACTTTTTTGGCATTAAGCGGTGTGTCCTAACAACTTTGAACCGGGATGAAATTGCCTAGGGCGTACCGCTTGGGATTTAAGGGGTGTGATTTGGGTGCATAAAAAAAAATTTCTACAATTTTTTTTTAAATGTTATTTTTTCAGAGCAAAAAATTTAATGGCGGACATTTTGGTCAACAAATTAAAAACGCTATACCTTTCGGATTAGGATATATGAGGAATTTTGTTTTTATGAAAATTTTTGTAAGTCCAAAAGTCTGGAAATTTTTTATTTTATTAATTGAGACACATTTTTTGTTTGTATCAAAAAAGTTGGTAATAACGCAAATTAAGGGATGAAAAGTTTTTTTTTACAAATTTTCTCAGAATATAATTTTTTCTGGGCAAAAAATGTAAATTGCGGCCATTTTGCTCAACAAGTTAAATACGCTGAAACTTTCGGATTTGGAGATACAAAAAATTATATTTTTTTTTAAAAAATTTTCTAAGTCCAAGATTAGGAAAAATTTGTTTTTTTTTTATTTTTATCAATTAAGACCAATTTCTTGATGTTATCAAAAAATTTCTAAAAAACGCATATTAAGGGATGAAAATTTTTTTTACGATTTTTTTCTGAACAAAAAATATCAATTGTCGCCATTTTTGTCAACAAGTTAAATACGCTAGAACTTTCGGATTTGGAGAAAAAAAAGAATAATTTTTTTTCAAAAAATTTTCTAAGTCTAAAACTAGGAACACATTTTTTTTTCATTTTTATCAATTGGGACAAACTTTTTGATGGTATTAAAAAAAAGTTGGGAAAAACGAATATTAAGGGATGAAAAAAATTTTTTTACGAATTTTTTCAAAATGTTATGTTTCCTTGGTAAAAATTTTAAATTGCGGCCATTTTGGTCAACAAGTTAGATACGCTAAAATTTTTAGATTTGGAGATTTGGATAGTTTTAGTTTTTTTTTTTAATTTTCTAAGTTCAAAAGTTGGAAAAAAAATTTTTATTATAGAATTTCTAAAAAACGCATATCAAGGGATAAAAAAAATTCTTTACGATTTTTTTCTGAACAAAAAATATCAATTGTCGCCATTTTTGTCAACAAGTTAAATACGCTAAAACTTTCGGATTTGGAGAAAAAAAAAATAATTTTTTTTCAAAAAATTTTTTAAGTCCAAAACTAGGCAGAATTTTTTTTTTCATTTTTATCAATTGGGACAAACTTTTTGATGGTATTAAAAAAAAGTTGAGAAAAACGAATATTAAGGGATGAAAAAATTTTTTTTTACGAATTTTTTCAAAATGTTATGTTTTCTTGGTAAAATTTTTAAATTGCGGCCATTTTGGTCAACAAGTTAGATACGCTAAAATTTTTAGATTTGGAGATTTGGATAGTTTTTTTTTTTTTTTTTTTAATTTTCTAAGTTCAAAAGTTGGAAAAAAAAATTTTTAATTTTTATTCTTCACTTCATTCATTTGAGACAAACTTTTTGATAGTATCAAGAAAGTTGGGAAAAACGAATATTAAGAAAAAAATCTGTGATGCGAAGTTTGTGTCTTTCACACGAAAAGGTGACGATTACGGCATTTGGCGTTTTCTATTGTGAGTATCTCTGAAACGAACCTGCAGATTTCACCGAAAAAAAGTTTTTTGGCATCAAGCGGTGCATCCCAACAACTTTTGCGTTGGGGTGAAATTAGCTAGGACGTACGGTTTGGGATTTACCTGGTTAGTTATGCTCTGATGCGAAATTCGAGCGTTTGAAAAGAAAAGGAGACGATTACGGCTATTTGCCGTTCTAAACGCGCGTATCTTTGAAACTGACCTGCGGATATCGTCGAAGTAAACTTTTTCGGCATTAAGCGGTGCGTTCCAGCAACTTTTGCAGAGGGGTGAAATTAGCTAGGACGTACGGTTTGGGATTTACGTGGTAGGTTTTGCTGTAATGCGAAATTCGAGCGTTTCACACAAAAAGGAGTCGATTGCGGCAATTTGCGCTTTTAAACCTGCGTTTCTCTGAAACTGACCTGTAGATTTCAACGAAGTAAAATTTTTAGGCATTAAGCGGTGTGTCCTAACAACTTTGAACGGGGATGAAATTGCCTACGGCGTACCGCTTGGGATTTAGGGGGTGGTATTTGGGTGCATAAAAAAAAATTTCTACAATTTTTTTTTAAATGTTATTCTTTCAGAGCAAAAAATTTAATGGCGGACATTTTGGTCAACAAATTAAAAACGCTATAACTTTCGGATTAGGATATATGAGGAATTTTGTTTTTATGAAAAAATTTTTAAGTCCAAAATTTTGGATTTTTTTTTTTTTTTATTAATTCAGACAAATTTTTTGTTTGTATCAAAAAAGTTGGTAATAACGCAAATTAAGGGATGAAAAGTTTTTTTTACGAATTTTCTCAGAATATAATTTTTTTTGGGCAAAAAATGTAAATTGCGGCCATTTTGCTCAACAAGTTAAATACGCTGAAATTTTCGGATTTGGAGCTACAAAAAATTCTATTTTTTTTTTTTTAATTTTCTAAGTCCAAGATTAGGAAAAATTTGTTTCTTTTTTTATTTTTATCAATTAAGACCAATTTCTTGATGTAATCAAAAAATTTCTAAAAAACGCATATTAAGGGATGAAATTTTTTTTTACGATTATTTTCTGAACATAAAATATCAATTGTCGCCATTTTTGTCAACAAGTTAAATACGCTAGAACTTTCGGATTTGGAGAAAAAAATAATAATTTTTTTTCAAAAAATTTTCCAAGTCCAAAACTAGGAAGACATTTTTTTTTCATTTTTATCAATTGGGACAAGCTTTTTGATGGTATTAAAATAAAGTTGGGAAAAACGCATATTAACGGTTGAAAAAATTTTTTTTACGAATTTTTTCAAAATGTTGTTTCCTTGGCAAAAATTTTAAATTGCGGCCATTTTGGTCAACAAATTAGATACGCTAAAGTTTTTAGATTCGGAGGTTTGGATAGTTTTAGTTTTTTTTTTTTAATTTCCTAAGTTCAAAAGTTGAAAAAAAAAATTTTTATTAAAGAATTTCTAAAAAACGCATATCAAGAGATGAAAAAAATTTTTTACGATTTTTTTCTGAACAAAAAATATCAATTGTCGCCATTTTTGTCAACAAGTTAAATACGCTAGAACTTTCGGATTTGGAGAAAAAAAAGAATAATTTTTTTTCAAAAATTTTTCTAAGTCCAAAACTAGGAAGACATTTTTTTTTTCATTTTTATCAATTGGGACAAACTTTTTGATGGTATTAAAAAAAAGTTGGTAAAAACGAATATTAAGGGATGAAAAAATTTTTTTTACGAATTTTTTCAAAATGTTATGTTTTCTTGGTAAAAATTTTAAATTGCGGCCATTTTGGCCAACAAGTTAGATACGCTAAAATTTTTAGATTTGGAGATTTGGATAGTTTTAGTTTTTTTTTTTTAATTTTCTAAGTTCAAAAGTTGGAAAAAAAAATTTTTCATTTTTATTCTTCACTTTATTCATTTGAGACAAACTTTTTGATAGTATCAAAAAAGTTGGGAAAAATGAATATTAAGAAAACAATCTGTGATGCAAAGTTTGTGTCTTTCACACGAAAAGGTGACGATTACGGCATTTGGCGTTTTTTATTGTGAGTATCTCTGAAACGAACCTGCAAATTTCACCGAAAAAAAGTTTTTTGGCATCAAGCGGTGCATCCCAACAACTTTTGCGTTGGGGTGAAATTAGCTAGGACGTACGGTTTTTGATTTACCTGGTTAGTTATGCTCTGATGCGAAATTCGAGCGTTTGAAAAGAAAAGGAGACGATTACGGCTATTTGCCGTTCTAAACGCGCGTATCTTTGAAACTGACCTGCGGATATCGTCGAAGTAAACTTTTTCGGCATTAAGCGGTGCGTTCCAGCAACTTTTGCAGAGGGGTGAAATTAGCTAGGACGTACGGTTTGGGATTTACGTGGTAGGTTTTGCTGTAATGCGAAATTCGAGCGTTTCACACAAAAAGGAGTCGATTGCGGCAATTTGCGCTTTTAAACCTGCGTTTCTCTGAAACTGACCTGTAGATTTTAACGAAGTAAACTTTTTAGGCATTAAGCGGTGTGTCCTAACAACTTTGAACGGGGATGAAATTGCCTAGGGCGTACCGCTTGGGATTTAGGGGGTGGGATTTGGGTGCATAAAAAAAATTTTCTACAATTTTTATTTAAATGTTATTTTTTCAGAGCAAAAAATTTAATGGCGGACATTTTGGTCAACAAATTAGAAACGCTATAACTTTCGGATTAGGATATATGAGGAATTTTGTTTTTATGAAAAAATTTTTAAGTCCAAAATTTTGGAATATTTTTTTTTTTTATTAATTGAGACAAATTTTTTGTTTGTATCAAAAAAGTTGGTAATAACGCAAATTAAGGGATGAAAAGTTTTTTTTACGAATTTTCTCAGAATATAATTTTTTTTGGGCAAAAAATGTAAATTGCGGCCATTTTGCTCAACAAGTTAAATACGCTGAAATTTTCGGATTTGGAGATACAAAAAATTCTATTTTTTTTTCAAAAAATTTTCTAAGTCCAAAATTAGGAAAAATTTGTTTTTTTTTTATTTTTATCAATTAAGACCAATTTCTTGATGTAATCGAAAAATTTCTAAAAAACGCATATTAAGGGATGAAATTTTTTTTTACGATTTTTTTCTGAACAAAAAATATCAATTGTCGCCATTTTTGTCAACAAGTTAAATACGCTAGAACTTTCGGATTTGGAGAAGAAAATAATAATTTTTTTTCAAAAAATTTTCTAAGTCCAAAACTAGGAAGACATTTTTTTTTTCATTTTTATCAATTGGGACAAGCTTTTTGATGGTATTAAAAAAAAGTTGGGAAAAACGCATATTAAAGGATGAAAAAAATTTTTTTACGAACTTTTTCAAAATGTTGTTTCCTTGGCAAAAATTTTAAATTGCGGCCATTTTGGTCAACAAGTTAGATACGCAAAAGTTTTTAGATTCGGAGGTTTGGATAGTTTTAGTTTTTTTTTTTTAATTTCCTAAGTTCAAAAGTTGGAAAAAAAAATTTTTATTAAAGAATTTCTAAAAAACGCATATCAAGGGATGAAAAAATTTTTTTACGATTTTTTTCTGAACAAAAAATATCAATTGTCGCCATTTTTGTCAACAAGTTAAATACGCTAGAACTTTCGGATTTGGAGAAAAAAAAGAATAATTTTTTTTCAAAAATTTTTCTAAGTCCAAAACTAGGAAGACATTTTTTTTTCATTTTTATCAATTGGGACAAACCTTTTGATGGTATTAAAAAGAAGTTGGGAAAAACGATTATTATGGGATGAAAAATTTTTTTTTACGAATTTTTTCAAAATGTTATGTTTTCTTGGTAAAAATTTTAAATTGCGGCCATTTTGGTCAACAAGTTAGATACGCTAAAATTTTTAGATTTGGAGATTTGGATAGTTTTAGTTTTTTTTTTAATTTTCTAAGTTCAAAAGTTGGAAAAAAAAATTTTTCATTTTTATTCTTCACTTTATTCGTTTGAGACAAACTTTTTGATAGTATCAAAAAAGTTGGGAAAAACGAATATTAGGAAAACAATCTGTGATGCGAAGTTTGTTTCTTTCACACGAAAAGGTGACGATTACGGCATTTGGCGTTTTTTATTGTGAGTATCTCTGAAACGAACCTGCAGATTTCACCGAAAAAAAGTTTTTTGGCATCAAGCGGTGCATCCCAACAACTTTTGCGTTGGGGTGAAATTAGCTAGGACGTACGGTTTGGGATTTACCTGGTTAGTTATGCTCTGATGCGAAATTCGAGCGTTTGAAAAGAAAAGGAGACGATTACGGCTATTTGCCGTTCTAAACGCGCGTATCTTTGAAACTGACCTGCGGATATCGTCGAAGTAAACTTTTTCGGCATTAAGCGGTGCGTTCCAGCAACTTTTGCAGAGGGGTGAAATTAGCTAGGACGTACGGTTTGGGATTTACGTGGTAGGTTTTGCTGTAATGCGAAATTCGAGCGTTTCACACAAAAAGGAGTCGATTGCGGCAATTTGCGCTTTTAAACCTGCGTTTCTCTGAAACTGACCTGTAGATTTCAACGAAGTAAACTTTTTAGGCATTAAGCGGTGTGTCCTAACAACTTTGAACGGGGATGAAATTGCCTAGGGCGTACCGCTTGGGATTTAGGGGGTGGGATTTGGGTGCATAAAAAAAATTTTCTACAATTTTTTTTTAAATGTTATTTTTTCAGAGCAAAAAATTTAATGGCGGACATTTTGGTCAACAAATTAAAAACGCTATAACTTTCGGAATTTTGTTTTTATGAAAAAAATTTTAAGTCCAAAATTTTGGAATTTTTTTTTTTTTTATTAATTGAGACAAATTTTTTGTTTGTATCAAAAAAGTTGGTAATAACGCAAATTAAGGGATGAAAAGTTTTTTTTACGAATTTTCTCAGAATATAATTTTTTTTGGACAAAAAATGTAAATTGCGGCCATTTTGCTCAACAAGTTAAATACGCTGAAATTTTCGGATTTGGAGATACAAAAAATTCTATTTTTTTTTCAAAAAATTTTCTAAGTCCAAGATTAGGAAAAATTTGTTTTTTTTTTATTTTTATCAATTAAGACCAATTTCTTGATGTAATCAAAAAATTTCTAAAAAACGCATATTAAGGGATGAAATTTTTTTTTACGATTTTTTTCTGAACAAGAAATATCAATTGTGGCCATTTTTGTCAACAAGTTAAATACGCTAGAACTTTCGGATTTGGAGAAAAAAATAATAATTTTTTTTCAAAAAATTTTCTAAGTCCAAAACTAGGAAGACATTTTTTTTTTCATTTTTATCAATTGGGACAAGCTTTTTGATGGTATTAAAAAAAAGTTGGGGAAAACGCATATTAAGGGATGAAAAAAAATTTTTTACGAATTTTTTCAAAATGTTGTTTCCTTGGCAAAAATTTTAAATTGCGGCCATTTTGGTCAACAAGTTAGATACGCTAAAGTTTTTAGATTCGGAGGTTTGGATAGTTTTAGTTTTTTTTTTAATTTCCTAAGTTCAAAAGTTGGAAAAAAAAATTTTTATTAAAGAATTTCTAAAAAACGCATATCAAGGGATGAAAAAAATTTTTTACGATTTTTTTCTGAACAAAAAATATCAATTGTCGCCATTCTTGTCAACAAGTTAAATACGCTAGAACTTTCGGATTTGGAGAAAAAAAAGAATAATTTTTTTTCAAAAATTTTTCTAAGTCCAAAACTAGGAAGACATTTTTTTTTTCATCTTTATCAATTTGGACAAACTTTTTGATGGTATTAAAAAAAAGTTGGGAAAAACGAATAGTAAGGGATGAAAAAAATTTTTTTACGAATTTTTTCAAAATGTTATGTTTTCTTGGTAAAAATTTTAAATTGCGGCCATTTTGGTCAACAAGTTAGATACGCTAAAATTTTTAGATTTGGAGATTTGGATAGTTTTAGTATTTTTTTTTTAATTTTCTAAGTTCAAAAGTTGGAAAAAAAAATTTTTCATTTTTATTCTTCACTTTATTCGTTTGAGACAAACTTTTTGATAGTATCAAGAAAGTTGGGAAAAACGAATATTAAGAAAACAATTTGTGATGCGAAGTTTGTGTCTTTCACACGAAAAGGTGACGATTACGGCATTTGGCGTTTTTTATTGTGAGTATCTCTGAAACGAACCTGCAGATTTCACCGAAAAAAAGTTTTTTGGCATCAAGCGGTGCATCCCAACAACTTTTGCGTTGGGGTGAAATCAGCTAGGACGTACGGTTTGGGATTTACCTGGTTAGTTATGCTCTGATGCGAAATTCGAGCGTTTGAAAAGAAAAGGAGACGATTACGGCTATTTGCCGTTCTAAACGCGCGTATCTTTGAAACTGACCTGCGGATATCGTCGAAGTAAACTTTTTCGGCATTAAGCGGTGCGTTCCAGCAACTTTTGCAGAGGGGTGAAATTAGCTAGGACGTACGGTTTGGGATTTACGTGGTAGGTTTTGCTGTAATGCGAAATTCGAGCGTTTCACACAAAAAGGAGTCGATTGCGGCAATTTGCGCTTTTAAACCTGCGTTTCTCTGAAACTGACCTGTAGATTTCAACGAAGTAAACTTTTTAGGCATTAAGCGGTGTGTCCTAACAATTTTGAACGTGGATGAAATTGCCTAGGGCGTACCGCTTGGGATTTAGGGGGTGGGATTTGGGTGCATAAAAAAAATTTTCTACAATTTTTTTTTAAATGTTATTTTTTCAGAGCAAAAAATTTAATGGCGGACATTTTGGTCAACAAATTAAAAACGCTATAACTTTCGGATTAGGATATATGAGGAATTTTGTTTTTATGAAAAAATTTTTAAGTCCAAAATTTTGGAATTTTTTTTTTTTTATTAATTGAGACAAATTTTTTGTTTGTATCAAAAAAGTTGGTAATAACGCAAATTAAGGGATGAAAAGTTTTTTTTACGAATTTTCTCAGAATATAATTTTTTTTGGGCAAAAAATGTAAATTGCGGCCATTTTGCTCAACAAGTTAAATACGCTGAAATTTTCGGATTTGGAGATACAAAAAATTCTATTTTTTTTTCAAAAAATTTTCTAAGTCCAAGATTAGGAAAAATTTGTTTTTTTTTTATTTTTATCAATTAAGACCAATTTCTTGATGTAATCAAAAAATTTCTAAAAAACACATATTAAGGGATGAAATTTTTTTTTACGATTTTTTTCTGAACAAGAAATATCAATTGTGGCCATTTTTGTCAACAAGTTAAATACGCTAGAACTTTCGGATTTGGAGAAAAAAATAATAATTTTTTTTCAAAAAATTTTCTAAGTCCAAAACTAGGAAGACATTTTTTTTTTCATTTTTATCAATTGGGACAAGCTTTTTGATGGTATTAAAAAAAAGTTGGGGAAAACGCATATTAAGGGATGAAAAAAAATTTTTTACGAATTTTTTCAAAATGTTGTTTCCTTGGCAAAAATTTTAAATTGCGGCCATTTTGGTCAACAAGTTAGATACGCTAAAGTTTTTAGATTCGGAGGTTTGGATAGTTTTAGTTTTTTTTTTAATTTCCTAAGTTCAAAAGTTGGAAAAAAAAATTTTTATTAAAGAATTTCTAAAAAACGCATATCAAGGGATGAAAAAAATTTTTTACGATTTTTTTCTGAACAAAAAATATCAATTGTCGCCATTCTTGTCAACAAGTTAAATACGCTAGAACTTTCGGATTTGGAGAAAAAAAAGAATAATTTTTTTTCAAAAATTTTTCTAAGTCCAAAACTAGGAAGACATTTTTTTTTTCATCTTTATCAATTTGGACAAACTTTTTGATGGTATTAAAAAAAAGTTGGGAAAAACGAATATTAAGGGATGAAAAAAATTTTTTTACGAATTTTTTCAAAATGTTATGTTTTCTTGGTAAAAATTTTAAATTGCGGCCATTTTGGTCAACAATTTAGATACGCTAAAATTTTTAGATTTGGAGATTTGGATAGTTTTAGTATTTTTTTTTTAATTTTCTAAGTTCAAAAGTTGGAAAAAAAAATTTTTCATTTTTATTCTTCACTTTATTCGTTTGAGACAAACTTTTTGATAGTATCAAGAAAGTTGGGAAAAACGAATATTAAGAAAACAATTTGTGATGCGAAGTTTGTGTCTTTCACACGAAAAGGTGACGATTACGGCATTTGGCGTTTTTTATTGTGAGTATCTCTGAAACGAACCTGCAGATTTCACCGAAAAAAAGTTTTTTGGCATCAAGCGGTGCATCCCAACAACTTTTGCGTTGGGGTGAAATCAGCTAGGACGTACGGTTTGGGATTTACCTGGTTAGTTATGCTCTGATGCGAAATTCGAGCGTTTGAAAAGAAAAGGAGACGATTACGGCTATTTGCCGTTCTAAACGCGCGTATCTTTGAAACTGACCTGCGGATATCGTCGAAGTAAACTTTTTCGGCATTAAGCGGTGCGTTCCAGCAACTTTTGCAGAGGGGTGAAATTAGCTAGGACGTACGGTTTGGGATTTACGTGGTAGGTTTTGCTGTAATGCGAAATTCGAGCGTTTCACACAAAAAGGAGTCGATTGCGGCAATTTGCGCTTTTAAACCTGCGTTTCTCTGAAACTGACCTGTAGATTTTAACGAAGTAAACTTTTTAGGCATTAAGCGGTGTGTCCTAACAACTTTGAACGGGGATGAAATTGCCTAGGGCGTACCGCTTGGGATTTAGGGGGTGGGATTTGGGTGCATAAAAAAAATTTTCTACAATTTTTATTTAAATGTTATTTTTTCAGAGCAAAAAATTTAATGGCGGACATTTTGGTCAACAAATTAGAAACGCTATAACTTTCGGATTAGGATATATGAGGAATTTTGTTTTTATGAAAAAATTTTTAAGTCCAAAATTTTGGAATTTTTTTTTTTTTTATTAATTGAGACAAATTTTTTGTTTGTATCAAAAAAGTTGGTAATAACGCAAATTAAGGGATGAAAAGTTTTTTTTACGAATTTTCTCAGAATATAATTTTTTTTGGGCAAAAAATGTAAATTGCGGCCATTTTGCTCAACAAGTTAAATACGCTGAAATTTTCGGATTTGGAGATACAAAAAATTCTATTTTTTTTTCAAAAAATTTTCTAAGTCCAAAATTAGGAAAAATTTGTTTTTTTTTTATTTTTATCAATTAAGACCAATTTCTTGATGTAATCGAAAAATTTCTAAAAAACGCATATTAAGGGATGAAATTTTTTTTTACGATTTTTTTCTGAACAAAAAATATCAATTGTCGCCATTTTTGTCAACAAGTTAAATACGCTAGAACTTTCGGATTTGGAGAAGAAAATAATAATTTTTTTTCAAAAAATTTTCTAAGTCCAAAACTAGGAAGACATTTTTTTTTTCATTTTTATCAATTGGGACAAGCTTTTTGATGGTATTAAAAAAAAGTTGGGAAAAACGCATATTAAGGGATGAAAAAAATTTTTTTACGAATTTTTTCAAAATGTTATGTTTTCTTGGTAAAAATTTTAAATTGCGGCCATTTTGGTCAACAAGTTAGATACGCTAAAATTTTTAGATTTGGAGATTTGGATAGTTTTAGTATTTTTTTTTTAATTTTCTAAGTTCAAAAGTTGGAAAAAAAAATTTTTCATTTTTATTCTTCACTTTATTCGTTTGAGACAAACTTTTTGATAATATCAAAAAAGTTGGGAAAAACGAATATTAAGAAAACAATTTGTGATGCGAAGTTTGTGTCTTTCACACGAAAAGGTGACGATTACGGCATTTGGCGCTTTTTATTGTGAGTATCTCTGAAACGAACCTGCAGATTTCACCGAAAAAAAGTTTTTTGGCATCAAGCGGTGCATCCCAACAACTTTTGCGTTGGGGTGAAATCAGCTAGGACGTACGGTTTGGGATTTACCTGGTTAGTTATGCTCTGATGCGAAATTCGAGCGTTTGAAAAGAAAAGGAGACGATTACGGCTATTTGCCGTTCTAAACGCGCGTATCTTTGAAACTGACCTGCGGATATCGTCGAAGTAAACTTTTTCGGCATTAAGCGGTGCGTTCCAGCAACTTTTGCAGAGGGGTGAAATTAGCTAGGACGTACGGTTTGGGATTTACGTGGTAGGTTTTGCTGTAATGCGAAATTCGAGCGTTTCACACAAAAAGGAGTCAATTGCGGCAATTTGCGCTTTTAAACCTGCGTTTCTCTGAAACTGACCTGTAGATTTCAACGAAGTAAACTTTTTAGGCATTAAGCGGTGTGTCCTAACAACTTTGAACGGGGATGAAATTGCCTAGGGCGTACGGCTTGGGATTTAGTAGGTGGGATTTGGGTGCATAAGAAAAATTTTCTACAATTTTTTTTTAAATGTTATTTTTTCAGAGCAAAAAATTTAATGGCGGACATTTTGGTCAACAAATTAAAAACGCTATAACTTTCGGATTAGGATATATGAGGAATTTTGTTTTTATGAAAAAAATTTTAAGTCCAAAATTTTGGAATTTTTTTTTTTTTTATTAATTGAGACAAATTTTTTGTTTGTATCAAAAAAGTTGGTAATATCGCAAATTAAGGGATGAAAAGTTTTTTTTACGAATTTTCTCAGAATATAATTTTTTTTGGGCAAAAAATGTAAATTGCGGCCATTTTGCTCAACAAGTTAAATACGCTGAAATTTTCGGATTTGGAGATACAAAAAATTCTATTTTTTTTTCAAAAAATTTTCTAAGTCCAAGATTAGGAAAAATTTGTTTTTTTTTTATTTTTATCAATTAAGACCAATTTCTTGATGTAATCAAAAAATTTCTAAAAAACGCATATTAAGGGATGAAATTTTTTTTTACGATTTTTTTCTGAACAAGAAATATCAATTGTGGCCATTTTTGTCAACAAGTTAAATACGCTAGAACTTTCGGATTTGGAGAAAAAAATAATAATTTTTTTTCAAAAAATTTTCTAAGTCCAAAACTAGGAAGACATTTTTTTTTTCATTTTTATCAATTGGGACAAGCTTTTTGATGGTATTAAAAAAAAGTTGGGGAAAACGCATATTAAATGATGAAAAAAATTTTTTTACGAATTTTTTCAAAATGTTGTTTCCTTGGCAAAAATTTTAAATTGCGGCCATTTTGGTCAACAAGTTAGATACGCTAAAGTTTTTAGATTCGGAGGTTTGGATAGTTTTAGTTTTTTTTTTAATTTCCTAAGTTCAAAAGTTGGAAAAAAAAATTTTTATTAAAGAATTTCTAAAAAACGCATATCAAGGGATGAAAAAAATTTTTTACGATTTTTTTCTGAACAAAAAATATCAATTGTCGCCATTCTTGTCAACAAGTTAAATACGCTAGAACTTTCGGATTTGGAGAAAAAAAAGAATAATTTTTTTTCAAAAATTTTTCTAAGTCCAAAACTAGGAAGACATTTTTTTTTTCATCTTTATCAATTTGGACAAACTTTTTGATGGTATTAAAAAAAAGTTGGGAAAAACGAATAGTAAGGGATGAAAAAAATTTTTTTACGAATTCTTTCAAAATGTTATGTTTTCTTGGTAAAAATTTTAAATTGCGGCCATTTTGGTCAACAAGTTAGATACGCTAAAATTTTTAGATTTGGAGATTTGGATAGTTTTAGTATTTTTTTTTTAATTTTCTAAGTTCAAAAGTTGGAAAAAAAAATTTTTCATTTTTATTCTTCACTTTATTCGTTTGAGACAAACTTTTTGATAGTATCAAGAAAGTTGGGAAAAACGAATATTAAGAAAACAATTTGTGATGCGAAGTTTGTGTCTTTCACACGAAAAGGTGACGATTACGGCATTTGGCGTTTTTTATTGTGAGTATCTCTGAAACGAACCTGCAGATTTCACCGAAAAAAAGTTTTTTGGCATCAAGCGGTGCATCCCAACAACTTTTGCGTTGGGGTGAAATCAGCTAGGACGTACGGTTTGGGATTTACCTGGTTAGTTATGCTCTGATGCGAAATTCGAGCGTTTGAAAAGAAAAGGAGACGATTACGGCTATTTGCCGTTCTAAACGCGCGTATCTTTGAAACTGACCTGCGGATATCGTCGAAGTAAACTTTTTCGGCATTAAGCGGTGCGTTCCAGCAACTTTTGCAGAGGGGTGAAATTAGCTAGGACGTACGGTTTGGGATTTACGTGGTAGGTTTTGCTGTAATGCGAAATTCGAGCGTTTCACACAAAAAGGAGTCGATTGCGGCAATTTGCGCTTTTAAACCTGCGTTTCTCTGAAACTGACCTGTAGATTTCAACGAAGTAAACTTTTTAGGCATTAAGCGGTGTGTCCTAACAATTTTGAACGTGGATGAAATTGCCTAGGGCGTACCGCTTGGGATTTAGGGGGTGGGATTTGGGTGCATAAAAAAAATTTTCTACAATTTTTTTTTAAATGTTATTTTTTCAGAGCAAAAAATTTAATGGCGGACATTTTGGTCAACAAATTAAAAACGCTATAACTTTCGGATTAGGATATATGAGGAATTTTGTTTTTATGAAAAAATTTTTAAGTCCAAAATTTTGGAATTTTTTTTTTTTTATTAATTGAGACAAATTTTTTGTTTGTATCAAAAAAGTTGGTAATAACGCAAATTAAGGGATGAAAAGTTTTTTTTACGAATTTTCTCAGAATATAATTTTTTTTGGGCAAAAAATGTAAATTGCGGCCATTTTGCTCAACAAGTTAAATACGCTGAAATTTTCGGATTTGGAGATACAAAAAATTCTATTTTTTTTTCAAAAAATTTTCTAAGTCCAAGATTAGGAAAAATTTGTTTTTTTTTTATTTTTATCAATTAAGACCAATTTCTTGATGTAATCAAAAAATTTCTAAAAAACACATATTAAGGGATGAAATTTTTTTTTACGATTTTTTTCTGAACAAGAAATATCAATTGTGGCCATTTTTGTCAACAAGTTAAATACGCTAGAACTTTCGGATTTGGAGAAAAAAATAATAATTTTTTTTCAAAAAATTTTCTAAGTCCAAAACTAGGAAGACATTTTTTTTTTCATTTTTATCAATTGGGACAAGCTTTTTGATGGTATTAAAAAAAAGTTGGGGAAAACGCATATTAAGGGATGAAAAAAAATTTTTTACGAATTTTTTCAAAATGTTGTTTCCTTGGCAAAAATTTTAAATTGCGGCCATTTTGGTCAACAAGTTAGATACGCTAAAGTTTTTAGATTCGGAGGTTTGGATAGTTTTAGTTTTTTTTTTAATTTCCTAAGTTCAAAAGTTGGAAAAAAAAATTTTTATTAAAGAATTTCTAAAAAACGCATATCAAGGGATGAAAAAAATTTTTTACGATTTTTTTCTGAACAAAAAATATCTATTGTCGCCATTTTTGTCAACAAGTTAAATACGCTAGAACTTTCGGATTTGGAGAAAAAAAAGAATAATTTTTTTTCAAAAGCTTTTCTAAGTCCAAAACTAGGAAGACATTTTTTTTTTCAGTTTTATCAATTGGGACAAACTTTTTGATGGTATTAAAAAAAAGTTGGGAAAAACGAATATTAAGGGATGAAAAAATTTTTTTTACGAATTTTTTCAAAATGTTATGTTTTCTTGGTAAAAATTTTAAATTGCGGCCATTTTGGTTAACAAGTTAGATACGCTAAAATTTTTAGATTTGGAGATTTGGATAGTTTTAGTTTTTTTTTTTTAATTTTCTAAGTTCAAAAGTTGGAAAAAAAAATTTTTCATTTTTATTCTTCACTTTATTCATTTGAGACAAACTTTTTGATAGTATCAAAAAAGTTGGGAAAAACGAATATTAAGAAAACAATCTGTGATGCGAAGTTTGTGTCTTTCACACGAAAAGGTGACGATTACGGCATTTGGCGTTTTTTATTGTGAGTATCTCTGAAACGAACCTGCAGATTTCACCGAAAAAAAGTTTTTTGGCATCAAGCGGTGCATCCCAACAACTTTGCGTTGGGGTGAAATTAGCTAGGACGTACGGTTTGGGATTTACCTGGTTATTTATGCTCTGATGCGAAATTCGAGCGTTTGAAAAGAAAAGGAGACGATTACGGCTATTTGACGTTCTAAACGCGCGTATCTTTGAAACTGACTTGCGGATATCGTCGAAGTAAACTTTTTCGGCATTAAGCGGTGCGTTCCAGCAACTTTTGCAGAGGGGTGAAATTAGCTAGGACGTACGGTTTGGGATTTACGTGGTAGGTTTTGCTGTAATGCGAAATTCGAGCGTTTCACACAAAAAGGAGTCAATTGCGGCAATTTGCGCTTTTAAACCTGCGTTTCTCTAAAACTGACCTGTAGATTTCAACGAAGTAAACTTTTTAGGCATTAAGCGGTGTGTCCTAACAACTTTGAACGGGGATGAAATTGCCTAGGGCGTACCGCTTGGGATTTAGGGGGTGGGATTTGGGTGCATAAAAAAAATTTTCTACAATTTTTTTTTAAATGTTATTTTTTCAGAGCAAAAAATTTAATGGCGGACATTTTGGTCAACAAATTAAAAACGCTATAACTTTCGGAATTTTGTTTTTATGAAAAAATTTTTAAGTCCAAACCTTTGGAATCTTTTTTTTTTTATTAATTGAGACAAATTTTTTGTTTGTATCAAAAAAGTTGGTAATAACGCAAATTAAGGGATGAAAAGTTTTTTTTACGAATTTTCTCAGAATATAATTTTTTTTATGCAAAAAATGTAAATTGCGGCCATTTTGTTCAACAAGTTAAATACGCTGAAATTTTCGGATTTGGAGATACAAAAAATTCTATTTTTTTTTCAAAAAATTTTCTAAGTCCAAGATTAGGAAAAATTTGTTTTTTTTTTTATTTTTATCAATTAAGACCAATTTCTTGATGTAATCAAAAAATTTCTAAAAAACGCATATTAAGGGATGAAATCTTTTTTTACGATTTTTTTCTGAACAAAAAATATCAATTGTCGCCATTTTTGTCAACAAGTTAAATACGCTAGAACTTTCGGATTTGGAGAAGAAAATAATAATTTTTTTTCAAAAAATTTTCTAAGTCCAAAACTAGGAAGACATTTTTTTTTTCATTTTTATCAATTGGGACAAGCTTTTTGATGGTATTAAAAAAAAGTTGGGAAAAACGCATATTAAGCGATGAAAAAAATTTTTTTACGAACTTTTTCAAAATGTTGTTTCCTTGGCAAAAATTTTAAATTGCGGCCATTTTGGTCAACAAGTTAGATACGCAAAAGTTTTTAGATTCGGAGGTTTGGATAGTTTTAGTTTTTTTTTTTTAATTTCCTAAGTTCAAAAGTTGGAAAAAAAAATTTTTATTAAAGAATTTCTAAAAAACGCATATCAAGGGATGAAAAAATTTTTTTACGATTTTTTTCTGAACAAAAAATATCAATTGTCGCCATTTTTGTCAACAAGTTAAATACGCTAGAACTTTCGGATTTGGAGAAAAAAATAATAATTTTTTTTCAAAAAATTTTCTAAGTCCAAAACTGGGAAGACATTTTTTTTTTCATTTTTATCAATTGGGACAAGCTTTTTGATGGTATTAAAAAAAAGTTTGGAAAAACGCATATTAAGGGATGAAAAAATTTTTTTTACGAATTTTTTCAAAATGTTATGTTTTCTTGGTAAAAATTTTAAATTGCGGCCATTTTGGTCAACAAGTTAGATACGCTAAAAATTTTAGATTTGGAGATTTGGATAGTTTTATTTTTTTTTTTTTTTTTTTCTAAGTTCAAAAGTTGGAAAAAAAAATTTTTCATTTTTATTCTTCACTTTATTCGTTTGAGACAAACTTTTTGATAGTATCAAAAAAGTTGGGAAAAACGAATATTAAGAAAACAATCTGTGATGCGAAGTTTGTGTCTTTCACACGAAAAGGTGACGATTACGGCATTTGGCGTTTTTTATTGTGAGTATCTCTGAAACGAACCTGCAGATTTCACCAAAAAAAAGTTTTTTGGCATCAAGCGGTGCATCCCAACAACTTTTGCGTTGGGGTGAAATCAGCTAGGACGTACGGTTTGGGATTTACCTGGTTAGTTATGCTCTGATGCGAAATTCGAGCGTTTGAAAAGAAAAGGAGACGATTACGGCTATTTGCCGTTCTAAACGCGCGTATCTTTGAAACTGACCTGCGGATATCGTCGAAGTAAACTTTTTCGGCATTAAGCGGTGCGTTCCAGCAACTTTTGCAGAGGGGTGAAATTAGCTAGGACGTACGGTTTGGGATTTACGCGGTAGGTTTTGCTGTAATGCGAAATTCGAGCGTTTCACACAAAAAGGAGTCGATTGCGGCAATTTGCGCTTTTAAACCTGCGTTTCTCTGAAACTGACCTGTAGATTTCAACGAAGTAAACTTTTTAGGCATTAAGCGGTGTGTCCTAACAACCTTGAACGGGGATGAAATTGCCTAGGGCGTACCGCTTGGGATTTAGGGGGTGGGATTTGGGTGCATAAAAAAAAATTTCTACAATTTTTTTTTAAATGTTATTTTTTCAGAGCAAAAAATTTAATGGCGGACATTTTGGTCAACAAATTAAAAACGCTATAATTTTCGGATTAGGATATATGAGGAATTTTGTTTTTATGAAAAAATTTTTAAATCCAAAATTTTGGAATTTTTTTTTTTTTTATTAATTGAGACAAATTTTTTGTTTGTATCAAAAAAGTTGGTAATAACGCAAATTAAGGGATGAAAAGTTTTTTTTACGAATTTTCTCAGAATATAATTTTTTTTGAGCAAAAAATGTAAATTGCGGCCATTTTGCTCAACAAGTTAAATACGCTGAAATTTTCGGATTTGGAAATACAAAAAATTCTATTTTTTTTTCAAAAAATTTTCTAAGTCCAAGATTAGGAAAAATTTGTTTTTTTTTTATTTTTATCAATTAAGACCAATTTCTTGATGTAATCAAAAAATTTCTAAAAAACGCATATTAAGGTATGAAATTTTTTTTTACGATTTTTTTCTGAACAAAAAATATCAATTGTTGCCATTTTTGTCAACAAGTTAAATACGCTAGAACTTTCGGATTTGGAGAAGAAAATAATAATTTTTTTTCAAAAAATTTTCCAAGTCCAAAACTAGGAAGACATTTTTTTTTTCATTTTTATCAATTGGGACAAGCTTTTTGATGGTATTAAAAAATGTTGGGAAAAACGCATATTAAAGGATGAAAAAATTTTTTTTACGAATTTTTTCAAAATGTTGTTTCCTTGGCAAAAATTTTAAATTGCGGCCATTTTGGTCAACAAGTTAGATACGCTAAAGTTTTTAGATTCGGAGGTTTGAATAGTTTTAGTTTTTTTTTTTAATTTCCTAAGTTCAAAAGTTAGAAAAAAAAATTTTTATTAAAGAATTTCTAAAAAACGCATATCAAGGGATGAAAAAATTTTTTTACGATTTTTTTCTGAACAAAAAATATCAATTGTCGCCATTTTTGTCAACAAGTTATATACGCTAGAACTTTCGGATTTGGAGAAAAAAAAGAATAATTTTTTTTCAAAAATTTTTCTAAGTCCAAAACTAGGAAGACATTTTTTTTTCATTTTTATCAATTGGGACAAACTTTTTGATGGTATTAAAAAAAAGTTGGGAAAAACGAATATTAAGGGATGAAAAAATTTTTTTTACGAATTTTTTCAAAATGTTACGTTTTCTTGGTAAAAATTTTAAATTGCGGCCATTTTGGTCAACAAGTTAGATACGCTAAAATTTTTAGATTTAGAGATTTGGATAGTTTTAGTTTTTTTTTTTTAATTTTCTAAGTTCAAAAGTTGGAAAAAAAAATTTTTCATTTTTATTCTTCACTTCATTCATTTGAGACAAACTTTTTGATAGTATCAAAAAAGTTGGGAAAAACGAATATTAAGAAAACAATCTGTGATGCGAAGTTTGTGTCTTTCACACGAAAAGGTGACGATTACGGCATTTGGCGTTTTTTATTGTGAGTATCTCTGAAACGAACCTGCAGATTTTACCGAAAAAAAGTTTTTTGGCATCAAGCGGTGCATCCCAACAACTTTTGCGTTGGGGTGAAATTAGCTAGGACGTACGGTTTGGGATTTACCTGGTTAGTTATGCTCTGATGCGAAATTCGAGCGTTTGAAAAGAAAAGGAGACGATTACGGCTATTTGCCGTTCTAAACGCGCGTATCTTTGAAACTGACCTGCGGATATCGTCGAAGTAAACTTTTTCGGCATTAAGCGGTGCGTTCCAGCAACTTTTGCAGAGGGGTGAAATTAGCTAGGACGTACGGTTTGAGATTTACGTGGTAGGTTTTGCTGTAATGCGAAATTCGAGCGTTTCACACAAAAAGGAGTCGATTGCGGCAATTTGCGCTTTTAAACCTGCGTTTCTCTGAAACTGACCTGTAGATTTCAACGAAGTAAACTTTTTAGGCATTAAGCGGTGTGTCCTAACAACTTTGAACGGGGATGAAATTGCCTAGGGCGTACCGCTTGGGATTTAGGGGGTGGGATTTGGGTGCATAAAAAAATTTTCTACAATTATTTTTTAAATGTTATTTTTTCAGAGCAAAAAATTTAATGGCGGACATTTTGGTCAACAAATTAAAAACGCTATAACTTTCGGATTAGGATATATGAGGAATTTTGTTTTTATAAAAAAATTTTTAAGTCCAAAATTTTGGATTTTTTTTTTTTTTTATTAATTGAGACAAATTTCTTGTTTGTATCAAAAAAGTTGGTAATAACGCAAATTAAGGGATGAAAAGTTTTTTTTACAAATTTTCTCAGAATATAATTTTTTTTGGGCAAAAAATGTAAATTGCGGCCATTTTGCTCAACAAGTTAAATACGCTGAAATTTTCGGATTTGGAGATACAAAAAATTCAATTTTTTTTTCAAAAAATTTTCTAAGTCCAAGATTAGGAAAAATTTGTTTTTTTTTTTATTTTTATCAATTAAGACCAATTTCTTGATGTAATCAAAAAATTTCTAAAAAACGCATATTAAGGGATGAAATTTTTTTTTACGATTTTTTTCTGAACAAAAAATATCAATTGTTGCCATTTTTGTCAACAAGTTAAATACGCTAGAACTTTCGGATTTGGAGAAGAAAATAATAATTTTTTTTCAAAAAATTTTTTAAGTCCAAAACTAGGAAGACATTTTTTTTTCATTTTTATCAATTGGGACAAGCTTTTTGATGGTATTAAAAAAAAGTTGGGAAAAACGCATATTAAGGGATGAAAAAAATTTTTTTACGAACTTTTTGAAAATGTTGTTTCCTTGGCAAAAATTTTAAATTGCGGCCATTTTGGTCAACAAGTTAGATACGCAAAAGTTTTTAGATTCGGAGGTTTGGATAGTTTTAGTTTTTTTTTTTTAATTTCCTAAGTTCAAAAGTTGGAAAAAAAAAATTTTATTAAAGAATTTCTAAAAAACGCATATCAAGGGATGAAAAAATTTTTTTACGATTTTTTTGTGAACAAAAAATATCAATTGTTGCCATTTTTGTCAACAAGTTAAATACGCTAGAACTTTCGGATTTGGAGAAAAAGAAGAATAATTTTTTTTCAAAAATTTTTCTAAGTCCAAAACTAGGAAGACATTTTTTTTTTCATTTTTATCAATTGGGACAAACTTTTTGATGGTATTAAAAAAAAGTTGGGAAAAACGAATATTAAGGGATGAAAAAATTTTTTTTACGAATTTTTTCAAAATGTTATGTTTTCTTTGTAAAAATTTTAAATTGCGGCCATTTTGGTCAACAAGTTAGATACGCTAAAATTTTTAGATTTGGAGATTTGGATAGTTTTAGTTTTTTTTTTTTAATTTTCTAAGTTCAAAAGTTAAAAAAAAATTTTTCATTTTTATTCTTCACTTTATTCGTTTGAGACAAACTTCTTGATAGTATCAAAAAAGTTGGGAAAAACGAATATTAAGAAAACAATCTGTGATGCGAAGTTTGTGTCTTTCACACGAAAAGGTGACGATTACGGCATTTGGCGTTTTTTATTGTGAGTATCTCTGAAACGAACCTGCAGATTTCACCGAAAAAAAGTTTTTTGGCATCAAGCGGTGCATCCCAACAACTTTTGCGTTGGGGTGAAATTAGCTAGGACGTACGGTTTGGGATTTACCTGGTTAGTTATGCTCTGATGCGAAATTCGAGCGTTTGAAAAGAAAAGGAGACGATTACGGCTATTTGCCGTTCTAAACGCGCGTATCTTTGAAACTGACCTGCGGATATCGTCGAAGTAAACTCTTTCGGCATTAAGCGGTGCGTTCCAGCAACTTTTGCAGAGGGGTGAAATTAGCTAGGACGTACGGTTTGGGATTTACGTGGTAGGTTTTGCTGTAATGCGAAATTCGAGCGTTTCACACAAAAAGGAGTCGATTGCGGTAATTTGCGCTTTTAAACCTGCGTTTCTCTGAAACTGACCTGTAGATTTCAACGAAGTAAACTTTTTAGGCATTAAGCGGTGTGTCCTAACAACCTTGAATGGGGATGAAATTGCCTAGGGCGTACCGCTTGGGATTTAGGGGGTGGGATTTGGGTGCATAAAAAAAATTTTCTACAATTTTTTTTGAAATGTTATTTTTTCAGAGCAAAAAATTTAATAGCGGACATTTTGGTCAACAAATTAAAAACGCTATAATTTTCGGATCAGGATATATGAGGAATTTAGTTTTTATGAAAAAAATTTTAAGTCCAAAATTTTGGAATTTTTTTTTTTTTTATTAATTGAGACAAATTTTTTGTTTGTATCAAAAAAGTTGGTAATAACGCATATTAAGGGATGAAAAGTTTTTTTTACGAATTTTCTCAGAATATAATTTTTTTTGGGCAAAAAATGTAAATTGCGGCCATTTTGCTCAACAAGTTAAATACGCTGAAATTTTCGGATTTGGAGATACAAAAAATTCTATTTTTTTTTCAAAAAATTTTCTAAGTCCAAGATTAGGAAAAATTTGTTTTTTTTTTATTTTTATCAATTAAGACCAATTTCTTGATGTAATCAAAAAATTTCTAAAAAACGCATATTAAGGGATGAAATTTTTTTTTACGATTTGTTTCTGAACAAAAAATATCAATTGTCGCCATTTTTGTCAACAAGTTAAATACGCTAGAACTTTCGGATTTGGAGAAAAAAATAATAATTTTTTTTCAAAAAATTTTCTAAGTCCAAAACTAGGAAGACATTTTTTTTTCATTTTTATCAATTGGGGCAAGCTTTTTGATGGTATTAAAAAAAAGTTGGGAAAAACGCATATTAAGGGATGAAAAATTTTTTTTTACGAACTTTTTCAAAATGTTGTTTCCTTGGCAAAAATTTTAAATTGCGGCCATTTTGGTCAACAAGTTAGATACGCAAAAGTTTTTAGATTCGGAGGTTTGGATAGTTTTAGTTTTTTTTTTTAATTTCCTAAGTTCAAAAGTTGGAAAAAAAAATTTTTATTAAAGAATTTCTAAAAAACGCATATCAAGGGATGAAAAAATTTTTTTACGATTTTTTTCTGAACAAAAAATATCAATTGTCGCCATTTTTGTCAACAAGTTAAATACGCTAGAACTTTCGGATTTGGAGAAAAAAATAATAATTTTTTTTAAAAAATTTTCTAAGTCCAAAACTAGGAAGACATTTTTTTTTTCATTTTTATCAATTGGGACAAACTTTTTGATGGTATTAAAAAAAAGTTGGGAAAAACGAATATTAAGGGATGAAAAAATTTTTTTTACGAATTTTTTCAAAATGTTGTTTCCTTGGCAAAAATTTTAAATTGCGGCCATTTTGGTCAACAAGTTAGATACGCTATAGTTTTTAGATTCGGAGGTTTGGATAGTTTTAGTTTTTTTTTTTAATTTCCTAAGTTCAAAAGTTAGAAAAAAAAATTTTTATTAAAGAAGTTCTAAAAAACGCATATCAAGGGATGAAAAAATTTTTTTACGATTTTTTTCTGAACAAAAAATATCAATTGTCGCCATTTTTGTCAACAAGTTAAATACGCTAGAACTTTCGGATTTGGAGAGAAAAAAGAATAATTTTTTTTCAAAGATTTTTCTAAGTCCAAAACTAGGAAGACATTTTTTTTTCATTTTTATCAATTGGGACAAACTTTTTGATGGTATTAAAAAAAAGTTTCAAAAAGTTTCAAGAGAAAACCGATGAGCTCGTCTGAATCAAAACACTCCGAAAACCCAACAATCTTCACCCTGGGACGAAAAGCACCAAGTCTAGGGACGCTATAATCCGCCAACCCGCCCTCCGCAAGCCCCCTCAATTTCTCAGCATCCCCCTCACTAGCACAGCCAATAAGTACGCCGCCGTCCCTCACCGATTTTACATCTTTTAAATTTATTTCTTCTCCCACAGGATTGACATTCCTCAAAATGTCAGCTTTGGTTTTGGCGCCAGGCTGATCACGATCATTCGGCCTAATGATCAACCTCGACCGCGGTGGACCCGCCAGTCTATCCGCATACGACGACAAAACCGGCAAACGCGAGGACGGCGCAAACCGGGGTGCAGCAAAACTTCCTTCAGCCCCCGACACCACACCCGCAGCCAAGCGAGAAAACTCCTCCGACAAGCCACTAAAAATGCACTGCACTTGGCCTCAAACACCTCCCTGATATGATCAGAAAAACTGCCCACGCGGCACACAGCACACCTATAGGAAAGACCAGGCACATAAATCAGGAAAGGAAGGGCATCATCCGGAACACCATTGCAGGAAAGATGCACATATTTACCGCAAAGGCGAGAGCACAAGATCTTAGGAGCGTCACGTCTAAAATCCGGACCACCGCTACAACACGAAAATTACATGCCCGACGAAAGCCCGAACCGACAGCATCAGCAACAACAACAACAACCCGGCCAACGACGGACAAACCAGCCCCAAGGCGCAGCAAAGTTCACGCCTCCTCCGCTCGAAGGGACCCAAGCGGCCGGACAGCAAGGGCACCGCCGGCAAAAACAGCAACCCCGACCCAGGACGCAGTAACCCACGTCCCTCCCAAGAATGGTAGGCCGAGAGCTGCAACAGCCACCACGGATTACCAAACGAAACGTCGTAGCACGCTTCCACCAACCCGGGGATGCTGCCGACCGCGAGAGCGGCACCGGAAGCCCGCCACGCCCGAAAAATCCTCAACAAATCCTATCGAGGCACGACCGCCCGCACAAATTACGGAGGCGCCGGGCGAATCGACAAAAGAAACTATCTGCCCGATAAGAACACGGAAGAAACCAGCGTCATTAGTCGGCAGGTCGGCAAAAGACGGAAACAAACAAGAAAACAACCTCAAACCACCCAAAATCGGCCAATCTGGCCGTGCAACGAGACACCACACCACAAAGAAGGAATCAAGAGCATTCAGTTCATAACAAACTCAACCAGCAATCAGGTAAAAGAAGCACCATAAACCAAGATTCCAACGGAGCGACACACGATCGTCCTGTTGAGCGAGATGGAAGATTTGTACTTTTTGTAATTATAAAAACACTGCAGCACTTCATTTAGCCTGCTCACTCTGCGTGTGGAAATTTCATAGCAATTGAAGGAATAAAGTTCTTTTTATAAGTTACCATTCTTTGGACGTAGTCATATTGCATATGATGCACAATTTTTTGAAAATTAAGCAAGATACACAAGAACTAATTAGCTCCAAAAGTTACTTCTCTGTCTGCCAAATTTATAGCAATAGGATGAATGAATTTATTTTTAAAGGCTTCCGTTATTTGAATGTTACTATTTTGCATATGATGCTTGTTTTATCAAAAACTAGTGCAGTTATTGAGAAACTGATTAACTCTATGAATTTGCATTAAAATTATTACTCTGCGTAACAAATTTCCTAGCAATTGGAGGGAAGAAGTTATTTTTATAGGCTTCCGTTATTCGGACGTTGTCATGTTGCTCGAACTTCCAAAATTAAGCAAGCTACAGAGAAACTGATTTGCTCCATGAGTTTGTATTTAAATTTCTTCTTGGTGTGCCAAGTTTCGGTGTAATTGGTTGAAAGAACTTCCTTTGGAAACTTCCGCTGTTTAGATGTTGTCATGTTGCACATAGCACTCGATTTTTCGGATACTAAGCAAGCTACAGAGGAACTGATTAGCTGCAAAAATGTTTGCATCCAAATTACTGCTCTGTATGATAAATCTTATAGCAACTAAAGAAATGCAGCTCATTTTAAAAGCTCTTTTATTTGGATGTTGTCATATTGCACATGATTCTCGATTTTTCGAAATCTAAGCAAGCAACTGAGAAGCTGATTGGCTCCATGAGTTTGCATTAAAATTACTTCTCTGCTTGTAAAAATTTCATAGCAATTTGAAGAATTAATTTCTTTTTATAAGCTTCCATTCTTAAGACGTAGTCATATTGTAAATGATGCTTAATTTTTCAAAAATTAAGCAAGATACAGAGGAACAGATCAGCTCCAGAAGTCTGCGTTCAAACTGCTTCTCCGTGTGACAAATTTCTTAGCAATTAAAGGGAAAAAGTTATTTTTATAGGCCTCCGTTGTTTGGACGTTGCCATATTGAATTTGCTGCTCAAATTTCGAAAACTAAGCAAGCTACAGGGAAGCTGATTTGCTCCATTAGCTCGTAATTGATGGTGAAAAATCGCCATGGTTTGGTTGGTGTGGCGTTGTTATCTTTTTATTTTCGCTTTCTTCACTTGTGCTACTCTGCAATTTTTTTAAGTTGTTTGCTATCCGCCTGTTAGGGGTGAGTTGCTCGTTCTGATGGAGTTAATTTTTCTTGAAGTTGAGGGACTGGATCTGGGATCTTGGCAAGTTAGTCGAATTGTTTATGCTTTTCTCCCTTATCAGTGTGCTATAATTTATACATACATACAAAAGGAATGGCATCAACAATAAGTTGATTTTCATGCCATCCTAAACAACAACCAATCACAAAACGACAATTCAACAGTGTAATTACAACTCATGTTAACACCATGTAATAATAAAATAAGCCACCGTTTCTTAAAACTAATACTGGAGCATATGCAAATTAAAAGTAAAAAAAAAAAAGTAAAGAAGCCTATTAAGTTAATAGTATTCTAAGCCAAAATATGAATAAAATAGAAAAAAAAACTCAAATATAATTTTAAATAATAATACAAGAAACCTTCTCCGTATTTTAACCCATGTGCCTATACCTCTCAATAAGTGTTTCCCGGATAAGCCTTCTATAACTTGGCTCGTATAGAATTGGAGCGAATTCGTTGAGGAGGCTCACAGATACATATTCAAAACTGCTTTTAAAACGTTGCGTTCTATGTTTTGGAGTACAGTAACCCAGCCTCCGCAGCGCGAGTCCGTGAACCGAGGATCTGTGTTTAATCAAATCCATCAAGTATCCCGGAGACTTTGTCAGCAACAGATTTCTTAGGAAGCACAAATAGATGAATTTTACACGATAGCATACATTTAGCTCTCGCAGAGACAAAATATACGGCGTTACGTGATGCCCATACGGGACCCGCAGAACAAATCGCTCTGCCATATTCTGTATTCGTTGCATTACAGCTTTGTTTGATATTGAAAGATGGTGATAGTAGACAGCTATACCGTACTCTATTTTAGGGTAGACCAGTGACTTCACTAGGCGCAATTTTATTTCCTTTGAGAGGAACGGCTTAAAATGATGCATAGATCTTAATAATGCCACAGCTACCCCATACATCCGTTTCACGTGCGCCTCGAAATTTAAATTATTATCTATTATTACTCCTAAATTACGGCCCTTTGCCGCGAAAGGAACCACCTCATCGCCCAAATAGATTCCGTGTAAAGACAAATCGATTTTCTTCTGCAAGATAGCGTCACCAATGCACAATAGCACAGACTTTGCCGGGTTCAGCGCTAGGCCGTTTCTCCCACAGTACCCACCCAAGCCATGCAAGTCGCTGTTAATCTTGTAGGCAGCGTCCGCGGACTCCGCAACTTTAAAGGACACGCACGCCTGCACATCATCCGCGTACATGTGCCAGTTACAGAATTGAAACGATTCACCCATGTCAAATACAAAAAGCGAAAACAAAATAGGTCCCAAAATGCTACTCTGCGGGACTCCACTTTTCACATACATTCGCCTCGACTGCGCTCCATTCCATGTCACCGACTGCCCGCGTTCATGTAGGTAATCCTGAGATAGACTCAATGTTTCCTCCGAAAACCCTAAGAAGTGCATTTTTGCTAGAAGCAGCTCAAAATTTACAACGTCGAATGCCTTTCTTTGATCTAAGAGGATTAAAAATGTCAACATGGAGTCGTCCATCGCACGAGCAATATCATTAGTTACCTTTAATAAAGCCGTCACCGAACTATGACCCCCCCGAAACCCGGACTGAAACCCAGGCAACAACGAATTCCGCTCGAGATAGGTCCGCACCTGATCCGCAACAACCCGCTCAAAAACTTTAGATAACGTTGGCAGCAAACTTATTGGCCTATAATCTAATAAATTTTTAGGAGAATGAACCTTTGGTATTGGCAACACGTAAGCCGCCTTCCACACCTCCGGAAAGGTCCCCGCGCTAATGCAATCATTTACAAGTTCCGCAATGCACCCAAATCCCACCCCCTAAATCCCAAGCGGTACGCCCTAGGCAATTTCATCCTCGTTCAAAGTTGTTAGGACACACCGCTTAATGCCTAAAAAGTTTACTTCGTTGAAATCTACAGGTCAGTTTCAGAGAAACGCAGGTTTAAAAGCGCAAATTGCCGCAATCGACTCCTTCTTGTGTGAAACGCTTGAATTTCGCATTACAGCAAAACCTACCACGTATATCCCAAACCGTACGTCCTAGCTAATTTCACCCCTCTGCAAAAGTTGCTGGAACGCACCGCTTAATGCCGAAAAAGTTTACTTCGACGATATCCGCAGGTCAGTTTCAAAGATACGCGCCTTTAGAACGGCAAATAGCCGTAATCGTCTCCTTTTCTTTTCAAACGCTCGAATTTTGCATCAGAGCATAACTAACCAGGTAAATCCCAAACCGTACGTCCTAGCTAATTTCACCCCAACGCAAAAGTTGTTGGGATGCACCGCTTGATGCCAAAAAACTTTTTTTCGGTGAAATCTGCAGGTTCGTTTCAGAGATACTCACAATAAAAAACGCCAAATGCCGTAATCGTCACCTTTTCGTGTGAAATACACAAACTTCGCATCACAGATTGTTTTCTTAATATTCGTTTTTCCCAACTTTTTTGATACTATCAAAAAGTTTGTCTCAAACGAATAAAGTGAAGAATAAAAATGAAAAATTTTTTTTTCCAACTTTTGAACTTAGAAAATTAAAAAAAAAAACTAAAACTATCCAAATCTAAAAATCTAAAAATTTTAGCGTATCTAACTTGTTGACCAAAATGGCCGCAATTTAAAATTTTTACCAAGAAAACATAACATTTTGAAAAAATTCGTAAAAAAAATTTTTTCATCCCTTAATATTCGTTTTTCCCAACTTTTTTTTATTACCATCAAAAAGTTTGTCCCAATTGATAAAAATGAAAAAAAAAATGTCTTCCTAGTTTTGGACTTAGAAAAATATCTGAAAAAAAATTATTCGTTTTTTTCTCCAAATCCGAAAGTTCTAGCGTATTTAACTTGTTGACAAAAATGGCGACAATTGATATTTTTTGTTCAGAAAAAAATCGTAAAAAAATTTTTTCATCCCTTGATATGCGTTTTTTAGAAATTCTTTAATAAAAATTTTTTTTTCCAACTTTTGAACTTAGGAAATTAAAAAAAAAAACTAAAACTATCCAAACCTCCGAATCTAAAAACTTTAGCGTATCTAACTTGTTGACCAAAATGGCCGCAATTTAAAATTTTTGCCAAGGAAACAACATTTTGAAAAAATTCGTAAAAAAAATTTTTTTATCCCTTAATATGCGTTTTTCACAACTTTTTTTTAATACCATCAAAAAGCTTGTCCCAATTGATAAAAATAAAAAAAAAAATGTCTTCCTAGTTTTGGACTTAGAAAAATTTTTGAAAAAAAATTATTCTTTTTTTTCTCCAAATCCGAAAGTTCTAGCGTATTTAACTTGTTGACAAAAATGGCGACAATTGATATTTTTTGTTCAGAAAAAAATCGTAAAAAAAATTTTCATCCCTTAATATGCGTTTTTTAGAAATTTTTTGATTGCATCAAGAAATTGGTTTTAATTGATAAAAATAAAAAAAAAAACAAATTTTTCCTAATTTTGGACTTAGAAAATTTTTTGAAAAAAAAATAGAATTTTTTGTATCTCCAAATCCGAAAATTTCAGCGTATTTAACTTGTTGAACAAAATGGCCGCAATTTACATTTTTTGCCCAAAAAAAATTATATTCTGAGAAAATTTGTAAAAAAAAACTTTTCATCCCTTAATTTGCGTTATTACCAACTTTTTTGATACACACAAAAAATTTGTCTCAATTAATAAAAAAAAAAAAATTCCAAAATTTTGGACTTAAAAATTTTTTCATAAAAACAAAATTCCTCATATATCCTAATCCGAAAGTTATAGCGTTTTTAATTTGTTGACCAAAATGTCCGCCATTAAATTTTTTGCTCTGAAAAAATAACATTTAAAAAAAATTGTAGAAAATTTTTTTTATGCACCTAAATCCCACCCCCTAAATCCCAAGCGGTACGCCCTAGGCAATTTCATCTCCGTTCAAAGTTGTTAGGACACACCGCTTAATGCCTAAAAAGTTTACTTCGTTGAAATCTACAGATCAGTTTCAGAGAAACGCAGGTTTAAAAGCGCAAATTGCCGCAATCGACTCCTTTTTGTGTGAAACGCTTGAATTTCGCATTACAGCAAAACCTACCACGTAAATCCCAAACCGTACGTCCTAGCTAATTTCACCCCAACGCAAAAGTTGCTGGAACGCACCGCTTAATGCCGAAAAAGTTTACTTCGACGATATCCGCTGGTCAGTTTCAAAGATACGCGCGTTTAGAACGGCAAATAGCCGTAATCGTCTCCTTTTCTTTTCAAACGCTCGAATTTCGCATCAGAGCATAACTAACCAGGTAAATCCCAAATCGTACGTCCTAGCTAATTTCACCCCAACGCAAAAGTTGTTGGGATGCACCGCTTGATGCCAAAAAACTTTTTTTCGGTGAAATCTGCAGGTTCGTTTCAGAGATACTCACAATAAAAAACGCCAAATGCCGTAATCGTCACCTTTTCGTGTGAAAGACACAAACTTAGCATCACAGATTGTTTTCTTAATATTCGTTTTTCCCAACTTTTTTGATACTATCAAAAAGTTTGTCTCAAACGAATAAGGTGAAGAATAAAAATGAAAAATTTTTTTTTCCAACTTTTGAACTTAGAAAATTAAAAAAAAAAAACTAAAACTATCCAAATTTCCAAATCTAAAAATTTTAGCGTATCTAACTTGTTGACCAAAATGGCCGCAATTTAAAATTTTTACCAAGAAAACATAACATTTTGAAAAAATTCGTAAAAAAAATTTTTTCATCCCTTAATATTCGTTTTTCCCAACATTTTTTTAATACCATCAAAAAGTTTGTCCCAATTGATAAAAATGAAAAAAAAATGTCTTCCTAGTTTTGGACTTAGAAAAATTTTTGAAAAAAAATTATTCTTTTTTTCTCCAAATCCGAAAGTTCTAGCGTATTTAACTTGTTGACAAAAATGGCGACAATTGATATTTTTTGTTCAGAAAAAAATCGGAAAAAAATTTTTTCATCCCTTGATATGCGTTTTTTAGAAATTCTTTAATAAAAATTTTTTTTTCCAACTTTTGAACTTAGGAAATTAAAAAAAAAAAACTAAAACTATCCAAACCTCCGAATCTAAAAACTTTAGCGTATCTAACTTGTTGACCAAAATGGCCGCAATTTAAAATTTTTGCCAAGGAAACAACATTTTGAAAAAATTCGTAAAAAAAATTTCTTCATCTCTTAATATGCGTTTTTCCCAACTTTTTTTTAATACCATCAAAAAGCTTGTCCCAATTGATAAAAATAAAAAAAAAATGTCTTCCTAGTTTTGGACTTAGAAAATTTTTTGAAAAAAAATTATTATTTTTTTCTACAAATCCGAAAGTTCTAGCGTATTTAACTTGTTGACAAAAATGGCGACAATTGATATTTTTTGTTCAGAAAAAAATCGTAAAAAAAAATTTCATCCCTTAATATGCGTTTTTTAGAAATTTTTTGATTACATCAAGAAATTGGTCTTAATTGATAAAATTAAAAAAAAAACCAAATTTTTCCTAATCTTGGACTTAGAAAATTTTTTGAAAAAAAAATAGAATTTTTTGTATCTCCAAATCCGAAAATTTCAGCGTATTTAACTTGTTGAGCAAAATGGCCGCAATTTACATTTTTTGCCCTAAAAAAAATTATATTCTGAGAAAATTCGTAAAAAAAACTTTTCATCCCTTAATTTGCGTTATTACCAACTTTTTTGATACAAACAAAAAATTCGTCTCAATTAATAAAAAAAAAAAATTCCAAAATTTTGGACTTAAAAATTTTTTCATAAAAACAAAATTCCTCATATATCCTAATCCGAAAGTTATAGCGTTTTTAATTTGTTGACCCAAATGTCCGCCATTAAATTTTTTGCTCTGAAAAAATAACATTTAAAAAAAAAATTGCAGAAAATTTTTTTTATGCACCCAAATCCCACCCCCTAAATCCCAAGCGGTACGCCCTAGGCAATTTCATCCCCGTTCAAAGTTGTTAGGACACACCGCTTAATGCCTAAAAAGTTTACTTCGTTGAAATCTACAGGTCAGTTTCAGAGAAACGCAGGTTTAAAAGCGCAAATTGCCGCAATCGACTCCTTTTTGTGTGAAGCGCTCGAATTTCGCATTACAGCAAAACCTACCACGTAAATCCCAAACCGTACGTCCTAGCTAATTTCACCCCTCTGCAAAAGTTGCTGGAACGCACCGCTTGATGCCGAAAAAGTTTACTTCGACGATATCCGCAGGTCAGTTTCAAAGATACGCGCCTTTAGAACGGCAAATAGCCGTAATCGTCTCCTTTTCTTTTCAAACGCTCGAATTTCGCATCAGAGCATAACTAACCAGGTAAATCCCAAACCGTACGTCCTAGCTAATTTCACCCCAACGCAAAAGTTGTTGGGATGCACCGCTTGATGCCAAAAAACTTTTTTTCGGTGAAATCTGCAGGTTCGTTTCAGAGATACTCACAATAAAAAACGCTAAATGCCGTAATCGTCACCTTTTCGTGTGAAATACACAAACTTCGCATCACAGATTGTTTTCTTAATATTCGTTTTTCCCAACTTTTTTGATACTATCAAAAAGTTTGTCTCAAACGAATAAAGTGAAGAATAAAAATGAAAAATTTTTTTTTCTAACTTTTGAACTTAGAAAATTAAAAAAAGAAACTAAAACTATCCAAATCTCCAAATCTAAAAATTTTAGCTTATCTAACTTGTTGACCAAAATGGCCGCAATTTAAAATTTTTACCAAGAAAACATAACATTTTGAAAAAATTCGTAAAAAAAATTTTTTCATCCCTTAATATTCGTTTTCCCCAACTTTTTTTTAATACCATCAAAAAGTTTGTCCCAATTGATAAAAATGAAAAAAAAAATGTCTTCCTAGTTTTGGACTTAGAAAAATATTTGAAAAAAAATTATTCTTTTTTTTCTCCAAATCCGAAAGTTCTAGCGTATTTAACTTGTTGACAAAAATGGCGACAATTGATATTTTTTGTTCAGAAAAAAATCGTAAAAAAATTTTTTCATCCCTTGATATGCGTTTTTTAGAAATTCTTTAATAAAAATTTTTTTTTCCAACTTTTGAACTTAGGAAATTAAAAAAAAAAACTAAAACTATCCAAACCTCCGAATCTAAAAACTTTAGCGTATCTAACTTGTTGACCAAAATGGCCGCAATTTAAAATTTTTGCCAAGGAAACAACATTTTGAAAAAATTTGTAAAAAAAATTTTTTCATCCCTTAATATGCGTTTTTCCCAACTTTTTTTTAATACTATCAAAAAGCTTGTCCCAATTGATAAAAATAAAAAAAAAATGTCTTCCTAGTTTTGGACTTAGAAAAATTTTTGAAAAAAAATTATTCTTTTTTTTCTCCAAATCCGAAAGTTCTAGCGTATTTAACTTGTTGACAAAAATGGCGACAATTGATATTTTTTGTTCAGAAAAAAATCGTAAAAAAATTTTTTCATCCCTTGATATGCGTTTTTTAGAAATTCTTTAATAAAAATTTTTTTTTCCAACTTTTGAACTCAGGAAATTAAAAAAAAAACTAAAACTATCCAAACCTCCGAATCTAAAAACTTTAGCGTATCTAACTTGTTGACCAAAATGGCCGCAATTTAAAACTTTTGCCAAGGAAACAACATTTTGAAAAAATTCGTAAAAAAAATTTCTTCATCTCTTAATATGCGTTTTTCCCAACTTTTTTTTAATACCATCAAAAAGCTTGTCCCAATTGATAAAAATAAAAAAAAAATGTCTTCCTAGTTTTGGACTTAGAAAATTTTTTGAAAAAAAATTATTATTTTTTTCTCCAAATCCGAAAGTTCTAGCGTATTTAACTTGTTGACAAAAATGGCGACAATTGATATTTTTTGTTCAGAAAAAAATCGTAAAAAAAAATTTCATCCCTTAATATGCGTTTTTTAGAAATTTTTTGATTACATCAAGAAATTGGTCTTAATTGATAAAAATAAAAAAAAAAAAAAATTTTTCCTAATCTTGGACTTAGAAAATTTTTTGAAAAAAAATAGAATTTTTTGTATCTCCAAATCCGAAAATTTCAGCGTATTTAACTTGTTGAGCAAAATGGCCGCAATTTACATTTTTTGCCCAAAAAAAATTATATTGTGAGAAAATTCGTAAAAAAAACTTTTCATCCCTTAATTTGCGTCATTACCAACTTTTTTGATACAAACAAAAAATTTGTCTCAATTAATAAAAAAAAAAAAAATTCCAAAATTTTGGACTTAAAAATTTTTTCATAAAAACAAAATTCCTCATATATCCTAATTCGAAAGTTATAGCGTTTTTAATTTGTTGACCAAAATGTCCGCCATTAAATTTTTTGCTCTGAAAAAATAACATTTAAAAAAAAATTGTAGAAAATTTTTTTTATGCACCCAAATCCCACCCCCTAAATCCCAAGCGGTACGCCCTAGGCAATTTCATCCCCGTTCAAAGTTGTTAGGACACACCGCTTAATGCCTAAAAAGTTTACTTCGTTGAAATCTACAGGTCAGTTTCAGAGAAACGCAGGTTTAAAAGCGCAAATTGCCGCAATCGACTCCTTTTTGTGTGAAACGCTCGAATTTCGCATTACAGCAAAACCTACCACGTAAATCCCAAACCGTACGTCCTAGCTAATTTCACCCCTCTGCAAAAGTTGCTGGAACGCACCGCTTAATGCCGAAAAAGTTTACTTCGACGATATTCGCAGGTCAGTTTCAAAGATACGCGCGATTAGAACGGCAAATAGCCGTAATCGTCTCCTTTTCTTTTCAAACGCTCGAATTTCGCATCAGAGCATAACTTACGAAATTCAAGCGTTTCACACGAAGAGGATTCGATTGCGGCAATTTGCGCTTTTAAATCTGCGTTTCTCTGAAACTAACCTGTAGATTTCATCGAAGTAAACTTTTTTGGCATTAAGCGGTGTGTCCTAACAACTTTGAACCGGGATGAAATTGCCTAGGGCGTACCGCTTGGGATTTAAGGGGTGTGATTTGGGTGCATAAAAAAAAATTTCTACAATTTTTTTTTTAATGTTATTTTTTCAGAGCAAAAAATTTAATGGCGGACATTTTGGTCAACAAATTAAAAACGCTAGAACTTTCGGATTAGGATATATAAGGGGTTTTTTCAATTCTTTAATGCGGACCGTTGCAACCGAATTTTTGAAATTTCAACCGAAATTATGAGAAATTTAAGAAATAATTTTTTGATGAATCGTTACGCATCAGTTCAGTCAATTAGGTAAAATAATTTTTAAAAAATTAGAAGTTATTTTTTAAACACGAGTCTAAATCAAGAAAATATGGATTTATAGCTACAAAATTTAGATTTAGATCGACTTAAAGGAAAACGTAGTGTGATCAAGTCACAGTTTACGCGTCGATTTAATGCATGCAAAAATTTACAAGTTTCACGTGAAAACCTTCCGCAATTTAAATTAATGAAACTACAATTTGAGCAAATTTTTAGCGATTTTAATAAGGTACATTCTGAGATTCATAGTACGGAATTTACAGAAATTGAAGAAAAGGAGTTTGGGGAGTTTGAAGACAAATATATGCAAATTGCGTGTGTTAGCACCACCACGTATTCGGGTGGAGGATTATGAATAAGCTGATACTAAACTTACCTTTCACTTTCAATAACGCCCCATCTGATGCTGAACTCTAGGGGTTTAAACAGGTAGGGTAGGAAGGTAAGAATTTGGATGCCTAGAATTCGATGACCAACTACGGATGCGTTCACTATTAATTTCCGTCCGCGTACTTCGGTTACTTTTTTTCTACTAACTAAAAACCACCATTGTCGCTATCGCTCTAGCTTTTTATATTAAAGTTAGATAGTGGTCTAGCAAAATAAACAAATTTAAAAATAACGAAATAGTACCTATTCCTGGCGCTAACATTCTCCCGGCCTTGAAAGGTTCTTTCAAAAACAAATAATAAATTAACTTAATCATAAATTTCATATGAATTGCGTTTGGTCGCATAAACCCCAAATAATAATTAAAGGGAAAAAAATACTTAATGAAATGAACGCTCACAACTTAAAGTTTTAATTTCCTACTGTGTAGGTAACGGACACAATCGTCCAACAGGACGCTTATGTATGTCGGTCTTTGTTCTAACAGTAGCAACGCGAATTACTCCATCCATAACAGGGAACACCTCCTCAATAATTCCCAAAGGCCATTGTAGAGGGGTGCTACCATCTTGTCGTAATACCACGAGGGTTCCCGATTTTACCGGACACGATGGAGTGTTCCACCTTTGCCTTGATTGTAAGGAAGTCAAATATTCTACATTCCATCGCTTCCAATATGATTGGACTATCTGATCCAATAATTGCTTACGAGATAAGCGATTGATAGTAATCTGAGTTACGTCACTAGCTGGTAAGGACTTCAAAGGTGTGAAAGTCAAAAAATGTGCAGGCGTTAAAGCTAAAGGTTCAGCAGGATCAGAACTTAACCAACAAAGTTGTCGCGAATTCAGTAAACACTCGATCTGTTCCAGAACGGTAGCAAACTCTTCATAAGATAAAATTTGCGAACCAATAACGCGGTCTAATTGCATTTTTACTACCTTTATCCCAGCTTCCCAAATTCCTCCAAAATGAGGAGCGACTGGAAGATTAAACTTCCATTCAATTCGGTTTTCCGCAAGCTCATTTTTAACTGCTTCCATAAGAGGTTCGGATCGCACAAATTAGGATAAAGAATCGAGTTGAGCTTTAGCTCCGACAAAATTAGTCCCATTGTCAGAGTACATGACTGCACATGGGCCTCGACGTGATAAAAACCGCTTGAAGGCGGCGAGAAAAGTGTCCGTGGATAAATCAGAAGCAATTTCAAGGTGTAATGCACGTGTGGCAAGACAAGCAAAAAGACATATATACGCCTTTTGTGATTTGATTCCTCGTCTACGGGACAAGGTTATAGAAAAGGAACCTCCATAGTCTACCCCCGTGTAAAAAAAAAGCATTTGCTTCGATCACCCGTGGGGTTGGAAGGTCTGCGATTAATGGAAGTTGTGAACGAGGTCGAAATTTGAAGCAAACATTACATTTTTGAATGAGCTTTCGAATAAATCCTCTACTAGACAAAATCCAGAATTTTTGTCTAAGTATGGATGATAGCAAATGCGGATTTGCATGGAGGTTTTTGCGATAATAATAAATAATAATTAAATTAACTAAATTGTGCGACTTCGGAAGTAAAATAGGATGTTGTTGATCATAGTTTAAATTGGAGTTAGCAAGTCGACCACCTACTCTTAGCAACCCGTTATTTACAAAAGGTCGTAAATTTCGCAAATTCGGAGAGCTACATCCCGTTTTCTTTAGCAAATGAAATTCTTTAGTAAAACAAATCTTTTGAATAGTGCGAATTAAAATTGTTTCGGATTTGTTTAGATCAGCTGCGGAAATTGTCTTACCATGAATTGGTAGCAATTTTACAAATCGAAGTACAAAAACCGTAATTCTAAGTAGTTTCCTCCAATCTGAAATTCTATCTACTAAATTTAAAATTGAATTTGCATTATTAATATTTGCGGCGCAACAGACTTCACCCTTCTCCCTTGCTTCACACTTCATATTTTTTTCTTCGACAAAAACATTAATCGGCCACAAGGACTTATCCAAAACTAACCAGCTTAATCCTGATAACCAACTATTGTGCTTGACAAATTGTCAAACCCCGTGAAAGGCAGTCTGCTGGGTTTTCTTTACCACTGATGTGAGACCATTGAGAAGGTGAAATTAAATCTTGAATTTCTGCGACTCGATTGGCAACAAAAGTATTCCAACGAGATGGTGATCCGTGAATCCAATGTAGTGCGATAGTGGAATCCGAAAATGCGTAAATATCGTTGATAGCAATCCGCGACTCAAAAGTATAAATTACAAGATGTAATAGTTTACTCAACAGTAGCGCTCCACAGAGTTGAAATCTTGGAATGGACACAGTTTTCATAGGTGCTACCTTTGATTTCCCGCAAATCATCATGCTTCGAGATGTATTCTTAGACAAGACCACTCGTATAAACACCACCGCACCATAAGCCTTTTCTGATGCGTCTGCGAACCCAATCAAGGTGACAGGTGTGTTTTCAAAAACTGATAAGTGGCGAGGTATTTGAAAGTTACCTATAAGGTGCAACTCTTCACAAAAATTTTGACCATAGATTACTAATATGTAAAGGCGGCGTAGCATCGCAATCTAATTTATATTTCCACAGTTCTTTTATTAACACTTTTGCGAAAAATATAAGAGGTGCTAAAAATCATAGCGGATCATAAATGCGTACGATTACCGACAATATATTTCGTTTTGAACATGTTTTTTCCGGAATAGCTAGTTTAAATGAAAAGTGATCAGTACTAGCATGCCATTGCAGCCCTAACACAGACGAAGTATTTTCGTCAAATTCAAGCGTATTATATAATTTACTGTGCTCAGGTATTTCAAGTAAAAGTTCTGAAGAGTTTGTGTTCCATTTGACCAAATCAAACCCTCCCGCGGAAAATAATTCACACAACTCGCTACGAAATATCCTAGCTTTATCCAGGCTACCTACAGACGAAATCATATCATCCATGTATGTATCTCGTAGCACAACTTCTGACGCTAAGGAAAAAGATTTAGATTCATCAATGGCAAGCTAACGAACTGTGCGTAATGCAATGTATGGAGTATGGAGAAGACTTTAAGCCGAAGGCAACACGATTAAGCGTGTAAGTTTGTATGGGTTCTGCGCAGGACGACCTCCAGAGAATTCTTTGAAAATCTCTATCATTAGGAGAGAGAATAATTTGTAGAAACATCTTTTTTAAGTCGGTTGTCATTGCAAATTTAAACAATCGAAAATTTAATAGGAGCGTTCTAACATCAGCCTGCAATTTTGGACCTTTGTGTAAAATACCATTTGGCGAAATTCCTCTATCTGTCTTTGCACTTGCGTCCAGTACTATTCTTAATGGAGTACTTACACTACCGGGCTTAAAAACTGCATGATGGGGAATATAATATGCGAGCGCTGCCGGCGCTGCTTCGCGAACTAAGGACATAAATCCCTTATCTATTTGCTCTTGCATAACAGATTTGTACATTCTTTCAAACTCAGGGTTTGATTGAAATCTCTTTTCTAAAGCATGAAATCTTCTAGATGCAACAGTGTAAGAGTCGCCAAAAAGACTCGGATCTTGATTGAAAGGTAAACGCACAATGTATCGACCTGATTCATCGCGTTTCTGTGTAGATTCAAAAAACCTTTCACAGTTCCTTTCTTCGCTGTCGAAAGAAGAAGCGACTGAAACTTCCTCCAACTCCCAAAATTTCTTTACAATTGTGTTTATTGGTTCTATGACTGAACAAAATGTTTGACTGAACAAAGGAGTCTGAACTGTTGGCGCGCTTCCTACAATAACATATCCTAACGAAGTTTCAATAGCGTAAGGTGAACTGTTAGGACCTGAAATTTTCTTATTACGTAATGTTTGTGCAAATATATCAGCTCCCAAAATTCCAGCAATTTCACCTGGCGTCGCGGATGTATCGTCAGCAAGTGGCAAATCTTTTAAAAATTCAAAAGACGTAGTTTCAACAGATTCGGCGGGCATTTTTAACGTTATCTTATCAATAAGTAAAGCATCTAAACAATATTTAATGTTATCGTCAAATCTTGAAGTGATTAATAACTTTGTGCGACCTGAAACCCTTTGCAGAGCTGCCCCAATTCCAGAAACTTGCGAAGATAATTGTTGCATCGGCAACTGCAAATTTTTACAACATTTTAAAGTGAGAAAATTGCCCTGACTAGCTTAGTCAAGAAGTACTCAAATCCTAGCGTTTCTGCCGTTTGGCAACCTTAAATATACAACAGCCGTTGACAATAATACAATGCAATTAGCATTTGACAAAGCCGAGCAAAAACTAAGGGCTTGTGCCTTATTTGAGTCTTCGACGGGAGCGTACTTTTCGGAATTACCGATAGTACAGTACAGAATATGGCAGTGCGATTTGTTCTGTGGGTCCCGTATGGGCATCACGTAACGCCGTATATTTTGTCTCTGCGAGAGCTAAATGTATGCTATCGTGTAAAATTCATCTATCTGTGCTTCCTAAGAAATCTGTTGCTGACAAAGTCTCCGGGATACTTGATGGATTTGATTAAACACAGATCGTCGGTTCACGGACTCACGCTGCGGAGGCTGGGTTACTGTACTGCAAAACATAGAACGCAACGATTTAAAAGCAGTTTTGAATATGTATCTGTGAGCCTCCTCAACGAATTCGCTCCAATTCTATACGAGCCAAGTTATAGAAGGCTTATCCGGGAAACACTTATTGAGAGGTATAGGCACATGGGTTAAAATACGGAGAGGGTCTCTTGTATTATTATTTAAAATTATATTTGAGTCTTTTTTTTTTTTTTTTCTTTTTTCTTCATATTTTGGCTTAGAATACTATTAACTTAATAGGCTTTTTTACTTTTAATTTGCATATGCTCCAGTATTAGTTTTAAGAAACGGTGGCTTATTTTATTATTACATGGTGTAAACATGAGTTGTAATTATACTGTTGAATTGTCGTTTTGTGATTGGTTGTTGTTTAGGATGGCATGAAAATCAACTTATTGTTGATGCCATTCCTTTTGTATGTATAAATTATAGCACAATAAATGATTATATATATATAATGTTCTGCGAGTTGGCAGAATTTTCTATTTGTACATCATTAGTGGTTATCCAATGTAAAATACTATGATGTCGCTTTGCGCATGTTTGACAGCTATATTTAAATTTACAAAGTTTGGTTTTGTGTATAGAACTTAGACAATTTAGACATAATTGCTTGTCTTTTGCACATAGAAAGCGTTCTTTTGTCGATAAGTTTAAAAACTCATTGCGGGAGTATAAAGCGTGCGAACCATGACAGAAAATACATTTTTGTTCGAATCTCCCTGGTGTGTTACTATAAAAGAGCGGGCTTGCGCTAAGTTTGGCAAATTCGTTTTATGTTTGTAAGCATGGTGATTAGAACTATCTTGAAGGGCTAGTATCTTAGACTGACGTTGTATAAATTCTAAGATTTCTGTATATGTCGGAGATTCCTTTGTGGTGCGTGTAATCTCAAATAGCTTTAAATTATCTTTATCAATTTTGGGACGCATTATTAATTCCAATAGTGATATCAAAATTGGACTTAATCACCAAGCGTGATTGGGTAGCGTCTCTTAACGTGGAAGTTTCGCAGCAAAAGAAATTTATTGAATTTTTAGAAAAGAAATGTGCCGTATTAGAAGCATTAGATAATAGTAGAGAATTAACCAGCAATAAGGAGACGCCATTGCGTACCAAGTCGAGGGGTTCCTTTGCAGTTACGAGTAAAAAGAGTCAATACTCATGCATTAAATGTAAAAAGTCACATGGACTTCATCAATGCGATAAGTTTGCAAATCTTAGCATTACTGATAGAACCGCGTTAGTTAAACAACATAAGTTGTGTTTTAATTGTCTTCGCCCAGGTCATAGGAATTTTAATTGCTTATCAAATAGAGTTTGTCGTACCTGCGGTGGTAAACATAATTCTTTGCTACACATACCCAAACCCCCATTAAGGTCAATGGTCAAAAAAAGTGAAAGTCTGGAAGAAAGCCAGGTATCCGCCCTTTGCATGAGCAGGGACCGTGGTAATGTGCTGCTTTCTACTGCCGTAGTGTTGTTGCAAAATGCTTCAGGGAATTTTGTTGAATGCAGATGTTTGCTGGATTCTGCAACGGAAATAAACATAATTACGGAGAGAATGTGTAGGAATTTACATTTGAACAAGAGAAACGGTTCAATTAAAATCAATGGTATAAATGGTAGAAAAAGTAGAGCTAATAATTCTACCAGAGTGTAAGTTATGTCATGCAACAAGGATTTTTCTATGTATATTAATTGCATTATCATGAACAAAATCACATCCAACGTATGTAGCTCTTCGTTTGATAGCAGCAAAATTGATATTCCATCAGAATATACTTTAGCAGACCCTAATTTTAATATTCCAGCTCCGATAGATTTATTAATTGGTGCTCGCCAGTTTTGGGAGCTGATAGGCTGCAAGAAAATTAAGATTCCACACTCTCAATTATTATTAACGGATTATAGGCTTGTCTGGATATTAAGCGGAATTATTGGTAGTGACAAATGTAAGAATTCAGTTTCGGTCAGTATTAGTAGTTGTTATTTGTCACGTACCGACAATCAGAATGTAGTCTCCAATGATTTGGTGAAACGTGTCTGGAAACAAAAGGAGATCCAAGAATCGACAGCATTTGAGCAAAGGAGGGTTGTGCGCTCACAGCAAAACTCTTCTAATTTGATTACTCGCAGTGTAATGCCTTTACAATTGCAGGATAGAAAACTGTGGTTTCAGGGTTCTAGGTTTTTGCAATATAGCAAATATCAGTGGCCTAATTACAATAAAGAAGCTGGCGATATCGATTCAATCAACGAAGATAAACTGGGTACCTAAGTAATGGTGGAAAGAGAAAACTCCGATTTGTCATGTTTTTCTAAATTTTCTAAATTCATAAGGCTTAATCGTGTAATAGCTTATGTGTTGCGTTTTGTGCATAACGCAAGAAATCCTGATAGTCATTTGATTGGAAATCTAAATGAAAAGGAATTAAATAAAGCCTACAAGGCTGAGGTTAGAATTATTCAGAAAGAAGAACTTTCTGATGAGCGAAAGGCGCTCAATAGAATTATGAATTTTCATAAATCAAATAAATTATTATCATGGGATCCGTTTTTAGATGGTGATCCAATAATTAGAATAAAAGTTAGAAGTAGGCACTCAATGTGTAGCTATAATAGGAAGTCTCGGATTGCTTTTCCCGAAACATATAATGCATAAGGGCATTATTCTTATGGTTTTGGTGCTTTCTACAAATGTCATGTCACACCTAGGGGTCTAAATTTTAATAGTTTAACGGAGAGACTGATTCGATCCGTAAAGCTTCATTTAAAACGAATACTAGGTAATGCTTCATTAACATATGAAGAGATGAAGCATTACTTATTCAGATAGAGGAGGTCATTCATTCGCATCCTTTGATTCCCTTATCCAATGATCTAAATAATTCTACACCACTGACACCGGCCTATTTTATAATTGGAGCATTTCTTACTTCTCCTGAGGACCACGACTTAACTTCAGTGGCCATCAACAAACTGCCCAGGTACCGACGTATTGGGCAGTTGCGGCAACATTTTTGGCACCGGTTTTACAAAGAAGTGGTGACGCATCTGCAGATTCTTCGAAAGTGGAAACAATCTCCAGAAGCAAAGATGGATATTGGGATTTTAGTAATTATCGGTGAAGACAATGTGGCACCGTTAAATTGGAAAATAACACGAGTCGTTCCATTGCATCCAGGGCAAGACGGCATTATTCGTGTGGTTTCAGTGCGCTCTTCAAGTGGAGTGTTTCGCCGGGCAGTGAGCAAGCTTTGTCCGTTACCCCAAGACGAGGGTTAATTAGAAACTCTTCTATTCATGGTCAGTACCAACACCAGTAGCAGGTATCTCGAGCTACAACGTTTTCGCTTTTGTGTTAGTGTCGAGTGTATCATGGGCAATTTTCGCGATTGTTTATGAAAAACTGGACAATGTTTCTTGACAAATTTATTTTGATATATTTTTATGAATTGTGATTTTTGATTTGATTTGTATAATTTAATCCATTTTGTGTCGAACGACCAGTCCTAAATTGGTTTTAGTTGGTTCGATCTGATTCTCAGATTTAATATGTTCGTGGATTTTATTATAATTATTTGTCGTTTTTTATAATTCTAATCTAACCTTGATTTGAGAATTTATTTGGTATTTGATATCTGTGTATTTAGTCAACTGATTTTGTGTAATTTGAGTGTAATTTTCAGTTTGATGTTTAGTTTAGGATTTGATATCTTTGATTTCTTATTTTTATGAATTGTAATTTTTGATTTGTCATGTATAGTTTAATTCAATTTCGTTTCGAATGGCCAGTCCTAAATTAGTTTATGATTTAGTATGTTCGTGGAATTTGTCGTTTCTTATAATTCAAATCTAACTTTGATTAAGAATTGGTTATCTTTGTAGTAGTCAGTTTTAACCGATTTTGTGTCCAGTTTTCAATTTGGTATTTAGTTTAGGATTTGATATATTTGATTTTGATGCATAATTTAATCTAGTTAGTAATTTTTGTTCACATTATTGACATTCGTCAATGAGGGGGAGTATGTAGCCGCCGGTTACATATTTTTGCTAGGTTCCATTGTTAACCGTCTCTGGAATTTAGGTCAAGTTGGGTTTTCCCAAATTGTTCGTTAAGGGATGGGGAAAACCCACCGGTCAATAACTTAGATAGGGCAACAATAAGTTCACGTGACTTTACCTGTATAAATACCAGGGATTGTTGGCAATGGGTTGTTACTCCTCTACAGTTCATACAAGAAGCATGTGCTTTCTTAGCTGCTTCTCTCCACCAAGTATGTAACAAAATAAAAGATTTTCGTGTATACCAACAAAGTACAAACTTTCTTATACAGAATCAATTTATTATATAGCTTGCATTACTGAAATAGAACATTTAGTTAAAACTACTCGATTAGAAGATATTGAAACTCATCACTACCTGTTAATACAAACAATGATTTCTCAATTTTTAACGACTTTCTAAATCACGTACGATATCTTCCAGAAAATTGAAATTGCAATCACCTTTTCAAAATGAAATACATTTCATAATTCAATAATAGAACCAAATGATCTTCTACCAAAAATTGCACATATCAACAGCCAAGTAAACGGTTTCAAATTGCCTTTTGAACCAGTATTAGAAAATATCTTAGTGTTCGAAAAATCAAAGAAAATCAAAAGTTATAGTAGAAAAAATCAGATTGTGTTTACTTTAGAAATACCGATCGACGCAGCCGAAAATTGTAACTATTTTCACCTATACTCGTTACCATTTCCAATATTAAATTTTTCAAAACAATTATACCTTTTTCCAAATTCCTTCTCCTTAAGAAAAGTAAATACGCATTTTCGGATGTCCAATGCTAAGAGGTTAAAAATAGAAAAATTTTATGTGAAAAAGCAAACTTAGCAAAAATCAGTGACGGAGCCCCATGGGAAATCGAGCTGTTAAAATTTTCCACCAACACCACCAATTGTCAGTTCGTACCAATACATTTAACCACCATAAAATATCCAGAAAATCGAAGATAACAAGTGGATTATAGTCAAACCCAATACCATCGTAGTGCAACAAAAATGTGGTGACAATAGGGAAGACGTTCCATTAAATGGAAGTTACCTGATCGAAATCTACAACTCATGCCAAGTGCAAATCAAAGACACTATTATAAAAACTTTTCAGGACCCCCAACCGAATTTCAAATCAATAACGTTACCCCCCATTCAACTTGTCAAAGACATTTTCGGTGAACGAGAACTTAAACGTGAACTCTTAGACATTAAAGCTATTGACTTGGACAATATTGAAAGTGTTTCCAGTGCCCTTAACAATCAGAAACTTAAGTTAGATATAATCGATGATCCACCAATACATTTTCAAAAACTTAGCTTTTGCACAATTCTATTATACGTTTTATTAGTTATAAGGATCATCTACATGTTGTACCATCGTTTTGCCCGATTATCGAAGTTTTCCAGATTAGCGAAAAACTCCAAAAAAACCCCGCAAAATCTACAAGGCCATGGGAATCAACCAACGAACTCTGTGACAATCCCACAGTTTTTACTAACGGCGGAGGAATCACATGACTGCTAATCTATGAAGAAATGCTGATATGATGAGAACATCTCGTCGCCGACGCCGGCGCTAAGTCAGCATGTTGTAGTTTATAAAAGTAGCTGCATTATAATAATAAGCTAGAATTTTGCTTTTATGTGTTAGGTCGTAGTCTCTCAGTTGTAATTTTGTTGCTCCGTAGTAAAATTAAATTTTTAAAAACTGATTTTAATTTGCTCGGAAGTTAACTTGCTCATTCATCGAGCTGATCAGCATGTCTGTAGCTTGCCAAGTTTCAGAAAAATCGAGAATCATGTGCAATTTTACAACATTCAAATAAAGAAACCTTTTCAAAAGAACTTCATTCTTTCAATTGCTATAAGATTTATCACTCAGAGAAGTAATTTGAATGCAAACATTTAGAGCTAATCAGTTCTTCTGTAACTTTCTCAGTTTTCGAAAAATCAAGTACTATGTGCAATATGACAACGTCCAACCAACGGCAGCTTTTCAAAAGAAGTTTCCTCCATCAAATAACAGGAAACAAGGCATACAGAAAAAAATATCAAATACGAACTCATTGAGCTAATCAGTTTCTCTGTAGCTTGTATATTTTTCAGATTCGAGCATGAAATGCAATATGTCAAGGTCCAAAGAATTCAAACTTATAAAAAGAAATTCATTCCCACGATTGCTAAGAAATCTTTAGTAAGTAATTTGAAGGCGAACCCATGAAGCTAATCAGCTTCTCTATAGCTTGCTTAGTTTTCAAAAAATCAGGCATCATATGCAATATGACAACGTCCAATCAACGGAAGCTTATAAAAAGAGGTTTTTTCCTTCAAATATTAGGAAATTTGTCACACAAGGAAGAAGTATAAATACGAACTCATTGAGCTAATCAGTTTCTCTGTAGCTTGCTTAGTTTTCAAAAATCAAGAATCATGTGCAATTTGACAACATCCAAATAAAAAAACTTTTTAAAAAAACTTCATTTTTTCAATTGCTATAAAATTTATCACACAGAGAAGTAATTTGAACGCAAAGTTTTGGAGCCTATCAGTTCCTCTACAACTTGATTTGTTTCGAAGAATCGAGTACTATGTGCAATATGACAACGTCCAACCAACAAAAGCTTTTCAAAAGAAGTTCTTTTAACCGATTACAAGAAAACTAAGCACAGAAAGAAGAAATTTGATTAATAATAATAATAATAATAATAAAAACTTTGTTCAAATTTGAAACGGTGAAGAAGTCAGCATTGCTGGTTTCCACTCTTACCAAGTACAGAGTCATCATTAACAATATAATAATATTATTTTTCTCTTTTCGGCCGTAACAGACCGCAAGTATAAAATTAAAAACATTCTCTCAAAAAGCTAAGTAAATACACATTTATGTAAATGCACCCGTATACAAAAATTAAAATTAATAATTAAGAGCGGCATTGGGATTTTCTAGCAAATTCCGCGTTAGCATTTTCTTAAAGTTGTTCGGATTTTCAGCCCCCAGGAACTCGGAGGCAAATCTGTTATACAGTACAGCAGACAGGTAGCCGAAACTAGCCTTAAAAGCTTTCAAGCGACAACGGGGAACATCGCACAGGTGACGGTTACGCAACTGAAAATCTGCAGCTGTGTTATAACGCTGATACCTGGGAGTGACAAACTGAAACAGATAGGCGGGAGTGCCAGTATTTAAAATCTTGTACAGGATGCAGCAGTACCGCAACACTGCACGATCGGTGAACTTCAAGATACCCAGACGCTCATAATGTGGAGTAATATGTTCCCGCCTATTTATGCTAAATGCAAACCTGAGAGAACAATTTTCGACGACTTGTATTTTATGTTGAAACTCACGGGACAGAAACCAGTAGTAAACGCAGGAGCAATAGTCAAATCTATTCGTAATCAGAGAATTGACCAGCTTAAATTTGACGTCCTGAGGCAAAATATTCTTGAAAGGAAACAGGCATCTTAGCTTCGCGTACGCAAAGCCACACAACTCCGTGACATGCCGTCGAAAAGACAAATGCTGGTCTATAGTAACCCCCAGGTCTCTGCCCATTTCCCTACATTCGATGACACGTCCATTCAAGATGACAGGTGTTGTGCGATTAAACTCAGCCCTGTCGCGACTCGCACGTGTCCCCACGCACAATAAAATGCATTTCTCGGCGTTGAGCTTAAGTCCATGCTTAACCGACCAGTGGAAGACCGCATCTAGGTTAGCATTATGTTCGTCGATTACTGAGTCAGGACCAGACGGATCGGCAGTCATATAGATTTGAGTGTCGTCAGCGTAGATATGGTGCCCGCAACTATGCGTCAGGACTTCGGGAAGACTGGATGTATATACTGAAAACATAATGGGTCCCAGCACACTACCCTGCGGTACTCCGCCAGAGACATCCAGTTCGTCGGATAGTTGATCCTGAATCCTCACAGCCTGCGTCCGCGCCGTCAAGTAGCTACGAAACCAGCCAACTGCACAATCGCTGAATCCGAAATAATGAAGCTTTGCGACCATCAACTTATGATCAACCATATCAAAGGCCTTACTGTAATCTAACAGAACAATATATGTTACCTTTGAGTTATTTTTTCCAGCAGCCACATCGTTAGTAACCCTTAGCAGCGCCGTGGCCGTGCTGTGACCTTTTTTAAAACCAGACTGCATAACAGGCAACAAAGAATACCGTTCAACATGTTCCGTAAATCTTGCCCTCAGAGCAAGCTCCAATAGTTTTGAGCAGCAAGACAGGATACTAATGGGGCGCAGATGCTTCATCTCCGCTGCCACCGGCACTTTAGCAAGCGGTGTTACAATAGCCTTTTTCCAGGCCAGAGGCACCACCCCACGATTCAGAGAAACATTAATAATGTGAGTTACCGCTCTAAGGCAAAACGGAAACACAAGCCTGAGCATTCTTAATCCTATATCATCCGCTCCACGAGCACCAGATCGAAGCGACGACAACATGTCCATGACTTCCTCCTCGGACACTGGTCTCCAAGACAACATCCGCTGCATCGAAGAATGAACGGAAGCGTTAAACTCGTCCAGGGTGCCACCGTCAATCGGTATTCCAGGAATACTAAGGAAGTAGGAATTTATGTCGTTTTGGTTAGCAAGCAGAGGCGAAATCCTGTTTCTAGGCTTCCGGTGAACACGTAAGCCTGCGAGCGTCGACCACAACGCTCCGGTGTCGCCCTCACACTGTCTAATGCGATGCTGTACATAAGCCACCTTCTCTCGTCGAACGGCCTCGGTCAGAAAATTTCTCATATCTATGTAAAACTTCAGATGGACAACATTCCCCGTTCTGCGATATTTCTTAAACGCAGATTCTTTTAGTTTGATCATTTTGCGAATGGTGAAAGTGATGTACGGTCTTGAACTCTTTCTGCACACAACGGTCCGAAGCGGAGCATAAACATCAAACAGAGACCGGACTGCGCCGTTTAGAAATTTTACTTTCTCATCAATACTTTCCAGCCCCAAGACGCGGTCCCAATCAACAATTTCAGCATCACTAGCAAAAGCTACAGGTTGCATACTCCTAAAATCTCTGAAACAAACTCGTCGCGGAGCACCACGTATGAATGAGTAGGCAAGCGTGCAGTAGGTCAAACGCTGATCAGACATACCCAGCAAATCAATTGTCCCAGAGTCAATCACCCTCTCATCTCTCAGCACACAAATAAGGTCGATCAACGTAACAGAGGTCCCAGCAATCCTAGTAGGCTCTTCAATAATCTGTCGCAAGTCCAACGCATCCAGAATCCCAGCAAGCGCGCGGGCGCCGCGAGAGGTAGACCCGAGAAAATCAACGTTAAAATCACCCACAACCACTACACGGTCCGCATCAGATGCAGTATTACCAATTATCTCCTCCAAAACTGACAGGCTGAATATAGTACTTGATGGCGGCCTATAAACCACCCCAAAAGCTATCTTTATATTTGTTATAAATATTAATATCCATAAATGCTTCAAGCCCTCTGCGTCCGCTTTGTCATTTTCCATAACCCTAAGTTTTGTTCGGTGGCTAACATAGCAACAAACACCGCCACCCCTCGATAACCTGTCCGCTCGGACAAGCTGACAGCCTTCGACCGCAAACAATTCAGATGAGTCTTCCGGATTTAGCCACGTCTCAGAAAGTGCAAGGATGTCAAAATTGTTGCTCTCTACAAACATCACAAACTCACCGAAAGAAGAGCTAAGGGACCTTATATTTACGTGGCAGAACAACAAGAATCCAGCCCCACAGCCAAGTCTGCCTTGTGCTGGCAAACCATCGGCGACATCATCAGACGTAGAACTTGCCGAGCTATCAGAGACTACCGAGGTGACACTCCTCCCAAATACAGAAGATAAGGGCCCAGCATCCACGCAGCCATTTCCAGGCCCAGAACCCTCCTCCACACTGCAATCAGTTACGCACAATAATTGCTAGGAGACTGCAGTCCTCGAGGCACTGTCATCGCAAACCCCAAACAGATCAAACCTAAGTTTTGCCAGCGATCTTATATAGGACGAGCACTTATCTAGGTCTCAAGCTGCGTGTGCAACACTCACACCAACGTCGCGTCCCTTGTTATAATTTATGCAGTTTATACACCGATATTGACTTTTTTGTTCAGATGTTAGAGAATACTTCTTGATGGGGTGATCCTCGGAACATAGGGGACAAATGGCACTCTCCTTTCTAGTGCATCGATCAGCTACATGGTTGAAACCGTCGCAAGAAAAATATCTACGCAGCGAAACAGCATCATATACAGAGCAGCCGTCCAGACCAACAAGCACATGGCCTGCATATAAAAACTTCCTGTACGTGACCGCGTCAAGTCGCACCGTGGCGTAAAATAACTCTGAATTTTTCTTAACAGCAGTAGTAGACAGTACCTCACACACCGATTGCGAAGCGAATAAAGAATCATTTTGTTTTCTCGAATATTCCGCAAGAGTAGAGCGGTCAACCGCCGCAGACATGCCAACAATTCGAACACTCGGAGACAGACCCTTAAGCTCACGCACCTCATAAGACTGGGACAGCTTCTCTCCCGCCACCCCACGGAACTTCAAAGATGCAGCGGCGTCGCGACATCGCAAAATTACTGCACCATCCTTAAGCTGAGTCACCCGCTTGATGTCAATACCTGCAGCTACCGGATCAACCTTACTAAGTATATCTGCCTTGGTTTTAGAAACAAACTGCACCCCTACTACCGGCCTAACAAGCACCTTCGTCTGCGCGCTTCGTGAAGCAATATCTGCATAAAGCCCACCACCAGACATTCCGCGAGCGGGATGGACCAAGCCTCCCGAAGAACCCGCAGTCCCCCGCGTCCCGATAGCCCTTGCAACAGTGTCAGAAATGCTCCGGGATGACGTCTCAGACACCGAAGCAAGCCGGGGCAGTGCATGATCCATAAATTCCTTTTTAAAATCCTCCATGTTTTTAGAAAGAACAGCCAATATCTCGTCAAGCTTATCCTGAAAAAGTTTGCCCAGGCCATCCCGATCGACAGTCATACAATCCCGCTGGCACCCATCGCATCTCCAGGAGAGCCCCCTAGTGCCTTTAAGAAATTTCACTAATTCGCGCGGAAGCTGGGCACATTCCAAATGAATTGAAGCATTGCAAGTACCGCCGCACAAAAGTCCGGGCGACGATAAAGAAAAAGCCGCCCCACACGCATCGCAAACAGGAACCATGACAAAGCAAGGGCAGCCTATCGCAGGGAGTCCCGGCGGTCACCGGCAATAAGTCGCCACCAAGTGCCCCTATTTTTTACACTGGTTCCGTACGGAGGAGCAACGAGCCGCGGCAAACCGCAGTGAGCGGACACCACAAGCGAGTTATTTATCAATGCGGTAGAGCTATAACTCACGCTTATCAGCGACATGTTATCGATGGTTTTTGAATCAGAGTTTTTGGGGACATATTTAGTCAATTTGTCTGCAATTGTTGAGAATTATTAAGAGTGAGTGATGCGGATGTGAAGCTCTGTTCGGGTTCTTTCTCGTTGTGAGCACTAAGTGTTTGCGTGGTTGCCCGTGAGGGCGTGATTCATAATAGTTTGGTTTGTTTTGGTTCGGTTCTTATCAGCTTGTATGCGAATAAAGAAAACATCGCTGCGCTTATCTCCGTTGCCGACTTGGTGGGATTCGCCCGGCGCCTCCGCCATTTCCTGCCGTTGTGCTGCGGTGGCCCGTGACCGGCGGCCATGGCTCCGGTATGTTTTAAGTGCGATGTTGCTTTTTCTTCGGCTATGCCTGGGCTTCTGTGCGCCGGAAGCTGTAAGCGGGGAAATCATTTTAAATGCGCCGGTTTGCCGTTGGACCTTGTGAGGCCGTTGAGGGACGTCCGGGGATTGTCGTGGAGGTGTTCTGATTGCCAGCGCACCTGCCTTTCTATTGATGGTGCTGCGCTCCATAATATTTTGCAGGAAAAACTTGACGACATGTTATCGGTCCTGGAGAAGAATTTTGAAGCATTTAGAGGAGAGTTTGTTGATTTGGTGGGGGCGACACTTGCTTCGGCGACCGAGGCGTCATCTGCCAAACTCTCTGACTCTGTGTCTCGTGCCCTGAGGGCACAGTGCGAGTCTGTGGTGAGGGCGGGCACTTCCTCGTTCCTGCGCGGGACACCGCCTGATTCTTATGCGGCTGTGGCATCTGCATCTGCCCGATCAAAGGTGATAGTCAAGCCAATTAACAAAAAACAACCCGGTGGAAAAACAAAAGCTGATATTCTTGCCAAGATTGATCCGATTAACGCAAAGGTAGACATTAAACACGTCAAGCAGGCCAGAGATGGTGCCGTTATTCTGAGCTGCCGTGATGTTGACGAGTCGTCTAGGTTTAGCAAACTGGCCCGGGAAAAATTATCCTGCGATTATGAAGTACATGAACTGAGTGCTGTACGCCCCAGGGTTAGAATAGTTGGTATGTCGGAGGCCTTCAGTGACGATCTACTCTGTGCTTATTTAAAAAATCAAAACGCTGCTTTGTTTGACTCTGAGTCCGTTTGCGACATAGTGTCGGTTGTTCCGCTCAAGAGAAACTCTTCTGTGTATCGGGCTACTGTTCGGGTTGATGCTGTTAGTTATAAGAAATTGCTGGATACTGGTCATGTGTTGATTGGGTTGGATGGCTGTTCCGTGTATGACGCTCTTGCGCTGCGAAGGTGCTTTTCCTGCAGCGGACTGAACCACGTATCTGATCACTGTCCGAGGAAAAATAGTCCTGTATGCCCTCTGTGTGCTGGAGCCCATCTTGTTAAGGATTGCTTGCTTACACGGGATCAGAAGGATCAATACCGTTGCGCAAATTGTCTCAATTTTAATAAAAACCGAAACGGAAGTTTGGATGTTGCGCACGCGGCCTGGGATATATCTGCCTGCGCGGCGTACAGCAGATCATTAAGTAAGTTCAAGCTTGACCTCTTCGGAGTCCCGGTTGTCGAGGGTTCGGGGCATTTCGTTCCCTAGCAATTACTGGGTGGACCCTCTTCGACTGGCTTCGCTGGCGATGATGGATATGGACTGGGAGTGGTTCATGCTGTTGGTGCTGGCTCCCCTTCGTCTTCAAGCAGTGAGTTCGCCGCTCAAGTTTTGGAGTATTCTAAATCTGTCAGTGACATCGGTGCCGCGTCTGCTCCCGGAGCTGGACTTGGTCCGCCTCTGCAGCGCAGTGCGACTGGTAGTGTTCTCGGGAGGGTATGCCATGTGAACATTAGGTCCCTGTTATCTAATTTTAACTTATTTTACACTCAAATGATGTTTTATAACTTCGATATCATGGCGGTTACTGAGACGTGGTTGTCGCCGGATTGTGTTCTTGATTCTGTAAAAATGCCTGGTTACAAATTTCTTCATTGTGATAGACCAACCAGGGGTGGTGGGGTTGGCCTTTATATAAGAAATTCATATAGGGTGAGAACAATTGATATTGGTGTAGGTTCGGTTATTGAAAAACTATGTGTCGAGCTCATTATGGGTAAGACAAATCTTCTGGTATGTGTAGTATACAGGCCACCCCGCACTAGTGTATCTGTTGGTCTAACTGAACTTTGTGACATACTTGATGCTGTAAGTGTTCGGTCGGATGCTATTCTGCTGCTTGGTGATATCAATATTGATTTGATGAACATAAATTCGTGGGAAAGTCGCAAATTGATGGGCGTTGCCGATAGATATAAACTTGTGCAGATAGTTGAAAAACCAACACGCATCACTACAACAAGCGAAACTTTAATTGATGTCATTTTTGTGAGCGGTTCGTTGAAGGTGGCTAAACCAGAAAACTTTGATTTGGGTGACATTACCGATCACTTGCTGGTAACGTGCTATGTTGAGCTGCAGGTAACCCTGCCAACAAAAAGACCGGTACGGACGAGGAATCTGCGTGGAATTGATCGGGTTGAATTTGAGCGGGACGCGAGAAGGACTGACTGGGATGCATTGCGTTCGATTCAGGACATTAATTTGAGGGTGGCAAAGTTTAATGCGACGGTGCTTCATTTGTTTGACAGGCATGCTCCCTTGCGCGAGCTTCGTTCGGCTGGCAGGAAGCCGTATATCACATTTGTCATCAGGAAAATGATTTTGATTCGCAATAGGGCGCTGAAGCGGTTTGCAAGAACGGGGTTACTGCAGCATAAACAATATTATATCGCATTGTAAAATTACACTAACCAAGCCATAAGGCGCGAAAAAAAAGCGTTCTTGACACATGAAATTGAGCGCTGTGGTAACAATGCTGCCGAGCTTTGGAAAGTATTAAGGTCGTGCAATCTAGGAAGGGATAGAAACCGCATGTGCGGGGAACGCTTGAGTCCTGAAATATTGGATCTTGATGACTTGAATAAATTCTTCATTAACATCGCAGACGATAATGTTATTGACGATAATTTGATTGAGTTTTACCGGCAAAATAAATATAGAGAGGATCTAGCCTTCTCGATCACCCCGGTAACGGCTGAAGAGGTAATAAAGGTTATCAACGGCATAAAGACGGTCTCTTATGGCGTGGACGGTATAAACAGTGTTATGCTTGGGCTGGTTGCACCTTTTTGCGTTTCAGTTGTTGCGGAACTTGTAAATGATTGCATTAGCGCGGGGACCTTTCCGGAGGTGTGAAAGACGGCTTACGTGTTGCCAAGACCAAAGGTTCATTCTCCTAAAAATTTATTAGATTATAGGCCAATAAGTTTGCTGCCAACGTTATCTAAAGTTTTTGAGCGGGTTGTTGCGGATCAGGTGCGGACCTATCTCGAGCGGAATTCGTTGTTGCCTGGGTTTCAGTCCGGGTTTCGGGGGGGTCATAGTTCCGTGACGGCTTTATTAAAGGTAACTAATGATATTGCTCGTGCGATGGACGACTCCATGTTGACATTTTTAATCCTCTTAGATCAAAGAAAGGCATTCGACGTTGTAAATTTTGAGCTGCTTCTAGCAAAAATGCACTTCTTAGGGTTTTCGGAGGAGACATTGAGTCTATTTCAGGATTACCTACATGAACGTGGGCAGTCGGTGACATGGAATGGAGCGCAGTCGAGGCGAATGTATGTGAAAAGTGGAGTCCCGCAGGGTAGCATTTTGGGACCTATTTTGTTTTCGCTTTTTGTGTTTGACATGGGTGAATCGTTTCAATTCTGTAACTGGCACATGTACGCGGATGATGTGCAGGCGTACGTGTCCTTTAAAGTTGCGGAGTCCGCGGACGCTGCCTACAAGATTAACAGCGACTTGCATGGCTTGGGTGGGTACTGTGGGAGAAACGGCCTAGCGCTGAACCCGGCAAAGTCGGTGCTATTGTGCATTGGTGACGCTATCTTGCAGAAGAAAATCGATTTGTATTTACACGGAATCTATGTGGGCGATGAGGTGGTTCCTTTCGCGGCAAAGGGCCGTAATTTAGGAGTAATAATAGATAATAATTTAAATTTCGAGGCGCACGTGAAACGGATGTATGGGGTAGCTGTGGCATTATTAAGATCTATGCATCATTTTAAGCCGTTCCTCTCAAAGGAAATAAAATTGCGCCTAGTGAAGTCACTGGTCTACCCTAAAATAGAGTACGGTATAGCTGTCTACTATCACCATCTTTCAATATCAAACAAAGCTGTAATGCAACGAATACAGAATATGGCAGTGCGATTTGTTCTGCGGGTGCCGTATGGGCATCACGTAACGCCGTATATTTTGTCTCTGCGAGAGCTAAATGTATGCTATCGTGTAAAATTCATCTATTTGTGCTTCCTAAGAAATCTGTTGCTGACAAAGTCTCCGGGATACTTGATGGATTTGATTAAACACAGATCCTCGGTTCACGGACTCACGCTGCGGAGGCTGGGTTACTGTACTCCAAAACATATAACGCAACGTTTTAAAAGCAGTTTTGAATATGTATCTGTGAGCCTCCTCAACGAATTCGCTCCAATTCTATACGAGCCAAGTTATAGAAGGCTTATCCGGGAAACACTTATTGAGAGGTATAGGCACATGGGTTAAAATACGGAGAAGGTTTCTTGTATTATTATTTAAAATTATATTTGAGTTTTTTTTTTTTTTTTCTTCATATTTTGGCTTAGAATACTATTAACTTAATAGGCTTTTTTACTTTTTTTTTTTTACTTTTAATTTGCATATGCTCCAGTATTAGTTTTAAGAAACGGTGGCTTATTTTATTATTACGTGGTGTTAACATGAGTTGTAATTACACTGTTGAATTGTCGTTTTGTGATTGGTTGTTGTTTAGGATGGCATGAAAATCAACTTATTGTTGATGCCATTCCTTTTGTATGTATGTATAAATTATAGCACACTGATAAGGGAAAAAAGCATAAACAATTCGACTAACTTGCCAAAATCCCAGATCCAGTCCCTCAACTTCAAGAAAAATTAACTCCATCAGAACGAGCAACTCACCCCTAACAGGCGGATAGCAAACAACTTAAAAAAATTGCAGAGTAGCACAAGTGAAGAAAGCGAAAATAAAAAGATAACAACGCCACACCAACCAAACCTTGGCGATTTTTCACCATCAATTACGAGCTAATGGAGCAAATCAGCTTCCCTGTAGCTTGCTTAGTTTTCGAAATTTGAGCAGCAAATTCAATATGGCAACGTCCAAACAACGGAGGCCTATAAAAATAACTTTTTCCCTTTAATTGCTAAGAAATTTGTCACACGGAGAAGCAGTTTGAACGCAGACTTCTGGAGCTGATCTGTTCCTCTGTATCTTGCTTAATTTTTAAAAAATTAAGCATCATTTACAATATGACTACGTCTTAAGAATGGAAGCTTATAAAAAGAAATTAATTCTTCAAATTGGTATGAAATTTTTACAAGCAGAGAAGTAATTTTAATGCAAACTCATGGAGCTAATCAGCTTCTCAGTTGCTTGCTTAGATTTCAAAAAATCGAGAATCATGTGCAATATGACAACATCCAAATAAAAGAGCTTTTAAAATGAGCTTCATTTCTTTAGTTGCTATAAGATTTATCATACAGAGCAGTAATTTGGATGCAAACATTTTTGCAGCTAATCAGTTCCTCTGTAGCTTGCTTAGTATCCGAAAAATCGAGTGCTATGTGCAACATGACAACATCTAAACAGCGGAAGTTTCCAAAGGAAGTTCTTTCAACCAATTACACCGAAACTTGGCACACCAAGAAGAAATTTAAATACAAACTCATGGAGCAAATCAGTTTCTCTGTAGCTTGCTTAATTTTGGAAGTTCGAGCAACATGACAACGTCCGAATAACGGAAGCCTATAAAAATAACTTCTTCCCTCCAATTGCTAGGAAATTTGTTAGGCAGAGTAATAATTTTAATGCAAATTTATAGAGTTAATCAGTTTCTCAATAACTGCACTAGTTTTTGATAAAACAAGCATCATATGCAAAATAGTAACATTCAAATAACGGAAGCCTTTAAAAATAAATTCATTCATCCTATTGCTATAAATTTGGCAGACAGAGAAGTAATTTTTGGAGCTAATTAGTTCTTGTGTATCTTGCTTAATTTTCAAAAAATTGTGCATCATATGCAATATGACTACGTCCAAAGAATGGTAACTTATAAAAAGAACTTCATTCCTCCAATTGCTATGAAATTTCCACACGCAGAGTGAGCAGGCTAAATGAAGAGCTGCTGTGTTTTTATAATTACAAAAAGTACAAATCTTCCATCTCGCTCAACAGGACGATCGTGTGTCGCTCCGTTGGAATCTTGGTTTATGGTGCTTCTTTTACCTGATTGCTGGTTGAGTTTGTTATGAACTGAATGCTCTTGATTCCTTCTTTGTGGTGTGGTGTCTCGTTGCACGGCCGGATTGGCCGATTTTGGGTGGTTTGAGGTTGTTTCCTTATCAAAAAGTTTGTCTCAAACGAATAAAGTGAAGAATAAAAATGAAAAATTTTTTTTTCCAACTTTTGAACTTAGAAAATTAAAAAAAAAAAACTAAAACTATTCAAATCTCCAAATCTAAAAATTTTAGCGTATCTAACTTGTTGACCAAAATGGCCGCAATTTAAAATTTTTACCAAGAAAAAATAACATTTTGAAAAAATTCGTAAAAAAAATTTTTTCATCCCTTAATATTCGTTTTTCCCAACTTTTTTTTAATACCATCAAAAAGTTTGTCCCAATTGATAAAAATGAAAAAAAAAATGTCTTCCTAGTTTTGGACTTAGAAAAATTTTTGAAAAAAAATTATTCTCTTTTTTCTCCAAATCCGAAAGTTCTAGCGTATTTAACTTGTTGACAAAAATGACGACAATTGATATTTTTTGTTCAGAAAAAAATCGTAAAAAAATTTTTTCATCCCTTGATATGCGTTTTTTAGAAATTCTTTAATAAAAATTTCTTTTTCCAACTTTTGAACTTAGGAAATTAAAAAAAAAACTATAACTATCCAAACCTCCGAATCTAAAAACTTTAGCGTATCTAACTTGTTGACCAAAATGGCCGCAATTTAAAATTTTTGCCAAGGAAACAACATTTTGAAAAAATTCGTAAAAAAAATTTTTTCATCCCTTAATATGCGTTTTTCCCAACTTTTTTTTAATACCATCAAAAAGCTTGTCCCAATTGATAAAAATGAAAAAAAAAATGTCTTCCTAGTTTTGGACTTAGAAAATTTTTTGAAAAAAAATTATTATTTTTTTCTCCAAATCCGAAAGTTCTAGCGTATTTAACTTGTTGACAAAAATGGCGACAATTGATATTTTTTGTTCAGAAAAAAATCGTAAAAAAAAATTTCATCCCTTAATATGCGTTTTTTAGAAATTTTTTGATTACATCAAGAAATTGGTTTTAATTGATAAAAATAAAAAAAAAACAAATTTTTCCTAATCTTGGACATACAAAATTTTTTGAAAAAAAAATAGAATTTTTTGTATCTCCAAATCCGAAAATTTCAGCGTATTTAACTTGTTGAGCAAAATGGCCGCAATTTACATTTTTTGCCCAAAAAAAATTATATTCTGAGAAAATTCGTAAAAAAAACTTTTCATCCCTTAATTTGCGTTATTACCAACTTTTTTGATACAAACAAAAAATTTGTCTCAATTAATAAAAAAAAAAAATCCAAAATTTTGGACTTAAAAATTTTTTCATAAAAACAAAATTCCTCATATATCCTAATCCGAAAATTATAGGGTTTTTAATTTGTTGACCAAAATGTCCGCCATTAAATTTTTTGCTCTGAAAAAATAACATTTAAAAAAAAGTTGTAGAAAATTTTTTTTATGCACCCAAATCCCACCCCCTAAATCCCAAGCGGTACGCCCTAGGCAATTTCATCCCCGTTCAAAGTTGTTAGAACACACCGTTTAATGCCTAAAAAGTTTACTTCGTTGAAATCTACAGGTCAGTTTCAGAGAAACGCAGGTTTAAAAGCGCAAATTGCCGCAATCGACTCCTTTTTGTGTGAAACGCTCGAATTTCGCATTACAGCAAAACCTACCACGTAAATCCCAAACCGTACGTCCTAGCTAATTTCACCCCTCTGCAAAAGTTGCTGGAACGCACCGCTTAATGCCGAAAAAGTTTACTTCGACGATATCCGCAGGTCAGTTTCAAAGATACGCGCGTTTAGAACGGCAAATAGCCGTAATCGTCTCCTTTTCTTTTCAAACGCTCGAATTTTGCATCAGAGCATAACTAACCAGGTAAATCCCAAACCGTACGTCCTAGCTAATTTCACCCCAACGCAAAAGTTGTTGGGATGCACCGCTTGATGCCAAAAAACTTTTTTTCGGTGAAATCTGCAGGTTCGTTTCAGAGATACTCACAATAAAAAACGCCAAATGCCGTAATCGTCACCTCTTCGTGTGAAAGACACAAACTTCGCATCACAGATTGTTTTCTTAATATTCGTTTTTCCCAACTTTTTTGAAACTATCAAAAAGTTTGTCTCAAATGAATGAAGTGAAGAATAAAAATGAAAAATTTTTTTTTCCAACTTTTGAACTTAGAAAATTAAAAAAAAAAAACTAAAACTATTCAAATCTCCAAATCTAAAAATTTTAGCGTATCTAACTTGTTGACCAAAATGGCCGCAATTTAAAATTTTTACCAAGAAAACATAACATTTTGAAAAAATTCGTAAAAAAAAATTTTTCATCCCTTAATATTCGTTTTTCCCAACTTTTTTTTAATACCATCAAAAAGTTTGTCCCAATTGATAAAAATGAAAAAAAAAATGTCTTCCTAGTTTTGGACTTAGAAAAATTTTTGAAAAAAAATTATTCTTTTTTTTCTCCAAATCCGAAAGTTCTAGCGTATTTAACTTGTTGACAAAAATGGCGACAATTGATATTTTTTGTTCAGAAAAATATCGTAAAAAAATTTTTTCATCCCTTGATATGCGTTTTTTAGAAATTCTTTAATAAAAATTTTTTTTTCCAACTTTTGAACTTAGGAAATTAAAAAAAAAAACTATAACTATCCAAACCTCCGAATCTAAAAACTTTAGCGTATCTAACTTGTTGACCAAAATGGCCGCAATTTAAAATTTTTGCCAAGGAAACAACATTTTGAAAAAATTCGTAAAAAAAATTTTTTCATCCCTTAATATGCGTTTTTCCCAACTTTTTTTTAATACCATCAAAAAGCTTGTCCCAATTGATAAAAATGAAAAAAAAAATGTCTTCCTAGTTTTGGACTTAGAAAATTTTTTGAAAAAAAATTATTATTTTTTTCTCCAAATCCGAAAGTTCTAGCGTATTTAACTTGTTGACAAAAATGGCGACAATTGATATTTTTTGTTCAGAAAAAAATCGTAAAAAAAAATTTCATCCCTTAATATGCGTTTTTTAGAAATTTTTTGATTACATCAAGAAATTGGTTTTAATTGATAAAAATAAAAAAAAAACAAATTTTTCCTAATCTTGGACTTAGAAAATTTTTTGAAAAAAAAATATAATTTTTTGTATCTCCAAATCCGAAAGTTTCAGCGTATTTAACTTGTTGAGCAAAATGGCCGCAATTTACATTTTTTGCCCAGAAAAAATTATATTCTGAGAAAATTTGTAAAAAAAACTTTTCATCCCTTAATTTGCGTTGTTACCAACTTTTTTGATACAAACAAAAAATGTGTCTCAATTAATAAAATAAAAAATTTCCAGATTTTTGGACTTACAAAAATTTTCATAAAAACAAAATTCCTCATATATCCTAATCCGAAAGTTATAGCGTTTTTAATTTGTTGACCAAAATGTCCGCCATTAAATTTTTTCCTCTGAAAAAATAACATTTAAAAAAAAATTGTAGAATTTTTTTTTCTGCACCCAAATCCCACCCCTCAAATCCCAAGCGGTACGCCCTATTCAATTTCATCCGTGTTCAAAGTTGTTAGAACACACCGCTTAATGCCAAAAAAGTTTACTTCGATGAAATCTACAGGTCAGTTTCAGAGAAACGCAGATTTAAAAGCGCAAATTGCCGCAATTGACTCCTTTTCGTGTGAAACGCTCGAATTTCGCATTAGAGCAAAACCTACCACGTAAATCCCAAACCGTACGTCCTAGCTAATTTCACCACTCCGCAAAAGTTGCTGGAACGCACCGCTTAATGCCGAAAAAGTTTACTTCGACGATATCCGCAGGTCAGTTTCAAAGATACGCGCGTTTAAAACGGCAGATAGCCGCAATCGTCTCCTTTTCATTTCAAACGCTCGAATCTCGCATCAGAGCATAACTTACCAGGTAAATCCCAAACCGTACGTCCTAGCTAATTTCACCGAAACGCAAAAGTTGTTGGGATGCACCGCTTGATGCCAAAAAACTTTTTTTCGGTGAAATCTGCAGGTCCGTTTCAGAGATACTCACAATAAAAAACGCCAAATGCCGTAATCGTCACCTCTTCGTGTGAAAGACAAACTTCGCATCACAGATTTTTTTCTTAATATTCGTTTTTCCCAACTTTTTTGATACTATCAAAAAGTTTGTCTCAAATGAATAAAGTGAAGAATAAAAATGAAAAATTTTTTTTTACAACTTTTGAACTTAGAAAATTAAAAAAAAAAAAACTATCCAAATCTCTAAATCTAAAAATTTTAGCGTATCTAACTTGTTGACCAAAATGGCCGCAATTTAAAATTTTTACCAAAGAAACATAACATTTTGAAAAAATTCGTAAAAAAATTTTTTCATCCCTTAATATTTGTTTTTCCCAACTTTTTTTTAATACCATCAAAAAGTTTGTCCCAATTGATAAAAATGAAAAAAAAATGTCTTCCTAGTTTTGGACTTAGAAAATCTTTTGAAAAAAAATTATTATTTTTTTCTCCAAATCCGAAAGTTCTAGCGTACTTAACTTGTTGACAAAAATGGCGACAATTGATATTTTTTGTTCAGAAAGAAATCGTAAAAAAATTTTTTCATCCCTTGATATGCGTTTTTTAGAAATTCTTTAATAAAAAATTTTTTTTCCAACTTTTGAACTTAGAAAATTAAAAAAAAAAAACTAAAACTATCCAAACCTCCTAATCTAAAAACTTTAGCGTATCTAACTTGTTGACCAAAATGGCCGCAATTTAAAATTTTTGCCAAGGAAACATAACATTTTGAAAAAATTCGTAAAAAATTTTTTTTCATCCCTTAATATGCGTTTTTCCCAACTTTTTTTTAATACCATCAAAAAGTTTGTCCCAATTGATAAAAATGAAAAAAAAATGTCTTCCTAGTTTTGGACTTAGAAAATCTTTTGAAAAAAAATTATTATTTTTTTCTCCAAATCCGAAAGTTCTAGCGTATTTAACTTGTTGACAAAAATGGCGACAATTGATATTTTTTGTTCAGAAAAAAATCGTAAAAAAAAATTTCATCCCTTAATATGCGTTTTTTAGAAATTTTTTGATAACATCAAGAAATTGGTCTTAATTGATAAAAATAAAAAAAAAACAAATTTTTCCTAATCTTGGACTTAGAAAATTTTTTGAAAAAAAAGTATAATTTTTTGTATCTCCAAATCCGAAAGTTTCAGCGTATTTAACTTGTTGAGCAAAATGGCCGCAATTTACATTTTTTGCCCAGAAAAAATTATATTCTGAGAAAATTTGTAAAAAAAAACTTTTCATCCCTTAATTTGCGTTGTTACCAATTTTTTTGATACAAACAAAAAATGTGTCTCAATTAATAAAATAAAAAATTTCCAGACTTTTGGACTTACAAAAATTTTCATAAAAACAAAATTCCTCATATATCCTAATCCGAAAGTTATAGCGTTTTTAATTTGTTGACCAAAATGTCCGCCATTAAATTTTTTCCTCTGAAAAAATAACATTTAAAAAAAAATTGTAGAAATTTTTTTTTATGCACCCAAATCCCACCCCTTAAATCCCAAGCGGTACGCCCTAGGCAATTTCATCCCCGTTCAAAGTTGTTAGGACGCACCGCTTAATGCCGAAAAAGTTTACTTCGACGATATCCGCAGGTCAGTTTCAAAGATACGCGCGTTTAGAACGGCAAATAGCCGTAATCGTCTCCTTTTCTTTTCAAACGCTCGAATTTTGCATCAGAGCATAACTAACCAGGTAAATCCCAAACCGTACGTCCTAGCTAATTTCACCCCAACGCAAAAGTTGTTGGGATGCACCGCTTGATGCCAAAAAACTTTTTTTCGGTGAAATCTGCAGGTTCGTTTCAGAGATACTCACAATAAAAAACGCCAAATGCCGTAATCGTCACCTCTTCGTGTGAAAGACACAAACTTCGCATCACAGATTGTTTTCTTAATATTCGTTTTTCCCAACTTTTTTGAAACTATCAAAAAGTTTGTCTCAAATGAATGAAGTGAAGAATAAAAATGAAAAATTTTTTTTTCCAACTTTTGAACTTAGAAAATTAAAAAAAAAAAACTAAAACTATCCAAATCTCCAAATCTAAAAATTTTAGCGTATCTAACTTGTTGACCAAAATGGCCGCAATTTAAAATTTTTACCAAGAAAACATAACATTTTGAAAAAATTCGTAAAAAAAAATTTTTCATCCCTTAATATTCGTTTTTCCCAACTTTTTTTTAATACCATCAAAAAGTTTGTCCCAATTGATAAAAATGAAAAAAAAAATGTCTTCCTAGTTTTGGACTTAGAAAAATTTTTGAAAAAAAATTATTCTTTTTTTTCTCCAAATCCGAAAGTTCTAGCGTATTTAACTTGTTGACAAAAATGGCGACAATTGATATTTTTTGTTCAGAAAAATATCGTAAAAAAATTTTTTCATCCCTTGATATGCGTTTTTTAGAAATTCTTTAATAAAAATTTTTTTTTCCAACTTTTGAACTTAGGAAATTAAAAAAAAAAACTATAACTATCCAAACCTCCGAATCTAAAAACTTTAGCGTATCTAACTTGTTGACCAAAATGGCCGCAATTTAAAATTTTTGCCAAGGAAACAACATTTTGAAAAAATTCGTAAAAAAAATTTTTTCATCCCTTAATATGCGTTTTTCCCAACTTTTTTTTAATACCATCAAAAAGCTTGTCCCAATTGATAAAAATGAAAAAAAAAATGTCTTCCTAGTTTTGGACTTAGAAAAATTTTTGAAAAAAAATTATTCTTTTTTTTCTCCAAATCCGAAAGTTCTAGCGTATTTAACTTGTTGACAAAAATGGCGACAATTGATATTTTTTGTTCAGAAAAAAATCGTAAAAAAAAATTTCATCCCTTAATATGCGTTTTTTAGAAATTTTTTGATTACATCAAGAAATTGGTTTTAATTGATAAAAATAAAAAAAAAACAAATTTTTCCTAATCTTGGACTTAGAAAATTTTTTGAAAAAAAAATATAATTTTTTGTATCTCCAAATCCGAAAGTTTCAGCGTATTTAACTTGTTGAGCAAAATGGCCGCAATTTACATTTTTTGCCCAGAAAAAATTATATTCTGAGAAAATTTGTAAAAAAAACTTTTCATCCCTTAATTTGCGTTGTTACCAACTTTTTTGATACAAACAAAAAATGTGTCTCAATTAATAAAATAAAAAATTTCCAGATTTTTGGACTTACAAAAATTTTCATAAAAACAAAATTCCTCATATATCCTAATCCGAAAGTTATAGCGTTTTTAATTTGTTGACCAAAATGTCCGCCATTAAATTTTTTCCTCTGAAAAAATAACATTTAAAAAAAAATTGTAGAATTTTTTTTTCTGCACCCAAATCCCACCCCTCAAATCCCAAGCGGTACGCCCTATTCAATTTCATCCGTGTTCAAAGTTGTTAGAACACACCGCTTAATGCCAAAAAAGTTTACTTCGATGAAATCTACAGGTCAGTTTCAGAGAAACGCAGATTTAAAAGCGCAAATTGCCGCAATTGACTCCTTTTCGTGTGAAACGCTCGAATTTCGCATTAGAGCAAAACCTACCACGTAAATCCCAAACCGTACGTCCTAGCTAATTTCACCACTCCGCAAAAGTTGCTGGAACGCACCGCTTAATGCCGAAAAAGTTTACTTCGACGATATCCGCAGGTCAGTTTCAAAGATACGCGCGTTTAAAACGGCAGATAGCCGCAATCGTCTCCTTTTCATTTCAAACGCTCGAATCTCGCATCAGAGCATAACTTACCAGGTAAATCCCAAACCGTACGTCCTAGCTAATTTCACCGAAACGCAAAAGTTGTTGGGATGCACCGCTTGATGCCAAAAAACTTTTTTTCGGTGAAATCTGCAGGTCCGTTTCAGAGATACTCACAATAAAAAACGCCAAATGCCGTAATCGTCACCTCTTCGTGTGAAAGACAAACTTCGCATCACAGATTTTTTTCTTAATATTCGTTTTTCCCAACTTTTTTGATACTATCAAAAAGTTTGTCTCAAATGAATAAAGTGAAGAATAAAAATGAAAAATTTTTTTTTACAACTTTTGAACTTAGAAAATTAAAAAAAAAAAAACTATCCAAATCTCTAAATCTAAAAATTTTAGCGTATCTAACTTGTTGACCAAAATGGCCGCAATTTAAAATTTTTACCAAAGAAACATAACATTTTGAAAAAATTCGTAAAAAAATTTTTTCATCCCTTAATATTTGTTTTTCCCAACTTTTTTTTAATACCATCAAAAAGTTTGTCCCAATTGATAAAAATGAAAAAAAAATGTCTTCCTAGTTTTGGACTTAGAAAATCTTTTGAAAAAAAATTATTATTTTTTTCTCCAAATCCGAAAGTTCTAGCGTATTTAACTTGTTGACAAAAATGGCGACAATTGATATTTTTTGTTCAGAAAAAAATCGTAAAAAAAAATTTCATCCCTTAATATGCGTTTTTTAGAAATTTTTTGATAACATCAAGAAATTGGTCTTAATTGATAAAAATAAAAAAAAAACAAATTTTTCCTAATCTTGGACTTAGAAAATTTTTTGAAAAAAAAGTATAATTTTTTGTATCTCCAAATCCGAAAGTTTCAGCGTATTTAACTTGTTGAGCAAAATGGCCGCAATTTACATTTTTTGCCCAGAAAAAATTATATTCTGAGAAAATTTGTAAAAAAAAACTTTTCATCCCTTAATTTGCGTTGTTACCAATTTTTTTGATACAAACAAAAAATGTGTCTCAATTAATAAAATAAAAAATTTCCAGACTTTTGGACTTACAAAAATTTTCATAAAAACAAAATTCCTCATATATCCTAATCCGAAAGTTATAGCGTTTTTAATTTGTTGACCAAAATGTCCGCCATTAAATTTTTTCCTCTGAAAAAATAACATTTAAAAAAAAATTGTAGAAATTTTTTTTTATGCACCCAAATCCCACCCCTTAAATCCCAAGCGGTACGCCCTATTCAATTTCATCCCTATTCAAAGTTGTTAGAACACACCGCTTAATGCCAAAAAAGTTTACTTCGATAAAATCTACAGGTCAGTTTCAGAGAAACGCAGATTTAAAAGCGCAAATTGCCGCAATCGACTCCTTTTCGTGTGAAACGCTCGAATTTCGCATTAGAGTAAAACCTACCCCTTCGCAAAAGTTGCTGGAACGCACCGCTTAATGCCGAAAAAGTTTACTTCGACGATATCCGCAGGTCAGTTTCAAAGATACGCGCGTTTAAAACGGCAAATAGCCGCAATCGTTTCCTGTTCTTTTCAAACGCTCGAATTTCGCATTAGAGCATAACTTACCAGGTAAATCCCAAACCGTACGTCCTAGCTAATTTCACCCCAACGCAAAAGTTGTTGGGATGCACCGCTTGATGCCAAAAAACTTTTTTTCGGTGAAATCTGCAGGTCCGTTTCAGAGATACTCACAATAAAAAGCGCCAAATGCCGTAATCGTCACCTTTTCGTGTGAAAGACACAAACTTCGCATCACAGATTTTTTTCTTAATATTCGTTTTTCCCAACTTTTTTGATACTATCAAAAAGTTTGTCTCAAATGAATAAAGTGAAGAATAAAAATGAAAAATTTTTTTTTACAACTTTTGAACTTAGAAAATTAAAAAAAATAAAATAAAACTATCCAAATCTCCATATCTAAAAATTTTAGCGTATCTAACTTGTTGACCAAAATGGCCGCAATTTAAAATTTTTACCAAGGAAACATAACATTTTGAAAAAATTCGTAAAAAAATTTTTTTCATCCCTTAATATTTGTTTTTCCCAACTTTTTCTTAATACCATCAAAAAGTTTGTCCCAATTGATAAAAATGAAAAAAAAAATGTCTTCCTAGTTTTGGACTTAGAAAATTTTTTGAAAAAAAATTATTCTTTTTTTCTCCAAATCCGAAAGTTCTAGCGTATTTAACTTGTTGACAAAAATGGCGACAATTGATATTTTTTGTTCAGAAAAAAATCGTAAAAATTTTTTTCATTTCTTGATATGCGTTTTTTAGAAATTCTTTAATAAATTTTTTTTTTTCCAACTTTTGAACTTAGAAAATAAAAAAAAAAAAACTAAAACTATCCAAACCTCCAAATCTAAAAACTTTAGCGTATCTAACTTGTTGACCAAAATGGCCGCAATTTAAAATTTTTGCCAAGGAAACATAACATTTTGAAAAAATTCGTAAAAAAAATTTTTTCATCCCTTAATATGCGTTTTCCCAACTTTTTTTTAATACCATCAAAAAGTTTGTCCCAATTGATAAAAATGAAAAAAAAATGTCTTCCTAGTTTTGGACTTAGAAAATCTTTTGAAAAAAAATTATTATTTTTTTCTCCAAATCCGAAAGTTCTAGCGTATTTAACTTGTTGACAAAAATGGCGACAATTGATATTTTTTGTTCAGAAAAAAATCGTAAAAAAAATTTTCATCCCTTAATATGCGTTTTTTAGAAATTTTTTGATAACATCAAGAAATTGGTCTTAATTGATAAAAATAAAAAAAAAACAAATTTTTCCTAATCTTGGACTTAGAAAATTTTTTGAAAAAAAAATATAATTTTTTGTATCTCCAAATCCGAAAGTTTCAGCGTATTTAACTTGTTGAGCAAAATGGCCGCAATTTACATTTTTTGCCCAGAAAAAATTATATTCTGAGAAAATTTGTAAAAAAAACTTTTCATCCCTTAATTTGCGTTGTTACCAACTTTTTTGATACAAACAAAAAATGTGTCTCAATTAATAAAATAAAAAATTTCCAGACTTTTGGACTTACAAAAATTTTCATAAAAACAAAATTCCTCATATATCCTAATCCGAAAGTTATAGCGTTTTTAATTTGTTGACCAAAATGTCCGCCATTAAATTTTTTCCTCTGAAAAAATAACATTTAAAAAAAAATTGTAGAAATTTCTTTTTATGCACCCAAATCCCACCCCTTAAATCCCAAGCGGTACGCCCTAAGCAATTTCATCCCTGTTCAAAGTTGTTAGAACACACCGCTTAATGCCAAAAAAGTTTACTTCGATGAAATCTACAGGTCAGTTTCAGAGAAACGCAGATTTAAAAGCGCAAATTGCCGCAATCGACTCCTTTTCGTGTGAAACGCTCGAATTTCGCATTAGAGCAAAACCTACCACGTAAATCCCAAACCGTACGTCCTAGCTAATTTCACCCCTCCGCAAAAGTTGCTGGAACGCACCGCTTAATGCCGAAAAAGTTTACTTCGACGATATCCGCAGGTCAGTTTCAAAGATACGCGCGTTTAAAACGGCAAATAGCCGCAATCGTCTCCTTTTCTTTTCAAACGCTCGAATTTCGCATCAGAGCATAACTTACCAGGTAAATCCCAAACCGTACGTCCTAGCTAATTTCACCCCAACGCAAAAGTTGTTGGGATGCACCGCTTGATGCCAAAAAACTTTTTTCGGTGAAATCTGCAGGTCCGTTTCAGAGATACTCACAATAAAAAACGCCAAATGCCGTAATCGTCACCTTTTCGTGTGAAAGACACAAACTTCGCATCACAGATTTTTTTCTTAATATTCGTTTTTCCCAACTTTTTTGATACTATCAAAAAGTTTGTCTCAAATGAATAAAGTGAAGAATAAAAATGAAAAATTTTTTTTTCCAACTTTTGAACTTAGAAAATTAAAAAAAAAAAATAAAACTATCCAAATCTCCAAATCTAAAAATTTTAGCGTATCTAACTTGTTGACCAAAATGGCCGCAATTTAAAATTTTTACCAAGGAAACATAACATTTTGAAAAAATTCGTAAAAAAAATTTTTTCATCCCTTAATATTCGTTTTTCCCAACTTTTTTTTAATACCATCAAAAAGTTTGTCCCAATTGATAAAAATGAAAAAAAAATGTCTTCCTAGTTTTGGACTTAGAAAATTTTTTGAAAAAAAATTATTGATTTTTTCTCCAAATCCGAAAGTTCTAGCGTATTTAACTTGTTGACAAAAATGGCGACAATTGATATTTTTTGTTCAGAAGAAAATCGTAAAAAAATTTTTTCATCCCTTGATATGCGTTTTTTAGAAATTCTTTAATAAAAAAATTTTTTTCCAACTTTTGAACTTAGAAAATTAAAAAAAAAAAAACTAAGACTATCCAAACCTCCGAATCTAAAAACTTTAACGTATCTAACTTGTTGACCAAAATGGCCGCAATTTAAAATTTTTGCCAAGGAAACATAACATTTTGAAAAAATTCGTAAAAAAAATTTTTTCATCCCTTAATATGCGTTTTTCCCAACTTTTTTTTAATACCATCAAAAAGTTTGTCCCAATTGATAAAAATGAAAAAAAAATGTCTTCCTAGTTTTGGACTTAGAAAATCTTTTGAAAAAAAATTATTATTTTTTTCTCCAAATCCGAAAGTTCTAGCGTATTTAACTTGTTGACAAAAATGGCGACAATTGATATTTTTTGTTCAGAAAAAAAAAAAAATCGTAAAAAAAAATTTTCATCCCTTAATATAGTTGCTGAAGCGATAGCGTAGCGTGAGGACGTGTGTCGGGAGTGACTTTATAAAAACACTAAACATTGTAGATAAAGTTATCAATTGAAATTAGTGAACAGTGATAAGAGGCCGTGATAAGCAAATTATCATTAATATTAATAATGTATCCGTTCGGTAATTGTCCTGGACCAAGTAATGCGAATCGTGCAACTAATAAAAACCCATTAACACGAATGATGTCAACAAGCGAAGAGGAAGAAGAAATACAACCAAGCCAGGAAAATTCATGGCAGATAATAGCAACAAAAAGTACGAAACGTAGAAAAATTCAAACCACGAAACACACATCAATAGACCCACCAATGGACACAAATAACCGTTTTACTGCTCTAAGCAATGACATTGAAGTATCTAATAGAAAAGATTCAACTATATCAACAAAAACGCCAAAACCTCCTCCGATATTCGTAGAAGGAGTCGCAAATTACAATGAGATGGTGAAACAAATTACCGACACTTTAGAAAAAGAACAGTACTTCACAAAATCTCTAAATAATAATGTAGTCAAAATTAATTGTCAAACACCCGATGGTTACCGTAAACTAGTTAAAGAATTTAAAGGAAAAAATATCTACCACTACACATATCAACTAAAAGAAGAGAAAGCATTCAGAGTAGTTATTAAATATTTACATTATTCAACAGATCTAAACAATATAAAGGACGACTTACTTCAACTGGAGCACAAGGTTAGAAACATAATAAATGCCCACCACAGAATCACTAAGGAACCTATGAATATGTTTTTTGTGGATTTGGAACCTGCAGAAAATAATAAAGAAATATATAAAATAACAGGTCTGCAAAATAAAGTAATTCAAATCGAACCACCACACCCAATAAAAAACAATATAATTCAATGCACAAGATGTCAGCAGTATGGTCATTCAAAAACATATTGTAATAAACCGTACATTTGTGTCAAGTGCGGAGAATTCCATAACACCAAGGATTGCAAGAAAACAAAAGAGACTCCTGCCAAATGCGCATTATGCGGAGGACAACATCCTGCTAATTATAGAGGCTGTGAAGAGTATCATAAACTAATAAAAAAAAACACCAGTAACAACTATAAGCAACATCCAGTGACAACAACGATAGTGAATACCAACTCATACATGCAACACATAACACCGACAACACTTTTTCAACAAAGATCTTATGCAGATGTAACAAAAAACAATCAAAGTCAAACTGAAGATACAGCTTCTGTTCTAACAAAATTCCTAGAGGAATTTAAAAGTCTATTTAATCAACTAGTTCAACAAAACAGCATGGTAATCAACATGCTAACAATGTTTGTAAATAAATGGAACTAAGAAATGGCCAACTTCCTAAGAATTGCCCAATGGAACGCAAACGGCCTTCCAAACCACAAAGAAGATATTAAATTATTTTTAAACCAAAATTACATCGACATACTTCTTATTAGCGAAACACACTTAACAAGCAGAAGCTACTTCAATATTCCAAAGTATAAATTATACTATACAAACCACCCAGACGGCACAGCTCATGGAGGTTCTGCAGTACTAATAAAAGAATCAATAGAGCATTATGAACTGCTAAGATACGAAGAAAATCACATCCAGGCTACATCAGTGAAAGTTAAAAGCCTACCATATGACATCACCATCACCGCAGTTTACTGTCCGCCCAGGTATAATTTAAAAAAGGAAGATTTTGAATCGCTCTTCCAAACTTTAGGCTCAAAATTTATAGCAGGAGGAGACTACAACAGCAAACACACTCTTTGGGGCTCCCGTCTAATAACGACAAAGGGCAGAGAACTAGCACGAGCCATTCAAGAAAATAATTACAGTTTCATATCAACGGGTTCACCAACATACTGGCCTACTGACATCGACAAAGTTCCGGATCTGCTAGATTTCTTTGTGACAAATGGCATCTCGTCAACATACGCAGAAATAACATCGAGCTACGACTTAAACTCAGATCACACACCAATAATAGCAACATTAAGTACATCAGCCATAACCAGAAAATCAGCACAACGGTTACATAGTACAAGAACAAACTGGGATATTTTCAGACAAATAGTAGACGTTACAACAAACTTGAATATAAGGCTACAAGAAGAACAGAATATAGAAACAGAATCCAATAAATTTATTCAAATACTTCAGGATGCTGCCAAAGAAGCTACTCCAAGTAGTACTCCACTTATAACATCGAATAATATACCATTGGAAATAAAAAAATTAGTGGCTAAAAAGAGAAGGGCCAGATCACTATGGCAAAGAACTCACACACCAGAGAGCAAGAGAAAATATAATCAATTAGCTAGTAAATTAAAGTCAAGAATCAGAGAAACGCAAAACGAAAGATTTGAGAAATATGTGTCTAACCTAACCAGGCTGGATAATTCTATATGGAAACCAATAAAAAATAAACGAAAACCAAAAACTGTTACACCACCAATACGGAAATACTCAACACCTCCAGGACCATGGGCGAAAAGCGCCAAGGAGAAAGCCGATTTATTTGCAGAATATCTTTCTAAAGTCTTCTCCCCATATGACAACGATAAGGATAGGAATATAGAACAAGAGCTAGACACATCAAACAGGATAGATGAACCACTGAAACTATTCTCATTAAACGAAATAAAAGACGAAATTAGAAAACTAAACCCTAAGAAGGCTCCAGGTCCAGACCTCATCACAAACAAAATGCTGAAGGAATTACCAAAAAAAGGACTGAAGACACTCATGTACATATATAATGCTATGTTAAGAATCGGATACTGGCCTACAGCATTGAAGGTAGCACAAATAATAATGTTACCAAAACCAGGGAAAACTCCTACGGATGTATCATCTTACCGCCCGATAAGCCTCTTACCAACAATATCAAAACTAATTGAGAAACTACTACTCAGAAGATTAAACAACGACATAGAACCTTAAGATTGGATGCCAGATCATCAGTTTGGCTTCAGAAAAGCTCACTCAACAATTCAACAAAGTCACCGCATAACAGATACAATAAATAAGGCTTTGGAAAATCGTGAGTACTGTACAGCCGCATTTCTGGATGTAAGCCAAGCTTTCGATAAAGTCTGGCATCCCGGATTGTTAGTCAAAATTAAAAAAATCCTTCCCCCAGAATACTTCCACATAATGAGATCATACTTGAGCAAAAGAGAATTCGAGGTCAAAGTTAACGAGGAAATATCAACCAGGTTTCCGGTACAATCCGGGGTTCCTCAAGGGAGTGTTTTTGGTCCCTTCTTGTACGTGCTGTACACATCAGACTTCCCAACAACCGGAAAAACGACAGTGGGTACGTTCGCCGACGACACTGCTATAATGTCAGTATATGGGGATCCTACAGTTGCTTCGTTGAAACTGCAAGAACACCTAACACTACTTGAAGAATGGCTACAAAGGTGGAAAATCAAGGTTAACGAGTCTAAATCCACCCAAATAACATTCACCCTCCGTAAAGGACAATGCCCCAGAGTTAGCATTAACCAAGCAGTTATACCACAAACAGAAAAAGTAAAATATCTCGGGCTCCACTTGGATAGCAAGTTGTCATGGAAGGATCACATAATCAAAAAAAGAAAACAAATAGATCTAAAAACCAAAGAGATAAATTGGCTCATAGGACGCAAATCTCAATTATCTATAGAGAATAAATTATTAATTTACAAAGCAATAATTAAACCCATCTGGACCTATGGAATTGAGCTGTGGGGATGCGCCAGTAAGTCCAATACAGTCCTGATACAGAGATCACAGTCAAAAATCTTGAGAATAATTGTAAACGCGCCATGGTATGTCACCAATCAAACACTACACGATAACCTTAAGATTCCATATGTAAGAGAAGTCATTCAAGCAAAAACTATTAAACACCAAAACCAATTGGAAGTCCACACTAATCCTATCATACAACAACTACTGGAAAAATTTGACAACAGAAGAATTAAAAGACGTTGGCCACAAGACGTTCAAGAAAAATGAGGTGACATCATTGGATGTCTACCCGACCAAGCCATTATAAGTACAGGACCCCAGAGTTCTCGTACAAATCAGCAAATTAGCTTAAAAATTTTTAGTTATTTTGATTGCTAATAAGTGTATTTTATTATTTAAAAAAAAAAAAAAAATCCCTTAATATGCGTTTTTTAGAAATTTTTTGATAACATCAAGAAATTGGTCTTAATTGATAAAAATAAAAAAAAAACAAATTTTTCCTAATCTTGGACTTAGAAAATTTTTTGAAAAAAAAATATAATTTTTTGTATCTCCAAATCCGAAAGTTTCAGCGTATTTAACTTGTTGAGCAAAATGGCCGCAATTTACATTTTTTGCCCAGAAAAAATTATATTCTGAGAAAATTTGTAAAAAAAACTTTTCATCCCTTAATTTACGTTGTTACCATCTTTTTTGATACAAACAAAAAATGTGTCTCAATTAATAAAATAAAAAATTTCCAGATTTTTGGACTTACAAAAATTTTCATAAAAACAAAATTCCTCATATATCCTAATCCGAAAGTTATAGCGTTTTTAATTTGTTGACCAAAATGTCCGCCATTAAATTTTTTCCTCTGAAAAAATAACATTTAAAAAAAAATTGTAAAAATTTTTCTTTATGCACCCAAATCCCACCCCTTAAATCCCAAGCGGTACGCCCTAGGCAATTTCATCCCTGTTCAAAGTTGTTAGAACACACCGCTTAATGCCAAAAAAGTTTACTTCGATGAAATCTACAGGTCAGTTTCAGAGAAACGCAGATTTAAAAGCGCAAATTGCCGCAATCGACTCCTTTTCGTGTGAAACGCTCGAATTTCGCATTAGAGCAAAACCTACCACGTAAATCCCAAACCGTACGTCCTAGCTAATCTCACCCCTCCGCAAAAGTTGCTGCAACGCACCGCTTAATGCCGAAAAAGTTTACTTCGACGATATCCGCAGGTCAGTTTCAAAGATACGCGCGTTTAAAACTGCAAATAGCCGCAATCGTCTCCTTTTCTTTTTAAACGCTCGAATTGCGCATCAGAGCATAACTTACCAGGTAAATCCCAAACCGTACGTCCTAGCTAATTTCACCCCAACGCAAAAGTTGTTGGGATGCACCGCTTGATGCCAAAAAACTTTTTTTCGGTGAAATCTGCAGGTCCGTTTCAGAGATACTCACAATAAAAAACGCCAAATGCCGTAATCGTCACCTTTTCGTGTGAAAGACACAAACTTCGCATCACAGATTTTTTTCTTAATATTCGTTTTTCCCAACTTTTTTGATACTATCAAAAAGTTTGTCTCAAATGAATAAAGTGAAGAATAAAAATGAAAAATTTTTTTTTACAACTTTTGAACTTAGAAAATTAAAAAAGAAAAAAACTATCCGAATTTCTAAATCTAAAAATTTTAGCGTATCTAACTTGTTGACCAAAATGGCCGCAATTTAAAATTTTTACCAAGGAAACATAACATTTTGAAAAAATTCGTAAAAAAATTTTTTTCATCCCTTAATATTCGTTTTTCCCAAATTTTTTTTAATACCATCAAAAAGTTTGTCCCAATTGATAAAAATGAAAAAAAAAATGTCTTCCTAGTTTTGGACTTAGAAAATTTTTTGAAAAAAAATTATTCTTTTTTTCTCCAAATCCGAAAGTTCTAGCGTATTTAACTTGTTGACAAAAATGGCGACAATTGATATTTTTTGTTCAGAAAAAAATCGTAAAAAAATTTTTTCATCCCTTGATATGCGTTTTTTAGAAATTCTTTAATAAAAAAATTTTTTTCCAACTTTTGAACTTAGAAAATTAAAAAAAAAAACTAAAACTATCCAAACCTCCAAATCTAAAAACTTTAGCGTATCTAACTTGTTGACCAAAATGGCCGCAATTTAAAATTTTTGCCAAGGAAACATAACATTTAGAAAAAATTCGTAAAAAAAATTTTTTTATCCCTTAATATGCGTTTTTCCCAACTTTTTTTTAATACCATCAAAAAGTTTGTCCCAATTGATAAAAATGAAAAAAAAATGTCTTCCTAGTTTTGGACTTAAAAAATCTTTTGAAAAAAAATTATTATTTTTTTCTCCAAATCCGAAAGTATTTAACTTGTTGACAAAAATGGCGACAATTGATATTTTTTGTTCAGAAAAAAATCGTAAAAAAAATTTACATCCCTTAATATGCGTTTTTTAGAAATTTTTTGATAACATCAAGAAATTGGTCTTAATTGATAAAAATAAAAAAAAAACAAATTTTTCCTAATCTTGGATTTAGAAAATTTTTTGAAAAAAAAATATAATTTTTTGTATCTCCAAATCCGAAAGTTTCAGCGTATTTAACTTGTTGAGCAAAATGGCCGCAATTTACATTTTTTGCCCAGAAAAAATTATATTCTGAGAAAATTTGTAAAAAAAACTTTTCATCCCTTAATTTGCGTTGTTACCAACTTTTTTGATACAAACAAAAAATGTGTCTCAATTAATAAAATAAAAAATTTCCAGACTTTTGGACTTACAAAAATTTTCATAAAAACAAAATTCCTCATATATCCTAATCCGAAAGTTATAGCGTTTTTAATTTGTTGACCAAAATGTCCGCCATTAAATTTTTTCCTCTGAAAAAATAACATTTAAAAAAAAATTGTAGAAATTTTTTTTATGCACCCAAATCCCACCCCTTAAATCCCAAACGGTACGCCCTAGGCAATTTCATGCCTGTTCAAAGTTGTTAGAACACACCGCTTAATGCCAAAAAAGTTTACTTCGATGAAATCTACAGGTCAGTTTCAGAGAAACGCAAATTTAAAAGCGCAAATTGCCGCAATCGACTCCTTTTCATGTGAAACGCTCGAATTTCGCATTAGAGCAAAACCTACCACGTAAATCCCAAACCGTACGTCCTAGCTAATTTCACTCCTCCGCAAAAGTTGCTGGAACGCACCGCTTAATGCCGAAAAAGTTTACTTCGACGATATCCGCAGGTCAGTTTCAAAGATACGCGCGTTTAAAACGGCAAATAGCCGCAATCGTCTCCTTTTCTTTTCAAACGCTCGAATTTCGCATCAGAGCATAACTTACCAGGTAAATCCCAAACCGTACGTCCTAGCTAATTTCACCCCAACGCAAAAGTTGTTGGGATGCACCGCTTGATGCCAAAAAACTTTTTTCGGTGAAATCTGCAGGTCCGTTTCAGAGATACTCACAATAAAAAACGCCAAATGCCGTAATCGTCACCTTTTCGTGTGAATGACACAAACTTCGCATCACAGATTTTTTTCTTAATATTCGTTTTTCCCAACTTTTTTGATACTATCAAAAAGTTTGTCTCAAATGAATAAAGTGAAGAATAAAAATGAAAAAATTTTTTTTCCAACTTTTGAACTTAGAAAATTAAAAAAAAAAAATAAAACTATCCAAATCTCCAAATATAAAAATTTTAGCGTATCTAACTTGTTGACCAAAATGGCCGCAATTTAAAATTTTTACCAAGGAAACATAACATTTTGAAAAAATTCGTAAAAAAAATTTTTTCATCCCTTAATATTCGTTTTTCCCAACTTTTTTTTAATACCATCAAAAAGTTTGTCCCAATTGATAAAAATGAAAAAAAAAATGACTTCCTATTTTTGGACTTAGAAAATTTTTTGAAAAAAAATTATTCTTTTTCTCTCCAAATCCGAAAGTTCTAGCGTATTTAACTTGTTGACAAAAATGGTGACAATTGATATTTTTTGTTCAGAAAAAAATCGTAAAAAAATTTTTTCATCCCTTGATATGCGTTTTTTAGAAATTCTTTAATAAAAAATTTTTTTTCCAACTTTTGAACTTAGAAAATTAAAAAAAAAAAACTAAAACTATCCAAACCTCCGAATCTAAAAACTTTAGCGTATCTAACTTGTTGACCAAAATGGCCGCAATTTAAAATTTTTGCCAAGAAAACATAACATTTTGAAAAAATTCGTAAAAAAAATTTTTTCATCCCTTAATATGCGTTTTTCCCAACTTTTTTTTAATGCCATCAAAAAGTTTGTCCCAATTGATAAAAATGAAAAAAAAAATGTCTTCCTAGTTTTGGACTTAGAAAATTTTTTGAAAAAAAATTATTCTTTTTTTCTCCAAATCCGAAAGTTCTAGCGTATTTAACTTGTTGACAAAAATGGCGACAATTGATATTTTTTGTTCAGAAAAAAATCGTAAAAAAATTTTTTCATCCCTTGATATGCGTTTTTTAGAAATTCTTTAATAAAAAAATTTTTTTCCAACTTTTGAACTTAGAAAATTAAAAAAAAAAACTAAAACTATCCAAACCTCCAAGTCTAAAAACTTTAGCGTATCTAACTTGTTGACCAAAATGGCCGCAATTTAAAGATTTTGCCAAGGAAACATAACATTTAGAAAAAATTCGTAAAAAAAATTTTTTCATCCCTTAATATGCGTTTTTCCCAACTTTTTTTTAATACCATCAAAAAGTTTGTCCCAATTGATAAAAATGAAAAAAAAATGTCTTCCTAGTTTTGGACTTAGAAAATTTTTTGAAAAAAAATTATTATTTTTCTCTCCAAATCCGAAAGTTCTAGCGTATTTAACTTGTTGACAAAAATGGTGACAATTGATATTTTTTGTTCAGAAAAAAATCGTAAAAAAATTTTTTCATCCCTTGATATGCGTTTTTTAGAAATTCTTTAATAAAAAATTTTTTTTCCAACTTTTGAACTTAGAAAATTAAAAAAAAAAAACTAAAACTATCCAAACCTCCGAATCTAAAAACTTTAGCGTATCTAACTTGTTGACCAAAATGGCCGCAATTTAAAATTTTTGCCAAGAAAACATAACATTTTGAAAAAATTCGTAAAAAAAATTTTTTCATCCCTTAATATGCGTTTTTCCCAACTTTTTTTTAATGCCATCAAAAAGTTTGTCCCAATTGATAAAAATGAAAAAAAAAATGTCTTCCTAGTTTTGGACTTAGAAAATTTTTTGAAAAAAAATTATTCTTTTTTTCTCCAAATCCGAAAGTTCTAGCGTATTTAACTTGTTGACAAAAATGGCGACAATTGATATTTTTTGTTCAGAAAAAAATCGTAAAAAAATTTTTTCATCCCTTGATATGCGTTTTTTAGAAATTCTTTAATAAAAAAATTTTTTTCCAACTTTTGAACTTAGAAAATTAAAAAAAAAAACTAAAACTATCCAAACCTCCAAGTCTAAAAACTTTAGCGTATCTAACTTGTTGACCAAAATGGCCGCAATTTAAAGATTTTGCCAAGGAAACATAACATTTAGAAAAAATTCGTAAAAAAAATTTTTTCATCCCTTAATATGCGTTTTTCCCAACTTTTTTTTAATACCATCAAAAAGTTTGTCCCAATTGATAAAAATGAAAAAAAAATGTCTTCCTAGTTTTGGACTTAGAAAATCTTTTGAAAAAAAATTATTATTTTTTTCTCCAAATCCGAAAGTATTTAACTTGTTGACAAAAATGGCGACAATTGATATTTTTTGTTCAGAAAAAAATCGTAAAAAAAATTTACATCCCTTAATATGCGTTTTTTAGAAATTTTTTGATAACATCAAGAAATTGGTCTTAATTGATAAAAATAAAAAAAAACAAATTTTTCCTAATCTTGGACTTAGAAAATTTTTTGAAAAAAAAATATAATTTTTTGTATCTCCAAATCCGAAAGTTTCAGCGTATTTAACTTGTTGAGCAAAATGGCCGCAATTTACATTTTTTGCCCAGAAAAAATTATATTCTGAGAAAATTTGTAAAAAAAACTTTTCATCCCTTAATTTGCGTTGTTACCAACTTTTTTGATACAAACAAAAAATGTGTCTCAATTAATAAGATAAAAAATTTCCAGACTTTTGGACTTACAAAAATTTTCATAAAAACAAAATTCCTCATATATCCTAATCCGAAAGTTATAGCGTTTTTAATTTGTTGACCAAAATGTCCGCCATTAAATTTTTTCCTCTGAAAAAATAACATTTAAAAAAAAATTGTAGAAATTTTTTTTTATGCACCCAAATCCCACCCCTTAAATCCCAAACGGTACGCCCTAGGCAATTTCATGCCTGTTCAAAGTTGTTAGAACACACCGCTTAATGCCAAAAAAGTTTACTTCGATGAAATCTACAGGTCAGTTTCAGAGAAACGCAAATTTAAAAGCGCAAATTGCCGCAATCGACTCCTTTTCGTGTGAAACGCTCGAATTTCGCATTAGAGCAAAACCTACCACGTATATCCCAAACCGTACGTCCTAGCTAATTTCACCCCTCCGCAAAAGTTGCTGGAACGCACCGCTTAATGCCGAAAAAGTTTACTTCGACGATATCCGCAGGTCAGTTTCAAAGATACGCGCGTTTAAAACGGCAAATAGCCGCAATCGTCTCCTTTTCTTTTCAAACGCTCGAATTTCGCATCAGAGCATAACTTACCAGGTAAATCCCAAACCGTACGTCCTAGCTAATTTCACCCCAACGCAAAAGTTGTTGGGATGCACCGCTTGATGCCAAAAAACTTTTTTCGGTGAAATCTGCAGGTCCGTTTCAGAGATACTCACAATAAAAAACGCCAAATGCCGTAATCGTCATCTTTTCGTGTGAAAGACACAAACTTCGCATCACAGATTTTTTTCTTAATATTCGTTTTTCCCAACTTTTTTGATACTATCAAAAAGTTTGTCTCAAATGAATAAAGTGAAGAATAAAAATGAAAAAATTTTTTCTCCAACTTTTGAACTTAGAAAATTAAAAAAAAAAAAAACTATCCAAATCTCCAAATCTAAAAATTTTAGCGTATCTAACTTGTTGACCAAAATGGCCGCAATTTAAAATTTTTACCAAGGAAACATAACATTTTGAAAAAATTCGTAAAAAAAATTTTTTCATCCCTTAATATTCGTTTTTCCCAACTTTTTTTTAATACCATCAAAAAGTTTGTCCCAATTGATAAAAATGAAAAAAAAATGTCTTTCTAGTTTTGGACTTAGAAAATTTTTTGAAAAAAAATTATTCTTTTTTTCTCCAAATCCGAAAGTTCTAGCGTATTTAACTTGTTGACAAAAATGGCGACAATTGATATTTTTTGTTCAGAAAAAAATCGTAAAAAAATTTTTTCATCCCTTGATATGCGTTTTTTAGAAATTCTTTAATAAAAATTTTTTTTTCCACCTTTTGAACTTAGAAAATTAAAAAAAAAAACTAAAACTATCCAAACCTCCGAATCTAAAAACTTTAGCGTATCTAACTTGTTGACCAAAATGGCCGCAATTTAAAATTTTTGCCAAGGAAACATAACATTTTGAAAAAATTCGTAAAAAAAATTTTTTCATCCCTTAATATGCGTTTTTCCCAACTTCTTTTTAATACCATCAAAAAGTTTGTCCCAATTGATAAAAATGAAAAAAAAATGTCTTCCTAGTTTTGGACTTAGAAAATCTTTTGAAAAAAAATTATTATTTTTTTCTCCAAATCCGAAAGTTCTAGCGTATTTAACTTGTTGACAAAAATGGCGACAATTGATATTTTTTGTTCAGAAAAAAATCGTAAAAAAAAATTTCATCCCTTAATATGCGTTTTTTAGAAATTTTTTGATAACATCAAGAAATTGGTCTAAATTGATAAAAATAAAAAAAAAACAAATTTTTCCTAATCTTGGACTTAGAAAATTTTTTGAAAAAAAAATATAATTTTTTGTATCTCCAAATCCGAAAATTTCAGCGTATTTAACTTGTTGAGCAAAATGGCCGCAATTTACATTTTTTGCCCAGAAAAAATTATATTCTGAGAAAATTTGTAAAAAAAACTTTTCATCCCTTAATTTACGTTGTTACCAACTTTTTTGATACAAACAAAAAATGTGTCTCAATTAATAAAATAAAAAATTTCCAGACTTTTGGACTTACAAAAATTTTCATAAAAACAAAATTCCTCATATATCCTAATCCGAAAGTTATAGCGTTTTTAATTTGTTGACCAAAATGTCCGCCATTAAATTTTTTCCTCTGAAAAAATAACATTTAAAAAAAAATTGTAAAGATTTTTTTTATGCACCCAAATCCCACCCCTTAAATCCCAAGCGGTACGCCCTAGGCAATTTCATCCCTGTTCAAAGTTGTTAGAACACACCGCTTAATGCCAAAAAAGTTTACTTCGATGAAATCTACAGGTCAGTTTCAGAGAAACGCAGATTTAAAAGCGCAAATTGCCGCAATCGACTCCTTTTCGTGTGAAACGCTCGAATTTCGCATTAGAGCAAAACCTACCACGTAAATCCCAAACCGTACGTCCTAGCTAATTTCACCCCAACGCAAAAGTTGTTGGGATGCACCGCTTGATGCCAAAAAACTTTTTTTCGGTGAAATCTGCAGGTCCGTTTCAGAGATACTCACAATAAAAAACGCCAAATGCCGTAATCGTCACCTATTCGTGTGAAAGACACAAACTTCGCATCACAGATTTTTTTCTTAATATTCGTTTTTCCCAACTTTTTTGATACTATCAAAAAGTTTGTCTCAAATGAATAAAGTGAAGAATAAAAATGAAAAATTTTTTTTTACAACTTTTGAACTTAGAAAATTAAAAAAAAAAAAAAAACTATCCAAATCTCCAAATCTAAAAATTTTAGCGTATCTAACTTGTTGACCAAAATGGCCGCAATTTAAAATGTTTACCAAGGAAACATAACATTTTGAAAAAATTCGTAAAAAAAATTTTCTCATCCCTTAATATTCGTTTTTCCCAACTTTTTTTTAATACCATCAAAAAGTTTGTCCCAATTGATAAAAATGAAAAAAAAAATGTCTTCCTAGTTTTGGACTTAGAAAATTTTTTGAAAAAAAATTATTCTTTTTTTCTTCAAATCCGAAAGTTCTAGCGTATTTAACTTGTTGACAAAAATGGCAACAATTGATATTTTTTGTTCAGAAAAAAATCGTAAAAAAATTTTTTCATCCCTTGATATGCGATTTTTAGAAATTCTATAATAAAAATTTTTTTTTCCAACTTTTGAACTTAGAAAATTAAAAAAAAAAAACTAAAACTATCCAAATCTCCAAATCTAAAAATTTTAGCGTATCTAACTTGTTGACCAAAATGGCCGCAATTTAAAATTTTTACCAAGGAAACATAACATTTTGAAAAAATTCGTAAAAAAAATTTTTTCATCCCTTAATATTCGTTTTTCCCAACTTTTTTTTAATACCATCAAAAAGTTTGTCCCAATTGATAAAAATGAAAAAAAAAATGTCTTCCTAGTTTTGGACTTAGAAAATTTTTTGAAAAAAAATTATACTTTTTTTCTTCAAATCCGAAAGTTCTAGCGTATTTAACTTGTTGACAAAAATGGCAACAATTGATATTTTTTGTTCAGAAAAAAAATCGTAAAAAAATTTTTTCATCCCTTGATATGCGATTTTTAGAAATTCTATAATAAAAATTTTTTTTTCCAACTTTTGAACTTAGAAAATTAAAAAAAAAAAACTAAAACTATCCAAATCTCCAAATCTAAAAATTTTAGCGTATCTAACTTGTTGACCAAAATGGCCGCAATTTAAAATTTTTACCAAGGAAACATAACATTTTGAAAAAATTCGTAAAAAAAATTTTTTCATCCCTTAATATTCGTTTTTCCCAACTTTTTTTTAATACCATCAAAAAGTTTGTCCCAATTGATAAAAATGAAAAAAAAAATGTCTTCCTAGTTTTGGACTTAGAAAATTTTTTGAAAAAAAATTATTCTTTTTCTTCTCCAAATCCGAAAGTTCTAGCGTATTTATCTTGTTGACAAGAATGGCGACAATTGATATTTTTTGTTCAGAAAAAAATCGAAAAAGAAATTTTCATCCCTTAATATGCGTTTTTTAAAAATTTTTTGATAACATCAAGAAATTGGTCTTAATTGATAAAAATAAAAAAAAAACAAATTTTTCCTAATCTTGGACTTAGAAAATTTTTTGAAAAAAAAATATAATTTTTTGTATCTCCAAATCTGAAAGTTTCAGCGTATTTAACTTGTTGAGCAAAATGGCCGCAATTTACATTTTTTGCCCAGAAAAAATTATATTCTGAGAAAATTTGTAAAAAAAACTTTTCATCCCTTAATTTGCGTTATTACCAACTTTTTTGATACAAACAAAAAATGTGTCTCAATTAATAAAATAAAAAATTTCCAGATTTTTGGACTTACAAAAATTTTCATAAAAACAAAATTCCTCATATATCCTAATCCGAAAGTTATAGCGTTTTTAATTTGTTGACCAAAATGTCCGCCATTAAATTTTTTGCTCTGAAAAAATAACATTTAAAAAAAAATTGTAGAATTTTTTTTTATGCACCCAAATCCCACCCCTTAAATCCCAAGCGGTACGCCCTAGGCAATTTCATCCCGGTTCAAACTTGTTAGGACACACCGCTTAATGCCAAAAAAGTTTACTTCGACGATATCCGCAGGTCAGTTTCAAAGATACGCGCGTTTAAAACGGCAAATAGCCGCAATCGTCTCCTTTTCTTTTCAAACGCTCGAATTTCGCATCAGAGCATAACTTACCAGGTAAATCCCAAACCGTACGTCCTAGCTAATTTCACTCCAACGCAAAAGTTGTTGGGATGCACCGCTTGATGCCAAAAAACTTCTTTTCGGTGAAATCTGCATGTCCGTTTCAGAGATACTCACAATAGAAAACGCCAAATGCCGTAATCGTCACCTTTTCTTGTGTTATCTTTAGTTATGCTCTGATACGAAATTCGAGCGTTTGAAAAGAAAAGGAGACGATTACGGCTATTTGCCGTTCTAAACGCGCGTATCTTTGAAACTGACCTGCGGATATCGTCGAAGTAAACTTTTTCGGCATTAAGCGGTGCGTTCCAGCAACTTTTGCGGAGGGGTGAAATTAGCTAGGACGTACGGTTTGGGATTTACGTGGTAGGTTTTGCTCTAATGCGAAATTCGAGCGTTTCACACCAAGAGGAGTCGATTGCGGCAATTTGCGCTTTTAAATCTGCGTTTCTCTGAAACTGACCTGTAGATTTCATCGAAGTAAACTTTTTTGGCATTAAGCGGTGTGTCCTAACAACTTTGAACCGGGATGAAATTGCCTAGGGCGTACCCCTTGGGATTTAAGGGGTGGGATTTGGGTGCATAAAAAAATTTTTCTACAATTTTTTTTTAAATGTTATTTTTTCAGCGCAAAAAATTTAATGGCGGACTTTTTGGTCAACAAATTAAAAACGCTATAACTTTCGGATTAGGATATATGAGGAATTTTGTTTATATGAAAATTTTTTTAAATCCTAAAGTTTGGAATTTTTTTTTTTTATTAATTGAGACAAATTTTTTGTTTGTATCAAAAAAGTTGGTAATAACGCAAATTAAGGGATGAAAAGTTTTTTTTACAAATTTTCTCAGAATATAATTTTTTCTGGGCAAAAAATGTAAATTGCGGCCATTTTGCTCAACAAGTTAAATACGCTGAAACTTTCGGATTTGGAGATACAAAAAATTCTATTTTTTTTTCAAAAAATTTTCTAAGTCCAAGATTAGGAAAAATTTGTTTTTTTTTATTTTTATGAATTAAGACCAATCTCTTGATGTTATCAAAAAATTTTTAAAAAACGCATATTAAGGGATGAAAATTTTTTTTACGATTTTTTTCTGAACAAAAAATATCAATTGTCGCCATTTTTGTCAACAAGTTAAATGCGTTAGAACTTTCGGATTTGGAGAAAAAAATAATAATGTTTTTTCAAAAAATTTTCTAAGTCCAAAACTAGGAAGACATTTTTTTTTTCATTTTTATCAATTGGGACAAACTTTTTGATGGTATTAAAAAAAAGTTGGGAAAAACGAATATTAAGGGATGAAAAAATTTTTTCTACGAATTTTTTCAAAATGTTATGTTTCCTTGGCAAAAATTTTAAATTGCGGCCATTTTGGTCAACAAGTTAGATACGCTAAAATTTTTAGATTTGGAGGTTTGGATAGTTTTAGTTTTTTTTTTTTAATTTTCTAAGTTCAAAAGTTGAAAAAAAAAATTCTTCATTTTTATTCTTCACTTTATTCATTTGAGACAAACTTTTTGATAGTATCAAAAAAGTTGAGAAAAACGAATATTAAGAAAAAAATCTGTGATGCGAAGTTTGTGTCTTTCACACGAAAAGGTGACGATTACGGCATTTGGCGTTCTTTATTGTGAGTATCTCTGAAGCGGACCTGCAGATTTCACCGAAAAAAAGTTTTTTGGCATCAAGCGGTGCATCCCAACAACTTTTGCGTTGGGGTGAAATTAGCTAGGACGTACGGTTTGGGATTTACCTGGTAAGTTATGCTCCGATGCGAAATTCGAGCGTTTGAAAAGAAAAGGAGACGATTACGGCTATTTGCCGTTTTAAACGCGCGTATCTTTGAAACTGACCTGCGGATATCGTCGAAGTAAACTTTTTCGGCATTAAGCGTTGCGTTCCAGCAACTTTTGCAGAGGGGTGAAATTAGCTAGGACGTACGGTTTGGGATTTACGTGGTAGGTTTTGCTGTAATGCAAAATTTGAGCGTTTCACACAAAAAGGAGTCGATTGCGGCAATTTGCGCTTTTAAACCTGCGTTTCTCTGAAACTGACCTGTAGATTTCATCGAAGTAAACTTTTTTGGCATTAAGCGGTGCGTCCTACCAACTTTGAACAGGGATGAAAATGCCTAGGGCGTACCGCTTGGGATTTAAGGGGTGGGATTTGGGTGCATAAAAAAAATTTTTTACAATTTTTTTTAAATGTTATTTTTTCAGAGCAAAAAATTTAATGGCGGACATTTTGGTCAAGAAATTAAAAACGCTATAACTTTCGGATTAGGATATATAAAGAATTTTGTTTTTATGAAAATTTTTGTAAATCTAAAAGTTTGGAATTTTTTTTTTTTTTTATTAATTGAGACAAATTTTTTGTTTGTATCAAAAAAGTTGGTAATAACGCAAATTAAGGGATGAAAAGTTTTTTTTACGAATTTTCTCAGAATATAATTTTTTCTGGACAAAAAATGTAAATTGCGGCCATTTTGCTCAACAAGTTAAATACGCTGAAACTTTCGGATTTGGAGATACAAAAAATTCTATTTTTTTTTCAAAAAATTTTCTAAGTCCAAGATTAGGAAAAATTTGTTTTTTTTTTTATTTTTATCAATTAAGACCAACTTCTTGATGTTATCAAAAAATTTCTAAAAAACGCATTTTAAGGGATGAAAATTTTTTTTACGATTTTTTTCTGAACAAAAAATATCAATTGTCGCCATTTTTGTCAACAAGTTAAATACGCTAGAACTTTCGGATTTGGAGAAAAAAATAATAATATTTTTTCAAAAAATTTTCTAAGTCCAAAACTAGGAAGACACTTTTTTTTCATTTTTATCAATTGGGACAAACTTTTTGATGGTATTAAAAAAAAGTTGGGAAAAACGCATATTAAGGGATGAAAAAATTTTTTTTACAAATTTTTTCAAAATGTTGTTTCCTTGGCAAGAATTTTAAATTGCGGCCATTTTGGTCAACAAGTTAGATACGCTAAAAATTTTAGATTTGGAGGTTTGGATAGTTTTAGTTTTTTTTTTAATTTTCTAAGTTCAAAAGTTGTAAAAAAAAATATTTCATTTTTATTATTCACTTTATTCATTTGAGACAAACTTTTTGATAGTATCAAAAAAGTTGGGAAAAACGAATATTAAGAAAAAAATCTGTGATGCGAAGTTTGTGTCTTTCACACGAAAAGGTGACGATTACGGCATTTGGCGTTTTTTATTGTGAGTACCTCTGAAACGGACCTGCAGATTTCACCGAAAAAAAGTTTTTTGGCATCAAGCGGTGCATCCCAACAACTTTTGCGTTGGGGTGAAATTAGCTAGGACGTACGGTTTGGGATTTACCTGGTAAGTTATGCTCTGATGCGAAATTCGAGCGTTTGAAAAGAAAAGGAGATTAAATGTTATTTTTTCAGATAAGAAATTCCAGTGAGTTTACTTCCACTAGCTCTATAAAGTTACTATTTTGTTCACTTGTTAGATCAAAACTTGAGTATGCATCTATTGTTTGGTCGCCCATATACCTGGTTCATAGAAATAGTTTAGAGAAAGTACTGAGAAGAGCTAGTAAATATATGTGTTATAGGATGGCAGGGAGTTATCCGTCAAGGGGTTGTCTTCAGAAGAGTTTACTTGTTAAGTTGGAACTCAATGAATTGGTGGATAGACGTCGATATGCTGCGGTTCTGCTTCTGCATAAAATATTGAGTGGAAAGCTTGAACGCTCCTACGTCTTGGGCAAACTAAGCTTTCGGGTTCCTAGATCTGGCATTAGAGAATGCTTGACATTCTACAGCAGGAAGAGTAGAATAAATATTGGACAGGGTGGCCCCATTAATCTCATTTGTGAGGCTTACAACAGCGTATGTAAAGAATTAGACATTTTTTCTGCAGCGCCGCGGGAAATAAGAAATAAAATGTTATTGAGCTATTTCTGTTAATTGTTAATCTCTTAATTGTTAATTCTGTTAACGTGTCTTATCTTACATGATGTTATAGAATTATTATTTAGTTATTAGCCTGTAATTGGGTAGTTACCTGTAGGTTAATTAATTCATTAAATTGAAAGAAAAATTAAAAAACAGAAAAATTTAAATTATAACAGTCGACATCCACCTCCAAAATTGCCTGGAACACCTTGGCATTTTTTCTCGTGGCCCAGACCCGAATAACCGCACAACTAGAATTGCGCCCAAAAATATCACCGTTCTGTTTCAAGAGATAACCGATAAGCTCGTCTGAATCAAAACACTCCGAAAACCCAACAATCTTCACACTGGGACGAAAAGCACCAAGTCTAGGGACACTATAATCCGCCAACCCGCCCTCCGCAAGCCCCCTCAATCTCTCAGCATCCCCCTCACTAGCACAGCCAATAAGTACGCAGCCGTCCCTCACCGATTTTACATCTTTTAAATTTATTTCTTCTCCCACAGGATTGACATTCCTCAAAATGTCAGCTTTGGTTTTGGCGCCAGGCTGATCACGATCATTCGGCCTAATGATCAATCTCGACCGCGGTTGACCCGCCAGTCTATCCGCATACGACGACAAAACCGACAAACGCGAGAACGGCGCAAACCGGGGTGCAGCAAAACTTTCTTCAGCCCCCGACACCACACCCGCAGCCAAGCGAGAAAACTCCTCCGACAAACCACTAAAAAATGCACTGCACTTGGCCTCAAACACCTCCCTGATATGATCAGAAAAACTGCCCACGAGGCACACAGCACACCTATAGGAAAGACCAGGCACATAAATCAGGAAAGGAAGGGCATCTTCCGGAACACCATTGCAGGAAAGATGCACATATTTACCGCAAAGGCGAGAGCACAAGATCTTAGGAGCGTCACGTCTAAAATCCGGACCACCGCTACAACACGAAAATTACATGCCCGACGAAAGCCCGAACCGACAACATCAGCAACAACAACAACAACCCGGCCAACGACGGACAAACCAGCCCCAAGGCGCAGCAAAGCTCACGCCTCCTCCGCTCGAAGGGACCCAAGCGGCCGGACAGCAAGGGCACCGCCGGCAAAAACAGCAACCCCGACCCAGGACGCAGTAACCCACGTCCCTCCCAAGGATGGTAGGCCGAGAGCTGCAACAGCCACCACGGATTACCAAACGAAACGTCGTAGCACGCTTCCACCAACCCGGGGATGCTGCCGACCGCGAGAGCGGCACCGGAAGCCCGCCGCGCCCGAAAAATCCTCAACAACTCCTATCGAGGCACGACCGCCCGCAAAAATTACGGAGGCGCCGGGCAAATGTACAAAAGAAACTATCTGCCCGATAAGAACACGGAAGAAACCAGCGCGATTAGTCGGCAGGTCGGCAAAAAACGGAAATAAACAAGGAAACAACCTCAAACCACCCAAAATTGGCCAATCCGGCCGTGCAACGAGACACCACACCACAAAGAAGGAATCAAGAGCATTCAGTTCATAACAAACTCAACCAGCAATCAGGTAAAAGAAGCACCATAAACCAAGATTCCAACGGAGCGACACACGATCGTCCTGTTGAGCGAGATGGAAGATTTGTACTTTTTGTAATTATAAAAACACTGCAGCACTTCATTTAGCCTGCTCACTCTGCGTGTGGAAATTTCATGGCAATTGGAGGAATGAAGTTCTTTTTATAAATTACCATTCTTTGGACGTAGTCATATTGCATATGATGCACAATTTTTTGAAAATTAAGCAAGATACACAAGAACTAATTAGCTCCAAAAGTTACTTCTCTGTCTGCCAAATTTTATAGCAATAGGATGAATGAATTTATTTATAAAGGCTTCCGTTATTTGAATGTTACTATTTTGCATATGATGCTTGTTTTATCAAAAGCTAGTGCAGTTATTGAGAAACTGATTAACTCTATGAATTTGCATTAAAATTATTTCTCTGCGTGACAAATTTTCTAGCAATTGGAGGGAAGAAGTTATTTTTATAGGCTTCCGTTATTCGGACGTTGTCATGTTGCTCGAACTTCCAAAACTAAGCAAGCTACAGAGAAACTAATTTGCTCCATGAGTTTGTATTTAAATTTCTTCTTGGTGTGCCAAGTTTCGGTGTAATTGGTTGAAAGAACTTCCTTTGGAAACTTCCGCTGTTTAGATGTTGTCATGTTGCACATAGTACTCGATTTTTCGGATACTAAGCAAGCTACAGAGGAACTGATTAGCTGCAAAAATGTTTGCATCCAAATTACTGCTCTGTATGATAAATCTTATAGCAACTAAAGAAATGAAGCTCATTTTAAAAGCTCTTTTATTTGGATGTTGTCATATTGCACATGATTCTCGATTTTTCGAAATATAAGCAAGGAACTGAGAAGCTGATTAGCTCCATGAGTTTGCATTAGAATTACTTCTCTGCTTGTAAAAATTTTATAGCAATTTGAAGAATTAATTTCTTTTTATAAGCTTCCATTCTTAAGACGTAGTCATATTGTAAATGATGCTTAATTTTTCAAAAATTAAGCAAGATACAGAGGAACAGATCAGCTCCAGAAGTCTGCGTTCAAACTACTTCTCCGTGTGACAAATTTCTTAGCAATTAAAGGGAAAAAGTTATTTTTATAGGCCTCCGTTGTTTGGACGTTGCCATATTGAATTTGCTGCTCAAATTTCGAAAACTAAGCAAGCTACAGGGAAGCTGATTTGCTCCATTAGCTCGTAATTGATGGTGAAAAATCGCCATGGTTTGGTTGGTGTGGCGTTGCTATCTTCTTATTTTCGCTTTCTTCACTAATGCTACTCTGCAATTTTTTTAAGTTGTTTGCTATCCGCCTGTTAGGGGTGAGTTGCTCGTTCTGATCGAGTTGATTTTTCTTGAAGTTGAGGGACTGGATCTGGGATTTTGGCAAGTTAGTCGAATTGTTTATGCTTTTTTCCCTTATCAGTGTCGCTGATAAGCGTGAGTTATAGCTCTACCGCATTGATAAATAACTCGCTTGTGGTGTCCGCTCACTGCGGTTTGCCGCGGCTCGTTGCTCCTCCGTACGGAACCAGTGTAAAAAATAGGGGCACTTGGTGGCAACTTGTTGCCGGTGACCGCCGGGACTTCCTGCGATAGGCTGCCCTTGCTTTGTCATGGCTCCTGTTTGCGATGCGTGTGGGGCGGCTTTTTCTTTATCGTCGCCCGGACTTTTGTGCGGCGGTACTTGCAATGCTTCAATTCATTTGGAATGTGCCCAGCTTCCGCGCGAATTAGTGAAATTTCTTAAAGGCAATAGGGGCCTCTCCTGGAGATGCGATGGGTGCCAGCGGGATTGTATGACTGTCGATCGGGATGGCCTGGGCAAACTTTTTCAGGATAAGCTTGACAAGATGTTGGCTGTTCTTTCTAAAAACATGGAGGATTTTAAAAAGGAATTTATGGATCATGCACTGCCCCGGCTTGCTTCTGTGTCTGAGACGTCATCCCGGAGCATTTCTGACACTGTTGCAAGGGCTATCGGGACGCGGGGGACTGCGGGTTCTTCGGGAGGCTTGGTCCATCCCGCTCGCGGAATGTCTGGTGGTGGGCTTTATGCAGATATTGCTTCGAGAAGCGCGCAGACGAAAGTGCTTGTTAGGCCGGTAGTAGGGGTGCAGTTTGTTTCTAAAACCAAAGCAGATATACTTAGTAAGGTTGATCCGGTAGCTGCAGGTATTGACATCAAGCGGGTGACTCAGCTTAAGGATGGTGCAGTAATTTTGCGTTGTCGCGACGCCGCTGCATCTTTGAAGTTCCGTGGGGTGGCGGGAGAGAAGCTCTCCCAGTCTTATGAGGTGCGTGAGCTTAAGGGTCTGTCTCCGAGTGTTCGAATTGTTGGCATGTCTGAGGCAGTTGACCGCTCTACTCTTGCGGAATATTTGAGAAAACAAAATGATTCTTTATTCGCTTCGGAATCGGTGTGTGAGGTACTGTCTGTTACTGCTGTTAAGAAGAATTCAGAGTTATTTCAGGCCACGGTGCGACTTGACGCGGTCACGTACAGGAAGTTTTTATATGTAGGCCATGTGCTTGTTGGTCTGGACGGCTGCTCTGTATATGATGCTGTTTCGCTGCGTAGATATTTTTCTTGCAACGGTTTCAACCATGTAGCTGATCGATGCACTAGAAAGGAGAGTGCCATTTGTCCCCTATGTTCCGAGGAGCACCCCATCAAGAAGTGTTCTCTAACATCTGAACAAAAAAGTCAATATCGGTGTATAAACTGCGTAAATTATAACAAGGGACGCGACGTTGGTGTGAGTGTTGCACACGCAGCTTGAGACCTAGATAAGTGCTCGTCCTATATAAGATCGCTGGCAAAACTTAGGTTTGATCTGTTTGGGGTTTGCGATGACAGTGCCTCGAGGACTGCAGTCTCCTAGCAATTATTTTGCGTAACTGATTGCAGTGTGCAGGAGGGTTCTGGGCCTGGAAATGGCTGCGTGGATGCTGGGCCCTTATCTTCTGTATTTGGGAAGAGTGTCACCTCGGTAGTCTCTGATGGCTCGGCAAGTTCTACGTCTGATGATGTCGCCGATGGTTTGCCAGCACAAGGCAGACTTGGCTGTGGGGCTGGATTCTTGTTGTTCTGCCACGTAAATATAAGGTCCCTCAGCTCTTCTTTCGGTGAGTTTGTGATGTTTGTAGAGAGCAACAATTTTGACATCCTTGCACTTTCTGAGACGTGGCTAAAGCCGGAAGACTCATCTGAATTGTTTGCGGTCGAAGGCTGTCAGCTTGTCCGAGCGGACAGGTTATCGAGGGGTGGCGGTGTTTGTTGCTATGTTAGCCACCGAGTAAAGTTTAGGGTAATGGAAAATGACAAGGCGGACGCAGAGGGCTTGGAGCATTTATGGATACTAATATTTATAAGAAATTTAAAGATAGCTTTTGGGGTGGTTTATAGGCCGCCATCAAGTACTATATTCAGCCTGTCAGTTTTGGAGGAGATAATTGGTAATACTGCATCTGATGCGGACCGTGTAGTGGTTGTGGGTGATTTTAACGTTGATTTTCCCGGGTCTACCTCTCGCGGCGCCCGCGCGCTTGCTGGGATTCTGGATGCGTTGGACTTGCGACAGATTATTGAAGAGCCTACTAGGATTGCTGGGACCTCTGTTACGTTGATCGACCTTATTTGTGTGCTGAGAGATGAGAGGGTGATTGACTCTGGGACAATTGATTTGCTGGGTATGTCTGATCAGCGTTTGACCTACTGCACGCTTGCCTACTCATTCATACGTGGTGCTCCGCGACCAGTTTGTTTCAGAGATTTTAGGAGTATGCAACCTGTAGCTTTTGCTAGTGATGCTGAAATTGTTGATTGGGACCGCGTCTTGGGGCTGGAAAGTATTGATGAGAAAGTGGAATTTCTAAACGGCGCAATCCGGGCTCTGTTTGATGTTTATGCTCCGCATCGGACCGTTGTGTGCAGAAAGAGTTCAAGACCGTACATCACTTTCACCATTCGCAAAATGATCAAACTAAAAGAATCTGCGTTTAAGAAATATCGCAGAACGGGGAATGTTGTCCATCTGAAGTTTTACATAGATACGAGAAATTTTCTGACCGAGGCCGTTCGACGAGAGAGGGTGGCTTATGTACAGCATCGCATTAGACAGTGTGAAGGCAACACCGGAGCGTTGTGGTCGACGCTCGCAGGCTTACGTGTTCACCGGAAACCTAGAAACAGGATTTCGCCTCTGCTTGCTAACCCAAACGACATAAATTCCTACTTCCGTAGTATTCCTGGAATACCGATTGACGGTGGCACCCTGGACGAGTCTAACGCTTCCGTTCATCCCTCGATGCAGCGGATGTTGTCTTGGAGACCAGTGTCCGAGGAGGAAGTCATGGACATGTTGTCGTCGCTTCGATCTGGTGCTCGTGGAGCGGATGATATAGGATTAAGAATGCTCAGGCTTGTGTTTCCGTTTTGCCTCAGAGCGGTAACTCACATTATTAATGTTTCCCTGAATCGTGGGGTGGTGCCTCTGGCCTGGAAAAAGGCTATTGTAACACCGCTGGCTAAAGTGCCGGTGGCAGCGGAGATGAAGCATCTGCGCCCCATTAGTATCCTGTCTTGCTGCTCAAAACTATTGGAGCTTGCTCTGAGGGCAAGATTTACGGAACATGTTGAACGGTATTCTTTGTTGCCTGTTATGCAGTCTGGTTTTAAAAAAGGTCACAGCACGGCCACGGCGCTGCTAAGGGTTACTAACGATGTGGCTGCTAAAAAAAATAACTCAAAGGTAACATATATTGTTCTGTTAGATTACAGTAAGGCCTTTGATATGGTTGATCATAAGTTGATGGTCGCAAAGCTTCATTATTTCGGATTCAGCGATTGTGCAGTTGGCTGGTTTCGAAGCTACTTGACGGCGCGGACGCAGGCTGTGAGGATTCAGGATCAACTATCCGACGAACTGGATGTCTCTGGCGGAGTACCGCAGGGTAGTGTGCTGGGACCCATTATGTTTTCAGTATATACATCCAGTCTTCCCGAAGTTCTGAAGCATGGTTGCGGGCACCGTATCTACGCTGACGACACTCAAATCTATATGACTGCCGATCCGTCTGGTCCTGACTCAGTAATCGACGAACTTAATGCTAAACTGGATGCGGTCTTCCACTGGTCGGTTAAGCATGGACTTAAGCTCAACGCCGAGAAATGCATCTTATTGTGCGTGGGGACACGTGCGAGTCGCGACAGGGCTGAGTTTAATCGCACAACACCTGTCATCTTGAATGGACGTGTCATCGAATGTAGGGAAATGGGCAGAGACCTGGGGTTACTATAGACCAGCATTTGTCTTTTCGACGGCATGTCACGGAGCTGTGTGGCTTTGCGTACGCGAATCTAAGATGCCTGTTCTCTTTCAAGAATATTTTGCTTCAGGACGTCAAATTCAGGCTGGTCAATTCTCTGATTATGAATAGATTTGACTATTGCTCCTGCGTTTACTACTGGCTTCTGTCCCGTGAGTTTCAACATAAAATACAAGTCGTCGAAAATCGTTCTCTCAGGTTTGCATTTAGCATAAATAGGCGGGAATATATTACTCCACATTATGAGCGTCTGGGTATCTTGAAGTTCACCGATCGTGCAGTGTTGCGGTACTGCTGCATCCTGTACAAGATTTTAAATACTGGCATTCCCGCCTATCTGTTTCAGTTTGTCACTCCCAGGTATCAGCGTCATAACACAGCTGCAGATTTTCAGTTGCGTAACCGTCACCTGTGCGATGTTCCCCGTTGTCGCTGGAAAGCTTTTAAGGCTAGATTTGGCTACCTGTCTGTTTTACTGTATAACAGATTTGCCTCCGAGTTCCTGGGGGCTGAAAATCCGAACAACTTTAAGAAAATGCTAACGCGGAATTTGCTAGAAAATCCCAATGCCGCTCTTAATTATTAATTTTAATTTTTGTATACGGGTGCATTTACATAATGTGTATTTACTTAGCTTTTTGAGAGAATGTTTTTAATTTTATACTTGTGGTCTGTTACGGCCGAAAAGAGAAAAATAATATTATTATATTGTTAATGATGACTCTGTACTTGGTAGGAGTGGAAACCAGCAATGCTGACCTCTTCACCGTTTCAAATTTGAACAAAGTTTTTATTGTTATTATTATTATTATTAATCAAATTTCTTCTTTCTGTGCTTAGTTTTCTTGTAATCGGTTAAAAGAACTTCTTTTGAAAAGCTTTTGTTGGTTGGACGTTGTCATATTGCACATAGTACTCGATTCTTCGAAACAAATCAAGTTGCAGAGGAACTGATAGGCTCCAAAACTTTGCGTTCAAATTATTTCTCTGTGTGATAAATTTTATAGCAATTGAAAAAATGAAGTTTTTTTAAAAAGTTTTATTATTTGAATGTTGTCAAATTGCACATGATTCTTGATTTTCGAAAACTAAGCAAGCTACAGAGAAACTGATTAGCTCAATGTGTTCGTATTTATACTTCTTCCTTGTGTGACAAGTTTTCTAATATTTGAAGGAAAAAACCTCTTTTTATAAGCTTCCGTTGATTGGACGTTGTCATATTGCATATGATGCCTGATTTTTTGAAAACTAAGCAAGCTACAGAGAAGCTGATTAGCTCCATGGGTTCGCCTTCAAATTACTTACTAAAGATTTCATAGCAATTGTGGGAATGAATTTCTTTTTATAAGTTTAAATTTTTTGGACCTAGACATATTGCATTTCATGCTCGAATCTGAAAAATATACAAGCTACAGAGAAACTATTAGCTCAATGAGTTCGTATTTAATAATTTATTCTGTATGCCTAGTTTCCTGTTATTTAATGGAGAAAACTTCTTTTGAAAAGCTGCCGTTGGTTGGACGTTTTCATATTGTACATAGTACTTGATTTTTCGAAAACTGAGCAAGTTACAGAAGAACTGATTAGCTTTAAATGTTTGCATTCAAATTACTTCTCTGAGTGATAAATCTTATAGCAATTGAAAGAATGAAGTTCTTTTGAAAAGATTTTTTTATTTGAATGTTGTAAAATTGCACATGATTCTCGATTTTTCTGAAACTAGGCAAGCTACAGACATGCTGATCAGCTCGATGAATGAGCAAGTTAACTTCCGAGCAAATTAAAATCAGTTTTTAAAAATTTAATTTTACTACGGAGCAACAAAATTACAACTGAGGGACTACGACCTAACACATTAAAGCAAAATTCTAACGTATTATTATAATGCAGCTACTTTTATAAACTACAACATGCTGACTTAGCGCCGGCGTCGGCGACGAGATGTTCTCATCATATCAGCATTTCTTCATAGATTAGCAGTCATGTAATTACTCCGCCGTTAGTAAAAACTGTGGGATTGTCACAGAGTTCGTTGGTTGATTCCCATGGCCTTGTAGATTTTGCGGGGTTTTCTTTTGGAGTTTTTCGCTAATCTGGAAAACTTCGATGATTGGGCAAAACGATGGTACAACATGTAGATGATCCCTATAACTAATAAAACGTATAATAGAATTGTGCAAAAGCTAAGTTTTTGCAAATGTATTGGTGGATCATCGATTATATCTAACTTAAGTTTCTGATTGTTAAGGGCACTGGAAACACTTTTAATATTGTCCAAGTCAATGGCTTTAATGTCTAAGAGTTCACGTCTAAGTTTTCGCTCACTGAAAATGTCTTTGACAAGTTAAATGGGGGGTAACGTTATTGATTTGAAATTTGGTTGGGGGTCCTGAAAAGTTTTTATAATAGTGTCTTTGATTTGCCCTTGGCATGAGTTGTAAATTTCGATCAGGTAACTTGCATTTAATGGAACGTCTTCCCTATTGTTACCACATTTTTGTTGCACTACGATGGTATTGGGTGTGACTATAATCCACTTGTTATCTTCGACTTTCTGGATATTTTATGGTGGTTAAATGTATTGGTACGAACTGACAATTGGTGGTGTTGGTGGAAAATTTTAACAGCTCGATTTCACATGGGGCTCCGTCACTGATTTTTGCTAAGTTTGCTTTTTCACATAAAATTTTTCTATTTTTAACCTCTTGGCATTGGACATCCGAAAATGCGTAGTTATTTTCGCTAAGGAGAAGGAATTTGGAGAAAGGTATAATTGTTTTGAAGAAATTTAATATTGGAAATGGTAACGAGTATAGGTGAAAATAGTTACAATTTTCGGCTGCGTCGATCGGTATTTCTAAAGCAAACACAATCTGATTTTTTCTACTATAACTTTTGATTTTCTTTGATTTTTCGAACACTAAGATATTTTCTAATACTGGTTCAAAAGGCAATTTGAAACCGTTTACTTGGCTGTTGATGTGTGCAATTTTTGGTAGAAGATCATTTGGTTCTATTATTGAATTATGAAATGTATTTCATTTTGAAAAGGTGATTGCAATTTCAATTTTCTCGAAGATATCGTACGTGATTTAGAAAGTCGTTAAAAATTGAGAAATCATTGTTTGTATTAACAGGTAGTGATGAGTTTCAATATCTTCTAATCGAGTAGTTTTAACTAAATGTTCTATTTTAGTAATGCAAGCTATATAATAAATTGATTCTGTATAAGAAAGTTTGTACTTTGTTGGTATACACGAAAATATTTTATTTTGTTACATACTTGGTGGAGAGAAGCAGCTAAGAAAGCACATGCTTCTTGTATGAACTGTAGAGGAGTAACAACCTATTGCCAACCATCCCTGGTATTTATACAGGTAAAGTCACGTGGACTTATTGTTGCCCTATCTAAGTTATTGACCGGTGGGTTTTCCCCATCCCTTAACGAACAATTTGGGAAAACCCAACTTGACCTAAATTTCAGAGACGGTTAACAATGGAACCTAGCAAAACCATGTAACCGGCGGCTACATTCTCCCCCTCATTGACGAATGTCAATAATGTGAACAAAAATTACTAACTAGATTAAATTATGCATCAAAATCAAAGATATCAAATCCTAAACTAAATACCAAATTGAAAACTGGACACAAAATCAGTTAAAACTAACTACTACAAAGATAACCAATTCTTAATCAAAGTTACATTTGAATTATAAGAAACGACAAATTCCACGAACATACTAAATCATAAACTAATTTAGGACTGGCCATTCGAAACGAAATTGAATTAAACTATACATGACAAATCAAAAATTACAATTCATAAAAATAAGATATCAAAGATATCAAATCCTAAACTAAACATCAAACTGAAAATTAAACTCAAATTACACAAAATCAGTTGACTAAATACACAGATATCAAATACCATATAAATTCTCAAATCAAGGTTAGATTAGAATTATAAAAAACGACAAATAATTATAATAAAATCCACGAACATATTAAATCTGAGAATCAGATCGAACCAACTAAAACCAATTTAGGACTGGTCGTTCGACACAAAATGGATTAAATTATACAAATCAAATTAAAAATCACAATTCATAAAAATACATCAAAATAAATTTGTCAAGAAACATTGTCCAGTTTTTCACTAACAATCGCGAAAATTGCCCATGATACACTCGACACTAACACAAAAGCGAAAACGTTGTAGCTCAAGACATCTGCTACTGGTGTTGGTACTGACCATGAATAGAACAGTTTCTAATTAACCCTCGCCTTGGGGTAACGGACAAAGCTTGCTCACTGCCCGGCGAAAGACTCCACTTGAAGAGCGCACTGAAACCACACGAACAATGCCGTCTTGCCCTGGATGCAATGGAACGACTCGTGTTATTTTCCAATTTAACGGTGCCACATTGTCTTCACCGATAATTACTAAAATCCCAATATCCATCTTTGCTTCTGGAGATTGTTTCCACTTTCGAAGAATCTGCAGATGCGTCACCACTTCTTTGTAAAACCGGCGCCAAAAATGTTGCCGCAACTGCCCAATACGTTGGTATCTGGACAGTTTGTTGATGGCCACTGAAGTTAAGTCGTGGTCCTCAGGAGAAGTAAGAAATGCTCCAATGATAAAATAGGCCGGTGTCAGTGGTGTAGAATTATTTAGATCATTGGATAAGGGAATCAAAGGATGCGAATTAATGACCTCCTCTATCTGAATAAGTAATGCTTCATCTCTTCATATGTTAATGAAGCATTACCTAGTATTCGTTTTAAATGAAGCTTTACGGATCGAATCAGTCTCTCCGTTAAACTATTAAAATTTAGACCCCTAGGTGTGACATGACATTTGTAGAAAGCACCAAAACCATAAGAATAATGCCCTTTTGCATTATTTGTTTCGGGAAAAGCAATCCGAGACATCTTATTATAACTACACATTGAGTGCCTACTTCTAACTTTTATTCTAATTATTGGATCACCATCTAGAAACGGATCCCATGATAATAATTTATTTGATTTATGAAAATTCATAATTCTACTGAGCGCCTTTCGCTCATCAAAAAGTTCTTCTTTCTGAATAATTCTAACCTCAGCTTTGTAGGCTTTATTTAATTCCTTTTCATCTAGATTTCCAATCAAATGACTATCAGGATTTCTTGCGTTATACACAAAACGCAACACATAAGCTATTACACGATTAAGCCTTATGAATTTAGAAAAACATGACAAATCGGAGTTTTCTGTTGCCACCATTACTCAGGTACCCAGTTTATCTTTGTTGATTGAATCGATATCGCCAGCTTCTTTGTTGTAATTAGGCCACTGATATTTGCTATATTGCAAAAACCTAGAACCCTGAAACCACAGTTTTCTATCCTGCAATTGTAAAGGCATTACACTGCTAGTAATCAAATTAGAAGAGTTTTGCTGTGAGCGCACAACCCTCCTTTGCTCAAATGCTGTCGATTCTTGGATCTCCTTTTGTTTTCAGACACGTTTCACCAAATCATTGGAGACTACATTCTGATTGTCGGTACGTGACAAATAACAACTACTAATACTGACCGAAACTGAATTCTTACATTTGTCACTACCAATAATTCCGCCTAATATCCAGACAAGCCTATAATCCGTTAATAATAATTGAGAGTGTGGAATCTTAATTTTCTTGCAGCCTATCAGCTCCCAAAACTGGCGAGCACCAACTAATAAATCTATCGGAGCTGGAATATTAAAATTAGGGTCTGCTAAAGTATATCCTGATGGAATATCAATTTTGCTGCTATCAAACGAAGAGTTAGGTACGTTGGATGCGATTTTGTTTATGATAATGCAATTAATATACATAGAAAAATCCTTGTTGCATGACGTAACTTACTCTCTGGTAGAATTATTAGCTCTACTTTTTCTACCATTTATACCATTGATTTTAATTGAACCGTTTTTCTTGTTCAAATGTAAATTCCTACACATTCTCTCCGTAATTATGTTTATTTCCGATGCAGAATCCAGCAAACATCTGCATTCAACAAAATTCCCTGAAGCATTTTGCAACAACACTACGGCAGTAGAAAGCAGCACATGCCCACGGTCCCTGCTCATGCAAAGGGCGGATACCTGGCTTTCTTCCAGACTTTCACTTTTTTCGACCATTGACCTTAATGGGGGATTGGGTATGTGCAGCAAAGAATTATGTTTACCACCGCAGGTACGACAAACTCTATTTGATAAGCAATTAAAATTCCTATGACCTGGGCGAAGACAATTAAAACACAACTTATGTTGTTTAACTAACGCGGTTCTATCAGTAATGCTAAGATTTGCAAACTTATCGCATTGATAAAGTCCATGTGACTTTTTACATTTAATGCATGAGTATTGACTCTTTTTACTCGTAATTGCAAAGGAAACCCTCGACTTGGTACGCAATGGCGTCTCCTTATTGCTAGTTAATTCTCTACTATTATCTAATGCTTATAATACGGCACATTTCTTTCACGCTTGGTGATTAAGTCCAATTTTGATACCACTATTGGAATTAATAATGCGTCCCAATGAGCCACAGCCATTTTTAACACTTTCAATGCTGCTAATTGACTATTTAGCTTATACAAAAATTGCCGCAACATTGAACAATTTGCTTTGCTTATTTCCGGCAAACTCAATATCGAGATGACATGATCTTGCACGATCAGTCTTTTGTTTTCGTAACGTTTCCCTAACAACAACCATGCTTGACTGTAATTGTCGGCAGATACAGCTAAAGATTCAACCGTACGGAAGCTTCTTCCTTTAAACACGATCGCAAATAATGCAATTTTTATAAATCGTTTAACTGTTGATTATCGTGAAGCCTTAAACGAATCCCTGAATGGAATCCATTCACAATAACTTCCGCTAAAATTAGGTAAATTTAAAGCAGGTAATTTTACATTAATATTACACTGCCGCTCCAAATTTTGTGATTTATCTGTACTGCAGTGAGTCGCAGAAAAATATTTTTTTTATCCAAGTGCGGGACAAACAACATTCACAAAAGACATTACGAAATTCCAACCCGGTCGGTCTTTGAAAATAGTTAAGAAATGCCCGGAAACAGTTTAGTGTTCCCAGATGTAACAACGGCAGCGGCTATTTGTAATTTAGACTTAGGAATTCGTGTGAAAACAGCTCGATAATTAAACATAATGTCCGAACCACCCTAAAAGTCAACCCGGGAAGTCATAAAGCTATCATCTTTTCAACCGGCGAAAGTTGGACCGCTAGCGGGGTGCCTTCTGCCGTTACTCGAGGGCCATTTAGCACACGTGTGCGTCAATAGGACCTGCTCTAAAGTGCCGAACTAATTTCTTCCAAGAACCAGACCATCTGCACGAAACTAACATAAATCTCGCGGAGGAACAAAGAAACGCGAAAAACTCGCGAATTAACAAAGAAGTTTAATTATCGAAACTGTTTCATCTAAACTAACCACGTAGATAACTTAGCATAAAGCATGTACCACCATCGCGATCGCCTATTGTCGGATATGGTTTTGACACCCGTCGTCAAAGTACCAAGATACTTGTAATTTATCATAATTTCATCCCTAAAAAGGTAACGCAATCGAAAAACGGTCAACAAAGGAATGGGAACCTTCACCCTCTTGAATTATCACAAATGCAAGTCTTATCCACGGTCAAAAACATAAAATTCGATTGGTTTATCTGTCCGGGAGTTACTAACAATTTAGGTAATGATAATACTTGTAACTGGAAGAAGGAATTACCGAAGGGTTGTTATTATTGACGTAAATTTGTTACTGCCCTTCAATTCAGTACCACTGGCGACATCTCCATTACGACAGACCAACCCCAAATTGTAGGGCCCTACCGGCCGTTTCGGTACTCGAAACCCCGAAAGCACGCAAGCGGGAACGAAAACCCAACCAACAGCGCTAAAGTTGCCTCATTTTACCGTACAATAAATTAGTTTAATTTTATCAGAAAGTACACTAAACTTTCCTTAAATACGGCAAAACCACCGCCACTAAGAGCAAAACCCTTTTAAAACCGACCAACAACTTTCGGTAGTTCTACTCCAGTAACCAAATCTGTACCCGTCTAGCTAGGTGAAATGAACCAAAAGTAACGCTCCGCATGTATGTTCGTTAGACTAAGCACTCGCGGATTGTCACGAACAACAAACTTCCATCATGTCAATTTAGTTAATAAATTTGCTCTTTAGATGATTGTGTATTTTTCCGTATCCATTAGTACGGCGCTACTCTGAATCCAAACTTGGTCACTAAGTAATGCAAATTTGTCTAAAGATTAGGGAGCACAGTTTACCCCATTTTCAGGCGAATTGTCTTGATTAAAACACAACGTAGAGGTCCATAATTTTTCTTAGATCCAACCGAGAGCCAGCCAGCTTTGAGTAAAAGTACCCCCTTGATTGACGGTAAGTGTATTGTGGTCGCAATTACATTGATTGAAATTAAAATAAAAAAACTCCAATTTTTTTATCTTTGAGTATTTGGGGGCACGAATCACTACAGTACTTTTACAGTTTTCCTCTAGATTTTCTATTTTTGTTGTAATAAAACACGCTGTTGGCGCCAGGAATAGGTTCTATTTCGTTATTTTTAAATCTGTTTAATTTGCTACACCACTATCTAACTTTAATATAAAAAGCTAGAGCGAAAGCGACAATGGTGGTTTTTAGTTAGTAGAAAATAAGTAACCGAAGTACGCGGACGGAAATTAATAGTGAACGCATCCGTAGTTGGTCATCGAATTCTAGGCATCCAAATTCCTACCTTCCTACCCTACCTGTTTAAACCCCTAGAGTTCAGCATCAGATCGGGCGTTATTGAAAGTGAAAGATAAGTTTAGTATCAGCTTATTCATAATCCTCCACCCGAATACGTGGTGGCGCTAACATTTGTTTGGTCCCTCGTTAACAGGATACTGCCTTCCGCTTTCGCATTATAGTTTCGTCTACTTTACCGTTTACTTTCGCGCTATTACGCTTAAAACTTTCTAGTTTTGATCTTCGCCTTTTTTTGGCAATGGCAATTTTTTCTCCTGCACGCTACGCTTACGGTTAATCGGTAATATTAACGCATTTGCTCGCATATACCCAAATATTATAAAATTTTCTAAAAATGGACGCAAACAAGTTAAAAGTTCTTGAGAGAGAAAAGGAAACATTGTTTCTTCGCAGTCAACGACTTTACGATTCAAGCAAAAAGCTCAACGAAAAAAAGGAGCTCGATTATTTTAAAATTAGATATGAAACTTTTGAGGAAACAATAATCGCTATTAGTGACGTGTTAGATCAAATAAACGAGTTAGGCATGAAGTTGGATAAAGAATTTACGCCAAGTTATAATCTTTTGGACACTTTAGATGAAATGTGTGGTTATATAAAAAGAAGTGCTAAACGTGTTAATCTACTATCTGAGTCCAAGCCAATAACATCACAAAATAGCTCGCATAATTTTTAAGTAAAGCTTCCGAAAATTTAATTACCAGGCTTTAGTGGTAGCGCAGCTGAATGGCCAGTTTTTTATGAGACTTTCAAAAGTTTAATTCATGAAAATACCGAGGTTGACCCGATAAACAAATTACATTACTTGTTAGGCAAGCTTACGGGAAAGGCACTGAGTGTTTGCTCGGGAATAACGCCAACCGCCGAAAATTATGACATTATCTGGACGGCTTGAGTTACTAAATATGAAGACAAGCGGATCTTAGCAAATAGTTATATGGAACAAATTTTGAATTTCAAACCTTCTCATAGTGAAAATGTAAATTGCTTTAATGCCTTTTTAGAAAAGTTTGATTCAAGTGTTAAAGCACTTAAAGGGTTGAAATTGAGTGATTTATCGGATTTTATGTTATCCTTTATAGCACTTTCCAAAATTGATAAAGATAATTTAAAGCTATTTGAGATTACACGCACCACCAAGGAATCTCCGACATTTACAGAAATCTTAGAATTTATACAACGTCAGTCTAAGATACTAGCCGTTCAAGATAGTTCTAATCACCATGCTTACAAACATAAAATAAATTCGCCAAACTTAGCGCAAGCCCGCTCTTTTATAGTAAGTAACACACCAGGGAGATTCGAACAAAAATGTATTTTCTGTCATGGTTCGCACGCTTTATACTCCCGCAATGAGTTTTTAAACTTATCGACAAAAGGACGCGTTCTATGTGCAAAAGACAAGCAATTATGTCTAAATTGTCTAAGTTCTATACACAAAACCAAACTTTGTAAATTTAAATATAGCTGTCAAACATGCGCAAAGCGACATCATAGTATTTTGCATTGGATAACCACTAATGATGTACAAATAGAAAATTCTGCCAACTCGCAGAACACTATCGGTAATTCCGAAAAGTATGCTCCCGTCGAAGACTCAAATAAGGCACAAGCCCTTAGTTTTTGCTCGGCTTTGTCAAATGCTAATTGCATTGTATTATTATTAACGGCTGTTGTATATTTAAGGTTGCCAAACGTCAGAAACGCTAGGATTTGAGTACTTCTTGACTAAGCTAGTCAGGGCAATTTTCTCACTTTAAAATGTTGTAAAAATTTGCAGTTGCCGATGCAACAATTATCTTCGCAAGTTTCTGGAATTGGGGCAGCTCCGCAAAGGGTTTCAGGTCGCACAAAGTTATTAATCACTTCAAGATTTGACGATAACATTAAATATTGTTTAGATGCTTTACTTATTGATAAGATAACGTTAAAAATGCCCGCCGAATCTGTTGAAACTACGTCTTTTGAATTTTTAAAAGATTTGCCACTTGCTGACGATACATCCGCGACGCCAGGTGAAATTGCTGGAATTTTGGGAGCTGATATATTTGCACAAACATTACGTAATAAGAAAATTTCAGGTCCTAACAGTTCACCTTACGCTATTGAAACTTCGTTAGGATATGTTATTGTAGGAAGCGCGCCAACAGTTCAGACTCCTTCGTTCAGTCAAACATTTTGTTCAGTCATAGAACCAATAAACAAAATTGTAAAGAAATTTTGGGAGTTGGAGGAAGTTTCAGTCGCTTCTTCTTTCGACAGCGAAGAAAGGAACTGTGAAAGGTTTTTTGAATCTACACAGAAACGCGATGAATCAGGTCGATACATTGTGCGTTTACCTTTCAATCAAGATCCGAGTCTTTTTGGCGACTCTTACACTGTTGCATCTAGAAGATTTCATGCTTTAGAAAAGAGATTTCAATCAAACCCTGAGTTTGAAAGAATGTACAAATCTGCTATGCAAGAGCAAATAGATAAGGGATTTATGTCCTTAGTTCGCGAAGCAGCGCCGGCAGCGCTCGCATATTATATTCCCCATCATGCAGTTTTTAAGCCCGGTAGTGTAAGTACTCCATTAAGAATAGTACTGGACTCAAGTGCAAAGACAGATAGAGGAATTTTGCCAAATGGTATTTTACACAAAGGTCCAAAATTGCAGGCTGATGTTAGAACGCTCCTATTAAATTTTCGATTGTTTAAATTTGCAATGACAACCGACTTAAAAAAGATGTTCCTACAAATTATTCTCTCTCCTAATGATAGAGATTTTCAAAGAATTCTCTGGAGGTCGTCCTGCGCAGAACCCATACAAACTTACACGCTTAATCGTGTTGCCCTTAGCTTAAAGTCTTCTCCATACTCCATACATTGCATTACGCACAGTTCGTTAGCTTGCCATTGATGAATCTAAACCTTTTCCCTTAGCGTCAGAAGTTGTGCTACGAGATACATACATGGATGATATGATTTCGTCTGTAGGTAGCCTGGATAAAGCTAGGATATTTCGTAGCGAGTTGTGTGAATTATTTTCCGCGGGAGGGTTTGATTTGGTCAAATGGAACACAAACTCTTCAGAACTTTTACTTGAAATACCTGAGCACAGTAAATTATATAATCCGCTTGAATTTGACGAAAATTCTTCGTCTGTGTTAGGGCTGCAATGGCATGCTAGTACTGATCACTTTTAATTTAAACTAGCTATTCCGGAAAAAACATGTTCAAAACGAAATATATTGTCGGTAATCGCACGCATTTATGATCCGCTAGGATTTTTAGCACCTCTTATATTTTTCGCAAAAGTGTTAATAAAAGAACTGTGGAAAATTAAATTAGATTGGGATGCTACGCCGCCTTTACATATTAGTAATCTATGGTCAGAATTTTGTGAAGAGTTGCACCTTATAGGTAACTTTCAAATACCTCGCCACTTATCAGTTTTTGAAAACACACCTGTCACCTTGATTGGGTTCGCAGACGCATCAGAAAAAGCTTATGGTGCGGTGGTGTTTATACGAGTGGTCTTGTCTGAAAATACATCTCGAAGCATGATGATTTGCGGGAAATCAAAGGTAGCACCTATGAAAACTGTGTCCATTCCAAGATTTCAACTCTTTGGAGCGCTACTGTTGAGTAAACTATTACATCTTGTAATTGATACCTTTGAGTCGCGGATTGCTGTCAACGATATTTACGCATTTTCGGATTCCACTATCGCACTACATTGGATTCACGGATCACCATCTCGTTGGAATACTTTTGTTGCCAATCGAGTCGCAAAAATTCAAGATTTAATTTCACCTTCTCAATGGTTTCACATCAGTGGTAAAGAAAACCCAGCAGACTGCCTTTCACGGGGTTTGACTCCTGGACAATTTGTCAAGCACAATAGTTGGTTATCAGGACCAAGCTGGTTAGTTTTGGATAAGTTCTTGTGGCCGATTAATGTTTTTGTCGAAGACAAAAATATGAAGTGCGAAGCAAGGGAGAAGGGTGAAGTCTGTTGCGCCGCAAATATTAATAATGCAAATTCAATTTTAAATTTAGTAGATAGAATTTCAGATTGGAAGAAACTACTTAGAATTACGGTTTTTGTACTTCGATTTATAAAATTGCTACCAATTCATGGTAAGACAATTTCCGCAGCAGATCTAAACAAATCCGAAACAATTTTAATTCGCACTATTCAAAAGATTTGTTTTACTAAAGAGTTTCATTTGCTAAAGAAAACGGGATGTAGCTCTCCGAATTTGCGATATTTACGACCTTTTGTAAATAACGGGTTGCTAAGAGTAGGTGGTCGACTTGCTAACTCCAATTTAAACTATGATCAACAACATCCTATTTTATTTCCGAAGTCGCACAATTTAGTTAATTTAATTATTATTTATTATCATCGCAAAAACCTCCATGCAGGTCCGCATTTGCTATCATCCATACTTAGACAAAAATTCTGGATTTTGTCTAGTAGAGGATTTATTCGAAAGCTCATTCAAAAATGTAATGTTTGCTTCAAATTTCGACCTCGTTCACAACTTCCATTAATGGCAGACCTTCCAACCCCACGGGTGATCGAAGCAAAGGCTTTTTTTCACACGGGGGTAGACTATGGAGGTCCCTTTTCTATAACCTTGTCCCGTAGACGAGGAATCAAATCACAAAAGGCGTATATATGTCTTTTTGCTTGTCTCGCCACAAGTGCATTACACCTTGAAATTGCTTCTGATTTATCCACGGACACTTTTCTCGCCGCCTTCAAGCGGTTTTTATCACGTCAAGGCCCATGCGCAGTCATGTACTCTGACAATGGGACTAATTTTGTCGGAGCTAAAGCTCAACTCGATTCTTTATCCTAATTTGTGCGATCCGAACCTCTTATGGAAGCAGTTAAAAATGAGCTTGCGGAAAACCGAATTGAATGGAAGTTTAATCCTCCAGTCGCTCCTCATTTTGGAGGAATTTGGGAAGCTGGGATAAAGGTAGTAAAAATGCAATTTGACCGCGTTATTGGTTCGCAAATTTTATCTTATGAAGAGTTTGCTACCGTTCTGGCACAGATCGAGTGTTTATTGAATTTGCGACCACTTTGTTGGTTAAGTTCTGATCCTGCTGAACCTTTAGCTTTAACGCCTGCACATTTTTTGACTTTCACACCTTTGAAGTCCTTACCAGCTAGTGACGTAACTCAGATTACTATCAATCGCTTATCTCGTAAGCAATTATTGGATCAGATAGTCCAATCAAATTGGAAGCGATGGAATGTAGAATATTTGACTTCCTTACAATCAAGGCAAAGGTGGAACACTCCATCGTGTCCGGTAAAATTGGGAACCCTCGTGGTATTACGACAAGATGGTAGCACCCCTCTACAATGGCCTTTGGGAATTATTGAGGAGGTGTTCCCTGTTAAGGATGGAGTAATTCGCGTTGCTACTGTTAGAACAAAGACCGGCATATATAAGCGTCCTGTTGGACGATTGTGTCCGTTACCTACACAGTAGGAAATTAAAACTTTAAGTTGTGAGCGTTCATTTCATTAAGTATTTTTTTCCCTTTAATTATTATTTGGGGTTTATGCGACCAAACGCAATTCATATGAAATTTATGATTAACTTAATTTATTATTCGCTTTTTGAAAGAACCTTTCAAGGCCGGGAGAATGTTAGCGCCAGGAATAGGTTCTATTTCGTTATTTTTAAATTTGTTTATTTTGCTACACCACTATCTAACCTTAATATAAAAAGCTAGAGCGATAGCGACAATGGTGGTTTTTAGTTAGTAGAAAATAAGTAACCGAAGTACGCGGACGGAAATTAATAGTGAACGCATCCGTAGTTGGTCATCGAATTCTAGGCATCCAAATTCTTACCTTCCTACCCTACCTGTTTAAACCCCTAGAGTTCAGCATCAGATGGGGCGTTATTAAAAGTGAAAGGTAAGTTTAGTATCAGCTTATTCATAATCCTCCACCCGAATACGTGGTGGCGCTAACACACGCAGTTTGCATATATTTGTCTTCAAACTCCCCAAACTCCTTTTCTTCAATTTCTGTAAATTCCGTACTATGAATCTCAGATTGTACCTTATTAAAATCGCTAAAAATTTGCTCAAATTGTAGTTTCATTAATTTAAATTGCGGAAGGTTTTCACGTGAAACTTGTAAATTTTTGCATGCATTAACTCGACGCGTAAACTGTGACTTGATCACACTACGTTTTCCTTTAAGTCGATTTAAATCTAAATCTTGTAGCTATAAATCCATATTTTCTTGATTTAGACTCGTGTTTAAAAAATAACTTCTAATTTTTTAGAAATTATTTTACCTAATTGACTGAACCGATGCGTAACGATTCATCAAAAAATTATTGCTTAAATTTCTCAAAATTTCGGTTGAAATTTCAAAAATTCGGTTGCAACGGTCCGCATTAAAGAATTGAAAAAACCCCTTATATATCCTAATCCGAAAGTTCTAGCGTTTATAATTTGTTGACCAAAATGTCCGCCATTAAATTTTTTGCTCTGAAAAAATAACATTTTAAAAAAAATGTAGAAATTTTTTTTTATGCACCCAAATCACACCCCTTAAATCCCAAGCGGTACGCCCTAGGCAATTTCATCCCAGTTCAAAGTTGTTAGGACACACCGCTTAATGCCAAAAAAGTTTACTTCGATGAAATCTACTGGTCAGTTTCAGAGAAACGCAGATTTAAAAGCGCAAATTGCCGCAATCGAATCCTCTTCGTGTGAAACGCTTAAATTTCGTAAGTTATGCTCTGATGCGAAATTCGAGCGTTTGAAAAGAAAAGTTGACGATTGCGGCTATTTGCCGTTTTAAACGCGCGTATCTTTGAAACTGACCTGCGGATATCGTCGAAGTAAACTTTTTCGGCATTAAGCGGTGCGTTCCAGCAACTTTTGCGGAGGGGTGAAATTAGCTAGGACCTACGGTTTGGGATTTACGTGGTAGGTTTTGCCCTAATGCGAAATTCGAGCGTTTTACACGAAAAGGAGTCGATTGCGGCAATTTGCGCTTTTAAAGCTGCGTTTCGCTGAAACTGACCTGTAGATTTCATCGAAGTAAACTTTTTTGGCATTAAGCGGTGTCTCCTAACAACTTTGATCAGGGATGAAATTGCCTAGGGCGTACCGCTTGGGATTTAAGGGGTGGGATTTGGGTGCATAAAAAAAATTTCTACAATTTTTTTTTAAATGTTATTTTTTCAGAGCAAAAAATTAAATGGCGGACATTTTGGTCAACAAATTAAAAACGCTATATCTTTCGGATTAGGATATATGAGGAATTTTGCTTTTATGAAAATTTTTGTAAGTCCAAAAGTCTGGAAATTTTTTATTTTATTAATTGAGACACATTTTTTGTTTGTATCAAAAAAGTTGGTAATAACGCAAATTAAAGGATGAAAAGTTTTTTTTACAAATTTTCTCAGAATATAATTTTTTCTTGGCAAGAAATGTAAATTGCGGCCATTTTGCTCAACAAGTTAAATACGCTGAAACTTTCGGATTTGGAGATACAAAAAATTATATTTTCTTTTCAAAAAATTTTCTAAGTCCAAGATTAGGAAAAATTTGTTTTTTTTTTATTTTTATCAATTAAGACCAATTTCTTGATGTTATCAAAAAATTTCTAAAAAACGCATATTAGGGGATGAAAATTTTTTTTACGATTTTTTTCTGAACAAAAAATATCAATTGTCGTCATTTTTGTCAACAAGTTAAATACGCTAGAACTTTCGGATTTGGAGAAAAAAAAGAATAATTTTTTTTCAAAAAATTTTCTAAGTCTAAAACTAGGAAGACATTTTTTTTTTCATTTTTATCAATTGGGACAAACTTTTTGATGGTATTAAAAAAAAGTTGGGAAAAACGAATATTAAGGGATGAAAAAAATTTTTTTACGAATTTTTTCAAAATGTTATGTTTCCTTGGTAAAAATTTTAAATTGCGGCCATTTTGGTCAACAAGTTAGATACGCTAAAATTTTTAGATTTGCAGATTTGGATAGTTTTAGTTTTTTTTTTTAATTTTCTAAGTTCAAAAGTTGGAAAAAAAAAATTTTATTATAGAATTTCTAAAAAACGCATATCAAGGGATGAAAAAAATTCTTTACGATTTTTTTCTGAACAAAAAATATCAATTGTCGCCATTTTTGTCAACATGTTAAATACGCTAGAACTTTCGGATTTGGAGAAAAAAAAGAATAATTTTTTTCAAAAAATTTTTTAGGTCCAAAACTAGGCAGACATTTTTTTTTTCATTTTTATCAATTGGGACAAACTTTTTGATGGTATTAAAAAAAAGTTAGGAAAAACGAATATTAAGGGATGAAAAAATTTTCTTTACGAATTTTTTCAAAATGTTATGTTTCCTTGGTAAAAATTTTAAATTGCGGCCATTTTGGTCAACAAGTTAGATACTCTAAAATTTTTAGATTTGGAGATATGGATAGTTTTTTTTTTTTTTTTAATTTTCTAAATTCAAAAGTTGGAAAAAAAAATTTTTCATTTTTATTCTTCACTTTATTCATTTGAGACAAACTTTTTGATAGTATCAAAAAAGTTGGGAAAAACGAATATTAAGAAAAAAATCTGTGATGCGAAGTTTGTGTCTTTCACACGAAAAGGTGACGATTACGGCATTTGGCGTTTTTTATTGTGAGTATCTCTGAAACGGACCTGCAGATTTCACCGAAAAAAAGTTTTTTGGCATCAAGCGGTGCATCCCAACGACTTTTGCGTTGGGGTGAAATTAGCTAGGACGTACGGTTTGGGATTTACCTGGTAAGTTATGCTCTGATGCGAAATTCGAGCGTTTGAAAAGAAAAGGAGACGATTGCGGCTATTTGCCGTTTTAAACGCGCGTATCTTTGAAACTGACCTTCGGATATCGTCGAAGTAAACTTTTTCGGCATTAAGCGGTGCGTTCCAGCAACTTTTGCGGAGGGGTGAAATTAGCTAGGACGTACGGTTTGGGATTTACGTCATAGGTTTTGCTCTAATGCGAAATTCGAGCGTTTCGCACGAAAAGGAGTCGATTGCGGCAATTTGCGCTTTTAAATCTGCGTTTCTCTGAAACTGACCTGTAGATCTCATCGAAGTAAACTTTTTTGGCATTAAGCGGTGTGTCCTAACAACTTTGAACCGGGATGAAATTGCCTAGGGCGTACCGCTTGGGATTTAAGGGGTGGGATTTGGGTGCATAAAAAAAATTTCTAAAATTTTTTTTTAAATGTTATTTCTTCAGAGGAAAAAATTTAATGGCGGACATTTTGGTCAACAAATTAAAAACGCTATAACTTTCGGATTAGGATATATGAGGAATTTTGTTTTTATGAAAATTTTTGTAAGTCCAAAAGTCTGGAAATTTTTTATTTTATTAATTGAGACACATTTTTTGTTTGTATCAAAAAAGTTGGTAACAACGCAAATTAAGGGATGAAAAGTTTTTTTTACAAATTTTCTCAGAATATAATTTTTTCTGGGCAAAAAATGTAAATTGCGGCTATTTTGCTCAACAAGTTAAATACGCTGAAACATTCGGATTTGGAGATACAAAAAATTTTCTAAGTCCAAGATTAGGAAAAATTTGTTTTTTTTTTTTATTTTTATCAATTAAGACCAATTTCTTGATGTTATCAAAAAATTTCTAAAAAACGCATATTAAGGGATGAAAATTTTTTTTACGATTTTTTTCTGAACAAAAAATATCAATTGTCGCCATTTTTGTCAACAAGTTAAATACGCTAGAACTTTCGGATTTGGAGAAAAAAATAATATTTTTTTTTCAAAAAAGTTGGGAAAAACGCATATTAATAGATGAAAAAATTTTTTTTACGAATTTTTTCAAAATGTTATGTTTCCTTGGCAAAAATTTTAAATTGCGGCCATTTTGGTCAACAAGTTAGATACGCTTAAGTTTTTAGATTCGGAGGTTTGGATAGTTTTAGTTTTTTTTTTTTAATTTTCTAAGTTCAAAAGTTGGAAAAAAAAATTTTTATTAAAGAATTTCTAAAAAACGCATATCAAGGGATGAAAAATTTTTTTTACGATTTTTTTCTGAACAAAAAATATCAATTGTCGCCATTTTTGTCAACAAGTTAAATACGCTAGAACTTTCGGATTTGGAGAAAAAAAGAATAATTTTTTTTCAAAAAATTTTCTAAGTCCAAAACTAGAAAGACATTTTTTTTTCATTTTTATCAATTGGGACAAACTTTTTGATGGTATTAAAAAAAAGTTGGGAAAAACGAATATTAAGGGATGAAAAAATTTTTTTTACGAATTTTTTCAAAATGTTATGTTTCCTTGGTAAAAATTTTAAATTGCGGCCATTTTGGTCAACAAGTTAGATACGCTAAGATTTTTAGATTTGGAGATTTGGATAGTTTTTTTTTTTTTTTAATTTTCTAAGTTCAAAAGTTGGAAAAAAAATTTTTTCATTTTTATTCTTCGCTTTATTCATTTGAGACAAACTTTTTGATAGTATCAAAAAAGTTGGGAAAAACGAATATTAAGAAAAAAATATGTGATGCGAAGTTTGTGTCTTTCACACGAAAAGGTGACGATTACGGCATTTGGCGTTTTTATTGTGAGTATCTCTGAAACGGACCTGCAGATTTCACCGAAAAAAAGTTTTTTGGCATCAAGCGGTGCATCCCAACAACTTTTGCGTTGGGGTGAAATTAGCTAGGACGTAAGGTTTGGGATTTACCTGGTAAGTTATGCTCTGATGCGAAATTCGAGCGTTTGAAAAGAAAAGGAGACGATTGCGGCTATTTGCCGTTTTAAACGCGCGTATCTTTGAAACTGACCTGCGGATATCGTCGAAGTAAACTTTTTCGGCATTAAGCGGTGCGTTCCAGCAACTTTTGCGGAGGGGTGAAATTAGCTAGGACGTACGGTTTGGGATTTACGTGGTAGGTTTTGCTCTAATGCGAAATTCGAGCGTTTCACACGAGAAGGAGTCGATTGTGGCAATTTGCGCTTTTAAATCTGCGTTTCTCTGAAACTGACCTGTAGATTTCATCGAAGTAAACTTTTTTGGCATTAAGCGGTGTGTCCTAACAACTTTGAACAGGGATGAAATTGCCTAGGGCGTACCGCTTGGGATTTAAGGGGTGGGATTTGGGTGCATAAAAAAAAATTTCTACAATTTTTTTTTAAATGTTATTTTTTCAGAGGAAAAAATTTAATGGCGGACATTTTGGTCAACAAATTAAAAACGCTATAACTTTCGGATTAGGACATTTGAGGAATTTTGTTTTTATGAAAATTTTTGTAAGTCCAAAAGGCTGGAAATTTTTTATTTTATTAATTGAGACACATTTTTTGTTTGTATCAAAAAAGTTGGTAACAACGCAAATTAAAGGATGAAAAGTTTTTTTTACAAATTTTCTCAAAATATAATTTTTTCTGGGCAAAAAATGTAAATTGCGGCCATTTTGCTCAACAAGTTAAATACGCTGAAACAATCGGATTTGGAGATACAAAAAATTATATTTTTTTTCCAAAAAATTTTCTAAGTCCAAGATTAGGAAAAATTTGTTTTTTTTTATTTTTATCAATTAAGACCAATTTCTTGATGTTATCAAAAAATTTCTAAAAAACGCATATTAAGGGATGAAAATTTTTTTTACGATTTTTTTCTGAACAAAAAATATCAATTGTCGCCATTTTTGTCAACAAGTTAAATACGCTAGAACTTTCGGATTTGGAGAAAAAAATAATAATTTTTTTTCAAAAAATTTTCTAAGTCCAAAACTAGGAAGACATTTTTTCTTTCATTTTTATCAATTGGGACAAACTTTTTGATGGTATTAAAAAAAAGTTGGGAAAAACGAATATTAAGGGATGAAAAAATTTTTTTGCAAATTTTTTCAAAATGTTATGTTTCCTTGGCAAAATTTTTAAATTGCGGCCATTTTGGTCAACAAGTTAGATACGCTAAAGTTTTTAGATTTGGAGGTTTGGATAGTTTTAGTTTTTTTTTTTTAATTTTCTAAGTTCAAAAGTTGGAAAAAAAATTTTTATTAAAGAATTTCTAAAAATCGCATATCAAGGGATGAAAAAATTTTTTTACAATTTTTTTCTGAACAAAAAATATCAATTGTCGCCATTTTTGTCAACAAGTTAAATACGCTAGAACTTTCGGATTTGGAGAAAAAAAGAATAATTTTTTTTCAAAAAATTTTCTAAGTTCAAAACTAGGACGACATTTTTTTTTTCATTTTTATCAATTGGGACAAACTTTTTGATGGTATTAAAAAAAAGTTGGGAAAAACGAATATTAAGGGATGAAAAAAAATTTTTTACGAATTTTTTCAAAATGTTATGTTTCCATGGTAAAAATTTTAAATTGCGGCCATTTTGGTCAACAAGTTAGATACGCTAAAATTTTTAGATCTGGAGATTTGGATAGTTTTTTTTTTTTTTTTAATTTTCTAAGTTCAAAAGTTAGAAAAAAAAATTTTTCATTTTTATTCTTCACTTTATTCAATTGAGACAAACTTTTTGATAGTATCAAAAAAGTTGGGAAAAACGAATATTAAGAAAAAAATCTGTGATGCGAAGTTTGTGTCTTTCACACGAAAAGGTGACGATTACGGCATTTGGCGTTCTTTATTGTGAGTATCTCTGAAACGGACCTGCAGATTTCACCGAAAAAAAGTTCTTTGGCATCAAGCGGTGCATCCCAACAACTTTTGCGTTGGGGTGAAATTAGCTAGGACGTACGGTTTGGGATTTACCTGGTAAGTTATGCTCTGATGCGAAATTCGAGCGTTTGAAAAGAAAAGGAGACGATTGCGGCTATTTGCCGTTTTAAACGCGCGTATCTTTGAAACTGACCTGCAGATTTCACCGAAAAAAAGTTCTTTGGCATCAAGCGGTGCATCCCAACAACTTTTGCATTGGGGTGAAATTAGCTAGGACGTACGGTTTGGGATTTACCTGGTTAGTTATGCTCTGATGCGAAATTCGAGCGTTTGAAAAGAAAAGGAGACGATTACGGCTATTTGCCGTTCTAAACGCGCGTATCTTTGAAACTGACCTGCGGATATCGTCAAAGTAAACTTTTTCGGCATTAAGCGGTGCGTTCCAGCAACTTTTGCAGAGGGGTGAAATTAGCTAGGACGTACGGTTTGGGATTTACGTGGTAGGTTTTGCTGTAATGCGAAATTCGAGCGTTTCACACAAAAAGGAGTCGATTGCGACAATTTGCGCTTTTAAACCTGCGTTTCTCTGAAACTGACCTGTAGATTTCATCGAAGTAAACTTTTTTGGCATTAAGCGGTGTGTCCTAACAACTTTGAACAGGGATGAAATTGCCTAGGGCGTACCGCTTGGGATTTAAGGGGTGGGATTTGGGTGCATAAAAAAAAAATTTCTACAATTTTTTTTAAATGTTATTTTTTCAGAGGAAAAAATTTAATGGCGGACATTTTGGTCAACAAATTGAAAACGCTATAACTTTCGGATTAGGACATATGAGGAATTTTGTTTTTATGAAAATTTTTGTAAGTCCAAAAGTCTGGAAATTTTTTATTTTATTAATTGAGACACATTTTTTGTTTGTATCAAAAAAGTTGGTAACAACGCAAATTAAGGGATGAAAAGTTTTTTTTACAAATTTTCTCAGAATACAATTCTTTCTGGGCAAAAAATGTAAATTGCGGCCATTTTGCTCAACAAGTTAAATACGCTGAAACAATCGGATTTGGAGATACAAAAAATTATATTTTTTTTTCAAAAAATTTTCTAAGTCCAAGATTATTAAAAATTTGTTTTTTTTTTATTTTTATCAATTAAGACCAATTTCTTGATGTTATCAAAAAATTTCTAAAAAAACGCATATTAAGGGATGAAAATTTTTTTTACGATTTTTTTCTGAACAAAAAATATCAATTGTCGCCATTTTTGTCAACAAGTTAAATACGCTAGAACTTTCGGATTTGGAGAAAAAAATAATAATTTTTTTTCAAAATATTTTCTAAGTCCAAAACTAGCAAGACACTTTTTCTTTCGTTTTTATCAATTGGGACAAACTTTTTGATGGTATTAAAAAAAATTTGGGAAAAAACGAATATTAAGGGATGAAAAAATTTTTTTTTACGAATTTTTTCAAAATGTTATGTTTCCTTGGTAAAAATTTTAAATTGCGGCCATTTTGGTCAACAAGTTAGATACGCTAAAATTTTTAGATTTGGAGATTTGGATATTTTATTTTTTTTTTTTTAATTTTCTAAGTTCAAAAGTTGGAAAAAAAAATTTTTCATTTTTATTCTTCACTTTATTCATTTGAGACAAACTTTTTGATAGTATCAAAAAAGTTGGGAAAAACGAATATTAAGAAAAAAATCTGTGATGCGAAGTTTGTGTCTTTCACACGAAAAGGTGACGATTACGGCATTTGGCGTTTTTTATTGTGAGTATCTCTGAAACGGACCTGCAGATTTCACCGAAAAAAAGTTTTTTGGCATCAAGCGGTGCATCCCAACAACTTTTGCGTTGGGGTGAAATTAGCTAGGACGTACGGTTTGGGATTTACCTGGTAAGTTATGCTCTGATGCGAAATTCGAGCGTTTGAAAAGAAAAGGAGACGATTGCGGCTATTTGCCGTTTTAAACGCGCGTATCTTTGAAACTGACCTGCGGATATCGTCGAAGTAAACTTTTTCGGCATTAAGCGGTGCGTTCCAGCAACTTTTGTGGAGGGGTGAAATTAGCTAGGACGTACGGTTTGGGATTTACGTGGTAGGTTTTGCTCTAATGCGAAATTCGAGCGTTTCACACGAAAAGGAGTCGATTGCGGCAATTTGCGCTTTTAAATCTGCGTTTCTCTGAAACTGACCTGTAGATTTCATCGAAGTAAACTTTTTTGGCATTAAGCGGTGTGTCCTAACAACTTTGAACATGGATGAAATTGCCTAGGGCGTACCGCTTGGGATTTAAGGGGTGGGATTTGGGTGCATAAAAAAAAATTTCTACAATTTTTTTTTAAATGTTATTTTTTCAGAGGAAAAAATTTAATGGCGGACATTTTGGTCAACAAATTAAAAACGCTATAACTTTCGGATTAGGACATATGAGGAATTTTGTTTGTATGAAAATTTTTGTAAGTCCAAAAGTCTGGAAATTTTTTATTTTATTAATTGAGACACATTTTTTGTTTGTATCAAAAAAGTTGGTAACAACGCAAATTAAGGGATGAAAAGTTTTTTTTTACAAATTTTCTCAGAATATAATTTTTCTGGGCAAAAAATGTAAATTGCGGCCATTTTGCTCAACAAGTTAAATACGCTGAAACAATCGGATTTGGAGATACAAAAAATTATATTTTTTTTTCAAAAAATTTTCTAAGTCCAAGATTAGGAAAAATTTGTTTTTTTTTTATTTTTATCAATTAAGACCAATTTCTTGATGTTATCAAAAAATTTCTAAAAAACGCATATTAAGGGATGAAAATTTTTTTTACGATTTTTTTCTGAACAAAAAATATTAATGGTCGCCATTTTTGTCAACAAGTTAAATACGCTAGAACTTTCGGATTTGGAGAAAAAAATAATAATTTTTTTTCAAAAAATTTTCTAAGTCCAAAACTAGGAAGACACTTTTTCTTTCGTTTTTATCAATTGGGACAAACTTCTTGATGGTATTAAAAAAAAGTTGAAAAAAACGAATATTAAGGGATGAAAAAAATTTTTTTACAAATTTTTTCAAAATGTTATGTTTCCTTGGCAAAATTTTTAAATTGCGGCCATTTTGGTCAACAAGTTAGATACGCTAAAGTTTTTAGATTTGGAGGTTTGGATAGTTTTAGTTTTTTTTTTTTAATTTTCTAAGTTCAAAAGTTGGAAAAAAAATTTTTATTAAAGAATTTCTAAAAATCGCATATCAAGGGATGAAAAAATTTTTTTACGATTTTCTTCTGAACAAAAAATATCAATTGTCGCCATTTTTGTCAACAAGTTAAATACGCTAGAACTTTCGGATTTGGAGAAAAAAAGAATAATTTTTTTTCAAAAAATTTTCTAAGTCCAAAACTAGGAAGACATTTTTTTTTCATTTTTATCAATTGGGACAAACTTTTTGATGGTATTAAAAAAAAGTTGGGAAAAACGAATATTAAGGGATGAAAAAATTTTTTTTACGAATTTTTTCAAAATGTTATGTTTCGTTGGTAAAAATTTTAAATTGCGGCCATTTTGGTCAACAAGTTAGATACGCTAAAATTTTTAGATCTGGAGATTCGGATAGTTTTTTTCTTTTTTTTTTAATTTTCTAAGTTCAAAAGTTGGAAAAAAAAATTTTTCATTTTTATTCTTCACTTTATTCATTTGAGACAAACTTTTTGATAGTATCAAAAAAGTTGGGAAAAACGAATATTAAGAGAAAAATCTGTGATGCGAAGTTTGTGTCTTTCACATTAAAAGGTGACGATTACGGCATTTGGCGTTTTTTATTGTGAGTATCTCTGAAACGGACCTGCAGATTTCACCGAAAAAAAGTTTTTTGGCATCAAGCGGTGCATCCCAACAACTTTTGCGTTGGGGAGAAATTAGCTAGGACGTACGGTTTGGGATTTACCTGGTAAATTATGCTCTGATGCGAAATTCGAGCGTTTGAAAAGAAAAGGAGACGATTGCGGCTATTTGCCGTTTTAAACGCGCGTATCTTTGAAACTGACCTGCGGATATCGTCGAAGTAAACTTTTTCGGCATTAAGCGGTGCGTTCCAGCAACTTTTGCGGAGGGGTGAAATTAGCTAGGACGTACGGTTTGGGATTTACGTGGTAGGTTTTGCTCTAATGCGAAATTCGAGCGTTTCACACGAAAAGGAGTCGATTGCGGCAATTTGCGCTTTTAAATCTGCGTTTCTCTGAAACTGACCTGTAGATTTCATCGAAGTAAACTTTTTTGGCATTAAGCGGTGTGTCCTAACAACTTTGAACCGGGATGAAATTGCCTAGGGCGTACCGCTTGGGATTTAAGGGGTGGGATTTGGGTGCATAAAAAAAATTTCTACAATTTTTTTTTAAATGTTATTTTTTCAGAGGAAAAAATTTAATGGCGGACATTTTGGTCAACAAATTAAAAACGCTATAACTTTCGGATTAGGACATATGAGGAATTTTGTTTTTATGAAAATTCTTGTAAGTCCAAAAGTCTGGAAATTTTTTATTTTATTAATTGAGACACATTTTTTGTTTGTATCAAAAAAGTTGGTAACAACGCTAATTAAGGGATGAAAAGTTTTTTTTACAAATTTTCTCAGAATATAATTTTTTCTGGGCAAAAAATGTAAATTGCGGCCATTTTGCTCAACAAGTTAAATACGCTGAAACAATCGGATTTGGAGATACAAAAAATTATATTTTTTTTTCAAAAAATTTTCTAAGTCCAAGATTAGGAAAAATTTGTTTTTTTTTAATTTTTATCAATTAAGACCAATTTTTTGATGTTATCAAAAAATTTCTAAAAAACGCATATTAAGGGATGAAAATTTTTTTTACGATTTTTTTCTGAACAAAAAATATCAATTGTCGCCATTTTTGTCAACAAGTTAAATACGCTAGAACTTTCGGATTTGGAGAAAAAAATAATAATTTTTTTTCAAAAAATTTTCTAAGTCCAAAACTAGGAAGACATTTTTTCTTTCGTTTTTATCAATTGCGACAAACTTCTTGATGGTATTAAAAAAAAGTTGGGAAAAACGAATATTAAGGGATGAAGAAAATTTTTTTACAAATTTTTTCAAAATGTTATGTTTCTTTCGCAAAATTTTTAAATTGCGGCCATTTTGGTCAACAAGTTAGATACGCTAAAGTTTTTAGATTTGGAGGTTTGGATAGTTTTAGTTTTTTTTTTTAATTTTCTAAGTTCAAAAGTTGGAAAAAAAATTTTTATTAAAGAATTTCTAAAAATCGCATATCAAGGGATGAAAAAATTTTTTTACGATTTTTTTCTGAACAAAAAATATCAATTGTCGCCATTTTTGTCAACAAGTTAAATACGCTAGAACTTTCGGATTTGGAGAAAAAAAGAATAATTTTTTTTCAAAAAATTTTCTAAGTCCAAAACTAGGAAGACATTTTTTTTTCATTTTTATCAATTGGGACAAACTTTTTGATGGTATTAAAAAAAAGTTGGGAAAAACGAATATTAAGGGATGAAAAAATTTTTTTTACGAATTTTTTCAAAATGTTATGTTTCCTTGGTAAAAATTTTAAATTGCGGCCATTATGGTCAACAAGTTAGATACGCTAAAATTTTTAGATCTGGAGATTTGGATAGTTTTTTTTTTTTTTTTTAATTTTCTAAGTTCAAAAGTTGGAAAAAAAAATTTTTCATTTTTATTCTTCACTTTATACATTTGAGACAAACTTTTTGATAGTATCAAAAAAGTTGGGAAAAACGAATATTAAGAAAAAAATCTGCGATGCGAAGTTTGTGTCTTTCACACGAAAAGGTGACGATTACGGCATTTGGCGTTTTTTATTGTGAGTATCTCTGAAACGCACCTGCAGATTTCACCGAAAAAAAGTTTTTTGGCATCAAGCGGTGCATCCCAACAACTTTTGCGTTGGGGTGAAATTAGCTAGGACGTACGGTTTGGGATTTACCTGGTTAGTTATGCTCTGATGCGAAATTCGAGCGTTTGAAAAGAGAAGGAGACGATTACGGCTATTTGCCGTTCTAAACGCGCGTATCTTTGAAACTGACCTGCGGATATCGTCGAAGTAAACTTTTTCGGCATTAAGCGGTGCGTTCCAGCAACTTCTGCCGAGGGGTGAAATTAGCTAGGACGTACGGTTTGGGATTTACGTGGTAGGTTTTGCTGTAATGCGAAATTCGAGCGTTTCACACCAAAAGGAGTCGATTGCGGCAATTTGCGCTTTTAAACCTGCGTTACTCTGAAACTGACCTGTAGATTTCAACGAAGTAAACTTTTTAGGCATTAAGCGGTGTGTCCTAACAACTTTGAACAGGGATGAAATTGCCTAGGGCGTACCGCTTGGGATTTAGGGGGTGGGATTTGGGTGCATAAAAAAAATTTTCTACAATTTTTTTTTAAATGTTATTTTTTCAGAGCAAAAAATTTAATGGCGCACATTTTGGTCAACAAATTAAAAACGCTATAACTTTCGGATTAGGATATATGAGGAATTTTGTTTTTATGAAAATTTTTTTATGTCCAAAAGTTTGGATTTTTTTTTTTTTTTTAATTAATTGAGACAAATTTTTTGTTTGTGTCAAAAAAGTTGGTAATGACGCAAATTAAGTGATGAAAAGTTTTTTTTACGAATTTTCTCAGAATATAATTTTTTCTGGGCAAAAAATGTAAATTGCGGCCTTTTTGCTCAACAAGTTAAATACGCTGAAATTTTCGGATTTGGAGATACAAAAAATTCAATTTTTTTTTCAAAAAATTTTCTAAGTCGAAGATTAGGAAAAATTTGTTTTTTTTTTATTTTTATCAATTAAGACCAATTTCTTGATGTTATCAAAAAATTTCTAAAAAACGCATATTAAGGGATGAAAATTTTTTTTACGATTTTTTTCTGAACAAAAAATATCAATTGTCGCCATTTTTGTCAACAAGTTAAATACGCTAGAACTTTCGGATTTGGAGAAAAAAATAATAATTTTTTTTCAAAAAATTTTCTAAGTCCAAAACTAGGAAGACATTTTTTTTTCATTTTTATCAATTGGGACAAACTTTTTGATGGTATTAAAAAGAAGTTGGGAAAAACGCATATTAAGGGATGAAAATTTTTTTTACGATTTTTTTCTGAACAAAAAATATCAATTGTCGCCATTCTTGTCAACAAGTTAAATACGCTAGAACTTTCGGATTTGGAGAAAAAAAAGAATAATTTTTTTTCAAAAAATTTTCTAAGTCCAAAACTAGGAAGACATTTTTTTTTTTTCATTTTCATCAATTGGGACAAACTTTTTGATGGTATTAAAAAAAAGTTGGGAAAAACGAATATTAAGGGATGAAAAAAATTTTTTTACGAATTTTTTCAAAATGTTATGTTTCCTTGGCAAAAATTTTAAATTGCGGCCATTTTGGTCAACAAGTTAGATACGCTAAAATTTTTAGATTTGGAGGTTTGGATAGTTTCAGTTTTTTTTTAATTTTCTAAGTTCAAAAGTTGGAAAAAAAAATTTTTCATTTTTATTCTTTACTTTATTCATTTGAGACAAACTTTTTGATAGTATCAAAAAAGTTGGGAAAAACGAATATTAAGAAAAAAATCTGTGATGCAAAGTTTGTGTCTTTCACACGAAAAGATGACGATTACGGCATTTGGCGTTTTTTATTGTGAGTATCTCTGAAACGGACCTGCAGATTTCACCGAAAAAAAGTTTTTTGGCATCAAGCGGTGCATCCCAACAACTTTTGCGTTGGGGTGAAATGAGCTAGGACGTACGGTTTGGGATTTACCTGGTTAGTTATGCTCTGATGCGAAATTCGAGCGTTTGAAAAGAAAAGGAGACGATTACGGCTATTTGCCGTTCTAAACGCGCGTATCTTTGAAACTGACCTGCGGATATCGTCGAAGTAAACTTTTTCGGCATTAAGCGGTGCGTTCCAGCAACTTTTGCCGAGGGGTGAAATTAGCTAGGACGTACGGTTGGGGATTTACGTGGTAGGTTTTGCTGTAATGCGAAACTCGAGCGTTTCACACGAAAAGGAGTCGATTGCGGCAATTTGCGCTTTTAAATCTGCGTTTCTCTGAAACTGATCTGTAGATTTCATCGAAGTAAACTTTTTTGGCATTAAGCGGTGTGTCCTATCAACTTTGAACAGGGATGAAAATGCCTAGGGCGTACCGCTTGTTATTTAAGGGGTGGGATTTGGGTGCAAAAAAAAAGTTTCTACAATTTTTTTTAAATGTTATTTTTTCAAAGCAAAAAATTTAATGGCGGACATTTTGGTCAACAAATTAAAAACGCTATAACTTTCGGATTAGGATATATGAAGAATTTTGTTTTTATGAAAATTTTTGTAAATCTAAAAGTTTTGAATTTTTTTTTTTTATTATTAATTGAGACAAATTTTTTGTTTGTATCAAAAAAGTTGGTAACAACGCAAATTAAGGGATGAAAAGTTTTTTTTACAAATTTTCTCAGAATATAATTTTTTCTGGGCAAAAAATGTAAATTGCGGCCATTTTGCTCAACAAGCTAAATACGCTGAAACATTCGGATTTGGAGATACAAAAAATTATATTTTTTTTTCAAAAAATTTTCTAAGTCCAAGATTAGGAAAAATTTGTTTTTTTTTTAATTTTTATCAATTAAGACCAATTTCTTGATGTTATCAAAAAATTTCTAAAAAACGCATTTTAAGGGATGAAAATTTTTTTTACGATTTTTTTCTGAACAAAAAATATCAATTGTCGCCATTTTTGTCAACAAGTTAAATACGCTAGAACTTTCGGATTTGGAGAGAAAAATAATAATTTTTTTTCAAAAAATATTCTAAGTCCAAAACTAGGAAGACATTTTTTTTCATTTTTATCAATTGGGACAAACTTTTTGATGGTATTAAAAAAAAGTTGGGAAAAACGCATATTAAGGGATGAAAAATTCTTTTTTACAAATTTTTTCAAAATGTTATTTTTCCTTGGCAAGAATTTTAAATTGCGGCCATTTTGGTCAACAAGTTAGATACGCTAAAATTTTTAGATTTGGAGGTTTGGATAGTTTTAGTTTTTTTTTTTTAATTTTCTAAGTTCAAAAGTTGTAAAAAAAAAATTTTCATTTTTATTATTCACTTTATTCATTTGAGACAAACTTTTTGATAGTATCAAAAAAGTTGGGAAAAACGAATATTAAGAAAAAAATCTGTGATGCGAAGTTTGTGTCTTTAACACGAAAAGGTGACGATTACGGCATTTGGCGTTTTTTATTGTGAGTACCTCTGAAACGGACCTGCAGATTTCACCGAAAAAAAGTTTTTTGGCATCAAGCGGTGCATCCCAACAACTTTTGCGTTGGGGTGAAATTAGCTAGGACGTACGGTTTGGGATTTACCTGGTAAGTTATGCTCCGATGCGAAATTCGAGCGTTTGAAAAGAAAAGGAGATTAAATGTTATTTTTTCAGATAAGAAATTCCAGTGAGTTTACTTCCACTAGCTCTATAAAGTTACTATATTGTTCACTTGTTAGATCAAAACTTGAGTATGCATCTATTGTTTGGTCGCCCATATACCTGGTTCATAGAAAAAGTTTAGAGAAAGTACTGAGAAGAGCTAGTAAATATATGTGTTATAGGATGGAAGGGAGTTATCCGTCAAGGGGTTGTCTTCAGAAGAGTTTACTTGTTAAGTTGGAACTCAATGAATTGGTGGATAGACGTCGATATGCTGCGGTTCTGCTTCTACATAAAATATTGAGTGGAAAACTTGAATGTTCCTACGTCTTGGGCAAACTAAACTTTCGGGTTCCTAGATCTGGCATTAGAGAATTCTTGACATTCTACAGCAGGAAGAGTAGAATAAATATTGGACAGGGTGCCCCCATTAATCTCATTTGTGAGGCTTACAACAGCGTATATGAAGAGGTAGACATTTCTTCTGCAGCGAAGCGGGAAATAAGAAATAAAATGTTATTGAGCTATTTCTGTTAATTGTTAATCTCTTAATTGTTAATTCTGTTAATGTGTCTTATCTTACATGATGTTATAGAATTATTATTTAGTTATTAGCCTGTAATTGGGTAGTTACCTGTAGGTTAATTAATTCATTAAATTAAAAGAAAAATTAAAAAAAAGAAAAATTTAAATTATAACAGTCGACATCCACCTCCAAAATTGCCTGGAACACCTTGGCATTTTTTCTCGTGGCCCAGACCCGAATAACCGCACAACTAGAATCGCGCCCAAAAATATCACCGTTCTGTTTCAAGAGAAAACCGATAAGCTCGTCTGAATCAAAACACTCCGAAAACCCAACAATCTTCACCCTGGGACGAAAAGCACCAAGTCTAAGCACGCTATAATCCGCCAACCCGCCCTCCGCAAGCCCCCTCAATCTCTCAGCATCCCTCTCACTAGCACAGCCAATAAGTACGCCGCCGTCCCTCACCGATCTTACATCTTTTAAATTTATTTCTTCTCCCACAGGATTGACATTCCTCAAAATGTCAGCTTTGGTTTTGGCGCCAGGCTGATCACGATCATTCGGCCTAATGATCAACCTCGACCGCGGTGGACCCGCCAGTCTATCCGCATACGACGACAAAACCGGCAAACGCGAGGACGGCGCAAACCGGGATGCAGCAAAACTTCCTTCAGCCCCCGACACCACACCCGCAGCCAAGCAAGAAAACTCCTCCGACAAGCCACTAAAAAATGCACTGCACTTGACCTCAAACACCTCCCTGATATGATCAGAAAAACTGCCCACGCGGCACACAGCACACCTATAGGAAATACCAGGCACATAAATCAGGAAAGGAAGGGCATCATCCGGAACACCATTGCAGGAAAGATGCACATATTTACCGCAAAGGCGAGAGCACAAGATCTTAGGAGCGTCACGTCTAAAATCCGTACCACCGCTACAACACGAAAATTACATGCCCGACGAAAGCCCGAACCGACAGCATCAGCAACAACAACAACAACCCGGCCAACGACGGACAAACCAGCCCCAAGGCGCAGCAAAGCTCACGCCTCCTCCGCTCGAAGGGACCCAAGCGGCCGGACAGCAAGGGAACCGCCGGCAAAAAGAGCAACCCCGACCCAGGACGCAGTAACCCAGGTCCCTCCCAAGAATGGTAGGCCGAGAGCTGCAACAGCCACCACGGATTACCAAACGAAACGTCGTAGCACGCTTCCACCAACCCGGGGATGCTGCCGACCGCGAGAGCGGCACCGGAAGCCCGCCGCGCCCGAAAAATCCTCAACAACTCCTATCGAGGCACGACCGCCCGCAAAAATTACGGAGGCGCCGGGCGAATCGACAAAAGAAACTATCTGCCCGATAAGAACACGGAAGAAACCAGCGCAATTAGTCGGCAGGTCGGCAAAAAACGGAAATAAACAAGGAAACAACCTCAAACCACCCAAAATCGGCCAATCGGGCCGTGCAACGAGACACCACACCACAAAGAAGGAATCAAGAGCATTCAGTTCATAACAAACTCAACCAGCAATCAGGTAAAAGAAGCACCATAAACCAAGATTCCAACGGAGCGACACACGATCGTCCTGTTGAGCGAGATGGAAGATTTGTACTTTTTGGAATTATAAAAACACTGCAGCACTTCATTTAGCCTGCTCACTCTGCGTGTGGAAATTTCATAGCAATTGGAGGAATGAAGTTCTTCTTATAAGTTACCATTCTTTGGACGTAGTCATATTGCATATAATGCACAATTTTTTGAAAATTAAGCAAGATACACAAGAACTAATTAGCTCCAAAAGTTACTTCTCTTTCTGCCAAATTTTATAGCAATAGGATGAATGAATTTATTTTTAAAGGCTTCCGTTATTTGAATGTTACTATTTTGCATATGATGCTTGTTTTATCAAAAACTAGAGCAGTTATTGAGAAACTGATTAACTCTATGAATTTGCATTAAAATTATTTCTCTGCGTGACAAATTTCCTAGCAATTGGAGGGAAGAAGTTATTTTTATAGGCTTCCGTTATTCGGACGTTGTCATGTTGCTCGAACTTCCAAAACTAAGCAAGCTACAGAGAAACTGATTTGCTCCATGAGTTTGTATTTAAATTTCTTCTTGGTGTGCCAAGTTTCGGTGTAATTGGTTGAAAGAACTTCCTTTGGAAACTTCCGCTGTTTAGATGTTGTCATGTTGCACATAGTACTCGATTTATCGGATACTAAGCAAGCTACAGAGGAACTGATTAGCTGCAAAAATGTTTGCATTCAAATTACTGCTCTGTATGATAAATCTTATAGCAACTAAAGAAATGAAGCTCATTTTAAAAGCTCTTTTATTTGGATGTTGTCATATTGCACATGATTCTCGATTTTTCGAAATCTAAGCAAGCAACTGAGAAGCTGATTAGCTCCATGAGTTTGCATTAAAATTACTTCTCTGCTTGTAAAAATTTCATAGCAATTTGAAGAATTAATTTCTTTTTATAAGCTTCCATTCTTAGGACGTAGTCATATTGTAAATGATGCTTAATTTTTCAAAAATTAAGCAAGATACAGAGGAACAGATCAGCTCCAGAAGTCTGCGTTCAAACTGCTTCTCCGTGTGACAAATTTCTTAGCAATTAAAGGGAAAAAGTTATTTTTATAGGCCTCCGTTGTTTGGACGTTGCCATATTGAATTTGCTGCTCGAATTTCGAAAACTAAGCAAGCTACAGGGAAGCTGATTTGCTCCATTAGCTCGTAATTGATGGTGAAAAATCGCCATGGTTTGGTTGGTGTGGCGTTGCTATATTTTTATTTTCGCTTTCTTCACTTGTGCTACTCTGCAATTTTTTTAAGTTGTTTGCTATCCGCCTGTTAGGGGTGAGTTGCTCGTTCTGATGGAGTTGATTTTTCTTGAAGTTGATTGACTGGATCTGGGATTTTGGGAAGTTAGTCGAATTGTTTATGCTTTTTTCCCTTATCAGTGTCGCTGATAAGCGCGAGTTATAGCTCTACCGCATTGATAAATAACTCGCTTGTGGTGTCCGCTCACTGCGGCTTGCCGCGGCTCGTTGCTCCTCCGTACGGAACCAGTGTAAAAAATAGGGGCACTTGGTGGCGACTTTTTGCCGGTGACCGCCGGGACTCCCTGCGATAGGCTGCTCTTGCTTTGTTATGGCTCCTGTTTGCGATGCGTGTGGGGCGGCTTTTTCTTTATCGTCGCCCGGACATTTGTGCGGCGGTACTTGCAATGCTTCAATTCATTTGGAATGTGCCCAGCTTCCGCGCGAATTAGTGAAATTTCTTAAAGGCACTAGGGGGCTCTCCTGGAGATGCGATGGGTGCCAGCGGGATTGTATGACTGTCGATCGGGATGGCCTGGGCAAACTTTTTCAGGATAAGCTTGACGAGATGTTGGCTGTTCTTTCTAAAAACATGGAGGATTTTAAAATGGAATTTATGGATCATGCACTGCCCCGGCTTGCTTCGGTGTCTGAGACGTAATCCCGGAGCATTTCTGACACTGTTGCAAGGGCTATCGGGACGCGGGGGACTGCGGGTTCTTCGGGAGGCTTGGTCCATCCCGCTCGCGGAATGTCGGGTGGTGGGCTTTATGCAGATATTGCTTCGAGAAGCGCGCAGACGAAGGTGCTTGTTAGGCCGGTAGTAGGGGTGCAGTTTGTTTCTAAAACCAAGGCAGATATACTTAGTAAGGTTGATCCGGTAGCTGCAGGTATTGACATCAAGCGGGTGACTCAGCTTAAGGATGGTACAGTAATTTTGCGATGTTGCGACGCCGCTGCATCTTTGAAGTTCCGTGGGGTGGCGGGAGAGAAGCTCTCCCAGTCTTATGAGGTGCGTGAGCTTAAGGGTCGGTCTCCGAGTGTTCGAATTGTTGGCATGTCTGAGGCAGTTGACCGCTCTACTCTTGCGGAATATTTGAGAAAACAAAATGATTCTTTATTCGCTTCGGAATCGGTGTGTGAGGTACTGTCTGTTACTGCTGTTAAGAAAAATTCAGAATTATTTCAGGCCACGGTGCGACTTGACGCGGTCACGTACAGGAAGTTTTTATATGTAGGCCATGTGCTTGTTGGCCTGGACGGCTGCTCTGTATATGATGCTGTTTCGTTGCGTAGATATTTTTCTTGCAATGGTTTCAACCATGTAGCTGATCGATGCACTAGAAAGGAGAGTGCCATTTGTCCCCTATGTTCCGAGGAGCACCCCATCAAGAAGTGTTCTCTAACATCTGAACAAAAGAGTCAATATCGGTGTATAAACTGCATAAATTATAACAAGGAACGCGACGTTGGTGTGAGTGTTGCACACGCAGCTTGAGACCTAGATAAGTGCTTGTCCTATATAAGATCGCTGGCAAAACTTAAGTTTGATCTGTTTGGGGTTTGCGATGACAGTGCCTCGAGGACTGCAGTCTCCTAGCAATTATTGTGCGTAACTGATTGCAGTGTGGAGGAGGGTTCTGGGCCTGGAAATGGCTGCGTGGATGCTGGGCCCTTATCTTCTGTATTTGGGAGGAGTGTCACCTCGGTAGTCTCTGATGGCTCGGCAAGTTCTACGTCTGATGATGTCGCCGATGGTTTGCCAGCACAAGGCAGACTTGGCTGTGGGGCTGGATTCTTGTTGTTCTGCCACGTAAATATAAGGTCCCTCAGCTCTTCTCTCGGTGAGTTTGTGATGTTTGTAGAGAGCAACAATTTTGACATCCTTGCACTTTCTGAGACGTGGCTAAAGCCGGAAGACTCATCTGAATTGTTTGCGGTCGAAGGCTGTCAGCTTGTCCGAGCGGACAGGTTATCGAGGGGTGGCGGTGTTTGTTGCTATGTTAGCCACCGAATAAAGTTTAGGGTTATGGAAAATGACAAGGCGGACGCAGAGGGCTTGGAGCATTTATGGATATTAATATTTATAAGAAATATAAAGATAGCTTTTGGGGTGGTTTATAGGCCGCCATCAAGTACTATATTCAGCCTGTCAGTTTTGGAGGAGATAATTGGTAATACTGCATCTGATGCGGACCGTGTAGTGGTTGTGGGTGATTTTAAGTTTATTTTCTCGGGTCTACCTCTCGCGGCGCCCGCGCGCTTGCTGGGATTCTGGATGCGTTGAACTTGCGACAGATTATTGAAGAGCCTACTAGGATTGCTGGGACCTCTGTTACGTTGATCGGCCTTATTTGTGTGCTGAGAGATGAGAGGGTGATTGACTCTGGGACAATTGATTTACTGGGTATGTCTGATCAGCGTTTGACCTACTGCACGCTTGCCTACTCATTCATACGTGGTGCTCCGCGACGAGTTTGTTTCAGAGATTTTAGGAGTATGCAACCTGTAACTTTTGCTAGTGATGCTGAAATTGTTGATTGGGACCGCGTCTTGGGGCTGGAAAGTATTGATGAGAAAGTGGAATTTCTAAACGGCGCAGTCCGGGCTCTGTTTGATGTACATGCTCCGCTTCGGACCGTTGTGTGCAGAAAGAGTTCAAGACCGTACATAACTTTCACCATTCGCAAAATGATCAAACTAAAAGAATCTGCGTTTAAGAAATATCGCAGAACGGGGAATGTTGTCCATCTGAAGTTTTACATAGATATGAGAAATTTTCTGACCGAGGCCGTTCGACGGGAGAGGGTGGCTTATGTACAGCATCGCATTAGACAGTGTGAGGGCAACACCGGAGCATTGTGGTCGACGCTCGCAGGCTTACGTGTTCACCGGAAACCTAGAAACAGGATTTCGCCTCTGCTTGCTCACCCAAACGACATAAATTCCTACTTCCTTAGTATTCCTGGAATACCGATTGACGGTGGCACCCTGGACGAGTTTAACGCTTCCGTTCATCCTTCGATGCAGCGGATGTTGTCTTGGAGACCAGTGTCCGAGGAGGAAGTCATGGACATATTGTCGTCGCTTCGATCTGGTGCTCGTGGAGCGGATGATATAGGATTAAGAATGCTCAGGCTTGTGTTTCCGTTTTGCCTCAGAGCGGTAACTCACATTATTAATGTTTCCCTGAATCGTGGGGTGGTGCCTCTGGCCTGGAAAAAGGCTATTGTAACACCGCTGGCTAAAGTGCCGTTGGCAGCGGAGATGAAGCATCTGCGCCCCATTAGTATCCTGTCTTGCTGCTCAAAACTATTGGAGCTTGCTCTGAGGGCAAGATTTACGGAACATGTTGAACGGTATTCTTTGTTGCCTGTTATGCAGTCTGGTTTTAAAAAAGGTCACAGCACGGCCACGGCGCTGCTAAGGGTTACTAACGATGTGGCTGCTGGAAAAAATAACTCAAAGGTAACATATATTGTTCTGTTAGATTACAGTAAGGCCTTTGATATGGTTGATCATAAGTTGATGGTCGCAAAGCTTCATTATTTCGGATTCAGCGATTGTGCAGTTGGCTGGTTTCGAAGCTACTTGTCGGCGAGGACGCAGGCTGTGAGGATTCAGGATCAACTATCCGACGAACTGGATGTCTCTGCCGGAGTACCGCAGGGTAGTGTGCTGGGACCCATTATGTTTTCAGTATATACATCCAGTCTTCCCGAAGTCCGGACGCATAGTTGCAGGCACCATATCTACGCTGACGACACTCAAATCTATATGACTGCCGATCCGTCTGGTCCTGACTCAGTAATCGACGAGCTAAATGCTAACCTGGATGCGGTCTTCCACTGGTCGGTTAAGCATGTACTTAAGCTCAACGCCGAGAAATGCATCTTATTGTGCGTGGGGACACGTGCGAGTCGCGACAGGGCTGAGTTTAATCGCACAACACCTGTCATCTTGAATGGACGTGTCATCGAATGTAGGGAAATGGGCAGAGACCTGGGGGTTACTATAGACTAGCATTTGTCTTTTCGACGGCATGTCACGGAGTTGTGTGGCTTTGCGTACGCGAAGCTAAGATGCCTATTTTCTTTCAAGAATATTTTGCCTCAGGACGTCAAATTTAAGCTGGTCAATTCTCTGATTATGAATAGATTTGACTATTGCTCCTGCGTTTACTACTGGTTTCTGTCCCGTGAGTTTCAACATAAAATACAAGTCGTCGAAAATTGTTCTCTCAGGTTTGCATTTAGCATAAATAGGCGGGAACATATTACTCCACATTATGAGCGTCTGGGTATCTTGAAGTTCACCGATCGTGCAGTGTTGCGGTACTGCTGCATCCTGTACAAGATTTTAAATACTGGCACTCCCGCCTATCTGTTTCAGTTTGTCACTCCCAGGTATCAGCGTCATAACACAGCTGCAGATTTTCAGTTGCGTAACCGTCACCTGTGCGATGTTCCCCGTTGTCGCTTGAAAGATTTTTAGGCTAGCTTTGGCTACCTGTCTGCTGTACTGTATAACAGATTTGCCTCCAAGTTCCTGGGGGCTGAAAATCCGAACAACTTTAAAAAAATGCTAACGCGGAATTTGCTAGAAAATCCCAATGCCGCTCTTAATTATTAATTTTAATTTTTGTATACGGGTGCATTTACATAAATGTGTATTTACTTAGCTTTTTGAGAGAATGTTTTTAATTTTATACCTGTGGTCTGTTACGGCCGAAAAGAGAAAAATAATATTATTATATTGTTAATGATGACTCTGTACTTGGTAAGAGTGGAAACCAGCAATGCTAACCTCTTCACCGTTTCAAATTTGAACAAAGTTTTTATTATTATTATTATTATTATTAATCAAATTTCTTCTTTCTGTGCTTAGTTTTCTTGTAATCGGTTAAAAGAACTTCTTTTGAAAAGCTTTTGTTGGTTGGACGTTGTCATATTGCACATAGTACTCGATTCTTCGAAACAAATCAAGTTGCAGACCAACTGATAGGCTCCAAAACTTTGCGTTCAAATTACTTCCGTGTGTGATAAATTTTATAGCAATTGAAAAAATGAAGTTCTTTTTAAAAAGTTTTTTATTTGGATGTTGTCAAATTGCACATGATTCTTGATTTTCGAAAACTAAGCAAGCTACAGAGAAACTGATTAGCTCAATGAGTTCGTATTTATACTTCTTCCTTGTGTGACAAGTTTCCTCATATTTGAAGGAAACCTCTTTTTATTAACTTCCGTTGATTGGACGTTGTCATATTGCATATGATGCCTGATTTTTTGAAAACTAAGCAAGCTACAGAGAAGCTAATTAGCTCCATGGGTTCGCCTTCAAATTACTTACTAAAGATTTCATAGCAATTGTGGGAATGAATTTCCTTTTATAAGTTTGAATTCTTTGGACCTTGACATATTGCATTTCATGCTCGAATCTGAAAAATATACAAGCTACAGAGAAACTGATTAGCTCAATGAGTTCGTATTTAATAATTTTTTCTGTATGCCTAGTTTCCTGTTATTTGATGGAGAGAACTTCTTTTGAAAAGCTGCCGTTGGTTGGACGTTGTCATATTGCACATAGTACTTGATTTTTCGAAAACTGAGCAAGTTACAGAAGAACTGATTAGCTCTAAATGTTTGCATTCAAATTACTTCTCTGAGTGATAAATCTTATAGCAATTGAAAGAATGAAGTTCTTTTGAAAAGGTTTTTTTATTTGAATGTTGTAAAATTGCACATGATTCTCGATTTTTCTGAAACTAGGCAAGCTACAGACATGCTGATCAGCTCGATGAGTGAGCAAGTTAACTTCCGAGCAAATTAAAATCAGTTTTTAAAAATTTAATTTTACTACGGAGCAACAAAATTACAAATGAGAGACTACGACCTAACACATAAAAGCAAAATTCTAACTTATTATTATAATGCAGCTACTTTTATAAACTACAACATGCTGACTTAGCTCCGGCGTCGGCGACGAGATGTTCTCATCATATCAGCATTTCTTCATAGATTAGCAGTCATGTAACTCCTCCGCCGTTAGTAAAAACTGTGGGATTGTCACAGAGTTCGTTGGTTGATTCCCATGACCTTGTAGATTTTGCGGTTTTTTTTTGGAGTTTTTCGCTAATCTGGAAAACTTCGATGATTGGGCAAAACGATGGTACAACATGTAGATGATCCCTATAACTAATAAAACGTATAATAGAATTGTGCAAAAGCTAAGTTTTTGAAAATGTATTGGTGGATCATCGATTATATCTAACTTAAGTTTCTGATTGTTAAGGGCACTGGAAACACTTTCAATATTGTCCAAGTCAATAGCTTTAATGTCTAAGAGTTCACGTTTAAGTTCTCGTTCACTGAAAATGTCTTTGACAAGTTGAATGGGGGGTAACGTTATTGATTTGAAATTTGGTTGGGGGTCCTGAAAAGTTTTTATAATAGTGTCTTTGATTTGCACTTGGCATGAGTTGTAAATTTCGATCAGGTAACTTCCATTTAATGGAACATCTTCCCTATTGTTACCACATTTTTGTTGCACTACGATGGTATTGGGTGTGACTATAATCCACTTGTTATCTTCGACTTTCTGGATATTTTATGGTGGCTAAATGTATTGGTACGAACTGACAATTGGTGGTGTTGGTGTAAAATTTTAACAGCTCGATTTCACATGGGGCTCCGTCACTGATTTTTGCTAAGTTTGATTTTTCACATAAAATTTTTCTATTTTTAACCTCTTGGCATTGGACATCCAAAAATGCGTAGTTATTTTCGTTAAGGAGAAGAAATTTGGAAAAAGGTATAATTGTTTTGAAAAAATTTAATATTGGAAATGGTAACGAGTATAGGTAAAAATAATTATAATTTTCGGCTGCGTCGATCGGTATTTCTAAAGCAAACACAATCTGATTTTTTCTACTATAACTTTTGATTTTCTTTGATTTTTCGAACACTAAGATATTTTCTAATACTGGTTCAAAAGGCAATTTGAAACCGTTTACTTGGCTGTTGATGTATGCAATTTTTGGTAGAAGATCATTTGGTTCTATTATTGAATTATGAAATGTATTTCATTTTGAAAAGGTGATTGCAATTTCAATTTTCTCGAAGATATCGTATGTGATTTAGAAAGTCGTTAAAAATTGAGAAATCATTTTTTGTATTAACAGGTAGTGATGAGTTTCAATATCTTCTAATCGAGTAGTTTTAACTAAATGTTCTATTTCAGTAATGCAAGCTATATAATAAATTGATTCTGTATAAGAAAGTTTGTACTTTGTTGGTATACACGAAAATCTTTCATTTTGTTACATACTTGGTGGAGAGGAGCAGCTAAGTAAGCAAATGCTTCTTGTATGAACTGTAGAGGAGTAACAATCCATTGCCAACCATCCCTGGTATTTATACAGGTAAAGTCACGTGGACTTATTGTTGCCCTATATACGTTATTGACCGGTGGGTTTTCCCCATCCCTTAACGAACAATTTGGAAAAACCCAACTTGACCTAAATTCCAGAGACGGTTAACAATGGAACCTAGCAAAACTATGTAACCGGCGGCTACATACTCCCCCTCATTGACGAATGTCAATAATGTGAACAAAAATTACTAACTAGATTAAATTATGCATCAAAATCAAAGATATCAAATCCTAAACTAAATACCAAATTGAAAACTGGACACAAAATCAGTTAAAACTGACTACTACAAAGATAACCAATTCCTAATCAAAGTTAGATTTGAATTATAAGAAACGACAAATTCCACGAACATACTAAATCATAAACTAATTTAGGACTGGCCATTCGAAACGAAATTGAATTAAACTATACATGACAAATCAAAAATTACAATTCATAAAAATAAGAAATCAAAGATATCAAATCCTAAACTAAACATCAAACTGAAAATTAAACTCAAATTACACAAAATCAGTTGACTAAATACACAGATATCAAATACCAAATAAATTCTCAAATCAAGGTTAGATTAGAATTATAAAAAACGACAAATAATAATAATAAAATCCACGAACATATTAAATCTGAGAATCAGATCGAACCGACTAAAACCAATTTAGGACTGGTCGTTCGACACAAAATGGATTAAATTATACAAATCAAATCAAAAATCACAATTCATAAAAATATATCAAAATAAATTTGTCAAGAAACATTGTCCAGTTTTTCACTAACAATCGCGAAAATTGCCCATGATACACTCGACACTAACACAAAAGCGAAAACGTTGTAGCTCAAGACATCTGCTACTGGTGTTGGTACTGACCATGAATAGAACAGTTTCTAATTAACCCTCGTCTTGGGGTAACGGACAAAGCTTGCTCACTGCCCGGCGAAACACTCCACTTGAAGAGCGCACTGAAACCACACGAACAATGCCGTCTTGCCCTGGATGCAATGGAACGACTCGTGTTATTTTCCAATTTAACGGTGCCACATTGTCTTCACCGATAATTACTAAAATCCCAATATACATCTTTGCTTCTGGAGATTGTTTCCACTTTTGAAGAATCTGCAGATGCGTCACCACTTCTTTGTAAAACCGGCGCCAAAAATGTTGCCGCAACTGCCCAATACGTTGGTACCTGGACAGTTTGTTGATGGCCACTGAAGTTAAGTCGTGGTCCTCAGGAGAAGTAAGAAATGCTCCAATGATAAAATAGGTCGGTGTCAGTGGTGTAGAATTATTTAGATCATTGGATAAGGGAATCAATGGATGCGAATTAATGACCTCCTCTATCTGAATAAGTAATGCTTCATCACTTCATATGTTAATGAAGCATTACCTAGTATTCGTTTTAAATGAAGCTTTACGGATCGAATCAGTCTCTCCGTTAAACCATTAAAATTTAGACACCTAGGTGTGACATGACATTTGTAGAAAGCACCAAAACCATAAGAATAATGCCCTTTTGCATTATTTGTTTCGGGAAAAGCAATCCGAGACTTCCTATTATAGCTACACATTGAGTGCCTACTTCTAACTTTTATTCTAATTATTGGATCACCATCTAAAAACGGATCCCATGATAATAATTTATTTGATTTATGAAAATTCATAATTCTACTGAGCGCCTTTCGCTCATCAGAAAGTTCTTCTTTCTGAATAATTCTAACCTCAGTTTTGTAGGCTTTATTTAACTCCTTTTCATTTAGATATCCAATCAAATGACTATCAGGATTTCTTGCGTTATGCACAAAACGCAACACATAAGCTATTACACGATTAAGCCTTATGAATTTAGAAAATTTAGAAAAACATGACAAATCGGAGTTTTTTTTTTCCACCATTACTTAGGTACCCAGTTTATCTTCGTTGATTGAATCGATATCGCCAGCTTCTTTGTTGTAATTAGGCCACTGATATTTGCTATGTTGCAAAAACCTAGAACCCTGAAACCACAGTTTTCTATCCTGCAATTGTAAAGGCATTACACTGCGAGTAATCAAATTAGAAGAGTTTTGCTGTCAGCGCACAACCCTCCTTTGCTCCAATGCTGTCGATTCTTGGATCTACTTTTGTTTCCAGACACGTTTCACCAAATCATTGGAGACTACATTCTGATTGTCGGTACGTGACAAATAACAACTACTAATACTGACCGAAACTGAATTCTTACATTTGTCACTACCAATAATTCCGCCTAATGTCCAGACAAGCCTAGAATCCGTTAATAATAATTGAGAGTGTGGAATCTTAATTTTCTTGCAGCCTATCAGCTCCCAAAACTGGCGAGCACCAATTAATAAATCTATCGGAGCTGGAATATTAAAATTAGGGTCTGCTAAAGTATATCCTGATGGAATATCAATTTTGCTGCTATCAAACGAAGAGTTAGGTACGTTGGATGTGATTTTGTTCATGATAATGCAATTAATATACATAGAAAAATCCTTGTTGCATGACATAACTTACACTCTGGTAGAATTATTAGCTCTACTTTTTCTACCATTTATACCATTGATTTTAATTGAACCGTTTTTCTTGTTCAAATGTAAATTCCTACACATTCTCTCCGTAATTATGTTTATTTCCGATGCAGAATCCAGCAAACATCTGCATTCAACAAAATTCCCTGAAGCATTTTGCAACAACACTACGGCAGTAGAAAGCAGCACATTCCCACGATCCCTGCTCATGCAAAGGGCGGATACCTGGCTCTCTTCCAGACTTTCACTTTTTTCGACCATTGACCTTAATGGGGGTTTGGGTATGTGTAGCAAAGAATTATGTTTACCACCGCAGGTACGACAAACTCTATTTGATAAGCAATTAAAATTCCTATGACCTGGGCGAAGACAATTAAAACACAACTTATGTTGTTTAACTAACGCGGTTGTATCAGTAATGCTAAGATTTGCAAACTTATCGCATTGATGAAGTCCATGTGACTTTTTACATTTAATGCATGAGTATTGACTCTTTTACTCGTAATTGCAAAGGAAACCCTCGACTTGGTACGCAATGGCGTCTCCTTATTGCTGGTTAATTCTCTACTATTATCTAATGCTTCTAATACGGCACATTTCTTTTCTAAAAATTAAATAAATTCCTTTTGCTGCGAAACCTCCACGTTAAGAGACGCTTCCCAATCACGATTGGTGATTAAGTCCAATTTTGATATAACTATTGGAATTAATAATGCGTCTCAATGAGCCACAGCCATTTTTAACACTTTCAATGCTGCTAATCGACTATTTAGCTTATACAAAAATTGCCGCAACATTGAACAATTTGCTTTGCTTATTTCCGGCAAACTCAATATCGAGATGACATGTTCTTGCACGATCAGTCTTTTGTTTTCGTAACGTTTCTCTAACAACAACCATGCTTGACTGTAATTGTCGGCAGATACAGCTAAAGATTCAACCGTACGGAAAGCTTCTTCCTTTAAACACGATCGCAAATAATGCAATTTTTGACAATCGTTTAACTGTTGATTATCGTGAAGCCTTAAACGAATCCCTGAATGGAATCCATTCACAATAACTTCCGCTAAAATTAGGTAAATTTAAAGCAGATAATTTTACATTAATATTACACTGCCGCTCCAAATTTTGTGATTTATTTGTACTTTTACAGTTTTCCTCTAGATTTTCTATTTTTGTTGTAATAAAACACGCTGTTGGCGCCAGGAATAGGTTCTATTTCGTTATTTTTAAATCTGTTTAATTTGCTACACCACTATCTAACTTTAATATAAAAAGTTAGAGCGAAAGCGATAATGGTGGTTTTAGTTAGTAGAAAATAAGTAGCCGAAGTACGCGGACGGAAATTAATAGTGAACGCATCCGTAGTTGGTCATCGAATTCTAGGCATCCAAATTCCTACCTTCCTACCCTACCTGTTTAAACCCCTAGAGTTCAGCATCAGATCGGGCGTTATTGAAAGTGAAAAATAAGTTTAGTATCAGCTTATTCATCATCCTCCACCCGAATACGTGGTGGCGCTAACATTTGTTTGGTCCCTCGTTAACAGGATACTGCCTTCCGCTTTCGCATTATAGTTTCGTCTACTTTACCGTTTACTTTTGCGCTATTACGCTTAAAACTTTCTAGTTTTGATCTTCGCCTTTTTTTGGCAATGGCAATTTTTCCTCCTGCACGCTACGCTTACGGTTAATCGGTAATATTAACGCATTTGCTCGCATATACCCAAATATTATAAAATTTTCTATTGGAAAACGGACGCAAACAAGTTAAAAGTTCTCGAGAGAGAAAAGGAAACATTGTTTCTTCGCAGTCAACGACTTTACGATTCAAGCAAAAAGCTCAACGAAAAAAAGGAGCTCGATTATTTTAAAATTAGATATGAAACTTTTGAGGAAACAATAATCGCTATTAGTGACGTGTTAAATCAAATAAACGAGTTAGGCATGAAGTTGGATAAAGAATTTACGCCAAGTTATAATCTTTTGGACACTGTAGATGAAATGTGTGGTTATATAAAAAGAAGTGCTAAACGTGTTAATCTACTATCTGAGTACAAGCCAATAACATCACAAAATAGCTCGCATAATTTTTTAGTAAAGCTTCCGAAAATTTAATTACCAGGCTTTAGTGGTAGCGCAGCTGAATGGCCAGTTTTTTATGAGACTTTCAAAAGTTTAATTCATGAAAATACCGAGGTTGACCCGATAAACAAATTACATTACTTGTTAGGCAAGCTTACGGGAAAGGCACTGAGTGTTCGCTCGGGAATAACGCCAACCGCCAAAAATTATGACATTATCTGGACGGCTTTAGTTACCAAATATGAAGACAAGCGGATCTTAGCAAATAGTTATATGGAACAAATTTTGAATTTCAAACCTTCTCATAGTGAAAATGTAAATTGCCTTAATGCCTTTTTAGAAAAGTTTGATTCAAGTGTTAAAGCACTTAAAGGGTTTAAATTGAGTTATTTATCGGATTTTATGTTATCCTTTATAGCACTTTCCAAAATTGTTAAAGATACTTTAAAGCTATTTGAGATTACACGCACCACCAAGGAATCTCCGACATATACAGAAATCTTAGAATTTATGCAACGTCAGTCTAAGATACTAACCCTTCAAGATAGTTCTAATCACCATGCTTACAAACACAAAGCAAATTCGCCAAACTTAGCGCAAGCCCGCTCTTTTATAGTAAGTAACACACCAGGGAGATTCGAACAAAAATGTATTTTCTGTCATGGTTCGCACGCTTTATACTCCCGCAATGAGTTTTTAAACTTATCGACAAAAGAGCGCTTTCTATGTGCAAAGGACAAGCAATTATGTCTAAATTGTCTAAGTTCTATACACAAAACCAAACTTTGTAAATTTAAATATAGCTGTCAAACATGCGCAAAGCGAGATCATAGTATTTTGCATTGGATAACCACTAATGATGTACAAATAGAAAATTCTGCCAACTCGCAGAACACTATCGGTAATTCCGAAAAGTACGCTCCCGTCGAAGACTCAAATAAGGCACAAGCCCTTAGTTTTTGCTCGGCTTTGTCAAATGCTAATTGCATTGTATTATTGTCAACGGCTGTTGTATATTTAAGGTTGCCAAACGGCAGAAACGCTAAGATTTGAGTACTTCTTGACTAAGCTAGTCAGGGCAATTTTCTCACTTTAAAATGTTGTAAAAATTTGCAGTTGCCGATGCAACAATTATCTTCGCAAGTTTCTGGAATTGGGGCAGCTCCGCAAAGGGTTTCCGGTCGCACAAAGTTATTAATCACTTCAAGATTTGACGATAACATTAAATATTGTTTAGATGCTTTACTTATTGATAAGATAACGTTAAAAATGCCCGCCGAATCTGTTGAAACTACGTCTTTTGAATTTTTACAAGATTTGCCACTTGCTGACGATACATCCGCGACGCCAGGTGAAATTGATGGAATTTTGGGAGCTGATATATTTGCACAAACATTACGTAATAAGAAAATTTCAGGTCCTAACAGTTCACCTTACGCTATTGAAACTTCGTTAGGATATGTTATTGTAGGAAGCGCGCCAACAGTTCAGACTCCTTCGTTCAGTCAAACATTTTGTTCAGTCATAGAACCAATAAACAAAATTGTAAAGAAATTTTGGGAGTTGGAGGAAGTTTCAGTCGCTTCTTCTTTCGACAGCGAAGAAAGGAACTGTGAAAGGTTTTTTGAATCTACACAGAAACGCGATGAATCAGGTCGATACATTGTGCGTTTACCTTTCAATCAAGATCCGAGTCTTTTAGGCGACTCTTACACTGTTGCATCTAGAAGATTTCATGCTTTAGAAAAGAGATTTCAATTAAACCCTGAGTTTGAAAGAATGTACAAATCTGCTATGCAAGAGCAAATAGATAAGGGATTTATGTCCTTAGTTCGCGAAGCAGCGCCGGCAGCGCTCGCATATTATATTCCCCATCATGCAGTTTTTAAGCCCGGTAGTGTAAGTTTGTTTGTTTATTGCAAATATTAATAGATTACAATAGGTAATGTTCAACTTGCGTTGATTTTCAGCAATACCTTAACTTATACTTAAGCTAACTTATACTAACTAATTAACTTAAAATTATTTCTAAATACACATCAGGTTTTTTTTGCTTAAATTATTCTTCATGTTGGAAAATCTCGAACAGGTATACAGCTCTCGTCTAAAATTAGCTTCAGTAGGTCTCGCTAAAATCACTTTAAACTTATTTAACAAATATACCGCCATGTACGAAAAACTACCCTCAAATTTTGCTGACCTATGTGCAGGTATATCAAACAATACCTCTCGCAGTGGGCGGCTGTGAGCGTGAGACCTGTGCCTAATTAAGCACTTTAGGTACGTCGGGAATCCGGTTAGCATCAATTTCTTCAGAAATGTCAAATAAACAAATTTAAATCGGTATTTCAAGTTCAGTTCATGGAAAGCCTTAACAACTGGGGTCACATGCTGGCCGAGAGGAATGTAGGAAACAAACCGCATTGCTGAGTTCTGCACGCGCTGCAGTCTGTCCCTTCTGCTTTGCGTTAGAGTAGTACACCGAAGAACCATAGTCTATCTTAGGATAAATCAAAGTTTTTACTAATTTCAGTTTTAGAGCTTCAGACAAATATGGCTTTAAATAATGCATGGCTCTCAACATTCCCAGACAGATTTCGTACAACCTATTAACGTGTGAATCAAAGTTTAAATTAACATCGACTGTCACGCCCAAATTGCGTCCACTTTCAACGTATGAGATAGGCACTCCTGCAAGATAAACTGTGTGAGAGCCGTAATCAAAGTTGTCACGCATCTGAGGAGTACCAATACATAATAGCAACGTTTTTGCAGGATTGAGCCTAAGCCCGTTATCAGTGCAGTATTGATTTAATGTATGCAGATCGCTGTTAACCTGATAGATGGCATCGTCAGTCTGCGATTTGGAAAAGCTCTTGTAAATTTGCAAATCGTCGGCATACATGTGGTGTTCACAATTCTGCACCGAATCACACAAGTCAAAAATAAACAGCGAAAATAATAACGGACCAAGAATGCTACCCTGCGGCACACCACTTCTCAAAGTGACAGTTTGCGACAGTTGCTGATTATATTTTACCATCTGCTTTCTCCGGTACAAATAGTTTCTGAACCAATCTATTCAGAAAACCCAATAAAATGCAATTTTGAGAGCAACAGGCGAAAATTTACCAAATCAAAAGCCTTGCTTTGGTCCAGTAGCACTAACAGCGTCAGCTTAGATTTATCCATCGCCCGACTAACGGCATCCACCACTTTAAGTAACGCAGTAACTGCACTATGCCCCTTTCTAAACCCCGACTGGTGCTTAGGCAAAATAAAATTGCTTTCCAAGTAAACTCTTAACTGGTTGGCCACAAGTTTTTCAGCCACTTTAGATAATGCAGGTAATAAACTTATGGGTCGGTAGTCTGAAATTGTTTTGGAATCCTGACTTTTTGGCACCGGCACAACGCATGCCGATTTCCATATAGATGGAAAAATTCCAGTGTGAATGGAATCGTTGATAATGCATTGCAGAGTAGCGGCACAGAACGGGATCACCAGTTTAATCATAGTGACATCTATTTGATCCACACCGTAAGCAGCAGACCGGATACTCCGCAATGCACCCATGACATCCTCAACAGAAACAGCGTGCATAGAAAAACTTAAATCTTCTTTGTACTTGTTGTCCTCATAGAACTGAATCAGCCTTTCATCTACATCAATATTACTGGCTACATTGCTGAAGTGATCATTTAGTGAATCCAAACCGTGCGATTCCAAACAAGAATTATCTCCCGCCGATCTACCCTTGCTAACCCCAAGGTTGTAGGCCCTCAAAACTCGCCACAATTTAACCGTATCACTTCCACATTGCTCAATTACAAAATTTATATACACCTTTTTTTCGCGTTTAATGGCTTGATTAATGTAATTTTTTAAATCAATGTAATATTGTTTATGCACAAGCAGGCCAGATTTTTGATATTTTTTCAGAGCTTTGTTTCTACGATGTTGGGTCCTTTGTCCCCTCAGGGAGAGGCCGACTACCTGTGTTTGGAAAAACCCATAAAGAGCAGGGGAGGGAGTCAACCCTCACTTCACTGGAGTTACGTTCTTTACTTTTTCTTCAACTATCAGTGAAGGAAGACGTCATTGACATCGCCTTCAGTGGCATACGAAACGGTTGTATTTTCTAGTGTTTGTATCAAGTAAATTCGTTAAGTTGAAATACAATTGTTTTACTGGTCCTTCGAGTTTAGAATCTTAATTGATTCGGTACGGGTTACGTACATTTTGGTCATATCGAGCCGTATATAGTTCCAGCAACAACCACAGTTCACAGCAACGTGCATCAGTTCCAGCAACCACCATAGTTCCCAGCAACGTGCATCAGTTTCAACAACTCAGGTTAGCCCATAAATCTCACTTATAACTTCCGTACAAATTCGTACAAACAAAATGACTGAATTAGCAATACTTGTTAAAAAGCGTGGAATGCTAAAGTCCAAATTGACGAAATTGAACACCTTTTTAACTTCAGAGAAGGTTGAAACAGAAACTACAAGTCAACTGGAATGCAGATTTGAAGGTCATAAATCTCTTCTAGACAATTTTACTGCTTTACAAGATGGCATTGAATTATTAGATGAGACACAAGAAGAAGAACGTGATAATTTTGAAAATTTATTTTACAAAGCTATAGGGAACTTTAAAGCAATTATAGAATTGCGCAAGAAGGAGTTAACATCGAAAAATTTGATTGCCCCTGCAGTAGATTCCGTGATGATTCATAGCAAATTAAAACTTCCCACAATTAAATTGCCCTCATTTTCTGGTTTATATACAGAATGGTTGCCTTTTTATGAAACGTTTAAATCTCTTGTGCACAACAACCAAAACATTACAGGTATTGAAAAGTTCCATTATTTAAAATCTAGTTTAGAAGGCGACGCTAGCAAGATTATTGAATCGTTAATAATAACAGAGGATAATTATAATAAAGCCTGGGAATTGTTAAGGGTTAGATATCAAAACAAAAGGGTTATCGCCCAAACTCATATAAATGATCTTCTTTTTAAATTACCTCAAGTCTCTAAGAACTGCGCGTCTACATTAAGAAAATTATTAGATTGCTCAACATCAAATTTAAATTCTTTAAAATTATTAAAATTGCCTGTCGAGCATTGGGATGCGTTTTTAATACAATTAATTTCATCAAAATTTGATTTTATTACAAAACGAGAATGGGAATTGTCTAAGCAGGGTACCGAGTTACCTGACATGAAACAATTTGTGGATTTCATTAACCAACGGTGTCATATGTTGGAAGTTCTTGATGGCAGTCAATCAAAGCAAGCATGGACAACTCCGCAATCAAATCGCGAAAGATTTCCAAAGTGGTCGCGACAAAATTCAAAAAGCGATCAAGTCAATGTGTACGCAACAACAAGTAGTCCAAGTTGCAACTTCTGCAAACAAACGCACTTTATCAACAAATGTGTGGAATTTCTTAAATTATCTATACCACAGCGAATAAATGAAGCATATAAGTTAAGATTATGTATAAACTGTTTACGTTTTGGGCATAAAGTTAATTCATGTAATTCAAGTAATTGTCGTAATTGTGATAAGCGTCATCACACTTTATTGCATCAAGACGTGGTAGAGTCCAGCAATGCAAATGAAACTCAAGTTCGAACATGCTTTCTACAATTATCCGGAAGTTCTGAACGAAATCAAAAAAGCCGGTTTCACCACACCATCCCCGATACAAACGCAAGCTTGGCCGGTGGTGTTGAGCGGCGAAGACTTAATCGGCATTGCCCAAACCGGAACCGGCAAAACTTTAGCGTTCCTGTTACCAGCTTTGATCCACATCCAAGGTCAGGTAACGACAAGAGCAGAACGCGGAGGACCCGCAGTCCTAATAATGGCCCCCACTCGAGAATTGGCCCTACAAATCGACAAGGAAGTGAAAAAATACGAGTACAAAGGAATCACAGCTGTTTGCGTTTACGGTGGTGGAAACCGTCGGGAACAAATCAAAACTGTTACGGACGGCGTCGATATTGTGATCGCCACACCAGGACGTCTCAACGATTTAATCAAAGCCGATCGCATGTTGGATATGGGTTTCGAACCTCAAATTTGTAAAGTGATTAAACACGGTTGCAAGGACTATTAGTTGTTTTAAATCTTAAGATAATTTATTTAGTTTTAATATTATAGCGACAATCCTTAATGTTTGTATTTCCTTTTCTTTTTTATATTTTAAAGAATGTAACGCGATAGGTTAGTGTAAGCAGATTTTTAGGACTAAGGCGTAATTACAGTGAAAGTGTTTGTTGAAAGTCCAGCCTTTCAAGGTGGGCGGTATGTTGGGTCCTTTGTCCCCTCAGGGAGAGGCCGACTACCTGTGTTTGGAAAAACCCATAAAGAGCAGGGGAGGGAGTCAACCCTCACTTCACTGGAGTTACGTTCTTTACTTTTTCTTCAACTATCAGTGAAGGAAGACGTCATTGACATCGCCTTCAGTGGCATACGAAACGGTTGTATTTTCTAGTGTTTGTATCAAGTAAATTCGTTAAGTTGAAATACAATTGTTTTACTGGTCCTTCGAGTTTAGAATCTTAATTGATTCGGTACGGGTTACGTACATACGATTAATCATTTGCCTGACAACCCATGTAATAAAAGGTTTACGTCCACCACCACGCGCGGCAACCATGGGAGCATGCCGGTCGAACAAATCTATAACAAGGCTATCAAAACTTTCCACTCGCCGATCAAGATCGTCAATACGATCAATTGCTTGCCAATCAAGGCCACTACATTCTCTATTAAATTCTTCTAAATTTAGAGCGCCGAGATTTCTGGAGAAATTGGTTTTCTTTTTATTTTTAGTTACCTTCATCTCTATCGTACATGTTATGAGCAAATGATCTGTTACATCCCCCAAATCAAAGTTTTGAGGTTTAAGCACGTTTAGCGACTCACGCACACAGACAACATCAATCAGCGTCTCAGTAGCACCCGTTATGCGAGTCGCCTCCCCGACGACCTGCCGCAGCTGATACCTATCAAGAATACTCATGAGTTTTCTGCACTCATAAGAAGCAGGAGTAAAAAGATTAATATTTAAGTCCCCCATTAATAAAATTGAATCTGATTGTACACAAATGTTATCTAGTAGATCACAAATTTCAGCAAGACCAGTCAACAAATTAGAATTAGGAGGTCTGTATATAACAATAACATACATATAAAAATTCGAAATGTTAACCCTGACACACAATTTATCAACAAGTCCTCCAACTCCACAGTCTATGATCTTAACTTTGTACAAATCTCGAACATAGATACCCACACCGCCACCTCTACCCTGCCTGTCAGCCCGCAGAAAGCTATATCCGGATATGTAAACCGCATCAGAAGAGCAGCCAGGAGAAAGCCAGGTCTCCGAGACGGCGAGTAGATCCAATGAATAAAGTTGCATTTGAGACGAGAACAATATAAATGAAGACAAAAGAGATCGCACATTTAAATGCCCAACTTTGAGCATCATGCTTTGGCGTTTACTAATATTTATTGCTTCTATAGAATTTTCTTTACATCCGCAATCCTGAAAAGAAACCGAACAATTTGACGCACCAGGAGGCAAAAGAAGTAACTGCTATGTCGAGGAAGTTTCAAAGTAATTCCTCTTCAGTTTTTCAAGATGCTGCTTGTAAACAAAACACTTTTCGCCTTCCCATGCAGCATGATCCGCGGAAAACTTCGAGGTCCCCGCCGCCCCAACAGCATCCCCCGCCGACCGGCCAGCAAGACGCCCCCGCTCAGCCGACAAGCAGTTGGAACATTTGCGCTCGGCAGAATGACAGTCCTTCACGGGGTGATCTCCAGCACATATCGGACACCTGCACTCAGCTCTGCAATATCTTGATGTATGTCCGTAACCATTGCAATTAAAGCACCTGACAACCGAAATGCCATCAAACACCGCACAACTGTCAAATCCCACGATTATCCTGCCCGCAGAGATCAGGGCATTGTAGGTCGCAATATACACATTTAAATCCGCTTGGTACATTTCGGCATTCTTCTTAGTAGCCTACCACCGCGTAATTCTGCAAGAAGAAATGTCCCCAACCAGCCCCGAATTCTGCTCACCAAGGTACCTAAGAAAATCCCCGTCCGGATAATTGCGAGTCATCCCCACCAACCTAATCCTTGGCTGAACCATTGCAAGCTTTTTCACATTGTATCCATCAGACATTTTTTCAGCTACAATTTTTCGTAGCACTTCAGCGTCACCAGCGCGACTACACCCCACAATTAAACCTCCCCCAGATGTTCCGGCTACAGCCTTAATTTCTAACTTTTTTGACAATGGATCTGCAACTCCCAAGATATCATCCTTAGTTTTCGACACCTGCTGTGACACGTTCTTCGGGGTAATTAAAATTTTCGTTTGTGGTACCTCGATTAGTTTCCGGGTGTATCCAACGCTCCGAGAGCGACCGGAGACGGCAACAGCATCCGCATATGACCGGCCCACGGCACCGCCGGGAGACACAGACGCGACATGGGTAGACCGAGAGGCGGCGCCGACAGCCTCATTAATTTTTGCACTTAACTCACTGATAACTTTGTCCATCTTATCTTCAAATAGCTGCTGAACTGAGTCTCGATTCATCTGAAACCCCGCGCACCGGCAGTCGCCACACTTCCAGTAGAGTCCCGGCACGCTCTTCAAAAGCTTCGACAGCCCGGAGGGCAGAGAAGCACACGCAAAATGTATTGGCCTTCCGCAATGTCCAGAACACGACAGTCCAGGAAAACTGGAGCCAAAGGGCTCATCACAGAAGTCGCACACCGGCGGCGGCATCCCGCACAGAAAGTAAACACCAGTTCAATACACGGAGTCTTTTTGGCGGAGGCGCCGGGCGAACGCCCGAAAAAAGTTATCACCGCGATCAGACAGTCGGAGGTAAACAACTTATATTCGCGGAAGATTGCGAACCATCCAACACCCATCAAGCCTCAGAACACGTACCGTTAGATGCGGAAATTAAAACTCTTTAATTCAGTACCAACCTCGCAACACATCGAACGGAATCACCACAACAAATCGACAAAACCCAGGAGCCCGCACAAAACACACCGGCTTTTTCAACATCCAATTTCAGTGTCTTTCAGTGTCCATTAAAAATAGTACTGGACGCAAGTGCAAAGACAGATAGAGGAATTTCGCCAAATGGTATTTTACACAAAGGTCCAAAATTGCAGGCTGATGTTAGAACGCTCCTATTAAATTTTCGATTGTTTAAATTTGCAATGACAACCGACTTAAAAAAGATTTTCCTACAAATTATTCTCTCTCCTAATGATAGAGATTTTCAAAGAATTCTCTGGAGGTCGTCCTGCGCAGAACCCATACAAACTTACACGCTTAATCGTGTTGCCCTTGGCTTAAAGTCTTCTCCATACTCCATACATTGCATTACGCACAGTTCGTTAGCTTGCCATTGATGAATCTAAACCTTTTCCCTTAGCGTCAGAAGTTGTGCTACGAGATACATACATGGATGATATGATTTCGTCTGTAGGTAGCCTGGATAAAGCTAGGATATTTCGTAGCGAGTTGTGTGAATTATTTTCCGCGGGAGGGTTTGATTTGGTCAAATGGAACACAAACTCTTCAGAACTTTTACTTGAAATACCTGAGCACAGTAAATTATATAATACGCTTGCATTTGACGAAAATTCTTCGGCTGTGTTAGGGCTGCAATGGCATGCTAGTACTGATCACTTTTCATTTAAACTAGGTATTCCGGAAAAAACATGTTCAAAACGAAATATATTGTCGGTAATCGCACGCATTTATGATCCGCTAGGATTTTTAGCACCTCTTATATTTTTCGCAAAAGTGTTAATAAAAGAACTGTGGAAAATTAAATTAGATTGGGATGATACGCCGCCTTTACATATTAGTAATCTATGGTCAGAATTTTGTGAAGAGTTGCACCTTATAGGTAACTTTCAAATACCTCGCCACTTATCAGTTTTTGAAAACACACCTGTCACCTTGATTGGGTTCGCAGACGCATCAGAAAAGGCTTATGGTGCGGTGGTGTTTATACGAGTGGTCTTGTCTGAGAATACATCTCGAAGCATGATGATTTGCGCGAAATCAAAGGTAGCACCTATGAAAACTGTGTTCATTCCAAGATTTCAACTCTGTAGAGCGCTACTGTTGAGTAAACTATTACATCTTGTAATTGATACCTTTGAGTCGCGGATTGCTATCAACGATATTTACGCATTTTCGGATTCCACTATCGCACTACATTGGATTCACGGATCACCATCTCGTTGGAATACTTTTGTTGCCAATCGAGTCGCAAAAATTCAAGATTTAATTTCACCTTCTCAATGGTTTCACATCAGTGGTAAAGAAAACCCAGCAGACTGCCTTTCACGGGGTTTGACACTTGGACAATTTGTCAAGCACAATAGTTTGTTATCAGGACCAAGCTGGTTAGTTTTGGATAAGTCCTTGTGGCCGATTAATGTTTTTGTCGATGACAAAAATATGAAGTGTGAAGCAAGGGAGAAGGGTGAAGTCTGTTGCGCCGCAAATATTAATAATGCAAATTCAATTTTAAATTTAGTAGATAGAATTTCAGATTGGAGGAAACTACTTAGAATTACGGTTTTTGTACTTCGATTTGTAAAATTGCTACCAATTCATGGTAAGACAATTTCCGCAGCTGATCTAAACAAATCGGAAACAATTTTAATATATAATCATTTATTGTGCTATAATTTATACATACAAAAGGAACGGCACCAACAATAAGTTGATTTTCATGCCATCCTAAACAACAACCAATCACAAAACGACAATTCAACAGTGTAATTACAACTCATGTTTACACCATGTAATAATAAAATAAGCCACCGTTTCTTAAAACTAATACTGGAGCATATGCAAATTAAAAGTAAAAAAAAAAAAGTAAAAAAGCCTATTAAGTTAATAGTATTCTAAGCCAAAATATGAAGAAAAAAGAAAACAAAAAAAAACTCAAATATAATTTTAAATAATAATACAAGAGACCCTCTCCGTATTTTAACCCATGTGCCTATACCTCTCAATAAGTGTTTCCCGGATAAGCCTTCTATAACTTGGCTCGTATAGAATTGGAGCGAATTCGTTGAGGAGGCTCACAGATACATATTCAAAACTGCTTTTAAATCGTTGCGTTCTATGTTTTGGAGTACAGTAATCCAGCCTCCGCAGCGTGAGTCCGTGAACCGAGGATCTGTGTTTAATCAAATCCATCAAGTATCCCGGAGACTTTGTCAGCAACAGATTTCTTAGGAAGCACAAATAGATGAATTTTACACGATAGCATACATTTAGCTCTCGCAGAGACAAAATATACGGCGTTACGTGATGCCGATACGGGACCCGCAGAACAAATCGCACTGCCATATTCTGTATTCGTTGCATTACAGCTTTGTTTGATATTGAAAGATGGTGATAGTAGACAGTTATACCGTATTCTATTTTAGGGTAGACCAGTGACTTCACTAGGCTCAATTTTATTTCCTTTGAGAGGAACGGCTTAAAATGATGCATAGATCTTAATAATGCCACAGCTACCCCATACATCTGTTTCACGTGCGCCTCGAAATTTAAATTATTATCTATTATTACTCCTAAATTACGGCCCTTTGCCGCGAAAGGAACCACCTCATCGCCCACATAGATTCCGTGTAAAGACAAATCGATTTTCTTCTGCAAGATAGCGTCACCAATGCACAATAGCACAGACTTTGCCGGGTTCAGTGCTAGGCTGTTTCTCCCACAGTACCCACCCAAGCCATGCAAGTCGCTGTTAATCTTGTAGGCAGCGTCCGCGGACTCCGCAACTTTAAAGGACACGTACGCCTGCACATCATCCGCGTACATGTGCCAGTTACAGAATTGAAACGATTCACCCATGTCAAACACAAAAAGCGAAAACAAAATAGGTCCCAAAATGCTACCCTGCGGGACTCCACTTTTCACATACATTCGCCTCGACTGCGCTCCACTCCATGTCACCGACTGCCCACGTTCATGTAGGTAATCCTGAAATAGACTCAATGTTTCCTCCGAAAACCCTAAGAAGTGCATTTTTGCTAGAAGCAGCTCAAAATTTACAACGTCGAATGCCTTTCTTTGATTTAAGAGGATTAAAAATGTCAACATGGAGTCGTCCATCGCACGAGCAATATCATTAGTTACCTTTAATAAAGCCGTCACCGAACTATGACCCCCCCGAAACCCGGACTGAAACCCAGGCAACAACGAATTCCGCTCGAGATAGGTCCGCACCTGATCCGCAACAACCCGCTCAAAAACTTTAGATAACGTTGGCAGCAAACTTATTGGCCTATAATCTAATAAATTTTTAGGAGAATGAACCTTTGGTATTGGCAACACGTAAGCCGTCTTCCACACCTCCGGAAAGGTCCCCGCGCTAATGCAATCATTTACAAGTTCCGCAACAACTGACACGCAAAAAGGTGCAACCAGCCCAAGCATAACACTGTTTATACCGTCCACGCCATAAGAGACCGTCTTTATGCCGTTGATAACCTTTATTACCTCTTCAGCCGTTACCGGGGTGATCGAGAAGGCTAGATCCTCTCTATATTTATTTTGCCGGTAAAACTCAATCAAATTATCGTCAATAACATTATCGTCTGCGATGTTAATGAAGAATTTATTCAAGTCATCAAGTTCCAATATTTCAGGACCCAAATGCTCCCCGCACATGCGGTTTCTAACCCTTCCTAGATTCCACGACCTTAATACTTTCCAAAGCTCGGCAGCATTGTTACCACAGCGCTCAATTTCAGGTGTCAAGAACGCTTTTTTTTCGCGCCTTATGGCTTGGTTAGTGTAATTTTTCAATGCGATATAATATTGTTTATGCTGCAGTAACCCCGTTCTTGCAAACCGCTTCAGCGCCCTATTGCGAATCAAAATCATTTTCCTGATGACAAATGTGATATACGGCTTCCTGCCAGCCGAACGAAGCTCGCGCAAGGGAGCATGCCTGTCAAACAAATGAAGCACCGTCTCATTAAACTTTGCCACCCTCAAATTAATGTCCTCAATCGAACGCAATGCATCCCAGTCAGTCCTTCTCGCGTCCCGCTCAAATTCAACCCGATCAATTCCACGCAGATTCCTCGTCCGTACCGGTCTTTTTGTTGGCAGGGTTACCTGCAGCTCAACATAGCACGTTACCAGCAAGTGATCGGTAATGTCACCCAAATCGAAGTTTTCTGGTTTAGCCACCCTCAACGAACCGCTCACAAAAATGACATCAATTAAAGTTTCGCTTGTTGTAGTGATGCGTGTTGGTTTTTCAACTATCTGCACAAGTTTATATCTATCGGCAACGCCCATCAATTTGCGACTTTTCCACGAAATTCGCACTATTCAAAAGATTTGTTTTACTAAAGAGTTTCATTTGCTGAAGAAAACGGGATGTAGCTCTCCGAATTTGCGAAATTTACGACCTTTTGTAAATAACGGGTTGCTAAGAGTAGGTGGTCGACTTGCTAACTCCACTTTAAACTATGATCAACAACATCCTATTTTACTTCCGAAGTCGCACAATTTAGTTAATTTAATTATTATTTATTATCATCGCAAAAACCTCCATGCAGGTCCGCATTTGCTATCATCCATACTTAGACAAAAATTCTGGATTTTGTCTAGTAGAGGATTTATTCGAAAGCTCATTCAAAAATGTAATGTTTGCTTCAAATTTCGACCTCGTTCACAACTTCCATTAATGGCAGACCTTCCAACCCCACGGGTGATCGAAGCAAAGGCTTTTTTTCACACGGGGGTAGACTATGGAGGTCCCTTTTCTATAACCTTGTCCCGTAGACGAGGAATCAAATCACAAAAGGCGTATATATGTCTTTTTGCTTGTCTCGCCACAAGTGCATTACACCTTGAAATTGCTTCTGATTTATCCACGGACACTTTTCTCGCCGCCTTCAAGCGGTTTTTATCACGTCAAGGCCCATGCGCAGTCATGTACTCTGACAATGGGACTAATTTTGTCGGAGCTAAAGCTCAACTCGATTCTTTATCCTAATTTGTGCGATCCGAACCTCTTATGGAAGCAGTTAAAAATGAGCTTGCGGAAAACCCAATTGAATGGAAGTTTAATCCTCCAGTCGCTCCTCATTTTGGAGGAATTTGGGAAGCTGGGATAAAGGTAGTAAAAATGCATTTAAACCGCGTTTTTGGTTCGCAAATTTTATCTTATGAAGAGTTTCCTACCGTTCTAGCACAGATCGAGTGTTTACTGAATTCGCGACCACTTTGTTGGTTAAGTTCTGATCCTGCTGAACCTTTAGCTTTAACGCCTGCACATTTTTTGACTTTCACACCTTTGAAGTCCTCACCAGCTAGTGACGTAACTCAGATTACTATCAATCGCTTATCTCGTAAGAAATTATTGGATCAGATAGTCCAATCATATTGGAAGCGATGGAATGTAGAATATTTGACTTCCTTACAATCAAGGCAAAGGTGGAACACTCCATCGTGTCCGGTAAAATCGGGAACCCTCGTGGTATTACGACAAGATGGTAGCACCCCTCTACAATGGCCTTTGGGAATTATTGAGGAGGTGTTCCCTGTTAAGGATGGAGTAATTCGCGTTGCTACTGTTAAAACAAAGACCGGCATATATAAGCGTCCTGTTGGACGATTGTGTATGTTACCTACACAGTAGGAAATTAAAACTTTAAGTTGTGAGCGTTCATTTCATTAAGTATTTTTTCCCTTTAATTATTATTTGGGGTTTATGCGACCAAACGCAATTCATATGAAATTTATGATTAAGTTAATTTATTATTTGCTTTTTGAAAGAACCTTTCAAGGCCGGGACAATGTTAGCGCCGGGAATAGGTTCTATTTCGTTATTTTTAAATTTGTTTATTTTGCTACACCACTATCTAACTTTAATATAAAAAGCTAGAGCGATAGCGACAATGGTGGTTTTTAGTTAGTAGAAAATAAGTAACCGAAGTACGAGGACGGAAATTATATTGAACGCATCCGTAGTTGGTCATCGAATTCTAGGCATCCAAATTCTTACCTTCCTACCCTACCTGTTTAAACCCCGAGAGTTCAGCATCAGATGGGGCGTTATTGAAAGTGAAAGGTAAGTTTAGTATCAGCTTATTCATAATCCTCCACCCGAATACGTGGTGGCGCTAACACACGCAATTTGCATATATTTGTCTTCAAACTCCCCAAACTCCTTTTCTTCAATTTCTGTAAATTCCGTACTATGAATCTCAGATTGTACCTTATTAAAATCGCTAAAAATTTGCTCAAATTGTAGTTTCATTAATTTAAATTGCGGAAGGTTTTCACGTGAAACTTGTAAATTTTTGCATGCATTAACTCGACGCGTAAACTGTGACTTGATCACACTACGTTTTCCTTTAAGTCGATTTAAATCTAAATTTTGTAGCTATAGATCCATATTTTCTTGATTTATACTCGTGTTTAAAAAATAACTTCTAATTTTTTAAAAATTATTTTACCTAATTGACTGAACCGATGCGTAACGATTCATCAAAAAATTATTGCTTAAATTTCTCAAAATTTCGGTTGAAATTTCAAAAATTCGGTTGCAACGGTCCGCATTAAAGAATTGAAAAAACCCCTTATATATCCTAATCCGAAAGTTCTAGCGTTTTTAATTTGTTGACCAAAATGTCCGCCATTAAATTTTTTGCTCTGAAAAAATAACATTTTAAGAAAAATTGTAGAATTTTTTTTATGCACCCAAATCACACCCCTTAAATCCTAAGCGGTACGCCCTAGGCAATTTCATCCCTGTTCAAAGTTGTTAGGACACACCGCTTAATGCCAAAAAAGTTTACTTCGATGAAATCTACAGGTCAGTTTCAGAGAAACGCAGATTTAAAAGCGCAAATTGCCGCAATCGACTCCTCTTCGTGTGAAACGCTTGAATTTCGCATTAGAGCAAAACCTACCACGTAAATTCCAAACCGTACGTCCTAGCTAATTTCACCCCTCCGCAAAAGTTGCTGGAACGCACCGCTTAATGCAGAAAAAATTTACTTTGGCGATATCCGCAGGTCAGTTTCAAAGATACGCGCGTTTAAAACGGCAAATAGCCGTAATCGTCTCCTTTTCTTTTCAAACGCTCGAATTTCGCATCAGAGCATAACTTACTCGGTAAATCCCAAACCGTACGTCCTAGCTAATTTCACCCCAACGCAAAAGTTGTTGGGATGCACCGCTTGATGCCAAAAAACTTTTTTTCGGTGAAATCTGAATGTCCGTTTCAGAGATACTCACAATAAAATACGCCAAATGCCGTAATCGTCACCTTTTTGTGTGAAAGACACAAACTTCGCATCACAGATTTCTTTCTTAATATTCGTTTTTCCCAACTTTTTTGATACTATCAAAAAATTTGTCTCACAAAAAATTTCTAAAAAACGCATATTAAGGGATGAAAATTTTTTTTTACGATTTCTTTCTGAACAAAAAATATCAAACGTCGCCATTTTTGTCAACAAATTAAATACGCTAAAACTATCGGATTTGGAGAAAAAATAAATTCTGTTTTTTTTTCAAAAAATTTTCTAAGTCCAAAACTAGGAAGACATTTTTTTTTTCATTTTTATCAATTGGGACAAACTTTTTGATGGTATTAAAAAAAAGTTGGGAAAAACGCTATTAAGGGATGAAAAAAATTTTTTTACGAATTTTTTCAAAATGTTATGTTTCCTTGGCAAAAATTTTAAATTTTAATTTTCTAAGTTCAAAAGTTGGAAAAAAAATTTTTTATTAAAGAATTTCCAAAAACGCATATCAAGGGATGAAAAAAAATTTTTACGATTTTTTTCTGAACAAAAAATATCAATTGTCGCCATATTTGTCAACAAGTTAAATACGCTAGAACTTTCGGATTTGGAGAAAAAAAAGAATAATTTTTTTTCAAAAAATCTTCTAAGTCCAAAACTAGGAAGACCCTTTTTTTTTCATTTTTATCAATTGGGACAAACTTTTTGATGGTATTAAAAGAAAGTTGGGAAAAACGAATATTAAGGGATGAAAAAATTTTTTTTACGAATTTTTTCAAAATGTTATGTTTCCTTGGTAAAAATTTTAAATTGCGGCCATTTTGGTCAACAAGTTAGATACGCTAAAATTTTTAGATTTGGAGATTTGGATAGTTTTAGTTTTTTTTTTTTAATTTTCTAAGTTCAAAAGTTGGAAAAAAAAATTTTTATTATAGAATTTCTAAAAAACGCATATCAAGGGATGAAAAAAATTCTTTACGATTTTTTTCTGAACAAAAAATATCAATTGTTGCCATTTTTGTCAACAAGTTAAATACGCTAGAACTTTCGGATTTGGAGAAAAAAAAGAATAATCTTTTTTCAAAAAAATTTCTAGGTCCAAAACTAGGCAGACATTTTTTTTTCATTTTTATCAATTGGGACAAACTTTTTGATGGTATTAAAAAAAAGTTAGGAAAAACGAATATTAAGGGATGAAAAAATTTTTTTTACGAATTTTTTCAAAATGTTATGTTTCCTTGGTAAAATTTTTAAATTGCGGCCATTTTGGTCAACAAGTTAGATACGCTAAAATTTTTAGATTTGGAGATTTGGATAGTTTTGTTTTTCTTTTTTTTAATTTTCTAAGTTCAAAAGTTGGAAAAAAAAAATTTTCATTTTTATTCTTCACTTTATTCATTTGAGACAAACTTTTTGATAGTATCAAAAAAGTTGGGAGAAACGAATATTAAGAAAAAAATCTGTGATGCGAAGTTTGTGTCTTTCACATTAAAAGGTGACGATTACGGCATTTGGCGTTTTTTATTGTGAGTATCTCTGAAACGGACCTGCAGATTTCACCGAAAAAAAGTTTTTTGGCATCAAGCGGTGCATCCCAACAACTTTTGCGTTGGGGTGAAATTAGCTAGGACGTACGGTTTGGGATTTACCTGGTAAGCTATGCTCTGATGCGAAATTCGAGCGTTTGAAAAGAAAAGGAGACGATTGCGGCTATTTGCCGTTTTAAACGCGCGTATCTTTGAAACTGACCTGCGGATATCGTCGAAGTACACTTTTTCGGCATTAAGCGGTGCGTTCCAGCAACTTTTGCGGAGGGGTGAAATTAGCTAGGACGTACGGTTTGGGATTTACGTGGTAGGTTTTGCTCTAATGCGAAATTCGAGCGTTTCACACGAAAAGGAGTCGATTGCGGCAATTTGCGCTTTTAAATCTGCGTTTCTCTGAAACTGACCTGTAGATTTCATCGAAGTAAACTTTTTTGGCATTAAGCGGTGTGTCCTAACAACTTTGAACAAGGATGAAATTGCCTAGGGCGTACCGCTTGGGATTTAAGGGGTGGGATTTGGGTGCATAAAAAAAAATTCTACAATTTTTTTTTAAATGTTATTTTTTCAGAGCAAAAAATTTAATGGCGGACATTTTGGTCAACAAATTAAAAACGCTATAACTTTCGGATTAGGATATATGAGGAATTTTGTTTTTATGAAAATTTTTGTAAGTCCAAAAGTCTGGAAATTTTTTATTTTATTAATTGAGACACATTTTTTGTTTGTATCAAAAAAGTTGGTAATAACGCAAATTAAGGGATGAAAAGTTTTTTTTACAAATTTTCTCAGAATATAATTTTTTCTGGGCAAAAAATGTAAATTGCGGCCATTTTGCTCAACAAGTTAAATACGCTGAAACATTCGGATTTGGAGATACAAAAAATTATATTTTTTTTTCAAAAAACTTTCTAAGTCCAAGATTAGGAAAAATTTGTTTTTTTTTATTTTTATCAATTAAGACCAATTTCTTGATGTTATCAAAAAATTTCTAAAAAACGCATATTAAGGGATGAAAATTTTTTTTACGATTTTTTTCTGAACAAAAAATATCAATTGTCGCCATTTCTGTCAACAAGTTAAATACGCTAGAACTTTCGGATTTGGAGAAAAAAATAATAATTTTTTTTCAAAAAATTTTCTAAGTCCAAAACTAGGAAGACATTTTTTTTTTCATTTTTATCAATTGGGACAAACTTTTTGATGGTATTAAGAAAAAGTTGGCAAAAACGAATATTAAGGGATGAAAAAAATTTTTTTACGAATTTTTTCAAAATGTTATGTTTCCTTGGTAAAAATTTTAAATTGCGGCCATTTTGGTCAACAAGTTAGATACGCTAAAATTTTTAGAATTGGAGATTTGGATAGTTTTAGTTTTTTTTTTTAATTTTCTAAGTTCAAAAGTTGGAAAAAAAAATTTTTATTATAGAATTTCTAAAAAACGCATATCAAGGGATGAAAAAAATTCTTTACGATTTTTTTCTGAACAAAAAATATCAATTGTCGCCATTTTTGTCAACAAGTTAAATACGCTAGAACTTTCGGATTTGGAGAAAAAAAAGAATAATTTTTTTTCAAAAAATTTTCTAAGTCCAAAACTAGGAAGACATTTTTTTTTTCATTTTTATCAATTGGGACAAACTTGTTGATGGTATTAAAAAAAAGTTAGGAAAAACGAATATTAAGGGATGAAAAAAAAATTTTTACGAATTTTTTCAAAATGTTATGTTTCCTTGATAAAAATTTTAAATTGCGGCCATTTTGGTCAACAAGTTAGATACGCTAAAAATTTTAGATTTGGAGATTTGAATAGTTTTATTTTTATTTTTTTTTAATTTTCTAAGTTCAAAAGTTGGAAAAAAAAAATTTTCATTTTTATTCTTCACTTTATTCATTTGAGACAAACTTTTTGATAGTATCAAAAAAGTTGGGAAAAACGAATATTAAGAGCGCTATCCACGGCATTATTTCGTAGGGCTCGTCTCACTCTCTTAATTTTGAAGATAATTTAATGCGGTTTTTACCAAAAATTTTTAAAAGATTTTCTTAATCTTGCTTGATTCCCAATTTTTGTTTAATAAAAAAAACGCGTTTTTATTTTTGCGTATTACACACAAAATTGCATTTTTAGGGTCATCCTGCATTGCTGACGTAATTTTATAAGTGTTAGCAGAAGTACAAAGAAAAATATTAAAAATTAACGATTCAAGACGAAATCTACGAGTAGGTGGCAACCCCGTGCAATATGAGCGGAACGAGCCGGAAAAAGTGATGGTCCATATTATTACCATCCAAAGAATTCTACCGTGGGTTGCTTCTAACTTTCTTAATTTTGAAAAGAATTTAATGCGGTTTTTACCAAAAAATTTTGAAAAAATATTCTTGATCTTGGATGACTCCCAACTCTTGTTAAATAAAAAAAATATTTTTATATTAGGGTATCTATTACACATAAAATTGTTTTTCTAAAGTCATTCTGATTTGAAAATATAATTTTATATGTGTCAACAAAATTGCACTGGAAAATTTGAAAAATTAACGATGCTGCTACTTTCTTATTTTGTATTATATGGTGCTTATTAAGCGTTATTCGACAATGTGTGATATAAGTATATTTTAGAAACAAAATAAAATAGAAATAATTAAAAGAAGAAAAACTCGCTTTATACGATAGTTCAGTTTTACACATTTTGCAAGTGTGCACCGTTCGAGTCGATAAGATGAGAAAAATTCCATAATTTAATTGTTTTTGTTTTGGAAAATCGGAAATAATAAATTATTCACTTCAGTAAGTTGTACCTTGCAGCAAAAGTGTAAATTGTCCCCGATGCAACGTGGTGAATTCCTCACAAGAATAAAGAACTAACCATCAATAAAAATTGAAGGAAAGGGTGACAAAGTGGGTAGACCATAATATTTTATTACTTTGAAAATTTATAAAATCAAGCAAAATTTTAAATACAAGTGCAAGTAAGGTAGGCTTATGGAGAAAAATAAAAGAGTAAGCGAGACATAAGCAGTGTTCGATGCAGGTAGACGTTTCTTCCGATCCGTATCCGTTTCCGACTGCTCGACCAAAGTTCAACAATATTTTACAAGTCGCAGGTCACATTTATCCCTTTTCGGGACTAAAATTACGAAATGACGAATCTCAGTGATTTTTACCACCAAGAAGCAGTTCTATCAGTTCATTTTAGTACATTATCTAAGGCGCACACGATAGTAACGAGTATCTACTATTATTTGTTGATAGTGTATTATTTTAATATAAACATCAAACATTCTTATATTAGAGTGAATTAAGTTAGTAACAAGTTATAAAAATGGGCAGTGTCACAAAGAATAAAATATCGTCAAATCGTCGTGTGAAGAAACCTTCTAGAAAACCCAAAAGTCGCAGAAATGTTTGGCTAAAGAGAGTGCAGTAAGTGTCGTATTAAATAGCAAATAAATCGTGTCTGCATGTCCTATTATTAAATAGGAATATTGACTGTTAATTGGATTAAATTACAGTAAAATACAACAAAAAGACAATGCAACTACTAGAACAGCACCAGAATGTAAATCTCTACAGAAGAAACAACAAAGCGATATGTAAGTTAAAAAATGAAAAAAATAAGAGCAGACCCTTTTCTTTATTATTATTTTTAAATATTAGAACTGCACAACCTGGATGTAGTCATTGGGAATCTTATGAAGAGAAAAATCCTGTAAATAATGACACACCGTCTGCGGCAGCATCGTCATTAGAAAAGAAGTAAGTTAGACGCTAAGTATAATGTTCAGAACACTACACATATTTTGCAATTTGCTGGTAGTCAAGTAATAATAATTTGTGTTTTATTTTCAGTATTCCAAGTGTACTTCCAAATTTTTTAAATTTACCGCCTAAGCAAATTTATCCTGAAGGCAGACGCTTGGTAGATGTAAGCTGTTTGTTTAAACAGTTTCCACAGATTGCGAATCATACACCTTTCGATTGTACAATTGCAGACATGTATGTAATAAAAGAGCAACGAAAAGGTTTGCAAAGTTCATTTATCTTAAAATGTAAAATGTGCGGCATTGAAAAAAACCTGCAATTTTTTGACGACACTGAAGATACTCAAGTGAACGTTAACTCTTCTATTACCCTCGGCATTGTATCTACCGGTATTGGATATTCTGCAGCAGAGGAATTAATGGGGGTATTAAATGTACCAGTTATGTCTCCCCAAACGTACCAAAAATGCCATGCAGAGATATCGAGTACAATACACGAAACAGCTTGGAAAAGTATGGAAGAAGGTGCTTTGGAAGAAGCAAACATTGCAAGGGAGCTGGGGGAAGTTGACAAAAATCAAATTCCATTTATTACAGTTATAGCAGATGGTGCGTGGTCTAAGCGCTCCTATAATGTAAATTATGATGCAGCATCAGGTGTGGTAAGTAACAAAATCATTGTAAACGAAGTGAAAAACTTCCAACTGTTCACAATAAAATTATTATTATTACTATTATTTCTAGGCTTGCATTATTGGGCAGAGAACAGGAAAAGTGTTATTTTTGGGAATTAAAAATAAATACTGTTGCTTATGTTCTCGGGCTGAAGCAAAAGGTCTATCTCCTATTCCTGAACATTTATGCTTCAAAAATTGGAAAGGCACTTCTACTCGTATGGAATCGGAAATCATTGTAGAAGGTTTTAAGCGTTCTGTAGAAATGTATGGAATACAGTATTTGCGGTTGGTTGGTGATAAAGACAGCAGTGTCACAAAAAGGTTGATTGAAGCAAGACCTTATGGTAATGTGTTGGTTCAAAAAGTGGAATGCAGGAATCACCTTCTAAGAAATTTTTCCAACAAGATGCGAGAAATATGCAGTAAGTAAGAGTAAAAGTTAAGATATGTAATATCATCTATTTAACTTTAATTGCAGACAGAAAAAGAAGCAGCTCAAAAAATGTACCTGTATCACCACTTTTGAGAAAGATCGTGACAAGTAACGTATTGCGGCTTAGAACAGCAGTTACAAAAGCAACTGCATATAGAATAGCTGAAGAGTCGACGTTTGAGCAGAAAGTGGGATCGTTGTGTGAAGATATAAAAAATTGCCCCTCACACGTTTTTGGAGAACACAAAGAATGCGCCAAATTGCGTTATTTTAAATGTTCTCCTAAGGATAACGAGAAAAATTTAGTTCCGGACATGATGGCTTGTGGTCTGTACCAAGATATAGAAACGTGCTTAAACAGACTGATATACAATGCATCCAGTTTAATTTGTAATATGAACAACAATTTAGCTGAACAATATAACGCAGTGGTTTGCAAGTTTGTTGGTGGGAAACGAATAAACTTTTCCTTGAAGGGTTCCTATACGACAAGATGTGAAGCTGCCGCAATTTCTTTCAACAGTGAGGGTAATTATCACAGAGTGATGCATAAGGCACTGATTCAAAAAAGTCCAAGTGCATTCACTGGGAAGTATTTGAATAAAATAAAAACAAGACGACTGTATTATCGACAAAAAAGAAATTCCGGACGGCAATTATTTAAATCCACAAGAAAGAGAGAAGTTACTTTGCCTGATGAAGATTATGGTGCCATAGCCATAGAAACACAAGATCTTGTCAAAGAAGAGTTCAACGAAAAACGTCAAACGTTCTTGAGTAGTTTACGAAAAACTGCGGAAGAAGTAGTAACCCTTGAGGAACGAACTAGAGGCCAAGGTGGAAATCCAATGTGGAAGCAAGAACGATCTTTAAGGCTAACGGCATCTAATTTTGGAAGTATTTGCAAAATGCGCCCTAATACTTCATGCAAAAATAAAGTAAAGGAGTTGTTGTGTACCAAATTTATGGGTAATAATGCCACGCAATATGGTACAGATCACGAACCTTTTGCTCTAAAGCAATTTGAAAATGAATACAAGCTGGAAGTATCACCATGCGGCTTGTTTATTGATGCTGAACATGGTATATTTGGGGCAAGCCCTGATGGATTAATCGGAGAAACGGGCGTTATTGAAATAAAATGTCCGAAAAAGATCCAAACAGTAACCCCTTTGGAAGGAATAAAAAAAAACTCATAGATTTCGCAACTCTTGATGGAGATAATTTAGTTTTAAAAAGAAACCATAACTATTTCTATCAAATTCAAGGTCAACTTGAAATCACTAACAGGGAATATTGCTATTTTATTATATGGTCTCCTTTAGGAATGTTAATGGAAAAAGTAAGTAATATAATAATGGATGCAGAAATTACGGTTGTTTTTTACAGATTAACAGAGATCGAGCATTTTATAAAACCAAGATGGAAGAAAAATTAAAAATATTTTATTATAAATGCCTCCTACCAGAAATTATCGATCCACGATATACTAGAGGAATGAAAATCCGTAATCCATCACGAGCTGATTAATCATATATATTTTTTTTGGTTCAATTATATATATAACTATTTACATATATATGTGTATTCCATGATTAAAATATGTTTTCCAAATGAATTGATTTTTGTCATACATATGTAGGGGTCTCTTTTATGATTTTAGCCCCGGGCTTTTAATTTGAACTTACACTACTCTGTATAAAACAGCAGCACAAAAATAACACATTTTCAAACGTAGTTTGATATTATATTCATAGCCAACAGAAACTGTGGTCAGACACCCCCGATTTTTTTTATTACTGGATCTTTATCAACAAAATAGAAAATCGTTCAAGCTAATTATTTATTTTCATATCAATAAAGTATTTATTTTATTTCTGCCGACACTAAATATTACTATCGTAAATCAGCGTCTTCCTGAAAACACGATGCATTCGAACCGGGCGGCAGGCAGTAGTTTTACTGACAAATCTACAATGTTGCCAGTTGTCGAAACTTGCATATTTCGTCCGAAATGGTTCGCCACCTACGTAGTTGGTTCGACGGTCTCCGGCAACAGGTTACACTTGAAATGCAACATGGTTCGGACGTCTGAGATCATTTGCTCGAAATGGTGTTAGTGATGGAGGTGAGGGGCGTACATGCGGGAAGTCGGAGCAGATCAGCTGATGGATAGCGCTCTTAACTCCAAACTCTCAACGGTCAATGAGATATTGAACATCAAAATTGGTTCACTCCAAAATAACTTTACAACATATCTTTCCTGCCTGATAATTTCAAAAATAACAGAGAATTTGCCCACCAAAAGCTTCAACAAATCTAAGCTAAATATTCCTAGTAATATAAAGCTCGCCGACAATAATTTTTATCGATCAGCACCAATTGATATTTTAATCGGTGCAACGCATTTCTACAAATTAATGTGTGTAGGTCAAATTTCCTTAGGTGAAGACCTGCCGATATTGCAAAAATCACTTTTAGGTTGGTTGATTTCAGGCAATCTACTATTGCAAAATTCTTCCCCAAACATTACAGCAAACCCGATTTGTGCAAATGTGTTGTCGAACGACTTTGAAAGTTTGCACAATTCCTTAACAAAATTTTGGCAAGTTGAGGATGTAAAACCAAATGATAAATTGTCATTATTATCCCGTGAAGAAAAATTTTGTGAGCAACACTTTATGAAAAACGTCGCACGAGACATAAATGGCAAATTTATAGTTTCCATTCCCTTCAACAATAAATTGGCTGATTTAGGCGAATCTAAAGCATACGCTTTAGAAAGATATTACAGTTTGGAAAGAAAACTTGCTAAAGATCCACAACTTCAGAGTCAATACAGTAAATTCATTCATGAATATATCAGCTTAGGTCCTATGACAAAGCTTTCCAAGCCTCAAAAGCATGAAAATACAGCTAATTTTGATAATACAATTCCTGTTTTGGATGGACACATCTCTACTAAAGGTGTTCCAATTTTTTATCTTCCACACCACGCAGTGTTAAAAGCAAATTCATTGACAACAAAGCTGCGCGTTGTCTTCGATGGCAGTGCAAAATCCAGTACAAACATTTCAATCAATGATACTCAATTAGTAGGTCCTGTCATTCAAGACAATCTTTTTTCAATTTTGCTTCGTTTTCGTCAACATAAGGTCGCCTTAACCGGTGATTGCAAAAAGATGTATCAAATGATACTAGTGAATCCTGAGCAAAGGAAATTTCAGTGCGTGCTTTGGCGTGATCATATCGATCAGCCCATCGAAATCTACCAGTTAAATACCATCACCTACGGCACTGCCTCTGCTAGTTACTTAGCAACCAAATGCCTCCAGCATCTGGCTGAATCAAATCAGGAACAATTTCCGAAAGCTTGCAGCATAATGAAGTCAAGTTTCTATATGGACGACTTATTGTTTACAGGAGAAACGGTAGAAGAAGTCTGTCAGATAAAAAATGATTTAATCAGAATTTTGTCTAGCGCTGGCATTTCAATCAGAAAATTCTTGTCAAATGATCCAAATGTAATTCAACAGCCAAATAACTCTAGCATGCCTTTAATGTTTACCGTTCCACTTGGAGAAAGGTCCAACGCTAAAGCTCTAGGTCTTTCATGGAATTCGATAACAGATAATATTTATTACAATGTCCAAATTAAAAATCACGGTCCTTCGAATACAAAACGAACCATACTTTCAATGTTATCTCAACTATTTGATTCTTTGGGTCTTTTATCTGCAGTTATAATTAAAGGAAAAATAATGATTCAAAAACTGTGGGAGCTTAAACTCTCCTGGGATGAAGGTATTCCAGAATTATTAGATACCGAGTGGAGTGATTTCAAAAGACAATTGAATTTATTGAGTTCACTTCAAATTCCTCGTTGCTTCACTCCCTTAGCATCCTGCAAGATACAATTGCATGGGTTTTCAGATAGTAGTCATATTGCATACGGTGCGTGCATCTATGTAAGATGCGTTGATTTAAACGGAAGCATTACCACTCGATTACTGTGTTCAAAATCTCGGGTTGCTCCACTATATACTACAACTATTGCTCGGTTAGAGTTATGCGCAGCAGTTCTGCTAGCTCAGTTAATGCAAAAGGTACAAACAGCATTGTCTACAAGTTGTGAACAAGTTTTCTTGTGGACGGACTCTACTATAGTCCTTAATTGGTTTCATTCAGCTCCATACAAAGATAAAACATTTATAGCTAATCGCTTCGCTACCGTTCAAGAAATGTTTTCCCACCGATGCTGGCATCACGTAAGGTCAGAGCTAAATCCTGCAGACTTGGTCTCTCGAGGCATTAACGCCTCTGAAATTTTACAAAATCATTTATGGTGGAGCGGTCCCAATTTCTTATCAGCTGACGACGAATTCTGGAAAACATCTTGTTTCAAATTACAAGATACCGAAGTATCTGAGTTAAAAACTACCTCTCTGGTGGCAGCTAATGCTCACATTCCAATCAAACTGTCTCTTTTCGACAAGTTTTCATCCTTCATTAAGCTACAGAGAGTCACCGCCTGGCTGCTCCGTTTTAGCAAAAACTGCAGGATGTCTCCAGATAAACGGAACTTCAATCATCTATCCACTGAAGAATTGAAACACGCTTCCTATGCGTTGGTAAAAATTTGTCAGTGCGAAACATTTCCAAAAGAGCTAAAGTCATTATCATTAAATCAAAAGTTAAATTCAAAATCAAATCTTTTATCCTTAAATCCATTTTTGGATGAAAATCAGTTTATAAGAGTTGTAGGTAGAATAAGAAATTCGCAATTTGCATACGACAAAAAACATCCATTGCTCTTGTCCAAAGAGCATCCTTTGACTCATTTATTAATGAAACATTATCACTTAAATTTAATGCACTGTGGTGCTCAGCAGCTAATAGCTTGTGTTCGTGAGCAATATTGGCCTCTCTCAGGCGTGAGTGTCGCAAAGAAAATGGTGAGAAACTGCATTAAATGCTTCAAAGCAAATCCTGTTTCAAATAATCCTCTTATGGGTGATCTGCCTTTAAAACGCGTTCAACCGAGCACTCCCGTATTCTATCACACTGGTCTTGACTATGCTGGTCCCATTTTGTTAAAGGATAGAAAAACAAGAGGATCCAAACTCATTAAATGTTATATCTGTCTGTTCGTGTGCATGGTAACAAGGGCTATCCATTTGGAAATTGTCACTGATCTTACTACCGATTCGTTCCTTGCTGTTTTGAAACGCTTCATAGCTCGTCGGGGCAAAGACTATTCCATATCCAGTGACAACGCAAAAAATTTCATTGGCGCTAATAATCAGTTGCTGGATTTGTATAGATTTTTGCAATGTAAGTGTACAGGACCGTTCAAGGTTAGCATCAGGCGGCATGGTCCTTTTGGATTATCCGTACGTCAAACGGACAATAACGGGTGGCATGCAAAACTTTGACGTTCAAGGACAGGAATAACTGTTAGGGGTTTTTCCCACCCCCATTAATCTTAACGGTTATTACGGGGAATTCCCGTCTTGACACTATATATAGGACCAACATTTGTAGTTTAGTTTAGTTTTTAAGATTTCACCGTACGATCAAGAACTCCTCCCATTGTAAGTTAAGTAGTTAAAATAAATTATAAAAACACTGCAGCACTTCATTTAGCCTGCTCATTGGTCCTTCGAACCCGATATTTCAATGAGCGCCAATGAAGCGTATTACCAGCCCGATATTTCACCGAGAAATTATCATATTGGTCCATCGACACGATATTTCACCGAGAAATTATTACCAACGAAAATTGAAGCAAATATATTGTTCTTCAAGAATTTTACTACTGTTACTACTTCAATCGGAGTCTTAGCGGACAGCAACGAGCTGCCCCAATAACGAACGCCAACGAGGCCTATTTCCAGCAACGAGCTGCCCCAACAACGAGCGCCAACGAGGCGTATTACCAGGTTAGTGGTTCCCAATCCTTTCTATTAACCTATTCCCATCGTAATCGTTTATCTTATAATTTTTATATTTAAATCGTAATTGTTCACCGAGAACTTTATAATTTAACTTAATTCTTTTATTGCATAATCGAAAAAATGTCTCTTAACGAACTAAGAATGTTAATTATTAAACGTACTGCAGTGAGTCGCAGAAAAATATTTTTTTTTTATCCAAGTGCGGGACAAACAACATTCACAAAAGACATTACGAAATTCCAACCCGGTCGGTCTTTGAATATAGTTAAGAAATGCCCGGAAACAGTTTAGTGTTTCCAGATGTAACAACGGCAGCGGCTATTTGTAATTTAGATTTAGGAATTCGTGTGAAAACAGCTCGATAATTAAACATAATGTCCGAACCACCCTAAAAGTCAACCCGGGAAGTCATAAAGCTATCATCCTTTCAACCGGCGAAAGTTGGACCGCTAGCGGGGTGCCTTCTGCCGGTACTCGAGGGCCATTTAGCACACATGTGCGTCAATAGGACCTGCTCTAAGAATGCCGAACTAATTTCTTCCAAGAACCAGACCATCTGCACGAAACTAACATAAATCTCGCGGAGGAACAAAGAAACGCGAAAAACGCGCGAATTAACAAAGAAGTTTAATTATCGAAACTGTTTAATCTAAACTAACCACGTAGATAACTTAGCATAAAGCATGTACCACCATCGCGATCGTCTACTGTCGGATATGGTTTTGGCACCCGTCGTCCAAGTACCAAGATACTTGTAATTTATCATAATTTCATCCGTAAAAAGGTAACGCAATCGAAAAACGGGCAACAAAGGAATGGGAACCTTCACCCTCTTGAATCATCACAAATGCAAGTCTTATCCAGGTTCAAAAATATGAAATTCGATTGGTTTATCTTTCCGGGAGTTACTAACAATTTGGGTCATAATAATATTTGTAACTGGAAGAAGGAATTACCGAAGGGTTGTTATTATTGACGTAAATTTGTTACTGCCCTTCAATTCAGTACCACTGGCGACATCTCTATTACGACAGACCAACCCCAAATTGTAGGGCGCTATCGGCCGTTTCGGTACTCGAAACCCCGAAAGTACGCAAGCGGGAACGAAAACCCAACCAACAGCGCTAAAGTTGCCTCATTTTACCGTACAATAAATTAATTTAATTTTATCAGAAAGTACACTAAACTTCCCTTAAATACAGCAAAACTACCGCCACTAAGAGCAAAACCCTTTTTAAAACCGACCAACAACTTTCGGTAGTTCTACTCCAGTAATTTCAGGAATTAAATTAATTAAGGAGCGTTGACTTTAATTGGTTCTAAAGAAACTCTAAAGTTTCTCATGTTCATGGTTTCTGGGTAAATCTAGTAGTCTCTTCTAGGAGTACCTTCGCTAATTACACGGTAATTAGGTAAATCACGCTAATCAAAGCTTCCAAGACCAACCACGATTACGAGGCTCCTTAAGGGTCAATTTCCAAAGGTACCACCACCAACGCGTTCCAACCCCGTCCCAGTTATAAGCGCGCCCTGAGAGCAGGACCGGGATTCAGATCCGAACTTCCGAGCTCACGACAGTCTGTATTGATTTTATCGAACGGCGTCCCGTGAATCTTCCGAATTTTCGAGTTTGTGTTTTTTTTTCTTTCTTCACCGTCTCAATTAAATTCCGTTTTGCCTTCATTAATTTCCGTTCAGGTTATATTAAATTTTGTGTTTCTTTCACTGTGTTTCTTCAAGTTCAATTGTATTTAAAATCCGAAAAGCCGCGTCCGAACTAAGTGCCTGTGATTGTGTTGAAAGTGGTTGACCAAGCCCTTTTTGGATTACCAGGTGGCACTCCCATTTCTAGCAGCAGCATGTCTCTTCCGGTGCGAAGATCCAGGTTAGTCCATAATTAGAACATACGGTTGTAGCAAAGGTGATTTAACAAATGTGGAAATAACTCCCCAAAGCCGTCAGGTTTTGCTTACGAGCAAGCTTCTAATTCTTAAATTCTTCTTGTCCAACGTGACTTCGTCACGTCAAGTTGAATCATTATCAAGTTCTCACCCAACAGTAGAAAACTGTGGTGGAAACCCTTTCAGCGATCTCAGCAAGACGATCAAGTCTCGTTTTATTTCTTTAATACAGTTCTGCGCTCCCTCCTTGCATTTAACCATTTCCCATGGTCGGATAAATTCCGTTCGGGGAATTCGAGCAAGACCTTCGTGTCTACCGGTGTTTTCCAGGGGTGTTTTCCGACTATTACGAAGTTGTGTCCATCGAGGGAATAAAGAGGTCCGAGACCCTGGCTTAAGCCTAAACATTTTTATTACTGATGCCCCAAGGGGATAGGTAAAATGCAGTTATCCCAAAAAAACCCAACCCTTCCCTAAATAAATAATAAAAATTAATTAACTGCCATCGATGGAGCAAGAAAGGCATAACGGGTCGCTAAATTACCTTCTGTTACCCGGGGACCGGCTACCGCGACGCGAGGGAATCTTAGCTAAGCGCCAGGGAAGTTTAGGCACCAAATTTTGACGACTCGACCATAGGTGGTAATTTGACTGAATTTACAATTAATTTGGGCAACTCATTTCCAAGGTGCAAGGCAGTATTTAGAATAGTTGGCAAGCAGCGAGCGGCGGCGTAGTTAGTGGCATGAATAGAGCCGAGCCCTAGTTATCAGTTAACCAGCATAACGTAAACAATTTCTAATTTTATTTTCTCTGTTGTGAATTCAAGATAACGCACACCCTACGGTCATCCCTCTCTTATCCCAAGCCTCCTTCCAATTCTAGGTAATTGTCGACTAATTAATCTCTCCAACATCTATGAAATTGTCTTCAAACATTGAACTTTTCTCTTCTACCACATATCGTCGATGTACTCGCTCTTTTGATCACCAGAATCTATCACCACACCGTTTGCTATGACCTATGTTAGAATAAAAATTGCAGCTATATGATTACGTCATATTTTTCTCATACGCCATATCTGAACGAGCTCATACCATCTGTAACCAAATCTGTACCCGTCTATCTAGGCGAAATGAACCAAAAGTAACGCTCCGCATGTATGTTCGTTAGACTAAGCACTCGCGGATTGTCACGAACCACAAACTTCCACCATGTCAATTTAGTTAATAAATTTGTTCTTTTGATGATTGTGTATTTTTCCGCACCCATTAGTACGGCACTACTCTGAATCCGAATTTGGTCACTAAGAAATACGAATTTGTCTAAAGATTAGGGAGCACAGTTTACTCCCATTTTCAGGCGAATTGTCTTAATTAAAACACAACGTAGAGGTCCATAATTTTTCTTAGATCCAGCCGAGAGCCAGCCAGCTTTGAGTAAAAGTACCCCCCCTTGATCGACGGTAAGTGCATTGTGTTCGCAATTACATTGATTGAAATTAAAATAAAAACTTTAATTTTTTATCTTTGAGTATTTGGGGGCACGAATCACTACAGTACTTACGTTAAACAGAAATTAACAAACATCGAGACATTTATGAATCAATTTAACGTCGAAAATGGTAATATAATTCTCATAAAAAATCGAATTGATCAAATGTCTTCCATTAAGACAGAATTCGAAAACAATAATTTAGAGATCATGCTATTTGACGAGATTTCGGACGGTATGGAGCCCAAAGACAAACAGAGAGGTTCATATCAAGCAGAATTCGACGAAATGTCCGCTTTCGATGAGCGGTGGAACAATTTATTAGGCGAAATGAAAACCATTTATGAATCGCGACAAGAGAAATTAAAATCTAGCAATTCGTCGTCCGCGTCTTCAGATTTTCACACGTCGGATACGCATTCTGGCCGATTTAACGTAAGACTGCCCATTATAAATTTACCAGAATTCAGCGGAGCTTACACCGAATGGTTACCATTTTTTGACACCTTTCAATCATTAATCCATGAGAACAATTCATTAGATGATTGTCAAAAATTTCATTATCTCCGATCCTGCCTAAAGGGAGAAGCGCATCGAGCTGTCGAATCATTATCTACTTCGAGTTCAAATTACCGATCTGCATGGGATATTCTTCAAAAACGATATAAAAACACGCGTCTTATAGTACAAGATCACGTACGAGCAATTTTGAATTCCCCTGAAATTGTTAAATGTTCAGCCAGTTCCTTACGCGCGATTGTAGATGATGTTATTTCGAATTTGCAGTCGTTAAAGCTCCTAGAAATTCCGGTAGACACCTGGGATGCCATTCTGGTCCAGATAATTATATCGAAATTAGACTATCAAACGCGTAGAGAGTTCGAATTAAAGTTAGACACGGAACCGCCAGCGTTAACTGATTTAATTAATTTTTTGGAAAAGAAAATTGTCGTTATAGGCTCAATCGTTTCATCTAAGTCCGATAAACCTCGGTCTCATTCGCTTTCTAATAACAAGAAACCAATTTCTGCAATCGGGTATAATCGCACGTCACATATTGTTACAAAAAATTATTCTTGCTATTTTTGTGGTAAATCGCATTTCATTAATCAGTGTAATGATTTTCTGCGTCTTGGCATCAAAGATCGAATAAAACAGGTCACAGATCGCAAACTGTGTATTAATTGTCTACGCAGAAATCACGTATTATCCGAATGTAAGACTTCGGAATGCAAAATCTGTAAAGCGCGTCATGATACTTTACTACATAAATCTAATCCATCGACCATTGAGAACCCCCCAGCTAATGTGACTGTAGTATATCGTTATCCAGTTAGAAAATATAGTCATATTATTCTATCAACTGCTGTAATTAGGGTTAGAGACAGTTCCGGTGTTTATCATCAATGTCGTGCGTTATTAGATTCTGGTTCCCAATTAAATTTGCTGTCGAAATCAATGTGCAAAAAATTAGGTTTGAAAACGAACAATAATGGCATTTCGATATCAGGCGTTAACGGACAAAGTAGTCACACCGCGAAAACGGCCGTAGTTCAAATGAAGTCCATTTGCGGGTCTTACATAACTTTAATAGATTGCTCAATTGTTGATCATGTAGCAGAAAATCTTCCAACGTACGAATTTGACGTAAAGAACCTGTCAATTCCCAATCGCATCCAATTAGCAGATCCAGAATTCAACGTTTCTGGTCCTATCGACTTATTAATCGGTGCGGGTCTTTTTTGGGAGCTTATTTATAAACATTCTAGCGAATGAATTAAATTGCCACGTCAGAAACTATATCTGTGTCAAACATCCCTTGGATATATCGTAGGTGGAAGTCTCGTTAACAGTTATTCTAAGTCTGCTTCTGCTACCTGTAATCTCGCGTTAAAATCTAATCCGGATGACTTGAAAGATCTTCTCGAACGGTTTTGGGCACTAGAGGAACTTCCCGGAGTCCCGCAAAATTGGTCAAAAGAAGAAATTGAGTGTGAAGAGCACTTTATTAATACCTATCGTCGTGACCCGAATGACGGCCGATTTATCGTAAAACTACCGTTTAAAGAAAATAGCGCAAACTTAGGCGAATCGAACGCTAGTGCGTTGAAACGGTTTTTATCTCTAGAGCGAAGGTTTCGTAAAGACAATAATCTCCGCGAAAATTATATAAATTCCATGAAGAACGTCTTAAAATTGGGATTTATGGAACCAGTCCCCGAAAACCAACTCGAAAACCGAACATCATTTTATCTACCGCATTCTGGAGTCATTAAGCTATCCAGTACCACGACAAAAATACGGATTGTTTATGACGGATCGGCTAAATCTAGTAACGGAGTAAGCCTAAACGCTAATCTCATGACCGGTCCAAATCTCCAAAACGATTTATTTGCCATCTTAATTCGGTTTCGCGTCCATCAAGTTGCGTTTTCCTGCGATATGGAAAAGATATTCTTACAAATAAAAATCGACAGATGACACCGTAAAAACATATCGGTTAACCAGATTAGTATTTGGTCTTGTGCAGGCTAGTATGATAAATAATGTGCTGCGGACTTTAGTGTATTGATTTATTACAACTAATATATTTGTATGATGAAACGTCGCCAAATTCGCCCTCGCCTGTTGAAGGTGCTGGAGGGTGGTTGGACTGGCTGGTGGCCGAAAAACGTCTGAGGAGTAAAACAGGTAGTGCGGTCCATCCACTGGACCAGATACCTGTACAACCCCCACCTCGCACAGGGGTAGGGGTACATCACCTGACGTGACTGTACAGGTCTCACAAATTCACCTTATACAGCAATGCGCTGCATTCGTCAATTGACGATCGAAGCTTCCGAAAATTGGCCGGTCGCTAGTCAAGTGTTAAATAACGATGTGTACATGGACGATATTTTAAGCGGCGCGAATAATATAGACGAAGCAATTTCCCTTAGAGATTCACTAGTTTCAGTTTTAAAGAACGGTTGCTTTAATTTAACGAAGTGGACCAGTACAGACGCTCGTTTATTACCATATGATTCTTCGTCGATTATGCCGACAATGATCGAATTAAATAAGCAAGAATCTTCCAAAATTCTAGGACTTTGGTGGAATCCTGACAACGACACCTTTCATTACCAAGTAAAGTCGCAACCAGTTCCGAATAATTTCACGAAACGAACATTGCTAAGTTCGATTGCAAAGTTGTTCGATCCTATAGGAATTATTTCACCGGTTATCATCAAAGCCAAGATCATAATGCAGGAGCTTTGGTTGCTTAACTTGGGATGGGACGACCCTATCCCCTTCGAAGTCCAAAAAACTTGGTCAAAATTCATGTTAGAATTAAAACAATTAAATCGTATCGAAATATCCCGTAAATTAGTAGCGCCACAAAGTATCGAATTTGAATTAATAGCATTCTGCGATGCATCGTTAAAGGCATATGGTGCCTCTATTTACCTCCGGTCAAAAAATAAGTACGGAATTCATTCTTCGGTATTAGTCTGTAGTAAATCGAAAGTTAGTCCCATTAAAGTCGTGAGTTTGCCTCGATTAGAGCTTTGCGCGGCTCTTCTTGCTGCCAGGTTGATGGACAAAATATGAAAGTCATTAAAATTAAAGATTGCTCGTAAATTTTATTTCACTGACTCAATGATCGTTTTACATTACGTATTTGCAAACACTAATTCCTGGCAGGCTTTTGTAGCTAACAGGGTAGCACAAATACAAACTCTTACGAATTGCGCGGACTGGTATCACATCGATACTAAACGTAATCCAGCAGACATTATATCTCGTGGAGCTTATCGTGCACAATTAATCGAATCGCAGTTATTTTGGCATCGACCATTATAAAAACACTGCAGCACTTCATTTAGCCTGCTCAGTAAGGATACTCAAAGCAAAGTCTCCGATCATTTAAATAAGTCTTTCATAAGATGGGAATTTATTATTCCTAGAGCTCCTCATCAAGGAGGGATCTGGGAAAGCGGAATCAAGTGCGTCAAGGCACATTTAAAAAAGGTGTTGACGAACACAAATCCTAATTACGAAGACTTTCACACAGTCCTAGTTCAAATAGAATCAGTACTGAATTCCCGTCCTTTATCATCCTTATCTTCTGACCCTAATGACTTGTTAGCACTGACTCCCGGTCATTTTTTAATTGGTCGACCCTTAAACGCTATTCCTGAACCCGAATTACTCTCCATGAACGAAAATCGTTTATCTCTGCACCGAAGAGCCCAGCGTATGGTGCAACACTTTTGGAAACGTTGGAATGTGGAGGTAGTTCCTGAACTTCAAAGAAGAACCAAATGGTTCTCTCATCTACCGGACTTACTTCAACAGGGTTCACTAGTGCTAATTCGAGAAGACAACTTACCACCCCTATCGTAGTCTCTCGGTCAAGTGACAAGCACTCATCATGCTTCTGACGGGGTCATCAGACCCGTTACCCTACGCGTTGCTAATGGTAATGTTACAAAACGTGTCGTGCATAAACTATGTGTTTTACCCGTATAACTATGGCCTTTTAGTGAAACCAGTGCTTTATTACAGAACTATTTTTCATATATTGTTTGTTGTTCTCTTTTTTACTGTCTTTATTGTAGCTTATTATGTTGAAATCCACCGAATTTCAAGGTGGCCAGTTTATGTTAAGTTATTTTTCTTAATTCGAATATTTTCAAATGTCCCGCTTTTTCTTAAATGGCGGAAGTGTGGAAGGGAGATGGCGGACAGAGGGTTGTAACGAACGTGTGCAAGGAGAGAGTAACGATAAAGTGTCTTTTGTAAATGAGTGTTTTTTTCCGTGCTAATCCAAAAACAAAACATACAAACCAACTCTGTTAAGCAGAGAAACCACTAAAAAGAAATACCTGCTCGAACCAGCGCCAATTGAGCAAATTAATCGAAGAATCCAAAATAATAAAACACACACGAAAACGTGACGATTACGGCATTTTGCGATTTCTATTGTGAGTATCTATGAAACGGAACTGCCGATTTCATCGAGATACACTTTTTTGGCATTAAGCAGTCCGTTCCAATAACATTTGCGGAGGAATGAGATTAGATTGGGCGTACGGTTTGGGATTTACCTGGTAAGTTATGCTCTGATGCGAAATTCGAGCGTTTGACAAGAAAAGGAGACGATTACGGCAATATGCCGTTTTAAACGTGCGTATCTTTGAAACTGACCTGCAGATATCATCGAAGAAACCTTTTTCGGCATTAAACGGTCTGTTCCAACAACTTTTGGGAGGGGTGAAATTAGCTAGGACCTACGGTTTCGGATTTACATAGCACGTTATGCTCTGATGCGCAATTCGTGCGTTTCACAAGAAAAGAAGTCGATTGCAGCAGTTTGCGCTTTTAAACTTGCGTTTCTCTGAAACTGACCTGCAGATTTCATCGAAGTAAACGTTTTTGGCATTATGAGGTGTGTCCCAACAACTTTGCAACGGAATGAAATTGGCTAGGGCGTACCGCTTGTGATTTAGGGGGTGGGATTTGGGTGCGTAAAATTTTTTTTTTACAAATTTTTTTTAAATGTTATTTTTTCTGTGCAAAAAATTTAATGGCGGACATTTTGGTCAACAAGTTAAAAACGCTATAACTTTCGGATAAGAGGATATGAGGAATTTTAGTTTTTATGGAAATTTTTTTAAGTCCAAAAGTTTGAAAAAAAAATTTTTTTTTCATTTTCATCAATTGAGACAAACTTTCTGATGGTATCAAAAAAAGTTAAGAAAAACGCATATTAGGGGATGAAAAAATCTTTTTACGAATTTTTTCAAAATGTTATGTTTTTGAGGCAAAAAATATAAATTGCGGCCATTTTGGTCAACAAGTTAAATACGCTAAAACCTTTGGATTTGAAGATTTGGATAGTTTTAGTTTTTTTTTTAATTTTCTAAGTTCAAAATTTGGAAAAAAAAAATTATTTTAATTCTTCACTTTAATTATTTGAGACAAACTTTTTGATAATATCAAAAAAGTTTGGTAAAACGGATATTAAGAAAAAAAACAGTGGTTCGAAATTCGAGCGTTTCACACAAAAAGGAGTCGATTGCAGCAGATTTCATCGAAGTAAACGTTCTTGGCATTATGCGGTGTGTCCCAACAACTTTGCAACGGAATGAAATTGGCTAGGGCGTACCGCTTGTGATTTACGGGGTGGGATTTGGGTGCGTAAAAATTTTTTTTTACCATTTTTTTTTAAATGTTATTTTTTCTGTGCAAAAAATTTAATGGCGGACATTTTGGTCAACAAGTTAAAAACGCTATAACTTTCCGATAAGGGGATATGAGGAATTTTAGTTTTTATGGAAATTTTTTTAAGTCCAAAAGTTTGGAAAAATTTTTTTTTTCATTTTTATCTATTGAGATAAATTTCTTGATGTTATCAAAAAATTTGGGAAAAACGCGTATTAAGGAATGAAAAAATTTTTTTACGAATTTTTTAAAAATGGATTTTTTTCTGAACAAAAAATGTCAATTGTCGCCATTTTGTCAACAAGTTAAATACGCTAAAATTTTCGGATTTGGATATAAGACCATAGTTTTTTCTCTGCAGAGGCAATAGAAATCCGAAAATTAAACCATAAATAATTGGTAGAGCATTATAAAAAATTTCTGAATTTGTAATGTTCGATTTTGTCCTGAATATTTAAACAATTGCAAACTCACGGATGGAGCTATCCCAACACTAAATTTATCCGGTGATTTTTTTGTTATTATTTATGTTAACTTAAGTTTTGGATTAAGAAGTCTATCTGCAACAATCTTTTACAATTTTAGACGTCAACAATTTGTTACTCTACCTTGTGTTTAATGTATTTTATTTAATAAGTAGCTATATAATACATAGTAAAGAATTGGAGGAGCTGGCGGGGCTGTTATAGGCTTATTCGCCTCTTCAGTCTTTGGACAGTTCTTACAATATGGTTTTGTTTTTCTTACATCCATGCTTTAAAAAAACCCCTTTATGAGGGGGAAAAAAAGAAGACACGGGCCTCACGCAATGCAAGCGCAGCATGGGTTACATTTGATTTAGTGTACGGAGGGTTATGTAGGGGTATGTATTGATTACCTAATTGCAAACTATTTTAATTAGTTAGCTAGTTCTTCTTGGGCTAACTTGCCAGTAGAAGTGTTGAGGATTTGATTGTGGTAATGGACTGATAAGTTAATGGCCCTGATAACGCTAATGGCATTGATTACGGTAATGGTGTCGATAACCTAATGGTGTTTATGATTGACAGGTACTTAACAGGTGTCTAATGGCTGCATTTTTTGCAAATTACCTAATTATCTATCGACTTGGAATTTTGTGAAAACATTAAAAGTAATGTTTACATTAACAATCTCATTTCCTTTCTGCAGATTATCTAAGTGGTTTGACTCGTGATTGACTAATGACAGGGACTTGGAATTTAGTGAAATATTAAAAAACAATGTCTAGACTGACAATCTCATTTCCTTTCTGCAAATTATCTAACTGGCTAATGGAGTCAACCGCTAAGTAACTAAAAAGGTGAAATCAAAATGGTCATCGGGCAAACCGTATATAAAGCCGGAACGCAAGTGAAGAATCACAGTTTTTTTCGTATCGATACGTAAGCGGTTACGAAGATGAGTGTTGAGAGTTATTTTCAAGTGTTGACTTGCAATCAACTGCTACGATTTTACGAATCAGGTTTAATAGAACCCTGTTATCTAAAATCTATATATAATATTGTGAGTGAACGAATAACATCGTTTTGACACATGATGAAATTAATATTTACGATTCGTTAAGATTAGCAGTAAACGGTGCTGCAGAAGAAAAATCTCATGGTAAGTGTTAGCTATAAACAATTGAATAATATATGTAGTTAATATATTCATAATAATAATAATAATAATAACAACAACACACTTTTTCGATGTTTAGAGCATGCTACTACTACTACAACTGTTACATCGGCATCGCAATCTAAATGTGTGGATTCAATCCCATCGACATCAGGACTCTCGCAAAGAAATACATCAACCCTATATGGATATGGTAGTTCCAACGGTATGTAATGATCTAAAGACACATCAACTATAGAATTTGCATAACCTATTGTTTGATTTGATACTAATTAGTGCTCATATGTTATAGTAAACCAAAACAACAGCACCAATATAACACCGTATGTACAACAGCATCATGATGAGGCTGAAGAACATGGTGGTTGTAATGGTGAATGTTCAACAAAAAATAACACCAATTTACGATATGTATCCGTGGAGGAAGAAACGATACGGTGTGTACGTAGATTTAACCTGCACGGAAAGAGAACCATCTTCAAGTTACGAGATGCACCGAATGACGCAAATCCTATACAATGGCTTACGGTAATACAATTATATTAAATAGAATTTATTATTAGGCGTAAATGCTGATTTTGATTATTTTTACAGGATGTTATGACGGAACTTGTCGGATACAGCACCAGTAATTTCAATGCCAGTGATATGGTTGGACTCGTCATTGAAAACATGGATCAACCCGAACGACCATTAGGCATATCATTTCGACGGTGTGACCAGTTATCAGCCGCTGTCATTATAGATGTAATAGGGCGAGTATTACAAAGTAACGCACAATTTTTTACGAATGACCGTATGGCTATGAAGGTAGATCGTGTCGTAATGCCTGAAGGTAGTGGTGGCAGTTTTATTGGTCGGGGAATTACCAATATCGAATGGTGTATGCGAAAATACAGTATTACTTACATCAATAATAACGACCACTACTGTCTGGCATACAGTTTAATTGTTGGCATAGCATTTAGAACGAATGAAGGTGAATATAATATTATGCGTAATAAGACGGCAAACGGGTTGGAGATTTTGTATTCGAAAGCTTTAGCCTTATGCAGAGCTGCGGGGGTTGATTTATCACAAAGACCGGGTTGTTATGCTGATATTGTTAAGTTCCAAGAATATTTAACAGATTTTACAATTGTAGTTTATAATGACAGGCAAGGCAAAAATATTTGTTTTGAGGGGAACAAGATGAACGGTAAACCCACAATTAACTTAATTCTATTAGATAATCATTTCAGTCATGTAAATAGTTTAACGGGCGCGTTTGCATGTGGTTATTTTTGCGAACAATGCCACGTACGTTCAAGTCGTAGAGACCAACATTTAAGGTGTCCATTCAAATGTCCGTGTTGTCATATAAGCCCACCACACTATGATGAAGTATCGTTAAAGTGTAACGATTGTAGTCGTGATTTCCGCGGTCAAGAATGTTTAACTAAACATGTTGAGACAGGATTATGTCAACGATTAAAGCGTTGTAAAACTTGTTTAGTGAGTATATGGGTGAAAACTAAAGCCCCACACAAATGCGGTTACAAATATTGTAACGTTTGTATGAAATCCATGCCCATACGTCACGATTGCTACATTCAAGTTAATACACTTTCAAATAAGAAGTGTCAAGAATTGCGTACACAGTTTATGTTAATATTTTACGATTTTGAAACCAGACAAGAGTTAGCTCTCGATGTGCCGGGTAAGTTCAAGCACGAGGTTAATATGTGTGTAGCTCAACAATGTTGTGCGGAGTGTATAAATGAAGACAATATTAATATAGACTGTATTAAATGTGGTAAAAGACAACATATTTTTGATGGAGATGATCCTGTCGCAACATTTTTAGAATACATAGGGCGTAAATTACATACATATCATGTAACAGCATTAGCGCATAACGCTAAAGGTTTTGACAGTTGTTTTATAATACAAAAATTGTTTGCCGACATACCAAGATGGACACCTTCAGTGATACGGAATGGAACAAAATTAATGTCAATCACTTGTGGGTCACACTTACGGTTCATCGATAGTATAAATTTCATGCCCATGCCCTTGGCAAAATTACCATCGGCTTATAAATTTGTAGGTATTAAAGGATATTTTCCGTACTTATTTAATATTATGGCTAATGCCAATTACGTAGGACCCATACCCGATGCTTCGTTTTATTCACCAGACACCATGAAACCTAAAGATCGTAACGCTTTCATGTTATGGTATGAGGAACAACGACGTCAATGTGTCATATTTGATATGAAGCAGGAACTTTTAAATTACTGTATAGGTGATGTCGACATTTTAAGACGGGCATGTATACGTTTTCGCGACTGTTTTATAAAAACAAACAACGTGTATCCATTCTTAGAGACATCAACTATTGCAGGTGCTTGCAATTTAGTATATAGGCGAAACTACCTAACCCCAGATACTATAGGTATAATACCTCAAGGAGGTTACAGAATGCGTGATCAGCAATCAGTCGTTGCTATTAAGTGGCTGTTATGGATGGAATATAGTACGGGTACTGCTATAAAACATGCAGGTGTTAGTAGAGAGGTACGTTTACGCGAAAATATTTTGGTTGATGGTTATTGTGAGGGTACAAACACAGTTTTAGAGTTTAATGGTTGTTACTACCACGGTCATGACTGTCTAATTAATCAAACAGTGTCGATTCCTTACAGTAATGAAAAAGAACCCTCTAACACCTCGAATAAAAGAACTTCCTTGCACAATGATTCGTTGTTCCAGCGTCGTGAACAGACTAAGGCAAAGGAAGATCTAATTCGTTCGTTAGGATATAATTTAATAGTTAAATGGGAATGCGAATTTCAAAATGATATTAAAACCATTCCGCATTTAAAACAATTTCTAGAAGACCGCGTCGGTATATTTAAAGAGTCGCCACTTGATCCGCGAGATGCATTTTTTGGAGGTCGCACGAATGCATGTAAGCTTTATCATAAATGTAATCCTAACGAGAGAATTAGATATTTTGACGTCTGTTCACTGTATCCGTATGTTAATAAGTACGGAAAATGTCCTATAGGTCATCCAAAAATTCATCTAGGTAATGATGAATGTCTCAAATTAAACATTGATATAATTGAAGGTCTTGTTAAATGTACCGTTTTGCCACCTCTAGATTTGTATCATCCGCTGCTGCCATACAAGTTAAACGGCAAACTACTTTTTCCCTTATGTTTATCATGCGCGGTACAGTCAGCTAACACACCCTGCCAGCACACATCAGATGAACGAATGTTTACAGGCACTTATGTAGCTGACGAACTACGTAAAGCAATTTCATTAGGATATCGCGTTGTAGAAATTCATGAAATATGGGAATATGAAGTTACTGTTTATAATTCCCAAACCAAAGCTGGTGGGTTGTTTGCAGGATATGTTAACAACTTTTTAAAGCATAAGCAGGAAAGTAGTGGATGGCCATCATGGTGTACGGATGATCAATTAAAAAAGTCATATGTTGATCAGTATGAAAAAAGGGAGGGCATCACTTTGGAACCTAACAATATTGTGTATAATGCAGGTTTACGGCAGAATTCAAAACTAATGTTAACATCTTTATGGGGGAAGTTTGGCCAAAGAACTAATTTAATGCAAACATCGCTCATCGACAAGGCTGCACACTTGTTTAAATTATTATCAAATCCGTCTGTTGAGGTGCATGATATAACTAGAATAAGCGATACGGTATTGTTGTGTGCATGGAATCATGTATCTGAGGCCATACAACCTCTAAAGACCGTAAATGTAGCAATCGCGGCTTACACAACGGCTAATGCACGTCTAATTTTATATTCATATCTTGAGAAGTTGGATCGTCGCGTTCTATATTTCGATACTGATAGTGTCCTTTTTACTCAGGATATAACAAATCCAAATGAATGGTTACCGTCTACAGGCGATTTTCTAGGTGATATGACCGATGAAATTCTAGGTGAATATGGTAATGATGCATACATTACCGAATTTGTAAGCGGCGGACCTAAGAATTATGCATACAAAGTCATAATTCCTAATGAAAATCGCGTGGAGACGATTTGTAAAGTAAAAGGACTTAATTTGAACTATCAGAATTCATTACTGGTAAATTTCGATTGTCTCAAAGACATGATTTTAAACGATTTAACAAAAACTATAAATATACATAATGATCGAAGTATAGTTCGCACGAAGATCTACGATGTTGTAAGCCAACCAGCGGACAAAATTTATAGAGTTAACTATACGAAAAGACAACGTTTAGATAATTCTTACGACACGCTGCCATACGGGTTTCGTAGTAGTAGTAGTTAATTAGTTACTTGCCTTATTACATGATTTAATACACATCTCTGTAATTAGCCACTTTATATATGTATATGCATATTATTATAAAATTATAAAATAAATAAATAATCTTTGTATTATTCTGTTTTTTTTTCAACCTTATAAGTGATACGAATTTATCTATTTAATTACATAAAACAAAAGTGATTGTTTATTAAAGTGCAAAGAACCGAAAGTTTTCCCAAGGGCGATTGCTTTATTGCTTCTTGATATTTTCACTTGCAAACATTTATTAATGGCCGAAGTAAGGATTATTAGTTAATGGATTTTTACCATTATAACTGACAAAGTTAGAGATTATTTAATAAAATAAGTGACAATATCCCTTAAATATACATTTTTTTTCAAACAAAAAGAAATTCCTTCAAAGTGTGATTACTTAATTGTTTCTTAATGTTTTGACTGTCAAACCTTTATAAATGGGTCGAAGTCGTTAGGGCATACATTATGGCTGACAGACTTAGAGATTACTCAATAATAAGATAAGTTAATTGATTTTTGCCATTATGACCGACAGCGTTAGAAATTACCTAACAAGATACCTGACACATTGTTTTCTAAACGAAAAGCAAAGAAATTCCTTCAAAAGGTCCTTATAAATAGTAAGCTCGAAACGGCGTAAGTCAGTCTATAATCGTCATGCAGAACTGTACCTGTGTGATGTGCGATCCTGCCCGAGTCAATATTATTTCAAACATTATTATAAAATCGTAAGTACAAACTTCAACAATGATTTAAATTTTATTATAATAATAATATTTTCAACAGAGCCCCTATTGTCAAAACAATTAACGGGGACTTAGATCAACAACAGGTCTGGGAACCATGCGACTTGGATTGGGCGGCTATTGAGTCCAATGCCCTGATGAAAATTCAGGAGCGCAATAAAAGGGCTGAAGAAGTTAAGATAAAAAATGCCTTGAAACGAGCGGCGACAAATCTCCAGAAGGCAAAATTTATTAGAAGTTGGAAAACTTTAGGGTTAGGCTGTTTGCCAGCGATCTCTAAAATTCCGGCCCAGCTAGTGGATGCTGTCATCAAGATGGCATCGCAAATCCCCAACCGTATCGACACTATAAGTGTAGGTACGCAGACCGAAGAAGAAGCAGAAAAAGAAGAAGAAGAAACGCTGGCAATTACACCTCGAAAAAGAAGAAGGCGCAGCAGCAGCAGCAGTAGCAGCAGCAGTAGTAGTAGTAGCAGTAGCAGCGACAGCAATAATAGTTGCTGGTTGTAATATAATAATAATAATAAATATATAATTTTTTTAAGTCAACTTTATTATTAAAAATACATATTAAATAACATTGCACATATTTTATCGTTTTTATTCGGTTCGTATGCAAACATTTTTAAAAAATTATCCAAATTGAACCCTAATGTAAAATTTAACAGAAATAAACAGCAGTAGTTTCCGCAAACAAATGATAGAGAGCTTTGAATAACTGTTGTATTGTAAAACCATATTTTGCTATTTCTTTGAAGAAACTTTCGAATTTTAAACATAGGCAAACGACCGAAACTGTCGAAAAAGCATGCTATACCTGAAGCATAGAAATAAATGCACACCCAATGACTTCCTGGTTTATAACTTGGATCATTATTTATTACAATCAAAGCTGGTTTAGTTATATACATTGGTATTTTGTCATACGCGAAAACACCAACATGATGCGTTCCCGATGCATTGATCTTCTGTAAGCATGTCTCGATTTCCCAAGTATTCATTATGCCAATATTTTAAATTTTCAACATTTATCAAAGCACATACGTTAGAGTTACGGCGATGCCAGCCGCACGTTCTACCATTATTATTATTATTATTACCACTACCACTATTACGTACACGTCTTAATTCTTTTAGTGAAGGACAGCCGTGGTTTTCCAAGTTTACAATTTCACAATCACTGAGAAGTGTTGATAAAATGTTTTTCTTCAGATCACCTTTTACGTACAGAATTGTAGAGTTTCCTATACTTCGTTTTAGTATTGTATCCAATTCGTCATAGTTAGTGTTTCCAATTTCCCAGTTGATCCCATGATGATTGGCTGTCAACCAGTTGATGTTTCGTAAAAGAGGTTTTTGTAATTCTTGAAGTTTAAATGGTGGTTTAAACACAAAGTGATGGTATGATGAGTTTTCAACACAAACAACTGCTAGTTCCTTAAATACGAATTTATTTAAATTCCCAACAAAGCCTTGAAAATCAACGTATACAACCATGTCTTAACAGTACAACTTGATACTGACAACTAAAATAATTCTACAATTTTTACAATATTTATATATAAACTAACTACTATAGTCCACTATGATATTTCTATTTTTATCAATTTCAATAACATTATCAAACTCAGCATAAACAAGGCAATTAATAGTTTCAGGAAGAGCTTCGCTGAAACGTACTTCTAAGCGTAAACTACCATTTCTTACAAGATTCCAATGCGTTGTAGAACTAGCTGTTAAATCAGGTGTTAAATCAAACACACTTAAACAATAGCCCTCCGAGTAACCTTCTCTTGAAATACCGTTACCCTCGTTAAGAAAATGTATGCCTGTCCCCGAAAATAAAGTGTGATACATATTGACAAACAGCTTATTATCGCTAACGAAATCCGGCTGTAAAGGTTTTGATGGATATTGCTGATTATCAACATATACAGCCAAAAAGTTCAAATTGTAATGCTTAAAATTGTAAGGATTTAACTTATAATCTCCATTAAACGATCTGTTTGACACAAAACCAATGATACATCTTTTTGGTAGTTGCCCTAAGAATATGTTATCCAATGTCTTTCCTTGAACACCTGCAGGTATTGTGAGAACTTTAACTTCATTTCGTGTAATTGGGTAGAAGGCATTTGTTGTCTCGAGGGCTTTAGCATGAGCAATCAAGACTGAAGGATTGATTTTTACTCGACGTATGAGTAAGGTTGAATCAATTATTTGAATTTTACCTGATTCACCCATTAATGCAAAATTATTCCTTGAACGAACAAGTTTTAATCTTAATTCTACACCGTTCAGTAAAAATTTTTCTTGGTTAAAAATATCACAATGTAAATGACCAATTAAATCCAGATGTTTGCTACCAGCAGTGTAACTTTTACGTTTAGTATAACCCTTGTTTTCAGCAGTGGTTTCATCCATTTTATTATGAGTATCGTTGTACCATAATCCACACGTTAAATGTGAATTTTTAGCAGCCGGTCCATAATTTAAAAGATTTTCAATATAGCATTTGTAACCATATGTATTATTAGGTGGTGAGACAAGCTTTTGGTTGAGGTGTACATCGACTTGCGTAAAAAGTGAGTGTAGCATATTATTAATAGGTCCCACATTATCTTCAACGGTGAAACTTGTACCGTCATCTTTGATTATTTTGACTTTCATCTGGATTAATGTCTGCGATAAATCTATGTATTCATCACCACCTCTATGAACGACAAATTCTAGCGGACTATCATCTGTAATGTTTGATAATGGCTTGTAATTTACCCACTGTCCGCTTTCTATACTTGTTTGAGTTGAGGGCAAAGCAAAAAGATCTAGTTCCGATTTTACACATTCACAAGATTTACTATGGAGAAATGACATTTTCAATGAAATATGTCCGTAGCCGAATTCTGTTGTGTTCTGTTATTATTTACACCTAACGATGCCTTGACACGGGGTTGTTTAACAAACTTATGTATTTTATTTACTAAACGCTTTCTTTTTATACCACGATCACTACCACCACCACCACCTGATAATAACAATTTGATTTTATCACTGGCTTTGCGCTTTAAATTTTGCGTTGTTTCATTTAGACGTCCGTTAAATGATTCTTTAATAGGTTTGTTTTCTGCTATATCACCTAAGAAAGATGCACCTGATTTGAGTGCTTCAATGCCTACAGTCTTAGCACTACTTTTTACCAATGGCAGAATAGATCTTAGTAAACCTTTTAAAAAACTACCGATACCGTGCCCACGTTGATACACCGAACCGCGGTAAATGGTGCCAACGCCTGTGCCAGCTTGTTTAAGATAATAACTGTGATAAGGACAGCTATTGCTGGACATGTTTCTGCCTGAAGTGTAGTTTAACAGCTACGGTTCCAAACTGAAATGGTACTTTAGCACCGGTGTTCGTTCTTATATCTATTTCGATGTTCTCAAACTCACGTTTAAGAACAGGGACATAATCCAGTTGTATAAATGTGTGGACTTGTTGGGTACCGTACATGTATTTTGTACTGTCAACAGCAATAATACGTAAAACTTTTGCTAAAACATCACCAATCACTTGGGGTTCTATTATATCACTATACACAAAAAATTGTGGAGGTACACCTAGCAATATGTTAGCAGGGTGTGGTGATATTTTATTTAAAACATTAGTGTCAGGATCGAAACCTAATTGTAAACATAAATTGTGTGACATGCTTACATGTTGTAATGAATCACATTTTGTGGTAACCCTTACTTTTTTTGATCCTTTGTATATTTCAATTTGAACTTTGTTTATCAGCACCGTATTAAGTGCATCTACAACACCTTCAATGGAATCGTAATCACCAGGTTCTATGCGGTACTTGGCCCATATCTCGTTTGAATGCCTTATATTATTATTTGCAACAGAGTCTATATGATAATCACTTGTTTTGTCTATACAATTGTTTATTATGTCACTACCAACCAAATTTGCTATTGCTGCTCGATTAACATCAGTCACGTCATACTTCAGATACACAATATTTTCTTGATCACGCACTGAAAGAATTGAACACGGAAATTGTATTTCCGTTAATGCAACAAACCACTCGCCAGTTAAATGAATCGTCTTTGGCAATTGTGTAGAAAAAGTTGTCGTGGTATTATCGGGAAAATAAGTTTTTGAGCTATCGCTTAAAAGCGTTAAATAAAATTCATTTTCAGTATTCATATTTCGTTTACGGCTGAGCCAGAAATCCACGAGTTAAACTTTGCAGGGTATCCTTTCCACTGAACGAATACTTCACGTTTACCGTTTTTATACCTCTTTTTCAACACTTTATCTATTTTGAATACAGTGCTACTATTGTATTTCACCTTCTGTAATTCGTGATGATAGAAAACACCTTCTATAGATTCGTCCAACAAATCAACTAATTTATATACAACAGGTACCCTTTTAATCACTTGAAAAATTTTGAAAATTTCATCACTCCAATTACCCGTATAGCTTTTTTCGAAAATATTTTTGTATTTTGATATTCGTACGAAATCACCGGCCTTGTAGATGATTTTAACCGGTTTGACGTATGTACTGTTTTTTATATTATTGTAGACTTCAAGAACATTAGACGGATTAACATCTTTTGGAGCCATTTTGATAGTTCTATGCAGAGAATTATTGTAGCCGTCAACAAAATCTTGCAAAACATCAATGTAACGATAGTTATTGTTAAATGTGAAATATTTAAACATTTTCTCTTTCAAGGTTCTATTGAAACGTTCAATTACAGCAGCTTTTACATCTGGATTTTGCGCTACATAAAAATGTGTATTATGCCGTTTAAACAATTTTTGTACATTATTAGCTAAAAATTCTTTGCCCTTATCCGTTTGTATATAAAGCGGTACACGTTTACTTTCAGAAAAAATCTCCTCAAACGCTGCAGAGACTTCATTACCCGTTTTAGATTTTAAAGGTTTCACCCATGCATATTTGCTGAATACATCTATGACCGTTAGTAAGTAGCACATATTGTTATTATATTTCTTGAGACTTCGCATATCTATTAAATCAGCTTGAAAGAGGTCATCAATATTAGACACAACATATTTGTTACGTGGAAATTTCTTCCAAACTGGTTTGTGCAGAGTATATGCATCTTCACCATGTAACCATTCTTCTATATCATTTACATGTACTTTTCCTCTTAATGCGGCTTGGAGCTTGCGTTTACTTGAAAAACTTGCTGGTACGGATGGTGTATAATAAACGTTATGAATAGTATTCATATTAGAGCTTGAAACGCTCCCAAGGTGATGTTTTATTGCGTTTGTTTCTTTGACTTTTAACTATTTTACGCCTGTATGGTGTACTAGTGCTGCTACTACTATTAGGTGTGTAATCGTTCATAACCAAACTTGAATCTGGACTGTAAGTGTGTTGTGGTTGTGCTTTATTTAAAAGTTGATGATTGCTGTTACCTATTAAAGTTAACGGCACATTTTTCTGTTTTAAAACGTCAGCAAATTTCTGCCATCCTGTAGATGTAGCATGGCGTTTGCGATTCCTCACGAAGTCATTTATCAAATCTGTAATGTTTGAACCTTCAATTGGTGCATTTTGTATATAAACAAGACCACTATCATCCCAAGTAATTCCACCATCACGTCGAATAATTTCTAGCAAAGTTTTTCCTTTTCCTTGCAAACTCTTAGGTAAGGTTTGTACAATATCAAAATACTGATTATCATTTGTCTGTACGCCTACATTATTTGACGACTGTACTAATGAAGAGGAATCTGTGGCGATGGTTGTTGTAGTGTTTGGTGCCACGTTATCACTTTGCGTAATCTGTTGATGAGGCATTACAACAGGTAAATGCATAATTTTTCTATTACCACTAATGACATTTAAATACCTGTGTAGGACCTGCTCATATTTCACCCACTTCTCTCGATCAGAAATCTTTGTATTGTTTAAAATTGCTGACATTTCTTCGTCTAACTTTAATATTGTTTTCGGTTCAGTACATTTATTTTGATTTAAACGTTCTAATACCTCCGGTTCTATCATTATCATTTTCTTAATGTGTTGCATGATGTATATATTAGTACTATTATTGTTATTATTATTATTTGAAAAGACTACTTAATACACCTGTTAACAACGGTGCTAATAGTAATGGCAAAAACGCGCCACCTTTCTGTTCTATTAAACGTTTTCTTTCACTAAGAGAAGTACCTTTAGAGATGATTTTACGTAATACTTTCTTGTGTCTTGATAATTTGACTTTTTGTTGCTTTTTGAGCGGCACACGACCTTTTAATGTATTGTGAGCACATTCACATATACAATGTACCAGGTCTTTATCAGCAGCTTTTAAAATAGCTTTTCGGTATTGAGGTTTGGTTTTATGTAGAAATTTTAACATAACAGCATTGTTCATCAATGTACGAGACATTGCACACGAATGAATAAAATACAATAACGTTCATCAATTTATCTATTTATTTATATTGTATTTTTGGTAAATATACGTAGTAGGGCGCTTCTCCTGGTAATATATTCGTTCTGTATCTAAGAAAGTCTGGTGTTTCTTGTTTTAAATCAAACAGTAGGTAACCGTGTGATCTTCTCGTGGCATCTGCATAAGCTTGTTGGACAAATTTTGTGTTTTCAGGATATACTTGTCTAGCAAAATGGTTAATCTGAGCTCTATCGCGAGGATTTTTAAAATACACTAGATAATTGGCATTCAGTGATATATCCCTTTGACCTTTACCTTGATGAAATATGTTCTGTGTAATATAAAATACACTTAAATTTCTGTGATGACTACCTTTTGTAAAGATATCTACAACACTTTCACCAGACTCCCGCATCAAATCGTCAATTATAATCAGAACGGGCTCATTACCTTCAAATTCTGTTGTATTGGGGATACCTTGTCTAAATTCTATAAATATTTCTTCATATGACACTTCGCCATCCTTAGCATCCTCATTATGATTATACAACGGTTGCCATTCATCGTAATACCATACCACTTTACTAAATTTAGTATCACTTAAAGAATCCAGATTCTTCAAAAAGTTTTTTGTAAAATATGTTTTACCACATGCTGTTGGTCCTGCAACTATACATGTGAAAGGGTGCTTGAAACGTACATCCATTACTATAATTATGTATACCTCGCAAGATCGTCTTCGACAAAATAACTTTAAAACAGTAAACATTTCGCTTATATATATATATAAACAACGATTATTTTAATATATAGTTTTATTTATTATTATTAATACTATTTACATTTCTTAGAAATAATTAAAATTATTAAAAGTTGCCATATGTTTAAGTTTATATTCTACATTCAACTTAATGTTATAATATATATAAACAACGATTATTTTAATATATAGTTTTATTTATTATTATTATTAATACTATTTACATTTCTTAGAAATAATTAAAATTATTAAAAGTTGCCATATGTTTAAGCTTATATTCTACATTCAACTTAATGTTATAATAAAATTTACACACAAATTCATGTGCTTCATCACTGTCTTCAAATATAGTTTTAACTAGTTCATACATAGTATCCTCGATGTTACGTTGCGTTCCAAATATAAGGCTAGATATCCTATCTGTGAAAACATCGAAATTCACAAACTTGTCTTGCCTATCATGTAAAACTTCCATGCGTGATAAAAAATTAGATGCCATACGTTGAAAAAGCTTCAACGTCGCCGCCGTAACACGCACATTTTCAAAGTCTTTTAATTTGGGACTTAATTGATGAAACTTTAACACACCACCCGATAGCATATACACGTTATAATTACGCAACTCGGCTATAAGTTCTTCTTCAGATTCATCACAATCTTTATTTTGAGAGCTTTGGATCATTCTTGGCAGTTCTTGTAGGAAATGCTTCAAGTCTTCAAAATTAAAACTCATAGCTGCAGTTCTTTCTTGATTCAAAATTCGCAATGTAGCTTCGTTGTTATCGAACGGGTCAAGACCAATGCTTACGAGTTTACTCCCTGATCGTGTTAATGGAAAAACACGCTCATCGTACAACCTCTTCTTCTCACGTTCAACATTTCTATTTTCAGACAATGCCTGTGTATGTGCTGTATAAATGGACAAATAATCTTCGCTAAAGTCGTTTTCTTTGATGGTTTCCTTACGAGCACGTTTACCGTATATGCCGGACACTTCACCATTAGACTTCTTCTTCTTGTCACAACTCATTTCACGTTATGAAAAACAAACAGCTACTATTAGAACTAGCGAAGACACTTCTGCGTTAGTTTACGGTTAACTAAATATTAGGACTGCTTTCGATTCTATTTATGGCAACTGACACCTTCATTTTACATTCCGCAAATAAATGAAACCTTAATCTGTACTTGTAATGTTTCACAAAAATCCAAAACTTGTTAAATGATTAAGTAATTTTCAGAAATACAGACCCCTGTCATTAGTCAATCACGAGTCAAACCACTTAGATAATCTGCAGAAAGGAAATGAGATTGTTAATGTAAACATTACTTTTAATGTTTTCACAAAATTCCAAGTCGATAGATAATTAGGTAATTTGCAAAAAATGCAGCCATTAGACACCTGTTAAGTACCTGTCAATCATAAACACCATTAGGTTATCGACACCATTACCGTAATCAATGCCATTAGCGTTATCAGGGCCATTAACTTATCAGTCCATTACCACAATCAAATCCTCAACACTTCTACTCTTGCCGTTAGCGACGAAATCTGTAAGAGAGAGGGGTAGTGTCTAGGATATCTTGTACGTTGTCGGGGCGATCGTTTAGGGCAGCTAAAAAGGTTGTGGACGGCAGCGGAATCTTGTATTTTAACCGAATTTGATCATGGGTTGGGTTGTGCGCTCCGTGCCATGGGGTGGTTAGAGTATTGGCAGCTGCGGTGTTGTTTCCCGTCAGTACGCGGCTTGCGTAACCCGCGCAGAGCTTTTTCAGGCGGACTTGGACCGGTATGGTATTCGTCGACCTGTAGACGTCGTGGCAGGGGTGGCGGTAATGGAGGCGGTGAATCTTTCTGGTGATTCTTCTCTGGCAGCTTTCCAATCTCTGCATGCTGTGGCTAGGGAGAGTTGAGTAGAGAAGGGAGCGGTATTCTATGATGGGCCGGATAAAGGAGTTGTACGTATGTTGAAGAGTTTTGGCGTCGCAACCCTGAATTCTTCCACGTACGGCGGACAGGAGGTGGGCGCGACCGTTCATTTTTCTGAAAACTTCTTCGATGTCGTTCCCGAAGTTGAGATATTTATCGAAGGTTACTCCGAGATATCTCGCGTTTTCTCCGAAGGGGATTCGGTTTCCTCTCAGACGAACGTCAGCGTTGGAGGGGTCCATAAGTGTGGCTCTAGTACGGTAGGGGTGTCGAACTAGCAGGGATTGGGTTTTGTTCGGGTTAACCATGATTCTCCACTTTTCGGCCCACTCTTCAAAGAGAGCGAGTTGGTTGTTGACTAGTTGGCTGACCGTCGCGACGCTCCTTCCTGTGGCCCACACCGCGGTGTCGTCGGCGAAGAGGCGTACTTTGCTATAAGGTGACCTGGCAACAGGAAAGTCCGAGCAGTATACAAGATATAAGATGGGAGACAGGATTGATCCTTGGGGAACTCCTGCGGTTGGGAGAAAGGGTTGGGAAAGGGTGCTACCGACTGCGACTTGAGAGCTCCTTTGGGTGAGGAAAAAGAGAATTATTTTGACAAAGTGAATCTTTATCCTCGAATTCAGCAGCTTTTGAATGAGGCCGGCGTGCCATACCTTGTCGAAGGCCCGTTCGATATCTAAAAATACTGCGATAGTGCAATGGCCCAAATTAAGGCCGATTGTGGCGTCGTTGTGAAAAGAGAGAAGGGCATTGGCGGTTGATCGTCCGGGCCTAAAGCCCGACTGAATGTCGGGCAGAACCTTGTATTGTTCTAGAAAGGAACTTAGACATAGAGCGAGGATCTTCTCTAAGATTTTATCCAGTACGTTTAGAAGTGAGATTGGACGATAAGATAGGGGATTTGTAGGGTCTTTCCCGGGTTTGAGGATCATCACGGTTTTGGATTTTTTCCACGCTGCTGGGAAGTATGCTAGTCGAAAGGCGCTATTAAGTATTTTGAGAAGAGACAAGAAAGCTTCCTCCGGTAGTTGTTTAATCACTCGACGACCTAGTTTGTCGAGTCCTGGAGCGGTGTTTCTGCCAGAGTTTATGGCTAGCTCGAGCTCGTCTAGGGTTATTGGACGGGTTATGGGAGTTTCAGCATCGAAAGGAGTGGCATTAGTTTGAAGTGTTTCCACATACATTTCAGTTTGGTCAAAATGTGTTTGATTAAACGTTGGATGGTGTGGAGTTGAAAGAATTTCTTGGAGGGAATCTGCAAATGCTTGCGCTTTTTCGGCCGGGGCATTCAAAATATTATTGTCGACAAGAAGATGAGAGGTTTCACGTTTTCTCTGCCCAGTCAGAACTTTGAAAGTGTCCCAGTATCTCTTGTCGTTGCGGTAGTCCAAACTCTCGCATGATTTGATCCACTGAACCTCTCGAAAGTGGTTAATGTCCCTCCTCACACGGGCGTTTAGCCGGTTCCACTCGGTTTTGATAACCGGGTCTCTCGTTCTGACGTAGGCACGGTAAACCCTTCGTTTTTCCCGAATCATTTCGACAATGTTTCGGGGGAGGGGCCTTCTGGAAATGTCGATGGTTTTGTTGGGAATATTATCGATTACCGCATTCTGGATAGTCGAAGTGAAATCAGCGATGATTTCGTCGATCTCTTCCGACGATAATTCACGGTCGGGAACTGCCGTGAGGTTGGACGTTATTTGCTGTTTGAACGCTGTCCAGTCTGCGTTTCTGAAGTCCGTGATAGTTTTAAGATTAGGACGTATTGGGATAGTATCACCAAGGTGGGCGTAGCTTATAAGAGGCAAGTGGTCAGATGTTATTGATGTACCGATAATTGCATCGTGGTCGAAATTAGGCGTCAGATGTTCGTGAATAACGATGTGATCATTGATTGATGCGCCTAGTGCATTAATGCATGTTGGAAAAGGGTTTTTGAGTCGAAATAGAGGGAGAGATGCTAGTGCATTGGCTAAGACTCTACCATTTGGGTTGGTGGTGTGATCGCCGAAATTTGTGTGTCGGGCGTTAAAATCGCCCAATAAGACACAGTTTGAGATGGTTGAAATGTGGATTATAAAGTCAATAGGAAGAAGATTTCTCGGGTGATTGTAAATACAAATTACGACGAGCGGGATTGGGGTGTGGATTTTAACCGCTGTGGCTTCGACGTGTCGGAATCTGGGTGGCAGGTCAAATTTGGTGCTGGCCAGATGGTTGTGAACTGCGATGGCGGTGCCTCTCATAGCGCCGAGATCAGAGTTTTTTTGGTAGACGTGGAATTTGGGAAGGGTAATGGGGCCCTTGGCCTTTGTCTCTGATATGCCTAAAATGTGAACATTCTCCACTTGTGTGAAATTTATGAGGGGGTTTCGTTTACGGGCGAATCCCCCGCAGTTAACTGCGGCTATTTTAATAGCCATTTATGACGGGCAGAAGAGATTTCCGGTTTCGGGCATGGGTCGGAAACAACCTTACGCTCTTGGAAGAGCAATGTGCGCTTTATTGCCGACAAAGGATAACAATAACTTTCGTCCAAGGAATTGTCGGACCACTTTTTCGAGAGAAGAAATGACTAGCGGTCTCCTTTCGGGAAAGATGTTGGCAAGTGCGATAAGAAGCACCCTCGTAAAGTCTTCCACGCTAACGGCCTCTGTGTTTTCGGGCAGATTTCATTCTCGAGTTTGTTGCCCTCGGATGTTCGGTCTTTTCATTGCACGGGTTTGTCAACGCAGATAACGGGAACGGTTTCTTCCGGTTTTGATGGTGCTTGCCTCCTTGCCGGACATGACAGCGACCATGCTGCGTGTTTTCCCTTGCAATTAGGACAGGTTGGGGATGAGGATTTGCACTGTTCTTGGCTGTGAGTGCCACCGCATTTTGGGCATTTCTGGGAAGGAGCGGTACAGTTGTTGGCTTCATGGCCCATTATTAGGCACTTGGCGCACATTTTGACCATTGGTGCGGGGGTTTTGGATGCTTTGCATCGGTAGAGACGGCCGAACATGCCGAGGCCGTTAGCCTGGAGTTGGTCGATCGACTTGGGGTCGTGGGAAAGGATTCTAAAGAATCCTCGGGGCCGGCACCGCGGAGGACGCAAGAAAACGTGAGTTTTCTAGGTTCCGCGCGGTGGGGGCGGGGTCCAAGATGGGGTGATCCTCCCATAGGTGCCAACGTGATCGACGGCGATCCAAAGACGTTTTGGATTTTGGTGAGGCTGTCCTGGGGAAGCCTTGAAGAGGTGGAGACGATGATGGTGTCTCCGGAGGATTTTAGGAATATTGACTGGAAGTAAATGCCAGTGGATTTCAGGGTTGCGTAGACCGATTTTTGAGTCGGTTTGTTCGGTTTAGTGGGGATGTTATTAATAGAATATCGGAAGGTAGATTGGGCGTCGGGGTTTTTATTCGATTTATTAGAGCTATGATTTGACTCACCGGACTTCCTTGTTGAGATTGAGCGGCGAGATCTTGAGGTGACGACTGTGAAGTTGTCGTCATCTTCCTCTGTGGGGCCTGGATCGTGGGTTTTGCGACGGATTTTTTTAGGTTTTTGGTTTTATCGACAACATTATTTGCAGCCGCGGTCGTCCTGGATCGGGTTCATGAGGGCATCGCCAGCAAAGGCGAGGCCGAAGTTTTCGCCTTAGCATGTGAAGGCATGGCAAATTAGGTAATTAGCGAGCTCCCTATTTGCTGTTTCGGTGTTGATGGGTCAGTTTACAGTCGCTCGGCTTTTTGTTACGGGATTCTGGGGTCGTTGCGGGTGGTGGTTGTAGCACTTTCACTAGCACTTTCTCTAGCACTCGTCGCACGTCTGTTCTCCACCGTTTCAGGGCGAGAACTGTTACTCTACCTTAAAATTGAAACATTTGAACTCCACCTATAACACTGAGAAGAAGAGTAACTTCTTTAAAAGGTACAATTGCTTGCCATAAATGTTAATATTTTTCAAATACCCTCAATATTTTTATATCATTTGGATATATAATAGATAGGATATCTTTTAATAAATTTCTTAGGTAGAGAATTTTTTTTAATCATGTTTTATATTATTTCAGCGATGTCCTCAATGTCGTTCAATCTCATTAGAACAAGATTGTTGTCATGGACTGAGAAGCATTACCCCTCTGCTACCATATTGAAACATGGTTGTATACCAGATACAGCAGTTATGTCTCAACCTAAGTAAATTCAAATATTCTACAAGTTTTTTCATATAATATTTTTTAATCCAGAAGTTACATCACCATCTATTATTACGCATTTAGGAATTATAATGTTTAAATCAATTGTTTATTAAGATCATGTGGTGTGTTGCATTATTTTTTTATGTTCTGGTTTTTTTATTATTCAGAGGTTAATATATTGTTAAAATCCATGAGCTTATCAGTTACTGTAATCATGCTATTTTTATATATTTTTTCCAATACTAAACCTTTTGTTGCAATATCACATTATTGTGATATTGCACTAACTAAACCTTTTGTTGCAATATCACATTATTGTGATATTGCACTAGAGCTTCAGTATTGTAAAATAAAAATAACAACTTTTCAATTTCTAACACCCTGATCAAAATCGATTCTTTTCATGTCCTATTTTCTCAAACCGATTTTTGTTCTAGATATCGAGTATTTTAGATGTTGAAATAAAAGGAAGAATATTTTGTCCATTAGTATCTAAACTTGACTTTTGTTTTGAAATATATATTGTCTCTAATCTCCCTAAAATATTATTTGTTCAATGAAACAGAATAAATCTCCAAAGTACTAATCATAATGGTATAGTTTTTGTACTTTTCTCAAGAAAATATTTAGTTGGACATAGAAAAAAGAACTTCTGTTGAACATTGAATTCTTATTTTACAATTCAAAGTAAGAAAAAATAGCAAAAAAATATTAGAAAAAAACAAAAAACAAATATGTAAATTAAATAATTAGCTGAAAAAAATAACATTTAGCTTAATCTCCTAGTTCACAACGTATTCAGTTGTTACAGTCGCGCGAGGCGTAAAGGGACAAAAATTGGAGTTAGATCTTAAAGGAAAATAACTTCAGCAGTTTTCACAATTAAATTCAAATTGGTTAAAATATTGGATCAAAAATACACTTGCAGGTTAATTTTAGCTTTAGATAATAAATATTTGATAGGTTTTGTTTTGCAATGTTTAGCAATATTTTATTTAATTGTTATCTAATAATAATTATTTTAATGTGATTAGGCCCTGAAAATTTAATTACGTTATACAAAAGAAGGAAAAATATTTCTTAACATAAATAAATCCACAAAGCCTCCTTAATAAGGTAGAATTATATTAGTTTACATTATATACAGTTAAATTCAAACAAATTAAATTATAAAGTTATAATAAGAATTTTATTAATACATTTGACAAATACTGTCAGCAAAAAAAAGAATTCAAAAAAAGTAAGTTTCAAAATCCAATAAAATTCTCACGCCTCAATATCTAATCTTTGGAAAAGTTGGAAGAAACTTGAAAGTTTAGTGTTGTTAAATATAAAGCCATTCAAGATTTCAAAATAACAATCACTGCTTCTGTCAAGAAAACGTTGACATCAAAGAAAAAAACGGGTTTAATATTAAGGGTTGGGTTTCTATTATAAAGATTAAAAATACAAAAAAGCTGCAAAAATCTTAATAGAAAAACCAATATTCTGTAGCTAAAAATATTAAGAGAATCTGAAGAAATTGACATTAATTATTAATTGCATATTCAAATTTGGCGCGCTGTGAGATTCTGCCGCCAGCGTAAGATGGCGCTTTACGGCGCCAATTCTTAACATAAAACTTGGCGTTCTATATTCAGTGCATGTGTTTTCTATGGTATAAGTATTTTCGATGAGCGTCGTCCAAATAAGGTAAGGTTAGAAACCATAATCGTTATCTTTCCAAGTACCTTCTAGAACAGAAGCCAATATTGTACGATCGTGTTATTTTCGTACTAGGAATGCGCAAGTGACTAAATTTTCAGAATAAAATAAAAAAGAAACAGGAAAATAGTTAAGTGCATTAAGTTCATGTTTTAAGATAACTCCAAAATGGGTAAAGGCTTCAATAATTACATGTGCAAAAAATTCTTCCACCCCGCGTCAAGGGATAACCTGAAACGTGTGTGGATGGCAGAGCAGAAGGCGGAAGCCTACAAGAAAGCTCAAGAAGAGCTGCGGCAACAATATGAAAAAGAACAAGACTTACACGACAATAAAGCGATGCTAAGCAAAGACAGCAAGGATAAACTCAGCATAAGTTTTATGTATGAACCGCCTCCAGGTGCTCGTAAAGAGCGAGAACGTGAAGATAACGAGCCCGAATACAAGTTTGAGTGGCAACGCAAATACAATGCTCCTAGAGAGAGTTATTGTAAAGGTGATCAAGAGATTAGAGATCAACCCTTTGGGATACAAGTCAGGAACGTTAGATGTATCAAGTGTCACAAATGGGGCCACATCAATACAGATAAAGAATGTCCTATGTACAGTTTATCGACAAGTGTTGCGAGATCAATAGAATCGGCTTCTATTATGGACCAGAAGTCACTCGTGGATCAAATGCGTGAGGACGGTTTAGTTATCAAAAGGCAATTCTTGAATAGTTCTGGAACTGCTAACTATGATTATGTAGTAAGCGAAGACGGAGTTGAAAATTCTGAAGCTGCTTTCATCAAAGCCTTAAGTAAATCACAAAAGAAGTCTTTGTTAAGGTAATTAATGGTGATTTATTTGTTGTTTAACTAATCTCTGTTTTTAGAAAATTATTGAAGATTGAAAAAGAAATCAAGAGTGATAAAAGTAGCAATTGGCAGCATGATCACGACAACACTAGTCATATGGAGAGGAAGAGGAAGTCTAATGGGGATAATTATAATAGATCTAATAAGAAAAGAAGGTCTTAATTGTGTATATTTAATATATAACTTAATATGTGTATTCTGAATAGTAAAATATTATTGTATTAATTATTTACAAAGTTTATGTTTGGAGATTCAATAATATTGAAGATTTAAGGTAAACTGTTACGAAGGCATTGCAAATTCTATTTTAACTGTTCATGTTGGTTTGAAGTGAAATAGAAATTTATTCAAACATATTTTGTAGATAATTCCAGGTAAAGTGTTTGCTACCGAAAAGACAATATTTTTTATGAAATTATTCCAATATCTGATTTGAGCTGTATTTACCGCTCTTTATTCAGTGTGATTAATGCGACGTTAGTTTAGCAATTTGAGCAACTTTCGAGATTCTCATTTATTGTTTGTCATATAGAAATGAGATTCTCATTTATTGTTTGTCATATAGAAATATCTTTTGCAATAAAATATATGTTACCTTCAACCTTTACTTCAGGATAGTAGTAACAATATTTTGGGCAAGTCATGTAAGAACAAAATAATTGAAACAATTATGTCATTGCCTGCTACACAAATTTCATTCTAAAGCGTACCATAGAGAATCAGAAGAATGTGAATTTCAATAAATTGTTCTGTAAAAAGTTATTGTAAATGTGTAAACAGTGGCGGCTCGTGGTTAAATTAGATGGGAGGGCAAATTTATAAGTATCTAATAACAATTAATACCCCAGTAAACTATATTTGATAGTTATTAATTTATATTTTACAATCAATTTTAGTAAGTTTCCATATCACCTTTGAGGTATTACTATCAATCGGTTGACTTATAAAAGGGATCTCGCCAGTGGCCCTACTCCCAAACAAAAATCTAGAACATTATTCTTACACGTAATTAATCCTATTAACGTAAAATTAGAATATAAAAGCGAAATTTTTTTGAAAGAGAATTTTTGATTTAAAACATTTACTTAAAAGTCTTATATACAAAGTCTATACGTCTATTTTTTTCGGCTACAAAATAACTAATAACCAGATTATTAAAATCGTTTGTGCACGTTCAATAGAACAAGTAGCTAGCGCGCAAAGCCTATCTTGGCTCTTAGTATTTCGGGTAGAAGTTTCTATTCTTTTTAAAGTTGAAAAGCAACGTTCGCTTTCAGTTGTCATCGGAGTTGTACAAATAATTTTTAACAATTTGACAGATTCACGGAAATCATTTTAAAAGTTATTCTCTAAAAAAAATGAAGAATGTGAAGAGCTCGATTGGCTTGACGAAAATCATCCCTTCTATAAATGGTTATTAATTTGTGTTCGTTGGGGTGATCTAGAAAAAAATGTTGGAAAAGCAGAATCATTTGCAAAAGATACTAGAACTTGCTTACTTTGAGTGGCTGCACTTTCTAGAATTAAATGAAATTGATGAGCATAACAATTATTGAAAAGGGCTCTCTTGTAAACTGAACTGACTTTGGCTTGTTCTCCATTATTTTGGCCACTCATAACAGCAGCCCCATAATAACTTTGAGCTATTAGCTTTTCAGGAGATTTATTTATTTTAATTTTCTTTAATTCAGCAAAAACTACGTTATTTTTGTCATCAATAAACATACAAAACAATTAAATAAATTGCTGATATCGCAACCACATAGCCAATTTACATTTTTGGTACATACCCACATTGAATGATCTTGCCATATTTTTGCTTTTCACCACATGTTGTTTTAACATTTGAAGATTAGGTCGAAATGGACCCAACTCTTTTATTTTCTTACAATCTTCGAAACTTAATCCCCTCAATCTTGCGGCGTTAATTGCTTGGACGGTATTCATTGTTTCAATTGGAAAACGAAATCACCCAACAACTGCTGTGTTGGTACAGACAGACACTTCACGGAGTTCTTGCTCCTGAATCATGAGCACTATATATGGCAGGAATTTGGTTTCGTTCCCTGTTGGTCGGTCGGTGTCACTTGTTTCCTTAGCTCTCATTTTCTTCATTCATCCTTTCACTGTTGCGTTAAAGCGCGGGCGAATTATTTTTGTGTTACTGACGGTTATTGGTTGTTTCTTTTCAAATTATGAAAATGGAATTCGCTAATGCGTATTGCCATACTTGTAACAAATTGAAAATAAAGACAGGGGCAAAGAAGACCATATGAAACTAGTGCAAAATCTGAGTAAATCAAATTCGGAAAATGCTGACAATTTAACGGGGCGGGTAGAGAAACTGATAGTTGAATTTATCAATTCAGCTAAGAAAATTACCTCTCTTGAGGAATTTTATGCAGTGAGTAAACTAGTTGCTCCTATCAACCCAACACTAGCTGCAATGAAAAATCAAAAGCCGTCATGTCCTAGATGAAAGAAAGATATAACAGTAGTCCCGCATAATAAAAAGATCACTCAGCAAAGGCGACTATTTGCAACAAAGAAAAAGGCAAAACTGAGAAAATCAACGTATTTAGCTATACCACTGCAGCCGGAGAAAAACCTTCTAGCAGCGGATTTGTTAAGTGTGCTACCAGAGTAGAACTTTATTGACTTCCTTTCAATGTTTAAAGAAATATTTATTAAAATACAAGACAATTATTTTTTAATCTATTAGGGGACATGTTTCAATCGTAATAGCTTCTCATTGAGTTTTGTAGACTCTTTTCTATGATTGTAACCATCTTATTAAAAATTATTATTTATTGAAAAAAATAAATAAGAAAATGTTCTAGAACGTGATTTTAAGCCTGCGTCTCTAAAAAAATATTCAATTGGGAAAAGACTGCACAACAAACAATCTGTGAATTTTTCCTAAAAGAGATTAGGCGTCGTATTTTTGAAAAGTTTACGCGCCACTGTTCAGCTGAAATGCGCATGATTCAGGAGTAAGAGCTCCGTGGAGTGTCTGTCTGTAAGTAGTTAAAATAAATTATAAAAACACTGCAGCACTTCATTTAGCCTGCTCAAGTAACGAGTATTGAACTTAAAAGTAACGAATAGTAACGATTACTCAAAAGTACCGAAAGTTGACATCACTAGTGACTATGATCACATTGACACATCCTCATTCTTCTGGTTCCCACTAGACTGTTGTAAAGAAAATACTTAGTTCAAGCTAGCAATTAACTTTGATATCAATAAAGCATTTATTGATATTTCTTCTGTCGAAAAATCATGTTTGTGACCCCCGATTGTTCTTATGTCGCTGTGGATAGTTCAATTATTTGCATTTTATTTTCCATTTTACAAAAAAAAATTAAACTTGAGATGGATAAATTTACCGCATAATACTCAAAATTTATATTTGAAAATAAATGTGAAACAAAATACTAAAAAAATAAATCAAAAGTTCCATGAGTGTGGGTGTAGTAACTTAGAAAATTATACAGACTTAGATTATACAGCGAGGGTGAAAAAAAAATGTTGCACCATTGAAGATACGCAATGATTGAAGCAACCGCCCAGTTCCGTAAACTCGTCGGATGCATAGTGCTACTTGTTCGTGTCAATGAAACCAAGTACAAACTACATAATGGCTACCGGCACCCCCCTCGCAACATTTGTCAAAGCTTCGCAGCTATCCTACTCAGAGTCTACCATCTCTTACGCTACAAGGGGCAAAAGACGAAAGGGGACATGATGGTTAGGAACCCAGAGGGTCTATTTATTGCGTCGATAGCCGAGTTGACCTGACCTGACCTGACAGAAAAATTGAATGCCATGAAGCGACATCTGTTAGGTCCAAGTTTGGGTAAACACGAAAATAATTCCAATTTTGCGACTTCAGCACCTCTGGCGATTTTTGTCGGCGACACATTCTCAAGACCCCTTTTAAATAAGTTGAAATGGGGAGCAGGAAATTACAATTTTCCGATTTCCCATGTTAAATCCCTATGGTTCGCGTCGTCTGAATCACCCGGTATATACATTTGCATTACTGAACTTTAGTTGCAATATCACATTATTGTGATGTTGCACTGGAGGTTCATTATTGTCGAAATAAAAATAAAATTGTTGAATTAATTGCCACGTTATGAGATTTTGATATCAACCTAAGATGGCGCTTTATAGCGCCAAATTTTAACATGGGAGTTGACGTTCTATATTGAGTAATCTCTTTGACCGGAAGTGACGCTATGATAAACATGGCCGCTTTACCAAATTTCTTTCTTCTGCCGCTAGAAGTCGTTTCTTCGTTGTCGGTTGTTTTTGGGTCGATTTTGTTTACAATTACAAAGTTTGAAAAACCAAGTTCTGTGTGAATTCTTTCTTAATTTTTAGTTGTTCCCTTGTTTTTAAAAAAGTTTATGATAATTAGAGGTGAGTACTGTAGTGCGTAGATACCGGGCTTGGGAAAAGGGATGTCTAAGGTAAGATTTTTTAAAATCATACCTCTTATCTGGATCTATAACATTAAACTCGTTTTTTTTGTTAACAGAAAAACGTGTCTTCTAGTACACCATACTTTCCTAGGTGTAGACCTCCGTTAGGCGCTCATCTTTTGAAAAACAACATGAGCGATATTGCAGACAAGGAAAGTTCTCTGGTTGCCATTGAACCAGCTACTTCTGCAAGTTCAAACCTTAACAGTAATGCGGAAAATTTAAGTAGTGGAGATCATGGGGATCTTGAAATCTGTACACCTTTTTTAGAGGACGAAGAAGATGAATGGGAAGAGCTTGCCACTAGTGATTCTGAATGTGATGAAAATTATCTCCAGGATGACTTAGAGCATTGCGATCCAATTGAAGTTGATGATTTTGCCATAAACACTTTTAATCGCGAGAATACTAAACCTAAGTTTGAAAAACTTGAAACGGGCGATCTTTTCATATTTATTGTAGTTGTAGTTTCGGTAATTCTGACGTTTTCAACTTTCTTTACTCCCTATTCAAGGGTAATTGATCCAGAATCAAAATTTCCTATTCGCTTTGTTAGGGATATATTTCCTCATCAATCTGATGATTTGTGGTGGTCTCTTAGTAGCGGGACCGATGATGTGCTTGAGTTTAAAAGACCTACATCTTATGTATGGTTGTATGAGGAGAAATCTACACTAACTGTAGAACAACTCCTTAATGTGAGTTCGAGATACATCCAATGTAAGATTCGTGATTGTTCTGCATCCCCAATTGTTGTCACTGCAGAGTACTTAAATTCACCTGAAGTTGTTGCAGATTATGGGCTTGTGATTTCAAAATATCGAGAACTACTTGCCAAACAAGGGCTGATGATTATTAAAAATTTAGAGAAAATTAATGGAACTTCAGCACTGGCTTTTCATTCTTTATGTGATGAAGTTACACCTGTAGTTCCAAAATCTTTGTTTATTTTTACAATGAAAGTGGAGAAAATGGAAAAAGATAAAATCAAATTTGTTGAAAAGCTGTTGAGAAAACAATGGTCCAATATTAAGACTGATTCGTTTCATCCCTTGTTCACTAGAATCTCGGGAATGGTAATCGAAATTAAACCCTATTTGTAAGAAGTTTGTGATACAATGTAAGGTGATATTTGTGATATAACTAATTTATTACTACATTTCAGTTTTCTGCATTTTTTTTAATTTTGCTTTCTCCTTTCTTTTTTACTGTTAAGTTACATATTAATTACATTTGTAAATATGAATAGTTTACTAAACATTTTTTAACGGATGTACTTAAACTTGGGCTTATTTACCTATTATATTAAGAGGTGCATTTAGCAATAGATTCAGAACAATATGACAGATCACTGTCACAAGTCTTCAGTCAATTATTATTTGTGGTAAATGTTTTATTACTATACATTGTATCTTTAGGTAGTAAGTACCCTTCATATTTGTTACTTTTAAACATTCACTGTGTGAATCTCAAATAAAAATCTAAATAACTTTTAATTTTTTGCTGGAACAAGGTACAAAATACAAACTTTTGATAACAGCTAATGTTTTTATTAATGACTTATTGATAGGAACCTGTTGTTTCCCTTTTATTTGATTTCAAAGCCAATCCGTTTTTTTATAATTTGTGAGACATTATTTATTATTAGACTTATGCTTACAGAATTTCACTTTTTTTAAAAATTAATCGTGTTCGTACATGCATTTTTACGCACAATTTGCAATGTTTTTTTGTAATTTTTATGAAAACTTTCAAACATCGGTAGTTTGGTTTACTTTCGGTTTTTTAGTCATTTTCGCGGAAAATATTACTCAATTATAAATAATAATTGATCACTACTAATTACATTCATAAATAAAGGTTCCATTAAATTAGCGATACATTTGGTTGGTTTGTAAACTAGTTGGTTAGTGTGCAAACTATTCAACAACTGGCTGGTTTACTTACCTCAATTGAAGTGAGTAAAATAGCCCGCGTTCTTGGTTAGTTTATAAACTAGTTATTTTGTAGTGGCTAATATAGAAACGTGATATCTGGTAATACATAATAACGACTTTGTTGGCTAGTTTGCAAACTAACGGGATGTTTGGTTAATGTAATAAACACCCTGTAAGTATCACTGTTGTGTATATCTAGAAATTTTGACGCAACTTCATCGACTTTGGTGAGTTTCTGTACATTTCATTTGAAATAGAACTTCACTTCAATATAATCCAGTAATTCACGCAGGCTCATCAAAATACTTGCGGTATTAACTCCAGGTGTAAAGAAAGACAAAATGATCTCTCTCAGAAATGTGACTATGAAAAGCGTAATTTTATTATTTTGATAATCTTCTCTCTTCTATCGATTTCTATTTATAATAAAAATATTTCGGCCTCCAAGGCAGAAATATGAAGTATGTGACTGCTGTAGAAGCAGCGGGAGCTGAGTGAATGTAGCAGGAACTGGTACAAATTCTTTTCCTTCGACATCTTCGGCTGGAAACAACTCCTACACGGGTTGATATAAATGTAAAATGGTGGTTGACCGTTAAAATAGATAATGACCGAATACAATCTGGGACCTCAATATAATTTACTTGGCAGTTGTAGATTTAATGTACACAAAAATCGTAATAATAATGCCCATCTTGGTAGATCTTCATTATCTAAAAATTCTTTTACCTGAAATTATGAAGGTACCGGATAAAATAGTCAAATTTATGAACAGTTGCTGTGCTTACATCTGGAATAAGATCTATTTCAAACGTATTTGTAAAATGTCTGTTGCCATCCATGCTGCTTTGGAATGGTTAAAATTTACAGGACAAGATTTGTTTTCAACTAAGTTAAAGTTGGCTACTCTCTCCGGAGATGCTTGACTCAACCATGTGTTGTAATTAGAATGTGAAGGGGAACCAGAAGATGGGTACCGTGGGTGGATAGCTCGGTGGAAGAGAGCTGGACTCGGTACCGCAAGGTCCCGAGTTCGAAGCCAGGCGACGTCCGTTCACTTTTTCTGGGGTTCCTTCATTATGATTCTAACAGTTATCAGAAGTGGGATACGAGTCAAAAATCAAAAAGAGGGTGATTTGGCTTGTGAATTTGCGCCGAAGATTAAGGTAGTTGGTGGCTGTAGCCTGAAGCGGTTGTATGGATACCGTGGCACAGTAAGACCACCACACCAAAGTCAAAATCAAAGGGTGATTTGCCTTGTCAATTTGCGCCGAAGATGAAAGTAGTTGGTGGCTGTAGCCTGAAGCGGTTGTATGGATACCGTGGCACAGTGAGACACCACACTAAATTGCGTCGAAGATGAAGGTAGTTAGTGGCTGTAGCCTGAAGCGGTTATATGGATACCGTGGCACAGTAAAAACACCAGAGAGGGCGCAAACATCTGAGGGCAGATGTCGTGCCAGGAAAGGCCGAATGTTGTAATTAGAAGGTGAAGGGGAACCAGAAGATGGGTACCGTGGGTGGATAGCTCGGTGGAAGAGAGCTGGACTCGGTACCGCAAGGTCCCGAGTTCGAAGCCAGGTTTATTACGAAATGTCATAATTCTGACCTGGTGACTATTTCAAATAAGCGACGATGGATCATCTCCAGGTATCTTCACTCCATTCCAGATAATTAAGAATTAAAGTGTTTATTTTATTAATAAATAAATGATTAAATATGTTCAATAAATAATGAACCCCTACAGAATCAACATGAAATAGAATAAAATATAATTAATTAGAGTACCACTTCTATACAAGGGGTACTTACGGCGGGTGTAAACACCCTGGTGATGAGCTGCCTCGATTGTTGCTGGCCAAATTGATGAGTACCTGAAACAGGAGGGTTGACCCCTACCAGTCCCGGCTAAATAGCACGGCATTTCCTGTTACTCCCGACACACTCCGTCTGCGAATTATTAACAACAGCTCACGGAATGCCATTTCCAAGGCATGTTACAGTATAACAGCACCTGAATCTAATCTATCAATCTCATATTATTTATATCATCATCCAATGACATAAACTCGGAATTCCTTCACGTAGTAAGTAGTACGATGCTACCCCTACACTTGCGACCTAGTCGCGGGTGTGATTTCATTAGCAACTAGTGCTCACGTACCAGAGGTACCATCAATAACATCACTAACAAATAGTGATCACGTATCATAGGTACAACATACAAAACAATAATAGTAATTCATCAAGAATACTTTCGATGATAATAGTTATCAACTCATACGTCCCTTACTGGACCATTCGGCATATAATTGCCTAAACACGTAATATTACCATTTGAATATTACACTCACATGCATCGACTCTGGACACACACACATTGCATTTCGGACTCGACTGCCCTGACTCCCCTAATTCACGTGTTAGGTTTTCGGGGTTTTTATTGCTTTCGCTCTAATACCGAGTCTGTTCAGAAAATCTCGCCTACAGAAAATGGTTGGGAATCACGAGGAAATGTCACAGAATTGTGGATCAAGTTAGCCACCCCGTCACATATGGCTGGTTGAACCGTGCGAAGGTCTCAATTTTCGCCTCTGTGTTAATTCTTATGGGAGCCGGAACTTGTTGGCATCCAACGACTTGACCTAGGCATTGTTTATAGATATTACTAGTTGGTCAACCGGCAAAATTTGGCGTTAGTTCTGGACCAGAGCTGGTAGGGGGCGATGGACAAATGTATCGCCTGCTGCTCTGTGGCAGAAGGTGTGTGCCCCTGCTAAGTCCTCTATCCCATATAAAAATACTCAACGTCTTCTCCGAACGCTGTCGCTCTCTAAACCTCATACATTTCAATGTTTCTCACGAGCGGGAGACAAACTCAATATGCAACATCTACATAATCTCGGTGCGCGAATCAAACGCACTACTTCAAGAGTAGGCTACGGTGTTCAATTGACTGAAATAAATAATCGTTGTCACAGTAAAACTGAGTTTTTGTTTATCGTTCACCCTTTGTAACAAACCGCCGAAACAAAAGTATTACAGTTGAAATTACAAAAACTACAATTTTTCTCGTAGTTTTGTAATAAATAATTATTTTTCATTTTTTGTGCCAAAGACTACTACAGTGTGACATTTTACATTTTTGTCTTAATCATACTACGGAAATAACTTATGTGGAGTTAACGAAATATTACAAATTTTTAGTTATTTTAAAAACAACTCTTGTCGGCAAACTCACACGTGTGATTTTACGATATTTGTACAGAACCGTTCAAGGTTAGCGTCAGGCGGCATGGCCCTTTGGATTATCCGTAGGGCAAACGGACAGCATGCAAAACTTTGATGTTCAAGGACAGCAATGGTTGTTAGGGGTTTTTCTCATCCCCATTTATTGTAATGGTTATTACGGGGAATTCCCGTCTTGACATTATATATACGACCAATATTTGTAGTTTAGGTTCAGTTTTTAAGAGTAGACCGAAAAGACCTTTTGCACAGTTCGTTTTGTTTCTTACATCGAATAAGTTGATGATTATTTGTTGGTTTTAAAGTAGTTTCATTTATTTATTTCAATTAGAAATAAAGTGAATCGTCTCCCACAATGTCTGGAAATAAATGTGCTTACTTAAATTGTGGAAAGTCATCGCGCAATAATCCAGGATTGAAGAAATTTTCTTTTCCAATTCAAAACACCGATAGATGTCAAATGTGGATTTTGCATTCAGGTTAGTTTTTCACTTTATAATATAGTAAAAACGCGATATGCTGTTTCTAGAACTAGTTCAAAACAAGAACAAACAAATACATACTAATTTTTTTCTATTAGTTTTTCACCAATGGCAGTAATATTTATTAATTCAATAATATATACTGTGCCACGACACCCACTATTTTTGTGAATAATTTCATTTTGAAAAGCAATTCCTGACAGAACAGTAACCATTCTCTCAATAATTCCAGAGTTACGTCAGTCGCACAATTCGTATTCTTGAATACATTCTTAAAAGTTTCGTAAATTTTTCAATTTACCTTAAAGTCACTTTACTTTAGTGCATTGTGATTTACATAAAACGCAAAAATTCAATTGACAGCAGAATTAAAAAAAAACATAACATAGAACCCTTGTTTATAACTTTGAGTAATTTTTTATTATTTTCCTTACAGGAAACTCAAATTTGCTTAGTTGTGATCCAAAGACCTTGAAAAATAAATTTATTTGTGCAGACCATTTTCTTCCGGAACACATTTTAAGCAGAAATCTTTCATCTGACGCGATACCTATAAAAATGATTACATGTGGCGAAAAGAACGTGAAAAGCTATTGTGGTCCTTTATCTAGCAAGGAATCACCGCAACCTTCTACCAGCCGACCATCTTCGTCAACAATTACGTCTGAAACAATTTGGGAAATTGGCGATACCCCAATTCATTATTTAACCCCAGATAAGAATTGCAAGGGCAGTCCGAAAACAGGTGGTGGGATATCATTTTTGGAAGAAGCCCTTAGTTTACCCTCGCCCGTTAAAAGTACTAAGCGGAAATTGGAATTTGGGGAAACGCCGCGGAAAAAGAAGCTGCGGGAAGAACTTGAAACATCTAAGGCACAGGTGAAGGCAGCAGAACGACAACTGAAAACATCTTTACAAGAAAAAAGCAAGTTAGTAGCGGCTCGAGAACTAAAACATTTGCCACAATTTCCCAGAGCTCTGACAAGAATGCAGCTTTACCACAAACCTCGTACTGCATGGCTGTCAGATGAAAAAAAAAGTGCTATAGCACTATATTATAAATCCCCAGCTGCCTATAAATTCCTGAGAAATAAACAAATGATTTTGCCCTCACCATCAATCATAAAAAAATGGCTTTCTGACTTCAAATGTACGCCTGGCTATAACAAAATACTTTTTGGAAAACTAGTGGCTAAAATAAATTCCTTCTCCCAGAAAGTTAGAATATGCATTTTAATGTTTGATGAAATGTCAATAAAGCGGGAACTAGAGTTTTCACGTAAGAGCGACATAATCGAGGGGTGTGAAGATTTGGGAGAGTTTGGTAGGAAACAAGTCCCTGCCAAGTTAGCATTAGTGCTATTAGTGAGAGGACTTCATGCAGAGTGGAAATTGCCAATCTCTTTTTATTTCAGCGAAAAAGGAGTTTCTGCCCAAAATCTAGAGGCAATAATAAAAAAAAATCTTAAATTATTATTTAAAGTTGGACTGAACCCCGTTGCAACAATCTGTGATCAATCTACCACGAACCAGAAGTTGTACAAGACACTAAATATTTCTGTGGAACAGCCTTTTTTTATGTTGGAGAAAAGAAAATATATTGTTTATTTGACGCGCCTCACTTAATGAAAAGTATTAGGAACAATTTATTAACTTCCAACTTTAAGATTGACAAAATTGATGATTTCGTAACTTTTAATGTTATTAGAAATGTTTACGAATTGGACAAGAAATCCAAAACTGGACGGGCATTGCCAAAAATAACTGACGTGCACATGAATCCAAACAGTTTTAAAAAAATGAGTGTGCGTCTTGCCACTCAAGTACTGAGTCATAGTGTTTCAGCAGCGATTCGAACGGCCGTGAAAACAGGAGAACTTCCCGAAAAGAATGCTAATGTCACAGCCAATTTTGTTGAGAATATGAACAATATGTTCGATGCTTTAAATAGTAAAAATTTGTATTCGCAAAAAAGTTGTGGCAGGGCTCTTCGGGACAGCAACCCAGAAGTTTTAACTGCTTTAAATAAAGCTGTTGATATTATGACACATACCTACAAGGTAAACAAACATGGAACATTAACTAGGCCGCCATGTTTTGACGGTGTCATTCAAACTATCAATGGAGTAAAGATGATTTTTGAAGATTGTAAGAAGCACAATTTCAAATTTTTTCTTACTGGTAGGCTGAATCAAGATCCGCTTGAAAACCTATTTTCCATTTTTCGCCAAAGAGGTGGTTACAATCGGAACCCAACAGTTCGTAATTTTCAAGCTGCTTTTAAAGCAAATATTGTGGTAAATTTAATGAAGCCACCGCATTCATCAAATTGTGAACCCGATGAAGGGTTTAACATTTTTGCTGCAAGTGAAATTTCGGAGTGGTCACAGAGTTCACAAAATGTTGAGAATAGTGACAATGACAGTGATGCGGTAGGTTCATCTTCCTCAGGTCAATCTAACGAGGGCAATGATCATATAGTATTAGAAGATTGCGCGACAAAATATTTCGGCGGTTATTTGGTCAAAAAATGTTTAGACAAATACAAGTGCGCGATATGTGAACGTGAACTCTTAACATCAGAGAATTCTTTTACTTTGGATGAACTTTTAATTTTTTTTAAGAATTATAATATTGAACAAGTCTCCATTCTCAAAAGACCGTCAGTTGAGATGTTTTCTGTGACAAAAACTGCTATGAAAGTTATAGGAAAACATTTGGAAATAAATTGGTCTACATTACATTTAAGTACTTTTTTAAAAAACAAAATTATTAAAAAGTTCAATCAAATACACCCTAATTGGCTTCAATCTTGTAAGGATCACCGTTTATATATTTTAGAATTGCTGATCAGAACGTTAATATTCAAAAAATGTAAAACGATCTCCGCAAATATTAATCCGTCCTCTTCAAGGCCTCAAGACAAATTGTCAATTTTACTGCATCAGTAGTATTGAATGACCTACTTTTTACTTATTAATTTAATTATTTAGATCCTCACAGAACAAAAAATACGACAATTGACAATTATAAATTATAATGTGTGTTTTGAATTGTAAATTAACTTTAATGAAATTTACATGACTTAAAATTACTTTATTTATTTCCTTCCTTTTTTAAGTGATGAATCAATATTGAAATTTCTCCAATATTGTTATCGTCACTTTACCGGAAAAACTGCGGTGCATGCGACTGCGAGGATTCCAGTTGTTTTATTTTTAGCCTATTTTATGCTTCGTCAATGGTTAATGGATTTAACGGAGAGTTGACGTCACCACCGACGTATGGGCCGAAAAACAGTGATAGAGGCACATTTCGCTTCAACTGTCTAAATTATCTCGGCTTCACACCGTTTAACGTAAATTTTAAGTTTACAAATGATCCCGCTTGAGGCCGCCAACTCACGATGGGGCCGGTTGACCAACTAGTAATATCTATAAACAATGACCTAGGGTAACGTGTGACGCTCACTAATAGCGCGTATATCGTAAGTACAACAACGTGCTTATCTCTTAAACCTGTTTAAATGGGCTGTGTCACAGAATTTGGTTTCAAAACTTCAAAGACGCTGCGAGAAGCGTCGTCTTTTTATAAATTCTCTACACTTTGCCGAAATTAAAGCAAATTTCTTCATACTTTTTCCATTTTTAGGAATCCGAGACTGGTGTGTCTACATCAGTTTCGGATGTAGGTAAGCTGAATTTCAAGTCCACCGCTCCAGCACTTTTAAAAATACGGTTAATTGAATTTCCCCTAAATGTTTTTAGCAACATTTTATTTTTTTCTGAAGCGATCGCATACCAGGTTATTAAAAATCACATCAGGTGCAATGCAATTAAAACTGAAAATAGACTATACTAAGATGATTGAAAAAGATTTATCTTCCAAGAAAGATTGATTAATAAATCAATTTGTTTGCTATAAAAAAAGATTTAACATTAACAACCCCACAAATAAAGACTCGATAATGTGATAGCTGATTACGAATGTTTTGACAGAATCTTGTAAATATATTTTAATGATTAACAGTTAACAGTAGCGACATCTTCTACCATGGACTACTTACATTTTTAGTTTAGAAGATAATCATGTATTTGATAAAGGACATTTAGTCCTTTAAGAATGGACTGTCGTTCTAAAATCACACTTATTTTTGTTACATTTATTAAAACTTATATATAATTGTACACATTTATTTTGCACGTCATATACTCTATAATATTGCATAACTATTACTTAAAATTATTGGAATTAAAATATAAATATAACAAATATAGAAGCAACAACAAATTACGGTTCGGCCCGCAACTGGAACGGGTATTCGTAAATAATTTCGCTTGGTCCAACAACGGAATTGTACTTCGGTAATATACAATGTGGAAGATACTAAACGTTTTTCCAATTCTAAACATCAAGTTACGTACTTGTTCATATGTTTAACATTGAATTTATGCCAATGAAACGACATATTGCTTCATGAAGTAAAGCTACACGTGAGTCCGTATTCGCTATAACTTAATCAGAATATAAATATCTCAACAAATTCTTATGTATATAGAATGCTCTATGATAGTCTTAAACAGGAAAATAGCAGACACAGTTATGAGTACTGATGACTAAACACATCTAAAGTTTTGAGCTTCGAATCAACAAATTGTTTAGGTTTGATGGCAACGATAGTTCTGTACAGTTTGGATTCCCAAATCGCCGCTGTTACAGGAATTAGTTATATTACGATGCTATTTTAGTAAAATGGTAATGTTTCGATCTACAAAGTACGAGAGTAAGATTTATTTGGCAAAAATGTATAAAGTTACGAATGGGCAGCAGTCGAAAGTTACACCAAACAAACACAATTTACACATGCAAAATAATGTCTGTTCCCTTGGTGTTAAAAGCGTTCGGGTTCTTGTGCGGCGTTCACATCCGAGACTTTGGCGCTGGAAAGCGCACTGTCCTACAATTTTTCAGTCACGCACAACTTGGAGTCGCCGTGAAGTGTAGGGCTGCGCACAGCGTATGATACTAAAATACCAAGGGCCACCAACACCATACCCAGAGCGTTCACTATTATTCCCTGCTCCTTCCAGTCCGAGTAAGTATCCCTGAAAACGTTAGTAATCATTGAGACTATTTACAAAGAAGAGCTCATGCAGGGCATGAAAAGGGATTAGTAAAAGTCGTGGAGTTGCTGTAAAGTAGTAAAGTAATGTGACTCTCAAAAAAATCTGAACTAATGAAAGAAAAGAAAAAATAATGAAGTATTTTTTAATCAAACGATTTTATTCAAATTCTTTTGATAATCGAATTGAAGCATGTCGAGTTGTTTGAAGCTTGGTCATAATTAGTGTGCTTAAACTACACGCAATTTATAAAAATACAAAAATTTTGAAACCCGATAATGGAACAATAATTATCAAGATGAAGCTTCATAGGTCTCCGGAGCGGATGAGGATGTGCGCCCTGAAACGGAATTCTTCCCTCTGCAAGATGTATCCTGCAACTACAGCCAGCGCTACTAGAATTATGCCTATAGTGTTCACTATTATGGCCTCTTCTGAGAAAGAAGAGTAATTGGGCCTATTAAAACAAAAACATTAATAATACCAATCACTGAAGAACGTTAAATCTTACAATTCTTGATTTGTAAGAGTGTTATTAGAATGGTGGGATTTTGTTTTTGTTTTTTTATACTTACCCTAAAGTAAACCAGACCTTCTCCATGAGGCCAGTGAGACAAGCGGCGATCGCTAGCATGAACGTCGTAAGGCCGAATGAGGCGTGGATGGGTACTAAAGCCGCTCGGAAACTAGCTGTTGCCCCTTCACAGCATAGCAACACGAGGAAACTAAAAAATCCCACGACAAACTGTTGGATAGAAAAAAAAAGTGTTATTATTGATAAGTAGAGGTAATGAAACAATTTTCCATGTGCAAATGGATTAGGAAGCGACGAATTGCATATCAATGAAATTGTTGATCTTGTAAGCAAAGCCTGTAATTTTTTATTTTTTGGAAGACTTTTCAGGAACGAGATAACTTCTTTTGTGATTAATAATTTTTAAATTATGGCAAGATACTCGAAATTTTGTTAATTTAACCTACCCCTTTCATTTATATAAATACATAACCATAATAATCGTATTTTTCGACCCTTTCTATGAAAAATTTCAATCCAGTTGGGATTGAAAGCAATCGAAGGTTTTTTCCAATGTACCTTTTATATATTTAGATCTCTTTTTTATTTAGGAAATAAATAATTAAATAAATAGTTATACCCAATTTCAAAAATTGGGTATTAATGGTAAATTGTTATAGAGTTGCCTAAATCAGTACATATTTGTAAGATCAGCAAAAAATTACAAATAAAATGGTTTCAGAAAGTTCACAAAAATACTTTAAAACATTAGCAGATTTTTACGACAAGAAATTGTTTACGTACGCCCAGGAAATCGCACGACTTGTAAATATTTATTAAAGTGAAACTTCTTTAGGCCCGGTAGGGTAAGTCGAGTGCTAGGAGCGTCAGCGGTCACGAAAAAGTGAAACACTGGGAGGGAAATGAGTGGAGGGAGCACGAGCTCCCCCACTCCTCATACCCGCACGGTGGTAGGAGGTAATCTTTCTCAGACAATGCGCCGCCTTGTGAGTAAATGTGGAATTACGTCAGAAATGGGGACGGTTCAGTTGGCGTGTTAGTTGTTTGCTGTCTGTATGGCAGTAACCTATATCCTGCATTTTCTTATGTTTATTTTATATTATGAATGAAAAATTTAATTTGAAAATCAATAATGATCCATCAGTACCAACGACAAAAGCAGGAACAACAATTGATGCTGTGTTTACCACATATTTAGAGCAATCGAAATCAACTGTGTATATATCGTATTTCAGTTACCATAAACCAATCGTATCATTTTTAAATTTTATTGAAAATGAATAAAATACAAATTTTACTTTGCCTTAATATAGCGGGTGATTCAGACCACGCGGACCATAGGGATTTAACATGGGAAATCATAAAATTGTAATTTCTATAAACAATGGTAGTGGCTTTGGCCGCGAGTAAAATTTCTTGCGACAGACTAAAGCTATAACTACCAGTATCATGATGTCTTTTCTATTTGAAAAAATTAATTAAATATAAACGTCAATTATGTTACTATCAACAATAAATATTTTCAACTGTCTTGTTTCAAATGGTATAATTACGATTTTTTTTTAATTTTCTTTGCAGATGATGCGGTATTCTCGGACAATTTTAGATAAAATAGTGTATATATCTCGTTTCCTAAGTGCCTTAGAACTAGGTTTTATAACGGTAAGAAGTCCTTGGGGTTGTACTTTACAGATAATTTTCTTCTTTAATATGATTGGCTTGTTCCAAAACACGTCATTTCGTAATTGATTAATAATAACGTAAATCTTGACATCTAAAATTTGATAAATGTTAAATTAACGATATGATAGTGTTATGAATTAAATAGAAGCATTATACAGGGTTAGTTATAACGGATGGAACTAGGATTCTCTTGCTTAAAATATTAGGCACAGTACTGTTTGTGAGATTAAATATTAGTTTTTTTTTGTCTTTTATTTAAATGGCGCTACCCACTTTTATCTGCGGCGAAATTCTTTTAAATAGCACTGTACTAGTATTTTATTTAGCCTGACGTAGAAAATAATTTTCCCTACAAGCATGAAATTAATTCTCTTTTTCCCCAGAACAAGACATTTATTTATAAATAAATAAAGAAAATTCAAGTTTGAGCTCTTTTAATGCTGAACTTTGCTGTAAAGGTCTATCCAGTTTGGGGTTAGAAGTGTATGCACAGTTGACAATACTATTGGAATGCGAGATTCGGCGAAATAATAACGCTGGAACGCAAAATATTAATTTTAACCCCCGATTTAAGTAGGTACTATGAAAAAAAAAGAAGATTATTAGATATAATGAGGAAAATTTGACAGTATATTAATTAAATTGTCCAGAGATTTTCGAGTTGAAACAAGTTTAACACGTATTAGCTAACAGTGGTAATACCTATAAATATAATGACAATTAAAAAATAAGCAAATTCTGATACTTGTCATAATTTTTCTCCCCAACCCCTTATTTATTTGAACAAATTAACCCATAATAACAGGTCATCGCTTTTATAACACAATTGTCTAACAGCCTCGGGTTTCAAGTACCTTTACAGCAACATTCTTCTTATAAAGGTGAAACCGAAACAAACTGGCGAACACGCCTTTTCGTGCAAAGCGCACATTTTACCACAAAACACACCTTTATCCAGCTGTTTCAACATTTCACGATTCATTCAATTCCGATACATCGTTCCGTTATATGAAATAAGAGCGGTTAACAAACAAAAAACATGTGTCTTCTAGACAGAAGAATTCTTTAAAACAGGTAGAAACAATAGAAGCTGGAGGCCGATGACTTACCTGTATAGCGAAGAGACCCATTGTGACCAAGCCGATCCAGCTGTGAAGGGAGTAGAAATTGGGAATTGGCGGCTGGGCAAGATTGTGCGAATCAAGCACAGCCATGAAACCGACGGCCACACAAGGGATAGCCAAGGCGTGAAATACCGTGTGGAGAAGCTTCACATATATTCTCCGACAACACCGGCATATCCGGTATAAGAGCACAGCTAGAAACAAAAATTAAATAAGTTTCTTAATTTTTTAAAAACTATTTTTCAAGTGGATTGTAAGTTCTACGTAAAATTGTGTTATTTTGATGCATGTGGTGCAAAAGAATCAAACTTTGTTCTAAAAATGTATTAAAACAAATATTAATGGAAAGTTGTAGAATTTAGTTCAATTTTTTTTAAATCAGCGTTCAGTTACAAAACGTTAACAACATTAAATTAATTGACCGAAAACAAACAATAACAAGTACAGTAGAAATAGACATATAATAGTTTCAACGATGTTACAATGATTGTTATAATCGTTAATTTTACGGAGAAATTGAGATAGTGAGCGAGATAGAAAAATAGTGTGGATAAACTTTTAAAAAGTTTAAAATGTTTCTATGAAATGAAAACTTTACCTATGGTGATAGAGATCACGGTGTATAGACTTGAACCTGCTCGCGCGCACTAGCGATGATTTAATTTATTACAGACGCAATTCTTACACAGATCACTACATTTTGGAAACAAAACAGTGTTTTATGGGTAACAATTATATTGTTATTATCTGCAATCATGTTTCTAGATTTGGAATTATTTATAAGTAAAGTTGAAAATAAAAACCTGATTGAAACTCTCAAACCTCATTCTAAGGTATTTGAAGAATTTAAAAGGGTGGTCACATCATCTTTCGAGAAGTGTACAAAATTTTCCACCGATTAGTCGCTGGCTACAGGATGAACACAAACACGCCTGTTCTTCTTATTTCTACTAATTAACGCACAAAACACAAGACAGTTGTGGTGAAACCCGTGTCAGAAGCGACGGTGGAACGAGGAAACTGATTCGGCGACAGAGATGCCCAACCTACCAATTTAAAAGGTTTGTTTTTAAATTGTGACCGCAACGGGCTCGAATTACCACAGCTGAGGCTTTAGCTGAGCCACTAAGAACAACACGACGCTAAGAACTAACCGCCTGGCATTGATGAGGCCGCCAGCCGAATATCGTATTACACGAACGTGCTTAACGATGTTTTGTCTACCCTACCAAATTAAAAGGATTGCTGTTTTAAGGTCATAGAATTTGGTTTTAAAACATCGAAGGAACCGCCAGAAGTGTCGCCTCTTTATAAGTAGTGTCCGACCGAAACTGATTTTTCAGCCGAAACCAAAACCGAAACCGAACTTTCGGTCTTGCTCTTTGTTTCGGCCGAAACCGAAACTTATTAAAACATTTAAAATTACGATTACTATACACTACTATAAGTAGTGTTATAAAAATAAAAACATAATCATTAACGTACGTAACAAATATATTTTTTTTATTTTTTTATGACATGAATATACAAGACTTACTCTTGGAAGTAAACTTAAAAAAAAAACAACTTTCAGTTAGAACACTCGAGTTTCGGCGGGGTCGATAGTTTCGGCTATATTTTGGCCGAAACCGAAACTAAGGCCGAAGCTAAATTTTTTGGCCGAAACTAGCCGAAACTGAAACCGAAACCGAAATTTCGGTCGGTCACTATTTATAAGTTCTTTACTCTTTGTTATGAGGGCGACAATTCCAAAGCAAAAAAATACAAAAATCCACTAACGACGCATTAGATCAGAATCTACTCAAATGGTTTACTCAGCAGAGGTTAAAAAATGTGACTATCAGTGGTGCGGTATTGCAGTCAAAGGCTGAACAATTAGGAGACAAACTAAAAATCATCAGGGATTTTAAATGTAGGATAGAGATATTTCGCCCACCTTATCCGATTTGTGATTGCTTCGGCATTTCAATTTCGACTTCTACACTATAGCAAATAGCTAGATTCCAATGGTAGTGACACACCGCCAACTAAATTGTGAATGCAGTCTCACCGTCAAATTAAAGATGTTAGTGGAATACGAATGTTTTCACCTAATTTTCAACATTTTGTCCTCCAATCTTAAAACCGAGATACAGGCGTTCAAAATTTTAAAAACCCTATATATGCCGCGCCAATAGCTTTCCAAACTCTATTATTTTTCCAATAAGAACCATCCTCCATCCGGATTGAATATATTTAAATTTAGAGCTTTCATTTTGGGTGGGTGGTAGCTTTTAGTCTTAAAACCCCAAAAAGTGACAAATTTAAGGGCGTATGGTAGGTTCAAATTTTATTCTATTTTTTGAGTTGTTGTAAAATAAATCGTTAGTGTATAGAATATCATGACATTTAGTTGAAACAAAAAAAATTAAATTGCATTGTTTAGACAGACAGAAAAATAACAAAGCTTAATCTTATTTCGAACACCGCTAAGGACTCATTCATTCAATGGTTGATTTTTTTGATGGAATTAAAGCTTCTTCAATCTACTTTGCAGTGACATATTTTTTATTACCCTCCGATAAGTAACACCGTCATAATTAATTATTTGCTTTTCGAAAAAATTACTGAAATTTGGTGTAGCAAAGAATCATTAATTTAGTGCATTTAACAGACAGATATTGAAATGATATTATCTTCACTGGATAGCCTATAGTTTCTTGTTAATTATCCTTCTTTTTATTTGAAAATTGCATTAATGATAGCAAAGTCGTGTTCGTATAAGCAAAACGCCGTCAAATTATTTTCTGTCCTTACATTCTCACTCTTTCTATTTTCCCCCGCCAAGTAAAAATACGCAGTTGTTGTCACAATTGTAGGGGAAGCGATCTCGTACTCGTATTTTGTGTGGTAATTGCGACCATAAAGATAGTCCAACCAATAAAAAGTCGTTTCGACGGAACCAAAAATATATTTGTGTTGTTTTGATAATTTAGACACTTGCTTCTTACATCTGGCACTTCAACGTATATTGGCCAAATTTTAATTTTACTTTCATATTCAACTCTTAAAATTGAAACAAACGATGAATCATAAGTGAAATATAATTTATATTGTTTTTATTAAGAACAATTTATAGACTAATTCTTCTTAATTATGACTGTGCAAGTTTTATATTTTTTCAACTTCTAATTACTTCATGAAGAATTTAAATATACCGCGATGTAAAAATCTGGGACTTCTTCCTAGACCGTCCCCGCGTCAACACTTTGATATGACCCAGATATGCGAGATACGTCGGAATTTTTTGTATAGAGTCAAATTTCCTTATTCGCGGTTCCCATATTCACGGACCAAGAAATTGTGACCACTTCCCGTATTCAATATGTATTGAATATGTAAGAAATACTATAATTTACTCATTCGGTTACTAAAATATTAATTCGGTTTAGAAAAAGTAAGGAAGCGGTCAATTTAAATCGAACAATAGCTTCCACATTCTCAGGCCAAATTTTGCCAGCAGCCAATTATGAATACGACATGCAAACAGATAGGTAGGAAAAATTTGTAACAGGATTATGCATTACAACTTTTCTTTTAGCAGTTTGTTAAATTCTTTATGTGTTGAGAAAGTAGAGCCACCAATAGATAGTAAAGATTTATTGTCTGGAAGGCGAATAGTGGATTTAGGATATGTACTGAAACAATATTCTAAAGTTGTTTTGCATTCGATCAAATGTACTACTGGCAAAATGGTTTGATATCAATGAAAGGGGGAGTGAAGGCGAAACGTCTACCGTCACTATCAAGCCACTAAAAGACGTTAGTTAAAAGACGGTATGCTATAAAATTACAAATGGATTGCTTGAGTAATTTTCAGATAAATGTTTGTAACTCAATTAAATTATCATCTGTTAGTTTGAAACAAAGCCATAATTACTACTTCCAAATTCAAGGCCAGCTCAACATCGGTGGAAGAATTTACTGCGACTTCATTATTTATACTGATAACGACTTTTCAGTGGAGAAAATTTACAAAGATTCAATTTGATGGGAAAATGAAATGTTTCCAAAGCTAAATTAATTTTACTTGAACTGCATTCTTCCTGAACTAATAGATGCTAGCATTGTATATGGATTAAATAATCATAAAACGAGGCTAGGTTACCACGCGGTTAAAAAATTACGGGTCCAAATACGGAAGACGCTTTGACAATTCCATTAAAAGATTCCAATTAACTGGCATTAAGGAGAAGGTGGTCAATTTGAATATTATTTACTGTACTGTTTCTAAATATATTTTGATTCATTTATTTCAAAGAAATTCTTTAATTATATTATTATTGCCTAATTATTCTTATTTGTTGCTACTTTTTAAAATCTGTATTAATGTCCACATTATGTGACTATTTTATCTCAAATTCGGACAATGGATTGTTAATTATATTCATAATGAGTATTTCTCATAATATTTTCGTGTTCGTTTACGCAAAAACGATTGTTGGTCGCTCGCTTTCAAAATGACAAGGGCGAGTAACTTCATAAATAGGACCCTTGTCTCAGTCATAAATAAATTTGGTTGCCGTCAGGCGAGTTGGGCAGCTAGCTTCAGGTAGAAGTTGGAGTGGAGGTGGTGCCTCAACCGGGTAGGGAAGTACATTCTCTCAAAATGCTCTGATGGGTACTACTAGCGCCTCCATAACGGATTAGTTTGGCTGGTAAACGTACCATACGCCCTTAAGTCCGTTTAGCACTCTACTATTACAGAACTGAAAACATACGTCAAACCGTTGTATGATTATAATCCATATACAATGGTCAAACTAAAACTACGCGGCTATTGCGCAGGCGGAAGCTCTAGCAAGAAAGTGGAATTCCTGTCCGTGGACGCTTGTTAATAGTTTAGGCGGGAAAAGCTTGGCTCCATACTTTTGAGTTTTGACTCACCCTGTATAATAGTAAAATTGTCACAGACAAACATTCAACGATTGGAACAGTTTAAGTTATTGAGAAGGAAATTAGGATATATCAAGGCAGGCGGTCAACTTTAATCACAAATTTAAGTCATGTCAATGATCCTGAGTAATTATGGCACTACTTAAATTTAATACTGAAAAATCCCCTAATCGTTTCAAAATTGTGAAAAGGATAACGCATCGAAATTGTCTGTTGTGTTGAGTATTCGCTTCACGTTCAAGATCCTAACTAAAATCTTAAAGTACCCATGTAGCGCCCCCTACTACTACGTTCTCGCCGCCGGTTACATAGATTTGCTAAGTTCCATTGTTAACCGTCTCGGGAATTTGGGTCAAGTTGGGTTTTCCCAAATTGTTCGTTAAGGGATGGGGAAAACCCACCGGTCAATGACGTAGATAGGGCACCAATAAGTCCACGTGACTTTACCTGTATAAATACCAGGGATGGTTGGCAATGGGTTGTTACTCCTCTACAGTTCATACAAGAAGCATGTGCTTTCTTGGCTGCTTCTCTTATCCAAGTATGTAACAAAATAAAAGATTTTCGTGTACACCATTTAAAGGTTGGCGGACGAAAGAAAGAGGACGGAAATCAAGGATGTCTAAATCGGGCGTTTATCACATGTGACGGCTTCGGTATTTCATACCCAACTCGAAAACTATTGCAAATAGCAAAACTTTAGTTATAGTGACATGTTGCCAACTAAATTGCCAATGAGGCCTCATGCTCAAAATTTAGAATTTTGTTGTTTATTTGCATATTATCAATCGCAATTCAAGTTATTTCTTGTAAAAATAGCAGCTAGTTATTATAAATTAAAATTGACAACAAGTCATGAGACCTCATTCTTTCATGATTCTACTTTAGAGACACGCATTTTTTTAGTTTTTCGTGTATATTAACGTAATTGGGTCTGAAATAAAAAACCATTACCGTGCTTATAACGTTTCGCGCTTGCGACAATGATCAATTTGAAGGGTGAACTTCCACTTACGCCTCTATAACCTTTAAAAAATGTAAAATGAAATAACCACCGGTAAGGCAATAACTACATGTGCTAAACCTGCACTCTGCTTGAAGAGGCTATATTTACTTTTATCCTCATATCATCCTTTACCCATAAATATTGGATAATTTTTTTGGTGCAGCCGTTCTAGTGTAAAATTTCTCGTCTCATCAAGTGGGCACGTTGCATAATACAATTATCGCTTTCATTCTTTGCATCAGATCAATGCCTTTCACATCCCACGATCTTGGTGTAGCAAACTGAAGAAAGAAAGTACCACAATCTCTCAATTTCCATCAATTGTTGTCAAAAATCATTTTCCTTAATTCCTAGTCAAACTCTCTTTTCCTTTTGCCTGATTATTTTGCAAGGGTATTTTACCATTATATCATTGACAATAATGGTAAAATATTAGGATAAAAGTATCGGGAAACATGAGAGATTCCTGTATATCAGGGTGACATATATTTAGTGAAAAATTAATTAAATCTTCAATTAGATGCAATTTGTTGCATGAGTCTTCGTGTTCCTGGGGGCCGTTTCGTATTTTAGTTACTATGTGTTTAGAATTCTTTTGCCTGCAGTTGCTTCACTTTTTCTCTTCCTTCCTGGTTTATGGTGCTTACTTGTCTAAAAAGATCACAACTTTTCATTGCCTACTTCGCTGCAAAATTTGTGTCCTTTCTCACTTTTTAAATACAATAATTTTAACCAACCCCTATGCAGGTAGGCTGCCCGTTATTATCAAACATAATTCGTGTTCATGTGCGTAAACGTTGAGTGAATAATATAAAGAGGTGTCAACGCATAGGGAATTTTGTACAATAACATAAGTCCAGCAAATGTCGCTGTTGAGTGCTGCCACACTTTGACCAAGAGCTAAAACAAGTTTTATTTGTATTCGGAGTTAGAACCCAGTTAAGTAGATATCCGTTTGCAAAGAAAAAATATTTGAAGGACGTTAAACGGCATTTCAGATAAGCCAAGTTTTCAAAACAAAGCAATAAATATCAAATTTCTTCAGCGGGCTCATGAACACCGTTATTGACATGAGGGTTTACCATGTTGATGTTTCTTACTTCTGAAAGCGGCATGTGGTGCGGCCACCGAAATTCTCAAAGATGTTTATTTTTCACATCGGCCAAGGGAATTTTCGGGCCCTATCAGTTATTATTATTATTATTATTATCTGTTCATGTTTATAGTTTGTCTCGTTTGTCTTGGAATAAAGCCGTAAGGACCTATAAGTTAACACACAAAATTCAATTTTTTTTATCATGTGAGTCAAAATATAGAGATAGGAACTCGAAGAATAGTAGTAGATGAACAATCTGTTGTGACATTACAGGAGCAGTTTCATAGATTCAACGTATTTAACCGTCATTATGATCTAATATGCATACAAATGAAGTATTGCATAAGAATTTTTCCACTGGCAATATCTCCTCTTTTATCATTGCAGCTCTACAAAACGTGCAGTTAAATTTTTTTGAATTTTTATAAACAATATAGCCTGCTAAATATGTTATTGCACATGTTTCAAAAAAAGTAGTCTTTATTAAAATGCTCACCGCACACACGTCTTGAAACAAGTTGTTCTTCCTCTAAACGAAAAAGAGCAGGATTTCCAATATTCGAAAGCCATACCATTCGTACTGAATCACATTGTGGAATCCAAAAGAAATGCAAATTTAGATTATTGTGATTAATTATGATTAATAATTCTATATTTCAAAGAAGATAAAAAATCGAATTAACACTTGTACACGTTTCTTTTCGTGCCATACAACATGATGATAGCAATGAAGAAACTTCGTGCTTCTTCAGATAATTTCAAAATAGTAATGACAATGATTTTGATTTTCACTCTATGCTAGTTCGAAACGGCGATCTCGACCAATTTTACCCTTTATAGTAAAGTGCTCGCGCTGAGAAAAGATGCGTTTTAAGCGATTCTGTGGGCACTTCAAAATGAAAATATATGAACTAGCCAGATTTGTTGCTTATGTGCTGTGGCTTTTAGATCCATAAGTCGTACGAAAATCGTGCAGTGCGTGCGGACACAAAATGCAAAACTCAAACTAATGGTATCACGAGAAAGCTACAATATTGTAGTATAAGGTGCCCAAAAATCAAAATATTCTCTGTAGACGTTCTATTTTTAAAATATTAAAGTTTGAGACACTGTTTTGCAGCTAACATTGAAACGCCGTTGACTTTTTTTCGGAAGAGATTTTAAAACGCCGTTTTCTCAGTTCGATATCGAAAAAATATATCAAAAATTTGATATTTTCGGTCCACTTTTTGCTTTACACGCTGTTATCTCAGTTCCCATTGCGCGAAGAAAAAAATTTCATTTTAATAAAATATGAAGAATTCAATCTGGATCACGATGGTTTTTGAATCAGATTTTTTGGGGACATATTTAACAAGATATTAATATAAATGTAGAGTAACATCAAAATGGCCCGAGCAAGATCTCATCCTTTTCATTATACATCCACTCATACTCAAGTATATTTGGCAATTTGGGTTTTGGTTCTTAGCTATTTATCGACACTTTTGTTTGGTAATATGCCCTCAAACAGCTTTGCTTTAAACTGCTTTCTGTAGGAGGTAACTTATCTATGGTATTTGAGATTGCGAGTATTGATCTTAGATCATTCACAGATACAACATCGTTATTATTTGTGTATAATTTAAGGACAAAATTGTGCATTTTATTAAATAATTTATCACCAAATTCTATAATACCAACTCCATCAAGTAATTTTAATACCGTACATAAATCTTTCAGCACAGTTTCTTTCTTAGTCCATTAAATTGACTAGTGGTGTCACATCCAATTAAAGCATAAAATGCAGGTAAATTGTTCAAAAGGCAAATATCCATATTAATCTCGTGAACGGTAACAAATTTGGGACAATTTTGTGTGCTAGTTTTCATCCAAACTTCTTCTGTTAATTGATCTTTAAAGTAGGTAAGAAGAACTAAGACATCAGTGCATTGCAGTCTATAATGCATCTAGTGTATCCAGCTCTCTTTGCAGATAATATGTGTAACAACATTCTTATATCTGCCTTTTCACAATCAAAATTGAATAATTTCTCTACAAGTTAAAAATTACTTTTATATTCCCCCACTTATAACAAGCTCCAAGTTAGCGGATTTTGAATATTCAAATAGATGCTTAGACAAAAAAATTGTCAACTATTTTTTATTAAAAATAGAATTGATGAACAAGTGAAATTTTTGGGGGAGTGGTTAATAGCCCTTCCGGAGCCTCTTTTAATGCGCGTGGAATTCTTAATAGTTTTCTAAGTAATGATCAAAAACTACATCTATCCTCTGTGAAATGTACCTGTTTCTAAATATAATTTCATTGACTATGTTAAGGTATTCTGCAAAAGTTTAAGCTTTTGCAAGCTTTCCTAAATTCTGTACAACAGACATGGCATCAAAAATATGACAGATATGAGAAGATTATTGTGATAAAATGTTTACAGGAGCACAAACTGTGTGTATTATATTTCCAAGAACGCTTTTATTTGAAGGAGTATTTAAAAATTCTGCTATGATTTATATATCTCTCCCCATTTCTTTTGCTGCCAATATTTGTTGCCGAAATTTTTGCCCTCCTTGTGATTCCTTAACGTTCTCATATTTTTTTACTGTAGGCATTAAAATATCCAACGATTTCAATTTCCGTTCTTTTATTGGTTTATAGAAATCAGTTGTATCGATTATATTAATTAAACTATTAAGTGCTTCTTCTCCTATTGCTAATGCATTTAATACGGACTTTTCAAAATTCTTATCAAATACTTCATTTGTATGCATATTAGATTGTCATCATGACGGTTAAATGCGTTGAATCTATAAAACTGCTCCTGTATTGTCACAAAAGATTGTTCATCTACTACTATTCTTTGGGTTCCTATCCCTATATTTTGACTCACATGATCAAAGAAATTTGAATTTCGTGTGTTAACCTACGGGCCCTTACGGCTTTATTCCAGAACAAACGAGACAAACTATAAATATGAACAGATAATAATAATAATAACTGATAGAGCCCGAAATTTCTTTGGCCGATGTGAAAAATAAACATCTTTGGGAATTCTGGTGGCAGCACCACAGGCTGCTCTGAGAAGTATGGGATCTTAAGAGGGAAGTGGGGATCTGCGGAGACGATGGGTCGGAGTGGGGACGCGACAGCTGTACAGTGCGAAGATGCAGGGGTTACCGGGCCATTTTGACCTTACTCTATATTTAAATTAATATCTCGTTAAATATTTCCCCAAAGAATCTAATTCAAAAGCCATCGTAACCCAGATTGACTTCTTCATATTTTATTAAAATGAAACTTTTTGATCCTCGCAACGGTAACTGAGATAACAGCCTGTAAAGCAAAAAGTGGGCCAAAAATAATTAATTTTTGGCCGGTACTGAGCTGAGAAAACGGCGTTTTAAAATCTCTTCCGAAATAAAGTCAACGGAGTTTCAATGTTAGCTGCAAAACAGTGTCTCAAACTTTAATATTTAAAAAATAGAACGTCTGCAGAAAATATGTTGATTTTTGGACATCTTATACTGCAATATTGTAGCTTTCTCATGATACCATTAGTTTGAATTTTGCATTTTGTGTACGCACGCACTGTACGATTTTCGTACGACTTATGGATCTAAAATCCACAGGACATAAGCAACAAATCTGGCTAGTTCATATATTTTCATTTTAAAGTGCCCACACAAGTCACAATTCGAGCCGCTTTGTACTCTACTATTAGATCTTTTACCTGATCTAACGCCAACGGCCACCCTCGATTCATAAAGTTCAAAGTCTAACCAGATGTTTACAACTACCACGTTTACGATTTCCGACCCCCGAAATGATCCATTGCAAGATTACTGCACTAGACTAGATGAGCACAATTGAAATAAGTGTCAGCACAATTGAGCACAAAACCAGCATAATTGAATGAACCAAAAATATTGTAAGAAAATGAAAAATAATTTGAGACTGGCGTTCAAGTCGTCCATCGAATTTGTTTTTAATTCTCTAGCTTTTTATTATTATTTTCACTCATATTTTTAGTACCATCTCACTCATCTCAAATGTATTACAGTTTTTACGATACTTGTCATGTGAAAAATTTATACAAAGCATTTCCAGCAAAAAATGGCACATATTATTTGTAAAATGTGCCATTGCAACGAAAGTTGACAAATTTGGTTTACTACACCATCAAGAAAATTGTGCGGTGAAGTGCCAAGTTATATTAAAAATGTTTCTGTTCCCATTTCGGTTGTACGGCATGACAATCAACATGAGCATCGAGTTCCGTCAAAACAAAAAACAATCTGAGCTGGCTGCTTCTTGAATTGAATGAACGTTACGTCTCTCTCGCACTCATGATACTTAAAAACTTAGTGACACCTATGGAGTAAAAGCAGTAACAGGGAATTTATAACAGTTTTGGAGCGATCGTTTGTGCGGTCGCTAAAATATGGCCTTGAAGTATTCCAGGCAGAGCGCCGCCTGGTGGCTGGAACACTTTTTCTTGTTCGCAAAATTACATCGGATCGACAACTCTTTATATTATTCACTCAACGGCGTAAATCATCTCCGAGGATATCTTATATAAATATATTCTCTTAAGTAAGGTTAAAAAAATTATAATATAAACATATTAATACTAATATACTTTTTAAAACATAAGACCGCGTCTCAGGGACTTAAAAGTAAATACGAAAAGTTAGTACCTAAAGTACCTGAAAACTAAATCTTAAAAACTTACTTATTAGATTATTTATATAAGTTCGATTCTTCTCTCCTTTTTTTCTGCAAAAACATCGATGATTCTTGACACAAATTCTTGTCAAATTGCAGATGTCTTGACCATACCTTTCTCAATTGCTAAAGTCGACAGGTTAGAAAGCCTTGTGTTGGTCATAGTATTACGGAGGTATGTCTTGTCTTGATGCTTTTCATGGTACTCATGCTTCGCTCGCATGAAGCTGTTGTGGCTGGAATGCTCAGTACCAAGCAAAGTAATTTTACGAACTCTGGCAAAACATCTTTTAGTTCGTTCTGGATAAAAAGTTCCTTAGGTGGTATATATTTATCTTCACTTCCATAAACATATAAAAGTTCTCCTTTTAATTTAGTTTTATCAAAGAATGGATACCGCTTTATTAAATTTTCTAAAAGATTATCTGGAAAATTCTGAGGAATATTGTAGAAAGGAAACTTTTTCTCATTTAAAGTTTCTAGAAAATCCAACCCTTTAGCATCCTGAAATCTCGTTTCCAAATTAATTGTTACAGAGTCCAGTATTTCATATGCTAGTATTCGAAATTGTTTGCCAATTCCTGCATTACACCTATCTTTAACTGAGAACAGCAAACAATAAAAACAAAACATTGCAATTTGTACTCCCCGTTAACCATTTGTAATTTGTGTACCAGTTTGTTTGAAAATGTCTGGTAAATTTGTTATCCTTCTTAACCATCACTAGTCTAGGGGTGGGTTTCTTACATTTTAACTCAATTTTCTTCTGTAATGTTAGTGGAGAAAAACTGTCAGGATTCCTAATTAAATAGTCTACTAAGTCCTCCATGTCACCGCACAAATCCACTATTAAATTTATTATCAAAGTACTCCACAACGATAACTCCACTAATGCCCTAATATAAAACTACAAAACATTCAAAATAATAAAGTGAAAAGAAAAATATTGCACCCGATGCTGGGACTTGACTGAACGCAAAGCTCATCGTAGGCTAGCCTAAACAGCGTACTATGAATGCTATGAGTCATACGTTTCTCGGTGTCTCGACGCGTGCAACAGTCGAGATTTTAAGGCTGCAGAGCCAGAGCCTACGAAGCTGTACTATCATATGCGAATTCACGTAAATATAGAATCGCTCCTAACATATTCCTAGAATAGCAATCGAGTATTAGAGTAATATTTATCAGTGTTATTAACTTTAACGTCCATTTATTTATAATTTATATGTTAAATATTATTTATTTTTATTCAAAAAATTAGGATAGGCTGCGCCTTACAGCCTTAACGGACGCTTCGCCCCTGCCCCTATGTAAGTTATAACTTGTCAGCCACTTTGCAAAAAAGAAAACGATAACCAAAGGACTTACAAAAACCGCTGAACGTGATGAATCCTGCTATCATAAGAACCGGATGAAAATTGAACTGTCTTTTTGGGTCCTCGCTCCATGCGAACCCTCCTTGATACTGAATTACCCAAAATAACGTGAGGGCCAAAGATCCGAGCAGTAGTATGCTGGCCACTACCACCACTAAAGTGTATTCTAACCAACTTCCGCATCCCCATTCGTTTTCCTCTTCATAGTGTCGGTGCCTGAAAAAATGAACCAACCGATTAGATCCTGAAACGTAACACTTTAACAGTTATAGAGTTTCGCATTCGCGACCAATTAAAAGAAGCACGAGGTTATCTTGTTCAAATATCCTACTTGAAACTTGTTGGTCTATTGTATGACATAGAGATCTAGCAGCTGACAATCATAAAAGAAGTTTTTGATGAGAGCCAGGTTTCGATCGTGCTACTATTAATCAAAGTTCGATTCCCGGCGCCTCCGCCATTTGCACGAATTAGAAACAATCCTTGTATGTACCTCAAGTAACTAATTGAACATTTGTTTAAAAGCAAATTACTCAAAGAAACTGTAAGTTCGGAAAGTTATGGGTCCTAAGTTCTCGCCGAATAAGACATTACATAGGAACCCGAAATTCTTATGCTGCACTCACAACTAACAAATTAATATTATTATATTATTAATCAGAAAAATTATTGTACTGATGTGGCAAATGCATTTGACTTATAGCATTTAAAAGAGTAGAAGTTTTCAGCTACAAACTTGTGCGTTAATTTTAATTACTAATTTGGTGGTTGTGATTGCAGCTTTATTAACTAACGTAAACGTTTGAAGTCTGGAAACTTCTACGTACATTTTGATAATTCTGAATGCTATGCCTCTCATGTAAATTTCTGTCACTAATTTTAATAACTCATTAGTTGGTTGTTAATGTAACTTTATGTTTTCTTTTTGTAATCTTAATTTCCGATATAATGCAAACACACTCGAATTAATCAAGGAACCTATTTAAAGATTTCAAGTCGAAAATATAAAAGGATAAAACGACATTAAATTCGTAGGTTCAGAATGAGGAGTTAAGTAAATTGTAATTTATTTTAAATAACGCAATCGTTGTTAGTCAAGTCGCAATAATAATAACAACAAGAAATCACTCATAAAACTGGTATAGTTAATTTATTGCGGAAAAATATATGTAGAACAGTGGTGAAGCCGCTGAGTAGACACGAAATTTGCAAGGTGCTGCTATAGACGGTAAATTTGAATACTTGCAAGTCTCTAGTGCTAACAATTAGCCTGGTTACATGGCCGATTTGGGTTTTCAGGTGAAAGTAGCAACAATTGTTGTATTTTATGTTGACCAAGTAACATAGAAAAATGAAGTGTTGGTTCATTGCCCATCTGCTATTAGCAAATTAATGGTTCCTCTTCCGTTTAATATCGTGACGCTTTCCCGTTCATTGGTGATGCGGCCGCAATAGAATTAAAGTTGCATTGTAACTTCCTCGAGAGAAAAGTGAAACTATAATGGTAAAATTATACGTTTTCAACCGTTTCTTAAAAAAACAATATTTTCCAACATTGTGTTATTCAATGGGTCGGTGATACGGTTAATTAGGCGATTTCAGGTATAATCGAGCATGAAAAAGGGACATTGACACGACGAAACCAAGCCAAGGCGACTTCTGATACTTTCGACACTGTTTCATTGAATTTTTTTGATTATCTTTCTTCTAACGAATAATATAAGTTTAACGGTAATAATTAGATTCATGTAACGCAAATTGGTCATTGCCACACCATGAAAACCGATAATTGTTAGAATTATATTTGTTATGACTTTTGCTTTATTCAATCACCATCAATTATGACAAACTCTGAACTAAGGGCAGCAAAACGTAATTAGGCGCAGGATTTCCAAGGAAAAGCAATTTTAGGTATGTTTTAGCCGTAAGTTCTGTCAGTATAGACAACCAGTTATACAGTCCACTTGTGTATTTCTCACACCTCTAATGTAAGGCTTCGGTCGTGTTCGGGTTCATCCCCCATATGTTCGGATTCACCCTCTGTCGGACCTGCGTGTCCATCTTTCTTTTCCAATCCTCTCTTGGTCGAAGTAACACGGCTTCCAACTATTTCGACAACGTTGGCCAAGTCTATATTAAATAGTACAAACTCACTTCATAGTTTTAATAAAATCATCAGGGCTAGTTACGCCCAAACAAGGTATAATGAATATATATTAGAAGGGCTTAATAATAGTAAATCTCATTAAGAGTGCATGTTAATAGACTACTTTTGAATCTCCTGTCGGCTGTTTGAATTTTTAGATAAACAACTAAAAGATTTAAGAATAAGTTACTAATTGAATCAACTTCTATTTGGCGATTTATTAATATAATGAATTATAAAATAAATACCTTCTTAAAATGTAATATGGTAGACCTCAAAACCTATATTCTCGAGTATTAAGAATAAATCTGCCTTTACTCCCTTTTTACCAATTTATTTTTACGATTTTTTATTTCTCAAGTTTACATCCGCCGTCTGTGCCATTTTTGACATTTTAATTTAACGTAACATTCTTAAAAAGGAAGCAAATAAGAGTTCATATAGATCTTCTTTATACGTCTATAATCAAAATTTTGTTGAAGGATTTTTTTGGATATTTTTTAAGTTGGATTTTTCTTGAAAAGATTTACTTGATCCTCCTGCCAATCGTAGAACCTGTTATTTGTCGAGGAAATGGGTCAATGTTATTCAAGAAAATTATTAAAAGCCACGCAAAGTGACAAAATCACTTTAAAATAAATCATATTTGTGATTTGATGATCAGAATTTTGTTGAAAAACTTTGGTGTATTTCCCAAGAAGAATTAGCTAAATTCTGAACATCTAGTCTCAAAGTAATAGTTTTTCAGGTACTATCACCTTCTTCACACTATTGATACAATACTTCTTCAAATGGAACATTATCGAATTCTGAGCATTGCTACCGCAGTTGTCACTATCGGCAAGTTATCATTAGAAAATTAAACCAAATAATAACATACGGATTCAACGCAATAAAAGAATCGGAGCTTGAAAACCAATTACAGGTATTCTAGGTGGACTCGGGTGACTCGAAGTTGAAATTTTGTCAGGTGTTCATTTACTTCGAAAATCGGTACCTGCATATAATGATGCAGTGTAAGAATAGTGTGATGAGGAAAAGAACAAACGCATTTGAATCAGTTTGAGCTTAGTCTCTGTTTCTCCAAATATAATTTATGAGGTTGGTACGGCTGTGATTGACAATACAATATTTTAAATTATTTGTCTTTTCACGTGGAATCATTTAATTTTTAACCTGCAGTCTAGCAGACTTGTATAGGTGGTACTGTAAAAACTAATTCTTATTTTTTTCGAATTTTCTAATTTCTGCTTCACTCTACTCCCTCTAGAGCACATAATTTTCCCGTTCCCCCTGACGCAAATGTTAAAAATTTGTCCGTCTTGAATTTAACTGGTCCTCCTCCGTCATTTTACTTAGAACGTAAGTGGCGGACTTTAGATGTATATAGTAGAAATAGTTGTTTGGTTTTGAAAGATGCTTTGTCTTCCGCCTGTCAGATTTATGACGGCGTTGCATTAGAAAGTTTAGAGATCGTCCAGATAATTGCGCCGTTAACATTTAACGTTTGAATATGTAAAAATCAAGGCTTGCGATAAAATTTCCCACTAAGATGAATGATGAAGAGGAGAACATGTTTCGTAGCAGACAGCTTCCATTACATCTGGTAAAGTGCGTACTGTGATACGAGCCAAGTTTCCATCGGAGTCAAACCAACAGCCACAGTTGACACGACCCCAGCTGCAAAATCTCTTAACTAAATAATTCGCAACGAATGAATAAATAGTCGGTTAAATGAGCGTGTGAAAGGGCTAGCAGTCGAATGGTAGCGTGCAGTAATTAACGTACACGTACGCACACTCAAATTTGAGGCACCTCATCTCTCGGATTTAAGAGTTTCGCCATTTTAAAGCTTCAATTTCTTCAGACCATTAAAGTGGGTTAATAAGTGAAGAAAATAGAAAAAAAGTTCTCAGAAACATTGCTGAATTACTTGCTGTGTATCAATGACTCTCATTTACGGTCGATTGGGCAAAAAGATCACCGCATCCGAAGAGTCCCTTGAGCAGCAGCTTTTTCAAGAAATTTACTCGATTTCTAGATGAAACAAATTTAGTAGATTTTATTGCCCGCATTACTTAACGACGGCTCTGTATTTATAAAGAAAATTGAAAACGTTACTTGATGGAAACTTTGATTCCAATTTGATTCGTGCACAGTGCATCATGCGTCAGAGAGAATTATATCGAAACTGAATTGGACGTTTTGGTTAATTTAATAGTTATTCAAGCTGCAGTTGCTGCATCAATAGCTCTAATGGACATGCTAAAATTAGACGGCTAGAGAAAGGTCGAGACTTGCATTGACTAATTGCCGTTCATTGCGAGATATTCTGCAATATAGTCAGGAACTGAACTGGAAACTTCCACAAACTGAAATAAAGGATTCTAGCTACTAATTTATATAAAATTTATATAAAAATAAACTTTGTTATATTATTATAAGTGGTCATGAAAAAGACTGGGCTTCGGATCTCTGACGACATTTCGGCAAAATCACATTTGGCATATGTATCAGGTCATTTGTTTGGAGTAGTGTCGTCTGAAACCACCGCCGGATACTGGAATACTGTACTCTGATCCGATTGTTCTGCCACTATACAAATATAACCGTTTATTCAAGAAACAATTATATAAAAGATTTGAGAAAACAATTAAGAATTATTCTTACTGATTTATTGAAAATATTTCATTAGTACGACTTATGTCGTTAAAAATAACGGCAACAAGCCTTATAGGGCATATCGAGTTCTTGAAAAGATTTATATTACATGTAGATCCTCCTGTTTCATTATTTATGCAATTATTGTCTCACCTTTTCAGACAATGGCGTACCTAAAAATCATTAGGCTCTTACGTGAATCTCATTTCCATGTGTCATTCAGTCTGCTGCATTAACAAAAACTTTCTATAAACTTACAAATAGTTTCAGACATGTAAGGGAGATGTATTGTTAAGTTATTTGATTTTTGACAGAATAACGGGGAGAATCCCCCCGGTTTAATGACTTTATTGAAAAACCAAGATTGGAATACTAATTTCGATTATTCAAGCAATAAAAATAAAATCGCGTGTAGACTGTCAACTGTATGTTTTTGCTACTTAATCATGTCCTTCTTCACAATAATGCAGTTTCACACTTAACTTTCCATTCTCGTCATGGGTGGCAAAATATATAAACAAACTTTTCTATTCACATAGCGCAAACGGTAGGATGTAAAGTGTTACTTCTGGACCAGGACATTTCGCGATTTAAAAAACAAGACGGAATTGCAAAAATTTAGCTGTTTTCCTGAAAGGAAACAAAAGAAAAAAGCCTAAAATCCTTTAAAAAGCACTAATTTTTATATACCCCAAAAGTACCCAAATATCTGTAGACCACCAGAAATTGGACACAAAAAAAAATCCGTTTAAAATCACCCTAAATCATGCAAAATTATCTCAAGAGCACCCTAAAAAACTTACAAAATAACTTCTTTTTTAAACACCCCAAAAAGGCTTTTTATTTCTGGACCAAGGTATTTGGCGTATGTAAAAATTATTGGAAAACGCCAAAAAGAAAGACCAATGAAAAGGATACGAAACAACCGAACTTTTTATGCACTCCAAAAGTACCCAAATATCTCTAGACAGCCACAAATTAGGCACACGAAAAAATGGTTCAAACTTACCCAAAATCAAATAAAGATACCTTAAATGTAAGCAAAAACTTTACAACAATGTCTTGTTTTTAGACACCCAATATAGCTTTTGGCTTCTGGACCAAATAAATTGGCGCATGCAAAAATTATTCAAGAACAATCGGAAAAGTGCCAAAAAATCTTTCGGTTTTCAGCACCTCAGAATGGATTTTTATTTCTGAACCAGAGCAATTGGCGCCTTAGAAAAAAGAAAAATTTGTCCTAAAAAGTTATTAAAATTATTGAAAAGGTCAAATACCCCAAAATGGCTTTTCATTGACGAATCAGGATAATAATTGATAAAATAAAAAATATGTATAAACCTTGTTATGGTCAGTTTTCAACACCCCAATATTTACAGAGTTAATAAAAAATAGTCCTGGTCTAGAAGTTTTTATTTTTTTTATTTTATTTTACTTCTGCTCCAAATATATTATCATTGAAATGATTAATCTATGATATTATATAAAATAGCTTGACGAGGCAGTCCCTCGAGGATTAGACATATTTCTCAGCTGCTCTTCTCCTAATTGAAAATGTTTGCTCAAGTTCCATTTTCCCAGACGATACCGGGTAATTTCAATTATCTAGGTATATTCCGAAATCAAAGTTGACCGCGTGGCCAAGAGAAGAAATGCAAGAACCATGTAATGAAGTTCTTGGGCGAGTTTCGATTACACAATGAACCCACACTGGACAAAGTACAAACCACAGCCGCAGTTCATGCGTTACTACTACAACACAACCATACCATAAACAAACTGTAGTAAAGATACTAAACAAAACACAAAGAGGAAATTCACGTGGAATAACGAACCCCTCATGTCGCCCCAGACAAAGCCCACGTAATGTGGGTATACGGTCACATTGAGAGCGCTGAGCGCTGCTGGAAACCACTTATGAAGCGATTTTTGAAAGCCAACTCTTGGACTAACTTTGTGAAAAACCACTTCCATTTGCAATTTTCCGCTGGAAATAATTGAATTAGGGTTTTGATTAGAGAGAAATAACAGCATCTTTAACAGAGTAAATTATTGTTACTGGCAAAGCTTCTTGTGTAAGGTGAATAATTAGCGCTTTGTTATTGTGCAGAGGCTTGTGGTTAATTACTTGTTCACATATCGCCTTTAAATAAATTTACATAAAGCAGTTGAGCAATTGTTGCACGGAATTTGACGCACCGTAGGCTAGAAGGGCCGTTATTTAAGTGCAACTGCGCATTAGACCTAAAGAATATTTGTTTGAAATTGTCAAATTTTCTTCGGAATTCAATATAGAATCAATCCGGTTAAGGTCATTGCTCACGAATTTCGTCAAGTAACTGTGTAGGCAATTTAAGTTCGTTGCGCATCGCACTAAATTACACATGTCACTTATTAAATTTTTTTCCCGTTCTATTAGCCATTGGTGTGGTCTCTTAAGCATTTTACACGTTTGATAACAAAATTATTTCGTGACATAACATTTTCCGCAAGTGCTACAATTAGTTTTAGTCACTAATAGAGAGACTTAGTCACATCCTGTTTATTACCTCTATTTTCGCTTTATTATTTTTTACGTTACATAATTCTTGACATTTATATTGTAATTAATCTGTTTATAAGTGGGTGTTAAGCCGGGTCAACAGAATAACAGAATGCGCAAAGTGCAACAGGTTTCGAGAGATAATAGAGCTGCATAAGGTAACTAATAATTTTGAGTGAGTTTCAATATCAAGAATTAGCGTAATTCGAACATAAAGTCGTGACATATGTCGACATATTTGTCAAAGGCCTCGCTACCATGAATGAGGTAAGTATAAGTTATAAGTACGTGCAACTATTGTTGAGGTAAGGACCATAAAATTTCAAACCGACCTGTTTTAAATGTAATTATGTTCAAGACAACGTCTAAACTGCGTTTTTAGAGCCAAAAACGCATTAAGGAGTAGTTATTTCTAGAATTGGCACTGGGTAAAGTCAGATGACCTTCGATACCGCCGGCTATCTGCATGCTGGCGGTCTATATTTTCACCGACAGTTCACGGCATTACAGGAATCTCCCCTATCACGACCATTAAAGTAACGAACCTCGCCTATTGTGGTCATGGGTTTAGCAACTTCTCCTGCCACAGTCATTAATTTTTAGTGTCCGACCGAAACTGATTTTTCAGCCGAAACCGAAACTTATTAAAACATTTAAAATTACGATTACTATACACTACTATAAATAGTGTTATAAAAATAAAAACATAATCATTAACGTACGTAACAAATATATTTTTTTATTTTTTTATGACATGAATATACAAGACTTACTCTTGGAAGTAAACTTAAAAAAAAAAAACTTTCAGTTAAAACACTCGAGTTTCGGCGGGGTCGAAAGTTTCGGCTATATTTTGGCCGAAACCGAAACTAAGGCCGAAACTAGATTTTTTGGCCGAAACTAGCCGAAACTGAAACCGAAATTTCGGTCGGTCACTATTAATTTTGTCTGGGTCATCAATTCTTAGCCTGTATTGAATCTGGGAATTTTTTCCTGTGATTGCTATAAAACTTATGTACTTATACAGGGTAGTTCTTGTTCATGGCCCATTAGAAAAATATAAAATAAAAAAGAATATACAAATCTGAAATTTTTTACACAGGTCATTTTCTATCAAAGGAGAATATTTTAGAAATTGTGGTATTTTTGCTAATACCGGAAGTTGATCTCAATTTATTTATTTTAAACGGAACACCTGCTATCTCTTTTCCATTTCAGGTTTAGTGCACATACATGTGTGTCATATCTTGAGCTGTAAAAATTTCAACGTTATTAATTGTGTGTAGAAGTTATGATTTTTTTTTTCGAATAGAACCTTTTGTGTACTAAAATTCAATGGCCATTCATAAAATAAAAAGATAGAGGAAATTTCATTTAAAATAAATAAGTTGAGATCAACTTCCGGTATTAGCTGAAATACCACCATTTCTAAAATATTTTTATTTGATAGAAAATAAGGTACCTATTTGATCTATGTACAAAATTTTTGATTTCTATCTTCTTTGTTTCTCTATATATCTAACTGAAGCGGTCTTAATTGGTCAAGGAAACTCTGGCCTAAGGAACCTGAGTCTTCCTGAAGCTATTAACAAAATTCAAGAGTTTTCATAGCAGCTAGCCCCCTGCCCCCTCCCTACTGCTACCATTGATTGCGGAGCCTCCCATGCTGCGACCAACGGCTAGTTCTGATCTGGTTGACTCTGTAACAGGAACTGACAACTGACCAAGTGAGTGAACTGACTCTTTAATCAAGCGCGGTGTATGACCTACTAAAACTCGTCTCTAAACACGCACAAAAACTCGGCTTTAATTTTCTGGTTAGCTAGCAACCATCATGGCGTCATAATTTCGAATTCACTCCGCGGCAATTAAACGTGTAATTAAGCCCGAACGGAAGTGTCAACGTCGGAACCCAACTACTCATGTAAAGCATTGTTAATGTTTTATTATTAATGCGCTAAACTATAGAATAAGGATGGTCGTCAGATGATGGTATCGAAACTCTCGAAATTAAGGACAAGAAGCGTCATCATCATCCCAAATTTGGGGTGGCAAGTCTGTTTAGTTATCGTCCTCTTCATCGTTTATTCTTGATGGTACTTCGGAGAGTTGTTAACGTTATTGTTGGATAAATAGGCGTTGTGGTGGTTGTTAATTATATGTAATTGGCTGTCTGTTCGACAAAAAACCGTCTGGGTTTCTGTGAACTCTATGTGCGGATGCTGACAAAGAGTCACGGATATCATTGATGAGATCTCAAGGTCTCGTGACAGTTCTAGCTGATAATTGGCGATAGTGAAATCAAATTTAATATTGTTGGCTTTTAAGTGGAAAAGGTCTTTCCATCTGTATTTGTAATAATGCCAACTTCAAATACGCAAAATTAAACAATGAGGGTTAGGGGTTAGGAACGCTCCAATCAAGTATTCACCTGAGAGCTTACGGCTATTATACTCACTGATTAACAAGAGATATTTGCTACATTTATTTTTAAATGAAGGTGATTTTAGTTTCGTCATGAACAAAATTAGATATCTTATGATCCTCGCTATTTGTAGTTAGAAAAGTAATTTAAAAAAATATTTACAATCGGGAAATTTAGAAAAAAAACTTGCATTCCTTTGCACAACATACGGAAGTTTTCAACAAAATATAGGGTATTTTAATGATGTTGCGAGAAACTTCAGAAGTTACTCCTCTGAATTCAGGTGCACCCAAAAAACGTTTTAATTTTTTTATTTTCAGTTTTTTCCTACTGTTCTATAAAAACTTAATAAGGTCATAAATTCATCTGCTTAATCTGATTCTAATGAAACTAACAACCTATCTATCCGTTGTGTCATTCAATTTTCAATTTTCCTTGTTCATCAAAATTATTACTATTTAAGTTCAATGTCTCTATTTTTATTCATTTTTGGGTGTAATTAAAGCGGTTTTACTTAACGTTTCTGAAAGGCAATATCTCAATTACAAAGCATCTTAAAAAAACTACTTTATTTGATTCATTTGAAAAATATTCTATTTTGTTCAAAGATATATAGTAGATGCATATAGATATCTTAAACTCTTTAGTTAATAGAGAAATGGTCAAATGGGGAAAGTAATGCAGAAGTATGAATTAATCAAACTAAATGACATTTTTAAAATTTAGATAAAATCAAAACATATTGATTATTTAAAGAAATGCCCTTCTGGTGTCGGATAATTTAAGGCAAATATTCCATATTTGGTAAAAATTTAATTACATGCTTGAAAAAAAATTGGCTTTGATTCTTCTCTTTAAATCGATCTCTCTCACTGGTAATAAAAAACAAGTAACTACAAACCACCTTAAATACCAAAGTTCGACAGCTTTAAACAGAGTTTTCAAAATTTAATAAAATCACGGTTTAGATACTAGTTACATATTTGATAAAATTACCCTTTAGAAGAAAAATTTAATTTAATTTTCTTCCTAATTTCGTTAATGATAGTGACAGTTTTCATAACTATGGCGCTGATATATTTGTCCACAAAGAATGATGAATCAGTAAGAAAGTTGACTGCCGTAAATGACATTTAATTATTAAATTTTTACAATACCTGGCAACCTATTGTATAATTATTATAAATAACCAGAACCTGTTATTCGTTCTTCCGACAAGGTTACTTCTCGCAGTCGAAAGGAGGAAAACAAACACAGGAAAAATAATCAAACTGAAGCCCTCAAATTAATGACCCAAGGGGTGGCCGCGTATAAGATCGCGCCTTTAATGAATTACTCGTGCTAATTTACGTAAGAGGTGCAGAATTATCCTATTATTTACGGTCTTGTCTCTGGAAATTTGCTCAAGGTGTCCTTTGTTAAGCGCCTTACATTTTAATTATAACAGCTTCTTCAAATATTAGAAAAAATAAACAATAAGTCACTGCGTGTAAATACCGTTCGGTGTATATTCAACAAAAATTGTGAAGCAATTAAAACGTAATTAGTTGAGATGTTCTCCTCTATTCTCTATTAAGCCCGCGTGATGCACAGTTGTTGTGAAGTACTTAGTTGAGGGGTTATTAGGGCAATTTAGGTGGGTGTCGCGACGGGACTTATTATTTATTGTCTTAATTAGGATTTTCTTTATTAATTCGGCCACCTACAACCTATTTCGATCAGTTTCGCTACATATTTATCTATAAACAGTTTGCGATGACCTCAACGCAATATCAATCAACTTGACGTATCTTCAAATTATTTTTGAAAGTATTTTTCAGCACCGACGTAAATAACAAAACCGACCTTAACACAAAAATACAGAACTTTGGCAGGTTGCTGTTGAATTGCGTTTATCCCATAGCTTACAAAAAAACTTAACCTAGGAAAAGCTTCATCAAAAAACGCGCTCGGGTAATTGAGTCCGGGAGTGCTGAGAAATGGGTAGTTTTTACTTACGAGGACGTGTGCATTTTGTTTTTAGCCATTTTTGTAAATTCCCGGTTGAAAAGCACTTTGTTTACAAGTCCACTGCGAACAGGTAGTTGTTTGCGCACAGACACCACGCACAACAAGTGATGAGATACTACACAAATGCAAGACGAAAGGGACAGAGAAAGAAACCCACTTTGCTACTTTTGAGTTTATAGCGGGACTGCGCGCGATCACTATATTAGTTTTTTATTGGGGCAGCGCCATCTATCAAGCGGTCGCGCTTTTTCTATTAAATTTAAATCAAATATTAAATTTGATTAATGTTCAAAAAAAATTCTACTATCAATCCGGTTTTAATTAAAATGTTGTAATTGTAGATGATCATCAGAGCTTTTATTGTAACGCAATTAATTAAAATTTCCTAGTGTAATAGTTAGGAATTAATGTTTGGTTTCCGGACGGTTAGACTATTCAGACGACAAGCATCTGATCGTAAAACCATCAAGACGGATGCGTTGTATCGCGTGATAAAGCGTGGGACCTGTAGGATGTAGCCAATAGAGGGATTAGGACAATGAGGAAGAACAATCAGCTACTTCTATATGCTAATTGAGCGAGTATACTGCGCTGCATCACGGTCAAACGACCATTATAGGCCAATTCAGGACTCATTGATGATACTTTAGTTGTTAACGACTTATATAGCGAATTTGGAGATAGAAAAATAATATTAGCAACGTAAATTAACCCCTGTGGTGTGGAAGATAATAATTTTCTACACATTAAAACATTCTCAGGCAACCTTGTATACTCAAATGTATTGCAAGTTTTCGATGCGTTTACAGTATCACTAAAATAGTAATTTTGCAATTTTTTCAAATTTAGATCATAATAAATTTACATTTACATAAAAACATTTCACATTTCGTGCTTTACGTTTTTTTTTCAATCTTTGTTCTCTTTGTCTTTCGTTCGTTAAACTGTCATAAAGTTATATTTTTATTTGGAAAGCTAATTAATGTCCCCCACAATATCACAATTGCTAATAAAATTATTTGTCATTTTGTAAAGTTTACACTTTTGTTGCATTTAATACAGGCAGTGGCTTAATATTAGTGCAGTGCAGTGTACCATGGCCTATACATACTTGAAACTTTTTAATATTTTGAAAATGTGTTGTTATTTTTAACTAAAATTTAACTAAAATCACAGAAGTAATCAAAGAAGACCAAAGAAAAAATCAAAGAAATAAGAACGAAAATTTAGTTCTTGCGGTTTAAATTTTAAACCACATTGACTTGACTTCCAGAGTTTTATAAAAAGAAGACATTAATTATTAAGTAACCACGATTTTGAACTGAAGTAATTTATTTTTAGTTAGGTACTGTCTTCAAATCGATTTTGTTTCCAGAAATAAAAACATCATATTCTGCTAATCGAATTTAAGATCAATATTCTTATACATAAGTATGTCTAAACCTATGTACGTCCAAAAATTGTTTATTTTCGAGATGCTTGTTTTCAAAGTTGTATATTTTTTCAAGTGTTGTAACTTTTGAACAGCCGTAGTCGAAGCTACTAACATGAGATTTTACACACCGATATGTATATTTATTATTGTGTTTACTTTTTGGTGATCTGACTCTGAACTCATAAATTTGTTAGCGCGAAATTATTATTTTTCTATTAAAAATTATCTATTATACACTTCAAAATAACACATTAAGTACCAGTAAAGTGCGGCTCCTTTGACACCCGTTTTTATCATAAATCCTGTCATGATTCTGAATAAAATCAGATAAATCATCAACCAAGCATGCCGATATACCAAATAAAGCCTCTGCTATTGATTCCGTCATAATCCAAAATCCTAAAATTGTTGGAGCTGCGGTTCTTTTTCTTTTTCTATTTAGTGCCAAACTATCCCTTACAGTTTACATTGACACCCGGTATATAAACATATATTGGAGTTATTACCACACTACTACTTTCACATGAAATTAAAGTTGTTAACATTGACAACATTAAGAGGACATTTGTCCTGTTCCTATAAGTTATAAACAAGTATTCGGACAATATCTAATAAGTATTATCGAAATTAATTGCGATAGGTAAGTCAAACAAACTTTGTTGGAAAGAGAGAAGATTGTTCCAGGCATCTCTCTCCAATAATATATTTTCATATTTTTTTCAAAAATTGGATTATTTACACGGTAATAGTAGGGAAAAAATGTAAAATAAGCTGATTTTAAACGCTTCAAAAGTTGTATTTAACAAAACAACTAAATCATTTTATTACACGAGAGGCAAAGATGGATGCTTTGTCTAATTAGAAATGTGTTACAGACAGCAATAAAAAAATTATATTTTGAAAATCTTTACACAATTCTAGAGATTTGGTCCGCCACAATATGAGAAGTGCTGCCAGGGTCGACTACTTCAGGTATTACGTAAAAGGTTATAGAGATTAACTAGCTTTAAATAAAAGTCCTTTAGTTAATCCACTGTTATATTTTATTAATTTGTTAGGTCTTCACACCACGAATGTTAACGAACAACTAACTTAAAATATTTCAAAATTAAAGAAATGTGCACACACGTGCAGGTGGTTAAACGTCAGGAAATGTGATTTCACAGTTTTGTTTGGGCGGCGACGAACCCCTAAAATGAAATTAGATATGCCTCTTAACTTTACATATTTACGAGTTTATTTTCTGTGGTCGAATATTATTTAACAAATCCAACACTCCCACTCAAAGAAAATAAATCGTTACTTAATTATATTTACTTTAGCCTTTTAAATTTTTAAATTAATAAGTATATAGTTAGCATAAATTAAACTTAGTAATATTACATATTTGTATTTAGTGTGATGATCAACAGTGTTTATCAGGGGTGGTAATTTTTTAAGATTTGGTCCAACATTTGTTGCAAATGGATTGGGAAAAACCCCAATTAAAAACCCAATCAGACCAACAATTTTAATTTAGTATTTAAAATTTATTCGCTTCTTCTTTTCTTCGTTCCGGTTACTCGCTCAATCCCATAAGAGAGCGAAACTCCAGGAATTTTGGTGACGGTAGCGGTTTGGTGAATACGTCCGCCAATTGCTGACCTGTAGGAACATATTTTAGTATAATTGTTTTCTTTTCAATTTGTTCCCTCGAAAAATGATATTTTATATCAATATGCTTTGATCTTTTATGGAAAGTAGGGTTATTTGCAATACTTATGCAACCATTATTATCTTCAAAAATAGTAATTGGCTCTGATTGATTAAAATTAATACTGGTTAATAGCAATTTTAGCCATAAGGCTTCCCTAACTGCTTCAAATAATGCCATATATTCAGCTTCGGTTGATGAAGCTGCTACTGAATTTTGACGTTTTGTATTCCAGCTTATAGTACAATTATTAAATAATTTAAAAATATATCCCGTCGTGCTTTTTCGATCGGTTTCATCGCTACCCCAATCAGAGTCCACATACCCTATTAAAATATCATTAAATTCGTTCTTTTGATATACTAATTTTAGATTTATAGAACCTTTAATGTATCTCAAAACTCTTTTCAAATGCTGCCACAGTTCTTTATTGTTTTTATTTTGATATCTGCTAAGTATATTTACAGCATTGCATAAGTCAGGACGAGTACATAACATGGCATACATTAAACACCCAATAAGATTTTTACAAGGAGCCTCATAGTGCTCGCTTGAGTTCAATGAATTATAGTTCAATTTATTCGGTAAAGGAGTACTCACAGTATTACAATCAGTCATTTTGAATTTTGTGAGTATGGTTTTTAGAAATCCACTCTGATCAATTGTGATTTGATTTTCACATCTTTCAACTTTGATACCCAAAAAGTGTGAAATCTCATGCAAATCTACCATATTAAACTGATTCATTAAATACTGTTTAAATTTGGTCATTGTAGTTTTATCATGTGTAGCTATTAAAAGATCATCTACATAAAGAATAACATATATATTTTTATTTATATGACCTCTGTTTAGGAAATATAGACAATGGTCAACTGAAGAGTTTTTGAAATTATAGTTTTTTTTAATACTTCATCAAATCGTTCAAACCAGCACCTTGCTGATTGTTTTAAGCCATATAATGATTTATGCAGTTTACAAACTTGATCATCTTTAGCTTTAACCCCTTCAGAAATTTTCATGTAAATTTCTTCCTTTAAAATTCCATTTAAGAAAGCAGTCTTTACGTCCATTTGATGGAGTAACAATTCATATTGGTTTGCGAACGCAATGAGAAATCTAAATGTCGATATGCGTGCAACTGGGGCAAATGTTTCATCATAATCAAATAAATATTCTTGACTAAAACCCCTTGCAACTAATCGAGCTTTATATTTAGATGGGTTTCCAAGTGCATCATTTTTTAATGTAAACACCCATTTGCAATCAACAATGTTTTTATTTGATGGTTTAGGAACCAATGACCATGTTTTATTTATTTCAAGAGAATTAATTTCATCTTTTATTGCTTGCTCCCACTGAATTTTATCTTCCATATTATTTATATCATGAAAACTTTTTGGAATTTTGTGACTTAGCGATTTCGCACACATGAGGTAGTTTTGAAAATCGATATCATCCTCATTATAAGATACAGCTGGAAGATTTTTTATCCTGTTACTTTGTCTAAGTTTGTTTACCTTAATTTCAGTAACTTCATTTGATAAATTCTCGTTATTGTGTTCAGTATCTGTTTCTGGTACAGATTTATCAGGTTTGATTCCTGATTTATCTGATTTTTCATCAGATTTATTATTATTGCTAGTAATAGGCATTTCCACCAATTTTACCTCAGTTCTAGGAACTTTAATAGAGTTGTCAATATCAACTCCTTCAATGCTTGTAGACCTGGATATTCTGAAATTTACTTCATCAACAATAACATCACGTACTGTAATGAATTTTTCAGTTTCGGAATTTAACACCTTATAGCCATTTGGTTCATACCCAACCAGTATACCTTTAAATGATTTTTCATCAAATTTAGTTTTTCTGGTTTTATTATGAATATAGACGGTAGAACCAAAAACCTTTAGATGGTTTAATCTGGGCTTCTTATTATGCCACAGTTCAAATGGTGTTTTGCATTGTTTAAGAGCTTTGGTTGGTGTTAAATTAATCAGGTAAGTAGCAGTTAGAACCGCTTCTCCCCAAAAAGATTTACCGAGGGATGCTCCGTTTACCATTGCACGGGCTTTTTCGGTAATTGACCTGTTCATACGCTCAGCAACTCCATTTTGTTGAGGTGTATGTGGTACAGTCAAGTGATAACTTATGCCTTTTTGAACACAATAGTCTTTAAATTCATTTGAGAGATATTCACCCCCATTATCACAATATAAATTAGCTATTCTTAAATTAAAATGTGCTTCGCTTTTTGCCGCAAAATCTTTAAAAATTTGAAGAACTTCAGACTTATATGCGAGAAGATAAGTAACAGTGTAATGAGTAAATTCATCAATAAATGTAACAAAATAATTTTTGCTATCTATTGTTGTTGGTGTTATTGGCCCACATACATCAGAATGAATTATGAATAAGGGCCTTTTGATATGACTTTTATCTTTGGCTTTTCTAAAAGGTAGCTTTGATTGTTTACCAAAAATACACGCTTCACAAATATCATTTGTGGGAAAAATTTGTTTAATTTTATTTACATCATCAGCCATTTCATAATTTTTAATTTGTAAAAATTTATCTTTACCAATATGGCCTAATCGTGCATGCCAAATTTTGTAATCATTTCCATTATTGTTGGTTGTGTTAGCTTGAGATTTTGTATCCTTATTTAAATTAAATACTACATATAACAAGTCATTTAAGGGCTTACCTTTTATGATGACTTTATTCTCTCTCGTTATTTTAACATTACCAGTTTCGTCGAAAATGACAGCCATTCCTGCTTCTTGAATTCGACGGACAGATAACAGGTTATAAGGGACCTCAGGTGCATAGAGAACGTTTTCCAATACACCGGAAAAACCTAGTGTTGACATCACGTTGATTTTCCCTTTCTTGATGGCCAAAATTGAAGCACCCTCCTTTGCTACTGATATTTTGATCGGAACGTCTAATTCGGTGGAAGAGGTAAACACGTCCAATCGGTTGACCAGATGATCGGTGGCGCCAGAATCCAGAATAAAATGTAATTGACTTGATTCATCTACGTGATCATTTATTCCAGCCATAAATGCAAATCCCTGAGAACTTGAAGTTGTTTGCACTGTTTGGAGAGTTCTGTTGCGATCTCGGTCGTTCGTTTGACTTTTGTTGTTCGTCCTTTTATAATAAAAACAATCGGCTTTTACGTGGTTGCGTCGTCCACAATGATGACATTTTACATCCGATTTGTGGTGAGACCCGCCTTGATTTTTGTTTTTGCTCTGATAGGTTTTGGTCTTGTAATTTTGACGAAAATTGTTTTTCCAGTATTTTCGGTTCGAATTGGTACGCTGAAAACTGCCTTTTTCGTTGAAACTTGCTTGCAGAACTTTTGAACTTGTTGTGTTCTCATTTTTTAATTTTACTTCGTGATCTAGCAAACGCGTTTTGACAAAAGCTAGCGTAATGTTGTCTTCCGACAACGTTTCTAGTGCCGTTATTACACCTTCGTATGACGCTGGTAAAGTGATTAATAAATGCGATACCTTATCCATTTCATCCATTTTACCACCAGCGGTGATTAATTCAGCAATGATTTCTTCAAATGTGGTTGTAGTGTCCAAAAGACCAAATACAGTGTGATCCAGTACAAAGAGGATCACACTATGGATGTACGAAATTTGATGTAAATTATGCAATGAATGAAATGTGTTGTTTCAAACCTGTAGCGGACTGTAATTAATAATTTGGAAAATTACAACATCGGAGAAGCCAAATGTGTTTCTCAAAGGCGATTTTGATCAGCGACAAATGCTGATAAATGTACAGGAGATTTGTAGCGGACACAAGGAAAGTTTGACTGGACTTACCTCGCCGCGGAGTTTGGTCAGCGTAAAGATGGCACTGCGACCACTAATAACAATAACAACAAACAAACAACAAACACCCGCAAAATGTTTATAATCACGAGCAACCACCCGTGTTGGTGGTGTAAAGGACCAAACTCGACTCACTATCACGACCACTAATACGTCTCTTGGTCGTTTAGAGTCTGTGTTCTGGTTTACCTCATTCGTCCGAGTCAAAACAAGGGAATAAAAGGAGAAAAGAAACAGGACCGGACGACGGGTAAATCAACAGGACGAAACATACCGCCCACCAAAATCACCATATTTATAAAGGGGATTTTCAAAACGAACGGTATACTAAACAAACTAAATTAAAACAAATAAATCAAAACAATGGTAACAATAAAACGCGAACAACAACAAATTTGAAACAATAAACTACAAAAAACAAAATAACAAAAAACAAATCAAATAGTGTGCATTGCGATCATTGTGCAGGCAAAGGGCATAGCTTAACTAAGGGTCGCTTCAATTTGTACTACGAGGGTTGTAAGTTCCTCGTAGGTAAGAATCTGGCTACCGATTACTCGAAAAAGATGAGTTTTGACGGATTTGATACCGCTTTCCCAAAGACCTCCAAAGTGAGGTGCAGAGGGGGGGTTAAAATGCCACAATGCGGGTTGGTTTTTCAACCAAGGAGGTCCCGCCCACCATAAGCTACAATTCAAAAGCTCCTCTGGAAGGAGGCCACGAGACGCAGGATCGGCGGGATTGACGCCGGAGCGAACGTGGTGCCAGCAAGCAGGTGACACTTTTGATTTGGAACAAACAAAAAACACGTTAACTTTACTAAGCTCGTCTACAACCCGAAAGTAAACAACGGCGGCAAACCCCTTTTCGGAGGCATCGCAAAAACCATGAAGATCACACTTGGTAGTGGTAATTGTTAAACGACGTGGAATTTCTAGTTTGGTGAGAAAGCTTAATTGAGTTTTATATTGGCTCCAACGAGTAACAACGTCTGCTGGAGGGTTGTCGTCCCAACCGATGCCTAATACCCACAAGTATTGTATCAGGTGCTTTGCAAAAAAAGTAAGAGGTGCTAGGAAACCTAGCGGGTCAAAAATCCGAGCCACCTCAGAGAGTATAGTGCGCTTGGTGCACTGTCTTTCAAAAGGATCGACCTTATAAGTAAAGGTGTCCGTAGATGGACTCCATTGAAGTCTCAAAACTTTAATCGAAAAGTTGTCTTCGGAATCGAAGGACAACGGCTGTTGATGCAACGTGGGCACGGAAGCTAACAAAGCGGGATGATTACTTGCCCATTTTCTTAACTCGAAACCTGCACCAGCAAGTAGGGAGGTTAATTCTCGTTGCACTGTTAATGCATCATCTAAACAATCGCAACCCGAAACTACGTCGTCGACATAAATATCGGAATTCAAAATTTTGGCAGCCAAAGGAAACTCTTTGGCTCCATCTAAAGCAAGTTGCTTTAAGCAACGAATGGCTAAGTATGGGGCTGATGCCACACCATACGTAACTGTGTTCAACCGGTAGTGTTGAACACGTTCTGAAGGAGAAAAACGCCACAAAATACGTTGAAAATCTCTATCATCCTCATGAACTAAAATTTGTCTATACATCTGTTTGATGTCAGCAGAAAAGACGATCGCGTGAACGCGAAAAGAAAGCAAAACTTTAGCAATGTCAGTTTGTACTTTAGTACCTATCAACAACAAATCATTCAAAGAGGTGCCTAAAACTGTTTTCGCAGACGCGTCAAAAACTACTCGTAGTTTTGTAGAAGTACTTTCTGGTTTGAGTACGCAATGATGAGGAATGTAGTATGGAAATTCGATTGTACTATTATGAGGGGATACTAATGACATATGTCCACTTTCCAAGTAGTCTCGCATAAAGGCAACGTAGTCTTCATGGAGTTTGGGATTGTGAGCTAGGCGTGATTCTAATAATGAAAATCGACGATGAGCAACACTAAGCGAATCTCCTAATTCGCAAGGAGTTTCAACAAATGGCAGCTTCACGACGAAGCGGCCGGACAAATCACGAGAATGAGTTTCTACAAAGATTTTTTCACACTGCAGGTCGGCAGGAGAAGAAGGAGGGTTGGTCGGTACTTGTTCAAGCTCCCAAAACTTCTTCAAAGTCTGGTCAAGAGGCGTATCAAGTACCGTGCAAAATGAATTCGAAAAGGCAACTGGTTCACTATGAACCGGACCAGATAATATCCACCCAAAAACGGTGTTTAGCGCTATTGGATTACCCGGATGACCTGTTCGACGTCCCTGTTTGAGCAACAGAGGAAACAAATCTGCACCTATCAAAACGTCAACTTCTGCGGGTTTATGAAACCCTGGATCTGCCAAACGCAGTTTCTCGATGTGTTTCAACTTGTCGGTTGGAATTGGCACCGATGGCATGTTTGTGCAAATCGATGGTACTACAACCGCTTCAACAACAAATTTCGGAAACGACCGACCACACGGAGTAATCTCAAGACGACTACTACCCTTTGACACAATGGTAGTCATTTGGTTGATACCATGTATAGGTATCGTCAAGGCCGAACGAGAAAGGCGCAATCTTTTAATTGCCTTTTCAGTGATTAAAGTAACTTGACTACCGCAATCAATGAGGGCACGACAAGTGCGAATATTTCCGCTACCATCGCGGACACTAACTAAGGCCGTGGACAAAAGTACTACAGTTTGCGAAACAACTAAACTGGTCAATGTGTTGACGGAATCGGATGCATTTTCCGCCCCTGGAGGAGGCGAAGAATCTGCTTTGCAAAAATGCAGTAACGTATTGTGCTTCGAGCTGCACGTGCCACATAACTTCTTCGAGGTACATTTAGACGATTGATGAGAACTTGACAAACAATTAAAACACAATCGCTTTTCTTTAGCAATTTGAAACCTTGTCGAAGGTGTTTTCGATTTAAAAGTTTCACATTGGAAAATTGAGTGGTTTGTAGCCCGACAATACTCGCAACTGCGAGTGCTAGCGACTAGCGAATGAGTGCGCGACTTGCGGCTTACCTCTGGCTTATAAAAAGGTGTATGCGACAACTTTACTCTATTAAGTTCTGAACTATAAGCATTACTATTGAACGTAACAGTTTCCATCGCCCGACACTGGGCAGAAATGAACTGCTTCAAATCTTCAAATTTCGGAAAACTAACGTTTGCGTGTTCAATTTCAAACCGTTTTCGAGTTGAGTGATCCAATTTTTCTAATAACAAATTGAAAAGGGTAAATTCCCACAAATCGACGTCTGGATATTGTTCAAGCGCATTCAAATTTTCGGTAAATGTATTCAACAAAGAGCGCAGCGAATGCGGATCGGAAGTAGTCTTGGGGGCATTACAAAGAGCATGCCAATACAACGACACCAAGATACGATCATTTTGGTACCGTTCAATAAGCGCGGCGTAAGCAATCGAATAATTTTCCGAAGTTAACGGCAAATGTTTAACCAGGGCTAACGGTTCTTTGGAGAGGGTGGAATGCAAATACTGAAATTTCTCAATTGGAGAGAGCGACACGTTTTGATGGATTAAAGTATCAAACAGGTCGTAAAACGTAGACCAGGTTTTCAAAGTACCGTCAAAATTAGGCAAATCAATTTTCGGAAGTTTGACACTCGATTTTTGGGGGCCGAGCTGGCTAACGAGCAATTCTTGTGAGCCATCTGGCGTAACAATGCTTTGAGCGGGGGTAGCTATTACCGTAGGGACAACAGTTGTAAAAATTCCTTTAATTTCAAAAAAGAGTTCATCGACTTCTACGATTTTTGCATTGAACTCGTCAACTAATGCATGGTTAGATTCGTCAAGAAAAGTTTGACGATTGACATCACTCACTTCTCGGTAAATCTCTTCAGCTCTCTCAAAGGCGGCCGTAAATTTGGACCGAGATTCAATGTTTTCTTTAGCTGTCAAAGCCAAAGTGTGTATTGACTTGAGGCGCAATATGGCCTGCTTAACGATAAACAGAGATTTTTCCATTGTGTATGGCATGACGTAAAACAACAAAGGGGTTGGCGATCGTAATAAGTAAATTCAAATTTCAATTAAGCGCAAGAGTAGTAGCGACTTTTTGTTGCAGGGTGCAACAAACAAAACAACAAAAACAATAACGCGTGGGGGTCGGCAGGGGAAGGTTTCCACCTTTGACCGTTTATTACACTTATTTAGGAAACAAGTGTTGACAACAAAATAATTTCAGCTAGACTGAAATTACGCTAACAATTAGGATGCAGCTGGTTATCCCTTTGCCACCTACACTAGACAATGCGACAAAGAAATCGATATCGATACGTAATCGATAACACACAACAAAAAATGCACCTGCACAATGCCTTTGCAATAACCACAATGCAAACAGTTGTAATTTTAAAAAACCACACAAAAATTTACATCAAATTTCCTGTACCAAATTTCAAAAACCAAGTAGCCGATTACGCAATCTGGCTCGATTAGGACCAAAAATGTAGTATCCAAAAGACCAAATACAGTGTGATCCAGTACAAAGAGGATCACACTATGGATGTACGAAATTTGATGTAAATTATGCAATGAATGAAATGTGTTGTTTCAAACCTGTAGCGGACTGTAATTAATAATTTGGAAAATTACAACATCGGAGAAGCCAAATGTGTTTCTCAAAGGCGATTTTGATCAGCGACAAATGCTGATAAATGTACAGGAGATTTGTAGCGGACACAAGGAAAGTTTGACTGGACTTACCTCGCCGCGGAGTTTGGTCAGCGTAAAGATGGCACTGCGACCACTAATAACAATAACAACAAACAAACAACAAACACCCGCAAAATGTTTATAATCACGAGCAACCACCCGTGTTGGTGGTGTAAAGGACCAAACTCGACTCACTATCACGACCACTAATACGTCTCTTGGTCGTTTAGAGTCTGTGTTCTGGTTTACCTCATTCGTCCGAGTCAAAACAAGGGAATAAAAGGAGAAAAGAAACAGGACCGGACGACGGGTAAATCAACAGGACGAAACAGTGGTGAAATGTTTTAATAATGACACGTCACCTTGCAGCTTTAGATTTAGAAGTCTTTTTCTTAAAGCTAATTGTGTTGCTAGACTTCGGCGTTCGTACAATTCGTCGAATCTTTTGAATATTTGTTTGGCGGTTTCTGATTCTTGTGCGAATCCAAGAAAAGAATCACTCAAATATTCGATGATGACACTTTTTGCAACACTTTCTCGTTTCATCCACGCATTGTCCGGCATATCCGGCGTTTCTTCCTCAATAACACTGAGAACGTCCAGTTCAGCCAAAAGAGCTTTTACACGAAACTTCCACACACTGTAACGTTCACCGGTAAATGGTTGAATGTTTCGTTTGGTATGCTTGTTTTCCATTTTCACAAGAAATAAAAATTACGAACACTTAATACTACTGGATTGTTGTTAACGCACAGAAAACAAATTGTCCTATCAATATTTATTGCACGGGTCTGGGCCCATAACCTAAAAGGTTATAGAGATTAACTAGCTTTAAATAAAAGTCCTTTAGTTAATCCACTGTTATATTTTATTAATTTGTTAGGTCTTCACACCACGAATGTTAACGAACAACTAACTTAAAATATTTCAAAATTAAAGAAATGTGCACACACGTGCAGGTGGTTAAACGTCAGGAAATGTGATTTCACAGTTTTGTTTGGGCGGCGACGAACCCCTAAAATGAAATTAGATATGCCTCTTAACTTTACATATTTACGAGTTTATTTTCTGTGGTCGAATATTATTTAACAAATCCAACATTACGTTCCCACTTTTCTTGCCTTTTGTATCACATTTCATGAATTGAATCCAAGCTGTCCAGGAACGGCTTTCGTAAGTTTTGTGATTGTTTCAATTGTTTTCCATATCACCTTTGAGGTATTACTATCAATCCGTTGACCTATAAAGGGGGTCTCGCCAGTAGCCCTACTCCCAAACAAAAAACTAAAAAAATATTCTTACATGTAATTAACCCTATTAACGTAAAATAGGAATATAAAAACGAAATTTTTTTGAAAGAAAACATTTTTGATTTAAAACAGATATTTACTTAAAAGTCTTATAGACAAAGTCCATTCGTCTATTTTTTTGAGCTACAAAATGACTAATAACCAAATTATTAAAATCGTCTGTCGACATTCACATTCAATAGAACAAGTAGCTAGCGCGCAAAGCCTATCTTGGCCCATAGTATTTCGGGAAAAAGTTTTTATTCTTTTTAAAGTTGAAAAGCAACGTTCACTTTCAGCTGTTGTCATCGGGATTGTACAAATAATTTTTAATAATTTGACAGATTCACGAAAATCATTTTAAAGGTTATTGTATGAAAGAAATTAAAAAAATGTGAAGAGTTCGTTTGGCTTGACGAAAATCTTCCTTCTATATATGGTTATTAATTTGTGTTCCTTTATGTGATCTAGAAAAAATTTTTGAGAAAGCAGAAACATATGCAACAAATACTCGAACTTGCTACTTTGGGTGGCTGCTCTTTCTAGAATTAAATTTAATTGATGAGCATAACAATGAAGGAAATGGCTCTATTATAAACTGAACTGACTTTGGCTTCTCCTCCATTATTTCGGCCACTCATAACAGCAGCCCCATCATAACTTTGAGTTATTAGCTTTTCAGGACATTTGTTTATGTTAATTTTCTTTATATAGGGTTAATTACGTATAAGAATAATTTTCTGGTTTTTTGTTTGGGAATAGGGCTACTGGCAAGACCCCTTTTATAAGGTCAACGGATTGATAGTAATACCTCAAAGGTGATATGGAAACTTACTAAAATAGATTGTAAAATATAAATTAATAACTATCAAATATTGTTATTAGATATAAGTTTATTATATATAAGTTTGCCCTAAAGGTTGCCCTCTCATCTAATTTAACTACGAGCCGACAGTGTTTCTCGAAATACACGTCGGCCCTTTACGCTACTCATACATATTTAAACAAAGGCAATAGCCATAGAAAATATTAAAAAAAAAGGTAGAAGCGAACAAAGTAGAGATATTGGAAAAAAATAAAAATATCTATAAAATTTATTTAAAATTAAAAATCACACGGTACCTCATATACACGTATCGCAGAAAAGATTTTATTTATGCTTTCTTCATAGTTTTATATATCGGTTTGTTTCTAAACAACGCCATTATGTCCAACTTTAAAACGCGGTCTGTTTTCGCCACATGTTTATATGACGTATAACTCGAAAGCAATAAAAATATGAACGGACCTACTATGAATTCCCAAAATATCAAGGTAGTTGCCAATGATAGACAGATTTTGACACTTTCAGCCTATTAATAACAGAATTATATCAAAACTATTTGCGTTAAAGGAGGTTAAAAATAAAGAATTATAGTCGTTATTATTGGGGGTATATGTATGTATGTATGTATGTATGTATGTATGTATGTATGTATGTATGTATGTATGTATGTATGTATGTATGTATGTATGTATGTATGTATGTATGTATGTATGTATGTATGTATGTATGTATGTATGTATGTATGTATGTATGTATGTATGTATGTATGTATGTATGTATGTAAGTTGATGAAAGCTAATGTTTAAAATATAATATTAATTTAAATCAAGACGTACTTTGACGAGGTCATTAATCATTATTCGAATAAATTCTGAATTTGGAACTGAGAGTCTAGATTGACCACTAATTTCAATGAACACAAAATCAAAATTTCAAACGTGGCTGCTAATCAGGTTGCTTCGCAAGTCGATAAAATCCTGTAAATCCTGAAAATAGATCGACAATGATCTATTGAGCATGAAAAGGTTGATATATTTAGTAAATTGGTGTGTACAAAATTACTTTTTGATCCCAAATAAATGCCTTAACTAAACATTCTCAATAATTGTTACAATTTCTATCAAAATTGATCCCATTAAATTCGCATTACTATCGATTTTGACAACATGTAATTGGGTTAAATTAGCTGCGGTATTATTTACACAAAATAATAATATTGCATGCATTTCAAACGGGAGAAACGGAAATTGGTGCTCTACGAGGTTTGCATAGTTATTTATGTGTTTATTTACTTTCAGTTTTAGATAGAACAATTTCAAGTTTTTATACGGCATGAAAATGTTTTTATATTATTTTCAATAAAGGAAAATTTAATTGGTCAGTATGAAGTCCACACACTTTGCCTAACATGAAAATGATTGATATGGCTTTAATAATTTATATTTATTTATTGTTTCTTAAAAAAACGCATAAAATATTCACGAACGCAACTAGAATTAGTTTTCACGGGAGAACGGGAGAAAGCCTACGTAAGATCTCAGTTTTGTACTTACATTTATTGATTTAGATTTATTAAATACTAAAATACTATACAAAATTCACGAAAACCCGTAACTCAAAATAATATCATCAAGCCAAGTTACGTAGATGAATTGTCATTAATTATTCAGTTCTCATTTAGAGCATTAAACTTTGAGTACCAAATATTAGTCATATTATTTTTTTCTTGTTAGTTTCTTGTTAATATTGAAATCTTTTTGGGATATTATAAGAAAGTTTTTTGTACTGCCTGATTGATCTGTGTAAAATATTTATCGCCAAGGCTAATCAAAATTTCTTAAAAATAGTAGTACTTTTTATTTATTTTTGAAACCTCATTTTTGAAAAATTATAATTGGTTTAAATACACAGTTTTTTATTTTTCCCGTGAGACATAACAGCTCTATCTCATGACTTGTAAACACATTTGAATGCATTAATGGCTACAAAGTAAGTTTATTTGTTACACTTTTTGATATATTTCAGTCGAGGTTAAAGTTAATTTTTGGATTAATTGGCTTCAAATATTATTTTTGTATTAAATAAGAAGAAAAATAACTTATAAAGTTGTAAAAATAAACACTACCATAGCAAGAGTGACAGTAAACCAATTTCTCTATCTGTAATGGCAGTATTTAGAAGAACAAACTATAGCTAGAAAATGTTCAAAAAATGCTTTCATTCTCTAGTTTTGAAGAAAATTTGTTGTTTATATACATCTTTTTGGAAATACTCTTTGATTACTGACAATATTGTACAAAAACTAGAGGAACTACATGATAACAAGTTAAAAACATCCTGTAGAATCCGGAGTATTATCCAATTAAAAAAATTACTTTCCTTACTAATTATGTAGAAATAAAGGGAACTATTTATCAAGGACATTGCCAGAAATTGCAATATAAGGTTGTCCAGTTACTTTTAGCAAATAGATTGTTTTCAAAACTAACCCCGAAGGGAAACCAACTCTCAAAAAAGAAATAATAAAGAAATATTTTTTTATTAGTATTTTTATATGGATGAGCTTGTCCAAATTGTCATGCCTAAGGTAGAAAATCTTGCTGTATCTAACTCACTTTTGAAAATTATGCCAAAAAACACACATGAAAAAAGTTCGCTTCGTATCTACATTATCAATAATAAGTCGGACTTTGTATGGAAGAAGACTCTGTGCTGTGTGAGTGAGGAGGGGGTGGAAATTAGGCCACCGAAGGAATGTGAAGTTTCTGTTGTCAATAAAATATAACCCGTTGCTAGGATCGTCTCAGTTTGTTAAAATTTGATTAGAAATTAATACATCCCACGAACAAATCATCCCAGAATTCCCAGAACAATATTGTTACCAATAATACTAGATATGTATTATTTCTTTAGAGTTGTTACAAGTTTAAATTGTAATAATATAATTTTTCAATTAAATATTTGGTATCATATTTTTACATTTTTCAATATTTGAAAATATATAGAGAATTCTTGCGGCAATAACGTAATTTTAAAGGCAAAAAAGTTTAAATGCAATAAGAGTTTCATGTGTCAAATGACCTTGAAATCAATGAAATAAGATATTTCGTTTTGTAGATTAAATTATTGCCGTTACTTACTTCTGTTTTTTTATAATAATTCATTTACTTTACATTATATAGCAATATTGCCAGTTGCAAAAAACAAATGGGTCTGATATTTTGCATGTGCATTCTGCGACACATGATTTATAAAAAAAGCCAGAAACACATTTTGGCTGATATGTAACGTCAAACTTTGCAGTAGCAAATAAGTTCTAGTGTTTCGTGCCAAGCGGTATATATTGTCTCATAATCTTCAAGATCATAAAATAATATTACCTGCATCTAAACTAATTTTAATAAAAAGTACAGGGATATTGGGTGATGAGAAAAGTAGTTGATGTTTCATGTTATGATTACGCAGTTTCTTCAGGTGAATGTAAACATGCAATTGCATTCATTATATGGGTCCATAGAAGAATCAAAGAACCTGCCGAGACAGAATATTACTGACCAAAAATTAAATTTAAGTATAATCACAAAGTTTTCTGTTAGAAGAATTTGACAAAATTAATAAACCTACAGTATTAAGTATTGTGTACAAACAAGCAGATGCATATTATGTAACGTACTTTTCTAGATTGAATAGAAGATAATAAAATTAATTTATTTTGTTTCCATATTAGTTGTAGTGTTTGGTCTCGTGGATAGAGATGGTTGAGTATTACTGGTTGCCTGCCATCTCGAACTTCTATCTTCCCATCTCACCCTACCATAACCACCTACGCTCCATTTCGAGCATAGAAGACGTGTTTGAGGTCTCCCTCTATGTCGTAAAGAAGGGTCGGGTGTACACCAAAATTGCATCCAATACACCGACCCTTTAATACAACTGCGTGGGGGTACACCAAGCATCGAGCGTATCCAATCATGTTGGGTCCTTTGTCCCCTCAGGGAAAGGCCGACTACCTGTGCTTGGAAAAACCCATGAGGAGCAGGGGAGGGAGTCAACCCTCACTTCACTATGGTAACGTACTTGACTTTATCTTGAACTGTCAATGAAAAAGACGTCAGTGACATCGCCTACAGTGGCATACAAAGCAGTTGTATTTTCTGGTGATTTTACCAATTAAATTCATTAAGTTGAAATGCAATTGTATCATTGGTCCTTCGAGTATATAAAATGAATTGATTCGGTACGGGTTACGTACACACAATCTATGTGCATCCACCTGATGAAGGTAAGTTTGAGCTATCAGCTCACACTTTTATTGTTCCTACACTTAGTTTATTTATTAAATCACAAGCTGTTATGACCGCAAATACGACACACACCAAAAATAGGTACAAGTACTCTATTTGAAACGTTTTTAGGTTTTCTAGTTTAGAAAGTACAGTAGACTCCCGATTGTCCGAAACCGGATTATCGGAACTCCGGGTTATCCAAAGTGAATGGAAAAATTAAGTTCTCCGTTTTATCCAAAACGTGTCTGTTTCATTCTTTCGATTATCCGAAACGCACGTGTGATACCTTGGGCCATTTATGCCTACTTGATAAACAACTGTTGTTTTGACTAATTCAAACGACGTGAGGACAAAAATGTTATAAAAATTTAGTTAGCAGGTTTACGTTAGTGGAGTTCAGTGCCTTTTTAGAAAACATCATGAATACAAAACGAAAAAGGAAGTTGGTTACTATAGAGGATAAATTAAATGCAGTGAAACGTCTGGATGCAGGTTCATCATTAAAAACAATCGCCAGTGAATTTGGCGGAGCTGTAAGCACGGTTTCAGAGTGACGAAAAAATTGCAAGAAAATCGACAACTGGAATAGTGTTCTAACTTCACATGCGCCAAATAAAAAACTATGAAAACATGCACACATAACTAGGTAGATAAAGCTTTATATTTGTGGCTCACTCAACAAAGGGAACGTGGCATTTCATTATCAGGTCCGATTCTCAAACAAACGGTAACAGATATTAGTGAAGATTTTCCAGTTATTGAAGCCCCGCCAAATTTTCAAGCAAGTGAAGGTTGGTTTCGAATTTGTGATGAAAAACTATCCGCTGACACTTTTATTGTTGAGAATTTTAGAAGGAAGTTTAAGGAAATCGTCGAAGAAAATGAATACAATCCCGATCAACTTTACGAAACTGGTCTTTATTACAAAATGGTGCCAGGCAAAACATTAGCAGGGAGAAATAAAACTTCTGCATTCGGAAATAAAAAGTGTAAGGATCGTGTGACTATTTTCGTTTACGGCTACTATTTTGGATGTCATAAAATTCGTCTAATGTGCATCGAAAAATCGGCAAAATGAAGAGCATTTAATCACCTAAGCTCTAAATTCTAGTGACATGCCATTATACTACAAAAATCATAAAAACGCTTAGATAGACTCACAATTGTTCTAAAACTGATCTTTCGACGAGTTTGTTCCAGTTTGTTTCCGCTGTCAAAATCTCTTTGAGTAAAAGTGGTCGCCCAATTAAAGTTTTGCCATTAATCGATAATGCACGCTCACATCTGCCTGAAGAAGACCCTAGATATAATGATGTTAGGGTGCTAATTTTACCACCAAACGTTACATCTTTACTCCAGTCAATGGACCAAGGTGTTGTCCTCAGAAATTTGAAAAGAAACTACCGGAAGAACTTATTGCAATTCATACTGGAGAAGATCTAAATGTTTGTCTAAAAGAGATCAATCTCAAAGATGTGGTATACCGGATATCGGACGCCTGGAACAATGTGACAGACTCTACCATTCGCAAGTCATGGAACAAAATTTTTGAAATTGAAGTAAAACCTGATGAAGCCATCGAAACTAGGGATGATAAGAATTTTCACGCATTTGCAACACAATTAAATGGACTTGAAGATTTTACTCAAGAAGATATCGATACTTGGGTGCAGCTAGAAAAAGGCGATTGGGAAGACTTATCAAATTCAGAACTAATTAAACTAACGTGTGAGAAGAATGATAGCCAAAGTGGAAGCAAAGATGATGACTCAGAAGAAAATCTAGCAATAAATATTCTGCATGGCAAAGGAATGGAAAGTTTACTTAAGTTATTACTGTATGTGGAGCAGTGGACAGAGGCTATGGCAACTGACGTTCTTTTAATTAAAAGATGGAAGGGCATAGCGGCAAGAGAACTACACAAATGTAAAATCAAACAGTTAACACTTGATTTATTTGTAAAATAAAATTTAACTGTTTACATAGTCTGTACTTATGTATATCGTATGTCTATGTATGTATACTCATACTTATACAAGTTCCAAATAGACTTATACTACTTCTTAAAACCACCGTCTTGACCGAAATATCGATTATCCGAAACAGACCCGGTCCCGTCTATTTCAGATAATCAGGAGTCTACTTTAATTCCAAAATGTAAGTTAAACTTCGACAGAAGTAATCGCAACTAAAATAAAAACATCATAGCTTGCTCATTTTCAGGGAGAAGTAGACGGATATGATAAATTTCAAGGGATAGAAATAGCGAAAGCTCCGGGGAAATACCGTGGTGATAAGAATTCTTGTAGCACCAAAACTATGATCAACTTCTCGAGTTCTCTGTTTCGTATTAAGAAAAAGGAAGCGAGTTCTTACAGGATTTCAAAAAGTTGTAGTCGTTTAAAATATTATGTTTACCTCACGTTTCAAGTTTCAAATATTTATTGACAAATAACAAAACTGGTACCTTTAGTGTAATAACGTATATTACTAGTTATTACAGATTTCACGCATCATTTATAGAATACATATTTCTATTAGAGAAAATTAATTGTGATATCTCTCAAAATTATAAATGTTAAAGTTTTGAGATAATTAACCCCAATTTTTCAAATAAGCAGTCTATATTTTTTATCCTATAGGAACAAATCATATGTTTTTACGTGCTTCAACCAATGAAGTTGTTTAAAAACTGATTGAAAGCCAACTGGAAATAAATAATTAAAAAATAATCATCAAATACCGGCAGCCAACATAATTAATAATTGATTAATTGAATATTGCCCGCACACTTGGTAATTTATATTTGACCTGAATCTTCCAAAATAGTAGCTCTATTAATTCAATAAGGATTCCAACCATCGATCCATAAGTAGATTTGAAAAATAACTTCTCTTCCTAAATAGCAGCCGCAGAAGGTTTGGAAAAGAAATATACAACAATTAGAAAAAATAAACATAAAGGCCATCAGATTTATTACTTGCTTCTAATTTAAGTTTCCCGCTTCCAAACTGAACGCTGCGCGCTGTGAGCTAGCTTGGCTTTGCCCCCCGAGCTTTGCCAGATTGCGTGAAACTTGGCATATGCTATCCTTATTTTCCCATGCATTTATACATCGAGAGCGCTTTAAAAAACGCTGACAACAGCGTTGGGGAGGGGCCAGAATCATTTTGCCTAAGCCAATGATATGATAACAATAACTCGTTAAGCCCGAACCCCAAACGTTCTCGAACTTTGCCGTTGTTTCAAAGAGTTCGGCAACGACAATCTGCTTATAAACTAAATACAATACATGCAAGTGTAGTGTGGCGTATCGTATTAGCGGTTTATCCAGCCGTGAAATAATTTCGTTGCTCTACCGTTCTAGTTTCTTGTTTTTACTGAGATTCAGCAGTTGTTAAGTGATTTGGTGTTCTAATTGAAGCAATAAATACCGTCCAAGCAATTATCGCCGCAAGATTGAGGGGATTAAGTTTCGAGGATCATAAGATAATAAAAGAGTTGGGTCCATTTCGGCCTAACCTTCAGATCCTAAAACAACATGTGGTGAAGGGCGAAATTGTGTTACGATCATTCAATGCAGGTATGTACCAAAATGCAGATTGGCTACGTGGTTCTGATGCCAGTAATTCTTTTTATTGCTTTGTGTGTTTATTGATGGGGTCCGACGATTGTGATCCCGTTTGGGTCTACACAGGCATTACTGATCTGAAGCACTTGGAGGAAAAAATAAAAAAGCATTCAGTATGTCAAAGGCATTTGTTTTATTTTCTCGAATTTGCAACTTTAGGCCATGTTGACCTACGAAATCAGTTAAGTAACGCTTATCGGATTGAAGTACTAAAGCATAATGAAAAAGTAAAAGAAAATCATTATATTCTAGAAAAACTTATTGACTGCATCAAATTTTGTGGTGATTTTGAAATAGCATTGCGAGAACATGACGAAACACTGGATAGCGACAACCCGGGCAATTTTAGAGGCTTAATAAATTTTATGAGCGAAATTGATTTACTTCTCAAATTATATATTAAGCAATCGAAGAATGCTGTATTTTCTGGTTTAACAAAGACAATGCAAAATGAATTATTAGATTATATATTAGCGGCAACTCTGAATTTAATAAAAAATTAAATTAAAGAAAGTAAGTACATTGCAAATCAAGCTGACAGAACCACTGATAATGCGAACATATCCCAATTAGTCTTTATAGTACGTTATGTTAAAGAAGCTAGAGTATATGAACGTTTTATGGGATCCTTAATACCGCTTAGTCATAGCGCAGAAAACATAAGTAACATAATTTTTGCTGAATTAGAGAAAATTAATATAAACAAATCTCCTGAAAAGCTAATAGCTCAAAGTTATGATGGAGCTGCTGTTATGAGTGGCCGAAATAATGGAGTACAAGCCAGAGTCAGTTCAGTTTCAGTTCAATTAAATTTAATTCTAGAAAGAGCAGCCACTCAAAATAAGCAAGTTAAAGTATTTCTTGCAAATGCTTCTGCTTCTTCAACATTTTTTTCTAGATCACCCCAACGAACACAAATTCTTGATAATATAGTTATGTCACGCGGATTAAATACTCGTTGGAATTTTAACTCCAGAGTTGTGTGTATTGTTGTTAAATATAAACAAGAACTCCTTGAATGCTTTGAATTTATTATTGATAATGAAAATGATAAACTAACCATTCAGCAATCAACCGGCTTAATAAATTATTTGAAAGATAAGGAATTCAATTCTTGGTTATATTTCTTGAATAAAATTTTACCACACAGTGATATTCTCTATAAACAATTACAGCTACGCCAGTTAGATAGTGTCAAAATTAAAAAATACATATCCGATTTTAAGAATGCGCTGCAGAATATCAGAAATGCGGCTGATCATGATTATTATAATGCAGATGATAAATCAAAACCCGTACCTACAAAGCGAGCTCGATATGTAGACAGAAACATGCAAATGGCCAAAGAAGTAATGTTATTACAACAAATATCACACATAGATTTTGTGTTAATATTCATTTGGAAGCTTCTTTACACTTTGAGGCAAGGTCCTTTAAAGATTTTGCTGTAAACTTCTCGGAGCATTTTTTTAGTACTGCAGCTACATTTTTTAACTTAGATTCTCTTTCATTAAAGCAAAAATTAATAACCATATATAGCAAGGAAAATTTTCGTCAAGCCAATGGAGCTCTTTACATTCTGAAATTTCCTTTGGACAATAGCCTTTAAAATGTTTTCCGTGAATTTGTCAAATTGTTAAGAATTATTTGTACAATTCCGATGACAACAGCTGAAAAGGAACGTTGCTTTTCATCTTTAAAAAGAATTAAGATTTTTTCCCGAAATACTATGGGCCAAGATAGGGTTTGCTTTGCACGCTAGCTACATGCTCTATTGCACGTGAAGTTATTAAGTCCACAGACATTTTTAATAATCTGGATATTAGTCATTTTCTAGCTCAAAAAAATAGACGAATAAACTTTGTCTATAAAACTTTTAAGTAAATAACTGTTTTAGATGAAAAATTATTTCTTTCAAAAAAATCTCGCTTTTATATTCCAATTTTATGTTAAAAGGGTTAATTTAGTGTAAGAATCATTTTCTAGTTTTTTGTTGGGAGTAGGGCTACTGACGAGAACTTCTTTATAGGTCAATAGATTTATAGTAGTACCTCAAAGGTGATCTGGAAACTTATTAAAATTGATTATAAAATATAAATTAATAAATATCAAATCAATTCACTAGAGTATCAATTGTTATTAAATACTTATAACTTTGTCCTAGAGGTTGCCTTCCCATCTAATTTAACCACAAGCCGCCACTGGCGTCAACTAACACCGATATTGTGATTGCATTCTTCTCAAGAAGAGCTATATGAAGGAAATATACAGGGAGGAGCATCAATGATAACTAAATACAGAAGAATGATAAAGTAGACAACAATAATAACGTAGTTGATAATCATGGCACAAGTAATAATGCCCAGATGATCAATGATGTTAGCAACATATGTAGTAGAAATGCATCGATATGCTTTTCTTATATCAAACTGATTTATTTCTTTATCTTACAAGGAAAATAATAATATCCATTCTAAAAAAACAAAAATGGATATATTCTGAAAACTGGACATCAAGCAAGAGAAAGTTTTTTACGTGAAACGTCTCCACCAGGTACATCTTTTCCAGAAACTGAAATCCCGACCAGCCAAAAGTGAAAAACAAGAAAGATTTTATGGATAATTATTCTGTAGATATATGCTCACAAAATTGCACATTATAAAGATAACAAATATTTAGGTATTATTATAAATTATGTACAGCTAAAAAATGCGCATAATAACCCTAAACCCAGTTAGAAATTCTTTTGATCTTATTGTTAGAATCTGACTAGTAGAGACTCAAAGAGCAAATCCGGAAGAATCGAGAAAGTAGTCTGCCCGTTGCTCAGTGTGAGAGTATCGGGTGTTCGGAGACCGACGTTGTGGGGGCTCGAAACCCGCTCGAGGTAGACTTTTTCAGGTCTAACAATTTCAGAAGTGGAATTCACCATGTGCTTTGGCTTCATGGGAATGTGTCAAGCATGTTTGGGTGGTAATTTCGGATCGGCAACCTGCGTGCATAGGATGTGTAGAGGTTGTGGTGTTACTAGTGGCTTTCGCTGAGGGAATCCGAAAACGGTTGTAACGTCAGGAAAGACCGAACTGTTAGAATCTGACTAGTAGAGATTCAAAGAGCAGATACGGAAGACTTAGAGAGTGTAGTGGCCGTTGAGTGAATAATATATTATTCACTCAACGCCGTGGCTCAGTGTGAAAGCGTGGGGTGTTCGGAGACCGACGTTGAGGGTTTGAAACCCGCTCGAGTTAGACTTTTTCGGGTCTAACAATATTATGATTAAATTAATAGTACATGTGACATGATGCTAGAGGTAAATGCTCACAGATATACCGTATGTCAACCCACATACGGCCCCTAGTTACTTTTCCCAACAATGGTTACGAAAATGAGCGCCCGAAAACAGGTTTCATCGGCGTCAAACGAATTTACTCCCATGCCAGAGCGTTTCAGGTTGTATACCCTCTAATTAAAATTTTCATTTCAAAAATATTCAATGACCATAAAACAAAAGTAAAAATGAAAAAAGTGGCGTACCAATATTTTGCTTTAATATGGAAAGGTCGGCTATCCCAAATCCAAAATCAAAAAACAAGGATTGCATTATTCAAAGTGAGTGCTATGTCTCAGAGAACATAAATTCTATGTCATTTTCAATTACTGAATTTTTTGATAAATATGATTCCCATCTGAACACCTGAGAAACACACTTGCTAGCAAGAAATAAATACTGTATATAGTTGTATAAAAAACTTCGGTCCATAACTGAATATTATTCGCAGATCAAATAAACCGCATAAAATCATCAAACAGTTTTAAAAAATTTCAAGAATGATAAAGCCACCCATTGAATTTTTTAATGTAAAACTGTAGGCATCAAGCATTGCATTAAGACAATAAAGAGAAATCACCGAAGTAACGCTTGAATTGCCACAAAATAGAGATACTTCTATTTTGTTTATGTATCGATGGATGTCGCCAGTGTAAAAGAAATATTGCCCTGTCAGATAATTCGATCAACAAATGAAAGTACTAGAAAAAAATAAGAAACAACTTAACTTGTTCGATGTAACTATTTTTGTGTAAAAAATTATTTATTTATACTAAATCTAAATAGGGCTGTAGTTTCGTGGTTGAGCAATGCAATGCTTCCTACATGAATGAAATTATGAATCAAAATTCACAAACTTGAATTTCCTCAACATAAGTATATTTGTAAAGGCTTTTTTGGTTTTAATTTTGAAAGAAAACCAGAACTTGGTTAAAAATTTAGTTGTACTTCTCTTCGTCTAACAAGCTGACAATTTGTCAGTTTTCCCTGAAAAATATTGATGGCCTCATGAAAGGTTTTAATAATTCGAGAACGCTTCGTAGGTATTCATAAGTGAAACTGAGATTTCTCATCTACATCCAAAATGTATACAGTTTATAAAGTTTCAATAAAGAGAAATATCGCGAAGTGAAAGTCGCAACCATTCCAATTATCTTCTAAAGTAGCTCACTTACGCCTCTTTCTCCTTTTCCTCCTGGATGGTGACGGTAGCAGGAGGCGGCGGGAGGTCATCCATGGGAAGCGTGTCTTCTGGCGGAGTGGGGGGTGTCTTGTCAAATTCGGCCATAGGCGCCATATCCGGCATAGGGGAAACAGAATTACTATCCATCATTCCCAGAACCCGACTAATTGGCCCTTTTAAACACGCACTCGCCACCAAAAATTCACTTAATTACCTTAACAACACTACTAAAACACGTCCCCAAATTAAGTTGCTATCATCGTCATCCAGGAATTTAAACACGTTGCCCTTGATCCTCGGCCGATTTAAGAATGACAACCAACCGTAGTGAAAGAAGTTCGGATCGAGACGGAGTTCCCCTGCAAAAAGTAAAAGTTTTTTGACAAAAGAAATTACGATGTCACGGTAATTATTTCCGCGGGTAACGGATGCTTGGGCAATTGAAAAAAATATTAAACAGTATCATCAAGCGGGTTATTGGGAAATGGTGGTGGACTAAGAAATCGATGGACTTGCATTGTTGCACCAGGGAAAAACAGGTGGAAAGCAGTCGTAAAAGTAAAAGCAGTAACTTAAAACCGGAGCAAAACGTGAAATTCTATTATAAAAATTGCAGTTATCGCGGCCTGTATTCCGATCATGCTTTGGTAATTATCGTGATTATTCTGATCGCCTAGAGATAATGCAACACGTGATGGATGAAAATCGGAGGAGCGAAGAACAAATTAAAACATTTTCCCTTCTATGCGTTCTAAATAGAATAACGTGCGCTAAAAATAAAAAAAAATCCATATGAGTTCTGCTGTGATGCCCCTTGCTTACTAGTCAGTCATTATCAAAGTAAAAAAATTAGAACCCGCTACGTGTGACGTGTGAAGATCATTAATTTTTTTAAATTAATTTGTCATTTTTACGTACACTCGCTATAAAGTCAACAAGGATCACTTATAGTTTCATCTTAAATTAGTTGTTAAATCACTATCATGTATTTATGTAAATCAATACACGCTGAAGATATTGGCGAACAGTGTACAAACCAAGAAACCATTTTTTTCTTGAAACATTTAGTTTTTTCAGTTTTTACTAGAAGGATATCGAAAATTATAGCAAGAAATACAGCATTTTTGCAGATTTTGTTTATTTACTTATATTTTTAAGATACAATAAAAACTTATTTCTTGTAAATAAAAATCATTGTTTATTAACTTTTTATTAATATCATTTTTTCTTTAGAATGATATGTGAATCGATTGTCATAAACAGTCATATGAGTTTAACTTTTGTAAAAAAACAGAAATTTATGCAAATAATTTTAATGAACACTGAAATATTAAATTCCAACTTGTGATCATTTCAAATATTTATCACGAGAATGCTACTTTAGTATTAAAATGATAAATGAAAAAAAAACAATGTGGTTGCCAAAAATGTTATTTGTTGATGACCTAAGATGTTTTTTTAACATCAACAAAATTTAGTTTTCTAACGTGAAATACATTTGATCTAAACCTAGTAAATGTGTAACAGATACAAATAATTTCAAATAATTATACAGCACCACACACAGATAAATGCAATATTTAAAAAAAAAATTGACGAAGAGTAACTTTTAAATATCTAAAAACCATTATAAAGTATTTGGTTAAATTTAATCAAACGAACAAAAGTTTCGTATCGTTTTATTAAACATTTTGCTGCCAACATTTCTGAAAAAATTCTTAATAATAGAAAAAATATCAGAATGAGTAGGCTCATCTGCTATTTTTCAAATTTTCAAATCATACCGCCCAAAAGAAGCTGTAGTTTGTGATAAAATATGTTTCAACAAATAATATTTTAACTATATCAGTTTCAGTTGAATCTCCTTCAGAATCATCCGTATTTTTAAATTGACAAAATAGACATATTTTGGTTTCGATATGAATCAGGTGTTTTTGACTAAAAAGTAATTGTAATAAAAAAAATTCTGACGAATTCTAGAGGAGTGTATATATTTTCAAACATAAATATAAGATAAAGTTTAATGGTTTATACCGGACACATCACCCATTAATGTGTTTACAATTCGGTTAAATAAGTACACAATTTGTAAAATAATTTTCCCTCTCGTCGTAAATTTAGTTATAAAAGTGTTTTTAAAAAAGTAATTGCAGCCGCACGCAAATCGGCAACGAGAAGCGGGAGTTTTGGAGCTTTAGACAATTCTCAAATCGTCATCCATCTAAATGAATACGTACTTTGTTTCGATTTTTTTTCTCTCATAATTTTTTTATTACGACACCACCCGTACCCGTTTCACTCGAGAAATACCAAACTTTTCCATTTCTAAAAATACTCCACCAGACCCCAGTAAATAAATTAAACCAAACACTTACAGAACGCGCATTCCAATAGCAGTGTTTTGCAAACCTCTTTTGTACCTGTAAATAAAACTAAGGAAAATTTTCAAACTTCTATCACGAATAGTTTTCTGCATTTGACGGAGTCGTATCAATCATGGCGGACGCGCCAATACAAAAATCCGAACTGCACCATCACGATTTCCTCCCGGCCCGATAATTCACCGGATTTTATTTTGTTGTGTGTTCAAGGCGGGTTTATTGGAAAATACGACTGTATAGTAAAATCCAATCGTAACACCTGCCTGGTTGCGGACTCGCTTAAGCGAGGCCTTAAGTAAATTTATTACGGCTCTATTTTGTCCGATGCATCTTTAATCAATGAAATAAAAAGATAGACAATAATGATTCATTAACAAAACTCCACGCAATATTTGCGTAAATATCGTGCTGTCGTAACTAAATTCAATCTGCAAAATTTCAAATAAAACGATTCAAAATAAACCGGGTTCAGCCATAAATGGGAAACGATGTTAATTATTGACGGTGGCAATTTCACAGCACCTTGAAGAAATTAATTGGTTTTTAATTTTTTACCGGGGGAAAGATAATTAGTTAGCGGCAAAATGTTACTGGACCGACGCAATCAATTATTATTTTATGTTACATGGCTGGCTTGAGGGGGTGCAAATGACACTTATGGAATATAGAGCGAGCTATTTTAGACGAGCGTGTTTTATGGAGTTAAAAAGAATTCTATCTAGAACACCGAGTATAGTCGGCAAAGGTCTAAGTAATGCTATCCAAATAATTTAGTGGGCTCTACTTCTTTGGCAGTTTCTTCAATAATTTACAACATTGATCGTTGGGAGTTATTTATATAATAACGCCGATAAATATTTTGCCTACAAGCATTTTTTTACATATGGATGTTTGCATCCAAAATTTATAGACTAATTGGGTAAATATACTTACTCCTGCAACAAAAATAATGCTTTCCTTACGTTACAAGTTACAAGAAAAATTCTAAATAACTGTTATAATACGACTTCGTTCATTGATGGATGCTTTGCAATTTCCATAACTTGTGACTTCCTGAAAAGTGCCGGGCCTTGGTCGGAGAGACCAAGCGGTCTAAAATTCCATTATAAGGGATTTCTCGTAGCCATCGATATTTCCTCCTGTAAGGATGTCATCGTGCCTTAAATTTAATTTATAAGACAAATATACTATAAATTCTCGGGATTTTTTGATAAATTCTTCCGTTTTTATCTCTAAAAACGTCTTATCGTATTTCACGTTTTGTTTAGTTTAGCCTGAACTCTTGATGCTAACCATCAGGATCGTACATCTACTAGTTTTCCAAATTAGCACTATAGTTCTTAGATAAATTAGGAATCTATTACCTCTAAGTTATTATTTATTTTTTAAGCTTATTGGCAGTGTTAGTTTTCACTTCTATTTTATTTATATAAATTTTCCGTTATTTATTTCGCTTGAATCTAACTTTGATTCAGGTTTTACATTTCTTTTTAATAACTAAAACAAATGAAAACTTATTTCCGGAATACAGAATCCGGATTCTGCTTTGTTAACTATTGTGTATGTTGCGATTAACCTTGATTTCCTAATCAGGATTGAATCATGTTACGGCGTTTTCAACTATACTGCACTAGGAAGTAAAACTAGCAAATAGTGAGATACATTGTAATATATTATAATCAAATTTGATCCTAGTCACAAATTAGTGATCGTAGAAGTAATCAAGATCATAAAAAAAAAAGTTACTGTAAGTTAACTTATCAAAATTTACTCGCAAAGGTTTTCTTACTTCTCAGTCATGCATTGAGCAAGAGTTTGCCAGTGATGATAATATAATTTTGGCCACTTATTTTATAAATTATTTCTAAGGAATAAGACTTCAATCCGTAATTTTAATCACCATTGAAGAGGATGTTCTTAAGTCAACAAAAATCTACTATTGAAAGCAACTTTGAAAAGTATTGGAACGAATCTCATTTCTAACAGTAATAAGATATTGAAAAAGGACGACGGGTCGTGCTTTCAAGTGTAGATTTTTGTTGACTTAAAGACATCCTCTCCAATGGTGGTTTAAATTTTGGATTGAAGTCTTATTCCATAGAAGTAATGGTGCAATCTGGGGATGACACCATTTCTTTAGATATTTTAAGAGACAGACAAGTTCTTACAAAATATGACAAAATTAATGATAACACAACAATTAGGATAAGTAAAAAATATGGCAATTATTGTATAACAATGTTTGGCCTATTTAAATTTTAAGATCGTTGTTAGCTAGGCTCAATAAAAACGGACATGGAGAATCAAAATAAGTTTTAATACAGCATCAGGTAAATTGGCCTCAATGATTTTCCTGCAAGTGACCAAATCTCTAAGATTCACCAACACAGTCGCCTAATTCTCATTAAATTAAGATATTTCTTCCCTAAATGGCATTGCTGTGTAAATTAGTTGATTTATGTTTTTCTTAAGTTATTTGCAATCGTAATTTGTTTTCAAATGGTAACTAATGGTTGTATTGAAGAAGTAATAACGTTATAATTTAATAATAACAGCTTTTTGGTGGGTTAAATGCTCAGAATAAAAACTGAAAAAATTGGGAAATTAAAAAAAATCACTTACAAGGTCTATTTTAAGTTTAATAATTAAAACAGCATTCCGGGTAATTCCAAAAACGCAAAACACAATTTAAAAGAATTATTTGAGTAAGTTTTCACTTAACAGAAGTTAATTTCATAATAAAAACCTTTAAAACAAAACAGGAAAAGAAAATTTACTTTTATCTTCCTGGATAAAAGACTCTCAGAATTAGTAATTTACGTGTAAATCGAATGATTAAAAAAAATGTTAGCAGGTTTAAGTACGAGTGAACTGGAAGTGGTTAGTAGTTTGTTTTTAGTTCAGAAATTTATCCTAGTCAATTTTTCTTGTTATTTGCCGCCTGTAAACGAATCCAGGCAGCAAAACAATCCTGTAACGGGTAATCTCCCAGTCCTGATCTAGTTCTTGGTCCCGCAAGAGAATCAACTGAAGGGCGTGGCACTCGCCCGGGAAACTTAGCAGGTTTACACATCGTGCAACGACGATTCGCACCAATTTCAAGTTTTCCCCAATTTCCCGCCTGTTCCAATTTGTTCTACAAATTCCCCCTTTTTTTCCTCCGTCCTTTTTCCAATTTATTTTCCGAAATTTCGAAAATATTTCCAATATACGTCGCAATTGTCCGATTTAATACTCATTAATTATTATAACCGGAAGAACGCAACACGAAAACAATTTCGTTAGTCGCAGCAAGGTGGGGAGGAGTTGTCGCTCTCACCCCCAAACTACCAAGTTCGTTGCCCCTCCGCGTTCCGTTTCGGGACTGCAATTGCACAACAAAAACTCGAGTCAAAGCTGGTTTCCTCACGTGATCGAGTCAATTGCGGACGTGGTGCAGGGCAATTAGGTCTTAATGACTTCTCACCTATGCTAGACATTTTTCGATTATGGCGTCTGTTAGCTGGAAACCTTGCATTTTGGCTATTCTTAGTTGATGAGTAACAGAAATTATTTAAAGGCGAATTTTCTCATGACTTTTATTAAACGGAAATGAAAGGTCAGAACTAAAATCACAATAATTAGCAGTTTTGTAAATGTCTCCTACAGGGACAGCCAAGTAATTTTTCTAATTTACGAATTTGGTTTCGCCAAAACTCGAAGACATGTTTTAAAACTAAATTTCTTTGGAGTAGCTGTAGGAAGCTATCTGTACAATTTCTGGAAAATTTAGATAGTTTTGTAGCTTTCTTCATTTTTTTGGGCCTCTTACCTTAAGAATTACAAGCGTAATTGAACCATCAAAAAGGATTCCCGGCCTACAAGGAAGCTTCTGCTAATTCGTCACTTCCGGTACATGAAAGAAACATAAATCTCGCGCCAACACATGTGCACATTCCGCCCACAAAATCCCGACTGTTTTGTTCGTTCGACGCCTTTATCCTATCAAACCAAACAAAGACGCCGTTTAAAAAAAACTTGCCGCCTAAAAAAAGAGACTTACGCTCTAAATATGTTGTTCCATCTTGTTGGTAAGACCTTTCGCTTTTGAACTGTAAGCACAAAGCCAACAACACAATGACGATTTAGCGCCAAAGTCGCGACGTTAAACTGGAAGGGTGTGTGTACTCTTTGGCTCAAATCGCTGCTTTGACGCACTCGCAGTATAGTTGGAGATCTGTTCTCGCGTCGCCATGGCTACGGTACCGTTATTATGTTATCAGCAGGAATCATTGTTGGATGCGGTGCGTTTGGGGCCCTGCTGGTCGCGATTTGGAACGAAGATGAGGAATCGGTGTTGAAGATCGATTGCAACCACAACGTCGTGCATCGGCAAAAAAGTATAAACTTTTTGTGGAGACGACGCGGGCTTTGTTGAGGATGGCTTTTGGTCACGGATAGCCTGATAGTTCCGCTTTTGTTCAGAAAACAATGGTATTAAACAAAGAGGGGACGCGATTGGCATAGAAATATGGGATAATCCTCTGATTTTCCACTGTGCAACCCTGAAATATTTAACTACTTTTTTATCTGGTGGCTAGAGAATTATGATTGTGAAGAAACTACTTGTTATAATACAGATGCATATTTTGGATAAACTGGCAATATCTACTCTTTATCTTTTTCAGAAAAATTAGTTATGTAGTGGTTTTAAATTTGTTCTTATACAAGCAGTTACTGTAAAAGTCATCTAAATGAAATCAACGCCAAGAATTTTAAAATTCAATTTGCAATTTCTTCCACAAGAATAGCAGTTTTGCAATCCTTGCAACAAGTCTTATTTTGTTAGTTTGTATGGTATTTCTATAGCAGACAGAATACTAGCATTTTTTTCTTGCAGTTAGTATCAAATTAATAAGTTCAGTCCGAACAACACATTACCCTATTACCTCTTCTGAACTGCAAAATCCCTCCCGCTGTACGCCAAATGGGTCCAGGCTAAGATTGCATAGTAGGCCAGATAGTTTTAGAATATATCGTAGTAGACTGAACACTTAGACCACTCTACTCCAAGTGACTTAGTTGACATCACAAGTATATTTGCCTAGGCAACTTTTTATACAATGATGTTACATGCATAGCTTACTAACTGTGTTTATCATTGTCTAGTAAAAACTTCCCTAATATTTCCAAGAATGCATCAAAGTTTTCTAAAGGAAATAGATTACAGTGAAATAGACATCTTTAGACACGTAAAATCAAATTTTCACAGGATCACAAGTCCGACTTTTAATTGCAAGTGCTTGTGTGTGTACGCATAGTACACACACCACCAAGCCACTTTACTGTGTCGGATAATTATGTAATTATAAAGTATTGTTCTAGAATTACCGGGTCTAAGCCAGCTTGTGGCATTTCGTGCAATAGATTTGAAATCATTATCATTTAAGTCACCATCAAATATTAAGTATTAATGAATATAATATTTATCTTAGCATTTTCACTTGAAAATTCGTGCTGGTAGAACCAGTGGCGGCTCGTGGTTAAATTAGATGGAAGGGCAACCTCTAGGACAAACTTATAAGTATCTAATAACAATTGATACTCTAGTGAACTGCTTTGATAGTTATTAATTTATATTTTACAATCAATTTTAGTAAGTTTCCTTTGAGGTACCTTTGAGGTACTACTATCAATCCGTTGACCTATAAAGAAGGTCCCGCCAGTAGCCCTACTCCCAACAAAAGCCTAGAAAATAATTCTTACACTAAATTAACCCTATTAACGTCAAATTGGAATATAAAAACGAAATTTTTTTTGAAAGAAAGAATTTTTGATCTGAAACAGATATTTACTTAAAAGTCTTATAGATAAAGTCTATTCGTCTATTTATTTGAGCTAAAAAATTACTAATAACCAGATTATTAAAATCGTCTGTAGACTTAATAAGTTTACGTTCAATAGAGCATGTAACCAGTGTGCAAAGCAAACCGTATCTTGGCCCATAGTATTTCGGGAAAAAGTCTTAATTCTTTTTAAAGATGAAAAGCAACGTTCCTTTTCAGCTGTTGTCATCGGGATTGTACAAATAATTCTTAACAATTTTGACTGATTCAAGGAAAACATTTTAAAGGTTATTGTCTAAAAGAAATTTCAGAATGTGAAGAGCTCCATTGGCTTGACGAAAATCTTCCCTGCTATATATGGTTATTAATTCTTGCTTTAATGAAACAAAATCTAAGTTAAAAAATGTAGGTGCAGTAAAAAAAATGCTCCGGGAAGTTTACAGCAAAATCTTTAAAAGAGCTTGCCTCAAAGAGTAAAGAAGCTTCCAAATGATTATTAACACAAAATCTATCTGTGATATTTGTTATAATAACATCACATACTTCTTTGGCCATTTGTATGTTTCTGTCTACATATCGAGCTCGCTTTGCAGGTACGGATTTTGATTTATCATCTGCATTATAATAGTCATGATCAACCTCTTTTCTGATATTCTGCACCGCATTCTTAAAATCGGAAATGTATTTTTGAATTTTGACACTATCTAACGAGCGTAGTTCACTGTGTGGTAAAATTTTATAAAAGAAATATAACCAAAAATTGAATTCCTTATTTTTCAAATAATTTATGAAGCCGGTTCATTGCTAAATGGTTAGTTTATCATTTTCATTATCAATAATGAACTCAAAGCATTCAAGAAGTTCTTGTTTTTATTCAAAAAGAGTATAAACAACTCTGCAGTTAAAATTCCAACGTGTATTTAATCCGCGTGGCATAACTATATTATCAAGAATTTGTGTACGTTGGGGTGATCTAGAAAAAAATTTTGGAAAAGCAGAAACATTTGCAAAAAATACTCGAACTTGCTTACTTTGACTAGCTGCTCTTTCTAGAATTAAATTTAATTGATGAGCATAACAATGAAATGGTTTTCTTGTAAACTGAACTGACTCTGGTTTGTACTCCATTATTTCGGCCACTCATAACAGCCGCCCCATCATAACTTTAAGCTATTAACTTTTTAGGAGATTTGTTTATATTAATTTTCTCTAATTCAGCAAAAATTACGTTACTTTTGTGTTCTGCGCTATGACTAGGCGGTATTAAGCATCCCATAAAACGTCCATATACTCTAGCGTCTTTAACATAACGTACTATAAAGACTAACTGGGATATGTTCGCATTATCAGCGGTTTCGTCAGTTTGAATTGCAATGTACTTACTTTCTTCAATTTAATTTTTTATTAAATTCAGAGTTACCGCTAATATAGAATTTTTAATTCATTTTGAATTTTCTTTGATAAACCAGAAAATACAGCATTTTTCGATTGCTTTATATATGATTTGCTCATAAAATTTAGAAAGCCTCTAAAAAATAATTCAAAAACACCACAAAATTTGATGCAGTCAATAAGTTTTCCTACAATATAACGGTTTTCTTTTACTTTTTTATTATGCTTTAGCACTTCAATCCGATAAACGTTACTGTCAGCATGGCCTAAAGTTGCAAATTTGAGAGAATAAAACAAATGCGATTGACATATCGAATGCTTTGTTATTTTTACACCCAAGTGGTTCAGATCAGTAATGCCTGTGTATACCCAAGCGGAATCACAATCGTCGGACTCCATCAATAAACACACAAAGCAATAAAATGAATTGCTGTCATCGCAACTACATAGCCAATTTGCATTTTGGTACATGCCTGCATTGAATGATCTTACCACAGTTTTGCGCTTCACCACATATTATTTTAGGATCTGAAGGTTAGGCCGAAATGGACCCAACTCTTTTATTTTCTTACGATCCTCGAAACTTAATCCCCTCAATCTTGCGGCGATAATTGCTTGAACCGTATTCATTGCTTCAATTAGAACATGAAATCACCCAACAACTGCTGAATCTCAGTAAAAGCATTGACTTTTTACTTATAATATATAGAGATAAATAATCAATGGTAAAAGCAAGAAACTAGAACGGTCTTTGCAACAAAATTATTTCACAGCTGGATAAACCGTTAATACGCTACGCCACGCCACACCATACTTGCATATATTGTATTTAGTTTATAAGCAGATTGTCGTTGCCGCCAATTCGGGTTTAACATGTTACTCTATTGGCTTAGGCAAAATGATTCTGGCCCCTCCTCAACGCACTCTCGATGTATAATTGCATGGGAAAGTAAGGATAGCATATGCTAAGTTTCGCAGAATCTGGCAAAGCACGGGGGGCAACGCCAAGCTAGCTCACAGCGCGCAGCAGTTTAGAAGCGGGAAACTTAAAATAGAAGCAAGTAAAATATCTGATGACCTTTATAAACTTCTCGCTTGTGCTTAATACATTCTCTATTTTTCTGGAGAGCTTTGGAAGGGCATTGCCCCTTTACCCCTCCTGCACCAGCCGTCAGTGTATACCGGTTTTTAACTAAGTTTGCCTAAAATCTCCATCTTAGTCAGTTTTACTACACAGTTTGCATACTAACCAGTTAGTTTCCAAACTCACCGCTATTCAATCGCTATTTTGTTAGAAGTAGCGTATTTCTTCAAAATAACAGCGCTTTCATCTATTTTGTAAAGTAGCTGTTTTGTTTTGAAACCATCCAAGTTTTCCTTCTATATATATGGTAGTAAGTTAATGTAGAAATAGGAATAAAAAAATCGTTTCGATTGACGTAGATACTGTATTTTGTATTAATTCTTTTAAGTATGGAAAAAATACCAGGAGAAGTCAACTGCCCCACTACTCTTTGCTTCTCATGTTGGTATTTTATTTTGACTTCAAAACTAACAAGAAGGATTTTATTTAGCAATTAAAACACATTGCCTTTCTTTTTCTCCTAATAAACAAGAAGCTCAGAAAATTAACAACAATTTAGAATGTGGGAATTGTCGAAGTGTTAGCAAATTCGAACCATAATAAATAATAATTTAGAAGATGACTTAAAAGTGCTAGAAATTATCAGAGCAATACGGGTAAAAAATGAGAATGATATTTGTAGGTTTTTTGTGATAGTAATGGCACAAAAATGTTCACTAGATCATACTTTTATAACTATTTGACTGCACTATTATTTATCAGTTTTTCTCGTAACACAAAAAACACGAGCCAGATTTAAAGCAAAATTTAAAACAATAAGCAAATTTTTCTGAATGCCAAATATTTTGACGCAACTGATAGGAATATTTATGCAAAAGTTTGTGTAAGGTGTCAAGATAGAAAAACAAAGGATAGATAGATAAAATAAGAAAAAGAGAAGCCTGTGTTAAGGCAGATAAATGCGTCTTACCAGTTGCTTGATTATCGATTCAATTTTTCATTATTGGAGAATCTTTAAAAAGTAGTAGATGGCTTTATTAGCGAGATATTTACCATACCAAAAATACAAAATAAATAGGTAAGATCAATTTTTTTATTTGCTTATTAATTCTAAATTTAATTTTTGGTTCAGTTTTTCACTATTAACAAATCTCTGAAAAATGCCAAATGAGCTAATATGTGGTTATTTAAAAAATATCGGACACAAAAAAAAATTAGCAATAGATAATCTTAAACGTTTGAAAAGAATACTAAAGGGAGAAAGATAAATAAAATTAAATACCTCCTGAGGTTTACTAGTTTGAAATTTCACCTTAAGATTTTATGAAGTCGAACGCGGAACCAAGGATATTGAGACAGGATTAAAAGACAAAATAACAACTGGTATGCTGTATACATACAATTAGGTACATTACACTATTCTAATTCAGATAAATTCAGTACATTAATGATTTAATACATAACATTCTCTTACGATAGTAATCTGACAAAATATAGTTGACATTATAGCATAGATTTTATAGAACATTTGTAATTATACCTTTTAAACCTTAATCTTAAATTTGTCCTCGTTTATATAACTATAGCTGAGGCGCCGTACGTTTCCTCAAGTAATAAAAATTAAGGAGACGCTTGCTGCTTCAGCTGCCGATAATTTCTTTAGATAAACTCCATAAAAAATAAATAATTTAAAATTCAGTCTGAACTTGTCAATACGTAAGCGTCACAAAGGACAAAATCAGGGATGAACGTCGCTTTACACCAACGTTATTGGGAGGCTGGTGACCAAAACCGTTGATGTTTCAGGATTTAATACAAAAATAAAATCTCAAGAAAGTGTAGGCGTGAGAGGAAACTCGATATCCATATTAACTGCAATTGACCGTTCTTAATTCAGCGTGATTGAAGAAAACTAAGCAAATCCTTCAACTAAACTATGACAATTATAACCACTTGAAATATTTGTGACGTATGCAGAAAATATAGTATAGCTTTTACGTTGATACATTTATACACAAAATATATATTTTACAGTTAATTCATATAGTTAAGTGGTTAAGTTATGGGTGTTGAAACTTATCACATCGACTATTCAATAATTGTTAATTGTCATTTCATGTGAGGAAAATATATCATGAATTAACCAATAATACTAAATAATCTGGGAGTTGAGACCTATAGATATGTTGAAGTGAAGCTAACGATGGGGAAATGCTGTCAGGTCAAAGAAATCTTTGCGAGCAACCCCCGACAGGGCTGGTTGTCGAGTGTTGCTCACCCATTAATTTCAGACATTTACTGTTTTTCCGGCTGAGCAGGAGTGGGTTGCGGCGGCAAAGCTTTCAAAATAGCATGAACTTCCTCGGCGACAGCAGTCAAAACGAACTCGAATTGCTGCTTAGTCGCCACCATTCTTGGCCTTTGATCTCTCAAATGTTCCAAAGTAGCTGCAATATCAATCTCTTTTGCCCCCTTCGCCATTCGGCTCAAAACCATATCGATCAAACAATAAGTTCCAGTTCTTCCAGCACCATCACTGCAATGGACTACGATGGGACAGGACCTGCCACGATAAGACTTATTGACTTTTCTCCTAAACTCAAGCAAGGCTTTGGTAGAAGCGGGCACACCGGATTCAGGCCAAGAAAGGAAGTGAAATTGAGTGACGGTACGAGTTTCGCCAGTGCGGACGTTTTTTAAGTAGAAAGACCGGACCAAATAGTCATCGCACCAGATGTGTTCGCTAACCAAATGGACCTCGTAGATGTAATAGAGTTCCGAACCTTCTTCGGGCCAGTAACGGTGGCACATAGCGGCACCACCTTCGGTCAATCGGGATAACATCACTATAACAACAGCTCCTTGTTCCCAAATTAGCTGCCAGAAATCAGGGGCTGTATGTGGGAGGGGGCCTTGGGTTGCAATATACGCAGGATTCCTTGGATCGTGATCAGTGATACTAGAAGCGTTGATGTAATCAGAACCAGAAATATTTGACAGCTCATTTAAAACAACCCTGGCATGATCATAAGGAATGATTTCTGGATATCTATTCTTTTCGACGTTATCCTTCTTCAAAGCTACGGTTGTTTCACAAGGTTCCGCAACGTAAGCACAGAGTGCTACCCATTCTTGCTCCAATCGATCTTTATTTTTTAAATGATCCTCCATGTAACTCAACACCATGTGACCAGTTGAAATGTCCATGTTGTGCAAGGCGGGTTCTTCGCTCCATGACGAAGTGCTTGATCGGCTCGAAGGGCTTTGTTCTGATTCTCGCGAAAGAGATGTGATTCTTCCATGAACCGACTCGCTTACAGGTTGACCTTTTGTCGCCATTCTCGCTCGACATAAATCTTGATAATCCTTGCTGGATTCTGTGTCAGGTCTTGAAAGATCCTGCAACTTTTCTCGAGATCTTAGATGTCGCTTGATTATAAGTAAAAGAGTTGTTGCCATGATCATAGCGCCTAAAATTCCGCATACCAGTAAAATTATTATGTAAAACTGCTCGTTGTTTGATGGCACCACCAAAATCGCTTCCATTCTCGTCTGAAATCAATATGTTATTGAAATTTTCAAAAAACATTAATCACCTTATCTCCGATTCCTATTGCTGTTATTTCCACGCCAGTAGCCGCTTTCAGTAGTCCCGCTACAGAGCCTGTAAAAAGTAAAATTTGTTAAGAGATCGCACTAGGATTACTCGAGTCACCTATTTTCATTGCTACTTCGGTCGCGTTTAAACCTCTACTGTTAGGGACGGCCTTGAAAGTGACTTCGTTTTCTCCAACGCTGCAATTTAAAAAAAATGACTGTTTTTTTAAATTAACTGCAACTCACCTGCCATGCGTAGCGACTGGTTGTTCAAATTTCAGAAGTTTTGTTATATTTCTGATGATGTACTCGCCTTCTTTCCAAGTGTGTAAGCTATTAAAATACAAAATGTTAGTTGCAGTTTTAGGGTTTGAGTTGAGTACCTATTTTTGAATTTCACATAAATGTATTCCGTGTCTACGTCGAAGTCCACGTCGTGGGCAGGATTTGGGTGGACTCCGATAGGACCCTTTTTCATCATAGAAGGCAGCAAAGTATCCGAATGTCTGTGCTCCTGCTTAGGTGTGTCTGAAACATTACCATTTCGTTAGTAGAAGACTTAAATCAGTCGATTCAAAAATTTATTTTTAATTTTTGTGACATGAGGTGTTATTAAAGCTTTTGAAAGCTAGTCTAGTGAGGAGTTAATATAACTAATATTTGTATCAAGCCAAAGGTTCCAAAGAAAATATCAAATTCATTTTTCCTCGACAAAAAAAAGAGGTGAGGCACCGAGACGAAAAGTGTCTCAATTTTTATTTGTTTGTGGACTCTTTGTTTAACGCATGATTTTGTTTGTTATAACTTGCAAGCCTTTGGAGAATGTCAAATAGCCTTATTAACAAGATTTTGACAATAGCAAAAATATAGAGTAAATCCATACAGTGGAAAAAAGAAACTTTGTCAACACTTTGACATTTTACGTCCGTTTCTGAATTTATTTTCTCGTTTCATTGTCGACAAAAAGAGATTTTGACGATACCAAAAACATAACAAAAGTAAGTAAGCTAAGGAGTTAATTTCATAAACATATATGAGTATTTCAATATTTGTATCAAACAAGATTATTTCTAAAGACAATATCGAATTTAGTTTTCTTCATAAAGGAAAACGTGTCACGACTCACTGATAACAACGTACTTTTTCTCCCATCGGTGATTTGGGGGTCGAATGGAGGTCCCGGTTTCTTTACGTCAAGCCTCTCAGGTCTTTTAAATCCCAAATTGTATTTAGTTAGAATTTTATCCAAATTGTCCTTCCATGCATAACGAGCAGTTTCTTGAGCCGAATCCTCACCCGCCAGATTTTGCGGGGCATAAACCACTCCTCCTTCCGTGTAGATCCTATTACCTTTTTCCGCCTGGTGTTTGTTCTTCAGTTCCCTAAAAATTTCTCCTTCGCCGTTAAAATTATTACCGAATTCCTCTCTGAAAATCTCCTCAGGATTATTCAGTCCGCTCCCATATTCTTCATTTTCATAATTTTCGTCGTTTTCATTAAAATAAATGCGTGATTCGGGAAAATCATCGGTGTAAGGGAGGGTATCTCGAGATTCCCAACCAGCTCGAAAATTATCTGGAGTGTTGTAACTTAAAGTAAATTTTTCGAACTTATCATCATCGGGTAAGGAATTATAATTTGATTTTTTGAGTTGATCTAGTAATTGCGATAACTTATCGTAATTGTCTTGGGTTAACATTTTCTGGATTTCTTCAGGTGACGCTCTGTTAAGAGATTTGATAACGGGGTAGAGCTCACGTAAATCATTTAAACTTAAGTCTTCTTCAGATTCTTGTGGTGGTAAAGATTTGAACCCGTCTCTGATTTCACGATCTAACCTAAAACCGGTAGGGGTGGTATATTTGTCACTGAAGAACTGTGGAGGTAAGGACCGCCGGTGCATTTGCGGTATCCAGGTGCGTTTAATAACTTCATATTGTGCGTAAGGATCTTCCATGTCCATAACTATAAAGAAATTAATTTAGTCAACATAATTGCTGGAAAATTTCACGTACTGTCTACAGCATTAGGAGATAGAATTTTCTCCCTAAGTGTCTGTTGAGGTCCATCGTCTATAGGGGGGTAATAGACTTCGTCTGCAAAATCCGCATGTGGGTTCTCGATGCTGGGGGTGTACTTGATAATCGCCACTTCCCTGGGGTCCAAGGGAACTTGACCTTCGAGCGCCTTCAAGGCGCCCTCCAGGTCCTGGTCCACTAGGTGCGAGCAAGCGTTGGGTTCGAAGAGTATGCTTCAAACAAAATCATTTTATATTGTGAGCTATGAATGATATTTATCAAAAACTGAGATGAGTTTGGCACCTCATCAGCAAACAAAAATTACTGAAATATGATCTCAAGTACGAAATAACTGAAACTGGCAGTGTTGATAAAGATAATGATTTCTTAAGTCTTGTTTTCCTTCTTGCAAAAAACGAATTAGAATAATGAAATTAAACAACTGGTGATATTTTCTTAAATAAACGGTAAAGTTTTGCCGAGATCGTTTGAGGTAGTGAAGAAATTTTATTTCGCAAGAAAGTTAAAAGATGTCATGGAATCGAGTTAGTTCCCTCGTTTAATTCCTTGTCGCGTAGTGAGTAACTTGTAATTAACCAGCAAGCTTCTAAGCCCGCTCTGAATAATAAATAGCAAAATAAGCAACTTACTCGTGCTTTGTGGCGTATAACATCGCCTGGAGGCGGCATTGTGTATATCCGTGGCTCCACCGGTATCCAAGAGCGAACAATCGTCGCAACTCCCTGCTTATCTGATGCAACACCTCCCGCTCCAAATCGTATCTGAAAAACTCGAGAAAATATAACTTCTTTCTTACCTTCCTTATTTAGAAATGAAAAGAGTACCTGTACAAATCGTCCTCGTCGATATCACTAGTTGATGGCAAGCACCGCCCGAATGCGTAATCTGCAAAAGAATTTTTAAGTTTTTTTTTGTGTTGTGCGAATAAGCCGATTAATGGTTCCTCAAGCAAACAAAAGGGACTTACCGTCAAAGCACCATTCGTCTTCCAGGCAGAGGCGCTCGCTGAATAAGCAACCTGAAAATCGAAGCAGTATTACTTTTCAACGAGTTCGCGGTTGGGGAATAACAAGGAATCAGACATCGTTGAGCAAATGTCACAAAGTTAGACGAAAGGGGGATGGAGAGAGGATTATTCCATGATTCTTTCACTTGTGAACTGTAAGGGAAGGTAAGAAGCTTATATACTAGTATAAACATAAAATATTGAGAGTCGATTTTAGGAAACTTTGTTATGTCAAACAAATGTAAGAACAATTCTTCTGCGAAAATGACGTTTAATTTGAAAAAGCACCATTTTAATTTGACTCTTTCTCAAATATATCTTGTTATGTGCGCCTCAAGTAAAATTAATAATTTTCGTATAAGTAATTAGGAAACATTTCGGAACTATTTCTATTGTTAATTAGCCAAACTATTTACTTTCATTTTAGACCAAAGTTCAAGAAACAAGGATACATTTTAAATTGAAATTAGGTGAAAGGTTTTGTAGGTTTCTAACCTAATCACCTAATTAAGACTACTATATAAGCTCGCCCGTTTATTTGTTAAATCAGTTCAATTATTAAATTTGTTGTCTCCAGTTCAGTTACGAAATTTGTTGTCTCCAGTTCAAGTACTAAATTTGTTGTGTCCAGTTCAATCAATATTTTCTAATCGCACAAGCAAAGTGTATATAGATGATAATTAAAGATAATGATCTATCTTTAATTCACAACGAAAAAACCAACAAGTGCGAATCCAGAACATTCATTGTTATGAAAAGTGGAATCTTTCTACGACCATAAGAAAAATTGGTGTTAAAAGTGGGATCCTTCTACGTTCATAACAATCTAGTAAAAAGCAGGGCTCAAACCACCTGGGCTATAAAAATCATAAAACACGTTGTTTTACTAATAAGTTCAGTTACGTCATAGCTAACCATAGCATGTGCTTTGAATGACAATTAAAATGACGTTAAATCAAAAACTATGTAGATGTACCTATGCTGGAATTGCTCAGAATATTGATTGATGGCTCTTAGCCAGAATCTACCATAAAGAGACTAATTTAACCCATTTGTGGGCTATTATTGAACTAACAGTTTTTGCAATTAACTTTAAATTTCGCTTCTGTTGAACATACTTATGATATTTTGCTCTAAATATGTTTAGGAAGCCGTTTAAAAATTACATTTTTGAAACAAGGTAATCACTTAATAATAAAATATTATAAAAACTTATATTATATTAAGAAACAAGATACAACTTTCTAACTCGAATCTGGTAATATTTTAATTTTAATTTATGAAATATTTTAAAACAATTTTATAAACCAAATAAGCTTTCCAAACGCCATAGCCATATAAAGTGTTCTTTTCACCTTTGCATCAATTTTGATTTATTGAATATGGACAGTAATGTGTACGCCTATTTTTTACAACTGATTTCGGAATGCTGTGAAGTAAAAGTATTTTTCTTTATTAAATCCTTTTTGCCTATTTTTACAGTGTCGACCTACATCTTAATGTAATCAAAATACAAAGAATATTTTGAGCTGCTTAAGTAACTTACACTTGAAATGAGGCATGGCGTACAAACCCCATTGATCTTTTACTGAGAAAAAAGAGCTTCTGTTTCAAATAATTCAACCACCTCACTTGAAGTTTTTGCTGGTTATATAATTGCTTTCTTTCGACATTGCTATCCAGAGTGTTGCTAGATAGCTCTCCAATTTTATAGTTATTAATGTATTGTTTTTCTTACTTTTATTTCTTTCTTTTTCTCCCTTCTTTTTTCCTTTTTGAAGTGGTCTTTAGGTCCGGTAGGCGATAGGGTAACAGCCAGTTCCATAATCACCTTAAAGTCGCCTTTATTTTAAAAAGTTTCCTTTAAAGTTCCAACCATGTTCCATATCTGATTTTTAAAGGAAGTTTTACACAAAAGTCGACTTTATCGTAAAGCGTCGAAGTTGGGCCTTTAGCTGAAAAAGTCGGCTTTATCCCTAACCTACAAATAGTGCGGTGCGTGTCAGTGAAGGTTTTGGTGACAAACAAGTCTCCTTGAAAACAAGAAAAAAAAGATAGTGGATATCAACCACGAAAAGGGACCGTCGGCGTTACATCGACACAAGCGCAAGCTCATCTTCAGAGAATGAGGAAGAAAATGTACAGATATTAAGAAGAGTCAAAATGTATAGAATGCGAGAGCAGTGTTTCACAAAATATGACAACTTTGAGTTCTTCGATCGTTTTCAAACTTCAAAATAAAAGATATTGTTGCTCGATGGTCTAGATCATGTCATGATCAAACCATTTTCAACAACAGTAACATTAAGCATCAATTTGAAAATTACCGATATGGCAGATATCTTTTGATAGGAGATAGTGGTTACCAAATTGAACCATATCCTATGATAAGGTTGCAACATGTAGATACTGCAGCTTAGAATATGTATAACGAATCAATAATTAGAACAAGGAATACGGTCGAAAGATTTTACTGGGTATGGAAGCGGCTATTTCACATTTTGCGTTTGAGAATGGGAGTCCATAATTGTGAAGAAAAACCATAATTGTGGCAACTGCGGTACTACATAATATTGCATACATATGAATGAAAACATTCCTCCAGACTAGATGCAAAATGAAGAAGAAAATGAGGAACCTGCCAAAAATGCGAATGGTAGGAGAGAAGATTATGTTCGGCAACTAATTATTGCTGACCATTTCGCACTTTTGTAATTTCTTATAATAAATAAATACAGATAAATTTCAAGTATTTATTTTCACAATTTTACCATTTTATTCCGATTCCTGGTTTTTAATTTCTATCTCTGTTTCAAGTAAAGGTTTCTTCAAAACTTGTTCTTCTTCCTCTTTTTTATTTTTTTAAATAAACAGGACCTATCTTTTCTCCGATTGAGAGTTTATTGGTTTCTTTATTTTCGAAAATATTTTTTTCAGTGTATACTGCTTGCCTCATTTCGTCCTTTTTTGAGAACAGAAAACAATTTTTTTCTTTTTGCTTTATTTTCAGACATTGCTTTATCACGATAATCTATTATACAATGAATTAGGTTATGTCACGGTTATGTTGTCAACACGCTGTCATCTGTCAAAATGGAGAAAATTCTCGTGGACGCCTACCTTAACTATGGGAATTTAGTGTTACCAACATAACCAAAACAGCAAAACCAAACTTAACCAAACTTTACCAAACAGACCGAATGTTACGCTTTATGAAACCCACAAGACTTTTAGCGCTGAATAAAGTCGATTTTAACATAAAGGTAACTATACGTAAAACACACTTTTGGCTGTATTTATGGAACTGGCTGTAAGTCGAATGCTAAGCTAAGAGCGCCAGCGGTCACAAAAATAGTGAAACGCTGGGAGGGGAGTGAGTGGAGAGAGCACGGTGGTGGCGTAAGTTGGAGCACGGCCGTGGCAACACGTGAAACGCTGGGAAGGGAATCTTTCTCAGACAATGCGCCGCCTTGTGAGTATATGTGGAATTACGTCAGAAGTGGGGACGGTTGAGTTGGCGTGTTAGTTGTGTACCGTAACCATTGCTTATATCTATAAACAATGCCGTAACTATGGGATCTATTCTGTATCTCATAACGGCCATGTTACCAAGCATTTGTCGTTATATAACATGGGTAGCTATTCTCTATCTGGCATGTTCGTGAACAGAGTCGTTATTTAACGATTTCTATGTTATCGTAACATGGAAGCTGTTCATGAACGACATTTGCTATTCTGTAACTGGATAACGAAATGTTCGCAAACGACATTTCTGTTAGAAGACCATGTTACCGAACGGCTTGAACTGGACGCTGTTTAATAACATTTTAAGGACATTTTAATGAATTTTCGCCCTAAACCCATTATTAAATTTTATCTTTTGCATCTTTTAATGGATTTTCGGGCAACAAATATTTTAAGCGCATTTCTATATTCTCACTTCTAGAACGTGGTCGTGTCCCGTAGTACATTTTTAAATAAAGTTTTGTGATAATTTTGCTAAAATGAACGGAAACCTCATCAATCGCATAGAAAATGAACTGGAGCAAAGGTAAGAATTGTAAAGTGTAGTATTATACCTAAATAGATTTTTTTTCCTAATTTTATACGATACAAACAGAAACTGAACATACGCAAATACTTTATTTTTACAATTTCCAAATATATAAAATATATATAAGAATAATAAGAACTGAAAAATCTCATTATTCTTATTATTCCAACTACACTTGAAGAGGTGACTACTGTAAAAAATGGGTAAATAAGAAATTAATAATGTAATATTATCTCAATTAAAATATATAATTTTAAGGTTCTATCAAAAATATGGAAATTTAAATTTTCCCGGAATTATAGGTTGCATAGATTGCACCCATATAGCAATTTTTCCTCCTCCAGCGCAACATCCTCTTCATCCAGGCAGAGTTTATATTAATAGAAAAAATTTTCACAGTATTAATAGCCAAATAGTAAGACTACATGTTTTGTTCTTGTGCTGTATTTAAATGTATTTTCTCTATGTAGATATGCGACTCTGAATTGAAAATTCTGGCTATCAACGCTAGGTATTCGGGTTCGGTACTTGATGCTGCAATTTGGATGCTAACAGGTCTATTCTGTATCTTATAACGGCCATGTTACCAAACATTTGTTCTGGACCGCCAAAAAGTGGGAGTGGCGGCCGAAGTGAGGTTAGGTTTTAGTTTACGTCGCTGCAAGAGTCTGTTTCTATAGTTACGCCGCGACCATCTCTTTTCATTTGCCCAAGAAGAACAAGGATGAAAGAATTGCTTTGAGATCGAGATACGAAATAGACCCCTATATGTCAGTAACCACCTCTATCCTGCATTTTCTTATGTTTGTTTTATATTATCAATAAAAAATTTAATTTGAAAACAAATAATGATCCATCAGTACTAACGCCAAAAGCAGGAACAACAAATGATGCTGTGTTTGCCAGATATTTAGAGCAATTGAAATCCACTGTGTATATATCATATTTCAGTTACCATAAACCAATCGTCTCATTTCTAAATTCTATTGAAAATTAATAAAATACAATTTTTACTTTGCCTTAATAAATACGTGTTGTGTCTGATGATAATTTCCCATTTGTCACCACAATTGTCCAAGAAAAATCCTTAATCAATTGACCTGAATTTATACGAGATTCGTTTACATTTGAAACTAGGGAAGTTTCAATTCTGTCGTGTGTAGTTCCTACGCACAGGATTTTTATGTAATTCTTCTTTAATGTTCTCCTCTTCATCTTCATCAATTTGTTTGTTCCAATTAGATTTGTATTCTTACAGTGCCTTATTTACATTAATTTCTTTTGTCGTCACATTATCAGTTTAATGTTTTGATTATCTTATATGAGGATTTAATTTTTAGAACGAAAAGAATAATGGCTAGAAAGAAGTGGTTGTTTTCTCAATATGGGTTGCCTTTAATGCCTTATTACTTTCATTTCATTATTGTCTTTTTTTGCAAGCATTTTTTAACTGAAAGTAGTCAACAATATAATTGCTTTTTGTCTCGTCTATTTAAACCATATTTTTTGTATAAATCGCAACAGCAATGAAAGGAATTTTGATAACGAGGAGAAGGATGGCAATATAATTCTTTCCTTTCCTTTTATGTTTTACTCATATATTTATATTTGATTTATTTTAATTACAATAATAAACTTTTTCACTGAAGATAATGGCTAAAATATTTTTATTATTTTTGGCTTTATTTTTAGTTGATACTTTCACCTCATAACCAGTTTTCTTTGTGATTACTTTTTTAAGAATTTGATTTAGAAATTCGGTATATCGTTCTTGTCTTTTGAAGAGTTTTTTTTTATCGAGGATTTTGCTCTTGAATTTTGTACTTTTCAATTATTTTTATTTTTTTCTCTTTTACAATTATATTTATATCTTTTATTTGCTTTATGACTAAATCTGTAATTTTTCTGAATTTCTCCTTCACACGTACGTTATTAACTCTACTAATGCATTATACGTTTACTTGATTTCCCCAAAAAAATGTCAACGTACCTATCCTATCAAAGATTAGATAAGTAGACAAATCGAATAATTATCTCTTTCCCCATTTTACAAATCTCTGTATCTCCCCTCGTACGCTATTTACAATAAGTAAAGTGAACAGGTTGTTTCTATAATTTTAGTTTGAATATTTTTATGTCTGTAGTATAAACACAAATCGTGTAAAATTTCTCATAGATTGGCAAAAATGGCGGTCGTATATGGAGAAACGTTTAAATTAAAGTAACATGAAATTGGTGGATACACCTGGAGAATTTTCAACCATTACCAAGACAGACCGTCTTATGTAGGTGTGAAGCAATTCTGGAGATGTCCACGTAAAGATACTAAAATTTATGTCTCCTATTTTAGAATCGATGCTATAACTTGGAGCTCAACTGCAAAAGTCAAACAATCACTGGAATATCTCACCCTATCGTAAATACTAAAACCATAGTTAAGAGGTGATACAAGCGAAATGAGTTCAGTCTATTAGCTGAATTCAGGGAAATTAAATTCTTATAAGACACAGAAAAATTATTCAATGATAATTATTCAGTGGGATAAAATTCAAAAGTAGGTTATATATCGAATTTTTAATCAGTTAACTTAAATCAAACAGCAGACTTCCTCGAGGTCTTCTCACCATATTTACATTGGCTTTTGACAAACAAATTATAAAAATTTTATTTACAGTTTGCTTTACAACAAAAAAAATTAGGAATCCACTCTTATCTAATTGCAACCAGTTACGAAATAACAGAGCAGCACTTATAACTTATCTGTTCCGTTAACAATGAAAAAATTGAAATACGTTTAGAAACTTCTCCAGAGATAATAATGACCGCTATTTTTAGTAAATTCAAAACAAACACGCGATTTTGTTCAACCTAGTAACATTTACAACTGATGATTACAAGTGATGATTTTGGTAATTTAAATAAATAGTGGAGGTGATGTTTCAGGAACAGCGCGCCTGAAAAGACCGTGTTATTGCTACCGCTTCATGAATGAGCCGCATTTTCATTGATCACGCAAAATGGCTCAACCCCGCTGACGTCAGCGCGTAGGCGAAAGCGTTACGGTTTGACAACTACCAACTATTTTTCAAGACATCGAATAAAAAAAAATCGATGGCTTCGGACAAAAATAGCAAGCAAGAGTCGAATAACGAAGTAAATTTCAGAATAAACAGTATAATTAGAACAAGGCAATCTATTTTTTGTTTTTTCCAAACATTTCTCCTGAATTCTGGCTAGCTCGAGAGAATTGCGAAAAAACTTATTTCTGATTAAATGTGGCGGGGGTGTAGCAAAACTCTGTTAAACAAAAAAATTGTTTTTTTTTTTAAATTTAACATCGATCCAGGTCTTGCCTTATCCCACGTGTTTTTGTTATCAACTGCCCACTTTTGCTCTGAAACCGGTCTCCCATCACATTAAGTTGTAAACCCACTTGAATTATCCAATATCTCAGTGATTACATTTTGTTGAAATTGGAAAAGCGTCCGCTTAGATTTCTGTTATAAAATACCTACGCAAGCAACCGAAAATCAATAAATCGACCTGTCTCTTTCAAGGTAACAATTAGTAAAGACCGCGTTCTTCATGTCATTTATCACAAGTCCCTCAAATTGTGGCTTGAAATAGTGTAACTAATTCGCAACGTTAAAAAAATTAATTTCATTGAAATAATATTCAGGTAGTTTACTTACCAACGTTCTGTTCGCTTAGGACTCCCGGGGGGCCGACAGTGGCTGTCACAAGCAAGAGAGCGATTCCCAATGATGCGCCCGGCCACGGCATGGCCTGAAATCGAAACTTCAATAAAACTAGAAGTCATATTAATATGGAGAGGTTTAAGTCTTCATTTTAAAAGTAATTAAGAGTGATTAAAAATCCGTGCTTTTATTTCAGTACTTTCTAGGTGTAAATTTATAGGTGTATTATTAATTGTTTTAGTACGAATTATTATCATTTTGTTATTAAAACGGGTCATAAAGTCGATTGATTGATCACGACATGACACTAACCAACCCGATAATAAGGTTTAACAAACTGATTAGATGAATTAGAGTTACTGGTAAATGATAGCTATGAATAATTTTTCGGTGGCACTGTATGAGGCTCCCTTGCGGACTTTATACAACATACAAGATTTGTTATATAATTCGTATAACTTTGGTAATAATACAAACATATTTATAAAAGAAGCAATCATACTTACATTTATCCGTATCTATATAATAAAAATGGTGCTCGTTTGTAAGCGCATTACTTTTTTTAATGTTTGTTGTTGTCCGAATAGGGTTTTAGGGAAGGAAAATTTGGAAAAGTTGCCGAGACAAAAAATTCAGATGAAACTGATTCGACGGGAGTTTTGTATGAAGTAAAGATCGGAACTCATGATTCGAACTATGAATATGCGTAATAAAATTTGTGTTTGGTTTGTTTTGATCCTGGAAAATTTTCAGGAAAAAAATTAGACACAAATACGGATATATTGAAGTTGCTTCATAAAACACCTTAAGATTTCAAATTTAATATAAACAGAAAATCTTTAGTTGACATGAAATTCTTGGGAACAAAATCGCATGATCGCAAGTCGATCACATTCCAGGCATATCAGATATATCTAGCACTTCATCGGAGTACTGCCGATAGAATTCATCTCGCATGTACAATTTCCCAATCGTTAATAGGTACAATGATTATATGGTTTTTCGTAATTTTACTTTGTTTACACATTTCCGATAGATTTTCACAAATTCAGAAGACGATTACAACAGCTAGTTTTATATAAATTGACAAATTTACATAAGATTTGTGCCGTGTGATTTATTTTATCCGGGCATGCTTACTTTTACAGCACTAACAAATGAAAGATATGCTTCAAGCATTTTCTGTACATGTTTAAAAAATACTTCTTTGTAATTCCAGCCTTATGTGTTTTTATCACTTATCGTGGTTCTGAAATCTTGATTTTCATAATCGATTCCACTAACTGGTGCGATGCTTTAATATATTATTATTTATTAAACTTATTTGTTTTTTTACGTGAATGTTATCAAAGAATGTGCATGTATTTTATTATTTTTAGAATCTCCTCTAAAGCTTAGAAGAGTACAATATTTGCATTATGCAAATGCAGATTTTGAAACAAATAGAGTAATTTTCACAAACCATATTTGTGTCAACGGAGGTGACTATACCCAATATACCATATGGGGTAAAATATTACCTACATTAGCTCTACATAATGTACTTTATTTTCATGAGTTGATAAAATAATTGTTTCAGTTATTGTGCAAGGTTTTAAGTTCCAAGAGGGTCAGGACCTGGTTGTTGAATATAATTACACAAGAAAACTTAATAGATCAAAACTTTACCATTTATAGATGTCGACCCGTACCATCCAGTTATAATAATGTTATAATTATAGGATCTCGAAAGCTGTTTTTATTAAATATGCATATAAAATAAGTCTAAACTTTCTGTCAGAACTTCCAGAAACGTATTGCTCTGCCTCTTACGTTGATTCCAAGAATCGTGTGCACTCGGCTTGTGGCAAGTTATGGGATAAATACATCAACCTTCGAAAATTTTATAAACAAATTGATCTTATTTAGAAAAGGTTCAAAGGTGAACTCGCTGATGGTTCCTTCAACTTGGGTAAATTCAACATACGTAAATTAATTTTCTATCTATAATATTATTACATATAATTTGAATCATTTAGAGAAGCCAACTGAATTGCAAGAAAAAATACTGTGACTACGAAACAATTCAGAGGGGTTTACTGAAATATCGGATGAAGAAACACAGAAGACATCGATCATAAATCAGCTACTAGCTCTACAGTTGCCACTTGGATATGTTCTGGTATTTTCAATGGATTTATTTATTCTTAATAGAGATACTATTGGTTAATAATTCTAGCTTAAAGCCGACTTTCCCAATGTGTATGGAGACAAAAAAATTGACTTCATAACCAAGTGACCATCGATTTTGAAAAGAATTATACAACCATGATTAAGTTATTGCGAATAATTGCAGAAATTATTTGTAGGTTTTATTCGTCTCAAATTGAATTATTTATTCCTTGCATTTTTTCTTAGTGCATTTTTTATTTTATTGGGTTAAATGTTTTTAAATCATATCCACTTTATATACTCAATAGCTAAATACCACTCTACCGACTCAATTTGTCAAATCACATTTTTTATATGTACTACAGTTATTCGCTTCCACTGTAAAAAAATGAGATAAAGCCCATACAATACTCAAGAATTGGTATTACGTGCAACTACATTTATTCCTTGAAAAAAATATGTTGACATGATTGTAAAGATATACTTTTATAACAGTTGTAAAAACTGATATATAAAATAACTTCAGAGACATTCTAAATATATCTTTAAACATTTAAAAAAATTTCACCATGTTTTTTGACTTTTCGGCCCTTTTTTAGAAATAGTTGAATCTATACTCAAATTTTTTTGTCACTTTTGTAGCAATCTTCTGATTGTTCCCTAATTTAAAGTAATTATCAACAATTTGTTCCAGTAACCATTAGATACAAATTACAAACATTTTTAATGTGACATAGTCTTGTAGAAATCATAACTTCTTGACGCCATTTTGAACTGTGTCAGTACGTGGGTATCGATATTGAGAAATGAAAAAAATGTGAAAACTCCTCTTCCCAAATTACACTTAGTCCGTGATCTAAGAGTAATTCAATCCCGTCTCATTAACTAATGGCATTCACTCCAGTCACCAATAATGACTTCTACCATCAGCTGATCAGAAAATTGTCGCTTGACACAATCAATCCAATCCCTTGCAACCCTCATTTCCACGTCTACCGCCCAGATTCGTGATTTTATCAAGATATTTCTAAATATAAGTTGATTAAAGCTAATATAGCAATTGATTTATTAAAAGTTACGAAATTACCACCCCAGTAGTGAAAAGTACAAAAGTTTAAGAGAAATCTATACACTATCAACCCACACTCGGATTAAATGGTAATTTAGCGTGTGGTCGGATTAAAACTGAATTTGATTGCGTTTCACAAGCCGTTGCTCTAGAAATACCAATTAAGTGAGGGGGAGTGAAGGATTAAAGGTTGAGTTTGAAACGTAACTCTTGAAAATCCCTTGAAGCGTTGAATTTACTTTTCGAAACCAAACAAAAATTCATTTTTTTTTTGGTTCAATTTAGTACTTGAAATGTAGTTATTTGTTTGAGATGCTAATAAGCAAATTAGGATTGGACGATTTGTTTGACGTGAAAGACGGAGAGATGAAATGACTTTTAGTTTCGTTTGCTAGGTACGTGAAGAAATTTACGTACAGTCGTTGAGTGCATAATATTATTCACTCAATGGTCGGGCATACGTCGAGCCCGTGCGTCGACGTACCGTCGGCGCGCGTACGAGTCATTGGCTCTTATGGGTAGTTTCACATGAGCACTGACGGTCAGTTGCGTACCAATTCGCTTGTTGCCAGATTTATCGAATAGTTGTTTTAACTGTATCATCAGAATGGGTAACAAAATAGATACAGAAATTACAATTGTGCGTAAAAAATTTGGTTACTTCAGCCTCGCCACATGGTTGTTAAAAATGGTCAATTTTTTGTAACGTTGTAATCATTTGTGGAAACACCGACGTGTTGGTTGCGTACCATACGTCGTGCATGTGAAAGCAGTACGTCGCATAGGACAAATCAGCGCGTATCGTCAGCACTGACGGTACATACGCTGCATGTGAAACGGGACTTAGGAAAGAATGAAATGCTGAAGAACGTTTACGTCGTTACCCACAATATTCCAGGTAGTTTAGCTCCAACTTTTACTATGTGGATGATTTGCATATCATCAACTAGAGGTACCACCTTACATTCAGTAGCGTTGGCCTACTAGAAATAACCATGCAATGGTAGAAGTAAAAACAAAATGAACCCTTAATTCTTGCAACTTTATTTATCTGATAATTTTCTGTCCATACAGTACATACACCTCCTCTTTTAATCGTTAAGCTAATGAACAGACATAACCTTAGCTTTAGAGTTACATTTGTTTGGTAATGTACACTTCGTTTGCAATTTTCTGATTCCGAAAAATGATTTTAAATCAAATGTGCAACGGTGACTGACGCTGTGTAGAAGTATATTTTTTATCTAAGTCAGCTTCAACTATTAACGATTGCAATTTGTCACAATACCATTTTCAACTGTTTCTTAACAAATATAATCTACAGGGTGATTCAAACAAACCAGAGAACAGCGATTTAAAATAGGCAATAGGAGAATGGTAATTACCTGCTCCCCATTTGAATTTAATTGAGAAAATTTAATCCTATCTTATAAAGGATATTTTTCTGCTTACGCAATAGTATATAGCAAGTAATTAATCTAACGGATAATCACAAAAATATGTTTTTGGATACAAGTTTTTTTATTCAAGCGAATTAACATTTAACATCTGCTTTATTTTCATTACTGATAACAGGTATTTATTATCAATAATAATTTGTGTTTTATTAATCACAAAAGATGAAAAAATAAAGAATTATAAATAAACTTGGTCATAAACAGTTGGTTCACCAAAAAAAAATATTTTTAAAAATTGGGTTTGAACCCCGATCCCCGATTTCTAACGAAATTATTACGTTATTTCATTTCGTTTTTTCTGACAAATATAAAGAACTAAAATCTACCCATCGAACTTTCTAATATTACTAAATAATTGAAACACATTTTCTCAATTATCCATTAAATTAATCAGATGCATTATACAATCACGTAAGCAAAAACTATCTTTTCCTAGATAATAAATTGAAATAGAGAACAGGAAATTGCAATTTTGTTGGTCCGGTTCGTTGGAATCACCCGGTATAAGTACTGAGATTTGTTTGATTTAGTTAAAATTAAGAAGTTTTGCAAGTTAAAATTGTGGCATGAATTGCGCAATTTTAATTCTGGTTATAATTGAAATTTTTGTTCTTCGGAAAATATTAATCAACGTTGCTAATTTAATTATGTGGCTAATTCTCAGTTTTTCAGTCAGTTCACGAATAACTTGTCTGGATCGATAGTTCGAGGATTGCGGGAATACATGTTGACTGACTTGTGTTGATGGATTTTTGAAACTTTAACGACGATTTCATTCAATTAAAAAGAAAATGCAAGATTCTGAATTGATCGACGTTTAATCGATCAAAAGCTTCTTTAAATCTGAGGCTTGCTGTAAGATAATTTTTTTTTAAATACAATATTTGTAATTAAAAAGCGATTTAAGAACAATATGAGATAAAGACTGGATATGTCACAAGACAAGGGTGAGACAATAATCCTGAGCTTGTAAGAAAACTTGACCTAAAAACAGTTTTGTATAAACGTTTCTTTATATGAAAGTTTATAGATAATATTTATATATTATCCATAAATAACTTTTTTACTTGCGATTTTATTAAGTTTTCAGCTAATTTCTTCCACGTCTTTCAAAATAGTCTAACATATTTATTCTAGTCCCCCTTAGGTTTTCCAGCTCAGAGGCGTACTTCAGCCTTGAGTTCACTTGCTTTTTATTTCTTAAAAAAAAATCGATTTTTGCATGCAGCAAGGAAGGTGGCTAAATTGATAGGTACACCAGAAGCTCTACCAATTATTGTCTTATTAGAAATTGGCAAAATATAATCCTTCGAGCCGGATTTGAACCAGCGACCTATGGATTTCTTTACTTAGCTTTCACCACTACAGTCCACCGCTCTACCAACTGAGCTATCGAAGGTTATTGTAAATAAAAGCAGATTTTGGAAAACATATTTTTAATCAGAAATTCAAACAAGTTGAGATATTTAGAATTAGTTACCTATATAAAGAAAGACTTGTAGTAAAATTTATTGTTCAATTTTTTTTAAAAGATCTCAAGTTTGCTCTCGGCTCAAAACAATCTTGAATATGGCTTATTAATTAGAAATTAATAAAGACAACAACTAGTAGAACGTTTCCAGATAGAAAATTTCCTATAAATTCAAGATGATGCAATCATTGACTTTTTACTTAGAGATAAATAATCAATGATGCAGTGTTTGGAATTTACTTTGTTGTGTTAAGCACTTCTCTACCACAAACAAACAAAATTTACAAAAGTTGTCAGTAAGAAATTTCGAAAAAAAATTGTTTATAGATTCGCCTATATTATTTTAACCAGTGGCACAGCAGAACGTTTTTAGCTTTGTAACGCGTGGGTTTATCTTCGAAAAATGTGTTAGAAGTTTTAAAATTGCTTTTTCCAACAAATTTGTAAATTACGAAGTTCAATTTAAATGGCTTTAACAGTTAAATCGAATAATTTTGAAATTTTAAAGTATGTACTTGAAAGTATTATTCTACGCTTTATCAACAAAACTGTTAAATTGTTATTTTATTAGACCCATAACAAAATATAATAGTGATTATAATTGTGCTTCCTTATCAGCCTTATTTCTAAAATAAATATTTAGTATTTCCGCCGGAACCATTGCATCTCATTCCATTTCCTTAATATGTATAAAAATAATATTTATGGAGTGATTTTTTTTTAATTTCTACAAAAACATGTCAAAGACTGTAATAATAGACGGTTCAATGCAAGAAATAATACACAATTATTAATTAAGTAAATGGTGTTTTTAAAATTTTAAAAATATTAAAGACTAGTATTTGAAGGAATTTAGTTTTAGTAATGTTCATCAAACAAAATTTTCTTAATTGCTATAGAAAATAGAAAAAATTGTAATATACATACATATAAAGCTTTTAAATCATTTTAAATTCAAAAAGAAGTAGCAAGATATTGGGAATTTTATTTTTGACATAATTCACATAAAGAAAGCTACTTTTCTGAAACTAAATCAAATATTTAAAATAAACCAAAGTTTAGAAGTTTATAAAATTGGATATAAGTGATAAATAACTTTTTCAATATATTTTGAAGTATTTGCAAAAAACTATAAGAAGTTGTTGAAAAGCAAACAATTGTTTTAAAAATAGTGAGAAGCCCGAGCTTAGGGGGCGTTTTTTGTAAGCAATTCAGTCTTCAGTCAAGTTAGATATTTCCACACCAAATTTCCGGAAAATATGTTCAAGTTTTCTTCTTCTTTATTTCAAAACCCTGATCCACAGAATCTCTTGATCTTGGGATATTGAACACCAGCTGTTTTTCTATCGTTTTGAAGACTCGTCCTGGTACTCTTGACAGTGGTGGAGTTCACACAAGACATCAAAGTCTTGTCACTTTACTTCTGACCAAGGAGTATAAAAATATAATAGAAGCAGCCACTCCGGTCATCTAATGTGTTTAGGTAAGGCACATATTGTGCGAGAGAGATCTTAAAACAAGGACGTGGGAGGAGGTCCTGACGGGCCTTAACGCCAGTTTCAAGTGTGCACTGCAGCTAGTTCTTGGTTCAGTTTCATATTGCAGTTTTGCATAAATAGCCCTAATTGTGTTTGTTACCTATTGACGAAGGTTTCAACCAGGTATTTCTAAAAAGATGGGTGAAAAGTGCTTCGTTCCTAATTGCCGCTCTGGCAACAAATCTTGACTTTAAAAATTTTAGACTTATTTTTTAACAAGATAGAACAAATCATATTCAAATAATTGAAAAAAAATGGAACAGGTCTCATCTGTATTATATGACGAAGAAAATCATGAAAGACTCCTCGATCAACTAATTTGCAGTTACAGTAATGATGTTAGCGATGCTGTACTTTATTACATAGAAGGTTTTTTGATTAGAAAATTTTTGGAGGCAACTAACTGTTCAAACTGTTTAAATGGCTTATCCAGTAACGTAACTTTTCAAAATGTTTCCGTTGCTGATCTCGTTAATTTAAAAACGAAAGAATTCTTAACTCATCCTGCAATTGATATGTTTCATATTTTTAAAAGAGCAGAAGAAATTTTTTTAGAACATGTAAAGTCCAAATATCTATACGACGATACCATACAGGAGTGTATTGATAAGATTCTATTTAAATTTACCTGCGATGTACATAAGAATGAAATTGTCTCTACTGCCCTCCATTTATTTATTTTAATGCGAATGAATTAAAAATTAAGTTAAACTTCAAAGACAAAAATAAATTGTCTAAACTACAGGCAAATTAAGAGCAAACTCGTTTTTTTTCATGTTTATACTACTTGCCTTCTTCTAAATTTGCATGTATACTTATAGCTATAATATAAATGTCTTAATCTCAATTACTATTGGCTTATGAATTACTAGAATTCAATATAAATTTTGATAGATTATTCTTTAATGTTACTTTAAATTTATAAAATTAAATAACGATAAACGTAACTGTTATTTTATTTTATTGCCTGAACTTGGATACATTTCTTGTATTAGCCGGACCTCCTCGAGCGTCTCTCTCTATCATCCGTCCCGCTCTTTTGCGTGCTTTATGTGAACACTAGCGGAACCAGAGCGGTATACCCGTCTTGCCAGATCGCATCAGAGATCAAATACGGGAGAAAAATCGCGCAAAGCGCCGCTACGAAATAACGCTCGCCCCTCAGGACAAAACAAAGTTAAACCGCTTGCAAAACGCGGTGAGACAATCTCTGTACGATCATGCAAACGAGAGATGGCAAGACAAACTCAACTCGCTGAACATAAACTCCAACTCACTCTGGAACATGACACGTGTTCTAAAACAAACAACCCCGCGCGCGATCCCCCCACTCAATGGCCCAACCAGAACAGCATGCTCCCCAATCGAAAAAGCTGAACTATTCGCCGATAGTTTACAAGAACAATTCACAGTCAACAAAACATATTCAGACCCAACAAACGTGAGACATACCGAAAGTTTTGTCTTGCACCACATAAACACACTACCAGACACTAACACCGAAACACTCAAGCCAATCACGCCACTTGAAATCCAAACGCTAATCAAGAAACTCGCGAAAAAGAAAGCCCCTGGACCAGACGGAATTTCAAACCAGTCTCTGAAAAATTTTCCAACAAAAGCAATAATGCACCTTACCGCCATCTTCAACGCTATTCTCCGAATAGGTCACTTTCCCGATTCATGGAAAATTGCAGATATCATCTTACTCCAGAAGCCCGGGAAAAGCCCCAAAATTCCTTCAAATTACCGCCCCATAAGCCTCTTACCTTCTATAGGCAAACTAGCCGAGAAATGCATTCTCGATCGGCTACAAGCACACACCACAGCACAAAACATATTGCCAGACACCCAATTCGGCTTTCGAGCCAACCTTTCCACAACTCAACAAGTACTCCGCGTAGCAGAACACTGCTACGACAGCTTCGACCGCAAACATATCACAGGCGCCGTGTTCCTAGATGTCTCAAAGGCATTTGATCGCGTGTGGCACTCCGGCCTACTCCACAAATTAATTCACTTGCAATACCCTAACTACTTAATCAAAATCATTCATTCCTACCTATCAAACCGTAACTTCCAAGTTAAAATAGAAGACGTCAAATCAACCACCCGTCCCGCATTGGCCGGAGTACCGCAAGGCTCTTGCCTTTCTCCACACCTATTCAACATTTACACATCAGACATGCCGAAACCTCCCACAGTCGAAGTCGCCCAATTCGCAGACGACACGGCCCTACTTACCAGAGCTAAACAACCGAGACAGATAACGTGTAGGCTTGAAAGAGCCTTGGACCCACTCGAAACTTGGTTCCGGAGATGGCTCATCAACGTCAACGGAACCAAAAGCACGGCTGTCCTCTTCACTCGTCGAAGAGTCGTCCCTTCAGGTCAACTAAAATTTTTCAATCAGGACATTCCATGGCAAAACGCAGCCAAATATCTCGGCGTTACTCTAGACCGGAAACTCCATTTCACCCAACATATCGATTCAGCCCGAAACAAAGCACGCGGCTGCATTTCTCAGCTTTTTCCCCTGCTCTGTCGCAAGAGCAAACTATCTCCAAACAACAAACTCCGAATTTACAAGACCATAATTCGCCCCATAATGCTCTACGCCTCACCTGTATGGAGCCACTCGGCCCCATACAACATCAAAAAACTTCAAGTTGTCCAGAACAAATCCCTAAGACTAGTCTTTGACGCGCCATGGTACGTTAGAAACATTTCCCTACATGACGACTCCAAAACCCAATACATCATTGACATCCTGCGTCAAACGGCATCAAAATTTTTTGCTGCCGCTACCACCCATAAAAATCCGCTCGTTCGTAAAGCCGTTCAATACGACGAGGACAGACCGCACAGATGTAAACGGCCAAAAATGATCCTAGACGACTAGGACCATAATTCCCTCCGACAAGACACTAACCGATGGTTAACACACAACTTCCCCCCCCCCAAGATTAACCCACTATGTTTCAGATTACGGGGTAAAGGAACTTGGTTCCGGCCCTTCAACCAAGAGAAGATAAGGATAAGGATAAGAGCGGTATAGGCAGTGGCTGCTTCTATTATATTTTTATACTCCTTGCTTCTGATCAAACACATCTCATGTTCCCCAACGGTACTGTAGACGCGTTAAGAGACCATTTTGAAATACAAAAATATTTTAGGAAATTATTGTTGTTTTGCCGTAGATTTTCTTTGTAAAACTTACTATTCTGTCTTTTGGCTACGTAGAAATTTTATCTAAAACCGTCTTCACACTTTGTTAGTTTTTTTATTTTTTTAGTTCCGTTCGTCGTCGCTTTATTATAAGTAACGCTAGTAACATCTTTCGATATCATTTCGCAATTGTGGATTCAGGGCCGGCGCCACCCAGTTTGCCGCCCCGTGCAAATTTTACTTGTGCCGCCCCATCATTTAAAAACAGCTGACATTGACTTACTGTTGGTGGAATAGATACTTCCACATAATGTGTTCGTAATTTTTCATTGTATTTTATTAATCAGTATAGTATAACCATTATCTTCCATAGTTCACATACCTGGTAAATTTGATCGTTTTATCACCTTCCAATCAACAGAAATTGACTTTACAAGCTTTGATTGCAGTAAACTTACGAACAAGGTTTTTGTATTCCAAACTTACACTTTCACCAACTTTAGTGTTCAGTCGAAATGATTGCCAAGTCCACAAAACGCATATCGGTCATTGTGGACCCTAAATAGGTTTTAATTAATTTTAATTCAGAGAACCTTCTCTCGTCACTGGCTACACCAATTGGAGGTGTAAGTAATATTCGAAGAACAATTGCTACCTTGGGGTAGTAGTCAGTTCCAATTGTACCCATTCGTTTTAAAATATTGAAAGGTAAGATATTCTTCTCAATGGAAAGCCTCACCTCATCAGACTACAGAGCATTGATGTTTTTTGGATCCTCAAAAGTCAAAATATTTTCCACATTTTTGCATTTGTCTAATAGTATAGTTGCTGACATATCTTGTAAGGCATTTATGTTGTAAAGAAGAGAGAAATATGTGCTGTAGATTTGCAGTTGATCAAAGCGTTCCTTTATAGAATTTATTGCCACATCTAATGTTTGGAGAAAAAAGTCGACTTTGAATTTCATTGTTGGATCTTGTATTGCCTGATTTTCTGATTCATAATCAAATTGTCGTTTCTGTCGCCGTAGGCGGATGGTTTGTTTTATTAGTCTTTACCCCTAATGCTAAATCAGTTCATTGCTTATGTGCAGTTAAATTCAATTTACCTTATCGTGTAAGCTGAGTATTTCTATGATATGACTGCAATCGTTGCAACCTCCCGAAGTTATAGCGTTTTGTGTAGTTGTAAAAAATTTACAATAAATACCAAATACCGCATTGTTAATTTTTCAGTACACGAGCCATGTTCTTGAAATTACTTCTCCATTGGCACATACATCTTTGATAATGAGACTTCGTGAAACAACGTTCACAATTATCTTTCGGAAATTTCCTTTCCGTTGCTCTTTTACGTATAGGGCTTTTTCCAATTATAAGTAACCTTTTATCATCAGTAATGACGAGTGTCAATTTTGCAGGATCAGAAGAAGTTTCCGTGTTGAAATCTGGAATTGGTATAGTTTCGTTGGTTTTCTCGTTATCTGTCATTGATGATGCGCCACCATCATCTGACACTACACTTTACAATTTATTGTCTTCACAAGTCGAAGTCGATGGCATTGCAGATTCCGTGCCACCGCTAACACTTGCACTAGGAATGTTATTGTTGGCAGTTCTAAAAAAATATCTGAAGAGTTGCTTTATATTTTTAGTTTCGACTATTTTGCCGCCTTTATTTTACGATACTCGGCACCTGACGTTTACGATTATCTTCCAGCAGAATTAAAATTTTTCACATACAAATCAAAGATTTATGAATAGAAAATTGGATTAAGTTTAATTCAGGAACCGTATGCGAATAGATAAGCTCTGAAAGGCTGTTTGCAAGAAACTGACTAAATGCTTCTCCTGCTGAACACGAACACCCTGTCAATAGCCGAAAGAGTAAAAAATAAATAATTTCATATAGTCAAAAACTCCATTAAATACTCATAAATGGTTGTCAAATTTGCTACAAAAACAATAAAAAAACCCATAAAAGTAAAACATTAACGCACCCATGTCGTGTCGAATGCTAGGTAACGCCAATCTTCTAAAAATAAATACTGGTCCATAGTTTGAAATCCATAAAGTAACAATTTTAAATATTTCTTCTTCTTTATCAAGCCAATGATTTGCAAATGCACCGTTTGCACATTGGGTCGCGGCGGCCCTGTGTGGATTTAGCGTGTATGGTTGACTATAGATAGACACTGAGTGTCTTTCAACCTAGACGTTCCGGCTGCAGCGCCACCGAGAGTCGACACAAAGTAGTCCGTGTGAAAATACTCCAAAGCTTATCGCCCATCTAACCAGCACAGCACAGCACATCGGACCTCGGCAGAGCCCGGCAAATCCTTGTCCACCGCCTACCTACCCAGCAGGCATCCTCATTTCGATCCAAAAACTAAACAGACTACCTGCGTTCAAGCAAGGACGAAAATAAATCGTCTTTGGTTCGAAATAAAGTTTTCAAAATATTTTTGCAACAGAAAAAGGAATTAGTTGTAATTCTGTGTTTTCCGTTTAGTGCGTAATTAGTTCAATTAAAAAAAAAGAAAATTGAAAAAATTGATTTTAGATGCACAAAATTAATCAAAAAAGAGAAATATTTGGAAAGCACTATCATGAGAAAAGTATTTCCAATATGTTAGAACGACTCATCAAAAATTCAAAGAGTTATTATGTTTCGTATTCATTGTGAGCACGTTAGACCCAAAATAATGCCGACGGTCGCTGGTCGGAGTGCGCCTACCTAGCCAGCACGGCCCGACGCTCGCCGTTTTCGCTGGATAGGATGGGTCCCTTTCAACCCGACCAGCGCTGGGCTACAGGTGAATAAAATTAAGATTCATCAAACAATTAGCCTAAAATTGCAACACAAAATTTATACAGCAACGAATTTTGTAGGACGGCACTTTTATCTCAAAAAGTGAGATTTTGTGTATACAGGCCCAGACTGCAAATATTTAGTAACTTGTTATATCCTTTGTAATTAATATTAATTTTTATATTTTTATATTTGAGAGAGACTATTTATTGCAGTTGCTCTATTATTAGAGTCAGATATTTTAATTTTATGATTCCAAAACTAATTTTGTATACAGATTCTTTGGTCTATTTAAATAAAGTATTATTTTACTGCCTTCTCAACTTAATAGCTTAGCTTATCTGCTAGAAACAACTTTTTTGTTCAAAAGTCAATGGGTCCTATTCATATAAATTTCTTGAACAATTTAATTCGACACGCTTCAACATTTTTTGCATTTGACACCATTCATTTTGAATAAGCAAATTTTTTCTCATCTCCTTGCAATCTGTTAGAAAAAAAATGGTTTGTATTCTACTTATTAAATTTCGATATCATTACCGTTCATGGTGAAGAAATGTAAATGAACAAGTAAATGTTTCTCCATCTTTCCAAGCAAATTCAGCAGATATGATGTGGAAAAGCGGTGTTCGTGGTTCTTATCGTACCATTATTTCACGACTCGCCTACGTACTTTATGAATTAAACTTACTAAACTAGTCTTCCGTTTTTCGCAGTGTTGCTTTAAAAGTCTCTGATCCTACTACTGATCTTGAAACATTTGAAAATTTTACTTTCACGTTTCTTAATTTGTATGACTATTTGTTACCGTTTTTTTATACTAAAGCCCCAATCATCAAGGATATTACTAACATCTTTTTTGGCATATGCCTGGCTAAATGATTGTACCACACTCTGCAGAAGTCTTGAAATTATGCTCGTACAATTTTTTTGGTATTTGCTGTTATATTTTCTGACAATGATTCGTAACATAAATCTTTTGACACAACTGAAAAATGTCATTGTAAAGGTAATGACCAAATCTACTGTTCCTCTTTTTTTCTTCTTGAAATTTTAATTGTACATTTAATTTTTATTAATAATTTCTCATTATTTTCCGTGTTAGGTAATATAACATCTGCAATGATTCCTGACATATGTAGTTAAAAGCGAAGCTAAATTCACTAAATTAATCAAATGAACAACACCAAAATTGACAAATTACCACCAGCTTGCTCTAGACGTCATGAAACTTATTAATGTTTTGTGCAAAAATTTGTCATCAATTTATCAGAAATTTTTCAATTACTCCTATAGTGGCAAAACCTTTGTTGTTTTCGAACATACTATGTGAAATTCATGTATAAAATAAGAAGGAGACTGTGTGAAGCAAGCATAAAAATGTGAAACAAATTACTCGACTCATTGCAAACATTGCTTGTTTCTAAATTAGGAAACGACCATAAATTCAAACAAATATATGGTTGCCAAGTTCTAAGTGGAAGCTTTGTAACAGTCAAACTGATTAATACTAATGCGGTCATAATACCCAATCGTTTGAACGTCACTGCAAAAAGTTATTAATTGTGCAATCAACAAATTTAATTAAATTCACGTTTCTCAACGTTAATAGATCTTTTACTAAATCTTGTGACGTTTCTGTAATGTCGTGTGTGTAAAAACTAGAATATATTCAACAGAATGATATGCTAGTAAAGGCCTCAAAAATGTCAATTTTCTTTTCAGATCATTTGTTGTAATGCAACTTTTTTTTGCTTTCCACACGTTAATTTATTCAAGATCATGGATTAAAAATAATCTCTATATGACTTGAAACCGCAAGAAAAATGTATTTTAAATGTAACGCCATGCCATTATTATACAAGAGAAGATGCATGCATAATAAGGAATTACAATTATGTTGACACTACAGAATTAAAAGTAAACATATGCAAAATTGTTTTTAAGAAATCAAAAATTAATAATTATGAATTGATAACCAAGTGATAAATAGAAATAAAATATGAAAAACAACAATTGCCGTTTGAACCGTAAGCAAAAATCCGTGCTTAAAAAACTAATGTAGTAAAAATAATAAAAAAAAAGTTTCGGTAAATTAAAAGTCAGAACTATTTTTAATGGACATTTTTTAAGTTAAGTGATTGCTTGCAGATGAATTTAAGCAACGTTCTGACCCCTATTCCATCGAAAAACAACAACAAATCTCCAACGTCAGCTTGAAGGTGACATCGATTCCAAACAGGTGGGTGCCAATATAAGCAACGAGCTTAACGTAACGACATCAAAAAACCATTCACCTACCTGCTGACGACGTTGGGGCCGTTCACTGCATCGCTAGCGTCCTTCTTTTATCACGAAACAATACGAAATTGCCAAAAGCAGTAAGAGCCAAACAGGTCGGAGTCACCAGCCCTCGAAATTTTCCAATTGTGGTGGCAGCAGAGAGCCGTCTGCTGGAGACGACGCCGGCGCCCTGCGTCGTTTGCGAAGGCGTACGTAGGTTGAAAATCGATTATTTCAAGGGATTGTCGTAGTCGCCGTCCTAAATTCTACACGTTGTCTCATTCAACCAACTCGCGTGTTACGTCTTCTTTCATTCGACGCCATCCCCAGACGTGGGGGCACTGATGGGAGAACATTCTCCAGGCGATAACAAGTGCTCATTGGCATATGTAATATCGAGCGTATCAACGGCCAATTTCAGCGATAACGAGTGGTTTTCAGCGTTATCACTATGTTAGCAGCCTTATTTTCTGTTCCTACTCCCAGATTAAGCTTTATTCTTTATTGACGCTCGATCGTTGTTGAGGACGTGCGTTAAAAACTTTATTATCTCAACTGTAGTTAGGGTAGAGATGGTTGTGTGACCACCTGACTTTAACACAATTTACCACTCTTGTTAGTTATTTCTATTGCAACTCATAAGTTTAAAATGTTCTAGTTTTCTATGCACTCACAAAAATACAAAAACTTCTCAATTATGTCATGTATGTGTCTGTTATCATAAAACTAAGGCAATTCTCTTTTAGGTATTTAAATATTTTTAGCGTCTGCACATCTGATAAAGATAATTTACAGAATCAGATTTTGATAAAAGTGATTTGGCCAACGTGAATTCTCTCAATAGTAAAATTCAATAATGCAATAATTTCACCCAACAACAAAATTTTTTCATAAAAAATTGTTCCATCATAAATTGAAACAGCTAGACGTGCTTTCGGTTGATTGTTTTTTATGTTTGTACTCCTGGAAAAATTTAGTCACAGCTTGTGTTAGCTATACAATTTAAAATTGGTGGAAGCGCCGAGAAAATATTTCCCAGAAACCTCCATACTGATACTTTTTCAATTATAATAATGTTCGTGTTTTCAACCCAATTATTATTAACAACAAGCAAAAATTTATCCTTCGAGCCGGATTTGAACCAGCGACCTATGGATTTCCACTACTTAACTTTTGCCTCTACAGTCCACCGCTCTACCAACTGAGCTATCAAAGGTTGTTACGTTAAAATTCTAAGTGTTTTTTGATAAGGTACTTTTAATAATGGTGACTGTAAATTATTTGATGTCGTGTTATATTTCTTCGTAACAGTTAGATAGTGTAACGTAGCAAGCGATCACTGATAGTATTGAAACTAATTTGTACCCTCTTTCCATATTTATTTTTTTCAAATTATGCACATTCTCTACTTGAATTATAGTTATTATGCAAATAGATAGTAAATGCAAACAAAAGGAAATTTAGACTGTAATTATAAAATTTAAAAATTAATAACATCCGAAATAATAAATATATTACTGTGTACCTAAGTAGGTATGAAGTTTAGATGAACTTTAGTTTTAAAAACGCTTTTCTCCTAGATTCAACATTAGCAAATTTAGAGGTTGTCTGTGATAGTGGTAATAAAAAAGCAAGTTTATGTTCCACGTAAATTAATCGAAAACTACATGGTCTTCCGTGATTCATGAGTGCTGAGATTTTATAATTTTCTAAATAATTCTTCAATATTTGCTGCTACTGGTCAAGTGTCAGGAAGAGCGTAATTTAAAAAAAAAAATGTTTGTGTCGACGAGGCCAAGTTTTCCAGTGAAGGAATCTTTCATAATCATAATTCTCATCATTGGACGCAGGAAAATCTTCATGTAACTCGGAAAAGAAATTTTCAAAGGAAATACTAGTTCAACATTTTCTGCTTTTTGCTGAACGCAAAAGCCGTTATGACATCTATGGTAAGAATTTGAACGGTAATCGCTATTTCGAAATTTTAAGAAGATTTTTTGGATGGTTTACCCTTGGGTCGTTGGGTTAGCACTTGGTACTTGGTACCAACTAGACAGCGCTTTAGCACACTGTAATTAGGTGAGAGTTGACCAAAATTTTCGAAAATAGGTGAAGTGGACTTGGCGATTTATTGAGTTGGCCTCCTAGATCTCCGGACATGACTTCACTCGATTTTTTCTTTTGTGAAAAATCAAGAGGATAGTTTATTCGACTCCAATTACTTCATTGGTCGATTTATGAATCCGAGTGATAAAAAAAATTTGAATTGACACTAAATAAGGGCGGCTATCTGCAACTAAACGGGACACAGTTTAAACAATTATTTAATTAATTAATTAATTGATTGAGCTTACCTTATTTATTTTTGATTTCTTATATGAAAATTGCTGTATCTTGGATATGAAATCAACTTTTGACATGAATAATAAGGAAAACAAATCAATTGTTTTCAGCAATATAAAATAATACATGCAGCGCTTGGTCTACTTTATAAATTTTAAACGAAATAATTTGTTTTTACTTAAAAACTGCGAAAACTCGAAAACAATTACCGATAGGTATAAGAACATAGAACATCCCACATCATTAGGAACATAATTTAATACTCTATCGACCTGGGTTATAAGAACCTAGTCATTCTATTTGAAAAAAAGATATTTTGCTTTATTTTAAAGTACAAAAACTTCACTCCATAATTCTGCTCTCTATTAGGGGGGAACTTTACTTGCTGTCAAATAGAGAAGAATATTGTATCTACCATGGGGGTCCGCAGGTAGAAACCAGAAGAAATCGTGGCCTCCCCTGGGAATTTCGGAATTTATGTTCATTTCAAGATTGATTAACTGACGATAATGATTATTAAAAATTATTTTAAGAACCGTAAAGTTGATTTTATAGTGAAAGTAATAACGGAAATGAGACTAAAATTCTAATTATGTGAAGTTCTTGTTCAAAAGAAAAAGTCGTTTCAGATCTTGCCATTAGTGGGGTTATCATCAAAGTTATCCCAAACCAATAATAACAACAGTGAAAATAAACTTTGACGAAAAACATACAAATTCTGCACACCCAGGCAGCAGTAGAAACGGATTATTTTCAAAATTAGTACCTATTATTAAAACAAAAGTATTTTGTGGAACTCATAATGCCTTACGAGGTAAAGCAGAGGGTATTTTTTTAATGATTTATTGTTATTTATAGTTGAAGCCGAAGACACTCTCTTAAAAACTGATTTATAAACCTGCAAAGCTAATACTAAATACATCTGTCATCGTTTTCAGAATGAACTGATTGATCACCATTTGCGATAAGGTAGCAGACAAAACTTTAGATAGATACGTATAAAGAAAAACTAGTTGCTACATAACAATATAAATAAATTTGTCATTTAAAAATCTGTTTTGCATGTTTAATCTAGAACAATTTTATGAAAATTATCCTTTTCTGGTTTTTTATGTCGTATTTTTCAGAGTACGTAAGTGTTAACGTGTAAATGTAAGTACTCTTAATAGATTTCTTTTTTGCAGCAATATGTCCTTAAATTTTCTATAAAAGTGTTAAAGTCTGATGGCAGAAGTTAGAAGGTGACAGCCGCATTAATAGTAGATAGCCTAGTTGCTATTAATATCGCAATACGATAACGGAAAGAAAAGCTTTCTTCAGAATTAACAATTCTTATTACCATGTGTTTATTATATCAAAGATATAATATAGCAACATGCTTTGTCGTGTGATGTAACAAAGTAACTTCTTTTATAAAGGTGTTAAATTTAATGAAGTCTTTTTTTCTAATAAAAACAGTTAAATTTAAGTCTGCAGCCGATTGGGACTTCTCTTCAATCTAAAGCTTCAACAATCCAATTCCCGTAAAAATTAAAAGTACATTTTTGGTAGCTTTGAATCGCTACATTGATGGCTGTATTTGCAATGTTATTGTGACCATCAATATTATAGAAGTTCGAAAAAGTCTTTAATGTTCAATTTGTGAACTAGAGATCTGATTTCTTAACACAAAACATCTTGACTTCAAATCGAGTTTGTCAGTTAATGTGGAGTCACTATCAGGATCAACAAGCGCGAAGAGGTCGATGATATTCGAAGAATGTGATTCATGTGATCTTGATACAAGACGTCAAAAATATGGCAGACTTCATATAAAATGTTGCAATAATATTTTCGTTTTTTATCAGTATCACACAAGTGCGGACACATGGGTAATAAAGAAGGAAAAATTTAGGTGAATTAAAAGGCCGTAAAACCTAACTCCTCAAGAAACCAATAATTGATTTCCTTAAAAAGTTACTAATTTTTAGCTGCCCCAATAGTTTTACCGATGTGGTAATGTTATCACATGGGTTCTTAGGGGTATTCAAAAAGGTTTGTTAAACTGCATAAATTGAAAATATATTTACAATCTTCACAAATTACAACAACACATACATTTTGTATCTAAAACTATAAAAAAAACAATAACAGGCAAGATATGATCGGCCTATGATTTAGGATTGACCTTTTATACACCAACTCACAAGCAAATAAACAATTTTATTTACAGAGAGATTAGATAAATATTATTTTGGCACAGTATAAGATAATACTGCATGAGAAAGAAATCTTTAAAGATGCTCTTTGCGAATAGAAGAATAAGATATGCTTTAATCAAACAGTAAAAGATAGTTAATGAAATTTGGACAAGAATACAATAACACACATAACACTCTAATATATACATGCCTAATTAACTATTTACTTTATCACAAATTTAATTGCTTCACCTTGGAATATTTTAGAATCACATACATTTAAAGAAGCAAAACTAAAATTAACAACAGATAAATGCCTGCCATATTCATGAAATTACATTTCCGTCAGAAGGTAAAAACTACAAAAGCGTGGTCCAAAAAAACACCCTCGTCGTCGACGTTGCTACAGTAATATGATTATAAATGCACAAGCGTATTGCACATTACAAGGCTGCAACAGCAACGGAGGCGCCATCACGGCAACCACGATTGAACTATCACTAAGGTCAGTCTATAAGTTGATAACATTCATAAGGCACAACAGCATCAAACGTGAGATTCGAGCGGCACCTTAAACAGCGCAGATTCTGGAAAACTTTGCGGTCGCGCCCCAATCAAATGTTGTCTTAAGGCCTTCACCATGTTCTCGGGACCGATGATTTCAAAAAAGAGACGCTCTCGGCGCGTGGAACTCAAATCGGGTGAGCTCGTCCGCAAATTTTTTTCTTTATTTTCTTTATTCGAACTGACTTCTTCTTGATTCTTGTTATCCAACCACGTGACTTTATCTGGATCTTTAGTACCCCCGACAGTATGGCGCCGTTTAATTTTGCGATCCGGCATTCCGTTTTTTCGCTTCAACTTGCTCGCGTCTTTGGTTTTGCGCACTGAAGTAGCGATTTCCCGCCTTTTATTCAAGTTGCTTTCAGTTTTTTCATTTTTTGTTAAGCTATCAGCACGTTTTAACTTATCCCCTGTTTTATTTAAGCTTTCAGAACGTTTTACTCTAAGAGGTGACGAGTTCCGTTCGGGTTTGTTGAGCGATTCTGACCGTTTCAGTTTAGAGCAATTAGTGTTGTTACAGATTGCAGTTAATTTGGGCTGAGTTGATATATGCCTTTCATTATCAGGTACGTTAGTGGGGGTCATGGTTGAGTCTTCGTCTTTTTCCCTGTCCTTTTTTAGTTCTTTGCTGTAGTGGTTTTTGTGGAGGCTCGGATTTCGATAGACGTCACCGAGGTCGGAAAGGTTTACTTTTTCGGCGCAGATGGAGAGAGGACGTGGAACCCTTTCGGGAGACTCATCCACGTACGGTAGATCTTCACCGGCCAACACATTCACCTGAGAATGCTTCTCTTCCCATAATTTTTCGTCGTAGAGCTTCGTTAAAGACGCCACCAGATCTATGCCTAAAACCACAAACTGATTAGTAAGTACGTAAAAAAGCATCCGACACCCCATATGCGTGGCGCTTTCAACCAGTTATAAGTATGGTAGCGCCACGTATCGGTTTATTGTGTCAATAGTTTAGGAGCAACAAACGAAAAATGGCCTTGATTAGAATGAAACATTGAAAGCAATTATCGACGAAATTATTATTATCATTATCGAGGAACAAGACACAAGAGACATTAAATAGTGGCAGCTGTGCATCAGTTATTAGATAAGCTAGGGTGCGAAAAGCTGCATCGTCGAGCACGGCGGTTCTACCTCGAATCAAAGTCGGTTGTTGTACAAATGGCGCGTACGGGGAGGACGTTGCGGTGGTGCCGCAGAAGGAGGTCTAACCGATCGCCAGCCTCTAACTGGCGGAAGTGGTGCACTACACCCTAATACACCCAGAAAGTTTCAATCTAGGCTTACGCAAGCAAAAAAAAAATACTTACCGTCATCAATCGTAGCCATCTTGTTCAATGAATCCAAGGAGCCTGTCCGAGGAATCCCATCGCTCTAGAATCAGTTTAAAATAAATTTACGTCTACAATCTAAACTATATTCTTTCGTTCAAGAACAATATATACTTATATCAAAAAATGGTACAGAAAATATAGTTTATTGCCGTGTGACTGCTGTGTCGTCTTTTATAATAAGTAGTGAACCAAATTGAATACAATCCTATTTTAAGGAAGAATTTACAACTTTCTGCATTACCTCGTTTTCATATTTGACTTTCTTCATGGTCCCATTGGCGTTGAGGTCCATTGAACTAGAGTTGATATTCTCTACGGAGCTTCCCCTTCTTAACGCAAACCTTCCGCTGCGTCTGTCGCCCCCACTGGCACTGTTGGGTTGTACAACGTTCCTGTTAGAATCGCCCGTATATTGCTGCAAATTACTATAACGTAAACTGCCGTAGTCACTGTTCCTATCACTATTTTTATTAGCGTATTGCACTGCATAAGGATTGCCTAAACTGTTCCTGGTATTGTCCTTATTGTTCGCACTAGTTCGAGCGAACACGTTGGAAGCACTATGTGTTTTAAGCAATTGCACATCGACCGGCTTTGATGACAACAATCGCGTTTGATTGACGTTACCAGCCGAAGAACTCAACTTATCCGTTGTTTTCGCAACGGAAATTTCGAGTACTCTTGGCATTTCCAACATCGCCTTCGTTTCGAGTTCGAAATTTTCGACTCGTCTATGGAAATCTTCTTGGTCTGTTGAGTAATTAAAATATGGTTGTTTGTCGCGTTTCATTTTGTTTATTTTTTCTATATCTGTCACCGTTGTTGGTATGACGCCGGGTTTACCGTCGATAGTTGTACTCTAAGATCAAAAAGTGTTAAATTTATTATCATCAAAAGAATCGAATTAGTACTAACTTCTTTGAGATCAGTGAGTAGGTAAGGACTAGAGGTGTAGCTCCCTGTGCCGTTGGGTGACATCACCTCTTCCTTGTTTTCGTGTAAGGAACATGTACCTTTGGTTGATTTTCGCTTAACTTTGCGCTGGGCTGCCGAAATTATCGATGAGAACAATGCACCATTCTTATCCTTATCCTTTAAAGCTGAAACAAATATGCAGCGTGTTAGTGACATCAAGTAATTTCTTTTTAATGAGCGATGCATATGTCAACAACGCGAAATTCAGTGCCAAAACTTAATTGGGAAAGGCAATTCAGTATACGAAACTTGATTATATCAGTTTGCCATTGTCTTTGGTTACTGCTATATGGAAACGTAAAAATATTGAACTATAAAAAATACAACTACAAAAAAAAATTATTAAGAAAACAAAAATCGTAGCATCGAACAAAAATAGAAAAAACAGTAAATCTGAAAATACTACAACAAAACAAGATCTAGAATCCTGATTCCTACGAGAAAAATTTACTTAGTCTGAATACACACCTTCATATTTGCTAATATTATCCAACAACAAAGCTTGATTATTAACTGGCTCAGACTCTTCATGTGCATCGGGTATAGCGGCCAGAACTAAGCTGCAGGTATCGTCTTCCGAAAAGAACCAATCAGCCTGAAATCATTAAATTACGATCCGTTCAGAAAAAAATACCCATCCACTTACACATGTCAGCAACGTTTCGACTATCTTGCACTGATGCGTCATGTTATTAACCATTGTTTCCATGTTATCTTCCTCCGGCCTGACGATGGTAGGTCCGAAAACAATCGCCAAATTTTTTGCTTCCATCTTATTAACATCGGCGTTATCCACAACTTTCCTCAAATGTAGCACAATATGTTTCAATGTATGATAATTATAAGGCGGTAAGGCTTTGACGAGTCTCCTTAATTCATTTATCCGCCATTCCGGATCCGAAATCTTATCAGCTTTAATAAACCTGGGATAAAGCCCGTTGGTGACGAGAGAATCTGGCATTTTTCTAAAATAAGACTTCAACAAACTACTAACGACATGAAGATCGTTCCATTTCGGATCATCGACGGGAACATGATCGTAAGTTCTATTTATTTCTTCAGTTAAAGCAGTTATCGAAGCGTTATTGCCAGGTACTCGATAAATACCAACAGTATGTAATCCTCGGGCATCTACGATATCAGTGCAAACCTCCACAAATCTCGGAACATAAGGGTTGTTTAAAGAGGCGATGCAGTGGTCTAGTGGTATCCCGAAAGTTGATCCTTCAGGAGCGGTGGGGGAACTCGGAGAACTGGCACCCTGCATTTTGCGAAATTGTTGAGCAACACGACCTCTCCATGTTTTCGATTTGGGACTAGTTGAGGGTTCTCCGGTTTGTGAGGGTTTACGTGTTTTACTAACTGGCGATTGGCCGGTTGGAGAACGGTTTCTGATAGCTGAAGATTTAGCTTTGGCAGGTTGAGGAGACAATCGGCTACCTTGCACCTGAATAGTGGTAGATGCAGGCACTGCTTGAGGCACCGCCTGCTGCTTGCTGCCATTCAAGTTCTGGAAAAAGTCATTAAAATTAGTCATAAAAACTAGACTTTGTACAATTTGCGCCAAAAATCTTCGAAAGTTTTTTATCAATTAAATATTAATCGAGCCTTTCTTACCCAACACAAGAGTTTCTGACTCCCCCATTTGTTAATCATTTTTAAACAAGTTTACAAAAAAAATCTTATCTAATCGCAGCGATAACGCGTGCAGTTTGCTTAGACTCCTGGATGTAAGAACTTTGTAATGATGGTGTCAAGATTATAAACAATAGGGTGATATAGCAATTTTTTTTGCAATTATGTCGGTCGTTTGGGTTTACGACCAGATTATCAAAAAGAAAAATCACACTATGTTTACGTTAATTTTTTGCTATTGTTTGAGGTACCGTTAATAAATTATGCCTGGTGCGTGATGTCTGATTCGCGCATAGTGTGGATGATTTGATGCAGTCAAAGTTGTTGCGTACAAATTAGTGCTCGGAGGTTCACGCTCGTGGCAGTAAACTAAACGCATTCAAAGAAAATTTTTCAATGCATTAAGTTTCGCGCACAGTGTGGATGCCTTTTTTGTTTCGTCTACAGTTTGAGCGTTGTATTTACATGGTACAGCAGAATATACCGTGCAATGGAGAGGAGTGAAGATAGCAACATTCAACTAATTGAATTGCAAACGCCATCCATGCTTGTGGAACCTTGCTCGTTGCTCGAAAAAAATAGAAGGTGCCAAACAAAGTAAAAGATGCCTACCTGACAATCGCAATAGAAATGGGAGTAATGTGGACTCTATTAAAAAAAAACAAAATTAACATGTTTGCCACGAATCAACGCATTATGCATTACAAACTACATATAGTGTCGACACCCTAGTGCGGCAGTTCGAGGAACTGTCACAAATCGATGCATCTCGCATTAAGAACTACTACTAGTGGTCAAGGTTCCTAGGTGGTTCGATATTGTTATTTGATTTAATTTATGTTTTATTATTCGAATATTTTTGCACTATTGACATTCATCCAGATAAGGGTAGTATAATATAAAATACTTGTGTCGTTTTCTTCTTGACAAAGTTATTTATGAAAACAACATAAATGAAATGATACTGAATGAACGAGAGGAGGCTTCCTCTCTTCTTGCTTATTAATATTGTCAGTATTATTATTATACAAAAAAAAAACAAAAAAACTGAGGCGCTATTTTAAGGTTATTTCGGTCATTCAGTCCAGATTCCTTAAAACACGCACTAAACCTTTTCACCCCCTCCCCCCTGTCCATGACCCTGGACACGCCACTCTAAACACCAGTGACTTTTCACTTGATTAGTGATTAGTCAATGTTAACAAGTTAAGCCCCAAGTATTAAATTTTTGATTTTTGTCACCGGACCGTAATGTAGTTTATTTGAATGTGAAAAATAGATACCAGTGCCTGCCGTAGCCCTATGATGGAAACACAATTTAAGGGGCCAAGGCCCCTTACAAACGGCAGGCACAACGCTACTTATCACAGGGCGATTGTAGACACCTATAGCAGACACAGAAAAACTTGTCAATTTAATGAGATTCTTGATCATTTCTTATGCAAATACAGTTCTGTACAGTTGACAAAAATAAATGAAACATGGGTAAAAATTTTCAAAGAAACCATGAGAAAAGAATATTGCCTTTTTAAAAAAGGCATATCGTTCTGAAAAAATGTTGCTTTTTAAACAAAGCTATTGCTTGGATTGTGTCAAATTTATCTACAACATTGTTAAAATTCGTTTTAAATATCTGCTTAAAAAAATTATCGTCACTGGAAAATTATGTTGTTTTCTATTGCAATTTGAAAACAAAAGAAAAATCTGCATGTACGGTAAATGTAAAAATATAAATATTTCGACACAATTGCCTCTACTAGGCCCTGTAGTGAAGACCAGAATTTGGTCTTTTCTACTGGGCCGTTACACGTGTATAACGTACTTTGGATACATAAAATCAAAAACCCATGAACAAGAATATGTGCAGCAGGGCAATGGCAAGCACATATCCCTTTATGAATGTGCTAAGTTGTGTTATCAGAAACAAAAACTATGTAGCAGACACCGGTGTCTGCTGTGACCCTGTGAACAAGACTCTAAAGCTTATCGTTCATCTAATCAGCACAGCACAATGGACCATAGCGGAGCCCGGCAAAATTGTGTTTAGTTTTTGGGTCGAAATGACGGTCACCGCTGGTTAGGTAGGCGGTGTACACAATTTCGCCGGGTTCTGCTGTGCTGGTTAGATGAGCGATAAGCTTTAAGCTTACCGCTCATCTAAAGTTTAGAAAAATTGGAAACACTTACAAGTTTGGCTTCGACATCGGTAGTGGTGGCCATCTGTTCCTGAAGTGCTTTGACCCATTCGGCAAGCTCTTCTGTGTTGTCAGCTTGTAATAGAAACTCTGACCTGCACGGCTTAACTGATGACACTCTGAGTACGTGTTTTCGTTTGGTGTAGTCTTCAGCCACCCTCACTACGCTGGCCCTCATATCGACACCGCCCGCCAACGATTGTTCCACTACGTCTGAGGTGCCAACGGGGCTCTAAAAAAAGATCAAGTGCCAAACCATAAACATGCATTATGAATTAAAAACAATAAAAAATTATCCGGGTCACAAGCAGCAATCGAGGTGGCAACGTAAAATAATGCGATTGTTGGCGTGGGGGAAGGCCAGTGTGGCGGCGTGAAGAAAAAAACCGTTGCCGAAGAGAAGCTCGAGATTGCAATTATGATCAAGGTTAAACAGAGACTGCTTGTTGGCCAAGTTGTGGGTTATGATGCACATTCTTTTCTAACATCATCCACAACCGTCTTGTAATGAGACAACTTCTTAACATTCAACAATGTGAAAAAAAAAACGCGAGGAAAGAGATCAACGAAAATACAAGATTTAAGACTACACTCCTATTAAGGTTTAAAATTGCCAATAATGCAATTGCAAATATCTAAATCAAAATGCAGAAAAATAGACGAGCATTATTGGAATTTTCCTATTTACGAAAGGGCAGATATTTACAGAAAAACTATGTATAATATAATATTTAAGTATCATTTCTCCTCCTTGTATGACTATTTAGATTATTTCATTAGCTGCACAAAACCCATCTCCCTCATATGAGTTTAAAAAAACAACTAGGATAGGCCTTGAATGTCGGTAAAGTTGAGATTTCTTTTCCCTGTGGGACACTGACTACTTACAACCTTTGTATTTGGATTATATATCATGATCATACAACGCTACAAGTAAAGATCGCAGAATCGCCCTAATTATCTGTAGATTGTGGTGTTTACCAATGAGTAATAATATACATGCGCCCTTCAGGTAGATCGCACGATCTAATTTGGATGCAATATCCATCCCATGACATTGGTTGATTTCAGTTTTATAGATGAGTGTCTAGCCTCAAATTAAATAAGAATATTACTATTTAATAAAAAATCACTGTAAGTAAAAGCGGCTGCCAAAATTTTGCAATGAAAGGCTCTAGTGCATAGTCCTAATTTATTATTAAATTCGTACCTACAATTGTCCTGAGTTATCCGAATTCCCGCTTTGACCACACAACTCTTCTTTTTTTAATGCAAAAGTTCCTTGTTTTGAACAACATGCCAACATTGAATTTTCTGCATGTTTCATTTTATTGTACTTATCAATAACGAATGTCCTATGAAAATGACGGATTTCAGTGTTACCGGCGGCCGAGTATCTAGCCTCCAGTTAAATAAGTGTGCTCTCTATTTAAAAAAAATAATTTAATGAAAAACTAGCTTAGTCCGAATTTGTTATTAAGTCCACAAATACTTTTACCCCAGTAAGCTTTAGGCACGAAAATGGTTCACATTTTACATTAATCCTGTGCAAGTGTCCGAATTGACGCGTTTGGCAGACCACAAAACATTCACTGAAGTTATTTAGATATGTTTAAATGCAACTGTTTGCAGTTCTTCATTACAAATGATAAAATTTTGTTTTTCTATATATTTCAATATAGAATGCGTTGATAAAACATTTGTCCCTATGATGTATCACTACTGTTAGCTATAACATGAGGTTATTGGGGGAAAAGGTGTTATGTTGCCAACAGTGTCGCCGGATAAAAAAAACGTGCCAGTAGAACCGAAATTAACATGGCGGTAAATTACAATATACGAATGGTAGATATATAATAAAAACAATTTAAATTTAACTGTCTATTTTAATTCAAGTGCTACCGCCACCAAACGGTTTTATCTGCTAACACTGTTGGCAACATAGCATCAAATGCAACCGTTCAACTGTCAAATTTCGGTCAGATTTCGTTAAAATGCATCAAATTAGCAACCAACATTTTGCCATTTATGCCCAGCCGCTAATCTCAATCTCAATAAACACAACGACTAATTATCCGCCAATTGGCAGATGGACAACTAATGTCGCATTAGCTACACAAATTGACGGTTTGTATGAATAACGACGGTAATTTCGCGTCGCCCAACAAACAGCCACTGATCATATTAGCTTCATTTAATCTTCCTTCTTGAAGCGCACACATTCCATGACATCCGCAAAGACTTTGACGATGGCAAGATTTAGCAATATATACCCAAGTGGTTTAGCAATAACGACGCTACCAAGTAGGTAAAAATTTATGTAGCCACTTGTCTCACATGGAACAAGGGTAATTAGGATTAATCACGAGAAGACACTCTGAACAAATGAAAAACATCACCACAGATTACCAAATTTGGTCAAAATTCGACTATAAAGAGTTTCACACAACATAAACAATAACACAATGGTGAGGGTTTCACGCAATTATTACGTAATTTTTGCATTCATTAGAGACGAACCCATGATCCTGTTGAGCCCCACCGACGCAGTTTTCGAGGAAAAAATCCCTGGGTGGAGAAGTGAAGGTTGAGATGCAGAGGGATGCAAGAGACTGTTCCGAAGCGGTTCCGGTGTTCTTCAGTCAAACCGTGGTCTCGCACCATTATCAATTAACACTGTCCATGCTTTAGCAAACGCGTGTAATACCGTAACAAAAGAGTCCAAGAGTAAAATACGACAGCAACAGTCAAAGTACACAGAAGAAAACGATACTCAAGCACTTTCACACAATTTGTTTGTATATTATGCTCTACTTCTTGAAAGGAGAGGAATAGTTGTAAGTTGTTGCATCGGGGATGGTTCTAAATATAACCACTAGTTCGAGGATGCTGATTGTGAATTATAACAGGTCGAACGGGATTTTCAAGTTCGGTTGTAATGAACGCGTACCGAGTAGGTGGTGTAGATGGAGGCGCTTCTAATTCCTCTGAACCGACGCGAACGACTGAAGAAGCCACGCGCCCAACACATATCATCGACAACAATGCTTTTGGGAGGCAACAAGTAAAAGTTATTTCCTCTTCAACCGCGACCTGCACAAACGCTCTGTTGCAACGTAATAGCTGCGAATAGCAATGGAAATCTCATACAAACCAACTATAATAAGTCAGGCCAACTTTTATACATTATTTTCACAACCAAATAAGATTTTTTTCCAAAACTTAATCTACTTCGTCATCTAAGTAAGGTAGTTTTTTTTTTCAAAATTAATAAAAAATATTTCCATGCATCGCGCAACTGCAATTATTTATTTGGGTTGGGGTTGAACTGTTTGGAAACAGGAAATTTCGATTGTTACTTGAATTAATTTTTATTACGATTTCGATTGCTTAAACCGTGTTGGCGAGGCGAGGTCCTCGAAACACGTCAAACCTGTGATTAGTATGTGAGGACGCGTGTTTCGTAAATAATTTTGTCCGGATAAGGAAGCGAAACCTGATGGAGCGAGACTAGCAAAATATTAGCGCACAGGAAGCAGCGGCCGCAGATATGGGCAACTTCCGGCTAGCCACAAGGATTCAAACTGTAATACCAATAATAATTGATGTAAGTACTTGACGATGCGGGATCTAAGGTGTTAAAACGAAGCGACAAAGTTTGAAGAAATATCATCTACTTCTGATTTATCATCAAGCTGAATAAGTTTTTTGTCCAATAATTTGAAAGACGAACACTACTAAAATTTGACCAAATCACCTCTATATTTAGTAACAGTTCCACTTTCTTCAAAACTATAGTGAAAAAATCACTAATTCCAGTACGCTACTATTTGGTTAAATGATTTTAACAAAAGAAATAGGAAATCAAACGTAAATTTGAAACTAGAAACAAAAAGAAACAAAAAGTTTTTTTGCATCATCAAGAAGAACATCATAAATTAGCTTCTTCTTATTTTGACTCGAACAGAAACTTTCAATGGAGGAGGAATGCAGAGAAAATATTCTTATTGAAATAAAAATAATCGTTTTTCTTTTGCTTTATTTACTAACATCGCTTTAAACACAATAATTTGTTACCGTCTTAGGTATGTTGTAGCTTCAAAATGCATTTTTATTAACAATGAAACGGTACCGAAAAAATATTAAAAATCGCTATTGGTGTTCTTTCCTCTAGCTAAGCTTGAACTAGATTTTTATGTACTTATCGTTTTTATGTACTCATGTAGTTATCGTTTACGTGTTCCTTGTCCGAGATGGATGTTTTGATCGTCCACCAATATTGTATTTCCAAATTTCATCATATTTTTTCAACTGCTTTCTATACATAATGTCTTACAGTGAAGGATTTACAAGTATCTTGTCTTTTTAATGTAAACAAAAATTTTGTGTTCAAGGAAGCGCACGTTTCTCTAAAAAGTTTTAAAATTTTCAGTAAAGCTACTGGAAGAAAAACTTTTAGAAGTATTCTTACCCATTAATTTCCCATAATTTGCATTCTGGTATTACAACTCCAGGATTCTCAGGTTCAGTTCGAAAAGTTGCAAATTTTCTGGATATTTCCAGAAGTAGTTTCTAGATATTGTCAAAGAGTGAGTCTTCTCTTCTGCGCGGTAGTGAAAGTTTGTTTAATCCGTATGTATGTGTTTCATTTCAACCAGTTTTCAGTTTCCGTTAGAATTTAATTAACTTCTTCAAATATTATCTACCAAACACCTTTTTCAGAAGAACTTTTTTTGATTATTGAGTAATAATAACGAGCTCATTTAGGATTCAAACCGGTGTTGTTGGCAACTGCAGTTCAAAATTTGTCTATTGGGCCATCAAACGATCATGCGCCAGACCAAATAGTTTTAAGACATTCGTACAGAATTCTCGAATAACTTTTACTCAACAAATCTGAAACACCATCTTCTATCGAGAAATCATAACACAACCAATTTTAAAGATACTCAGAGACGGAAACCTGAGGGTTTCACCTTTTCTAATATTTTTTTCCGAAAAAAACTTCCCAACAAAAAAGAGTTTTGGTCCCCGCATTTGTTTACTTTATATGTAGTACGTCGCGTGGCTCTTCGTGAAATGCAATGAAGCCTCGTGAAATCATGCAACCAGTTCCGAGCGCAAAAAGGAAACGATCCATCTTGTTCGGTTCAAAGTTTAACAACGACTGTTCATTTTGTGGCAGTCCCCGAGTTTCTCTCTATTAATCCAATGTATCGTAATTAATATCGCAAAATAACGTGATTAGAAGAGCATGCTTCGTTTCAATTGATGTTGGCCATTCTCAATGTTTATTACATACAAAAACCCACTGTGAAAGCACCATCAGTACAACAATTACAAATTGCAATTAGGGAGAAAGAAAAACCAATTCCAAATTAAAACAGTTGTGACAGTATGTAGTGTTTAGATAGAAAGTAAAGCAAATTTAAAACTAAATGATTAGGAATTGTTAATAGCATAATTTTGCACTTCTAAAATAAAATAGCTGCAGATTTGGTCGAGTAAATTCTACACGTAAGGCTAGTTACAAACGCATATGTCGCACACCTGGTCGCCAACATGACAAATTGCTTACCTGGTGAAGGCGATCCTTATGGAGGTACAGCTTCGGCCCTTTAAGAGACGCCCAAATTTGCTTCCATGAACGGTCCCCGAAGCGCTGTAATTACAAAAGTTAGTTAAAAAACTTTTTATGTTGGTGAAGCTCATGTCAAGTTATGTTTTATATACACGATAAGTAAATAGGGAAGAAAATGTTAGTTTACTGCAGCTATGCTAGATTCACTCTCAGTAGAAAACATCTTCAGTGATTTTTGTTTTTAGAGTTTTATATATTTTTTAAATGGCAACTTACCTACATTTAATGGACGCAGATAGATACACCACGAATCTTTTTATTAGCGTGAAATGCAAATTTTCATTAATCAAATAGATGTTGCTCGAAAATTAAATAGCAAGATGCTAGAATGTCGGTAAAGCTGAAATCACTTCTGTATGCGAGACATCTGTTTCAAGTAAAATCGACCAGAATTTGCTACCCAGACAATGAAGATATTTTCAAATAGAAAATAAACCAATGACAACATAATGTAAGACCTGCCACTTAGCTTATGGAGCAATTACACAATCACATATTGTAGGTAAGAGGTAATGATCTAATTCACCTGTGTTGGATGGCACGCAAAAGGACAGATTTTAACTCTCCCGGCATTTGAGTACCATATACTGTTAGGTTTTTTAAACAAAAACAACTTGATGTAATAGCCATTCTTAAAAAAATATAAGTAGGTTACCATTCAATAAAAATAGTTATGGATTTTTTTTTCCAGAAACAACAGTTGAAACAAGAAATGGATGGCTCCAAACCTTGTTGTTATGTAAAAGAATACTGTCAAAAATTCAAAAAATGTGTGTGAAAAATACCTTTCCATCGATTTCAGTGATCTTGCAATGAAGAGCACCTTCTTTAATGACAGCGTGCTTCTCCGAAGGACTCGCGCTGGATTTCTCTCTTTCTCGATCCAAAGAGCTACTGCTGCTGCCACTCACGCTACCGCTGCAAATACAAAAATTCCATTAAACAATAACATTTTTTCAAATCATTAATTTAACATGTGGTTAATGTGCAATAATAGTGCTACATGACTTGGAGTTTGTGGGCTTTTTGGTGGTTAATGTGCTCTTCTCCGATCCGTCATTTCGTCATTGTTTCGTCACGATTACCGAAAACTGCATCGACCCCGTTACGACTCCGGCCGTGTTGATGCATTGTTCTCTCACTTTCGCCTTTCCGTTTCCGATTTCTCTTTGATTTTTTGCGCAGCGGAGCATCTCACTGTTACACAACTAAGTGCTGCTCTAAAGCGCGCATTTTTTCTTTTTTACTGTTGCTGGTGCAAACTCGACAAATAATTTATATCATAGAAAGTTGGAGCACCTTTGCGTTTTGTTATTGCGAACACGTCCCACATTAATACGTACTGCAACGACGTTGGTGTTTGCGCCGATAAACGACAAATTAATCGATGCAATTGGAACGAACCTTGGCGAATCTCATTGATTCGATGACATACAGGCACGACCAAAAAGAAAGCGAAACCCAAAGCGAATGCAACCCCGAAAGTGGCGCCAAGGAGATGCCAATGGTGTTTAAAAAAGTGAAGGCTAAGAAGCGGCGGCGCATCCGCCAAAATTGGTCGCGGTGATGTTCACACCAGTTTCGTATCACAACATTTTAAACGCAAAATTCTAACGGAAATTTGCTGCGGCATATCAGTTACAACGCGACAACTATTGAGAACTGAGAAGTTTTTTTTTGTTAAGAAACAGTATTGCCCATACTATGGCGTGATCAATGCTATGAAGTTATAACAGAATTTCGAGTAAAATTACGTTATCTCAATCAATTTTACTTTAAAAGTTGTTTGATCTATAACTAAATTTTAGGTTAGAAATAAGGTTAGAAATTATAACTACTTACAATTCACAAGAAGAAGAACAAATTAATGGTTTACAACTCTGGCAAGGCACCATTCGAATATTTATGGACTTTATACAAATTTCAAAACGTTGATTTATCGTCAGACCCATTTCAAAAGCTACTTAACATCACGATACTCAGAAATAAACTTTTTAGTAAAGTTCTGCAGATACTTTTTCACTTATAAACACGTGTGCCACAACTAAGTTTTTTGAAGATAGTAGCCTTGCAAACTATTCAGTAAAACTGAAATTTCCTAAATAAAGTTCTGCATGACAAGTTATCAGAGCCCTAATGTCTTCATTATTCATATCTGTAGTTATTTAGAGAGCATTCCCAAAGTGAAAAAATACGAGTTACCTACAGATACAAGCTATTACTTGTATCTATTTTAACTATTTATGGCCCAAAATAAAGGTAATGATGCCCTATAATGTTTTAAATAGTTATAATGTCCCTATAGGTAAACTTTCTTCATACAAATCCATCAAAATGGTGTTGCTCTCTAATCACCGAAACAAATTATCTGTGACATAATGGATATACCTGCTAGGTTAAATCTTAATTTTTTTTGTGGTTGTAATGGCTTAGTGAGGGACATTTTACAATATGTCTCATGTGCAATATTAAGTACACTGTTGCCCTTTATTTAGGTTTTATGTAGATAGGGTGAGCATTTAATTGAGCTCACTTTCTTAGGGTTTGAACAAGAAAATAAGTATTATTTTGATTAAGACCATGCTACGACATTATTTAATTTAAGTGTGTTGGCTACGAGCCACGTTGTTATGGATTTTTTGTTTTGAAAATTTCATAAAATCACACAAACGAATTTTTGAGTCCATTTCTTAGAAGAAATGGTGCAGAAAATGGATAAAAAATTAATTTGTAATTGTTTGGCATTATTAAAATTCAAGCAAAACTGAAGTGCACAGTCCACTAATTTGTTGGTCTGTTAAATCTAACAATAATTTAGAATCACTTGTTTTTTTATGTAAATAAGATTTCTATCAACAACAACGTCGTTTTACTGTCCCTTAGAAAGTAACTGACCACTAAACCGAATAATAATAACTAAAGCTCCACCGTCAACTACTACTTGACGTCTATTCAATTTGCGTAACAATACACACATGTGTATAAGTAAAGTCACAATACATTGCACCTATCTTAACTTTTAACGCAACACCTTCCGTGAAGATAAAATTCCAAAACCCGGAATGGTTTTGTAAAACCGAAACATATCATTGATAGTGACAGGTGCAACTAAAACTTTATACATGAGAAATATTGAAAGGGCTGCCGAATTATACTTATGTCTATAGTATTTGTATACCGGGTGATTCAGACGAAACGGACCATGGGAATTTAACATGGGAAATCATAAAATTGTAATTTCCTGCTCTCCGTACAATTTATTTAAAAAAATATCTAGTAAAAGCCTTTTAAGGAATTTAAGGAATAATTAAAAAAATGAGCTTTATTTATTTAAAATTATTTGAAAAGTTGATGTGTACGTTTTAATTCGTTCCATTTATGATTATTTAGCACGAAGTGCGTCGTAGCCACACGGTAATAATGTCATTTTTGGGGGTCGGGGTTCAAATCCACACTTTCAAAAATATTTTTTCTCTCTGAGAGCTTACTATTGGCGATCAAACTTATTTATAATTTTTTGTCTTTTCATCTTTTCTGATTAATAAGCAATATTAACGTGTAATTCATTGAGAATTAAACTGTTAGCTTTTCCATCGTCAATTAACAGTCACTTGTAATTTAATCATTATTGATAATAAATAATTACTATCAATGATAATAATAAACTAAATTTTAAATAGGATGATTTAAAAGGACACTAATGCCCTTCAAATAAAAAAAAAATCCTGGGCGTAGGAACTACACACGACAGAAGGGAAACTTCCCTAGTTTGAAATGTAAACGAATCTCATATAAATTTAAGTCAATTGATTAATGATTTTTCTTGGAAAATTGTGGTGACAAAAGGAAAATTATCATCAGCACAGCATATGTGTGCTGTGCCTGATGACTGATGTGCCAGAAGACAAAGTAAAAATTGTATTTTATTCATTTTCAATAGAATTTAGAAATTATGCGATTGGTTTATGATAACTGAAATACGATATATGCACAGTTGATCTCGATTACTCTAAATATCTGGCAAATCCCGCATCAATTGTTGTTCCTGCTTTTGTCGTTGGTACTGATGGATCATTATTGATTTTCAAATTGAATTTATCATTCATAATATAAAATAAACATAAGAAAATGCAGGATAGAGTTTACTGCCATATAGTTACGGTAAACAACTAACACGCCAACTGCCAACTGAACCGTCCCCACTTCTGACGTAATTCCACATTTACTCACAAAGCGGCGCATTATCTGAGAAAGATTCCCTTCCTACCACCGTGCGGGTATGAGGAGTGGAAGAGCCCGTGCTCCCTCCACTCATTCGCCTCCCAGCGTTTCACTTTTTCGTGACCGCTGACGCTCCTAGCATTCGATAAAAAAGTTTCACTTCAAAAAATGGATTTTCCTAATTATTCGTGAAATTAATTACATGCACCATTACAGAATCTGAAAAATACCTGGATTACATATAACTAGATTTTTTAAATAAATTGAAACGAGGAGCAGGGAATTACAATTTTCCGATTTCCCATATTAAATCCCTATGATCCAGTTTGCCTGAATCACCCAGTTTAGCGGTTGGGCCACGGAAAATATATAAATTAATTTCAACATTTTAAACAGGAATAAAATTTTGCAAATTGGAAAAAGTTATATAATACGTTAATTAAACAATCGTCAAACAACTTACGCACGGGTAATTCCATCAAATTAGTAATGGTGTTTAGCTTAGAAACTAAGTTTAAACCTTAGCACTTCCGCCCTTTACATCATTTAAATCTGGTTATCGGTTCCATTGAAATATGGTAATTATGCAGTCATTTACAAATTGCTGCTCCTATCGCGTCTATACTAAACCAGTGAATATTTTATCACTTTATTAAAAGAAGTTAGTTAAGTGTGAATCAAAGATTAATTAAGCATATCTAACAGAAAGATTATAACTTATGAGCACCATGCAATAAAGAAAAAAATAATCTGTTTATAGCACCACAGCATTAAACCCGTAGGTTTCACCCAACCATCAAAACTAAGAATACAAGTTTGTTCCTATTAATTAAAAAAAAATCCGATTTGGGCAGTAAACTCACTGATAAATCCCCTAAAGTAAAGCCAGTTAGAAAGAAAAATTTACAGTCACCTGGTGCCAGCATGCAATTATTGGTAGAAAACCGTTATTTACGAACGCAACGGGTTCACTTTCATTTAAAACTTTAACTGGTCAAGCCCCGTGACGACAAGTCTATCTCGACTTCTTATCGAGAAAGTCTCACCAGCTGCCAGAAGCGCTCAACCGTAACAAAATTCTCAAGCCAGTAAGTCTAGTAAGTCGGAAATAACGACTCTATCACATGTCATTCCTATATTCCCGCCCAAACCCCAGAAAAGCTAGTTAGTTGAGTTGAGATGCTGTTTGTTAGTGTATGGCGGGCAAAAGCACGTAAAAATCCAGCTCACCCCAACGAGTAAGCAGCGTCCTCAAACAGCTTACGAAGTTGCTGAATGTCCCCGGGAAACATAGGAGGTCGCCACCGTCTGTGCGCACTAAACGCAAAGTTACAGAAACAGAAGAGAAATTATCAAAACATAGATTCATTGACCAAAAACCGTAAGCAGATGTTGGAAAAGTGCTCCAACGATTCTCGGTGCGACGGGGCGCAAAGAGCGCGAAAAACTTACCTTCTCAACACGTGAGGGGAAACGTCCCCGTCACTCAGATCACTGTCAAAATGGACGCGACCGCCCTCTGTCGCCTTCAGGTAGGACTCGCGGCGCATGATGCGTTCATCGTCAGCTGAAATAAGAAATTTAACAGTCTAGTTTCTCCACTTCATACCTTGTAGCAAACACTGTTGGTAAGCCAATATTTTTTATTCACAGCTAATACAAATTAGCCGAAAAACATTCTTCAATTTAAAAGTAGATTTGTTTCATCACTAATTGGCATTGAATTTCAAGAATTAGGCAACACATAATACAGGTGCATAGATTAGTTTATTATTAACACCCGTATAAGCTCATAAAGAATTATGATTTAATGAAAATCATCAACTAAACTGTTAGCCTTCACTCCAGACAAGTTAAGTGAGAACACCACCTGGTGTCTTGACAGTGCAAATTTAAATCTGAAAGCAAAGAAATAGGCATTTTACGGCTGCCAGCGCGCCGCTATATAGAATCGGAAGTGTATGCATTGACAATTGAGTTATTAGGTTTTAGCGAAGGTACTCACCCAGGTTAGTATTTTTAGTTCTCCGCTTTACCACAACTGGTTTGTTATCGCCCCCAATGGCTGCAAAACGAAAGACCAGAATTAGATGAAAAGCATTAAGAAAAAATATTAATTTAAGTTAACGAGTAACAAGATAAAAAAAAACATGTCTTTGTTATTAGCCACAAGGATGCAGAATACACTTGTTGATTAAAACTGAAACACCGAAACCACACTAAAAAGGTTATTGGCTTTAGTAACAACCACCAATGATGATCGCTACCTGATGGTGAAACTGGTCGGCGTATGGGGGTTTCGACAACCGAAGATGGAGGTTTGAGGTGTCGGCTGGGCCTGACCGGCCCTTCCAAATCTAGCTGGTTGGGTCTCGCAGCTTTGGGGGACAACGGAATAAGCGTGGGAGCTGGCGTGATAGAAACTGCAGGAGCAAAATGCATGTGTTCGACAGGTACAGGGATTAGGCAGGATGGTAAATCGGCTTGTGCAGAATCCATGGCTCGGTGACGGTCTGAAGAGAAGAACCACAACAATTTATGTCGCTTCAATTGGGGAAATACTATTGGTTAGACAGTTAAAAATTACCTTTAGAGTCGCCGATGATGGTGTCTTGTCTGCTGATCTTCTTGTCGCTTTGCAGCGCAGCCACCCACGATTCAGCCGAGTTAGAACGGGCGCGTACCTTAATCGCCTCATTCTCTGACATGTCTGCAATAGTGCAAGTGATAAAAACAAATTCTGTGAGACAACAAAAAAATGTTATCGATGAAAACAAAATTATTACAAACATTCAAACTATTTAAGATTAATTGGATTAGAAGAAATCGTGTTTGATGCAAAAAAAACGCGGCATTTTTTAGTAGAAAGGAATCTTGACTGTTATTTTTAAAGCATTTTCAACTTTCCAACGGCTACTAAAGAATTTTCTTAGATTCTATTAATTATATTCCAGTTCAGCAGATCAGGGCAACACTTGGGAAGGTATAGAACGTGCATAGAGCGTTCAATTTAACTATCAGTTTTTATGGACAAAAAATGTTAGGTTTAAACCTAGGGATATTTTTAATAACACCAAAGTTTTTGAATAAAGTGTGCTCTGTAATACAAAATACTCAAAAAGAATTTTTTTAAAATACTGAATATCGTTTGCTAAAGTTGCTACAAGAATATGTACGGGTCGCAAGCGGTAACGACAATCATTGAAGCCGGTCAGTCGCTGAAACATAAAGGGAGGTTGCGGATTAATGGGTCAAAGATTTAACCTCAGTTTTTGAAGAAACGCCTTTTCTGTTATATTGCTTTGCTGCATCTGGTTAGGCTTGCAAAAAAACATGCAAAATATTTACCATAACTATCTTTCTTTTATTCGTAAAAATTACAACATAATGTTTTGCCTTTTTTTGAAACCCCTTTTAAACTCAGATCCATACGTAATTAAACGATATGCGTGTATCATCAGATAGCATCCTACCTGACGTCACGCTTGCACTACAGAAGACTTTCGCTCGAGATGAGTTATGGCAAACAGTTTACATTAATGATGATCTGTTAGCGTAAGAACATTAAGGAGCACAACACGGGGCGTGACATCTAAATTTTGCCTCCTAAAATCGACAGCGTCAATCACCGCCTTACCGTTTGAAAATTGTAATTGAAAACAAGAATTTTGATTTTTCGACAAACATCTACACGTTAACCACTTCCCACGGCTCGCAAACGTAATTTATCTGTTGCAGTCAATGAATTTAATTGTCACGCCCACCCTGCGGCTATCATTAATAAAGACGCGCCGACACCTCTTGCTGACCTGTGGGCTCGCCATACTCTGGTGGTGGTGGGCAGTGAATAAATTTACTTCCAGTGGAAATCATTACATTTCCGGAAAGCTTCTTGGTATCTTTCACCATCTCGCTGCCACCGCTACTGCTTGCGTTGCTGTCTTCACCACAAAATAACCGAAAGAGAAATACATTTTTCTGTTAGCCAACATAACGTTACAAATCTACCTAACAACTGTCCAAATAATTATAGTGCTATGTGTCCCAAAAAAATGACAGTAAAAACAAAGAGATTTTTGGTGGGCCGCATGTTTAGTTACCCTTTAATATTGGTGATAATCAAAATAACCAAAAACATAAAAACTATATTACGGTAGAGGAGCTAAACTTACCACTGCTTTCTAGTGATCTGGAGTCTCTTTGAATCTTTTTGGCGGCGGTTTTGTAGTCGCTTGACCAAAATTCGAATTCTTGAGCCCGTTCTGTCACGTTAGGCACGACCCTTTTAGAACTTATCCGAGCCAGTTCGCTACGATAAAAACTCGTGCGGTCTCCGAGCAAAGGGTCGTCTTCAGGTTGGGCTTTCCCGGTTTCGAACTGGCGAGCCCGCTTATACACCATTTGAGGTCTTTCAGGATAACATCTACAATTATGGTTTTAATTTTAATGAATATAAAAATGAATTTTTGATAAAAATACCGTTCTGCAAATACGTCGTCTTCTAGAAGAGTAGAGCCGTTTAATTGTTCCATGTTGTCTAAATTAGGCGGCGTAGTCCCTTCTTGAATATTGTCCAAATTCAGGAAGTTCATTTTGATTTTTGATGTTGGAACACTCTTTTGTTGAGGTATGTTGGCGGTTCCTCCACTGTGATTCTGTGATTGCAATAGCAAATCCCGTTCGTTCTCTATATCGTTCTTGACTCTCTGGAAGTGTTGATGAGTGGGCTTAGGCGCTGAGTTCTTTGAAGGCGAATCTTGTTTTGGAAGTTCAGTAGGCGGCCACATGGCTCTATCTAATTTCTTGGGTCTACTATAGAATTCTCTTTGAATTAATGCGGGATCCCCAGAAGACATTTTCAAAAATTCTTCTTTCTGTTGAAAACTTTTTCTGTACCTCGTCATAATGGCAGAATCGTCGGTTTCATGTCCTGTTATCGTTGATGTTGAATCGTAGGACGTTAAGCTATCTTTACTGCCATCGGCCAGCGATGAGGCTAGTGAAGATGCAGATTCCCTCCGACCACCATCTAAACTTAAGCGACACCCCGCCGAGTTAGGATAAGACCTCAACGCTGGCATTTCCGTGTGTTGGTTACCGTCTGATGGATAACTAGCTTTCAAAATTTTAGAATTGTTAACAACCATACCGGGGTCGGTGTTTATTGCCGAAAAATCAGCAAAAGTTTCGCGCTCAGACAAAGAACAACCGTCGCTGGCTCTACGACCCCCCATGTTTCTGCCACTTGCGGCCACTTGAGGACGGGCCCTACCCAAACCTCGCCGATTAGGGTCATTGGGACGAATCTTGACCGCTTCCTTGTGACGTTGCGGGACTTGAGGCTGCGCCTCCTCCCGGTAGCAATCAAGATTCTCTGCGCTTTTTTGGCCGCGGTCGTAACCACAACTAACACCGCTACTGTTTGGACCGGGATAGTTCTGCAGAGATCTCCACGAAATCGCGTCCAATTGCACTTCCCCTGGTTGATGATGGTAATTCAAAGTTTGAGCAAGGAAACGTTGCGCCCGCTGTCTGTCGTTCGGCACCGCAGAGTTTTGGTTACTGGCCGGGTTGTAGGCGGTTTCGGCAAAGTACTGTAAAAATTCAATTAGTTGCGAATCTTGGATCGAAGGTAAAAATTATTTACGCGTTGAAGAATATCGTCTTCTTTTGGCACTACGAAGAGGAGGAGGTAGTCGGGGCTGTTTTGGATCAATTGGACGACTTGGGAGTAACTTTTGTCGGTCACTGAGACTCTGTTGACGCCAACCAGGCGATCACCGCAACGTAGTCCAGCTAAGTGCGCTGCACCTCCCACTTTGACTTGCTTGACGAAGATGGTGTCCATAGGAGCGGACAAAGCGCCCACCGCAGCGTGCCTCTCATCGTTTTCCTGCAAAAGAATAAAAATAAAATTACACTCATAACAATCGATTTCAAATTTCTACAAGTTAAAATGTTCTTAGCATATTTTTTTAATGTTTTTACTAATATTTAAAAATTTAGTTTTTACTTACAGCGACCGAGTCTGGAGGGTAGACGATGAAATGACGTAACGTGAAACCAAAACTCTCTCCGATCCGCTTAAGATATAAACCTTTGGGCCCCCGGCTGCCACGTGGAACTGCCACTATCCCGGCTGTATAATTCTAAAAACAAGAAGGAGGTTAAAATGTAGTATCATCATCAAAAATGCAAACAGATAAAAAAGCGCAATCAAAATTTCCCTAGAAATCTAGAAGTACTTTTAGAAAATTCAAATTGTAGCTTAGATTATTGAATTTATTCAATAAGGAAGCACTTTTTAATATCCTCAACTATTGGTAGTGTGTCGTTACTAGCGCCGCCCATCATCTGAGAATTGAAGATAAACAAAATGCAAAAAAAACCAAGGCAACTGAAATGATTTTTGGCATATTACCAACTGCTATTGAAGTAACAGAATGTTAGACATGCGGGAATATTAAGAAGATTATCAAGTCATTATTGTGCACAATTTATTTACACATCTAACCGACGACTAGGAAAACCTAAAATGCCAATCAATCAACTAATCACTTCCCTAACGATATAATGATACCCAGAATTTAATGATGCAAAAAGTTTAGTTGCGTAGTAAATCAATGCAACAACAGAATTTATGACCAAATAAAGAGTCGTGTCAAAACAAGACGGCTTTTTGTAGCTGTCACTCAAATCATATGAATTTTTTAAAGCAAATAATATCGGCTTCAGCATCTAAATTAAGTGAATTCCCTGAACCGTAACACTATTGGTTGTTGTTTCCTTGTTGCAAAACGAAAGTGATTTTTTTAAAGATAATTAAAAATAAAACTAATTTTTAGTAATGCAAGAGAAACCTGTAATTTGCTGCATTCAAATACTACAAAAAAAGTAAAAAAAAGTAACGTCACTATTACTTCCGACTGCATGAGCGATCATGGTAGATGTCTGAACATTTTGAATTTTTCACCTCTCACGCCGATTCCAGATTATAAATGGAGTTGAATGACGTCAGAAGACGTTGACCGTCGTGGCGCACTCGACCAACAAAACCATCGAGAATAAAGCATGCGTCGTGACATAACAAAGGTTTAAAATAACGCTACAAAATTAACGGATTTTAACCCCAATGTGACTTTGAAGGCAGCAAGCATAAAAAGGTTTCTGCTTCAAGGCTATCGAAGTCTCCTTCGGCGACTTTTTGCATAGTGGAATCCATGGAAGTTTTTGCCGTCGTTTACACAGCGAACCGTAGAAGACACTCGAATCTCGAGAGAATGTTAGTACAAGTTTAAATAAACTTTCCACCCTTTTTGTAGGTACGTGACGAACGAATTGTTTCGAAACTCCGATTGAAACCAGGGATTCCGCTAAACCGTCTTATCGCTTAACCAAATTGAATTAGAAACCTTCCCAGTACGGGGATTGGGTGTCTAAAACTTCGGATTATACAGCTGAAAACAGAACTGAGTAGGTATACATTTAAATGATGTTTTCTAGTTGATCGTGGCCGATAACATTAACAACATTAATCAGCGCTCCGAATTCAGTTCCGTTGTTCGTTTATGAATGAGATTAAAAAGCCATCTACAACGGCCAAGATCCTTACGATTGAGGTCGTCACCGGGTGACCCTTTGGGTAAATTCGGTGGGAACGCATACACCAACAACGGTGGCCTTGCTTTTGTGCAGTTTTCTCAACTGATCATGACACAGATAACATTAACGGTGATCGGCAACAACAAATATCGAAACGTTACCATCTCGACATCGAGATCATCCAAGAACCGATGATCTCATCGCTACTGGGTTACGCAAAGCGAAACCGAATCGAGACAATATTGTCGGTATCCATTGATGAAGAAACGTTCCGGCATAGCGAAAAATCAACGAGGCGAATTGTAATGAAAATAATTATCACATAAACAAGTCTGCAAAGTAAGGTCGTGGCGAGGCACGTTATCGTGAGCAATTATCAGGGAGAAGACTGAATAAGTCTCGACTGAAAAAATCAGGTTGTTCATAAATTAATCGAATTAACAAGTGAGAAGGGCCGCGGTGAGAAAAAACAGCAATCGGCCGTGCCCCTTGTTTCAACAAAACAAATCGTTAAAAACTTATCGATGTTGGCGGTGCACGGCTTCCGACAACGGCGACTGAGTGCCGCAAAAATTTGAAGCGACCTACCAATTCTGGAGGATTATTAATATGCATAAGTCCGACATTCAATCAGCGGTCGACACGTTTAAATTTTGGCCGCATTCCGGCAGGCCAGCGATCAGCACTACATGATGCAACAAAACGCCGAAAAAAGCAGACACCAAAGATAAACAGAGAAACCGAAAGCGCTCTGTGGAGCACACCACTTTGGTTATTATTTGTTATAGTTTTCTAGGTTGAAAGATCAAATCACGAATCCAACAAAATTGTCGTTGTTTAAATAAGACGGGATTCAAAATCCACGGAAATTTCTGAACGGAAGGCGCTGAAGCGCGAGAATTTGTACATCGTTTTTAATGGGAAATGTGGTGAACTGGCTGGGCGGAGGACCGGGCCTTGCGGCGCAGCCATTGTAAGTGACAAGACGTTTATCAGAGATAAGGCCGTTTATTCTCGGGCAATTAAACGTGAATGGCTTGATAATATTTACGCCTCCCATAACGCAACGCGATTAGCAATTACAATGACTGCGCTTGGGTACGGATCGTGAATCGGGAAACTGGAACTGAGCAATTTTCTAATCAGCCACAGCGAGAGTTATTGGGCACCACCAAGACGAACGTACACGCGAATAAATAAATGACGCCACGCATCAATAACACCCACTGGTTCGCCATAAAAAAACCGATATGGGTTTGTGGGCTTCTTTTTTTTTGACTCGTTACCTAGACAGAGGCAACCAGACAGCTTGGCGACATTGCAGCGATACAGTTGTTCCAGTCTCGCGAGTTGTGGAGGTTGTCTCAATCTATAAGGACGATTATTTATTAAATTCGTGATTTATCTGCTTCTCCTCGATAAATCATGCACCGGCGACCGTTTAGCGTGTCGAGATAACTTACATGTGTTCTTGCACGCCTGACAATTTGGCCAATTAACTTTGACATTTTTTTCAATAACGCAAGTAATCGATCGGGACGGCAAAAATAATTGCTGCCTATACTGCCAAGGGAATTGACGACGGGACCTCGCGTAAGTAATCGCGCCCGGGTATCAAAGTGAAACTCGTAACCTAAATATTTAAGTAATCGTATTTAAAACAATGACGCTATTATGAAGGGTTAGTCTGTTCGGCTGCGATAGGCGAAACTTTTGCAACAATACTTGATAGACTTTGTCTAAATTTCCCCACTGTCCCAAAAAGGCGTAGTTTCACAACTGATTAGGTTTAATATATGTCAAAATTAAAGTAAATTCGGCCATGGAGAAACATTGTACTTGGCAAAAAATTGAATAACATTCTGCAGGCTTCCCAACTTGGCAAGACCGCAGTAATTTCTCCCTACTACCACTGTTAACAGTCTATAATGTTTTTCTGTTTTGGATTACTTTATTTATTATTTATTCTTATTGTTTAGCCTATTATGTATTCTCTTATAATTATTTCTTACCCACTTCTATTCTATCACCATCATATTATCTTTGAAATTTTTTTAATTCTTACTCATTATAAATTTGTGTACTTAATAATAAATAAACCAAAACAAATAATATTCAAAAGTGATCGAAATTAATAAACCAAATCTGGGTCAAAACCAACGCCATAGAGCAATATTGTAGTTAATTAATAACATTCAGCATACCTCCACCAAAAATCTATCAGCACTGATTTCAACGGCATCGGTAATGCACTCACGCGGTTTGTGTGTCCCTACAAAAACTTTGACTAGGACTAGGCTATACAGCGGTTTCTTTGAATGGTCAGGAATTGTTGAAGCTGGCCTCCAAATTTAAATACCAGCAATCATCTATCCAAAGGCCCGTCTATTTCGATTTCCGTTCGATTCTACTATAATGGTTTCTTTGTTTAATGAATGCCAAATTTCCCAGATAAAAAAAGCTGGCAATTGCCGTGGCGAAGAAGAAAAAACCCGGCGTCTGCTCAACCAGCACGAGTTGACGATGGCACAAGCCCTGTCAAGAATGTGAAAAGTGATCTTGAAATTGACAAAATAGAAGATTTCCTGCCGGACAAAAACCGTTAATTGCTTTCGACATATCTTTTCAATGACGGCATCATTTCAGAAACGTCAAGAATATTAAACACATTTGCTGTCGTGTCGAAAATGTTACATTTGGTTACGATCAGATAGCTCGGCTCGGATTGAAACAACCTTCTTGATGATGGCCTTCACCCTCGTTGCGGATGGCAATTTACGCTACCGATGCGTGCATGGTCAAATAAGGGTTGATGGCATAATGCACGCCATTGTCTCTCTCGGCTAACAGCCATAATTTATTATATTTTTACAGACGGACGTACACGTAAATGCACATACCGTTGCAGACGTCAGACGGAGTTAATGCGATTTGTGTATGGCCTAGAGTGAAGCCGCCAACCAGACGGTGGAGAGGATTCTCGGTAAACTGAAAAAGAAAGAAGTGCCACCAAGGATATTATTTAATTTTTATGACGTCACCGTTACGTCATAAAAATGATGAATTCGTCTAAATAACACATAAACACCCATTTATTTGTGACAGCTTTGATCATAGCGTTAAGATATTTCGGAAAACTCACCCACAGATCACAGAAACCGTGACCCAACTCTACCTACTCTATCTTCAATCTTCAAGTGAATCTTCCAATGAGAGGGACATGGGAGTAAAATCGACTGCTGCCGATGTGAGTGTCGTAACCGTTGCCGAGGAAAAGTATTGGAGTTGTATGGGAACCTAGTATGTGCTGTATAATGATCCATTAAATTTCTAATTTGTGATAGAGCCATTTTTGGTCAAAAAATTATTTATTTATGTTGGTAATTTATGTCACCTCCACTGGTGTGTTGATGTCATCAGTCACAATTACATAATTCTAAGTTTGTGCTGCTAGAAATGTTTCTGATTTCCAAATAATAAAAAATGAAAAATGTATTCTGATTCAATGAGGTTATATTTACCAACCAGTAACCGGCAAGTCATTTTCATATTATCAGATGCAGAACCTGGCTTCTTCAATGATCGCAAGGCATCTGCTGACAGGCTACATAACAGTTATAGGCTTTGAAGTGGCCCAAAAACCCGATACTTGCTTTGCATTATATCAAAAATTACAAATCTATTACAAAACAATAATACAAATATAAAAAGGACACATCTGCTTCGAATGTAGTTTGGTACTTGATTCAAACTTATAGGCGTTTCACTTTTTCTGAGGGTTACTACGGTTACGCAGCTCGGATTCATCTACACTGATCGATCCTCAAACAATTGAAAAGCTATGGCAAACATTTTACAAGTGTTTTTGACTACTAGCATCTAGCTTAATTCTTCCTTTCTTCTTCCTACCAAGTGTTTCTTTTCTTGTCTTCTTTTTTCCATATTCTTTAAGCCAAATATTTAGCCTCCATCCTTTTAATACCTCATCCGCGCAATTTTTTTCCGAGTCAAGTGGCATTAACTCTTTGTTTGAGTCAGTTAAATTTGATCCATAATCACTTTAACTAGCTGATATATAGAATCTACCCCGTTTCCAATATATCTGTATATCCTCCCATATTTTGTCCCAAATAAGTAAATACTGACTTTTCCATATAATTCTAACAATCTGGTCCGTTTATTATTTCTCATTTCGTTAATATGCGTTTCTCCTGTTGTTTCCAATCTCCGTAAATATTTTCCTCTTCGATTTTCCAATTAATCTTCCTTCCTCTATTTTTCAACCACTAGCTTCTAACCTTAATATTTTTTCTTTTCTTTTTTTCTTTTATTTTCTAAATCTATTATGCAAAACTTAAGTTTACAAATTTCATGATTTAGAATATGTTTCTTCCAGTTTTCACTCTTGTTCAATTTCTTTTTTTCTACCCTCATTGTTAGTCATTGTTTGCTTCCATATTTCTGCTTACTGATTCTCCTTGTCTAGTTTTTTCTTTCATTTAGGTTCAATAGCATCCCAGCCCTTGTACTTTTTTAACTACTACCATTAATTATTGACAAAATAATTTTAATTTATCGTCAAATAATAAATAAACCTGACTTAAGTGGAATGTAATTTTAAAAATGTTGAACAAATGTATTTATGAAGAATAAACTGTCGCACTTGTTGTTTCACGGACTTGACTTTTGGTAGTTAACAGGTGCAAGCAACACTTAGGTGAATCTAGTTTAGATACGACCAGTAACGGATTACTGCAATTTAATGCAAGCTTTGACCAATATCGAGTGGTAAAATTAAAGCAAACAAACCGCTTCTAAGTCTGCCACACCCATTTTCTAATAGTTTATAAATAATAATAACAAAGGGTTAGTCAAAAGTTTGAAACCAAGCCTCTCTTGTCTAAAGACTTAAGGAAAAAATGATTACTGTTTATCACATAACTAATTTGAGGCCAGATTAGAGCATATTTACTTACAAAATGGCACCGGCCGTTTTTGCCAAAAGACAACTTTTTATTTCTTCAAATGGCAATGTAGGTACTAATATTTCTATTCGGTTTGACGTAGAGAATTATTCTTAACACATGCGTGGAATTACTTTATTTCTAAATCAAGCCCTTTATTTTTAAATAAAGAATTTTAGATAGGTACCTTGAAAAAAGGCGACACACCCCTCTACAATTCACAGCCGACAACAATATTCGAATGTGACATTTGCGTGACAGTAAATATGTCACATTCACAATAATCCACCGATTGGTATAATTTCATTAGTTATATTATGTTTTTAATTTCTCGTTTTCTGAAAAAATTCCAGATACTTACTCGTAAATCCATTTAATTTTAAAAATATGGCTGATGTCAATTTTATCAATATTCAAAGAGATTAAATTTCAACTCTTTCAGTGATATACAGTGTGTAACAAAAAATACGAACAAATTCATTATGACCGTAAAGTTAGAGCCCAAAGGGTTATAGCAATCCCTTTTCAGCATAGTATCTGAGAATACTTATCAAACATTTAGTCACGTTTTGTAAAAGTAATGATGGCATCAATATATTTTTTAACGGCAACCTAAAGATACGCTTTTTTTTGGTTTAATTTTCTTCTCTTCTCTTTTCAACAGTAAAATACATTTTTGACAAACTCGCTCAGTTAGATCTTTCAGGAGTTTCGGGCCATTTAGGTAAAATTAATTTTTCAAATATTTCTACAAAAAATAATCCAAGACTCTAAGATCTGACTAGACTTGATTTTTTTTTCGAAATTTCTTTATTTGATTAAATTTCAAAGAATTTATTGCAGGTTTTGACGCATACTGTATATAGGTACTATAGAAATCTAGTATGAATGAAGACGACATCAGCGTAGCGTTATATTAGTGATTCAGACGACGCGGACCATAGAGATTTAACATGGGAAATCATAAAGTTGTAATTTCCTGCTCCCCATTTCAACTTATTTAAAAAAAATGTATCTAGTAAAGCTATTCTTCTGCTCACGTGATGGTGCAATGCATGTGATTAATTTAAGGGATAATCAAAAAAATTAGTTTTATTTATTTAAAATAATTTAAAAATATTAATAATAATAATAAAATATTTAAAATAATCGATGGGTAAGTTGTAATGCGCTCCATTTGCAAACAAAAATCAATTGCTACGTAGCCACACGGTAATACTGTCGTTTTACAACTCGGGGTTCAAATCCACTTTTTGAAAAAAATTGTTTTTCAAGAACTTATTATTTACGAACAAACTTATTCATAATTCTTTGCTTCTTCATCATTTCTGATTAATAAACAGTATTAAGGTGTAATTTATTGCAAATTAGACTGCTAGTTTTTTCATCGACAATTAACTGTCACCCCTAATTTAATCATTATTGATAATAAATTATTATTATCAATAATAATAATAAACTTAATTTTAAATGTTAATAAACTTGGTTAAAAAAGCTTGTTCCCAGAAAAAAAGTACGATGTATCAAACGGGAATTGAACCACTTCAATTTGGATCACTAATGTTGCAAATCAAAGCCGTTACCATTCGACTACGCAACGGCCCTTGCGTGGTTTTGAATGGCATGGTTTAAAACGACACTACTGCCTTTCAAATTAATAAAAATGATTTTCTTAATTATCCGTTGAATTAGTCACACGCACTTGCACCTTCACGTAAGCAGAAAAGTATGATCTATGAGATTACATTTTTTTCAATAAATTGAAATGGGGAGCAGAAAATTACAATTTTCCGATCTCCCATGTTAAATCCCTATGGTCCCCTTCGTCTGAATCACCCGGCATATTACTAGTTTCCCTTAAAAATAAATTTGACGAGACGAAAAACCCATTTGCTCCATTTTTACTGTTGGTAAGAATGAAATATTGTCCACTTTTCGGTGAAAAACATGTAACCGCAATTAATATAGAATTTCAAGTAAGTTACATTAATTTCCTTAATATGAGAGCTATATTATAAATATTTATAAGTTAAGTGGCTCTTAACATTGCTGTTACACTACTGATACGATACTACGTGCGGCACTAGATGAGCGAAATGTTGGGCAATGTTATTCAGTAAAAAGTATGTGTAGAGTTTCTGGATCACTATATTTACTATGAAACTATCAGGGATAGTTATGGCACTTTTTAGTCCCACACTTTTCGTTTAATACAATTTTTTTCGGCCGAATCTGACAAAAACTTAAGGAAACTTATTTTTGCACACCCAAAATTGACTAATCTGTCCTATTCCACTACGTTGAAAAGTTTGAACAAAAACACAAAGTTGACTGCAAAATGATGTCAACGTTAAATATCTGCTAATGAAGGTGTTGAAAAAATTGCCCATATTTTTTCGTTTTTCTTCCTACAAAAAGCTTCCAAATGTCGCTGTTATTGATACAGATGTATTTGACGTCAGCGAACCAAGGAAACTGTGCCAGAATTAATGTTTATAGTTGGGATAATTATTTTAAGCGCACTTTAATAGCTACATCTAAATAACAATTCGATGGTACTAATCCCTATTCTTCATCCAAGTAGCGTCACTATAAGATCGAAAAGACTGCAATCAACTTTTGACAGAATTCTATAAAAACCCGACTAAAAATCTAAAGAAAACTAACTATGTGAAGTAAGCAAACGTTCAAAATTGGGTAAATAATTATAACTTTTTTACGGACATCGTGTGAAGGTTAATAGAAAAAGTATTTAAAAAAATTGTTTGTAGTATTAGACGGACATCCTTGCACCAAAGTTGCCTCTTTACTCTTTGTTTTTAAAGACAATTCTGAATTAAATTTGCCAAATAAAGAAAGTAACTGAAGAAAAAATATGTAAATTATGCATACGATTAAAAAAATTAATGACTTTGTCCCCTTTGAAGTGTAATTGTGAAATGAATTGTAGCAATAACTTAATAAATCCATTAATTTTTTTAAATTCTAATATGATTAATTTTCGACAAAATAGTTGACTAAAAAATTCAGCAATTTTGTAAAATAAATACATATATGTGAAACACAATAAAATACTTATTTTTCGGACGTATACAGGGAAGGCCTTCTCTTTCTGTTGGCATGTATTCATGAAAATGTATAGAATAGTTCGTAAGGTTTTCATGACTAACGAAGTACGAGAGATTTAACTTTTCTGCTTGTATGCGTATTCTACACGATGGAACAACAATATTTTAGAAGGTTTTTATAATCAACGAAGGATAGCCACAAGTTAAGTTGTTAAAAAATTATTAACTCCTTTTTTGAATCTAAAATTTTCTAACAATCAAAACAACATAATTTGCATTCTTGCGTAATTGAGTAGCTAATTAGACAGAGAAAAAAAACTACAAAGTACCGGTATGTGAAAATTTCATATTGGACTAGATCGAAAAGAATTATATGATTCAGTGTGCCAACTCCACCTTCCAACTAAATAACCCAAATAGCGTCAATTCCGCAGTGTTCCACTACGCAATTTATTAGCATGTCATAAATGGTTTGGCGAACAGTTAGATCTTTCACTATTTGAACCAGTGACTTAATCGTAACGATTCGAACTCGACGTTTGGTTTGGTGCTGGCAAATTCAGATCCACCTCTTGTCACAATGCGATCTTCATATACTGTTAAAGAGCCCGTGACGAAATGTAACAAACTCCGTTTCATATGGCGATTATGTAAAAGATCCACCGAAAGAATGCCTGATAGCAATTTAGTCTTGTTAAACATATTTTGCGGTTGCCACCGTCAACAATGTCAACACGTCGAAAAACAAAAAGAGCCGTACAATTAACAATTACGGATTTACACATTTCAAAGCAGAAGAGCAACGGACCCAAAATGGGTCGAAAAAATTTCGACTTAATAAACTCGTCTCGCTTTTTGATTGTACAACACCTACGAGAAAGGGTGCGGAGGATTTAATTGAAAAACACGAGCTAATTAATCGTTGAACAAACAACTTTCTTAACTTTTCATTTTCATCGGTCGTAAAAAGAATCAAATCACTACTGATCGGCCTCCTAGGAAAACACGTACGAAATTTACAATTCTTCCGAGTTGGTTCGTGAAGAACATGTGGAATCCCGAAGATAAAAATCGCGATCCGCTCGGCCACGCACCGCATAAATTATTCGCTTAATTAATTAGTTAACAAACGGCGAATCGCACTAATCACTTACCGGAAACCTATGCTCGACTTGCGTTTCCTGTGCTCGCCGGAATGCTTCCTGTAATCAAAAGGTAACGTTAATGGAGGATGATAAGGACAGATGTGGGCGAAATCGGCACCAACACCCAAACCGATAGGGCTAACGTATCAAACCAGGGCGATTTCTGTCCATTGATTGAGATGACCGGTGATTAGAGAGAGTTCAGGAACCGCAACATTTGTTCAGCTTTTGTGTTGACCAAGGGCTTCATCAAGTTGGCCCCCCGTCGATAAAGAACAATAAAAATGGCACAGAAAGCTTGCACCCCATTGCACCACTTCTGAAGTTACTTTTTTACTTTATAAGGTGGGGGGGGGGGCTAACTTGACACTTTTGGAAATTAGCCATATCCACTTGAGAGAAATTTCTAAACAATATAATGGCATTGCACCGAGCTTGCACCACCCGTCCTGTGCCTAGCACCCCTATGGTTACCTAAATATTTAATTATAATTGTGGGGGATGTTTACTTCACAATAAGTTTCTATCCAATCTATAAAATAAAATTAAAATAGGACATATGACTTGCTCTAAACTCGCACCACCTTGCACCAATGCTTTTTCACCTTGCATCCCTCTTAGGCCCGGTATTTCAGTGCTGAGTTAACTTTTGGATTAACTAACTCAAATTAAAGTTAAGCCCAAAATTTATTTTGAGTTAACCAGGGAACCGTATTTCAGTGACTTCGTTGACCATTGATAAGAATGGATTTGGTAATCCACAATATTTCATAGTTGGTAGTCCTGCTAGTAGATTTGACCAATGACATTAGAATATTTTCTGACAGACAACAACAAATAATTTCAAGAAGTGTCGCACGTGCTTTAATTTTTAAGATTATGGCCATGGCCCAATTGAATATGTTTTTGTCCTCTGCCGCGTGCCGTGATCGGTTGAGGTCGTCAAACATCGAAAAGATAGCGCAAGCGCCCTAGTAGTAATCCAAAAAATTTGGGTTTAACTCGTCAACTACTATGAGTTAAGTTTTTGAGTCAACAAAAACTAGTTAAACCAAAAGCTGTCACTGAAATACCCCTAAACGAAAAAATAACTCCAACTCAAAAGTTAACTAAAATAAATTGGGTTAAGCTCTCACTGAAATACCGGGCCTTAGTAAATTTCTTTTTCATTTTATAACCTGGTGTGGGGTCTAACTTCAATCTCTTGGAATATTGGTTATAGATACATTACAGACATTTTTTAACGATATAGTAGTCTTGTACGATATTGTACCAATAACCTTTTGAGTTATACTATTTCTAGTAACTTTCTTTTTTATATTATACTTCCACAAAACTTGTAAACATATGACTAGCATTTGTAAATAAATACTGCGTTACAACGTTTGGTGCCGTCTGTCTGACTGCGGATTGGGTATTTTCACAAATTCAAAGATGAAGATCCAAAAGTGATGGACCAACACTTAAACATCAGTTTCTTCATTTAGGATTTATTTTGATGAAAGTTAATAAAATAAACAGTAAAATGCGAAGTAGATAGGAAAAATAATATCAAACGTATGGGAAAAAATAATTGTAATAAAATAAAAAACAAGAAACAAATAAAGCTAAATAATGCTGTAAAGCGTAGAACACACAAGTAATTAAACTTATCTACAAAATTAATAATAATATATAGAATATACACAATATAATATTACAAATTAAAATTTCAAATAGGTAAAAACTGTTAAGAATAATAAAAATAAAAGTGTGAACTTCCAAGTGAACGGTCTTCTAACAAAACATGTAAACAAGCACAAGGATGATTTTATGACTTTACGACAATTAGTTGAGCTACCCTTGATTTGAAAGAAACCCCGCAAAAGCTACACCAACGAGTTGTAAATGGGCTTTGAGGAGTGAGCCTCGAGCTGGGTAAATCATCCATTGAAAGCTCAAAAGATTTTATGTTGGTTTATTTTTAGGTAACGCATTTTCGAATTGTTTGCTTTAAAAAGTTTAGACCGGATCACGAACTTTTGCCGTTTCTGAAAAAAATAATCTTTCTATGATTTTTGAGAAATGGTTGATTTCTAATGCATATAAGAAATTGCCTCCTTAATGCTTAATTTATTTTCAAGGGACCGGTCAATCTTTTTGGACCTTCGCCTTCGAATTTGTGAAAATATCCAATCCGCAGTCAGCTATTATCCAAACAGACGGCACCAAATGTTGTAACGCAGGATTTAAATACAAATGTTTGTCATATGTTTATGAGTATTGTGGAAGTAATATATAAAAAAAATACCAGAAATAGTATAACGCAAAAGATTATTGGTACAATATGATACAAGTCTACTATATCGCTTAAAAATATGTGTCATGTGTCTATAGCTAATATCCCAAGAGTGTCAAGTTAGACCCCACACCAGGTTTTAAAAAACCAATTCACCAAGAGGGTGCAAGCTGAAAGGTGGTTGGTGCAAGGTGGTGCAAGGGTGGTGAAAGCTTTCTGTGCCATATTTATTGTTCTCTATCGACTGGGGGAGGCTACCGTCAAGTTCCCCCTAAATATTTACCATAGGTGCAAGCTTTGCTACAGGTGACATATGAAATTAAAAATCACCTCTGGGAGGGAGGGATCAACTTGATAGAGCCTCGGCCAAGAGGTTTTTGGATCAACGATTATCTACTATCCACGTTCAACTATCTACATATCTTATGCACAAATTTCTCAATCCCAGTTTCAATCAAATCCCAAAAAAAAACGGGATTTTCAGTTTTCAACAAAAGAAAGTATAATATGCTTTTTATGAAAAAGTATTGTGAATGGAAATGTCTTCTTACACAGCGAGATCAATTTGAATTTGAAAATAAAAAATTAAGAACAACACAATAAATTAAATTCTAGAAAACAAACAAAGTGAAACCAAGAACTCAAAATAATTAGACAATAAGATACGCGTACTTTCTATTTTCTACGAAAAAATTCTCTCAAAAAAATGCAGGCGTTAAAAAATGCAATTCGACTGCCGGCAGCTATCACAACAGCTCAAAAAATTTAAAAATCAGCGCTCGAACATTTTCGGGATATTTCGGGACCCCGAATTGCGCGTATTTTAATCGGGATCCCGGGATTTCCCTAATAGGAATGCAGTATCTCCCTGAACTGCTGCGTTCAGAGAAACTCCGCCATAAATAAATAATCCAGTGTCCGCATGCGTCTAACCCACCCTTCAATAATGATGGCGACAGTAGTTCGTGATCCTCTCAATACGCTTGCACAACTTAATAAACACATCCACAAGGCTGCTGTTTCCTCTCTCGAGCTACTAGCATAATCATCATCCTCCAACAAAAAACTTTTTCGATCATCGCAAAAACCGATCCAGTTAGAGGTATTACAGTCGGATTGTTCGTGCAACAACTAGGTTACCGTTTCCGTGATACTCTAAATGATGGCATCTGTAAAAATCACGCACTATTAACACCTGCATAACTGTATTTACAAGATAGAACGTCTCGGAAACAAAGCATGCGTGTGGAACAACATGCAAAACAAAATTGGTCCACATGCCAAATTAGGAAGACGCCAGCCAGGAAAGTACCGGACGAGTTCAGAATGTTGCGAAAGATTTTTTTCCAAAGACACCTCTTGCAACCGCTCCCCCAAGCTAACCTGATTTATTGCATCTGACGCGACTCATGTAAGGAGAATACCGACAATGAATCGACCGCAAAATGTATGGTGTACGTATCATAAATAATAACAGAATTATGACTTGGGACTTGCAACAAAAACACAAGTAGAAGCTTGTCAACTGATCAGGAAGCATTTCGGGTTGATTGCATGTCAGTATAGATACGTGATAAGACTAAGACAGGCAGGAAATGGTGGCAAAGGTTCCAATCGACCAGATATAACGTTGTGATTTATAAAGTTGTCATCGGATTTTGTTTCAACACCACATTAACTACAAAGAGTAAAGGCGACAATCGTTGCAATTGAGCAATTCCGCATAAAGAAATGTTGGTAACTAATTGCTTTATCACTGTGCGACGGAAAAGGGTTAGCCAAAATTGGAAAGTAAGTCCTTCTTATCGAGGTTATCAAGAAGCGTGTTTAATATATAGTCATTCTTGCAAATGACGTTCAGCTTACATTTCCTATTTTAATATTCTGCATTCAGACCTGACAAGCCTCCACTGAACACCGAACTCGCCCAAATCTTCAACAGCTTCCATGTCACATAGTACTAAAAATAAAGTGAATATTGACAGGAATTAAAAAATACAAGAAACTAACGCATAAGAAGTACGAATTTACCTTAACGGTTCGATCACGTGAATGATCAGCGTTAGTAAGGAAAACATAAGCAGTTCATGTAGGTAAATAAGATATTAAGTAAAGACTGAGATGAAACACTTTTATAAACACACTAAAGGTTGATGCACACTATACGGTACATTTCCTGTACGTTTCCAATCCGTTTCCTTTCCGCTATAACGCGTTATATGCACACTATTCCATTCAATTTCAGTTTCGACAGTATGTAAGAACAATGAAGTGGTCAGAAGAAGATCTGGTGCTCTGTGCTATTATTTTAGACACGGAATTGAAAACGAAAAAATTGAAAAGAAAGCGTCGTATGTGGGTCCACAACATGTTGAAAAGTAGAAATGCAGAGAGCGAATATTCGACTCCGTTTAAGAAATTGACAGACGATGAAACTAAATTCTTTCAGTATTTTCGAATGGCAAAATTTTAATTCCAAGAACTGTTGCGTTATGTTGAAGAGTCCCTTCAACGACAAAATACGCCATTTAGGGAGACTATAGATGCAAAACAACAGTTATGTGTTTGTTTAAGGTAAGAATAAATTCCTTAAAAAATAATATAGATTTCTCAAAAATAAAGTAACAAAAATTACTGAACTAAAATATACTTTTATAAAATAATGTTCTAACAAAAATAATAACATAAATTGGAAAACAAACGAGATTATTTTGATAGTGGGTCCACTGGCTAATTTTGCTTACATATTAGTATATTCTGGGTTTTTCCTATCATAGGTAAAAGCTGAGAAGTATTCTGATGTTGTGGAATCTGTGTTAGCTGGGGAAGGCATGGGTGACTGCAAAGACTGGCTGGAAGAATCTGATAGAGCAAGAAAGGGTTCATATTGTTGTTGCTGCTGCTGCTGTAACTGGCTGTGCTGTAAAAAGGCTGGTGCCTGTGTAATTTGCTGCAGTTTTAGGTCCTGTACGATTTTTGTTTCAGCCAAATTTCGATAGTAAGGACTAAATCGCTTTACTTTTTCAGAGATACTCTGAAAAAAACTATCTGTGGGATGTTGAGAAGGAGTGCTTTCATTTTTTTGTTTAGAAAAGAGATATTCCATTAAAACTGAGGAAGCAGTTTCGTTGGTTTGATTCTTTTTTGGTGCATGCGTTTAAATTGCCCGACCCGTAGCGTTGTTGGCAATAATATCTCACTCGCTGTGTTGGAAAATGTTTCATTTTCCTCTTCAGTTGGATTTTCATTGTCAGTTATATTTTGCGTTGCCTTATCTGCAGTATCTTAAGATTCTTCGACATCAGTATTTTGAAGATGGCTTAAAGTACTTCTAGGTCGCATAAACGGCAACAAAAAGCTCATTTGTTCATAGTACCTCCACTTCTTCATCAGTGTACAACCCTGTCCAGATTTAGTTAGAGTTTTTTTTATAATTCCTAAATTGGTCACGCAGCGCATTCCATCTACCTTTTGCAGTGGTGCCTACAACAATTGATTCAGTAAAGTTTTCAGATTTCTAGGAACGGGGGACTCATTTCGTACTATGGCATTTAACTATAAACTTGGACATTCTACAGTTTGTCGTATTGTGAAGGATGTATGGAATGCAATTATCAAAACAATGTCAAACAAATGGCCACCAATACCAACAGAATCGCGTTGGAATGAAATTGCCGAAAAGTTCTGGAATATATGGAATTTCCCAAATTATTTGGGAGCATTAGACAGAAAACATGTAGTAATTGCAGCTCCAAAAAATAGTGGATCCAATTACTTTAACTATAAGAAAACGTTTTCAATAGTACTGTTAGCTCTTGTTGATGCCAAGTTATTTATATTGATGTTGGTTCTTATGGAAAAAACGGCGACGGAGGAATCTTTGCAAACTCAACTTTGGGGAAAGGGTTATTGAATGGTACTTTGAATATACTAGCTCCTACCAATTTACCCGGCACAAATTTAGAGGCACCTTATGTTATAATAGGCGATGAAGCCTTTCCTTTAAAAATAAATTTACTTAGACCATACGGTTCTGCCCAGGAGAGGACAGAAGATTAAAATCTGAACCCCAATATGCAGATAAAATTGTGTACGCCACGTGCATTGTACACAATTTTATAAAGGGATCCAATTTTTGTGAACCACCCACATCTACAACAACAAATACAAGTTTGACCCCGATGGGGAAACAGGCGGGAAATGCAGAGAGTGTCGCATTTCAAATCAGAGACTTATTTAAACAATTCTTTAATTTTGATGCTGGCGCAGTTGAGTGGCAAAACGAGATGGTATAAATATTATATTCTAATTATGTAATGTTTAATATTTACTAATAAAAATATTTTACAAATGATCTTTTTTATTAGTGCATCACACTTACCTGTGATATTTAATTAATTGCCAACTTCCAGCCAAAATTTTTCTTTGTAATTATTATCACTGTATTAACTGTCTTCCAAATCATATAATACGTTATGCTGTTTAACTAATTCAATAAGTTCTTCGTCGTTAACTATCGGTCTTCGCCGGCTACAACCTAAGTGTCGGTGCACACGGACGTATTTTTACGCTGCGGTAAGGTAACGTCGACGTTGCGTTACCGCAGAACAGTGTTTTTCGAGCGGTGCACGCACAGCGTTGTTTTAACGCACGTATTTCAAGAAGACAAATTTTCAAGATGGAAATCGAGTACGAACAATGTGTTTTTTTTGCGTATTACCATTGATTAATTATTTCTAAGTAAGAAGTCAATGGTATTACGTATATAAGTTTTATATTTGTGAAAAGAAACCATTTTTAATTGCTTCCTCTTTGGTTTCGAAGTCGGGGATGAGGGTAGCACAAAATTCTATTTAAGCCGCAGTTTCCTTATTTTCATTTTTGTAGTCTTCACTACCCGTATTTTAGAGCTCCGCATGTCTCCTCATCTTTTCAATTAATAATTCAGTATCAATTTCATTCTGCGTATTTTCAACGCACGTAGTTGTCGCTCGTGTGCACCAAACGCTTTACGATAACGTACTGCTTCACCGCAACGACGTCAAAACAACGGAACGGTGAGCAGTCACCGCACGTATAAATTTCAACGCTGCGGTACCGTCGAGCGGTGAAACCAGAGAGGTGAAACAACGTCAGCCAACGTCGACGTGTATCTGCGGGACGTGCGTATTTTTACGCTGCGTTACCGCAGCGTACAAATACGTCCGTGTGCACCGGCACTAATTCAATAAAGGTTGATGCACATTATACGTGTCCCTTCCGTTCCGTATACGTTCCATTCTACTTCCGTAAAAATTCGTTACTATATTAAGAAATGGACGTATACCCACTTAACGTTCCGGTACCCACCGTTTCCGTAATTTATGGAAGGCGAGCATTGTTTTTGGAACGGAGCGGAACAGGTTGTGACAGGATTTGGATAGTGTGCACATTGGCACCGGTCCATTTCATTTCCGCGCCTATTCATCTTAGGTTGTAGCCGGCGAAGACCAAAACAAACATATCAATATAGTAATCGATAATATATCAATTAACTCTAGAGGTGGGAATATCTAAGAGACTCACGCTATTAAAAAAAATATAACGCCTAAGAACCCCTGAAAAAAATTGATGATTGACATCGTCAAATGTTTAAAATTTGCGGTAGGCGCTAATTTTGAAACTCTCAGAAGTACCTACTGCCATACCAAATCCATGTGTTTTACATTTTTTTTACGTTTAGGGTCATTTTAAAAATTTCAAAACTTTGGTTAATTCTTGATAAAACATTCAAAAAGAAATCCGAAAATAAATCAATATGTTAATGGGTAAAAGTTGGACTGACTGTAGCGGTTGAGCTGTTTTACTAGCATGCAGGATATAAAATCACCCAGCAAATGTTATATCCGAAAAAAATCAACTTCGAGTAAGAGCTGGCTTCCAAGCAAGGGCATCGCCTTACTAGAACTAGACGCTCTTGCACTGTGCTACGGGCAGACCACTCCTCTTTCGTCCCTCGTATCAGTCCTTTGACTCTCTACTAGTTAAACTAGTTAGATTCTAATACAAAGGACAGTGTTAACAAGTTTTACGTTTTAATGTCGGTCATCTTTGAGATCTTTAAAGTTTGATTGATATCTGTAGTTTATGTAAAAGACAAATTAAATATCTGATAAGAGAGAAAATTTCAAAACTTTCTATAATATACTTCTATATCAAATTCAATCAGGGTTAAAAAAATGTTTGACGGTTATTTTTGAGATTTTAAAACTTCAAGAAAATTCAGCAATTTAACGCCATTTCCCATGATTACTGGTTAGACCTAAATCTTTAAGCTAGTAAAATATTTTAACAACTGCATTAAAAAAAATTACAAGAAACATCATCATAACATACACTAACCTACAAAAATGTATACAGCGCATTTGCTATATTATTTTTATTAAACCGCAATCGCGGCTTTTACGATCTAACGATTGTTGTTATTTTTTCCCGGAAAAATATTGCTCAGTCCAGTTCCCCGATCGTAACTTATCACATGCGAACACCGGACTCTGATAACAATACTTCACTACTTACAATTTCACTTATAATTGTTTTAATTACAGGATGTCTATTTAGTGACCTGTTCAATACATATTTATTTGCAACAGAACTTCCCAGACTTGAAAGGTTTGATGTCGACTTGTGCTAATAGTGTAAATAATGTTTGCTTAACATTAAGCCACGTTAATTATTTATTTATACAACGTGACTAAGAATAGTTCACTAGAACAAGACGATCGCATCATCAGGTTCGCTCCAAATGGAGACCTCTGATTTATTTGATAGTGTAGAAATTTTCTTCAGGAATTTACAAATATTTTATAGCAGTAGCCTCAATGTGGAATCATTTATTTGTTTGAAGTTAACATCGATAAAAAACAATATCATTCCTCTAATGCTGGTCGGTAACGACCTTGAGGTCCACCTCACTGGATATTTATTTCATTTGTTGAAACTTCACTGGGCCGTGTCGTTGCAAACCTTTCACGTAGCTTTGCGTTTATCGGTTCTTCCTATTGGGAACCGCAAGTAGCAGGATCGATCGTTCTGAACGGAAACCTTTGCACCTTACGTGCTGTGAATTGTAAACCTCGTCGGAGTCTCCCTGTCTGGTTGTTTCCTTCTTTACTGCAAACTTTAGCTTTAAATGCCGACAACGTATCAGCCGCACTAGCGCAGAAATCGAATTAATTTTTGCATGGGTATTGTATGGTGATGTTGATGTTGTTGCACCATCAAGGTGCTCTTGAACCGTGCACAATAATAAATTGCAACACCCTACCATTAATCGATTGTTTTCGTTATAACAATTATTAACGAGCCATGATGGCTATAGAACCATTCATTAACTAATTCTTAGTTTATTGGTAATTTCAAAATTAGTTTTTGTAGGAAGTAATTTGTTAGGTATCTGACAACGCAGTAAAGTTTTCAACAATCTCAATCATTAATATTAGATTTTGCGGGTCTCGATGGGAAACGCCAATGAAAGTGGATAAGTCGACGTTTCCTAATTAATGAAAGGACGGGTTGACGAGAATTCCAACACGTCCGCTGTTTCCGACTTTCTTGGTGGGAATATTTATAGAGAGATCATTTCGGACGTTTATTTCGCTACTAACCGGCGATTATTCGGAAGGATAACCGTGCCTCCGGTTAAACACGACAATTGAAGCAACCTATGTAGGACACAAAGCGAGATCGGTACGTGACGGTAATATTAGTTGACGTTAAAGCAGCCGCCCTATGTGAGTCGCACGTCAAATCACCGGATTATGCACACCTCTCCAGGGTAATTGAATGATTTTTAACGGATTATCGCCACGATAAATAGTAGATATTTCAAAAAAATGTGGCTTAAAAGTGGAAGAAGTGATTAGATAGCGATCACCCAAAACCTTCCATTCAATGCCAATTTACTTAATAGTGCTGCCTACTCGACAGCGCTAGCAATTCAACGCGATGCACTATTTTTAGATCTGAATAACATCTTACAGAGGATCTGCTTCGGTAAACCACGCTGATAAACAGGCGGACTTTAATTATTTTTATTGTTTAGCAACGACCCGAAAGGTTAACATCGTTAGCCACCTATGGAACTCAAAAGTCTACAGTCCCACAGTGATTAAAAGTGTACCCAGATGCAAACCATTCTGAAAACGGTTCAGTTGCAGCAAACGGGCGTCTTATGATAAATCTCTCCTTGTGACTATCGAGAGTGGAGACGACAACCAAGAAAGTTAAGGATTCGAAGGTCTACAAAAATTAGAAGCAGCGTTTTTGAAGAATTCGTTGCAGTCAACACTTTCTGGCGAAGGTTGTGATATGACGATCCAAACAACCATCAAGATCATTGTTCAACAGTAACTCTTTCGTTGAGGTCAAAAGATTTTCTCGTAGCGTTCATAATGTTGGATTACTTTATTTCACCATCATCCGTTCAATCCCTTCTCCATAGCTACATTCAGCACGCCATCCAGTCAAAAAGACCTGTACGCCCTATGGCGGCCAGATGTAAAGCAGAGTATTAAAAAATCTACAAAATTGAAAGTGCAACAAAATGCACAGTTCTAGAAGAGGTCCTCTTACAGCAGACGTCTTCTAGGGAAGGTGCCAATATGACTTTCGAAACAGTAATTTAAAAATGCGAAAAATTTAAAGGTTCTCACGAATTAAAAGTGTCTTGACATCCACCACTTAAGCGCATGTCTTCTTAGAAAGGTCGTAATATAACAACTGAGGCGACAACCATGGAAAAGTAGACGTATTTTGAAATGAGAAATTCACCTCAAAATAAACAGCTGCGGAACTCTAAAAAAATTATATTCTCGGGGCATATGGTTTCAAACTGTACTTACAGAAGTCTATAAGTACAGTTTTCAATTCACTTAGCGCTAGATGTCTGATCACGGTCGGATTAAAAACTTCTGTTGCAGCAATATTATCTGGGTGAGATAGGTGGACTTTTTACAATCGCGTTGACGTAGTAGGATAATAATAATTACTTCATACTGTACATATACGTTATGATTTGGTTTGTTCAAGTTTTGATTGGTGCACCATTGCAAAGCAACAATAAAATCTTAAGTTGAAGGCACGTATTTCTACGTTTTGTGATGGAAGTTGGATTTTTATTTTATAAATTGAAAGCTATGCTCATGTTCACTTGTTTATGTTACCACTGTTGACACGACACTTGGCGAGTTACAAACAGTTGCTGTTATTTTAACATAAACCCAAAGATCTCTATTTATTACAAACCACAGTCTAATTTCACCAAGCAAACCCACAAATTTCCCTAATATCAGTATTCATAGTGTTCAGGTTTTTCCTTACAAATTTAAAAAAAACATTCCATAAGCAATGAAGAATGAAGGAATTATTAAGGGATGGCGACAATAAGCTAAGTTTTTGAAACAACTATAAAAGTCGACACGATTATTTTGTCCTTTTTTAAAAACATAATTGGTCTTAACAGTTCTCAAAATCCACCATCATAAAAACAGACTGAAGCTGAAAGTAAGGTTGAAAGCTACCTGCGTGTCATGGAGAAATCTTGCGTAAAAAAGATCTAAATTTGAGTTAAAATGATTGCAGTTGGTAACAATAGATACTTCGTTCCTGTCAACAGTGTCCAAACGCTCAGCATGAAACGTACAAATCTGTACTTCAACTCAAGCCTGGACTTTCCTTCTATTTTTGCCACTATAATGTTTGTAATCAAAGCCAGATTTTAAAGTCCCCTTTTGTAATATCGACCTTAAGATAGAAGTACTTAAAGTGTTTATCAACTCTTACATTAATTTGGATGGTCATCCCACTGCTGCGCCGTGAATTAGGCCAAAATACCCGCAAATCACCCATATTTCCGACTGAGAAGAGCTTTAATGCATCTGGAATATTTTGTTTACACCATAAATCAAGTGGAAACTTTAGCGTAAACGAAATTAACAATCAACTTGTTCATTTGCAATTTTTTACTTTAAACACATGTTATTGTGTTAAGTAATCTTCGACCACCAAATCGAAACGAGGGTTGCTTAATTGTATCAACGCAATGTCATCAATCACAATCAAATCATGACAGTCATGAATAAAAAATTAAGGTATATCCCCGCATAACATTTTTGATTCTTCTTCTCAATACAACCAAATGACGGATGATGCACTCGGATTTCTCTCATTACAATAAACGTTGTTTATGCTAAGTGGTTCTTTATAAACCATTTAAATATGTTAATCCGAAAGACATCGGTAGATGTATCATTGCATACGACGTCCATATCTGAGAACCTTCTTCGCGATTGTTTATTTTACCTACTTAGAGCCACGCGAACGCCAGATTTATGTCCGTTTAGAGACAAGTGCGCACTTTCCTTTGCGTTTTTCCATAAGACATGGGAAAATAGAAATTTGCAAGTAATCACACGGACGAACGCAGCTTAATAGCCGTTTAATGCAACAATAATTTCGTCGCAAAATCCTTTTCCTACAGATATTTAATATCCGCAATGAAATTTGAAATCTACGAGACCTGCGTGATTCGGCAACCCCAAACAATTTTCCGTCTTTTCTTTATGAAATTCAGGTACTTTCCTCGTCCTCTTAGGTTACCTACTCGCATATCTTTCCCGATATTGTTTCCTTTGCCTATCAATTTGCTTTCGATAGTGTCAGTTATCAACACGTCGCAAATGTTATGTTCATAATAATTGTCATGCGAATGCACGTGCCGTATTATAAGTTAATTGTGTGCCATTACCGTTTGAATATTCCAGCAATTTGCCATCGAAACCGTCTGCTTTCCTTGAGTAATCCCAATGACTGGGATTACTCGAGATTACTTCGAGAACGAAGGTGTCTTCTATGCCTAAATTTCTAATAAACATCGTAATGTAATTGGCGACGTAAATACACAACAACTAGTATTGGAGATAGAAAGCTAATGACATGCAAATAAAGTGCATTAATTTATTTACGTTTCCGTTAGACCTACTTCGCTCTATTGCCACCATGTTCGGCTCTAGCAAACCGCGCAAGCCCGCCCAAAGTTCGTGCAAATTCAACAAGAAACTAAATGATCAAATAAGAATTTTACAAAAAGTCACTGACGAGCGCCTTCTTCAATCATCTCATCTGATCGGTCAGCTTCTTTTTGCTATTTTTTCAAGATGTTGTAATGTCATCATCAACCCCGTCGTTTCCATCTAGGTACGCCACTAATTTCTCGGTTTATAGTAGGTAGTTAGAAATCTTTTAGTCACGACTTTTCATAGGATTGATTTTATTCTGAATTAAAGAATAAAAGAACGCCAAAATAGACTTCTCCATATTCAAATAAATATACTAAATAGACTAGAGGGTTCCACTTACGCCTGTAATGAATTATATTTTTAAAATAAAATAAATATGTTGATTGTCAGTATTTTTCGGAAGGAAGTTGAAACTGAACGTCGGCGGGATATCGAAAGATTTATCCATTTTAATAGCCTATCAAGCGACAATAAAAAATTTAATAGTTGGAAAGTAACACTGATTTTAAATGTTTCAAAATAACCATAAAAGACAGAAAAGTGTTTGCATCGATTTTTGGGTGTTCTTACATTAAAAGTAAAATTTAAACCTTTTACGTAGCACCTAATGCTTATTTTGGTTCCCTCCATCTTAATTAAAAGCGTGACAAGCTTGAACTGATCACCACATTAACTAAAAACGTTGTACAAAGATGCAGATTTTCAAAGTATTTACCCCCTTATACATGGACTATCATAAACCGATACTAAGACCATTGTATATGGATTATACAACGCTAAGACTATACTCCGGTTGCACAACCGGGACGAGAGTTTAACAAGCCGTTAGCGCTTCTTTAAAAATAATATTTCATTAATTGGTCAGCCGTTTGTTGCATTCTGTAGGAATTTAACTAACATCAGCCTATCAAAATTTTGACAAAATTTTAACCACGCTTTGTGCAACCGGAACTATGTATACACTGCTTCTAAAAAATGTATCCCATTCCATGACGACATTTTTAAAGATATATAACACTTCTGTGAAAGTTTATAAAAATAATAATTTTATTTTCTCACATGTATTTGTCATTTTCTCAAATTTGTATTAATGACTTAAAATGAGAAATCAATCTTTAAAACCCTATAATTGAGAAAGGCACTGCAATTTTTGAAAACTTATTAACAAGAGCACAACTTTTCAAAATCTTCGTAAACCATTTTCAATAATTTCGTCACCAATGTTGAAATTTGACGGTGGTACGTATTGCGTCAACTCATTGGCGATGTACTGAAAACAAAATTCCCCTGCACAGAAACAGGAATAGGCATAATTGAATAAGCTAAGCTATTCCTTCCACTGGTGATGAGTAGGCACCTTCCCTCAACACATCTAACATATCTGAAATTGTTAACGGTATAAGGTAAGTCGAGTCGCGTTAGGACATTTTCCTTCAATATAGTATAGCACGGCTGACACAATGCAAAATTTTTATGCAAATAATTTATTAGTGAAACTACTAAATAATCATAAAGCGATAGGAAAGAAAGTTTTTCAAACTAGATATTCAGTAAAAACTGACAGATAGGTACAATATTATTTCGCCACAAACGTCCCTTTTTAGCTGCTACTCCAGATGAAATTAGGAAAGCGGGAAATGCTATGCAAAAGGGAACGATGTATGAGCGAGTATGATATTTTCTGCTAGGAGAAATATTACGTAAATTATAATTATGCACTTGATAATTAAAAAATCACAACTAATACTGGAGAACAAACTATTGATCTATAAAACCGCCCTAATATCAATCTAGTCTTACAAAATGCAACTTTAGAATGCCGCTTCAGAATGAAGTCTCTCGAGAATGCTGGTATGTGCCAAATACAATAATATACAAGAATTTGTGCGCACTTTAAGCTAGACAATAAATTCAAAAATTTAGTAAAAAGGCTGCATTTTAAGAAACTTGCAATCTATCTACTGCACCTTCATACATTAACTTGCGGTGTAGAGGGATAGGAGTCACCGAGCTGCAGCGTGTCTATGTATTATTTCTCTTTTTTAGTATTCAAATTCGGGGTGGTGGAGCTGCAGGTACACAACATTCGCTTTCGGTCACCCGTCCAATTCAATTCAATCGTTGCTCGGCTCGCAATGTCCAGCCCTTGCAACGTATCAACTGTCTTGCTGCTGACTTATTGGATAATTGGTTAGCAATATACAATTAATTGCTTGTTAATTGTTGAATATACCTATACATAATATAGCTTTAGAAAATGAATCCTTATTACCTTCAATAATATGACTAGTTAAAAAGAACCTTTCTTTTCGGTTGACTATACTTTTCTCTTTGGCTAACCTATCTACATTTTTGCAAACCACGAACTGTCGGGATTTTACAAAGTTCAATATGTAACATTTTTAACCTCTGCTCGGGGGGTTCCCTTGACCATGACATCTCTAAACAGACGTCGATTCACGTTCAGTTAGTTGACAAGTGTCAGAACATAAACGACTTAATAAATTTCACGACCAGTCAACAATATTCTTATCTATATCGAAAACTACCAAGAAATGTGTTTGTCTTTGTTACGTTTTATGCAAAGGTACAGCAGGCTGATAGTTATCATTCGCTACACCTAACACAGTGAACCACCTCCTTAGAAGCGAGTTGGTTCAGCCCTACGCACATATTAAAGGGCGTCAATAAAAGAACAGATATATATTTTAGTTTTTAATAGTAAATAATGTTATATGACAGTCAATTCATTACGTTTTGCCAAGTATTTAAAACAGAATAGTCAGTAAAATTTTACTTTTTTCACAGTAAAAAACTTGAAGATGATCAGTAATACATTTTTATTATTTTACTGCAGTCTTATATTGTTCACATTACTTTTACATTATTTACTACACAAATTTACTATACAATTAGATAAAAAAAAGTGATCATTTAATTTGTCGTGAATATTAAATAACTGCAAGGTGCTTGAGTTCTTTTTTTAAACAAATTAGTCTGGCTTTCACCACCGATAATTTGGAAACTATTTGACAGATTGACCTGAAATGTTAGGTTATGTACAAAAGACTCCCACCGTTAAAGCCCTTGTCTAGGTCAATTCGCAAATTTTAATAATATCTTCCATACAATGGGGTGGGGTGTAATGGTATGATTTTGAAAGTTCCAAAGTTACAGTTATATTGATATCCACTCAGCGCAATTATTGGTGTTCCTTCTAAAGGCTTGAACTTAGCAGCTTCATTCCTTTTGAAAAATTGAAAAATGCAAAGGTGATAATTTAGTACCGTCTAATACACAATAAATATTTTAAAATCGAAAGTGCTACAAAAATAAACCGGTCCGCATAGTCAGAAGTAACATTTCAAACAACCTGATCAACGTATTTATAATTACGGCCGTTTATAAATAAGAGCGAATCCAATGTTTTATTTTGAAATAAATTTCCATATCTTTCTACAAACAATAAATTACGTTACGACATTGGCATCGATCCAACGCTTTGATTTATTAATACTTAGCGAAATTGCCCCCATAAACCGATTTATCAGGTTACCTCCCATCATCACCTAGAAAAACTCAGGTATACCAGGCGTCGCGACACCGCCTCAACAATAAATCGCATACCAGGAACACGTGTACAAAAGTCTAGAAAACATCTCTATAATCGAGATCCGTCATCGACGACAACAGTTAAAGAGACGTCGCGTCGTAAAAACTCAAATTAACCTATATGACACGCGGTACCTCAACGACCTGAATCGCCCACGCCCCCAACAGCTTTTGGCAACAATAGCAACAAAGCCGTCTAGACTTTTCGAAAAAATCGGGAATTTCTGTTTCAACAGCGTTAATTGTCATTTTATTTCTAACTAAAGAAACATACGGTCGATATTCCAAACTCACCTAGACTGATGGAAGCTAGCTAACAACACGTTTGAAGCTCCACCTCGAGAAGGAAAAATTGAGTAGGTTCATTTTTATTGCGTGTTGTTTGCTGTAGGAGCTTTTTCCAATTAACTCGGTTTCTTGATTTATGCCACCAGCGATGTGCTCATTGTAACATGCGCTAGTCACAACAAAGGTGAGATTTCATTTACTCTTTGATTTCACGTCGCAACAACGGTGATCCCAGATCACCAGACTCCAGTGGAAATTGACAATTTGAAGCAATAAGAAGAGCTCAGAAAGAAAACCTGTAACCGCCCTGTCACCATTCGTTGATGATACTAAACTACATGGACTATGCTTCAATCAATTATTACAAATTGGGAAAAAAGAATTGTAAGAAAAATTTTAATAAAATAATCGAGGGTGCGTGGCACGGAGAAATTGCCTCAAAGTTAGGTTATAGCGCTTAAATGAGATGAAAAACTCAGTTTGCTTAATAATTATCAAAGTAGCTGGGTTGAGAGTGCCGAAAACAGGGAGAGTACAATCTCCAGGCCCGACAAGAACAGGAAGAATATACCATTAAACTTTAGTTAATCTAGATTTTAGTTTAAGTATGAAAGCTTCGACTAATTTGAATTTCTATATTGGCAGCAAATATCATTTTGGAAAATGGGAGTAAACTGAGATTGCTGTTAAAAATTGGTTTATGGCATTCGTGAGAAAAATTTTGATCACTTGTTGCATTTCCCACAAATCAAGTCTTAACCAATCCATATATTTTCACACAGCAACTCCATATTTCTTGACAATTTGCTTACAGTAATAGATCGACAGTTACTGTTACTGTCACCCAAATGTCCGTTACCTTGTAATATTGTTGTCGACTGTGAATTGTGATGGTATACCCTATTTCCAGATAGACCAAAGTGGGCATTTAAAAAGATAACGCAAATTTTCTTTATATTTAAAAAAACAGTACATGTAATAATCATTGGATACACGGTACCAGTATTTCTCCTCGGCTAAAAAAAGCATAGACAGCAAACACTTTGCTGAAGATGGCAATTCAAACGAAGATGTATGCTCATTTTCGACTACCTTTCTCATATGTTTTATGCCTCGTACACACTACAGATGCAACGTGTAATGCAACGTGCAATGCAACGTGTGTGGACGGGCGTTCTGCGCGTGTTGCCGGTTGATAAGTTTGTATAGTTTTCTCCTCTGGTTGCATCTCGTCATTAGACTCATCTCATGATTTAACTTCCAAGATCATTGCTTCAACTGCTTTTACAAAATCTTCTAACATACTCCAGTGTTAACTCATTATCTATATTCAAAAAGTCTTACACATAATTTTTCTCTAACTCTAATCTATCCGTCCTTTTATACAAATCAGTCAAAATTGACAAGGGTATATCATCTTCTTCCTCAAAGTTATCAGTTTTAGATGCATTTATATCATTGCGATCGGTACGTACAAATCCGGCCTTGTGGAAGCAATTCAGAATCGTTTCTTTTGAAACTATGTCCCTCGCTTTTTGTATAAGATAAATAGCATCAAGAACATTTGTCTTTTTTGCAAGTTCTAGACCTAATAAAACCATATCTGTGACTAGCAAAAGTTGTTCTACAATGAAAGTTCTGTAAAACCCCTAAAATTTTTGATTATGCTCTGGTCTAAGGGTTGACAGACCGATGTACAATTTGACGGTAAAAACCCTAACCGAAAAATTGCCAAATTGACATCCTTGGGATGTGATTTTTCGTTTCTGAAGTCTCAGTCTTCTGTCAAAGTCGTCTAACCAGTCGAACATTATTTTGCCTGTCATCCAGGCTTTCGCATTTGATTTCCAAGTAACAAGCAATTCACTGAAATGAATGTTCTTAAAAGCCCTAAGTTTTTTCGATTTTCCTATTATGAGTAACTTCTTTTTTTGCCCATTCATGCTGACGCGATGCAAAATAATGAGTTTTTTTTTTGAAACTTTTTCTCCAATGCATTTTTCTCGTTTTAAGCTTGCTGTTTTGTTAGGAAGTGCACGGAAAACCATCCGGTTTCATCAGGACTGTAAATGTCATTAGGGGAATAACTATTCATAATAAATAATACTTTACTCAAGAAACTGTTTACTTTATCAGGATTTACACTGGCAGCTTCTTCTGATATCGTCTTGAAAGCGATATTGTGCCAATGCGGAATTTCTACAACCAACCTTCGGAACGCCTTGAACTGGTCATATCATAAGCTTTCCTCGATTTTCTTTGGTTTAGCTTTTAGTATTGGACTCAAAAAATTCATGTAAGATGCGCCCAAAAACGTACTTATTTACTGCGGTTTGTTATTACCTGACAATGGGATGCTTTTTCTCCAACCCCGCGTACATCATTCATAACGTGCCCTATCGATATTTCGACCTTTTTTCTTAAAAGGTCGCGTTTTTCGTTAATGCTCGAATTGGAGTGCCATTTATTTATCAGCTGTTCACTATTTCTAATAATATCCGCGCTTGTGTTTTATCTATTCTAAAACGGGTTGTCAAGTTTCGGTCACTTAGTTTTTCCCTTTTGTACGCTTTCAACAATTTCCACTTTCTGTTTACGAATTAAAACATTTGGTTTTGGTGGCTTACTGATTAACGGAAAGATCAAAAACTTCAAAATTAAACGCTACCCCAAACAACGTCAGAACTCGAGCGAAAATAGTACCGGGGAAGTCCCCAAAAGTAATATGCGCGGTGGTATTTACGCCGCGCTGTCCGTATAAAAGAGGTTCAAGAGCATAAATTGCCCGATTTTTGGTGTCCGCGTCCGTTCGAAGGAGTGTCCGTATAAGAGAGGTGAGCGTATATGGGATTCTTATGGAGGAAATTCCGGGCTTTGAAAAATTGTCCGTTAAAGGGAGGTGTCCGCTAAGGGAGGTTTCACTATACCTGAAATACATCTCTCTTATACCAGCAACAACAGTTTCACTGCAAATAACTCCCAAGGGTATTAAACAGAAATAAAAAGTTTTCGGTTTATGCAGTCTGCAGTCTGATATCTACTAGAAAAAATGAACAGGACAAAAATTTTAAGAGTCTGAAGTTGTGGACTTTTCTTCTAAGGAACTTTACCTGGAATATTTCACATTACGATGTCAAAATATCAATACAATATAGTTACGGCAAAGAAATTAAAAAACACCAAATAAACAAAATTTCCAGCCGGCAATCCTGAAGATCAATTTTGATTTCAAATCGGCCACTCCTTATCTTATCAACTGTAGACCCCCCAAACAGTCCGGTAATTATGGTACAGACTTCACTTTTCTGCAGCAGCAGCCATTGAACCGTTGCAAATCCGATGTAAATTTCGCCATATCGACGCTTACGCAAAGCCGTTACGTAACACAACCGCCACGCTTTAATCATTCACGAAGACCAATCCGATATTCCATAGAAAACCAATTTTCTGCTTGTTACTCGCCGAAATTTCTCCGCAATGCTCTTATCGACACGACAACTTCACTGAAAGAAAAAACGCCAATTAACGCAGATAATTGACAAATAGAACTTTTCTGATTCGCTGCATCCCGACAATGCCAGACGCCAAAACAGAAATAAATCAACTCGATTGAATGATAAAATTAATTTCATCACAAACATGTTAACGAGACACCTTTATATGAATTAATTGACGGCGCATTGTGTGTTAATTAATTTTCTAGACATCGGTAACAGTTTACGGCCGAAAGCTGAGAAAAAAAACTGGAAGAAAAGTTATTGGCAATAACAGAAAACGAAAACTCCTATATATTCACACTGCCGGCAAATTCAGATTTAACAGGTGGTAGCCAATTTCTTGTTTCTCTTCAACAGAAATTTAGTAACACAGTGCTTTTCAAAGCAATGCCTTTTTATGGCGTTCCCAGCAGATAGTGGTTTGAGTATACATACCTAAGTAAGCACCTTAATCCCATTAATTACTGTCCTCGTCTTCAAAATTTCGAATATAAAGTGACTCTTTTGGAAAAATGCCTCCTACAATTACGTTCGCGTCTTATAAGATACGTTGGTGAAGTTAATCTGAGAAATGCTACGGGTTGGCACTGACACAACAAAGCCTTTCAGCCCGAGAGTAGTATTTTTGTCGAGTGATTGCGATCAATCTTGGAAACCGGCTGACAAATATTTATTGCAAAACTGCTCGAAAATACTGCCGGGTCTCATCGCGACCACTGCCAGACGGACCTCGATCTTAGTCACGTCTTTTTCAGTATTGTTTCCCGAAGCGTAAACCATTATCTGTGTAAACTGAATTATTTTTACTTGCACAGTATGTTTTGATTTGTGTTCCGCGACAGAATTTAAATGACTGATCCATTTCCCAATCTGAGAGGATCAATTGGGACAATTTAATAAGGAGAACGCCAGAAAAACAGAGCTTTCTATTATAAAACGTTGAGCAACGAAATGTCACTATTAAAAACAGGCAATTATTGAATTTGCGAATAAAATAATAGCATGGTCACGACCTGACGAAATCAATCAGGGCCGTAAATCGAGGAACAAAACAAAACGTCCATCAAAACTCCCAAGTTGTACGGAATCGTACGTGATCGGGGTCACCAAACATTGATGATGAGAACAGTGATGAGAAGGTATGCAAGATCACAACAGAACTTTCACGCTGTTAATGCAAACTCAGAATAACAATCCAATTTTCAATTGACCGCCGTGTTATTATAACGTCGTTATTACGCAACCATTTTAATTGCACCACCGGTAGATGACAAGAATTCTGATCTAGATGAGCACGGAAGCCGCCACATAACTGCCATTCCAGAGTGCAATTGAAATTTTATCTGGAAATCAAAATGTTCTCCGTTTGGTCGCGCTCCAGTACGTTCCAAGAGGAAATGCGCTCGACGATCGTGGCACAATTTCGGCGGAAGTAGATTTCAAAATTTTTATGCCCAACATAATGACAACTTAACGTGTCGACTCGGTGAAAGTATTTCATTAAAACTCAGCATGAAGCCGGCCGATATTCAAATTATCCTCGATGTCTATTTTAGGCTCTCTGCTAGAAAACAGGAAGCGGCCAGGAATGCCAGCGAAGAGGCAACTTCCCACTTACGTATTGGTGCTTTTGCATAATGTTGGAAACATTTCTCGAGAACACAACTGTTCACAAGCGAAACAAACATTAATCTAGTTAATATATAAAATTCAAGAAAACTATTGCATTACCATTACTACGCGCTGCGAAGTTTTACTTTTTCGCCTTTTGATAAATTCAAAAATTTAATGACTTAAGGAGTCTGTGCTTAAAAATATGTGCCAATTGTGAGACGGGAAAAAAAAAATCTCAAGGCTTGATAGAAGAAATAATTCGGTCGGCAGTCGAGGAGAGCGGACGGCACCAATACAAACAAACGACCTGATGATAGAAAATGTGATTTTGCCGAAACGTCGTCAACAAACCGGTCCTTTCCAGGACCAACCAGTGACAACGCGGTTGAATACCCGGAATGGAACAATTTCATCTAACACCCGCCGAAGCGTAAAAACCAACAAGAAATAATTCGTATAACTGACAGATCGTAACTGTCATTGAGTGGTAAATGGCGTCGAATTGAAGATGATAAAATAAATAAATAAGATAAAGCTAGCTCTAGGACCTGAACTGCAAGTGAGACCGAAAATTCGGTTAGATATAAATACCAAATGACCAATTACTTGCGTTCCAACAATCAATCTACAACTAGTCACGTTTTGCTTATTAAAACAAATTGGACCACAACACGCTGTTGTAGGTAATTAATTTCATCATCACATTAAAAAAATCGATTTAACAAAGCACAAGAAAACAGCACGGGCAAACACAGTTTGAAACAGCCGATAAGTAAAACATAATAAATAATTAAATTTCCCAAGCAGGTGTGCCTACTAGTAATTATGAAATACGGCTTTACTTACTAACACCGAGAATCAAAACGAACAACTAAACGAACGATTTCTTGCTGTACTAAATTCATTATCTGCCACCCCCCCTTTGAGATATAATCGTTTTGATAAACAAGTCAATTTAATGGAAGATTCTTGTTTGCCACAACGACGAAGTACGTACCACGGATTCCTCGCTCACTTGAACGCCAAAATGACCAGACGTGTTTTTGGCAAACGAAGTTTGAACGTTCATCCCAAATGACTAACCAAAAATTCGAATGAGCAAGCTCCCAAAGCAACGATGTAAAAAAGAACAGTCAAATAACACCACTAATTGCCGTAACTATGTTTCAACCTCAGAAGGTTTAGTTCAAGTTCTAATGCGGTTTGAGAACAAAAGTAAATACATTTTTTTTTTAAATATCAAGATTCAAATAAAAGCTTCCAGATAAATAGTTGACAATACAACAGTCAACGTAACAAAAGTAAGGGTAAAAATGAACCTTTACACATGGGTCAAAGTAACTCCAATGTCAGTTTTTAAAATCATTTAAAGAACCGTTACTACTGTTTTCGTTTCAGAAATTAATAGAGGTTTCATTCAAATTTCAAAAGTCAGATAGATGGCACGTGCAATTGGTCGCATTCGGTTGCTGTCGGCTGTGATCGTTGGGCCTCACTAGCCATGATTGTAAAAATTTTGCAAGTTGAAAATATTTTATCATGTATAAAATTCTATGCTATATGTACTATTAAAAAATAGCATTGATTTTATACTCTAGGAATTGTGTATACGCAGAATGACTAGTCAGTCATTCCGTATAAAAATTATACCTTGTCCGCGCCGTTTGAATTTGTCCCCTTTTGAAGAAAGCTTGCGCACGCGTAGTTCAATCCGTCCATGTTCATATAGTAATATCGATTATTGCAAAAACTTGCTACTCAACATAATATTAGCGAAAATTTGTTCAAGGGATTAACAGCATAATTTATCTAAATGATGTATCTAATCATAAATTGTAAAGCATTAAAAACTGAGTAAGAAAAATAGAGAGAAGCTAATAAGATAAACGGCGATCTTAACTACAAAGTTAAAATACACAATTTAATTTAGCCATGATGATAAAAACCCTTAACAGGCAAACGATCAACAAGTAAAATATCCTAATTATTAAAAACCAAAGTTATTCCAAAGTGCCACATCCATAGAAAGAAAGGCTGAACAAATACTATGAAAAACCTGGGAATCCCTACTAGGTTTGAGAGTCACCACCGGCTCACTTTCTGAACTAAATGGCATCCTCCAGTAGAGGTAGGGTAATTCATGAACGAATCGTTCATTTGAACGACTCTGAAAAAATAATCGTACCAATATAGATTCGTCTGTGAATTGAATCGCGATTCGTCGAATAGTTTGTAGTGATTTAGACTCGCGCTGGGTCGAATCAAGTCGGCAATCAAGAAACTGCCAAACAATGCGTCGACTGCTCACCACGACTCACCACGCCACACTGTGTGCTATGGCTTGCTGTGCATCGTTTGGACCGAATGAATCGATTCATTTAGATTGATTGAATCGTAAGAATAAAATCCTAAAATGGAATGGGATTGCCCACCTCTATCCTTCCGCATTCCGAAAATAGCAAGGTTTGAAATAACAGCACTAATAATTAGTAAGAATTCACTTACATATTTTACGTCAGCAGATTTAGTTTAAATGCTAATTGAAAAAAGAATTAAATTTGCAGACGTAAAAATATAAATAAAATAACAATATTCCAAAAAACTTCCTGAATAAGTAACTCACAAATTGAGTGCTTTATTAGCGCATGAAAAGTACATAATAATAATAATGTAGGACCTAGGAATGGATCATGAATAATTTTTAAAATCTCATGTAACTGCCAAAATTTCTTGCTACTTAAGATGAGTTTAATAAAAATTACTTCACCGGATAAAACTAAAGCATAATCAATTTAAGTGCTGATGTAATCATACATTGTAAGTATAATTAAAAGGAGAAGTGAGAAAAGTAAGACAAAAGTGTCATCTTTAATAAGGAAATTAAACCAAACAATATAATTTAGAAAATATAAAAAAGGGTCCTGACGAGCGAAAGAGCGAGAGAAAAAAATCATACGATAGTTTCTAAGAACTAAAGAAAACTGTCATGTGTTCAGAGGAAGGTCTACATAAAATTATTTAAGAACCTGTAATTGTAAAGCAACTTTCCATTTAATTGAGAAAAGTTCATTTCAATGACAAAAACTTTTCAATTTAATATGCATTTTGCTCCTTGTGAAAAACGGAATGTCCTACTAGTCAACAACAATTTTTGACTAGTATCTATTTACAAGAAGTAAAGACAATATCAAAATTGTCGAGTTCAACCAGTTCCAACTGAAGTCTGTGGCTTGTTTAAACGTCATTCCACTGTCCTCATAAATTTATAGAAAATGTAATGCAAGTCACAGTGGAATATTCTAATCGAAATTTCTAAAATTTTCGAGCAAGCGCAACAAAATATGATAGGTACTGCTTCGTTTATTAACTGCGCTCCTGTACTTTCACGTTTGCACGTAGAAATTCGAAAGTCCAAAACTCAACTGTCAATTCGGATGATTTGTGGCAAACCAATGTCGTCAATGAAGAATTAGTATCAAACCTTGGTACCGCCAAAGAACAGGCACTTTGGTACACCCACATCAGGAAAGTGCCGGCATTACCATAATCATTGGCTGGTTTGCATGCATACAAATTACACTAACTGAGAATCTGGGTACCGTATTGAAATTTGGTAATTACCCAAAACGGCCAGAATCTCAACAATTTTTTGAAAATCTGTTCTTGTAGTCCGTTATCATTGGAGTTGCGATTTTTTCGTAGATTTTTTGAAAATTGGTCAGGCTGATCCAAAACACAATGTCAAGTCCAAAATTTGTTCTTTTGAACGAATTTCTCCTCGTTTCCTGAAATAATTATAGAAACTTCCGCGATTTCTGTCCAAAATCAACAAACAAAGCTACAATAATCAAAGCGGCACGAAACAACAAGCTCAATTTATTACCCAATTCCTAATCTTCGAAATGTTGACCGGGCGGGAGACCGTCAAAGGCTCGCGTCACCCACCAAAAATTATCTCCCAAAACTCATAAACAATCACCAAAATTACACCAAAGAAAAAAATTAAACATAGTCGAATCATCGCGAAAAAACACGTTTTACCAAACCTTGGAAGCTAGAAACTAATTATTATTATTATGCATGTACCTCGATTAGCCACTTAAGCGTGTGTTGGTCTTCGTCAAAAGGTTAAAGAAAGAAATGTAGGTATGATTCGTAGATAAGTAACCCAAATGACAAGCGATGATCTCATCGAATTTTCGCCATCTTTCACTGTAGTAGCTAAATCGTCTAATAACAGTTAGGTGTCACTTTTTTGCGGCAGTTAAATCGAAAAACTCACCGGAATTGTTGCGGTGATAACCAGGAAAAAAATCCAAAAAAATTGTACAGGGCACAAAAAACAAAATCATTAGCCCGATACGAGTCCCGATTCCACGGCGAAACAGCGTCTAAATTGACCACAACTAAAGGCGCACTGCTGGATGGAAGGAAACTCGAACCAGCACGGCACACTTGGATCCCCTCTCCGTGCGTACCAACACGACGTAGTCGACATGGAACAACTTTAAATTTCGCGAGGTCCTCAAGAATCAATTTTCAATATTTGGCTCAAATTCTGCACGCTCAATTAAATTCGGATAATAACTATCTTTATCACTGTCAACTATTATTATTATTAGATATTATTAGATAATTTAATATCAGCTCTCTAACGTATGATCCTGACAATCCTCTGTCGGTTTTAAAACTTACTATTAGACGATATCTGAAATGATCGATAACATCGTTACATAGTTAAAGTTTCAAGATTTTAATTTCTGATTGCTTAATTAAAATATTGGCGTAATAATTTAACCCCGCAACACCAGAACGTTATCTTAATTGCTTTCATTTAAATTAACGTCAAAGTTTGTTCTTCAATTTGACGCTTCATAATTTAAATACCGGCAACGAAAACAATTATGTCATTGCAAATCATCCAACTTTAAGTTCTTTGATTAATTGCGACATCATGTTGACGATGGGTACAGCATGACTCGTTAGAAAAAAATGCGTTACAAAATTATGATAATTAAATTTACTATGCAGCAACTATAAAAAGGAAATTCGCGTATTTTCGCGCTCTACAGTTCAAGTTCAAGAGAAATTTTGTTGTAGAGCGACGACCTTATGCGCGAAAAACGAGCTTTTGTTGGTGTGCAAACAAGAACTGACTTTAGCGATAATTACGGCAGATGAAATACCTTGTTTATCAACTGAAAATTTACTAAATAATTAATAGTCTAGTTCTGCAGAAAAATCGTTTTTGAAATAAGCGAGAAAAATTTTGTAGAACGAGCGGAAGTAATAACAGTTAAAATACCGAATTATAGCCGGCGTCACTGCGTACCTGGTCAGTCAGCTATAAAAGCTTTAGAGATAATTTTACTTGGAGGGTGGGCAAAGTGTTTCTCACAAATATTGATGTTGACGTGACAGGTTTTGAGGGACGGCGAAACTTTATTGCGCCATTTCCTGCAATTTCAGAAAATGTATATCTAAGAAAAAATTTACAGCATGTTCAGGATAAAAATGATAATCAAGAGAAAATGAGAATCTCATTTGGGTATTTGAAGTCACTACTTTGATCCAATTATAAGAAAGTTACCTCACCTTGGACTGAATTCAATATGACAAGTATAAATAACGTAATTATTTCAACTTGAAATAAACAAAATCTTAAATTTTCAAATTTAATTTTGTTTCGTGACTATAGGTTTAAGAATGTTCACACACAAAAAAAAATAATTTTTACTCCATAAAAACTTTTGTAATGCACTCTAGAATTGATGTGTGAAAGCTCACTTAAAACAAAATAAAAATTATTGGTAAAAATGGCAAAAGTATTTCACGTATTTATTTGAATCTGAGAACGCCTTCTGATTGGCTTGACGTCACTGAACGGACTGAAGTTGGCGCGCACTTTACGCTAAGTAAGAAATGCACGGGGCTTCGTGCAGACGAAAGAAAACAGCCGTTGTAAGTGGTGAAAACGTGCTAAAATCAGTATTAAAAATATGGAAGGTGGATTTCAAAAAGCCGATTTACATAATTTGCTAGTCGTGGATGTCACAATGGTGGCCGATTTCTTGGCATCAAACAATGATTCCGCAGTCAAGTAGAGTATAAACTGTACGATTGCGTGGGGACTTAAAATTCTTTAATCCCTAACACATTTTATTATGCATTCAATATGAATGTCCAGACTTTGTTAAAAGTACATCATTCTTCGTTATTTGTTTTTTAGTAGTAACTTTTTAGGTCTAACTAACGTACATTTTTCTTTATTTAAATATTTTTCTATTTGCTTGAAACCTCTATCGCCCATTGTAGACTTCAGGAAATGCGTTTAAGTGTCCACAATTTTCAAATATTGTAATTTTTCACTGGTACGACCACCATTCCCCTCAGAGATAAAAATTTATAGAACCATCAGAAGTAAGTGAAATTAAATATTTAATGGTGTTACATTCCAAATAAGCGAGAGCCTGTTGATCGACTGCTCTTGGTTATTGAATCTCAATTTCTAGATATCAAATACAAGATTGTGCATTCGAAAACTAATTCTAAATTGTACGAAAAGGTACTTTTTAAGAAAAGTTTTATGCAGCCAAATAACTAATTTCTTCATAAATTTAAGTAATATAGTGGTGATTTAGTGAAATATTTCACTGGCATACGCTTTTAAGATCATAAATAGATCGGAAATTTGTTGAAAAGAATCATTGTTTTCTACTAATGTTGCTTACATATATGAAAAGTTAACTTAAAATAGCTCTTCTGCGTAAAATATCTATAAAACTGATATAGTTTTCTAAAATACCAGTATACATTTGCGATTTTGTTTGAATTAATTTTATATTTATTATTTATATAAGCAACCAGGGACAAAAAAACACTTTTTTCCACTCATTTTCACGTTTTCTAAACTCTGACACCACCCGGCGCTTTTAGATCCAGAAGAAGAGTGTGGGTTTCTCCCGCTCGACCGTTCGCCCGACTCGGCCTATCCAGTTGGTGACGTCACGAGAGCTAGCCTCGCGCTTGGGTACGCTTTCTAGCCTCGTCCTAAAGGTAAAAAATAATATCGCCTTATTTCAATAAATCAACATATTTGATCCAAAATGTTACCGTTGTAGGTTATACTACTAGTGAAAGAATTGATTTAAGTAAAAATTGAAAATTAGTGAACATGCCCATTGCACACTATTACGCCATTTTTCAAGAAAAAATAAAATAAGATGCTTAGATTCTTGAGTACTTTTGCAAAAATAACACCAACAAACGTCTTTCTGATTGAATGAGGGCAAACTTAATAAACCCATAAACCATTAACTTCCTTTTTCCAGCAAAGTTGGGCTTGTAAGTCGTTCAATTTAATTAATATCAGAATTTCAACAAGCAAATAAAATGTTTGAAAATGGAATTGAGACTAATGCTCTATGCGTAGATTATGCCCGAGTAACTAACCGTAAAATCATTTGCTACAGAATTATTTAAACGAGACATTTGTAGTTTGTCTTTCAAGATTATCAAATAAATTGCAATTTTCGTTCGATTCACAAATTACACCTTTCAAAAAATTTTAAATATTTGTGGGAAAATGATCTGAAATGTGTCACAAATCATCCATACTATTGAAAATACATACTTGATATGTATTTATTATAAAAAATCTAGTAGTTATATCCACAGCCACCCAGCTATGCAATGGGTTCATGATTTTCAAGATGTTGACTCCGTTCTTCGTGGATTTTCAAAATTCTAACCATAGTTTAAAGAGCAATTCTGCAAAGTTAATAGCTACAAGTTTTCTTATGGCCAGTTTCGAGAGAATACTGTATCCGATTATAAGGAATCAATAAGTCATCAAAAACTGTCAGTATAAAGCCTCCAGTGGTAATCAATGTCAGGAGTGAAAAGAAATAAAAAGACTAAAATAATATACAAATCAAGTTTATACAGGGTTAGTCAAAAGTATGGAACCAAGATTCTCCTGTCTAAAGTATTACACTTAGAAAAAAAAATTGTCAAATGGCTAGTTAAAAGCCGTGTTAGAACATATTTTTTTACAAAATGTCGTTGACCATTTCTGTCTGCGGAGACTTTTTTAAATTGCCACGTACCTACTAATATTTCCATTGAGCCTGACATACAAAATTATTCTCCACCCAAGGGTAGAAATGTAGTTTTTTACATCAAGCCGTTTATTTTTCAATAAATAAATAAATAAATAAATAAATAAATAAATAAATAAATAAGATTTACGTTTTAGCTGTCTTCAACTTGGAGGTGCGCCTAGTTTAAGCTAGCTAGAAGGAGGGGAATGTATCAAAACAATTCCACATCATTAAAATGTGACATTTAAAGTGGCCGTAACAGTAAAGCCGGCACTATATATGCGCCAAATAGCCGAATAGCGAATACTTGCTCTTACACCTAGTAGTGTGATAGAAAATTTGTAGCAAATGTTCGGTAAACAAAGGTATTCCCATTCAATGTGGGTAAAGTGACACAAGTCAAAGGAGACAAATGCTTGTTCATGTGAACTACAACAAATAGATGTAGTATATGTGGTTCGTATTATGTGTGTTCGTATTATGACAAGCTGCTTGGCAAACAGTTAGCCGAATACACGAATGATTGCTATTTGGCTATTCGGCGCATAGTGTATTATGTTGAAATACACGTCCTTCCAGATAACCCAATCAAATTTTCTTTATCTATTTGAAAATAAATTTCCCCGCTTATATGGAAAATAATTCTCTAGGTCAGGCTAAATTATAAAAGGACCAACGCCATTTTATAAAATAATATGCTCTAATCTGACCGGACCACACAGTGATCATTTTTCTTCTAAAAGCTGTATTACACAATACAATTTTTCGTACCAGAAATGCTAGATTCAAATTGTGTGCAAAACAAAACAAAAATTTCCTATTATTTATCGATTGATAAAGACGGCAAATTAACTCTAAAACGATATATACCGAGGCCTACGTAACTTAACAGGCCGGAGCCTGTAAGATGCAAGCGAGTGTGACGTCACGATCGGAGTCCGACTTGCGACCGACTGAAGATTTGGGAGCGGGTTTAATGTTTAATAATGGAGTCAAAAAACGCGATAAATTGAAAGAGCCTATACGAATCATAAATAGCAATAATATATAATTAAAAAAAATATATTCTAAGTAGCTAAATAACTGGAATAAGGTAAAAATTGCCCCAAAGCGTTATGAAAAATTAACTAATGAGACAGACTTTGCATTAAAGCAAATAGTTAAAACAATGATTGAACTGTGTGATTATCTCTTAAATAAATTAGGGTTTAAGTATATTTTTTGGGCAAATTTCAAATCAATGATCTTGAAGCTAGATTTGGCCAGTACTGAGCAAAAACTTAAATTCGTCAGTTTGTTAAAGCTTAAATTATTGAGTCATGGTGAGTTCCAAATTAAGGTTATTTTATTGCGATCCGAGTATGATGTCAAATTTTGATCGTAAATACTTCAATTTACTTAAATTCAATGATATCAAAACAGAAGATATATCAATAATAAGGGAGGGCGACATATCGGTTTTAATTTATATTACCAGATATACAAGAAAGAAAACGAGTACTACTAAGATTTTTTGCAAAAATTGCAATACATTGTTAATTACTAACAAAGATCTATAGATAGCACCGTCAAAATATCATTATTTAAAGGTAATTGATAAGGGGGCTTAAGGGTTCATTCTGATCATCTGGTAAATGTATTCGAAGAAGCGTATGCTTTGTTTAAAATAATAATTTATGAAAGATCTGAAGGTGATTTTTTAAAGTTACGTTGCCACAAGTCGTCGCTTATCATTTTAATGCTCGAAAATTTAAAATCTAAAAATTTCATCGAAAACGAAGATTTCAGTAGTGATTGCAATATGGGTTTTCCAAAACTATTTAAGGTTATTTTGTGTTACTTTGCCAACATTCTATTAAATAATTACTCCAAAATTAAAAACAATGCCAATGTATTTTCAAAGAAAAAAGAAATAAAGTAGCAAAACTGCAATCACAATAGTTAAATATTGCTATTCTTTTTAGTCTTTATTAAGGTTTAATGTTAAGATAGGTACTCCTGCCCTTCAAATTTGTTATTTATTTTTTGAATTGAATTTTATGATATGTTAAATGTTTTATTTTGTTACTTTTTTGATATTTTAATCTTTATACTTTTGTATACGTTAAATAAAATGTTCTTATTTCCGAGCTAATTTCATTCTTATTTTGCTTAAAATTATTGAATTAATAACAGAAATATTAATAACACCCATGGTGATCAAGGCAATAATTTTAATTAGTAAAATTATTTGAAAATATTATAACCGTGACAATATTACTGCTCGAGGTGAAGCCCATGCTGGTGTTAGAGCGTACGAGCCGGCATAGCGCATGGACTCCGATGGGCGCCATTAAAATCTCAGGCTCCGGCCTGTTAAGTAACGTAGGCCTCGTATATACCTACTAAAAATATAGAAAGCAAAATTTTTCTTGCCCGCTGACGTGTGACTTTGCGTTCTGCGCCAAAATGTATCAAAGAATAAAAGTGGAGCTATAATTTTTCCTTTTCGCCCAAATGTATCTACTTTCCAAATGTTGTTTTGTTGGAAGAATCGAAGATTTTTTATCTAAAATTAACTACAAACAGACAACTGCTTGGCCGGAGAAAAATACTATAAAACGGATTAAAGGGATCAAAGAATTCTAAATAAAATAACGAATCAAGTCTTACTAGATAGTTGATTGTCCATGACGCATAAAAACGGTATTTGTTTAATCCATATCGAGTCAATTCAACCAGATGACCATCGACTAACTGTGGATTAATGAAGTGATCCAACAAATTAAGTTGGTATAGAAAATCATCTGAGCTCATTGATCTGGCAATTTATAACAATTCTGACAGTAATAACACAACATAAACAATTTAAGCAGCGAAAGTACATTACAATAAATTAACAACACAAAAAAGCAAACTTGAGTTTTTCTAGGTCAAGATTTACATATACTCGGATAATATAATTTTTAAGCACGTCGGCAGTGAAATAAAACTTAATTGAAAAGATTAAAACGTTCTGTCAACGCTTACATTCTCATCACACCCTAATAATAAAAGCACAATACGAAAAAGGGAGAGTCACATAAATATCAGTTTGAAAGGCACAATCATCTCCTGGCGATTAGAACGCGATAGAACTTATCGGTGAACAAGAGGGGAAAAATTCTTTATTGGATTTGTCTAATTATATTAAATTACTAGAAAGCTAAGTGCCAAGTAAATAGCAATTCAGACTGTAAAACTACCATTAAATAGCTTAATTAAAAATAAACGATCAGGTATATAACGGATCGGGGGCAAAGTCAGGTTCTACCAGAAACATTGACATTTACATCCACAAAACGTCCATAAAAGATTTGGACTGTCAATGACCCAAAGAGATAAGTGGTTGAAAATTTGACTGGCGAGCTAAATCTTTGGAAACTGCACATTGCCCAAGTTTGATGATTCACGAGATACGTTATCAGATGCAACTTCCAACAATCGGTAGACTTCGAACTATTACGTAGCGGAAACCGCAAAATTTGTTATTGATAATCTTAAGATTACCATAGATTCTCCTTAGTTCTTTAGAATTATTGACCTAACAACAATAATTGGTACTTCCCATTTATAATAAACGATCATCAAAGTTCGTAAAACTTGAGTTAGAAGCAAAAAAAAAAAAAAAACGAGAAAGTGTTACATTAATCGAACCCAAGTAGGTACGTGTGATTAATAATTTGGCAACCAAATATGAAACGTAAATCTCGGGGAAAAATTGCAACACTACAGATTCTTTGCATAGTTGCTATTACAGATCAGAATCTAATGTCGGGAGTTCGTACTAGATGGCGCCGCTACCATTAAAGAGTGGTCAATTAGTTAATCTCGACCGATCAATCAAACAAGTATACGACGGCGAAGTTTTTGAGAGGTCGTAGTTAAGTAATTGTAACTTTACGTGAACCAACTTGATAACAGCAGCCCACCTTAGATGAAACACTAAATTTACGTTTCATTATTCAGTTACACTTAATCGTAAAGGACCCAGTAAAAGGCCAAATATTTCAATTCAAAGAATCTTTCAATATCACCATCAATCTCTACTTAAAATTGTTTCTGCAAACTCCTCGAGATTCTTAAGAGTGCGGTTTACTAGCGAATGCTAGGACAACGCTAGACATAAGACACCATTGCTATCTCTGTCGCACTCGCTAGGCGGTAAATGCAGGGCGATGCACGGCAGGTGCACTGCCTTGCATTATTATTTTCCGCCGTCATCATTTTCTCAAAAACTATTGTAAATCTTCACGATTTTATTGCTGTACATAAAAGCCAATGATGATCTCTGGAACATGAAACGTTTTCATAAGGATCTAATATACGGCTTCAGAAAAAAATACGTTACAGCTAACATTTTGGTGGTAAATTTTAAGCAAAATTCAATCGTCTGTATTTTTAAAAGTACTTGACCTATCGACTTAAAGTTTCCTTTAGGTTTTTAAGTGATGTGTCTGGATTCTTAAAAGTGAAAAAAATTCAAGAAATTTGCTCTAATTTTCCCTAAAATGATAACAGCGGAATACACTGTCGTGCACCTGCCATGCACCGCCCTGCATTTACCGCCTAGAGAGTGCGACAGAGATAGCAATGGTGCCGTATGTCTTAGCGTTGTCCTAGCAATAAACGCTAGTAAACCGCTAGCATTGTATATGGATTAATCATACAACGCCGCTAGTAACGAACTTGGAGTTGAAATAAATACGGCGACAAGGTCGTAATTGATGTAATACAGTATTTTGACGTGGACTAATTGTGCTCTTAATTAATTGTTAGAATGGAGATAATCATGCAATAAAAAACGACAATCGAGAGCAGGATATAAATCTACATCAAGCCCATAAGATCCTCCTTCATGCATAATGTGACGAGATAACGATCCGCTTGACGAGCAATTTTTCAAATAAGTTAACACACACCACACTCCTGGTTGGCGTTAATCACAATTTTTTTACATACCGTAGAAAATTGGGACATCGCCCAAACCCGCTCGGAAAATCAGAACAGGCGCTTGATTTATGGATGTTGTGACGTAACGACGTGATTGGCATGGCGTAGTCAATCAAGACACCAACAAAAACCAAATAACACACATCAAGGTTGGAAGACTTGTGCAAGTAGCCAACTAAAGTGCAATGTGATTCTGGCAAGTCGAAACCACAAAATTGCAATTTTCCATTTTTTGAACCCGCAAAAGAACTAGTCATAAATTGCTAATTTATTTAGATACTCCTGAAAAATCTATACAAAATAATAGCAAAAAAAAATTATATATCAAGTAGATGTTGTATTTAACGACAACCTCCCAATTCCCATTTAAGCGTATTCTATGAAACCCCATTTCGTCAGGCTGGCAATACAATAGCCAACCCCAGGGTTGGCGGCTATTGTCCAAGATCGTAGTTTATAATTGAATATGAGGAGAACTAGAACTGCTACTAATTCATCCACAAAATGCCACCGGCTCCTGTAACAACACACAACACATGTAGCACTAAAAATACGCAAACATACCCTCAAATATCATAATCAACATTCAAACGCGGATGAAGGAACCTTTCTACATACATAGCAGACATGTTTTGACCTTGCCCCTTTTTCATTAAAATTGACTTGCATAATTCCGCTAGTGTTGCGTCACTCTTACACTTAAAATATACATAAGAATGCCATTTGGAGTGGATAAAGTTCCGGTAACAATACCATTAATGCTATAAAGTTTTAGTTAGTTATTTACTTAAAACCATTAAAGAAATTCTAATTACCTTACGACCCTAGTAAAAGATCCAACAACACAATATATAATAAGTAACAGAACTAGACGCTAATAACGCTAATCACGGAATGCAGTCTTGGCAAGTGGCAACACTTAGAATTTTAGTTCACAATCAGACTGGTCGCTATTTTTTTTAATTTTGAGCTGTTTTGATGGCTGCTGACAGTCAGATTGCATTCTTTAGCGGCTGCATTTCTTTTTGAGAGAATTTTTTCGTAGAAAATAGAAAGTACGCGTATCTTATAGTCTTATTTTTTTGTGTTCTTGGCTTCATTTTGGTTTCTTAGGATTTAATTTGATATACTTCTTTATTTTTTTATTTTCAAATTCATGTTGATCTGGCTGTGTAAGAAGACATTTCCAATCACAATACTTTTTCATAAAAGCATATTATACCATTTTTTGTTGAAAACTGAAAATTTTGTTTTTTCGAGATTTGGTCCCGGGATCCCGAGATTAGAATTTCTGATCCCGAAATATAAACCCGATCCCGAAAGTGGCATTCCCTAATCCTGGGTGACGGGTGAAAGAAACTATGCAGTCCATCTTAGCACTAATGCAATGCAAGTTAGTTGATTGATATAAAGTGGGTTGCCTAAATCTGGCATTTATCAGCTCTGTGATTCTTTCGCTATTTCAATCACAAGTAAACTATAGCCAATAGCAAAAGTCTGTTGATATTAACATGTTGCCTCAAAATTTCGAATTTTGTTATATGTTTTCCTAAAATATTGATTGCAAATTGGTCATTTTCGAAGAGATATGGATGAATAATTTTGATTTAAATTTGAAAACAAGCGATGAGTCCTATTTATTATATCTTTTTACTTTACAATCATGCTTTTTTTTTTCTTCTAAGTTCTATAATAATGTCGCACGGATTGAAGTACGAAGGTATTGTCGTGATTATGAAACCCGTGCGTGCGAAAGAGAATGCGACTGCAGACTGCAATTTCAAGAGTAACAATAAAAATTTCAATCACACCGGGTTTTAGGATTACTATAACGTTTTAAGGAGTTTGGCGTTGAACTGTAAAAAAGGGCCATTTAGACTTGGTGCATTGCTAGTTAGAATTTATGTAATTTTGTATCATCGTCCAAAATAAAGCTCGCATGTGCATGTGTGTCAGAAAACCATTTGGAGTGCATAACGGCCTAAGACGTTGACTCGTAATTTTCTTGAAGGAATTTGCTAACAAGTTGTTATCACATTTTATAAGACACCTTAGATGTGGATGCTGGGTAGCTGTAACGATCTCAGTTAAATCGCGAGTCTACATCTAGGTACATCTTTAAGTAATAGTTTCTGTTAATTGCCGTTTCGTTCGATTCTCGGAACTAACTAGTTATTAGCACTTTTCCATCGTAGTTCCAGGATTTTTTTGGCTGCTGTCCGTCAATCTATTTACGCCATCGAAAGTGTTACGTAGGTCCTCATGATTCACGAAAAGTTCCAATAACGAGAAAAATTACACTTTTAGCGTCTTTCCGTCAACGTTACCGATTCTTTTTCACAACTGGAAACCATCCAAATTGTCAATTATCCAACAATTTCCGCGATTCTTCTGCTTAGCGCTGTTTGTCATCGTCTTGTCGTTTGATATTTGAAGTCGGCATTTCATATCACGGATCTTAAGCCACTATCAGAACTAGGCAAAAGTCATGAAAAAAATTGTGGCACCACCGTTCATAATTTCAAGTGTCTGAAACAAAATAGTTGGAGAGTTTATTTTTGTTGTCGCAACTTTCTCGAGATCCTTTCATTATTATTATCTAGTTATCTACTTCCGATTAGGACTGCTCCGTTTCAAAATTGACGCGAATACAAAACGTTTCCTGCCAAACATCGAGACCGCCACTTTACTACCCGTAAATTTCTTCAAACTCATTATAACATTGTCAATGCAGTTATCAAGTTTTGCCTGAGTCATTTGTTTGCGCACATTGCACCGCTTCAAGTCACTTTCACCCAATGAGGTGGTTTCGTCGACGTAGATTGACGCATCTGATATTGAAAAATATGGAGCCTGACGCGATTTCTTTTTGTCGATATGGCTCCTAATTAAGATTCGATTATTGCGATGGTGTCGGATTTGTAGTTCTTAGATTATCCAAACTCATGCAGCGTAAATAGAAAGGTGTCAAAATGGAACTAAAGGATCATCACTTATTACAACTAGTTTATTTGATCAAATTTGCTGAAAGTTAGTAGGGAATCTTCTAGGCCTGTGATAGATCAAAGAGAATTGTAATTGAATACGAATAGCGATCGCGGATTAATGGATGAATCCAAGAGATGGCACTAATTAAACGGAACGCGACGCATTTGACAATAGTGTTCTGCATCGAAGTCGTATTCACAAGAGACGATAGATGGCTGAGAGATTGCGCTTCAGAATCCAAACAGTACGTGTCCCGAGATAAGTAACGCGTTCATAAAAGTCATCACCGTTTCTTAAGCAAGATTAATAAGGATCGGTTACTTTTCAATGGAACAATTAAGCCCAAGTCGTTCAATGCAAATTGCGGGACTAGAAACCTTTGCAACCCTCGAAGGATGTCATTTGATTTAGGAGCAGGACCAGCAACGCTTCGCCCTCCCATTTTAATTTGAATTTTGTTTATCGAGCTCAAATTTCTAAGTTTTCTCGCCGAGGCTCCGCAGACTCCCGTGAAGAAGTCGCAGTAAAAGCTGGAAAACTTGTTTAATAATCAGTTTGTTCTCACGTTATGAAGACCTTCTAGAAATTAATCCCCTATCAGAGTGGTTTGGCTGCGTGGAAAAAACTAGTAAAGAAAGGATCCAGGTGAAATGCCTAACGAAAGAACTGCTGGTTGTTGCAGTTCAGTTCAGAACAGAAAGACAATAAGAATGAAAATTTGGAAAGGAAAAGGAACCAGAGACCAAGAATTTAAAGGATGAGGACCACATTCAGACGAGTTATACGGCGCTATACCAGCCGATGCCAAAAAAGGTTCTAAGAACGCAATCTATCCTCACCCAAGAAACCCATTACTGTTGTCAAAAAATTTATATTATCACAAATTATGAATTAAACACTGTCAAAACATGGGTGCCCAACAAAAACGGATATAGAAATCACCGATTTGTAAACTTCGGCGACGTCGTGCCCTGCCTATTCTTCACGTCTCCTCCCAGACTTGCTGTAATCTTCATCGCCGATGTTCGCATCCATTACGAAACAATGGCGATCCGGTGAAAGTCCGCTATACTCGTCGCGATTTACATAGAAGACGTGCACTTTTAAGGCCCCTATCGTGGAGCTTACCAAAAAACCAGCTCTTCCAGCGGCGCGCAACTTTTTCGGCGATGCTCTTTCGATGAAGCGATAACGGGACTGTCGTATGCCATTTCCCGACCTGACCTTTAGGTAGCCGTGCTCGCCATATAATGCTAAACTAGTTTAAGTACAACCTAGTTTTAGGAGCGAGGCCGATGGAAGGTTCACGCCCTTTCCGCGCCTCGGAAACTGGCCCATTAACTTGATGGATCTTCCAAGACCACGATCTCTGACTATTGACGGATATAGAAAGAGGCAAATCGCAGTTTATAATCTGCTGATACGGAGAAGTCTAAAGGGTTACAAAAGGGGAGACCTTTTATCGGCAATCTAGGGTTGCGCCATATCGTAGCAACGACAATAGAGTTGTCACCCCTCGAAATTCCCATCGTAGGGGGAGTCATAACGTAGACGTGTGAAAGCACCCGGAACATACAATTAGGTTCTTCAATTTTCAAATAATAAGAGATCTAATGTGATTATTAACGTTCTTTCTGTGCGCATTTGATTCGAAGGGCCTTTGCAGAATAGAAAACCACGTAATTACTGGTTTTATTCCAAAACCTACAAGTATGACTCATTCATTCCGTGGTGAAATCAGGACGTTATTGTTGAGTACCTTAATCTGTTAGCAAGCGCGCTGATAAATTCCTAGCAAAACTCGTGCATAGCGCACCTATCAATTCAATTAGAAAAAGGATGATATTCTAGAACTAACGTATCACATATCCAGCAAATACGGGATTAAATTACGTTACTAACGCGTGATATGTTCTCACATGCAATCTTCCACCTCACAACCATCGCAAGCAACGGCATCTACCACGATCATCATTCATCAAACAGAAATTGATTACCGAGAGCAAGTTAAAACAAGGACCTCAGAATTATAGGCAAACCAAAGGCATGCTCACGTATTGGAATACAATTTAAAGTATCTAAAACATGTATAGTTACTTAGCCAATAATGATAAGAATGACTGACGATAGTTCAAACGAAACCATAAACATAATTACAATTAGGTCCTTGAACCTTGAAGGGTAACTGATGGTATTGAACCAACAAAAATCATCATCATTACAATATGTGCAATTATAGCAGAGACCTTCATGGTAACATAAATTTGCTTAATGGAGCCAATAATTAGGTTAAAGTTAATTATCATAACTAGTAACTGAAGTTGGAAATAATTATAATCTTCGACGTAACAGATTTGCCCGTAAATCGACTAGTGTAAACAATTATTGTTTTTTTAGCATCAACGTATTGACTGAAATTTGAACACGTTGCTTCCAGGGTTTCTACACCAAACTGTATCTTCATGACCCCACACAATAATATTATTCGGCAATTGTCACGACTGTCCTCTTCACTGTTTATGAAGTTCTCCACCCCGAAGCTGTTTTGAAACAGCAAAAGTCCTTCCGATTTCGGACGTCTCGGATATGATAATGGATCTCGTTATGGTCGGCGCTGCGTCTACAGGATGAAAAAGCATCAACACGACGGCATTGTGCCTGGTCAGGAACACGTGCGGGAGGTCCTCGTCGTCAAGTTGGCGAACACAATTACCGGACTGATACTGATCGCTCATTTATCAGGGTGTAGGTGTTGAACTGTCGGGTTCGAGGCTCTAGGTAGGTCAAGACACCTCGCGGTCGAACGTGCAGACGGTGTTCCGTCATAAAACGACTTCCTGGCACACGTCATCGACGATCATGCGGGGTTTATTAGTCACGAGAAGAAATAAAGAAGATGATGCAAAAAAATCAAATGAAATCAAAAATCGGCAGTTCCTGAAGTCCTTCACAACGACCAAGCGTATTCGGTCAACGAAACAACGGCTAACTCCAATCTACATAAACTTCGTGTAAGGGTGAAACATAGTCATGATTAAATTGTGTTGCGCCTTTTAAGACCGGATAGTTCATGAAGAGGTTGGAGAGGGACCGTGCCTTGATTGATGTGATGCAATTCGCGTTGCACAAGTTCACGGGTCATAAAATTGGCGTGTTACTGAAGGGACGTCAAAGTGGTAACACCATATTTGCTGAACACGAAATAACACATCCAAATACGGATAAACACGGTTGCCGTCAATACAAGAAAAAAAAAACGCTATAATCTATCATTTCAATAAATTATGATTCAAGCCGAATTCTGAATGCAGTTAATTTCGAACTACAAGATAAGAAAGAAATCACGATTACAACTGTTGTTTTTGATCGCACAACCCTAGAATGAACAAATTGGGTACAACAACACTTTCGAAACCATGGGTTTCGCACTGATCGGTGACAAATTGAGTTTCCGGGAAGGAACTACAAGATTTGACCACTGTAACGCTTGATTGTTGTCACTTTCACCACTATTAAACAAACAACATTTCCGACTTTAATCTTCCCAACAAACATCAGTTTCATGGCAGTGCAGATAAATCGGTAAGAGTCAAGATTCAAATGACATAGTTTTGCACCAACACGAATCAGTTGATTTAACAGGAGCCGACCAAATAACTGGAAGGCTTTACAGTAGTGGTAAAACAAACTACGTGCCGTAGCTGCTAAGAGCGATTACAGCAATTCCCGGAGCTGTTTTAACAAGCCTTTTCAATTGACCAATCGGAAATGTCAAATTCATTTATGAAAGATCACAGCGCCAGCCACACATTAACAATTCAATTCAATTTATTAAAAAAAGTAGTGTCCTTTTAAACCATCCGATTCAAAACTAGGCAGGCAATAGCCGTGTCGTAGTCGTACGGTAACTGCTTTGATTTGCAAGATCAATGATCCAAATTGTAGTGGTTCAATTACCGTTTGATACTTCGCAATTTTTTTCTGGAAACAAGTTTTTTTAACCAAGTTTATTAACATTTAAAATTTAGTTTATTATTATTATTAATAATAATTTATTATCAATAACGATTAAATTAGGGGTGGTAGTTAATTGTCGGTCAAAAAACTAGCAGTTTAACTCTCAATAAATGACATTATTAACTAGAAATGATGAAAAAGTAAAGAATTATGAATAAGTTTGATCGTAAATAGTAAGTTCTTAAAAAAAAAAAATTTTAAAAGGTGGATTTGAACCCCGACCCCCGAATTTTAAAACAACATTACTACCGTGTGGCTACGAAGCACTTGATCTTTTATGGAAAATGGAGCGCATCACAACTTACGCATCGATTTTTCAAATTATTTTAAATAAACAAAACTTATTTTCTTAATTATCCTTCAAATAAGTCACATGAATTGCACCATCACGTGAGCAGAAAAATAGCCTTTACTAGATACAATTTTTTTTTAATAAGTTGAAATTGAAAGCAGGAAATTACAATTTTAAGATTTCCCATGTTAAATCCCTATGGTCCGCATCGTCTGAATCACCCGATATGTAATAATTTGTACGTATTCGCCTTTTTTGCTAAATTCTATTAAATTGAACAGAATCCCTTAAGTATGGTTTATGCATAATATGTCAAGAAATTTCATCCGATACAAAAACTAACCCCACATCTTGTCATACTGAACGTCTCTTCATTTGAATTTGATACCATTTCCAATATATTACAAAAGGATTTGGTAAATAAAGAAGTTTTTCTCAAAAAATCCCGTCTATCACGCCAAATGTAAAAGAAATTACAGTAGAAGGTTTTATAAACTAAAACAAGATATTACGAAGAAACCAAAATTGACTGTTCATATTAGATCTAAAAGAAAAAAAAAAGTGACCGTTTGCCGTATTCAGGAATGAAAAATTCAGCATTCATAAAGAAAATCGCAGGTATTGAAACTGTAAGAAAAACTATGATTTACACATACGGTCACTAAAATATTAATTCGGCTTAGAAAAAGTAAGGAAGTGGTAAATTCCAATCAAGCAAGTTTCGACATCATGAGACCAAATTTTACCGGCAGTCAATTTTCAATATGACATGCAAACATACCGGTAAGAAAAATGTGTAAGAAGATTATGCATTTCAACTTTTATTTTAGCAGTTTGTTAAATTCTTTATGTGTTGTGTTGAGAAAGTAGAGCCACCAAAAAGCATTATTAAAGACTAAGGCCCGGTATTTCAGTGAGAGCTTAACCCAAATTATTTTAGTTAACTTTTGAGTTGGAGTTATTTTTTCGTTTAGACGTATTTCAGTGACCGCTTTTGGTTTAACTAGTTTTTGTTGACTCAAAAACTTAACTCATAGTAGTTGACGAGTTAAACCAAAAATTTTTTGATTACTGCTAGGGCGCTTGCGCTATCTTTTCGATGTTTGACGACCTCAACCGATCACGGCACGCGGCAGCACAGCAGCTTCTTTCCTTTGGGCCATGGCCATAACCTTAAAAATTAAAGCACGTGCGACACTTCTTGAAATTGTTTGTTGTTGTCTGTCAGAAAATATTCTAATGCCATTGGTCAAATCTACTAGCAGGACTACCAACTATGAAATATTGTGGATTACCAAATCCATTCTTGTCAATGGTCAACGAAGTCACTAAAATACGGTTCCCTGGTTAACTCAAAATAAATTTTGGGCTTAACTTTAATTTGAGTTAGTTAATCCAAAAGTTAACTCATCACTGAAATACCGGGCCTTAGGCCCGTATTCATTACCCACTTTTAGACCAACTTTAGCACGCCTCTAACAAAAAGCGCTCGGCTCCCTGATAAAAGCGGTCGTAGTATTCATAGGGTACATTTAACGCACTATCAGGGTACATCTAACTAAAGAGGGTATAGATTTGGCAACAATGTAAAATGTACTGAAAACTATTTTATAATCATGTGCTTAATGGCAAATTCTATCATTTTGACAGAAGAAACCAAACAATCGCCTCACCTTGCTTTGATTTATTAAAGTGTTGTCTCGTAACATTGCGTGAATAAAATTGTTAGCATTGTTAGTGAATCATGAGTGACTGAAAGCGTGCCGAAATCTTCACCGAAGAAGAAAAATTTCAAATTCTTCACTTTGTGGCAGAAAACAATTGCGGCAAATGATGCAAATTTCAGACAAGAGGAAATTTTACGGAATTATTTGTTTGTTGTAACCCTCGGCGACATTGCGCCCTCCAAATTCCAAACTGAAATTTAATGGCGGATACTGTACGTATTTTTCTAAAACTATATCTTCGACATTTTAAAACCGTCCTTTTAGGTAGGTACCAGATTCCTGATTATAGTATGGAGACAAAATGAAAATGTTCCCAATACTGCCGCTGATGCATCAACGTACAGGAAAGATTTACGGCTCATAAATCATCCAAATTGATAATGGACATTAACGACGTCTTTTCTAAATAAATATATTTGTTCGTTTATTAAAGAAGGTCGATGGATGAAAATACAAACAATAACTATGTTATATCAGTTTTGACCAAAAGTTAATGTAAAAAATCGATCCGAGGTTGCGAACAGGTGAAATCGAATGATTATTGTCAAATGTTTGCAGGAGGCTCGTTTATTAATAGCGAATTTTGGCGCCGTGAAAGACGAATTATCCGAAAAATATGTGAGAGGTCACGCCGCCACTGATAATTTTTATCGGATATGCAACGTATAAATAAACAGTGTTGATATCGTGAATAATTAAGTTTACTTATTAACATTTTTACGAAATGAAGGTAATACTCAAAAGTTATTTTCGTGTCAATTGTATTTATTTAAAAACAAAACACCTATAACGCTTGCATGATGTATGTAACTACAACAAATAGCACAAAGAACTTATCCAATTTTCAATTGTAAATTGGATCATTTGGCGTAAGCTAAGGTTTAAAAAACAAAAATATCACTGCAAAAAAACTTGACTGGTAGGTAATTGTTAGGTAGGTAATCAGTTTCGAAAAGTGAGTTGGAAAACATTACGCAAAAATATAAAAAGAAAACATTCTGTAATAATTAGTGTTTGAGACGAGACAAAAAAGTATAAATGGAAGAGCGAAGCCCATCGCCTTCTTGTATAGAATGAAAGGGTATCATGTAAACTATCCCTATATTACTAGAAAAAAAAAGAAATCTGACCTTATTTTTAAGTGTCGGATTAGTGACCCCAGTTCTGTTCGATTGAAGGACCAAGTGATCACTAAATGTTACGTTAAGTTTTTCTCTACATAATTGCCGCCTGCAAAAACGCCATGTAATTATTTTACTTTCACCGTGGTAATGATATTAAAAAGTGAGCGGGTGTGTATGTGTAGCAGTTATGATTTAAGCTGGGTAATTCGTAAATAAATATCTATGAAGTAAGGCAATTGAAACTGACGAAGCCGTTGAGAACCTAGTAACATACTTTGATCATATCAGCTTCAGATAAAGGTTGTTGCACCGATATTTCACATATTCGAGCGCGACACTACTCGTTTCGATAAAAATAAAAAAAAACACTTAAATAAGCTGTTCTGTTCGTTCATGTTTACAACATGACACCCCGCGTTTACACTACATACCGAGATTCTCACCAGACATCGATAACAGAGACGAGATAAACTCCAGATCATAAAAACGTGTTACAGTAGAAATGAACTACCTAGAAATTTTCAATCGAACAGTTTCACAAGATCATTATGATAAAAAAGCAACCACATTAAAAATGAAGTATTTTTATCAGTAAAATTATTTTCTTGAAACTTAACTTATAATGCCTATTTTTTGGATTTGATGGTGGAAGCGATTCCATCAGTGCTGATTTAGGTACAAATGGCATACTATAAATTTACACTAAACGTTAGACGTAGAATTCTTTCTCAAACAAACTTGCCTCTTACTCAATAGGGCAATTCAGGCAAACAACCCCCAATGATTTCTTACTATTCTTTAAAGCGCACGTTCATCGAGAAAAGAACCGTACTTTCACTGAAAGATGCAGAAGAAAAAAGTAGGTGGGGATTTGCTTACCAGCTACGTTAGCAGGAGAGAGAAGATCCCCTTTGAACTGTCTCGGTGGACAACTGTTCGTTATAAAAGTCTTAAAAAAAATTTTTATTGGAATATCATCAACTAAAAAAAAATAGAAATTTCTTCCACGGATGACGATTGGCACAAGAACTACAGTTGCTGACCTCTATAGGTCTATAGGTGCAAGGAGACAGCACTGCCCAACACTTGTTAAAAAGCAAGGTTTAAATAATTAAGGCAGCTCAGTACCTAAGTCGAACCTGTCGATACGGACGGGTCTATTTTGTATCTCATAACGGCCATGTTACCAAGCATTTGTCGTTATATAACATGGGTAGCTATTCTCTATCTGGCATGTTCGTGAACAGAGTCGTTATTTAACGATTTCTATGTTATCGTAACATGGAAGCTGTTCATGAACGACATTTGCTATTCTGTAACTGGATAACGACATGTTCGCAAACGACATTTCTGTTAAAGGACCATGTTACCGAACGGCTTGAACTGGACGCTGTTTAATAACATTTTAAGGACATTTTAATGAATTTTCGCCCTAAACCCATTATTAAATTTTATCTTTTGCATCTTTTAATGGACAAATATTTTAAGCACATTTCTATATTCTCACTTCTAGAACGTGGTCGTGTCCCGTAGTACATTTTTAAATAAAGTTTTGTGATAATTTTGCTAAAATGAACGGGAACCTCATCAATCGCATAGAAAATGAAGTGGAGCAAAGGTAAGAATTGTAAAGTGTTGTATTATACCTAAATAGATTTTTTTCCTAATTTTATACGATACAAACAGAAACTGAACATACGCAAATACTTTATTTTTACAATTTCCAAATATAAAAAATATATATAAGAATAATAAGAACTGAAAAATCTCATTATTCTTATACACATATAACTGTTATAACAAGAAAATGGTATATAATAATTATTGTAGACAGATAAATGCTGCAGTGCAACGGATGATGAGAGATAACAGTAATCCATTTGATCTGCCGGAAGACACATTCAGGAAAATGTATAGATTAAGCAGAGAAGCTGCTAATCATGTATTTATTTACACAATTTTCAGCCCACTTGGATGCACCTCGAAGAAGCACAAAAATTCCTCCAGTAGTGAAGGTATGGATAATTAATAATATTATTTTAATTTTACCGTTTCGAAACTTTTTTTTAGTTTTTTGCTGCTCTTCATTTTTTTGCTCATGGTAATTACCAAAAACCTGTGGGTAAAGACAGGAATAACCCGCTGAGTCAAGCTGCAGTAAGGTGAATTCTTCACGAAGTAGTAGATGTATTTGTTGATGTTTTAGCACGACAATACATAAATAGTTTCCAACTACACTTGAAGAGGTGACTACTGTAAAGAATGGGTAAATAAGGAATTAATAATGTAATATTATCTCAATTAAAATATATAATTTTAAAGTTCTATCAAAAATATGGAAATTTAAATTTTCCCGGAATTATAGGTTGCATAGATTGCACCCATATAGCAATTTTTCCTCCTCCAGCGCAACATCCTCTTTTTCCAGGCAGAGTTTATATTAATAGAAAAAATTTTCACAGTATTAATTGCCAAATAGTAAGACTACATGTTTTGTTCTTGTGCTGTATTTAAATGTATTTTCTCTATGTAGATATGCGACTCTGAATTGAAAATTCTGGCCATCAACGCTAGGTATCCGGGTTCGGTACATGATGCTGCAATTTTCTGTATCTCATAACGGCCATGTTACCAAACATTTGTTCTGGACCGCCAAAAAGTGGGAGTGGCGGCCGAAGTGAGGTTAGGTTTTAGTTTACGTCGCCGCAAGAGTCTGTTTCTAAAGTTACGCCGCGACCATCTCTTTTCATTTGCCCAAGAAGAACAAGGATGAAAGAATTGCTTTGCGGAACACGCCCAAAATAAAGCAAAAATACTACTCGTTTAGAAAATATCGATTGTAGTTATGAAGTTGCCAAGGTCATTTTCTTAACATGGTCAATAGAAAATAGCCCTTAACAGACAAGTCGTTATAATAGTCGTTACAGAATTGTCGTTAACCAACATGGATGTTCGTGAACATCGAAATACAAAATAGACCTGTAACTACCGTTCGCACTTACCACTGACCGGTTGCAACACCCGATTTGTTCGTCACCAAACCGATATAAACCAAAAGCTTCATTACCGAAGATATCATTACGGAACGACCTTCAGGTATCACGTTTTTGAACTGCCTTTGCACACCACGTAATTTTTCAGAAGGTAATGTACGTGCGCGCTTGCAGCGGTTCTGCATATAATTAACTATTGTTTTTCCAAAGAAAGCGCCTTTACTTTCAAAATCGTGCAAATTCTAAAAGTGATGACAAAGAACCAAAATATTTGGCGGCAACACACCTTGCAGCACCGACCGGTGTCAAAACATACTAAGAATGTGACTAATCTCCTCGCTAAAAATTACCGTGAAAAATACATTGTTTAGGTACCCCTAAATTGGACCTACAGATTTTCCGAGTAAGTAAAGGATAATAATACAACTAAAGAGCTCAACTAAATTTTTTAGTTTATCGTAATTAGTAGAATCAGTAGAAACTTCAGTTGACTGAAACCGCTACAAAGTTCAAAAATGGTCACTGATCGAAGATGGTTTTCTAGTAATTATTCGACAAAGAAGAGAAAAAAAGAAAAACATCGAGGAGCTAACATCAGAGAAAACTCATTCAAACAGGAGTTTCGGTCGGTTGGGCATTGACAAAGCCACAACGTTACAAACATATCGAAAGCGCGGCGCTCGAGCACCTGCATCGTTCCCTGTACTTACACAAAGCAAAAAAATATTAAATGCAGTAACACTCCAACAGCAAAATGGCCGACTGACAACAATGGCGGCTTTCGCGTTCGACAGTTAAGCCAAGCTTTGAGGTTGACTCAAAATCAATTAATTCAAATCAATAAAAACCGTAACAAAATTTGTATTGTGAAATCGTCAAGATACTAAGAAACGATAAATTCGGAAACGAATCATTAATACGAAAGCAGCACATCATCATGCCAATGAGTTATAAGACAGTTGAGGACTTGCAAAAGGATATGTTGGGCAAGATAGAGTACAAACACTTCTTTATAGCAACTTATAATTTTGACTGAATACGGATCTATATCTTTGGATCACCTGTACGTCTGGAATGATTTGAAAACTATATTTCGATTTGTACCTAAATATATATGTACATTTTTTAAAACAAACTTGTTGCATTCATTAATAATAAATTTAGTTTTCATACAACCAATTTTAAAACAACATAGGCCAAACAGAATAGTAATTGCGGGGTGTTCCACCAACGTTTGCATTATTTCACAAATATTAATGTAAACCCCACGGGTGAAGTAAAGAATCCCGACTTCTAGTTCTGCGCGATGGAATGATTTGCGATGAAATTGAGACAAATATCCAAATAAGATTAAAAAATTATTTATTTGGTTGGACAACTAGAAAGATTTCAAGATCACCGAACTAAGCCTTAACCCACGTGGAGTGATTTAATCGCGGCAAGCTTTGACTATGAGATTGCGCAATTGAAGAATGGGATTAAAAGTGAATGTCACCGGTGAGAACGGCTTAGTGGGCCTTAATTTCGATGAAATCTGGCGTGGGTCAACTTTCCGTGAACAGCGATGGTAGCTTGCGTGGATTGCGCCACCGCGTAGGTAAATCAAAATAAACAATGTCGTAATAGCTTGGAAATAATGCGTAGCAAATTTATCAATGCCTACCACAATTGAATCTAATCGAACGACACAACACGCATTTCAACATACTTCCAGCACTCGCACACATGTACGCAAAACGAAGGTCGCAGTATATCGCATAGCACTTATCCGGTCTTATTTTTTTATCACTTTCTCCCGGAAAAATTAAAGAAGAGGTCGCGCCCATGAAGAAGGTGTTGTCGGCGCATTGGAAGGAGAACGATTCTGGTGGTACTGAAACGTGTGGGTATCATCTCAGAAACGAGACGTGTCATCGTATAAATAATAATTACTTATCCATTCATATCGGCGAAGGATAATGGCGCAGGATTAACAATATAAATCGTACTTGCCTGAGGTCTGCTGCAAGACTTGGGCTTGTTTGGTGGATCGCCATCATCAGCCATTGGTGCCTGCAAGAAGAAACAAGTCGTAAAACAATCAGGAAAACTGCAATTACGAGGACGGAAAAATCCAAAGGAATGGCGGATTTCGTGATGGAAAGTTCGCAAAGGATAGACTAAAAAAATGCAGATGTGGGAAGGCAATTTAAAGCACTGCATTTAATGAACACTGCGCCCCGGACAATATAAAAAATGGCGACGCCGCCATCCAGTGGGCGTCTTACAACTTCTCCGGGACTAATTAACAAGAGAAGCAACTCAAGAAGTGCTACATTTTTGCTACTCAACAACTCCACTTTCTTACTCGTAATACTGCATCTGTAAACACAACCATAGAAAGCACTTTTTCCAGACTATCAGTGCACAGGCGTTCTGTCAAAACTATCACAAAACGCTCATTCAATATCTCACTCCGTTCAAAACAATATCGAACCTCCACCAACGTCCATGTGCGCGAAAAATTTGTCAGTCAGTGTAGTGTTTGTTTGTTTGGCCGTCGACTGGAATTTCGTAACATCCTGTCCATCAACCAAAAAAGGCGTTCGCACAACCACGAGTTCGTCCTGCCATTATCTTCGTTCAATTAGAGGAGTTTTCAAAAACCCAACATTAAAGCAATCTATTCGAGTCTTGATAGCAGCTAACGCCTACCCAAAGTTTCAGTGTGGTGATACGAAGTTTTTAAATACTTGGGGCTTGCGAGTGGCCAGCTGATGAATCACAGAACAAAGAGAACGAAACGTTCTTTTCGATGTGTTAGGGTGACGACAACATATGACTTCGCGTGTGTCTCTTGATCGACGCGACTATGTTCATTGAAATATGATTAGAGCGACGTATTCATTGCGACATGTTTCGAGACGGAATAGACGAGGTTCGTATCACAATTGACAAAAAGAGTCGCGATACTTACACCCCCGGATCTATCATATTGACAACAATGGAGAGGTAAGTTTTTCATTTCATTGGAATCATTGTTTGTGTTAACAGTTTACTTTGTAGTTTGCGCACTGAAACAATCTGTGAACGTTTCAACAATTCGTTTTGCAATCGCACATCTGTAAGCTTCATGAAGATAGAATCAACTTATTGGCTATCCGAAGTAATTATTCCCAACCTGACTTGTGCAGTAACAAAATCAAAAAAACTGCAGCGATGCAGCCCATCATTTCTGGTATTCAGCAGTTCCTCCAAATGGTCATGATTCTACTAATTCTAGTATTAACCTCATAAATATACATTTGACACACTGTCTGGAACCATGACCATTGTTTGTTCAATGTCATAACGCCATTTCGAAGACCTAAGACTCATGACAAGTTTTTATATAATCTTGTGTAATATTAAAATCGATATTACTTTGGGTAGTTCCACTTCGTAAAAAATCAGTTAGGTATACTAAATTAGTGTTAACCTATGATTTTCGCGTTTCTCTTCCATTCATATTTGGTGGAGTAAAAGGATATCAAAGACATGACGTTTAAACTAGCCATCTACTAATCATCGTAATCAGGACTTAGTTTTATGTGTTGTACATCTTTTTTTCTAATTACCGTTTGACCTATACATACACCAACCTGATTCTGTCATCCGCACTTCGACTTCTTTCTCGTTTTGACTATAGAGAGGGAACTCAAAAGATGAGAACAAATTATGCATTTCACTTTATTTAATTAAATCTCCTTTCCTGGATTGGTCCATCGTCAACCCTTTGGTATATGAATACATATAAACACCATTCAAAATATCAAGATATGGTTAAGGAATTGATTTAACCCCCAGGTCAGTAGCGTTTTGAGAGTTTTGCCAACATTTCTGCTAAAAAACTGATTGGGAGTTTTAACGTTGGCAATTGTATCAACATCATTGTGCAAAGATTCCAAGGTTCTTTGAAGTCCAATAAATAACATCACCTGGACCCGGTGGTGTAAACGATAACTAGTGTGACTCACAGGTTTACAAGTGTTGATTCGTCGTTGGTGATTTCGCAAGATCCATGTTCTGAAATGACATTACCGTGTCTGCGCCGCACTATTTTCGCTCTGCGCCGCCGATGTCGTCGACTGAAAATAAAACACATAATTGGGTTACCTTCAAACCTAGTTTTTATCTTTCTAACCGAATAATCAAGTCTGTCATCGTGTAGATTGCATTGTGTCCAATTAGAAAGCACACACAGTTACACAAGTAGGCATGGCGGAACCTAGCAAATAATAATTAATTTTTACCTGATGGTACGCAAGTTCTTTGTTTCGCTTTATTTTCGCTTCCACTAATTAACTCAAAAAACTTTATCGCAGCAATCTCTTCAATTAACTTCCATTCCAACAAAAGACCTGAAGAATTAATTTCTTCATTGTGGGGCTTTACATTCTCTAAATTGTTATCGCCAATATGTACGTTCTAATTAAGGCCGGACCACCGCTTTATCAAAACTTTCTGGGTTTTTTGTGGTGCTAATTATAAGCTTAGTCAAAACTAATCGATTTCTGTTGCCGCAGGGTCTGTAGTCGCCTTATAAGAAGGATTACTAGAAGACCGACGTACGACACTGGATAAATGTTACACCTTGTAACCCGACACTTTAACGACTTCCCTAAACATGAGCATTACGAGTCGCTGCGGTGTGACTCACGCCACATGTGGTGTTAACTTTAAAAATGATCCACCATATTTGGCACGTTTGGATCAGAGAAAGCCCTGGCAATTATGCATGGCAATATTAATTACTGCCCGCAAATGCGGCTTAATTACGACGTGGGCAGGAGAAATTAGCGCAATTTCTCGAGAACTTTATAACGCATGATTGGCGCATATCATACCACCATGACTTTTGGAAATTATTTGAGGATCACAAGATACAACTTGTGGGAGAACATGTTTCTAATTCGTATATTTGTATGTTTAATCCACCCTCTGCCAATCTCCGTCGACGTGTCCTGAACAATGGTAATCTATCGTTTCAATCCATCAATAATTCCTTCTTCTTTAAAGTCAACTAGTCAACCTTATTTGTATATAGTAGATGCAGATTAATAGGAAGGGCTCGTATTTATAGTGGTATTTTGGGGCTCGGCTTACCCTTAAGTCTCACGGATCATTTACCCTAAAGGTTTCAGCATTTTCTAAATCATGAAAATCCAACCGCTCATGATTCAGTCTTACTAATGCCCGACGGTCACTTCTCACATACTAGAAATCTCGAAGTTATTGAACTGGGACGTGCAATTAACGTAATCATTACGTCTTCCTCAGCATACCTCAAGCAAAATGCAACCTTTGGTTTTTTCTATTATTCCCAGTAATATACGAAATTGCTAAACTTATATGCCCTGTGTGTCAGAAAAGTGTTCCCGCTGAAATTTCAGCCAGTGGTTTCGGGAAAGCAGGAACTCTTCCGTGCAATAAATATAAGTTTTCTTAAAACAAATTTATTGTCGAAAGACAGCGTGAAAGAACACCACCTCAGTAGGATGGATCAAATGTCCTCTTTGATAAATGTAGAAGTGGGTCTCAGGATGATGGCTGTGGAAACTATGACAAGAAAAAAAAACATACTTTGTTGATTCTTGTCTAAATGGTTACATTTTAATCTAAAAAATGTTATTATTTTACAATCGTCTAATTTTGGATACGGTATCCGAATCAATGATTTAGATAGGATTATGATGTTTAAAAACAGTTAACTAGGATAATAAGATTTAAACTCTAGGACAATCGCAGTTCAAAAAAGACGAAAAAAATATATTTATTTGGTCACCAAAGTGACCTAGGTCAGCTGCACAGACCGCAGAAAAATTGACAACAAAAATTCAGCGATGCCACCGCCTTTTTTATTTTAGCGGCCAAACGTCGGTTAAAGATCAGAGAAATTTTTGCGACACACGCTGCTAGCCCGGTTTCGAGTCTTTCCAAGACTGTATACGTTTAACAAATTAGTTTCTCAAAATACCTATATTGCACTCGTTATAGTAAAATTTTGAAGACAGTTTCTGGTATTAGATTGACCAGGCTATAAACCCTAAACATCCCTTCTTAATTAATTGAAAAGTTGACTTCTACTGCTGCAAGCCTCAGAATTCTATACCGGCGGCAAAACCGCAAATGCCGCTGGCCTAGGCTACTTTGGTAAAGTCCCGCCAGGCGGATGGTTTGATGCAGCCAAAGTTGATGCGTACGAATCAGTACTCGGCGGTTCGCGCTCATTGCGGTAAACTAGTAAACTGAACGCACTCAAAGAAAATTTATCAATACACGAAGTTTCGCGCATAATGTGGATGCCTTTCTTATTTCGTCTATAGTTTGAGCATTGTATTTGCATGGTACAACAGAATATGCAGTGCAATAGAGCGGAGTAAAGATCGCAACATTCAACTAATTGAATTACAAACGCCACCCATGCTTGTGGAACCTTGCCCGCAAAGAATAGAAGGTGCCAAGCAAAGTATGCTTACCAAAGAATAGCAGCAAAACTGGGAGTGGATGCGGACTCTATTAAAAATAGGAAAATAAACATGTTCCAAACTTTTCGGAACTTTAAGATAAAAATGTTTATCAGCAAGGCCTACCACGAATCAACACATCACGCAGAAATTATATGCAATAACAGCCTGCTCAGTTTTGCATACAATTTCCTGTTCAATGTGACTGACATATTACGTCAGTGTTGACTGTTAGATTTATCACTTGTCTATATAGTGTATAGTTTGTTCGTTGTTTGTTGTTCAAGAAGATCATTTAAATTTCGAAAACCGTTCCAAGCATTCAAGTATTAATCAAATTTCTATACAATTTAGGTTGTACAATTTTGTTATTTTATGTCAATATTTGGCAGATGACATAGTTAAATCAGTTTTTAAGCTAAAATTTAACTCAACAATATCAGACAGACTATAGTGAGTCGACAATAACTGAGAGTGCCTCATACTTCAGCATTTAGGGGGTTGCGGGAAAGAACGTGGGAAGGGGTAGGGAAAGTCATAGGCGGATGGTAAAAGAACGAACAAAAGTTGAAAAATGTGGAAAAGTAATTATTATTCAAATTATCAATGCCTAAACGGGGTCTGAAGCTGACTCGGAACCGTCCCTGCCGCTGCTGCTGTGGCCCCCCACATTAATTTATGATATGTACCTCCAACAAGAGAAATGGGAATTACCGAGAAAAAATCTTATTCTGCGCTACTAGTTAACCACGTGGGCGTAAGTGAGAAACCACCTAGAAATGCTTGTTAAGATTGAAGGTATTTGGTGAACGCTAAAGTTGCTTTCGGCTAACTCCGCATTTTTCCGATTGGTTGCTCTCGGCGTGCTCTGGTTCCGGTTCTCCACATTTTGGAGCGCAAGCTTTAGTAGATTTTAAAAGCTTATGAACTGGATAGAATTTGTACGTACACTTCATAGTGATAGTGTTCTGATATTAGGCATGAGTCACTCTCAGTAATTTTGGATTCGTACTATAGTGTTACTAATAACTAATAGAGCTTGAGTACTATTTACGGTTTTCAAAATTTAAATAATCTTAAAGAACACAACGAAAAAACTTTACACTCTATGAACTAACAAAAATAACAGTCAAAATTAACACAGAATATCAATCAAATTGGAAAAGAAATTGTGAACGAAACGAAGCACATTCTATTGCGTACAATTTCATGTACAAGAATTGTATGATATAATACAGATATATGACACCTTCCCTCTGTATTAAGTTTACTAGAGCAGAGTCTTCATCTATTCAGATCTTGCACTAACTAATAGTCAACATCTATTTGAAACTACATACATATTTACAAATTAGTTAAACACTGGTGAGGCAATTTTCTTTGTTAGAACCGAGAATCGGTTTTAAATTGGTGACCGTTAACGTCGCCTTAGGCAATGTCACTGTGTTACTAAAACTAAGACGAAATCTGGGCGGGCAATTATCAAATTCTACCTCGTAATCAGACAAGCAGATCACCTTTGATGAGCCTCTTCGTTTCGGAATGCATTCGAACTCTTTGTTTCCCAGGTCACAAATCCAGGTCAACAGGTCTTGAACTGGCGTCGACGTCTTTACCGACCACAATAACGAGTCACCACCACCACCATCATCAACATCATCCGAAAAACAATTCGTCGATTGCGGATCGACGTGTTAGTAATTTCGGAGTGTAGTAAGAGGGGTCACGCACGCCCAAGTTCCGTTGCGTGCATGCACGCAATTTTTAACTGGCGGCCGATTTCTGTTTTATGGTTGCTTGTTGTTTTTGCAATAATAACTTCGTGGTGCGCGATGTTGAGATCACATCTCTGACAACCGGTGATTGTGCATGGAGTAATTATTAGTCCGAGCCTCTGGGGGATATTACGTCTTCGATTCCAACCAACATTGAACCGATTCGTGTTACGTTATAATTACGACAATTTTTAATGCGCTCCAAAAAAAATTATGGAGAACTTGACGGTCTAGTATCTACTTAGTACAGTACTGGATAGTGTTCAATGAGTAATTTGAATGTAGCTGGGGCAATAACCAATCCCATTTTTTCAATTATATGTGGAAGTGTTATCCAAGGCAAGATGTGTCTGTAATATGCTCGGATCTTAGTGGGTCTTTTATTTCACGAGCTTCATCAGTAAAGAAATCTGATTCGGCAACCAACATCTAGATCTGTGATTCAAAATCAACGGATTCATCTGGATCTGAACCGACCGGCCACAGACCAACTCCCAAACCTAGACGATATGTAAACAACTTTTTTGATCTGAAGCTACAACGAACAAATTTGTTCTGCATTTTAACCAGTCTTTTATTGTTGGAGTGGGTTTTAGATTACATAACAAAGCTAATAAACATTGTTAGCGAACAAAAACATCAACAACGTGGCTGCGTTTCGAGACATATCGCGCCCAGATGGATATACAGATTGTGATGTAAACTGTAGTCTCGTCAAAGAGTATAGTTCTTTACTATAGTAGTAGTCTAGTAGCGCTGAAATGGAAACTACTTCCAGTCTTATTCATTTATGGTTGTGACGATGAGAAAACCAGTATGTGAAGGGCTGCTGCAATAGAGTATTATACTTTTGATATGATCATTTTCGGTCAAAAAATTATTTATTTAGTTATTTCGGAAATTTATATCGCCGCCACTGATGTCGTGACGTCAATGCAAATGAGAAGACCTTTTTTAATGAGTTGGCGACATGCTACACAACACTTAACAGGCTATGATAGTTATGAAAAAGCCGATACTTAATTTACACTAGGGCGGATTTTGCAATATGGAACAGAGGCACATGTCTATAGCGGCAAATCTAAATGAGCGGCATAGTCCTCTTGAAAAAAAATGTCTACCTAGAATCAGGAAAATTTCGCCTCGGGGCAGGGTCCACTTTATACATCACACTTGCTCATAGCTAATAGCTTAAACTAATTGCTTACACTCGTTTTCTCAGTCTACCTCCTCGCGGCAAAGGGTGTAAACAACGTCTGAGCAGGTCCAGTATTTTAGTTGGACTATAAGTTTGAACTTCAAAGTTCCACCCAGCGCGGCCAAAGGCTAAAGTATCAAATTAAGTTTCTCACCCTCTCCGGGATGAGGACCGAACCCAAAAGCCCCTCAGCTCTAAAAATAGAGGAATTTTTCAAAACAATAATGGACAGAATCCCTAAATGGACACTTTCTACGAAGCAAAAATATCACAGAGGAAACACAAAATTTCTAATGCAACAAAAAACATATTTGAGGCTGCAACCAAAATAAGCGCCCGCATAATCCACGTCAGCTCAAACTAGCAAACCACAAAAAACTACTGTTTCAAAGCTAGATCAGCTTGCAAGCAGACACATAAAACAAAAAAGCCAGCACTACGCAGACGCTGTCAGGTGCAAAAAGATTAAGATCAACGGATCCAAATCCATCAAAACAACCCTAAACCACAAAATAGTTATCAAAACTTCCAATGATAACAGCAATATTGACACAAGCGACATGACCAAAGAGATCGCCCTCAAGACAATAGCCTCCATAAAAGCCCCGGTTAAAATAAACCACATAATCAAAACCAAAGACAAGTCAATCCAGAGTTTAGTCACAGTGCACTTCTATCAAGCAACTCATTGGAATCAATAACCTTACAAAAGCAGAGATAACAGCAACAAAACTTGAGAAGCTCAAGCTTGGCCATCTATGGGATTAGGAGCAAAGCAACAGCTGAAGAACTGCGAGAAGCACTGCTTCTTCAAAACCTAAACAAAGACCCAGATACAAACACAACACAGGTCGATTTCAAGTTTAAGATAGGCAAACGGATCACAAGTTTATTTTGCATAAAGGACTATATTCGTGTCCTAAGGTGCTTTAACTGCCAACAATACGGACACAAAAGCAAGAAATGCAGAGTAAAATCCACTTGCGCCAAGTATTCGGGCCCGCCTGACACCACGCGACAAGGAAGCTAGCAAGGATGACAAGCGCATAAATTGTTTCAGAACCAAAACAGACCGAAACGCGTGGCAGCCTGCAGAAGACTGTAAGAAATGCCCGAAGTACACCAAGCAATTATCAATTGCAATACAAAATACATCTTATGGAGCATAGGCCCCCCAAAAGTCTTCTCACCATAGGGCAAATCAGCCTACAAAACTCAAAGATCGCAACACAAACCATTCCAGGCACACCAGCACATATGTCACTGGACTTCCTCCTAATCTAGGATCTTTACACTGGCCTCGACCACAGCACTCAGAAGAGAAAAATCCCCGGCTTTTCACGCCTACTACTTTCTCCCCACAAAATGATGAACAGCCCTATGCGGCTATCGTCATACTTAACCAAAATATGGATTCCCTTAACGCAGTCCAACATTCTAATCCATACATAGCAGCAGCCAAGATCGCCACTAATAGAGAAGAACTGATCCTCGTCAGCACCTCGCTCCATCCAGCCAGGATCTAGGGCGTCACCTGGAAGTCTTGGTCCAACTAGTCGCTGACCTGAGCTACCGACAAATGATTATAGTAGGAAATCTCAAGTTCAAGGCTAACTAACGCACAAGATACAAAGAATGAGGACATTCTGCTTCGTAACGGTCTACAGGTGGTCAATGCATCTCCAGGCCCATGGAGCAAAGTAACATCGACTTCACTGTGGCTGAAGATAGCTTAATCAACAAGGTTACCAACTGGAACGTCGACGACCATTCTGTTTCAAGCGACCATAATTTAACCACGTTCCAGATCGAGCTCACCGCCCAAATCGATAGACCACCCCTGTTAGAGATATTCAAACTTCCCGCGGGGATCAGTATCCGGAGGGAAGGGACACATGCGCGACACCCTCGCAGAATTACCAATGTAGACAGTTAAGAATGTAGAGTGATGTAGAGTGAGTAGAAGTGTTGAGGATTTGATTGTGGTAATGGACTGATAAGTTAATGGCCCTGATAACGCTAATGGCATTGATTACGGTAATGGTGTCGATAACCTAATGGTGTTTATGATTGACAGGTACTTAACAGGTGTCTAATGGCTGCATTTTTTGCAAATTACCTAATTATCTATCGACTTGGAATTTTGTGAAAACATTAAAAGTAATGTTTACATTAACAATCTCATTTCCTTTCTGCAGATTATCTAAGTGGTTTGACTCGTGATTGACTAATGACAGGGGTCTGTATTTCTGAAAATTACCTAATCATTTAACAAGTTTTGGATTTTTGTGAAACATTACAAGTACAGATTAAGGTTTCATTTATTTGCGGAATGTAAAATGAAGGTGTCAGTTGCCATAAATAGAATCGAAAGCAGTCCTAATATTTAGTTAACCGTAAACTAACGCAGAAGTGTCTTCGCTAGTTCTAATAGTAGCTGTTTGTTTTTCATAACGTGAAATGAGTTGTGACAAGAAGAAGAAGTCTAATGGTGAAGTGTCCGGCATATACGGTAAACGTGCTCGTAAGGAAACCATCAAAGAAAACGATTTTAGCGAAGATTATTTGTCCATTTATACAGCACATACACAGGCATTGTCTGAAAATAGAAATGTTGAACGTGAGAAGAAGAGGTTGTACGATGAGCGTGTTTTTCCATTAACACGATCAGGGAGTAAACTCGTAAGCATTGGTCTTGATCCGTTCGATAACAACGAAGCTACATTGCGAATTTTGAATCAAGAAAGAACTGCAGCTATGAGTTTTAATTTTGAAGACTTGAAGCATTTCCTACAAGAACTGCCAAGAATGATCCAAAGCTCTCAAAATAAAGATTGTGATGAATCTGAAGAAGAACTTATAGCCGAGTTGCGTAATTATAACGTGTATATGCTATCGGGTGGTGTGTTAAAGTTTCATCAATTAAGTCCCAAATTAAAAGACTTTGAAAATGTGCGTGTTACGGCGGCGACGTTGAAGCTTTTTCAACGTATGGCATCTAATTTTTTATCACGCATGGAAGTTTTACATGATAGGCAAGACAAGTTTGTGAATTTCGATGTTTTCACAGATAGGATATCTAGCCTTATATTTGGAACGCAACGTAACATCGAGGATACTATGTATGAACTAGTTAAAACTATATTTGAAGACAGTGATGAAGCACATGAATTTGTGTGTAAATTTTATTATAACATTAAGTTGAATGTAGAATATAAACTTAAACATATGGCAACTTTTAATAATTTTAATTATTTCTAAGAAATGTAAATAGTATTAATAATAATAAATAAAACTATATATTAAAATAATCGTTGTTTATATATAAGCGAAATGTTTACTGTTTTAAAGTTATTTTGTCAAAGACGATCTTGCGAGGTATACATAATTATAGTAATGGATGTACGTTTCAAGCACCCTTTCACATGTATAGTTGCAGGACCAACAGCATGTGGTAAAACATATTTTACAAAAAACTTTTTGAAGAATCTGGATTCTTTAAGTGATACTAAATTTAGTAAAGTGGTATGGTATTACGATGAATGGCAACCGTTGTATAATCATAATGAGGATGCTAAGGATGGCGAAGTGTCATATGAAGAAATATTTATAGAATTTAGACAAGGTATCCCCAATACAACAGAGTTTGAAGGTAATGAGCCCGTTCTGATTATAATTGACGATTTGATGAGAGAGTCTGGTGAAAGTGTTGTAGATATCTTTACAAAAGGTAGTCATCACAGAAATTTAAGTGTATTTTATATTACACAGAACATATTTCATCAGGGTAAAGGTCAAAGGGATATATCACTGAATGCCAATTATATAGTGTATTTTAAAAATCCTCGCGATAGAGCTCAGATTAACCATTTTGCTAGACAAGTATATCCTGAAAACACAAAATTTGTCCAACAAGCTTATGCAGATGCCACGAGAAGATCACACGGTTACCTACTGTTTGATTTAAAACAAGAAACACCAGACTTTCTTAGATACAGAACGAATATATTACCAGGAGAAGCGCCCTACTACGTATATTTACCAAAAATACAATATAAATAAATAGATAAATTGATGAACGTTATTGTATTTTATTCATTCGTGTGCAATGTCTCGTACATTGATGAACAATGCTGTTATGTTAAAATTTCTACATAAAACCAAACCTCAATACCGAAAAGCTATTTTAAAAGCTGCTGATAAAGACCTGGTACATTGTATATGTGAATGTGCTCACAATACATTAAAAGGTCGTGTGCCGCTCAAAAAGCAACAAAAAGTCAAATTATCAAGACACAAGAAAGTATTACGTAAAATCATCTCTAAAGGTACTTCTCTTAGTGAAAGAAAACGTTTAATAGAACAGAAAGGTGGCGCGTTTTTGCCATTACTATTAGCACCGTTGTTAACAGGTGTATTAAGTAGTCTTTTCAAATAATAATAATAACAATAATAGTACTAATATATACATCATGCAACACATTAAGAAAATGATAATGATAGAACCGGAGGTATTAGAACGTTTAAATCAAAATAAATGTACTGAACCGAAAACAATATTAAAGTTAGACGAAGAAATGTCAGCAATTTTAAACAATACAAAGATTTCTGATCGAGAGAAGTGGGTGAAATATGAGCAGGTCCTACACAGGTATTTAAATGTCATTAGTGGTAATAGAAAAATTATGCATTTACCTGTTGTAATGCCTCATCAACAGATTACGCAAAGTGATAACGTGGCACCAAACACTACAACAACCATCGCCACAGATTCCTCTTCATTAGTACAGTCGTCAAATAATGTAGGCGTACAGACAAATGATAATCAGTATTTTGATATTGTACAAACCTTACCTAAGAGTTTGCAAGGAAAAGGAAAAACTTTGCTAGAAATTATTCGACGTGATGGTGGAATTACTTGGGATGATAGTGGTCTTGTTTATATACAAAATGCACCAATTGAAGGTTCAAACATTACAGATTTGATAAATGACTTCGTGAGGAATCGCAAACGCCATGCTACATCTACAGGATGGCAGAAATTTGCTGACGTTTTAAAACAGAAAAATGTGCCGTTAACTTTAATAGGTAACAGCAATCATCAACTTTTAAATAAAGCACAACCACAACACACTGACAGTCCAGATTCAAGTTTGGTTATGAACGATTACACACCTAATAGTAGTAGCAGCACTAGTACACCATACAGGCGTAAAATAGTTAAAAGTCAAAGAAACAAACGCAATAAAACATCACCTTGGGAGCGTTTCAAGCTCTAATATGAATACTATTCATAACGTTTATTATACACCATCCGTACCAGCAAGTTTTTCAAGTAAACGCAAGCTCCAAGCCGCATTAAGAGGAAAAGTACATGTAAATGATATAGAAGAATGGTTACATGGTGAAGATGCATATACTCTGCACAAACCAGTTCGGAAGAAATTTCCACGTAACAAATATGTTGTGTCTAATATTGATGACCTCTTTCAAGCTGATTTAATAGATATGCGAAGTCTCAAGAAATATAATAACAATATGTGCTACTTACTAACGGTTATAGATGTATTCAGCAAATATGCATGGGTGAAACCTTTAAAATCTAAAACGGGTAATGAAGTCTCTGCAGCGTTTGAGGAGATTTTTTCTGAAAGTAAACGTGTACCGCTTTATATACAAACGGATAAGGGCAAAGAATTTTTAGCTAATAATGTACAAAAATTGTTTAAACGGCATAATACACATTTTTATGTAGCGCAAAATCCAGATGTAAAAGCTGCTGTAATTGAACGTTTCAATAGAACCTTGAAAGAGAAAATGTTTAAATATTTCACATTTAACAATAACTATCGTTACATTGATGTTTTGCAAGATTTTGTTGACGGCTACAATAATTCTCTGCATAGAACTATCAAAATGGCTCCAAAAGATGTTAATCCGTCTAATGTTCTTGAAGTCTACAATAATATAAAAAACAGTACATACGTCAAACCGGTTAAAATCATCTACAAGGCCGGTGATTTCGTACGAATATCAAAATACAAAAATATTTTCGAAAAAAGCTATACGGGTAATTGGAGTGATGAAATTTTCAAAATTTTTCAAGTGATTAAAAGGGTACCTGTTGTATATAAATTAGTTGATTTGTTGGACGAATCTATAGAAGGTGTTTTCTATCATCACGAATTACAGAAGGTGAAATACAATAGTAGCACTGTATTCAAAATAGATAAAGTGTTGAAAAAGAGGTATAAAAACGGTAAACGTGAAGTATTCGTTCAGTGGAAAGGATACCCTGCAAAGTTTAACTCGTGGATTTCTGGCTCAGCCGTAAACGAAATATGAATACTGAAAATGAATTTTATTTAACGCTTTTAAGCGATAGCTCAAAAACTTATTTTCCCGATAATACCACGACAACTTTTTCTACACAATTGCCAAAGACGATTCATTTAACTGGCGAGTGGTTTGTTGCATTAACGGAAATACAATTTCCGTGTTCAATTCTTTCAGTGCGTGATCAAGAAAATATTGTGTATCTGAAGTATGACGTGACTGATGTTAATCGAGCAGCAATAGCAAATTTGGTTGGTAGTGACATAATAAACAATTGTATAGACAAAACAAGTGATTATCATATAGACTCTGTTGCAAATAATAATATAACGCATTCAAACGAGATATGGGCCAAGTACCGCATAGAACCTGGTGATTACGATTCCATTGAAGGTGTTGTAGATGCACTTAATACGGTGCTGATAAACAAAGTTCAAATTGAAATATACAAAGGATCAAAAAAAGTAAGGGTTACCACAAAATGTGATTCATTACAACATGTAAGCATGTCACACAATTTATGTTTACAATTAGGTTTCGATCCTGACACTAATGTTTTAAATAAAATATCACCACACCCTGCTAACATATTGCTAGGTGTACCTCCACAATTTTTTGTGTATAGTGATATAATAGAACCCCAAGTGATTGGTGATGTTTTAGCAAAAGTTTTACGTATTATTGCTGTTGACAGTACAAAATACATGTACGGTACCCAACAAGTCCACACATTTATACAACTGGATTATGTCCCTGTTCTTAAACGTGAGTTTGAGAACATCGAAATAGATATAAGAACGAACACCGGTGCTAAAGTACCATTTCAGTTTGGAACCGTAGCTGTTAAACTACACTTCAGGCAGAAACATGTCGAGCAATAGCTGTCCTTATCACAGTTATTATCTTAAACAAGCTGGCACAGGCGTTGGCACCATTTACCGCGGTTCGGTGTATCAACGTGGGCACGGTATCGGTAGTTTTTTAAAAGGTTTACTAAGATCTATTCTGCCATTGGTAAAAAGTAGTGCTAAGACTGTAGGCATTGAAGCACTCAAATCAGGTGCATCTTTCTTAGGTGATATAGCAGAAAACAAACCTATTAAAGAATCATTTAACGGACGTCTAAATGAAACAACGCAAAATTTAAAGCGCAAAGCCAGTGATAAAATCAAATTGTTATTATCAGGTGGTGGTGGTGGTAGTGATCGTGGTATAAAAAGAAAGCGTTTAGTAAATAAAATACATAAGTTTGTTAAACAACCCCGTGTCAAGGCATCGTTAGGTGTAAATAATAACAGAACACAACAGAATTCGGCTACGGACATATTTCATTGAAAATGTCATTTCTCCATAGTAAATCTTGTGAATGTGTAAAATCGGAACTAGATCTTTTTGCTTTGCCCTCAACTCAAACAAGTATAGAAAGCGGACAGTGGGTAAATTACAAGCCATTATCAAACATTACAGATGATAGTCCGCTAGAATTTGTCGTTCATAGAGGTGGTGATGAATACATAGATTTATCGCAGACATTAATCCAGATGAAAGTCAAAATAATCAAAGATGACGGTACAAGTTTCACCGTTGAAGATAATGTGGGACCTATTAATAATATGCTACACTCACTTTTTACGCAAGTCGATGTACACCTCAACCAAAAGCTTGTCTCACCACCTAATAATACATATGGTTACAAATGCTATATTGAAAATCTTTTAAATTATGGACCGGCTGCTAAAAATTCACATTTAACGTGTGGATTATGGTACAACGATACTCATAATAAAATGGATGAAACCACTGCTGAAAACAAGGGTTATACTAAACGTAAAAGTTACACTGCTGGTAGCAAACATCTGGATTTAATTGGTCATTTGCATTGTGATATTTTTAACCAAGAAAAATTTTTACTGAACGGTGTAGAATTAAGCTTAAAACTTGTTCGTTCAAGGAATAATTTTGCATTAATGGGTGAATCAGGTAAAATTCAAATAATTGATTCAACCTTACTCATACGTCGAGTAAAAATCAATCCTTCAGTCTTGATTGCTCATGCTAAAGCCCTCGAGACAACAAATGCCTTCTACCCAATTACACGAAATGAAGTTAAAGTTCTCACAATACCTGCAGGTGTTCAAGGAAAGACATTGGATAACATATTCTTAGGGCAACTACCAAAAAGATGTATCATTGGTTTTGTGTCAAACAGATCGTTTAATGGAGATTATAAGTTAAATCCTTACAATTTTAAGCATTACAATTTGAACTTTTTGGCTGTATATGTTGATAATCAGCAATATCCATCAAAACCTTTACAGCCGGATTTCGTTAGCGATAATAAGCTGTTTGTCAATATGTATCACACTTTATTTTCGGGGACAGGCATACATTTTCTTAACGAGGGTAACGGTATTTCAAGAGAAGGTTACTCGGAGGGCTATTGTTTAAGTGTGTTTGATTTAACACCTGATTTAACAGCTAGTTCTACAACGCATTGGAATCTTGTAAGAAATGGTAGTTTACGCTTAGAAGTACGTTTCAGCGAAGCTCTTCCTGAAACTATTAATTGCCTTGTTTATGCTGAGTTTGATAATGTTATTGAAATTGATAAAAATAGAAATATCATAGTGGACTATAGTAGTTAGTTTATATATAAATATTGTAAAAATTGTAGAATTATTTTAGTTGTCAGTATCAAGTTGTACTGTTAAGACATGGTTGTATACGTTGATTTTCAAGGCTTTGTTGGGAATTTAAATAAATTCGTATTTAAGGAACTAGCAGTTGTTTGTGTTGAAAACTCATCATACCACCACTTTGTGTTTAAACCACCATTTAAACTTCAAGAATTACAAAAACCTCTTTTACGAAACATCAACTGGTTGACAGCCAATCATCATGGGATCAACTGGGAAATTGGAAACACTAACTATGACGAATTGGATACAATACTAAAACGAAGTATAGGAAACTCTACAATTCTGTACGTAAAAGGTGATCTGAAGAAAAACATTTTATCAACACTTCTCAGTGATTGTGAAATTGTAAACTTGGAAAACCTCGGCTGTCCTTCACTAAAAGAATTAAGACGTGTACGTAATAGTGGTAGTGGTAATAATAATAATAATAATGGTAGAACGTGCGGCTGGCATCGCCGTAACTCTAACGTATGTGCTTTGATAAATGTTGAAAATTTAAAATATTGGCATAATGAATACTTGGGAAATCGAGACATGCTTACAGAAGATCAATGCATCGGGAACGCATCATGTTGGTGTTTTCGCGTATGACAAAATACCAATGTATATAACTAAACCAGCTTTGATTGTAATAAATAATGATCCAAGTTATAAACCAGGAAGTCATTGGGTGTGCATTTATTTCTATGCTTCAGGTATAGCATGCTTTTTCGACAGTTTCGGTCGTTTGCCTATGTTTAAAATCCGAAAGTTTCTTCAAAGAAATAGCAAAATATGGTTTTACAATACAACAGTTATTCAAAGCTCTCTATCATTTGTTTGCGGAAACTACTGCTGTTTATTTCTGTTAAATTTTACATTAGGGTTCAATTTGGATAATTTTTTAAAAATGTTTGCATACGAACAGAATAAAAACGATAAAATATGTGCAATGTTATTTAATATGTATTTTTAATAATAAAGTTGACATTAAAAAAATTATATATTTATTATTATTATTATATTACAACCAGCAACTATTATTGCTGTCGCTGCTACTGCTACTACTACTACTGCTGCTGCTGCTGCTGCTGCTGCGCCTTCTTCTTTTTCGAGGTGTAATTGCCACCGCTTCTTCTTCTTCTTTTTCTGCTTCTTCTTCGGTCTGCGTACCTACACTTATAGTGTCGATACGGTTGGGGATTTGCGATGCCATCTTGATGACAGCATCCACTAGCTGGGCCGGAATTTTAGAGATCGCTGGCAAACAGCCTAACCCTAAAGTTTTCCAACTTCTAATAAATTTTGCCTTATGGAGATTTGTCGCCGCTCGTTTCAAGGCATTTTTTATCTTAACTTCTTCAGCCCTTTTATTCCGCTCCTGAATTTTCATCAGGGCATTGGACTCAATAGCCGCCCAATCCAAGTCGCATGGTTCCCAGACCTGTTGTTGATCTAAGTCCCCGTTAATTTTTTTGACAATAGGGGCTCTGTTGAAAATATTATTATTATAATAAAATTTAAATCATTGTTGAAGTTTGTACTTACGATTTTATAATAATGTTTGAAATAATATTGACTCGGGCAGGATCGCACATCACACAGGTACAGTTCTGCATGACGATTATAGACTGACTTACGCCGTTTCAAGCTTACTATTTATAAGGACCTTTTGAAGGAATTTCTTTGCTTTTCGTTTAGAAAACAATGTGTCAGGTATCTTGTTAGGTAATCTCTAACGCTGTCGGTCATAATGGCAAAAATCAATTAACTTATCTTATTATTGAGTAATCTCTAAGTCTGTCAGCCATAATGTATGCCCTAACGACTTCGACCCGTTTATAAAGGTTTGACAGTCAAAACATTAAGAAACAATTAAGTAATCACACTTTGAAGGAATTTCTTTTTGTTTGAAAAAAAATGTATATTTAAGGGATATTGTCACTTATTTTATTAAATAATCTCTAACTTTGTCAGTTATAATGGTAAAAATCCATTAACTAATAATCCTTACTTCGGCCATTAATAAATGTTTGCAAGTGAAAATATCAAGAAGCAATAAAGCAATCGCCCTTGGAAAAACTTTCGGTTCTTTGCACTTTAATAAACAATCACTTTTGTTTTATGTAATTAAATAGATAAATTCGTATCACTTATAAGGTTGAAAAAAAAACAGAATAATACAAAGATTATTTATTTATTTTATAATTTTATAATAATATGCATATACATATATAAAGTGGCTAATTACAGAGATGTGTATTAAATCATGTAATAAGGCAAGTAACTAATTAACTACTACTACTACGAAACCCGTATGGCAGCGTGTCGTAAGAATTATCTAAACGTTGCCTTTTCGTATAGTTAACTCTATAAATTTTGTCCGCTGGTTGGCTTACAACATCGTAGATCTTCGTGCGAACTATACTTCGATCATTATGTATATTTATAGTTTTTGTTAAATCGTTTAAAATCATGTCTTTGAGACAATCGAAATTTACCAGTAATGAATTCTGATAGTTCAAATTAAGTCCTTTTACTTTACAAATCGTCTCCACGCGATTTTCATTAGGAATTATGACTTTGTATGCATAATTCTTAGGTCCGCCGCTTACAAATTCGGTAATGTATGCATCATTACCATATTCACCTAGAATTTCATCGGTCATATCACCTAGAAAATCGCCTGTAGACGGTAACCATTCATTTGGATTTGTTATATCCTGAGTAAAAAGGACACTATCAGTATCGAAATATAGAACGCGACGATCCAACTTCTCAAGATATGAATATAAAATTAGACGTGCATTAGCCGTTGTGTAAGCCGCGATTGCTACATTTACGGTCTTTAGAGGTTGTATGGCCTCAGATACATGATTCCATGCACACAACAATACCGTATCGCTTATTCTAGTTATATCATGCACCTCAACAGACGGATTTGATAATAATTTAAACAAGTGTGCAGCCTTGTCGATGAGCGATGTTTGCATTAAATTAGTTCTTTGGCCAAACTTCCCCCATAAAGATGTTAACATTAGTTTTGAATTCTGCCGTAAACCTGCATTATACACAATATTGTTAGGTTCCAAAGTGATGCCCTCCCTTTTTTCATACTGATCAACATATGACTTTTTTAATTGATCATCCGTACACCATGATGGCCATCCACTACTTTCCTGCTTATGCTTTAAAAAGTTGTTAACATATCCTGCAAACAACCCACCAGCTTTGGTTTGGGAATTATAAACAGTAACTTCATATTCCCATATTTCATGAATTTCTACAACGCGATATCCTAATGAAATTGCTTTACGTAGTTCGTCAGCTACATAAGTGCCTGTAAACATTCGTTCATCTGATGTGTGCTGGCAGGGTGTGTTAGCTGACTGTACCGCGCATGATAAACATAAGGGAAAAAGTAGTTTGCCGTTTAACTTGTATGGCAGCAGCGGATGATACAAATCTAGAGGTGGCAAAACGGTACATTTAACAAGACCTTCAATTATATCAATGTTTAATTTGAGACATTCATCATTACCTAGATGAATTTTTGGATGACCTATAGGACATTTTCCGTACTTATTAACATACGGATACAGTGAACAGACGTCAAAATATCTAATTCTCTCGTTAGGATTACATTTATGATAAAGCTTACATGCATTCGTACGACCTCCAAAAAATGCATCTCGCGGATCAAGTGGCGACTCTTTAAATATACCCACGCGGTCTTCTAGAAATTGTTTTAAATGCGGAATGGTTTTAATATCATTTTGAAATTCGCATTCCCATTTAACTATTAAATTATATCCTAACGAACGAATTAGATCTTCCTTTGCCTTAGTCTGTTCACGACGCTGGAACAACGAATCATTGTGCAAGGAAGTTCTTTTATTCGAGGTGTTAGAGGGTTCTTTTTCATTACTGTAAGGAATCGACGCTGTTTGATTAATTAGACAGTCATGACCGTGGTAGTAACAACCATTAAACTCTAAAACTGTGTTTGTACCCTCACAATAACCATCAACCAAAATATTTTCGCGTAAACGTACCTCTCTACTAACACCTGCATGTTTTATAGCAGTACCCGTACTATATTCCATCCATAACAGCCACTTAATAGCAACGACTGATTGCTGATCACGCATTCTGTAACCTCCTTGAGGTATTATACCTATAGTATCTGGGGTTAGGTAGTTTCGCCTATATACTAAATTGCAAGCACCTGCAATAGTTGATGTCTCTAAGAATGGATACACGTTGTTTGTTTTTATAAAACAGTCGCGAAAACGTATACATGCCCGTCTTAAAATGTCGACATCACCTATACAGTAATTTAAAAGTTCCTGCTTCATATCAAATATGACACATTGACGTCGTTGTTCCTCATACCATAACATGAAAGCGTTACGATCTTTAGGTTTCATGGTGTCTGGTGAATAAAACGAAGCATCGGGTATGGGTCCTACGTAATTGGCATTATCCATAATATTAAATAAGTACGGAAAATATCCTTTAATACCTACAAATTTATAAGCCGATGGTAATTTTGCCAAGGGCATGGGCATGAAATTTATACTATCGATGAACCGTAAGTGTGACCCACAAGTGATTGACATTAATTTTGTTCCATTCCGTATCACTGAAGGTGTCCATCTTGGTATGTCGGCAAACAATTTTTGTATTATAAAACAACTGTCAAAACCTTTAGCGTTATGCGCTAATGCTGTTACATGATATGTATGTAATTTACGCCCTATGTATTCTAAAAATGTTGCGACAGGATCATCTCCATCAAAAATATGTTGTCTTTTACCACATTTAATACAGTCTATATTAATATTGTCTTCATTTATACACTCCGCACAACATTGTTGAGCTACACACATATTAACCTCGTGCTTGAACTTACCCGGCACATCGAGAGCTAACTCTTGTCTGGTTTCAAAATCGTAAAATATTAACATAAACTGTGTACGCAATTCTTGACATTTCTTATTTGAAAGTGTATTAACTTGAATGTAGCAATCGTGACGTATGGGCATGGATTTCATACAAACGTTACAATATTTGTAACCGCATTTGTGTGGGGCTTTAGTTTTCACCCATATACTCACTAAACAAGTTTTACAACGCTTTAATCGTTGACATAATCCTGTCTCAACATGTTTAGTTAAACATTCTTGACCGCGGAAATCACGACTACAATCGTTACACTTTAACGATACTTCATCATAGTGTGGTGGGCTTATATGACAACACGGACATTTGAATGGACACCTTAAATGTTGGTCTCTACGACTTGAACGTACGTGGCATTGTTCGCAAAAATAACCACATGCAAACGCGCCCGTTAAACTATTTACATGACTGAAATGATTATCTAATAGAATTAAGTTAATTGTGGGTTTACCGTTCATCTTGTTCCCCTCAAAACAAATATTTTTGCCTTGCCTGTCATTATAAACTACAATTGTAAAATCTGTTAAATATTCTTGGAACTTAACAATATCAGCATAACAACCCGGTCTTTGTGATAAATCAACCCCCGCAGCTCTGCATAAGGCTAAAGCTTTCGAATACAAAATCTCCAACCCGTTTGCCGTCTTATTACGCATAATATTATATTCACCTTCATTCGTTCTAAATGCTATGCCAACAATTAAACTGTATGCCAGACAGTAGTGGTCGTTATTATTGATGTAAGTAATGCTGTATTTTCGCATACACCATTCGATATTGGTAATTCCCCGACCGATAAAACTACCACCACTACCTTCAGGCATTACGACACGATCTACCTTCATAGCCATACGGTCATTCGTAAAAAATTGTGCGTTACTTTGTAATACTCGCCCTATTACATCTATAATGACAGCGGCTGATAACTGGTCACACCGTCGAAATGATATGCCTAATGGTCGTTCGGGTTGATCCATGTTTTCAATGACGAGTCCAACCATATCACTGGCATTGAAATTACTGGTGCTGTATCCGACAAGTTCCGTCATAACATCCTGTAAAAATAATCAAAATCAGCATTTACGCCTAATAATAAATTCTATTTAATATAATTGTATTACCGTAAGCCATTGTATAGGATTTGCGTCATTCGGTGCATCTCGTAACTTGAAGATGGTTCTCTTTCCGTGCAGGTTAAATCTACGTACACACCGTATCGTTTCTTCCTCCACGGATACATATCGTAAATTGGTGTTATTTTTTGTTGAACATTCACCATTACAACCACCATGTTCTTCAGCCTCATCATGATGCTGTTGTACATACGGTGTTATATTGGTGCTGTTGTTTTGGTTTACTATAACATATGAGCACTAATTAGTATGAAATCAAACAATAGGTTATGCAAATTCTATAGTTGATGTGTCTTTAGATCATTACATACCGTTGGAACTACCATATCCATATAGGGTTGATGTATTTCTTTGCGAGAGTCCTGATGTCGATGGGATTGAATCCACACATTTAGATTGCGATGCCGATGTAACAGTTGTAGTAGTAGTAGTATGCTCTAAACATTGAAAAAGTGTGTTGTTATTATTATGAATATATTAACTACATATATTATTCAATTGTTTATAGCTAACACTTACCATGAGATTTTTCTTCTGCAGCACCGTTTACTGTTAATCTTAACGAATCGTAAAGATTAATTTCATCATGTGTCAAAACGATGTTATCAAAAATTATTCGTTCACTCACAATATTATATATAGATTTTAGATAACAGGGTTCTATTAAACCTGATTCGTAAAATCGTAGCAGTTGATTGCAAGTCAACACTTGAAAATAACTTTCAACACTCATCTTCGTAACCGCTTACGTATCGATACGAAAAAAACTGTGATTCTTCACTTGCGTTCCGGCTTTATATACGGTTTGCCCGATGACCATTTTGATTTCACCTTTTTAGTTACTTAGCGGTTGACTCCATTAGCCAGTTAGATAATTTGCAGAAAGGAAATGAGATTGTCAGTCTAGACATTGTTTTTTAATATTTCACTAAATTCCGAGTCCCTGTCATTAGTCAATCACGAGTCAAACCACTTAGATAATCTGCAGAAAGGAAATGAGATTGTTAATGTAAACATTACTTTTAATGTTTTCACAAAATTCCAAGTCGATAGATAATTAGGTAATTTGCAAAAAATGCAGCCATTAGACACCTGTTAAGTACCTGTCAATCATAAACACCATTAGGTTATCGACACCATTACCGTAATCAATGCCATTAGCGTTATCAGGGCCATTAACTTATCAGTCCATTACCACAATCAAATCCTCAACACTTCTACTAGAGTGCTTAGTTAATAATAGATATAGAAATAAATAAGTGTATGATTATTTCCCGTACGAACCCAAGAGAACAAAAACACAACAATTGGCGACGAGGATAGTTGTACGGGAACTACAAAAAGAAAAATACGTGGTGGAGTACGAATACGAAATAAAAAATGGCGGAAGACGGAGCTGCTGGTTTGATGCTTCAAACAGCATTTACAATCGAACCATTTGACCTAAATACCGATTTCAAAAGGTGGTTACAACGTCTCGAAGGAGCTTTCAAAGATTTCAAGGTACAAGACAATCAATATGTTCCTTACCTACTACATTATATAGGCGCAAAAGCTTTCGACACAGTGTGCGATAAATTGACGCCGTTGGACCCTTACACACAAATATACGCAACTTTGAAAACTACATTAGAAAATTTTTATGCCCCGGCACCACTAGAGATTGCCGAAAACTTTCGTTTTCACCAGCGGAAACAAATGGAAAGAGAGAGTCTTCAAGATTACATTGCGGCATTACAAAAATTGTCAGTAAACTGCAAGTTCGATACATATTTGAAGACTGCACTAAGAAATCAGTTCGTGTTCGGTCTTCAGAGCAAAAGGATTCAATCTAGACTATTGGAGACAAGCGACCTTACCTTTGACAATGCAGTAAAAACGGCGAACGGAATGGAACTCTCGGAAAAAGATGCTCAACAACTAAATACAAATTCATCAACAGTGAACTACGTTGGGACAAGGCCGAAGCCGAGAAGAAGAGATATTCCAGCGAAAAAGTACAAAGGACATCAGTTGCAGGACTACAAAGTACACACAAAGGAGTGGACAAAACTCTAATACCCATTGTTACAGGTGTGGTGGAGCTCCTCTGGCTACGCAGTGTAAACTTGATCGGAACATTCAATGCAGGAACTGCAACCGAAAAGGACATCTGCAGAGGGTTTGCATTGCTAGGTCGGGGGTTCAGGCTCCAACTCACCACATGGATGAGATACTGCAAATTGAACATCTACAGGATCGAAAAAAATTCATGATAAACATGATCGTCAATGATAAGCAAATCAAATTTGAAATTGACAGTGAGAATCTTTTCAATGAGCTTTTTCCAGGGGAAACCATGAGTAAAACCGAATTACGATTGCTTTACGGGATTGCCTCTGCACCTGCAATTTGGCAAAGAGAAATTGAAAATATTTTAAATGGTATTCCTGGAGTTTCAGTATTTCTTGATGACATTAAGGTCACAAGACCAACTGACGAAATTCATTTGCAAAGATTAGAAGAAGTGTTCAAGAGATTAAAAGATTTTAACTTAAAAATTAACGTGTACAAAAGTGAATTTTTTAAAAGGAAAATTAATTATTGTGGTAATATCATAGACTCAAGGGGAATACATAAGGAGAAGAAAAAAATAGAAGCTATAGACAGAATGCCTCGACCTAAAAACGAAACGGAGGTCAGTGCATTTTTAGGAATGATAAATTACTATGGAAAATTCATAAAAAAATTAAGTAGTATTGTTTACCTCTTAAGTAGATTGCTATGCAAAAAGACCCCTTTTAATCGGTCAGTTAATTGTGAAAAATCATTTCAAGACGCAAAACGTGCTTTTCAAAACGATAACTTTCTGGTTCATTACGATCCAAAATTGCCGTTAGCAGTTGCTAGTGACGCAAGCTCATACGGTGTTGGGGCTGTGCTGTCACAAATTTACCCTGACGGTTCAGAACGGGGGTCACAAACTTTATCAGATACAAAACGAAAATATGCCCAAATTGATAAGGAAGCTTACAGTATTATTTTGTATACAGATCACCGTCCACTAGTACATGTTTTTTCCCCCACAAAAAGTTTGCCGATATACAGCGCAATGCGAATGCAACATTATGCGTTATTCTTACAAGGTTTCAATTATGATATAAAATACAAAAATACGAAACAACACGAGAACGCGGATTGCTTATCACGATTACCGATAAATTCAAATGAAAATACAAATTATGACGTAGTGGATTCGTTCCAAATTAGCACAATTGAATCATTACCAGTTACAGTAAAAATCCTTGCGGAGGAAACTTTGAAAGATCCAGAACTAAGAAATCTTGTAAAAAAGTTACACCAAGGGGCACAGCTACAAAGTAGAAATAGAGAGAGAAACTAGGCCGCATCATCACAATTTACCTACTGGATAGACGGGTAACACTCTCCTTTAAAACCACATCAGCCATAAAAGTCTGCTCCAAAGGCTATCCCCAAGGTTTGGTTTATGAGGCCTACTCTCTGGAATTTCTGTGTTGACTTACTTCTCTCAGAGCTCCCGGAAAAACAGACCTCAGTTGCTTTCGATGACGACCTTGTGTTTCTTGTCGAAGGCACAACAGACTCAAACCAACTCACTCAAACTCTAAGCTCCTGGGCTAGAAGATGCGAACTAAGTATCTCCCACAGCAAAACCGAATTCCAGTTGACAAGAGGCAAACTTAACCGAAACCCAGTTATCAAAATCGACGTGTCCATCGCATAAAATACCTCGATCTACACTTGGACGACAAGTTAAGTTTTACATAACACATTTCCAAGACATCGAGAAAAGCAAAATCAACCGTCCTCGCCCTCGCAGGACATATCCATAAAGCGTGGGACTCTCCCCCAAACTCAATCCGAAATCTGGACTGAACACGTCGAAAATACGCAAAACAAAAGAAAACTGAATAGTGTTCGAGGCACCAGCTGCAGGCTCATAACTGACGCGTACACTTCAACTCCAACAAAGCGGCCGGGACCCTTGCTGGTGAACCTCCACTGCGCATTATCATCCCAGCCCAATTATCCACCTCACTGCTAAAGAAATGCATAGCCTCTAACTTCCTTGGGTTCCACAACAACCCAGAAGACTTTCCCGGTCGTAACGCTGCAACCTCGTATATCCAAAATCTGACCAACATCGCTGGCAAGACGATGTAAAAGGGGCCACCACATTGGCTTTTCTACACGGACGTGAGGGTCATCTCCGGAATCATACTTCACTTTTCCAGAGGCATCACCGAGGTCCTAACTGGCCACAGTGATTTCCGCATGCATTTACAACGCATAGGAAAAGAAGAAAAAAAATGTGCTTTTACTCGTGTCTGATCTACAATAAAGCTTCAACGAATAGTCCATCCCACCTGCTGACTTCGGCAGAACTTTCGTGGAACAGGATTTCTCTACCTCCCTCGAACGTTTTCCCAAACCTGCAGCAGCCGAAGCCTGCTACCTTTCCCCCCCCCCCCCCCCAAGCATAACAGATAGAGTAAAGTGGCATAGTTAACATAAGCTATAAATATCTCATTTAAGTAAGTTAGGAAAGACCCCTCAGTCATCAACTTTCTCATTAATCTCTAAGTTAGCATAGTTAACATACTCTTATGTTTTACTTTATTTTCAGTTAGTTATGAAAGCCCCCTCAGAAACCAACTGCTTCAACCATACCATGCCATTTTTTTATTTACTGCTATAAATCTACCACTTTTTTTCTACATCGCTCCAGAGATGGAAACTGCTGCTCAATTCGTATTGACTTAACTAAAATCTACAAAAATAAATCATAAAATCGGTGTCAAAATTCCAAAATTCTATTTTACCTCAATCGATGAAAATTTGTAACCGCTTCAAACGTGGCGACCCTCGTTAAGATACCAAACAACATATTTTTTCATGTATTTAAGTTTCCTGAATGTAAATATCAACCCCATTCAAACAAAAGCTTTCTCGAAATTTTCAAATAACTTCAAAACTTGAAATTTTTTAAATAACTCAAAGTTCAAAATTTTGATGTAAACTCAGGTATACTAAATCAAATTGAAATAATTTAATTAACTTTTAAAATTCTATAACCAATCAAATACGAAAAGTAAAGTTTAAAATTTATAATTTTTTAGAGCAAATTTTGCTCAGAGCAATCAAGATACTCCATCTACAAAATTGCGGCTTGTACTTAAAAACTACTACTCATGCTCAATTCGTACTAATTTGACAGATAAAAGATAAAGTCATAAAATCGGTGATACAAATAAGACTTTTTTTTGCTATACGTCATCAATCAAAGAAATATGTAAAAATTCCAAAAAGGTTGGTACACACATAAAAATAATTATTTATGTTAACCAATTACATTTGGATTAATCCTTTGAAGCACGTAATTTAAATGATCGACCAGTTCTTGTAAAATTCTGTATGGTTTGTCCAAAGTTTATAAAATAATGGATCTTAGTTATTTTTTGAAAAAAAGTTATATTTGGCTTTTGTATGAGGTTAGATCTATTAACCACCATGCAACAAAAGTTAAAAAATATTTTAAGAGGATTTGTGACCAAACTTAACAATTCGTAATATTTCTGTAAAGCACGATAGAGATTTTGTTATGCCCATGAAAAAATTGAGTTATGTTCTTATTTGTTAAAAAGACCATTCCCTACAGATCAAACGCAAAAAGCGGCAATATTTTAAGCATTAATGCAGACTTAAACAGAGGTGGTTTTACAGTGAACCCACAATGCTTCAAGGGGTTAAGTGTATGACAAGGTTAAATATACACAAGAATACAGAGTGGTTCTTGTTCATGGCAGTAAGAAAAATATAAAGAAACAAAGAATATACAAATCTAAAATTTTGTACAGGTTTCAAGTACCTCATTTTCTATCAAAGGTAAATATCTTAGAAATGGTAGTACTTCCGCAAATACCGGAAGTTGATCTCAATTTCTTTATTTTAAATGGAACACCTTCTATCTTTTTCATTTTTGGAATGACCATATGTAACGGAAGTCCGCCTCGTAGCTAGGCGTCCCTTGCCATGCTACGCCACTGCTTCCTCTGTCTGCGCATGTGTCAGAGGTAGCCAATAGCTGCTAAGGATTCTGAGGTACCGAGAAGAACTGGATAGAAGAATCGTCCCTTTTCCCCTCAAACCACGACAGGAAGCAGCACGGAAAAGAGGCTAAGGCAACTTCTACTCACCTAACAACACTAACATCGACGTTCGCCCGACTCCACGTTTATCATAAACATATTTTGTATGTACAAAAAACCTCACATTAAACATTGAATTTTAATATAAATCTGTGAATACGACCATACTTCGATATTGCATCATTTTTGAGAAAACCCTTATTTTCTCTTATAAAAACAAAAAATTCTCTTCGAATAAAAAAATCATAATTTCTACACAAAAAAAATTAATAGCTTCGAAATTTTCATTGCATCAAGATATAACTGTGCAACATAAAGCCGGAATAATTAAATTAGGAAATTCTAATAGAAAACTAAACTATAAAGTAAAATTTTTGTACTTTAAAAAAACTGTAATAAATCATTTTTCTCAAATGGAATGACTAGGTTTTTATGGCCTAAGTCAAAATTAAATTCTGTTATAATTATTATGAATAATTATGATCAATAATAAACTGAATTTTAAATGTTAATAAGCTTGGTTAATATAACTTATTCCCATAAAAAAGGGTGATGTATCCAACCGAAACTGAACCATTTTAATTACGATCACAGATATTGCAAATCAAAGCCGTTACCATGCGACTACGACACGGCCCTTGCGTGATTTTGAATGAGATGATTTAAAAAGACACTGCTGCGTTTCAAATGAATAAAAAATATTTTCCTAATTATCGGTTAAATTAAATACATGCACTTGCACCATCACGTATCAGAAAAATATCACCTATGAAATAGAACCACATTTAAAAAAAAAAAAATGGGTAGCAGGAAATTACAATTTTCTGATTTTCCATGTTAAATCCTTATGGTCCGCTTCGCCTGAATCATCAGTTATATTCTTACTGCAATTAAATCGTTTAAATAATTTTTAGTGTAAATGTAAAGAATACGATATTATTAAATTCAAATTTTTCGATATTGTTTTAATAGTATTAGATTTATATTAAGAATATAATTATAAAACTATGCTTAAGTTAAAATTAAGTAATAATTTTCATGTGTGCCCTTGTTGAAACCCCAAGCAAGTCATATTGTCTGTTACAATTGGCCTGCCACAACTTAAACAAACAATTGACAGAAACAAGATTTTTGATATAATTTAGAAATCGTAAGCAAAATTGCAAAAAATGTATCAATACCTTTAGAGTACCACAAAATCTGAGAATCTGAAAAATGTGAAGTTTAAAAAAATAAACATTTTTGACCATAAAACGGAAATAAAGGCTTGTATATATATATTTTCCTTAATATGGCGTTTGAGAGTACTCCGTTCGATGATAAGAGATAATATTGTTTCGAGTAGGGAATGCAAATTTCGGGATCAGGATTATATTTCGGGATCAGAAATTCTAATCCCGGGATCCCGGCACCAAATCCCGAAAAAACGGGATTTCCAGTTTTCAACAAAAAAAGTATATGCTTTTTATGAAAAAGTATTGTAAATGGAAACGTCTTTTTACACAGCGAGATCAATATGAATTTGAAAATAAAAAAATAAAGAACAATAATTTAAATTATAGAAAACAAACAAAATTAACCCAAGAACTCAAAATAATAAGACAATAAGATACGTGTACTTTCTATTTTCTACGGAAAAATTCTCTCAAAGAATGCAATCTGCAATGCCATCACAAGAGCTCAAAACATCTAAAAATCAGCGCTCGAATATTTTCGGGATATTTCGGAATCCCAAATGAATACGCGCATTTTAACCGGGATCTCGGGATTGCATTCCCTAGTTTCGAAGTATTGAGATTTAGAGTAACTGTCATATTTCAGTTTACGGATTATACTAAAAATGTGTAGCATTAAAAACCTTGAGATTTCTATTCAATAAGTGATAGGTCGCCATTTTAACTGAATTTTATTTAGAATATTTTTTTATTGCAAATCTACGAAAATTAGAGTAAAACAAAAATTAGCCTCTCTGAATTTCAAAAAATTTGGTCAATATAGAATGTTTAAAAACATGTAGATGTGACAGGAGCTTCTCTATTTTCTAATAAATGGAAACATGTTTGAAAGAAACATCACCCTTTGAGTCTTGACAAACGATAATCAAATGTTTATTTCAGTTCAATAAAGTTGTTTATTTATGATAATAGCATGTGAACATTAGTTATACATCTTTCCGTCCTGATATCTAGAACCATACCTATGGGCACATTAAAAACAAGTTACCATTTTACCCTATATTTCCTCTATTTACGAAAATGGGAACATGTCGCTTTCCTCATAAAACTAAAAAAAGAAAATTTGACCAAGATAATATAGTTCTATTATTTGGATCCCTAATGAAAAATTATTCGTTGCTATAGAATAATTCAGATCAATTTAAATATTCTCCAGTAAACATTCAAGAGGACGATGCGCCCTCATGCCATGTTAAAGACAGCTATTATACCTAAATGCGAATCGTAAATAAAGTGGTATAACATTGGTAAATAATGCGTCGTAGTTATTGTTGAACTTGATGCCAATATTCAACCATTACAGATACAACATAATTTTTCAATTTTTGATACATGATAACTTGCAAAAGCAAATTCTTTAAACTGTTATTATCAACCTTCTTATAACAACACACAATTTAGCATTTAATAGTTTAGTGATAAGGCCAACTAATTTCGAAAAGATTTGGCAGCCCGGGCAGTTTATGTTAGGTCCAAACTACAAGGATCATTATTTTGCCATCGTACCACCTATGACACGTACAAATTACAGAAACTTTTTACCCTGAGAATATGTACTTTTAATATTAATTGTTCTTGGGTTAAGCAAATAATTTTACTGAAAAGTATAATTGTTTGTTGGTTAGACTTGCAAAAACCGTGAATAAAAGAGAAAAATCTCCTAAACGTCACTACCGCCTTATCAAACAATCGAAAATAAATCTGACGTCAACTTCAATAATTTTGGTAGCCTGTCTTGCAATTTTGCGATTTAATGCATAAAGAAACTCGGTCCCAAAACCGCCCATACGCACGTCACGCACCTTGTAATTTTCAACGGCTAGAATAACACGTTTTCCGTTGTTTTTTCGGACGTACTTTCACAAACTGACCAAAACACGGGGGGGAACACAAGACCGTGAACTATTTGTTCTTCGTAACCCAACTGCGACTATCATCGATCAAGACAGATTCCATCCAACATTTTAATACTATCCTAATTTGCGTGCTGTCGCTCCTTCAAGAAGGGGTCTCAGAACTAAAAATTGAAATTGTTGTGTGTGAAGTTGTCAACGATTCAGAAAATCTCCATGGCAACGTCGAATTACTGCATGGAAATGGAACTGACAATGTTGCGATGTTATCAACAAAAGCCCCCCACGCGCAATAATTATTGAACCGAAGAATTTTAGCGTGGCATTGATAAGATACAGCAACGGCCCTTGGTGGTCGATTAATTTCACAAATTTCACTAATGAAGTGTTATTTGTAACGGTACCTAAAAATCGCCTCCGCGGTAAACATTCATAAATTTCACTGGCGACCGGCCAAATTAAAAATTAAAACCCCGTTAACTGGCAGCGTACAAGACAGGGAAATAAGTGGAAATTCCGTTGAAATTTTCAGCGCAATTCCCCTAATAACATAATGAACATTATCAGAGCCCGGCGAATAAAACCAAAACAACCTGTTAGGACAAGGTAACGGTTCTTGAGGTTAGGGTCTCGTAACCGCCGTAACCCCGCGACAGTCGCTAAAAGCAGAATGATTTGTTTAGAGAAAGCAGCGAACCAGGTACGAGCTAAATGTTGGGAAAAAGCGGGAATTCGAGGCAAAATCGGGACTTACCTAGACAAAACGTCAAATCGCTACAGCTGTTTGTCCGGTGAATAAGCGCCCATTTCCAATACGTTTCAAGCAAATCCTCACATCAAACACTTTTCGCACGGCGGTACATTAAATTTCGACACTAGTACTGTTTTATTTTCTAAATTTACACTGTACTTCCATCTCGCTTGTTACACCTCTCTGACAACCGTACGCTATATCACGAACGCGAAGATGGCGACTGAGCGATTCGAATTTGTTTCCAAGAGATCTGAAGATGGCGCCATCTATTATGCCTGGCGGCAAGTGCAAACGCCAATTACAATTGCACTCGAAAAAGCATGAAAGGAAACAGGAGTCCACGAGACCAAGGGACGCTTACAAAATAAGGGATTGCCCGGTGTCCGCCAGAGCCGGGACTCATTGAAGTTTTAAATCTGGGCAAGCAGACCCTTGGCACGTTAATTATTTGTCTGCAGTTCTCAAAATTTACCACCTTTACAAGTTCTTATTTAATATACAGAAAGACTCAAAATTTTAAATGCTTTTTTAAAAAACAACGTATTTTTTTGACCCATTCTTCAAATTACAACAAAATGGAGCAAAAAATTCTAGTGTACTGGAAGAATGTAATATCATAATTATTTCACAAATCTACAGTGATAATTCAAATATAAAAATTATAAACACCCTATAAAAGTAGGTGGCTTATAAGTAGAATAGGTAGAAAAAATATTGCTGAAAAACATTGCTTAAATTCTGGGAACATTCTTAACATCCCCGTTATCTAAGGCCATTGTTTATAGATATTATATTATTATTAATATCTATAAGCAATGCTAAGGCCCTGTGTTTGTTCCCCTCCGATCAGTGAAGATGCAGAAAACTGTAACGAGAGATCAATGGCGGCTCGTGGTTAAATTAGATGGGAGGGCAACCTCTAAGACAAACTTATAAGTATCTAATAACAATTGATAGCCTAGTGAACTGATTTGATACTTATTAATTCATATTTTACAATCCATTTTATTAAGTTTCCAGATCACCTTTGAGATACTACTATCAATCCGTTGACCTATAAAGAAGGTCTCGCCAGTAGCCCTACTCCCAACAAAAAACTAGAAAATGATTCATACACTAAATTAACCCTATTAACGTAAAATTGAAATATAGAAGCGAGATTTTTTTGAAAGAAAGAATTTTTGATCTAAAACAGATATTTACTTAAAAGTCTTATAGACAAAGTCTATTCGTCTATTTTTTTTTGAGCTACAAAATTACTAATAACCAGATTATTAAAATCGTCCCTGGACTTAATAAGTTCACGTTCAATAGAGCATGTAGCTAGCGCGCAAAGCCTATCTTGGCCCACAGTATTTCGGGAAAGTCTTAATGCTTTTTAAAGTTGAAAAGCAACGTTCGCTTTCAGCTGTTGTCATCGGAATTGTACAAATAATTCTTAACAATTTGACAGATTCATGGAAAACATTTTGAAAGTTATTGTCTAAAAGAAATTGCAGATTGTGAAAAGCTCCATTGGCTCGACAAAAATCTTCCCTTCTATATATAGTTATTAATTCTTGCTTTAATGAAAAAGAATTTAACTTAAAAAATGTAACTGCAGTACTAAAAAAATGCTCCGGGAAGTTTACAGCAAAATCTTTAAAAGAGCTTGCCTCAAAGAGTAAAGAAGCTTCCAAATGATTATTAACACAAAATCTATCTGTGATATTTGTAATAATAACATCACATACTTCTTTGTCCATTTGCATATTTCTGTCTACATATCGAGCTCGCTTAGTAGGTACGAGTTTTGATTTATTATCTGCATTATAATAGTCATGATCAACCGCATTTCTGATATTCTGCACCGTATTCTTAAAATCGGAAATATATTTTTGAATTTTGACACTATCTAACCGGCGTCGTTGTAGATGTTTATAGAGATTATCACTGTATGGTAAAATTTTATTAAAGAAATATAATCAAAAATTGAATTCCTCATCTTTCAAATAATTTACTAAGCCGGTGATTGCTGAATGGTTAGCTTATCATTTTTATTATCAATAATAAATTCAAAGCATTCAAGAAGTTCTTGTTTATATTTAAAACAGTACAAACAACTCTGGAGTTAAAATTACGAGTATTTGATCCGCGTGGCAGTCTTTTCATAACTATATTATCAAAAATTTTTGTTAATTGGGGTGATCTAGAAAAAAATGTTGAAAAAGCAGAAACATTTTCAAAAAATACTTTAACTTGCTTACTTTGAGTGGCTGCTCTTTCTAGAATTAAATTTAATTGATGAGCATAACAATTAATGAAAATGGCTCTCTTGTAAACTGAACTGACTTTGGCTTTTACTCCATTATTTCGGACACTCATAATAACAGCCGCCCTATCATAACTTTAAGCTATTAACTTTTCAAGAGATTTGTTTATATTAATTTTCTCTAATTCAGCAAAAATTACGTTACTTATGTCTTCTGCGCTATGACTAGGCGGTATTAAGCATCCCATAAAACGTCCATATACTCTAGCTTCTTTAACATAACGTACTATAAAGACTAATTGAAATATGTTCTCATTATCAGTGGTTTCGTCAGCTTGAATTGCAATGTATTTACTTTCTTCATTTTCATTTTTTATTAAATTCTGACTTACCGCTAATATAGAATCTAATAATTAATTTTGAATTGTCTTTGATAAACCAGAGCATTTTTTGATTGCTTTATATATGATTTGAGAGGTAAATCAATTTTGCTCATGAAATTTAATAGGCCTCTAAAAATGTCCGGGTTGTCACTATCCAATGTTACGTCATGTCCTCGCAATACTAATTCAAAAACATCACAAAATTTGATGCAGTCAATAAAATTTCCTAGAATATAAAGGTGCTCTTTTACTTTTTCATTATGCTTTAGCGCTTCAATCCGATAAGAGTTACTTAACTGATTTTCGTAAGTCAACATGGCGTAAAGTTGCAAATTCGAGACAATAAAAGCGGGATCACAATCGTCGGACCCCATCAATATACACACAAAGCAATAAAATAAATTGCTGACATCGCAACCACATAGCCAATCTGCATTTTGGTACATACCTCCGTTGAATGATCTTACCACAATTTTGCCCTTCACCACATGTTGTTTTAGGATCTGAAGGTTAGGCCGAAATAGACTCAACTTTTTTATTTTCTTACGAAACTCGAAACTTAATCCCCTCAATCTTGCGGCGATAATTGCTTGGACGGTATTCATTGCTTCAATTAGAACACGAAATCACCCAACAACTGCTGAATCTCAGTAAAAACAAGAAACTAGAACGGTAGAGCAACGAAATTATTTCACAGCTGGATAAATCGCTAATACGCCACACCACACCACACTTGCATGTATTGTATTTAGTTTATAAGCAGATTGTCGTTGCCGAACTCTTTGAAACAACGGCAAAGTTCGAGAACGTTCGGGGTTCGGGTTTAACAAGTTACTTTATTGGCTTGAGCAAAATGATTCTGGCCCCTCCTCAACGCTGTTGTCAGCGTTTTTTAAAGCACTTTCGATGTATAATAGCATGAGAAAATAAGGATAGCATGTGCAAAGTTTCACGCAATCTGGCAAAGCACGGAGGGCAACGCCAAGCTGGCTCCGAGCGCGCAGCGTTCAATATGGAAGCGGGAATCTTAAAATAGAAGCAAGTAATATATCTGATGGCCTTTATAAATTTCTCGCTTGAGTTTAATACATTCTGTATTTTTCTGGGGAACTTTTTGAGGGCATTGCCCCTTTGCCCCATCTGCACCAGCCGCCACTGCGAGAGATTATTTGTTGATTTTCCAATTTTCTAATTCTTGTGCACTTATTGACCGACGGATATCTAAATAAACAAGATTGCAAAAATTAAGTTGTAAGAAATTATATTTTTTTAATCTTCTCTATATTCCCCGAAGTGTGAGTTGGCGCCACCAAACAAGAAGTGTTCAAATTCCAACTATTCAAGTGTTGATAAACAGAGGGTATGGGCCGGCTGTCACATTTTACAGCCTAAAATGATGTTTTTAGTAATTTTGGCAATAACTACACTTATAAACAATTCGAAATCATCAGCCGGCGATCATTCCCCATATTACCAAAGATGCGTAGAGAAATGCGGTCTACAAAACTGCACTGACGGTACCACACTTGGAGGTTATGTGCGAAAACTAAGTTGCAAAAATTTCAGACGGCCTTCATTTCGACACGAAATACGAACAACCCTTCTATTTAGCCGTGTTACAATGGACTTGCGAGGATGAATGTCGGTACGAATGCATGTGGAGCGCAGTGGCAGCTTTCCATGAACGAAAGTGGAGAACGCCCCAATTTTACGGAAAAGTAATATTTCCAGTAAAACCACAGTAAAATGACTCATAATTTTAGTGGCCTTTCACCAGATTCTTTGGAATTCAAGAACCAGCGTCCGTATTTTTTTCTCTTTTAAACTTTTATGCCCATTATAAAATGATTAAAAAATTTCGAAAAGAAGTTTCTCCTGACAGCCCGCTTTATTGGCTGTGGCACTTTTTTTGTCTCGTAAGTAGCGTTATCATTTGCCTTATTATTACTTTAAACTTTAGGTCCATCCATTTTAGGTGAGTTTGAATGCATGGTTGTGGTCCACAATATTCCATACTCGAGATTTTCCCTTAACTGAACTTATGGATTATGCTTGTGCTTTTTCCATGGTACTTGCAGCCTGCTATTGTATGGTTATGAGGTATTTGATTAATTATTAATATATATTTTTTTAAGAATATTGTGACGTTGCAGATTTTACTACCAATCTCCAAGATTTGTGCGAGTAGCAATAACGGCTACATTTTTTTCACTATTTTGCAACCACGTGGCTTATTTAAGTATGGGTACCTTTGACTACGGCTACAATATGGAAGTTAATATTCTTGTTGGTTTGTTAATTTACTGAACAAAAGCAAAACAAAATTATTGACAATCGTGATTACAGGGACATTCACGGCAATTTGCTGGTTCGGTTGGTGCACTTACTATAGGAAAAAGCAGCCTTATGTCTGGAAATGTGCCGCTTTTGTCGCTTTAACCGGCGTCGTCATGCTGCTGGAGATCGTCGACATGCCTCCAATTTTCTGGGTTTTTGATTTCCATTCGTTATGGCACCTGTCTACCGCACCTCTTGTGTGTCTGTTCTACAAGTACGCCACATTTCTTTTTCCCTAAAAACTTATTTTCATTCAACTGTTTCAGTTTCGTCATCGATGATTGCAAGTATTTGAGGAAAACCGACGTGGAAATGGGAGAAGAAAAAATAGTACAGAGGAAGAAAAAGTGATTTCCTCAAATTTGGTTGTTTTTTTTTTGTTGATCTTTGTTAAATTTTTGTTTATGACGTAAGTTCGTCGTGTTGTACTTGGTGTTCGTTACATGCCCGAAATGTTGTGAGAACTAAAAAATATGTATCATGTAACGCGCATGCCACTTACATTTTATGTGAGTCATGTAAAGTTTTAAATTAAAGACGATCAAGAATGTGGAAAGACAACTACTATTACATAACAGCTAAAGTCCATGTGAAGAAATTCTCTTTGATTCAGTAATTAATGTCTAGAGTGAACTTTTAAGTTTGAAGATATGAAATCGGCAAGAATGTGCTTTTGCTGCTATCATGAACCGCAGAATTCACACGCATTTGGTTTTTCGCAACCATCAATGTGTTGGCAAACAAATAATTTCTTACAAAAAGTAAATGCCAGCAATTATTTAATGTATCGAATAAAAATTTCGGAGACGATGAAAACTGATCAAATTAAATTATCAATTACGACAACAATTTGAATAAAATAGCGTCACTTTTGTGAGCAAACTATTTGCGTGGAACTGGTCCCTCCTAAATTATATTATCTCTCTTACACAATCCGCAGATTCCCATTAATCTCTTCTGCTTATTTCTGTTGGAACCCTCTGTATTTCCTTTGGGATTCACTTTTAATGGTGGAATCTCAGGTTTCTTGTTTACTGGCTCTATTTTGTTATTAAAACTATCGGTCACTGGTACTGTATGACTTCTACGGTCCAAACTAAAATCAACATTCTTAACATGATGTTTTTGGATAAACCAGTAATCCTGACGTTATCTTGAATTTTCCAAAATACGGTCACATACCTACTTCTACTTCCAACGTCTTCCAAAATTGGACGTTGCTCGGCTCCCATCCGACCAGTAATCTTTTCATCACCTCCATTAGCATGCTGCCGGCGTCTACCATTATTTTCTTCTTCATTTGTTTTCTTCAATTTTTCACCATAATTAACTGATCCTTCAAACAGATTTTGTTTGAACAGCCTCACCATCACATCAAACATTTCTTTCAGTTCTCGAATATCGCGTCTTTGCCTATCGAGTTCGGCGAGAATATCCTCCATTACTCTCCGATTCGTTCTCGACTCGGCTTTAATAAAACTTTGCAATGCTTCAATAGCGTCATCATTGAGTTTAGAGGAGCGAACCGCTGGTTCATTAGGTGGTAAAATAAAAGAGTTATTATAACATTTCTTATCTGGACAACAACTAAGAGGACAACGGGCATTTTGGCAGAATTGTGGATCACCGCAATTAGTTTTATCGGCAGTTTTAACATTAGTTTTTGAAACTTGCGTTTTATTATCATCAACTTGAATAAAAGAAGTCTGGACGCCACTATCCAATTTTACTATCGGCTTTTTCTTCTTGCAACAAAACGGAAAACGCATCGTCTTCTCATCTGGTGGTTTATTAGGTGGAGGCCATGGTAGCGCATTTGGTGGATACACCAACGGTTTGACTGGTAGAGTTGAATTATTTGGAGCAGTTACCGGCTTCTTTACGGTCTCAAAAGAGTTTACGCTACTGCTTGAAGAACGTACGCAACATTTACAAGGTGTACTTCCTTTTACGTACAATTTTGATGATCGGTTGTTGCGGGTTGATTTAGGAGTTGATTCTTGGGAGTTTACGTCTTTTTCTTTCAGTAAACATTCGCATTTTGGGCAGATTTTATAAGCTGTTGAATAAGGTTTTGTTTGAGTCATGCCATGAACGATTCAAGACATTTTTACTAGAATTTAGGTGACGTTTTTTAACTTGACTAAGGGGTCAAATTGACAGCGACAGTTGAAAGGAATTGGACAAAAAAACAACACTACTTGTTCAGGATAGTATATTTCCCTATGTGTTATTGTCACAGTCACTTAATTTTGGATCCAATATTTCCTTAACATTCAAGGTCTAAGTAGGTAGTCGGAATTCTTCCAAATTACCAAAGTTTTAAGAAAATTATAACAATTCGAACTACCTCCACTTTTTTCAACAGGGTTCCAATTACCTAAACAAGTTCAACAGAAATGCGACAGATTAAAAATAAGTACAATTATAAACAAACAATATCACGAAAGTTGGCCTCTGGCAGACACTCAATGAGTGGTCATCAGTTTAAGTACACTAGTATTTAAATCTTATATGAATGTTTAAGTGTTACATCTCTTCAGTGCAGTATGATGGCGTGTTATGGATGTCGGGCGTTTGGGTTATTCCGACATTAGCCGTAACAGAATTCGAGAATGGAGTACTGAAGTGCTTCAATAACTTCGAAACTGCGGTTTGCGTAATTAAAAAAAAAATTACCTGGGATCTACTGCACTTAAAAGAGTAACGCACTTTAGATACACTAAAACAACAGCAGCAAAAATTCACCACCTCTAGACTAGAGGGCGTAGTCGAAGGTCGAAGGTGTGCTGATCTACAGTTGTCAGCAAAATTGGATTTTGGTGGGCACTTGTTTTCTGTATATTCCAATAAGGAGACAAATACCAAAGGGAACTATTGTACAACCTGCGTTATAGCACCGAGTTATGTCACTATTCTTTGAATAAGTGAAACAATGTTCTACCCTTTCATCATTTGCCTGCTCCGAATCCAAATTCCCTGCAACACTATATTCAACAACACTGCCTCGACCACGTGTCTGTAGAGCCAGACCTTTCCAACAAAGGTCTAAGTATAATTTTTACAATTACTTTTGAGAAGTACAATTTTGCAATTTGTTTTTGGCCTAAATTGCTCGCTAATGAGAAAACTAAATTTTCGAAGATGTTTGGAACTTCCCAAAACTCGATACACAATTTTTGTCGTCACCAAAAATTTTGTTAAATTAGTAATTGATGACAGCCAAAGCTATGATCGTTTGCGACAAAAAAGGACGGAAAATGTAGAAATACAACCTCAATTAACCAAGAACATCGAGTGGTTGATTAAGTTTCTAAGTTTTTGCAAATAATAACATTCATTATTCACGTTTTGGTCATAACTGGAAACGAAAACAATACAACTAGGAAAACCACGAGCATCTGTCCTCGTCTCTGAACTATCACAGGACGCCTAAACTCTCGCTTAGAATCAAAATTGCTATTACGAGCAACAATTTAAAATAAATTCTGAGTAAAATCAACAATAGTGCTTGGTTTTCTGAACACATCTTTGCACGTTAATTATCTTTAGGCAGGACATTTTGGAAGTTAACACTACGCTATAGCAAGATACCGTCTTAGAGGCAAACTAGTAAGCTCTTTTTGATAGATTAGGTTGCATATACTGCAAAGATCGCACGTTAGGTACTACTACAAATGAGTACATTTTCTAACATCATAGAATGGCAAAATTAAATATATACAATTTTTACAATAGTTTTCTTACCCTAGCGATTTTTCATCCATTACAAAATCTTAATATACAATTGGTTTCAACACAAAATAATGACTATGAGCTATAATTGACTCTCCTATGGTTTTGTTAAGTCTTCCGATAACACCTCGGAATCTACGCAAGCCCAAAAAATGCTTGATTTCAAATTAGAAAATTTCAACAGCAGAATTTGACACAGGTTCACCCACCAAGGGCGTGTGTTAACCCAATAAGTACGTCACACTAGTGACAATTACGTAACTTCGATAGACAACAGACAACAAAAATAAACTTCGGAAAATTTAAATCTATTGGTCCTTTTCAAGAACAGAGATCTTTGTGTAATAAAACGCGATAGAGCACCGGGGATCATTCAACTGCAAACACTTCCCGTTTTTAACATACATTTTTCAATTTTAAGTCGATTTGAAAAAGTAATTGTTAACTTTTTGTTTTTAATAATACTCACTGTTCATCTTAATCAATAGTTTAATAAAGGAGTATTAACAACGCGTTGAACACGTTTACTGTAAGTGAGCAGCCGATATATTAAATGATGACTGCAATACTAAACAGTCACCCTGAATTCCCGTATCCAAAAGCATGTCAATGGGGGAAAGATGAATTTTATCTTGTTAAGAATCGTCGGTGCTCTAATTTCTTATAAAACAAGTTTACATAGAGTGATATGTTAATTTAGCTACAGGATTAGAGATTTTGTTCGCCCCTTAAACCATTTAATATCTACAGCTGCACCACTTCGTACTGGTGCCACTGTCGTTCAGCAGGTCTCGGTGATATAATTTGGCAACACCGCATAATTTTTTTAATAACTACATTAGTAGCAAAAATGCATTTGTACACTCCCTCTATCAGATCACAACCAAAGCAGAACATAAACCCCTTAAAAAACGAAACTTTAATGCAATAATGCGGCATATTCCATTCTCTAGGAATAGTCAACGTAAAACAATTCTTTTAAATTTTGTGTTTTTTTAAGCTATTTAACTATTTGGACTACTTCAAATCTTTATACAGATGTCCCAAAATAGAATGCTTTAATGGACATGCGGCCTAAGATCAATCATTACGAAGTTATTCTCAACTCATTATTCCTAATAAGTTCAAAGATTAAAACGAAAAGTGCATTAAATAACTTCGAAAACACATGTTTGAAAGAGTGTTAACGGTTAAAATAATAATTCAATCAAGAACAGTTATCATTTTACTTGGTGTTATTTCCTCATATTTAAAAGTTTGCATAACTTCGTCATGATTGACTTATTTAATAAAAATATTCTTTGGGTAGCTAGCACATACCTAAATAATATACGATAATAGTATGTGAATCCTAGTATAAACGTCAAAGAGGTGTTGATTAGACGTTTGGAATAAAAACAGATAACCTTTATTTTGAAAGAAGTTTTGCTGCCTGTTATACCCGCATTATACGAAATTAAATTACATTTATGACGGTACTATAATCTATAATACCCAGACTTCACAAGTAAGTTACGACGTTGCCAAATTTCCGATTTCGTCTGCTGAACAAAGATGTGTAGTCACTTTACTAAAGTCGATTGCAGGTCGATATCAAATAATTGGAAATGAGTGAAAATTTTGTTACTACCGCTGCTATCTAGGAGATCAATTATGAGAGGCCCTTTTTCCGTTCATATATCCAATCCATCGTTCAGCAGTTTGCGTGAATAACGATTCGTTTTCGATAGTACCAAGCAATAGCAACTGGTTAATGTGTGTGGCGTGATAGTCCCATCTTGCTAAATTCGGAGCCACCCCTAAAGTAACATGCCTCAGATCATAAGAAGTAACGCTGCCCACGTCGTAAAACAATAACATCCCCTTAAGTGACACCATTCCTTCACTGAAAAGGAATTCAGCTTCTTCAGCTTGACCCGGCGGTGCGATTGTCATCAGATCATAAAGCCCCAAAAGAGAGTAAATAAAACCGTTCAAAACAAACGACGCCGGCTTGGTTGGATACTCTTCATACCAATGAAATTTATTGAGAAAAGTAGCCAGAACCCCACCGCTACCGCTAGGTATTCGGAACGGCTTCAAACCGGAAATAGCAGACTGTAAATATCGAACGTCACCACCTGAATGGTGGTAAGCGCGAGAAAGAACAGAAATCGCGTGGCCTTGTCCCATTGCCGAATACCAACCGGCTTGCAGATCGTGGAAACCGGAAGCGAGTTTGCGTTTGACCGGAATGGCCCAGCCTCCAGTTTCCGGATCTTGGTGGCGTATGAACCATTCAGCTGCATCGTAGAATTGCTGGATGTGTTCAGAAGATGACAGAGTTAAGTTGTCGATGGCCCCATAACCGCGCAAGGTCATGTTGATTATTTTCAACTTTGATCTAGGAATTTTGTGTTTGGATTTGTCTTTGTCAAGGTAGTTAAGGCCTTTTTGCAGATCAATGATGAGATCGCGAGTAAGCTTCTTCCACTCTTGACCCATACCAATACCGTGGTAGACATTGTTGTCCTGAAACCAATATCTTAAGTTAATCGATTTTGCCTTAACTAATGGCCTGACTTAAAGTTGAATTGCTTGTAACTCTAGTTAAAATCGGGCCCTAGATAATTTCGATTTTATTTCAAAATTAAGGTTTAGGTTCAGATAAACTTTGAATTATTATTACTTACCTGAGCTGTGATCAAAATTTCCGAAGTAATGTAGTGTAAGTTGTACACGTCCTTAGTTTCCCTATTCTGGAGAATAACGCTAAAACTGCTGTTGCCGCTAAGTAAAATACTGAGACTCATGACGAAATCAAGTACATGCTCCATTCTAAGGCGGATCCCGTCCGCGTACGACTCGCTGGTTCTGAATTTCAGCACTTTACTCGCCGCCATATTGTCAAAAACTCTTTCTATACCGCCGGAAATTGGCACAATCCATTTTGCCAAATCCTTATCAGCGTCTTCGACAATTTTCTTCCTGGGTTCAGGTTCAGTGAGATTTTTGCTGTAATGTGAAAGCCCGAATTGGGCGATTTGCGTTGGATAGTAATAGCCTTGACTCTCCCATTGCGTGGAAATAGGGACGCCTTCTGTCGCACTAACGCACTTAACCCGGTCTCGGACTTCCACGTTATAGTTTTCAAAATACATAAAAACGCCTCTGGGATCATATTTGCCTTTTGGATGGTAAACTTTACTATAACTGTGCGACCATTCAAATCGTTCTAATCCGTCATAAGTAGCTAATTTGCCGTAAACTTCAAAATATTTGTGTAAAAATGAAAAAGGTAAATAGACTTCGTCTCCTTCCTTCCGACAACCAATCACGTATTCTCCATTAATATCACAATCAATTTCTTCAGCACCTTGTAGTTCGTTAAGGCGATCTAGAGGGCCCGATTTGCCAGTTCTTTGCCATTCTCGAGAAGTTCTCGATTCGCCACACACCGACCAGAGGATGAGGATTGTAAAAAAGCCGATTGTCGTCAGAAATAACAACGCTACTTTCACGTTGAGTCGCATCATTATAAAGAACAGAGGAGGGTCCTGAAAAAAGGTAATTGTGTAAATATTTGCGATAGCAGCTGAGATCAGGGCATGGATATGTATGTATACATACCTTGATGCTGTGGTAGATTTTTGGGCTGGCCGCGGAGCCACAAGACTTTTGTAAATTATTCATTAGTTTCGCACATCCTAAGCGGCACGACCCGTCTAACATATCCAAGAAAATCACATTTTTAGCGCAAATTCCTCAGAAAATAAACTAGAACAGAATAACTATCTCGTTGACAATGCAACTGTCAGCTGTCAGCAATGTCAACAACAATGAATGCGAGGTTGCCGTTGCTAAATATGAACGATAACGGCGCGAAATTTAATTAAACTCTTCAGGCGTGCCATCAGCCAAGCGTCTAGCCCCTGACGTAACTTTTGTGCAGACATGCGTAAAGATTACTGTTCGTCCGTTTGATTCTGATAACTTGTGAACAAATAGATTCTTCTGTGTTGTGAATAAGATTACATAAAATGTTGACCAAATTTACAGTGACCAAGTATTCGGTCGTCGGTCGATGAGAGCGGACGGCACCAAAACAATCAAACGACCTGAAGATGACAAATGTGATTTGGCCGAAACGTCGTCGTAAAACCGGTTCTTTCCAGGACCAACCAATGCAACGCGGATGAACACCCGGAATGGAACAAATTCAGTCAGCACCCGCGTGAAGCCTAAAAACCAGCGTAATAAATCTGTACGGGGAGAGAAACTTCCAGCAAAACTGAGTGACGTCATCTATGACGTCACCACTTGTACAGTACAGTCATTTTTTTAACAGAGAGATATCTTTTGAATATGTGTACAACTTGTAGGCGAAATTGGTTACCAGCAAATATTATTATTATAAACGTACGTTTATAAATATTATTATTATAAACGTACGTCGGCTGAGTCGAGCCCAATATTGGTCACCAATACCGTTGTATGATAATCCATATACAATGTCAATACGCATGCTGTAGATTGGAGTTGAAGTGGAAGTATCGTTTACACGCTGATACAAGTGCTCCAGCTCATGCAAGTGCTCCTACTCATGCAAATTTTTTAGCAGGACAGATTTCATTCAAGCTAAACTTTTTGGTTTAATTTTTGTAACACAATATTTTTAAAGCGACTTGTAATAACGGTGAATAATCTCTACAAGTGTAGTTGAAATGAACAAGACTTGTCGAAACCTTTCGAACATTTATGAAGATAAAGCTAGGGTAAAAATTAATTTCATTATTGTTCAACATGTCAAAACAAGTGGTGTTCGACTGTAAAATGGAATTCCTCATTCAAATTAAAGAAAATAAAGACGTTCTGTTTGGGGCATTCTCTGATAAACTGCGTAAAGACGATAAGGTGAAAAAGTGGAAAGAGTTGGCTGTTCTAAATCTTTCGATAAATTCTTCATCGGAGATTAATGCAAAGTCAGTTTTTTCTCGAAATCAATATGGCACAGGAGCCACGTTAATATCTTCTTCAGAATTACGACCACATATTGCGTGGGAGGTGTAATTATAGCGACCATCTCTTTTAAACTGACACTTGTAAACATTCGTACCCACAGTTTAAACAAGGTTAAAATTTTGCTACAATTGTAGTGAAACGCGTAACATAAACTTACAAGTGTTAATTTTAAGTTACAGAACCAGACCTACAATTGTAAATATTTCCCGTAATTATAAGTCCTACAAAGGTTAGAACAAGTTGAGTTGTGTTACACAGCTTAACAAGTCTCCAACAAAAAGTCTACACTTGTGAACAAACTGGTGTGGAAATTTTAAAAATCGAATTCCGTAGAAATTTGAGTTATCATTTAAAAAATACTTTGATCACCCATCTTCATCAGATGTAGTTGTCATAATCAATTTTTTATTTTTAAATTTATCAATAAACGATATCATTAATCATTATATTACGGTGATGAAAGTCATTATATTACTAACAAAAAATTTTGATAAATAAATGGATAATAATCAATCGAAGTCTTATACAAAATGTAAAACTTAAAAGACTTTAGAAAATTATTATAGGAATAAGAATCATTCAGATGGGTATCATGCAACTTGTAAAAAATGTTGGAGTTATAAAAAAAATCTGCACCAAGAGAAATACAAGATTCAAGTATTTGTAGTAAATATAATATTGAAAAAAGTAATGATAATTATTTTCAAACTAGAAAATTTAAATGTGGTAAACAAACTATATGTAAAGAGTGTTATACCTACCAAAGTTTGTACAAAATGTAAAACTGAAAAGACTTTAGCAAATTATTTTTTTAATAATAAACTTAATGACGCACATCAATCGATATGTAAGAAGTGCTGGGCAAAATATTCTACAAATAATGAAAAAGACCTTGTCCTAAATGTAAAAGACTAATAGGAAGAAGACATATGGATGCATATTTTAAATTGGAATAGCACTCACTGATTAACTAAAAATTTTTTTTACAAAAAATTTGTTAATAATTCGAAATGATCATGAATTGACTGACAGTCCCCACTTAATTTTAAAATGTTCCAACCACTTTTGTTCTAAACAATTTAGAACTTTTAGCGGATTTCGAAGACATGTTCTTGGCTGCATGGATAACCAAAATGAACTTCTGTTTTCAGCTAACGATACAGAAGAAAATGATGAAACTAATAATTGCACATCAACAAATCTAACTGTTTGTAATAATAATATCAATGATAATGTTTTTATTGACAAACAAGATAATAAAAAAAGTTTAAGTGATAATGATAACTTACTGTCTGATATTAATGAAAGTGTACTATCATTATTAGCACAAATTTCAGCTCTTACCCTACCTGACACCACATCCCAGTCATTAATGACCAGTTATTTTGATTTCATAGATACTCTTTTGTGTAATGTGTTAAATTTTATTGATAAACAAGTTGGTCATATTTTTCAAAATTCTACTGATTCTGTAAAAGCATATTTCAATAACATTACCAATATTTTTTAAAAATATAACACCGTGCATAAAAGAAAAAACATTACTTAAATGCAAACAATAGCGCTGTTGCACAAATGTCAATTGGAGTAAGTGTTGATAAAATTTATAACAAAGCAGCAAAAATACACATAGATAAAAATATTCTATGTACATTTATGTTTGTTCCTATCACTGAAACTTTAAAGAAACTATTTCAAAATAGTGCATTTTCTACATTTATTTGCAATCACGAAATTAACAATAATGCATAAGCATCTTTTCGGACGGAACTTACATTAAAAATTTAGAATTATGTTCTACACAAAAATTTGTGTTGAAATTGCAATTTTTTTTTATGAGTTTCAGACAACTAATCCTCTTGCTTCTAAAACTGCAGCACACAAAATTGAAGCGATATACTTTACCATCAGAAATCTTCCTACATATTTGAATACGAAATTGTGCCATATACATCTTGTCGCACTATTTTACACGAATGACAAAAACCTTTGGTTTAAATGAAGTATTACGACCGATTGTCAATGATTTAAAACAACTTGAAACAAATGGCATTGTTTTAAAAAATATTAATACGTCCGTTTTTGGCACTTTAATAAACCTGTCTCATGATAACCTAGGAGCAAATATGCTACACGGAATGGAAGAATGCTTCAACGCAAATCCTTTTTGTCGGGTATGTTTATTGGATAAAAACCAGGCTCAAACTACTTTTGTCGAAGATGAAACTGTTCCTTTGCGAAATGATACAAATTACGAACAGCATTGTGCTTCTTTAGAGCCTAATAAGACACAGTTTGGTATTAAAATTCGAAGTAAATGATCTGAAATATTTTAAGCTATGTAATAGTAGGTCTTTCGATCCCATGCACGATATTTTCGAAGGTATAGCCCAGTTTGAAATTAAATTGTTTCTGAAAGCTCTGGTGGAAGCAAAAATTATTTCCCTCGATCAAATAAATCAAAGAATAAAATCATTTAATTACGGTCTCTTAGACAATAACATAAAGCCAAGCTTCATCATTTTGGATAAACAAAGTAATTTAATCGGACAACAAGCGGCACAAACGAAATGCTTGTTAAAGTATTTACTATTACTTATCGGTGATAGTTCCACAAAAGTTTATTTAACATTGGAAAGTTATATTGCTTTTAATACGTATCATAAATATAGTGCTTGCTCCAAGGTTTTCAAAAATTATGATAATATTACTGAAGGATTTGATAGTAGAAGTAGATCATCATACTCTTTTCAAACAAGTATACAAGGTACCAATTCTGCCTAAGCATCATTTCCTTATTCATTATTCTAAAACGATTGAAATGTTTGGACCACTAGCACATATGTGGGCAATGCGATACGAAGACAAGCACAATACTTTCAAAAGGTTCGCCCAGAAAAGTTGCAATTTTATTAATGATGCTAAAACCAGTGGCGGCTGGTGCAGGAGGGGCAAATGGGCAATGCCCTCCCAAAGCTCCCCAGAAAAATAGAGAATGTATTAAGCACAAGCGAGAAATTTATAAAGGGCATCAGATATATTACTTGCTTCTATTTTAAGTTTCCCGCTTCCAAACTGAACGCTGCACGCTGTGAGCTAGCTTGGCGTTGCCTTCCGTGCTATGCCAGATTGCGTGAAACTTAGCATATGCTATCCTTACTTTCCCATGAAATTATACATCGAGAGTGCTTTAAAAAACGCTGACAATAGCGTTGAGGAGGGGCCAGAATCATTTTGCCGAAGCCAATAGAGTAACTTGTTAAACCCGAACCCCGAACGTTGTCGAACTTTTTTGCCGTTTTTTTTCAAAGAGTTCGGCAACGACAATCTGCTTAAATACAATACATGCAAATGTGGTGTGTGGCATAGCGTATTAGCGGTTTATCCAGCTGTGAAATAATTTCGTTGCTCTACCGTTTTAGTCTCTTGTTTTTACTGAGATTCAGCAGTTGTTGGGTGATTTCGTGTTCTAATTGAAGCAATGAATACCGTCCAAGCAATTATCGCCGCAAGATTGAGGGGATTAAGTTTCGAGTTTCGTAAGAAAATAAAAGAGTTGGGTCAGATTCTAAAACAACATGTGGTGAAGGGCAAAATTGTGGTAAAATCATTCAATGCACCAAAATGCAAATTGGCTATGTGGTTGCGATGTCAGCAATTCATTTTATTGCTTTGTGTGTTTATTGATGGGGTAGGACGATTGTGATCCGCACTTGGGTGTATAAATAAAAAAACATTCAATATGTCAAAGGCATTTGTTTTATTCTCTCGAATTTGCAACTTTAGGCCATGTTGACCTACGAAATCAGTTAAGTAACGCTTATCGAATTGAAGTGCTAAAGCATAATGAAAAAGTAAAAGAAAACCGTTATATTCTAGAAAAACTTATTGACAGCATCAAATTTTGTGGTGTTTTTGAATTAGCATTGCGAGGACATGACGAAACATTGGATAGCGACAACCCGGGCATTTTTAGAGGTTTAATAAACTTTATGAGCAAAATTGATTTACGTCTTAGATTATATATAAAGCAATCGAAAAATGCTGTATTTTCTAGTTTATAAAAGGCAATTTAAAATGAATTATTAGATTGTATATTAGCGGTAACTCTGAATTTAATAAAAAATGAAATTGAAGAAAGTAAGTACATTGCAATTCAAGCTGACGAAGGCACTGATAATGCGAACATATCCCAATTAGTCTTTATAGTACGTTATGTTAAAGAAGCTATAGTTAGAGCTAGAGAAGCGAGAGAAGACATAAGTAACGTAATTTTTGCTGAATTAGAGAAAATTAATATAAACAAATCTCCTAAAAAGCTAATAACTCAAAGTTATGATGAGGCCCGAAATAATGGAGTACAAGCCAGAGTCAGTTCAGTTTATAAAAGAGCCATTTCATTGTTATGCTCATCAATTAAATTCTAGAAAGAGCAACCAGTCAAAGTAAGCAAGTTCGAATACTTTTTGCAAATGTTTCTGTTTTTTCAACATTTTTTTCTAGATCACCCCAATTAACAAAAATTTTTGATAATATAGTTATGAAAAGACTGCCACGCGGATCAAATACTCGTAATTTTAACTCCAGAGTTGTTTGTACTGTTTTTAAATATAAACAAGAACTCCTTAAATGCTTTGAATTTATTATTAATAACAAAAATAATAAACTAACCATTCAACAATCAATCGGCTTAATAAATTATTTGAAAGATGAGGAATTCAATTTTTGGTAATATTTCTTCTATAAAATTTTACCACACAATTACAAACAATTACAACTACGCCAGTTAGATAGTGTCACAATTCAAAAATACATTTCCGATTTTAAGAATGCGGTGCAGAATATCAGGAAGGAGGTTGATCATGACTATTATAATGCAGATGATAAATCAAAACCCGTACCTACAAAGCGAGCTTGATATGTAGACAGAAACATGCAAATGGCCAAAGAAGTATGTGATGTTATTATAGCAAATATCACAGATAGATTTTGTGTTAATAATCATTTGGATGCTCCTTTACTCTTTACATTTTTAAGTTGGATTCTCTTTCATTAAAGCAAGAATTAATAACCGTATATATAGCAGGGAAGATTTTCGTCAAGCCAATGGAGCTCTTCACATTCTGCAATTTCTTTTAGACAATAACCTTCAAAATGTTTTACGTGAATCTGTCAAATTGCTAAGAATTATTTGTACAATCCCTATAACAACAGCTGAAAGCAAACGTTGCTTTTCAACTTTAAAAAGAATTAAGACTTTTTCCCGAAATACTATGGGCCAAAATAGGCGTTGCGCGCTAGCTACATGCTTTATTGAACGTGAACTTATTAAGTCCACAGACTATTTTAACAATCTGGTTATTAGTCATTTTGTAGCTCAAAAAATGGATAAATAGACTATAATATAGTCTATAAGACTTTTAAGTAAATATCTGTTTTAGATAAAAAATTCTTTTTTCAAAAAAATCTCGCTTTATATTTTAATTTTACGTTAATAGGGTTAATTTAGTGTAAGAATCATTTTCTAGTTTTTTGTTGGGAGTAGGGCTACTGGCGAGACCCTCTATATACCGGGTGATTCAGACGACGCGGACCATAGGGATTTAACATGGGAAATCATAAAATTGTAATTTCCTGCTGTGAGACATATGAATAATGTTAAAAAATCGAAAACTCTAAGAATAATTTGCTTTTTTAGAATCAAAATCAAAGCAAAAGGTTTAAAGTAAATAAAAAATACACCATAATATGAACAATAAAACACTCAAAACCTGGTAAATTGTTGAAGCGCGTAGCTAATACGCTAACACCAACAACGGATAAACTAAATATGATGCACGGAAGTAAATTAGTTTTCCATACCAAATTAGCATATACCAATGTAAGAATGTTAGTAAATACCTATTGTTCTAAATCTATAAATTTACAAAAAAAGCCTTTGGAGATTTTTTTTCAACATGGCAATCAAAATGTTTACATTCTTACTACGATAATTTCTAACTCTGCTTCTGTATGTTCTTTTTGTGAAAAAAAAAATCTGCAGATTGGGATCACTTTAATGCCAAGCCACACCTCAAAATTGCACTGGATTTTCAGTACAGTTTGAAAGTATGTATATAACAAAGTAAAAATTTACGATTTAAAATCAACGTTAAGATAAAGTTAGAACATGGGTAGAAAACTAAATTAAGTAAGTGGTTGTTATTTCCAATTACACATAAACCACTTATTCACACCCATTAACAATGTGCACATTATTCTAAAAATACAATATATATCCAGTGGCGAAGCGGGTGTTTGAACTGCAGGTAGGCTCCCGTTATTATCAAACATATATAATTTTCGTTCATGTAAATAACCATCTCCGAGGATATCTTATATAAATATATTCTCTTAAATAGGTTTAATTTTTTTTTAATATAAACATATTAATACTAATATACTTTTTAAAAACATAAGACCGCCTATGAAGGGCTTGAAAATAAATATGGAAAATTAGTACTTTAATCTTAAAAACTTACCTAGATTTTTTTATATATAAGTTCGATTCTTCTCTCTGTTTTTTCTGCAAAAACATCGATGATTCTTGACACAAATTCTTGCCGAATTGCAGATGTCTTGACCATACCTTTCTCAATTGCTAAAGTTGACAGGTTAGAAAGCATTGCGTTGGTCATAGTGTTACGGAGGTATGTCTTGATGCGTTTCATGGTACCATTGTATATGGATAATCATACAACGATGGTACTCATGCTTCGCTCGCATGAAGCTGTTGTGGCTGGAACGCTCAGTACCAAGCAAAGTAATTTTATGAATTCTGGTAAAACATCTTTTAGTTCATTCTGGATCAAAAGCTTAAAAAGTTCCTTAGGTGGTATATATTTATCTTCACTTCCATAAACATATAAAAGTTCTCCTTTTAATTTAGTTTTATCAAAGAAAGGATACCGTTTTATTAAATTTTCTAAAAGATTATCTGGAAAATTCTGAGGACTATTGTAGGAAACTTTTTCTCATTTAAAATTTCTAGAAAATCAAATTCTTTAAAATCCTGAAATCTCGTTTCCAAATTAATTGTTACAGAGTCCAGTATTTCATACGCTAGTATTCGAAATTGTTTGACTGTGTTAATATTAAATCTGGAATTAATTGCTTCAACGCCCTCTTCGTCTTCAAACTCTTCTGTTTCATTACTTATGGAACTATTTAACAACTTCTTGGCATTTTCAATACAGTCCTTTATTTCTTCATCTGTTCCCAATGTTTTAGTAGAATTTAAACAAATTTGAATTTCGCTGTTACACCGTTTTATGTCCATGGTCTTCGTTTGCAAAATGTCAAATAGTATACTAGTGTAAACGAATATACGATTATAGAATTGTAGTAAAAATACAAACTTCGGATTTAGGATTTAGGAAATTGCTGTCCCAGCCGTCGTTTTTGATAACGTCATTAAATGTTGCTCTTAACTCTGCATAATGTTCGATAATCGTAGCAACCGCACGAGAATGAAAATTCCATCTTGTTTCACAGGGATGTGGTAATTTAAAACCCCTTTGCCTTATAAGATCACTTCTTTTACTGGAACGACTAAAGAAACTGTGGAAGCCGGTGAGATTTGCAACAAATAATTTGACTTGTTTGATAGTTTTGCACGCATAAAGTAATACTAAATTTAATTGATGGGCATAACAGTGGATAAATAGACCGCAAGGATGTGTCTTTTTAATAATAGTATGAACACCACCGGTTGTCCCTGCCATTGTACTGGCCCCATCATAAGTTTGTGAAACTAATTTATTCGAATCAATCCTCCACTTTTTTAAATATTGGAGTATAACAATGGCTAAACCTTCGGCAGTTTTATTTGCAGAAACGTCATAAAATCCAACCTTTTAAAAACAGTGGCATGTAATAAATGATTTTTCAAATGAGGCTCTTCTTCTGCCAGAAAATCTAGAATTTCTAAGCAATTTCCTTTATTTAAATACATTTCAGATTCGTCATGTTCCCGAAAAGCCAACTCTTGTCTTGCCAACAAACAAGTAGTTGACATAAGTCTTCTAACAATTAATCTATTTTGATCCACTTTTTTATTATGCTTAATAGCGGCTAATCTGACACTTTCTGAAAGGACATGATCTATTCTGTTCTTTCCAATTTATTAAATTTTACCGCTGCATGAATATGCATAACAGAACTTTCGTGTTTCTTTGCTTTTGAAGTAAAATTCTTTAAACTTTCTTCGCCAATTCCTGTTTTACCACTCCCTATCTTTAACTGAGAACAGCAAACAATAAAAACAAAACAGTTTATTGCGGTTTGCACTCCCTGTTAACCATTTGTAATTTCTGTACCAGTTTGTTTGAAAATGTTTGGTGAATTTGCCATCCTTCTTAACCATCACTAGTCTAGGGGTGGGTTTCTTACATTTTAACTCGATTTTCTTCTCTAATGTTAGTCGAGAAAAACTGTCAGGATTCCTAATTAAATAGTCTACTAAGTCCTCCATGTTGCCGCACAAATCCATTATTAAATTTATTGTCAAAGTACTCCACAACGATTACTGCACTAATGCTTCTAATATGAAACTACAAAACTTTCAAAACAATAAAATACAAAGAAAAATGTTGCACCCGATGCTGGGCCTTTACTGAACCGTTGAGTGAATAATTATTATTCACTCAACGACTAAACGCAAACTCATCGTAAGCTAGCCTAAACAACGCGTTAAAATTGCATACTATGAATGGTATGAGTCATACGTTTCTCGGTGTCTCGACGCGTGCAACAGTGGCTGCAGAGCCAGAGCCTACGAAGCTGTACATATGCGAATTCACGTAAATATAGAATCGCTCCTAACGTAGCCCTAAAATAGCAATCAAGTATTAGAGTAATATTTATCAGTGTTATTAACTTCAACATTCATTTATTTATAACTAGCTGACCCGGCGAACTTTGTTCCGCCTTAATGTCAATAAATAAGCAGATTTTTTTTTTATTGGAAAAAATACAAAAAAAATTAAATTTCTACATCAATCATTCATAATTATTTCTGTATTTTAGTACATAGCTTGCTCTTCATTTAAGTACCTTGTGATACACGACATTTTTTGTTTTATTATCAGGCGCAAAAACAAACAACGCAGATGGTCTTCCGACCCGTGAACATGCCACGTATAATTGACCATGGGAAAAACATGAATGTTCTAGATTTAAACCACAAACTTTTAAGGATTGGCCTTGTGATTTGTTGATGGTCATGGCAAATGCAAGACGTATCGGAAATTGAAGTCTTTTAAATTTAAACGGCATATCGGTTGGGATCATCGGTATCCTCGGAATGAGAACTTCCTCACCTTTGAATTTTCCTATCATTATCGTAGCGTAAATTACATTGTTCATCAATTTTCTAACCACCAAACGCGTACCGTTGCACAGTTTTGGTTGGTTTATGTTTCGAAGCATGATTACTACGGAGCCAACCTTTAGGCGTAAATTGTGCGGTGGTAAGCCAGGCACGTCCAAAGAGTTTAAAAATTCAATTGGATAGTTGGTGGCTTCATCTTCATTTGTGACGCAGTCAATAGATTTGAATGAATGCATTGTTCCAATGATCTTATTTTGAATTATGTAGTTTAGGTCATCTACATCTTTATTCTTTGCCGCTAAAATTGCTCGCTCACTCATCCATTCATAATTTTTGTAGTTAGAAATAATTTCTGGAAATACATTGTTGATAAGTTCGTCTTTTGATGAGACAAAATTACAGAAATTATTTGGAAATGATATTAATCCGCTCGATTCATCGACAGGTACTTGACCATTACCGATAGTCAGCAATTGCTCCGAGAAATCTTCAGCAGATGTATCATTAAGCAATGTAACTCTCATGTTTGTTGTCAGTTGCAGTTTCTTCACATGGCGCCATAGATTTGACGATTTGAGGCAAGCGTTTATTTCGTCGGCAGCCGTAGATCTTGGAATTACTGGCAGTATTTGGCGGAAATCGCCAGAAAGTAAAATCATTGCTCCTCCAAAACATCTCGAGTCATTGCGTAAATCTTTTAATGTTCGGTTAAGTGCTTCTAATGCACGTTTATGCGCCATTGTGCATTCGTCCCAGATGATGATTTTCGATACCGCTAAAACTTTGGCCATTGCTGAGTGTTTTGCAATATTACACGTTGGTTCTTCAATAGTTTGAAGATTTAACGGTAATTTGAATGCTGAATGAGCCGTACGGCATCCTTCTAACAATGTGGCTGCTATTCCAGAAGAAGCAACTGCAACCGCTATGTTAGATCTCGCCCGAACAGTTGCTAAAACTAATGACATGAGGAATGTCTTACCAGTTCCACCAGGGGCATCTGGGAAATATAAACCACCATTTTCATCATCGATTGCCTTCATTAAAGTATCATAAACTTCCTTTTGTTGGTAATTCAACAGGGGTACATTCGTTTGAACTACTAAATCTAATTCCTGGTGATCATATTCACGTTCCCGTTCCAATTCTCGATTAAATGCGTCATTCATTTCACGATATGGTGCTGGCATTCCTAACCTGATTAATAAATTACCGCACATGAGGTAACTCAATATCGTGATTTCTGGAACTGACACGAATTTGATGTAAAATATCTTCTGACATATTATCCTTGTATTTGTGCCACAGGTTACATGGGTTTGATGGAACCTCTGTTGTTCGCTCGACGATTCTGCATTGCCAACCGAGCTGTTTCACGGGCTGCTTCACTTTGCTCTCGTGATTGAGAAGCACGAAGTCGAGCCATACTATCGCGGCGCTGTTCACGTGCAATTTCTTGTTCTTCTTCAGTCCTTTCATTTGCAGTATTTCGTATTCTTCTTGCATCACGGCTTTGTCGGGAAAGATTCGATCGTCTTGGTCGCGGCATTATTAATTAAACTTCACTTCACCTAAAAACTTAAATTTTCAACCATACCGAGTTTTATAGTTCACTTCACTGTTTATACGAATGGGCAATTGGGCAATAATGTTAATTATTTATTTAATAGAAATAGTTTTATTATTTCTTACAAATATCAAATTGTCATCCATACGTCATTACATAGCTGTCATTATACGTCAATTTTGTTATTCCAAGTCTGATTCTTAAAACATATTTGTCTGACGTGTCGAGACCAGAGGCTTTTCCAATCCAAATCTGATTCGCATCCAGCGCATGGAACGCACCGGATGGAGAACTTGTTGACACTGTTTAGAGTAGTTAGTGTTGTCAGCACTAACCCAGTGGGACCAACGGCTTAACGTGACTTCCGAATCACGGGTCGATAAGTGGCGCATGTGTGTCACATGCATCGGACTGCGAGATATTCGCTAACCACTTATCAGTAGGGTTATTACTTGACCCGGCATTTACCTTGGACAATCATGAGAAAAACCCCAGGTCAGGCGGTCCGCGGGGTTCGAACCCGGGCCCTCCCGAATGGCAGGCGAACGTGCGACGCACTCGGCCACCTGTCTCGGTGTCTGATTCTTTTTTGTTATACCATGTTTTATAGTGACTGACGTTACATGTCAAGTCACACGGGAATGATGTCGAACGGGATAAAAAGTATCCCATGTCCTTCTCCTGGCTCTAAACTACCTCCCTGCCAATTTTCAGCTAAATCGGTTCAGCCGTTCTTGAGTTATAAGTGAAGGAAATAACACGACTTTCTTTTATATATATAGATTTATATGTTAAATATTATTTATTTTTATTCAGAAAATTAGGGTGATCACAATTGTGATCACAATTTTTTGATCCGCAAATAAGGAGTTTTTACTAGAATTCATCTCAAAATTGCCTGATAATTCTCACGAAGGACAAGAAAGTTGGGAGTGTAGGTCCTAGGCGCACCACGAATTCTCTTGGCGCATCCCCCAATTGAGTCTTTAAGCCCGCTAATTCGGATATTTCTAAATGTTAGCATTATGACTTAAAAAAATTGGTTGCATATTCGCGACATTTAAAGTCCACAGATTGAATTAAAGTTACTCTACATTTCTTCTAAAATTATGATGCGGACTAGAAAAGAATCGTAATTAAATATGCCAAAGTTTTTTTTGTCGTGGATGATTGCTGTGTTCTACTGATAAATAAACAGAACTAGAAACCTCTAAAATCTGGCCACCACCTTCGCCCGCCCCCAACACCAAAACAAAGTGGGTGCAATTAAAGTTTTGTCGAAAAGTGGAGCATGAAGGCGGGCGTCAAGAACGCAGGCGCCCGCCTCGCATCAGTGGGCAACGACGCACGGCCGGTTGCGCGACGCTAAGCGCCGCGCCGCACCTTCAACGTAATCGATCGGACGATAGGGGGCGCGTTTGTCGGGGCAGTTTGCAGGGTTGCTGCTTGTAGGGGTCACAGATAGTCCGATTGTATTTTGGCTCAGAATGGATAAAAAGAGACGGATCGGACCGGGAATATGCGGTGACGTGGTCTAGTGTCAGTGCCGGTGACATAGAGGAGTGCGCGGGCCAGCGGCGGGACGACGGCCGCACCATAAGAGATGCCGTGATGGCAAGAGAGGTACATGAAGTTTTTGGTCTATTAACAGTATTTCTGTTAGATACAGCAATGGTCGAAATTAAAACAGTGATTCAATTAGAGCCTGCACCTGGTTTCGTATAACTGTTATTGCGGGCGAGATCAATTCTTGGAAAGTCCCACGTTGTGCTGCTGGAAGGGTGGTTTGGATATTTCAAACGTGTAGGTGGTTGGGTTTGGTCATGTGGGAAGCGATATGTGTATGTATGTGTGTGCCTATGTGTGTGTTGTGTGTGTGGGAAATTGCGTACGACCGGCTTGTGAACGTGGTGTGCGATGGAATCTCGGTAAAGGAGAGTCGATTGCTTGGTGGGCTGCATGTTTACTGAGCGCGCGACGAGCGGCTAGAGCAGTAACTAGGTGCAGGCAGGGTTGGGTGTTAGGTGTGGAGTAGGTCAGGTCTCGTCGAGATGCGGTTGAGTGTACACCTCTGAGTGGCTGTGGGTCTGAAAGATGGGTGTGTTGCAGGAATCCCGCGGAAAGAGACCCTTCAAGCTATGGGACGGGCGGCGTAGTGTGCGCAAGGGGTTGGTGGTGGGGAGCCTCGACGAGTTGGTGCAACGCGGTCGGGATAAGCTCGGCGTCTCCGTCGGGGAGCCTGTGAGGCTCGTGCTCGAAGGTGACGGCACCCAGGTCGAGGACGCCGAGTATTTTCGGACGCTCCCCGCCAACACCGTTCTGCTTCTGCTGAGACCCGGAGAACGATGGTTACCAGCAGGAGTCGACGTGATTCGAGCAGGTACGTGGTTCTTTAAAGAAACCCTTGGTACTAGACGCGATTTCAAAGAACGGTGGAGGGGCGAGAGCATTAATTCTAAAGATCAACCCAATATTTCGACGACATAATTTTACGAAGTGTACATAGGACTGAACTACTGAACACTCAATTGCCGGCATTGTAACTACGTATGCAAAAGCTGACATTGCTACAAACCGATATATGTATTAATTAATTGCGCCCACTTTATCACAAAAAAATAATAATAATAAAAAATTGCAAGTCTTTCTGTTTAGATAAATTCAAATTCTTCAAATGTTTCTTTTTCCACCTTAATGATTTTATTTACAAAAATATTTAATGTTAGAATCATCTTTCTAGATGGTTTTTCTTGTTCTACTTTATACGTAACTGTAAAAGCAAAATGTTATTAATTGTGGGTACAGTTTAATGGCACAAAAATTATCAACAGCTTATTTTATACTTTTATTAAAAAAATATTTTTTCTCATTTATTCTTTATACGATTATGTAATTTTATTTCAATTTTATTTCTTCTGTTTGATTTCAGCAAAATCTTAATAATAAAAGTTACAATAACCTTTCAAAAAGATAGAAATAGATTGGATATTGTTTAATGTCAAATGCAGAAAGCACAAGCTTATACATAAATATCAGTTATTGCTACACTAGTAGCTGATATAGGTTAAATTATTTTGTATTTTAGTCTATGTATTTTTGTTCAATATTTTTTATTTAAAAATAGAAAGTTACGGAGTTTATCGATGCAAACAAAAAAGAAAATGAAAATCAGCAAAGTCAATTGCAATCGACGAAAAGAATCGTATTTGTTGCAATTTAAATAATTTTCAGCAGAATCGACAGTTTAAACTTCCAAAACGCTATCTGCTACAACTTTGTTGTGAATCAATTAATTTTTAACCACAACTTAAGACAAAAAATTATTTATTCCAGATCGTACTTTGTACAATATTTGTAGCCTCATTATTTTAGAATTTCATAATTTCAAAATTTCAATCCTTGCTTTAAGTTAGCAAAGCGACATTGAACATCATGGAGTGCTTTTGTTTGATGTATGCCGAAATCTCACCAGTTGGTGGGATAAAGTTTGCTTACAAATACGTGATGGAAGTATAGTACAATTTTGTGGCGGACTTTATAGTAATATTAAACTATATCGGACAGTATTAACAAAAAGTATATCATTACTTCTTTTTAAACTATATCTGGTAGTGTCACTTCAAATAGCATGAGAAAAATTTAAATAGAACCGATGTAATAGATATTATAGCTTTTAGTTGAAACACGTCAAAATTAAATAATCAAAAATTAATACAATCAAAGACGATAAAAAACTTCCAACAAACTTTGATAACATTGGAGATAACAGAATTACATGAAACAATCAACCACCATTTAACTGTCAATAGTTGGTTTAAATAAGAGAAGAGGTTTCTGGAAATAGTAATTTTCTAAGTCAAGAGAAAAGTTTTTTATATATTAGAAATGGTAATCACTAGGGCCCTCCAGTTGTGTCGTCACTCTATAAACCCACAACTCAGCCTTCGCAAAAGAAACATCTTAAACAGAATTTTTTGTGACGTATTATTATCTAATATACCTACCTATGGGTGTATGGTCCAAGAGGCATACTAAAAACGCCAATAAGTAGATGTTCTTAAAAAATTTATAACCATTGTTTATAATTTTTGTAAGAAAATGAATTATGTTAACCCATGGCCGGGGAAATGCAGTAGATGACTAGTAGATGTCGAAGCAGAAGGGACGGGCGGTTGTTTTGGTATGGCACCAAATAGCATACAAAATTGAATACCGCTGGCTTATTATAGAAAATGATTTTATATAGTTTATGTGGTTTGGATGTTGCTACATTTCTTTAAGAAAAACTCTATATTGAAACAGCAAAAATGTAAAAATTAGGGACATTTGGATAATAGTTATGAAAATTCAGAGACGAGGTTTTAAAGTACGGATAATTTTTCAAGAAAGACGTCTAGGGGTGATGTAGAGAAATATTGGGTTGGTGACTGAATGAAGTGTCGCAGCCGCCGCTCTAATTGTTATTTGTTAGTAGCCATATCGGCCATCCCGAAGATCGTTTGCGAGACTATCCATGCTTTGGAGCTTCACGATGAGACGCCTTCCTGGAAGATCATGGATAACAAGGGTCGCGTTACCGTTGTGTTGCATTGGGACCAGCGTTCGGCCCCCACGCGAGGTTCCTCGGAAACGCCGTCGCCCGCTCCCGGCAAGTTCTCGCCTAGTAAGCGGCCGTCTTTGGTTATCCAGACCTCCGTGGGGGGCAAAAAGGAGACCCTCATCAATGATGTGTATGTGCCTCCGAGCTCGCAGCCCCAGCCTCGCTACTCCAGCCCTCAGATCACTGTGATAAACCACGACGACGTGAACAAGCCCATCCATCGGTTGTCCAAACAGGGCAGTTCTTTGGAGAGCGCCACCATCCACATCCATACGCCGGAATGCGCCCACCACGCTCACATGCCTCGTGCGGGCAGTCCCCAAAGCAACGGCGCCGTCGAATGCGACTTCCATTGCTGCGCCTTGCACGAAGAAGGACGCAAAATTGCTGTCCACAAAAGCGTGGCTACATCACCGATCCAGGATGCTCAACAGCAAACCTCACCGCAACCCCCCTCATCCAGACACGTGCGTTTTTTAGACATTGAAGGTGGCGGCCGACACGGCGGACAGTCCGAACACGAAAGTTCCGAGAGCGAAACGGAGAACACCGTGATGGAGGACGAGGCCGTCACCTCTGAAAAGTTCCTGCTACTAATCGACCAGCTCAGTGTGGATCAGAAACGCCACCTAAGCATCAAAGACATAGGAATCATCCTAGAGCGTCTCAGTTCGAAAATCTTAGACGTCGAACGGCTGGATAGAGAAAGCGAAAGCGACGATTGCTACAACTGGACCATCAAAGCCACGATCCGAGGCGACGTCCTCCGCGAACTCGGCGTCATCTACAACGGGAACTATTACGCCATCTCGGAGCATCCGGGCTATAAAGAGGAAAACGAGGGCGTTATCGAGGAGGCGGAGGAAGAAGAAGAGGAAGAAGACAGGCTGTGAACCAACAGCTACACCGACTGACTGCCACACGTCACTTGTCATAAAGCACAAAGCAGACTCTAGTAATAAGCAGGTGCGCAATATCACATATCGGATGTGAACTTTGTAATCCGTACTCCGTACTGACTTGCCATAGTGTCAGCGATCTTAAAACACGCGTTGCGAGTTGTGCGGGGCGACGACTGCCACACCGTCTCGTAGTCTAATTAACAAAAAAAAAGCAAAAAAAAAACAACTAAAAAAAGCGACACGACATGACTAGACTAGGGCTGACAATCGATTTTCGATCGGTGCGATTCGATTAACGTTCGTTTAACGGGTTTTTAAGCCACCGGCGATGATTACACGAATACTAATGCAACAAAAAAAAAACAAATTGTGTTTGTATAGGTACTCCTGTTAATCATGTAAATTATTTATAAATAATAAATAATAAAACTATTCGCTTAGATGGTTGTTTGTTGTGCGCGCGAGTCGCGTCGTGGAGCGCGCGTTAAATACAGCACTGGACTCCTAGTCCGGTCAAATTAGACTAAGTTTGCCGAAAAACTGGAACAATTCGCGACGAGACGGAATTTAGATGAAAGACGCGCTAAAAGCCCCCAAAACCGAGCGGAACTAAAAGTACTAAAAAATACAAAATTATCTTTGAGCTATAGGTGCCGATTCATTTGCAATTTTTAAAACAATATATTTTTAGCTACCTATCTGTCTTTATTTCAATGTTTCAAGATCGGCAAATCGCATTATTTTTAATAATTATAACCAATCTCTAGAAATATGTTCAAACACAAGGAAATTAGAAATGCTCAAGTTATAACTCTTTAAGGTCCATGATCAATCATCATGAAAAAGTTCATAGTAAAAAATTGGAACAAATTCTTTTAAAGTATAGTATGTATCAATAATTGTGATCTAGTGGCCAAAAACCTTCTATTTTAAAAACGATACCAAACAGAGCTCATCTTTTAGCACCAGTTTCTCCGGCTCTATTCCCCAGTTTGGCGGAAAGTGGTAAAACCGACCATGAGTGGCGATGCCGGTGATGATTCGTTGTTTTTTTGGCGCATAATTGGAGTTTCTCCGCTTGGGAGTTGGGGATTTTTGGCATGTCGCGATCGCATTTGTGGCGTTGGGACTAGTTGACTTGTTTTTCCTAATTTGACTGGGCCCATGATAAAAATAATACCCTCACTCAACTACCGCCGTACCGCACGGAGGCCCTAGATATAAACGCTTTGTACTTTTTATAATTATGTGGATTGTACGAGTACTTAGCCAATTTAAAGTTAATTATTTCTAAGAGGAAACACTAGCGAGACTATAGGAAAAGACGATTAAATATTTATAAGCAGAGTTGTTTAGGGTATTGAGAGATTTAACTGGGTTACGAGATGATTGATTTTGTTTTGTAACCCACAACTCGGTCGGGTCTGTTTGTGATAAGATTGCTACATAGATTTATATTGTATAAAATAGATTATGGTTGGGCGGAACGTTTGGAATATTGAAGAAGACTTTTCACGCGAGTGGGAAGAATTGTAGGTCTATATTAGATAACTTATTGATTACTTGGTTAATTAGCGAGATGGTCGCGATTAGGTCTCGCGGTCGGTCTATGGTTCGCCTTGGGGATGCATCATCGTTTTGTGAATTGTTCCGGTGAGCCCGAAACAGCCGTAGAACGTCGGAGTGACTGTCAGAACGCTCAAGTGCGATTACCGTCGCGCCAAGTTCTAAAATCTAATCACCACTGCCAAATACCTGTAAACTATAAAATGAAGAAAAACAATTAAAAAAACGTTTAAAGGACCGTTTTCGAAGTGACGACCGGCGGGGCGGGGCCCGGACTACCCGGTTCCGGGAGGACGAAGACACCAAGTGGCCCCGCGCCGCGACGCCTCGTAGTACAACCAGGACGTCGTGCTCTCCCTCCATCATCGATTCGCCTCCCGATAACCGTATCCCGAAATACGTTGCGACTCCCTCAACCTGGTTTAACAGAAAAAATGGGAAACTGCACTGCGAAATCCCGCTCATTGGTCGGTAAATGGAGCGCGCGAGAGGGAGGGGGGGGCGTCGGGGTCGCGCGGACGTTGACTCCTGTGAGGGGGGGAGCAGGACGCGGCGCACTCCTGCCACACTGCCCTAGTTTGGGGTTCGAGCAACCCGCGAGATGCACAATGCGCTACCTCAAAAACGTCGATCTTTTTGTTTCTATTATCGTGCCAAATTTTTTCTTCATCATCCCCCTTCACGCCCGTCATCAGCTCGAAAGCGAAACGTTGGCCTTTTATGCTGCTTTTTTTAGAATTTCGCACTTTCCTTGAAGTTGTTTACACGGGTCTTTTATTGTCAATGAAGGGGGCGAAACTACTTGGAGAAACAAAAAAATCGATATTGTGCATTTCTATCGCAATACTTCTAAGAACGACATGAGCTCGGCTCTACAGGTCGGCGTGCTAGTGAATTATATGCGCCCAGTGGCACGTTTATCGCAATTGTTTCTCATTTAAGCAGTTTTTTACAACAAGACGATACTTACAATATTTGATAATTTTCATTGTTCATGATAATTTTTTTGATAGCAAATTAATGTTAACTAGGTGACAATTATTGATTTGAATAAATATTATTAATTAAACATTATAATTCCACAAATAAACGAATCGTAGGAAGGTTTATTCAATTTTATAATGTTCTTTGGTTTACATTTATAAAACGAATATGTACTTTATATATAAATTTATAAGGTCGAGAAAATATAACAGTACAAAAATGACAGCTGTATTTTTCAATTTTCTCTAAGACCACCACAAGACCGCTTGCAACCTCATGTCAAGATCGGCCGATGAGCAAATTTCGATATGATGGCAATCAAACTACGGGTAATATTCCAAAATCGATAACCCAGACTGCCACCGAGCTATAAAAACAATTGGCGCCCACCCTCAGTCACGTAATCCGTTTTGCAAATTCAGTACGTCTTTTAGTTTTGAACAATTTGAGGCGGCCGCGTTATTACGTGTATTCAACATTGTTTTTCGCCTTCACACCTTCATTCGTTCTTGTTTGGACAAAAAAATAAAGGAGCGGCACTCCAACAAACGGACAGTCAATGGCGGCACTTTAAAATAAAATTTCTTCAAAATATTTGTCCCACTTCTTGAACATTTATAATCCTTCCTCAGACTACCTTTTAAATTCTTTTGCAAAAGTAGACAAAAACTTCAACAGGTGATAGATTTACTTGAAAGTTGTATCACATTTCTAAAGATATTAAAATTTTTAATTTTGCCAAAAAATTATAATTTATTTTACAGCTTTACCTACATTAAATTCACCCGGCGCCTCCGCCATTTGTTGTGTTTTTAGAAAAATCCACGCTAAATTTCGTTCATATTGATGCTGCATTTAAACTTCTCGGATATTTCATTTGCGAATTTTATTTACTAAATTTAGGGGGTGACATAATATTTCAAAACAATTAGGTAATGATAATTTTAAAATCAACTAATTTTCCAGCTAGAAAACTGCGGTCTTTGAAATTGCCTCCTATTGGACGCTTAAAATCTAAAAATCATATGATTCTTTTACGCTTATATCATAAATCTCTTGGTTTTTATTTTTCTTTTTTGAAAAACTACATAGATTTTCTTTAATCAAGAAAAATGTTTATACGGATAAGAGGATTGATGGGAGAAAAATAAACCCCGAGTAGTCAAAGAAATTTACTTCATTAACAAATTATTTTTACATATTAATATAACCTCCATCTAATAAATACAACGTTCAAATTAACCATTGAGTATACAATTGTTTTTTTTTTCGTGGAAAATTTTTCTGCAAAATTTACACTCACTACGAGAGCATTTCATATTCACTAAATAATCTTCTAACATATAACGCTTTCTTAAAATTTTTAAACAAATAAAAAGCCCCGAAAGTTAACTCTGGCCTGTAAAGCTACGTATACAAAGAAAGCAGGTTGCCAGCTTACTGGTAACCGACGCCTATAAGCGCCAGTAATTAATGAATTCAGAACAATGTGCATGCACACAGAAAAAGCAGATCGGAACTAGCTGATGCTGGCACTCGGCGCCGTTTTACCGGAATGAATTTTCAATTCTTGGTCGCTGGTTGTCGGCGTCAATTGGTCATTTTTTAGTACAAATTCAATCAGTATAGACGTGAAAGTATTAATTGCTGCTATTTTTAACACCGAGTTTTAGTTAAGCGCACTTAAATTTTTTAGAAGATATAGGTGAATGTATTAAAAATCATTCTTATATATTGAAAAAATCGATTTTGGTGTTGATTTGATCCCATGAATAAATGGTAATTTTCGTCATAAGTTTTTTATCCCAATTCTTCATCCAATTCTTCAATAAAAGAAGGTCATCTTCTAATGATGAACTTGACATGATTCACGGAAAACACCCTCGAAGAAATTAGCAGGCATATTACTAGCGTTTATTGTGTGCCCTTTATGTTGAAGCTTTCATTGACATGTGGATATCGAATACTGTACTGTAAAGCACGTTTTGCAACTTGACTTGTATAAATTACCGCCTTATCCCATAACAGTAGAATTTCTATATCAAGTCGGCTCACCAAAGTAGTTCCTTGTTCCTTCGCTCTTGCAACGTAGGCATCCATACGTTTAATAATCACTCTTTGAACTTTAAACGTAAGTGGTGACTTTTCTTTATCCATTGCATGAATTTTAGTTTGAATTATGTATCATATTAATAAATCTATGATTCTTCGCAGGTTATAATGCCATGATAAATCTTCGTATAAAATAAGAAATTATCCCATTATTCCACTCTTCAATTACAATTTAGTTGAGTTGACATTTTAAATATTCAACATCATTAAGTAACTATGAAGAAGCTCTTCAATACGATTCTTACTCATTTATAGTTGTTTTGCTGTTCTGCAATCAGAATAACTCAAATTTCACGGTTCGCGAAAAGTAATTCTTCCACTTCTTGAAAAATGTTATCCATAACTAATGTGGAAGGTCAAAGCCAGGCATGCTCTTTGCTTGACGTTTACTCAAAAACTACAGTACTTCGAAATATATACTAGTGGCATATGTGCGCATCCTCACTGTAAAAGCATTGTTAATCATTTTTAAAATAAAAAGTCGATGGTAAAAGTATCTTTTTTAAGACGACACTTTCGAAATTCCAGGCAAATCTATTGTCATTGAACTAAATATTTTATAGTAGGAGAAAAGTTATTTTCTTTTTAATATATTACAAGAAAGGTAATAGTTGTTGAATGGGCTTTTTCACGTCTTTTTATCTTGTAATCTAATTAAAAAAGTTGCTGTCTAACGACATGAAGATATAGTTGTGATTTAAACAGACATAAAGCGTAACTTTCACCCCGAATTCACTTTTGACTGAGTATAACAGCATGCGTTATTTCATTCAATCTTCCTCGCAACACTTTCAGTGTTAAGATTTCTTGTTTAAAAAAAGGTATCTTCGTAAAAACTTCAGAGAAATTTCTTTATTTACCCCCATCCTTCAACGTTCCAACTAATAAAATTACTAAGTATTTTGGAGAAATTGTATTTGCAGCCTGCTCCATTATCAATAAGTCCAAAAATAATTGTCAAACTCAACGAAGGTTGAAATTAAAGTACTTTTCACAATAATTAAATATATATAGTGACTAGAAGACTGCTACGTATTATTTGTTAGCTAATTCAGACTTACGTCGCCAGTTTATGAAATCACCTAATAATTCGTTTTCCATTTTTCCTGTCAACACAAATAAAAACGTGTTGTCTCCCATTACCTACACATTTAAAAATACTGTTTAAATTTGCAAAGTGCGTAAGCTATTGGGAATTATTCAGAGACCCCTGGCGCACACCTCCACAATTGCCACTTTTAGCTACTTGCAGTCAGTGAACTGATTAAAATTCAAAATAAATCACTTTGTAATTGTTGAATTTTTATCTTTAAAATGTTGTTATTAAAGTGGTTGGCAGGAATGGCATCTTGGTAGCTCTCGCCCTATCCTTATGCGCTATCGCCGGAAAGGGAGTACGAGAAAGAGCGCGTGGGCGGCCTGCAAAATGCAGAAGATCGGCCCGGGCCGCATGAATGAAGCGTGGGTGGGTGGGCGGTGCCGACGTGGGCGCGCCGCCGGGAATCTCTAGCCGATTCTCTCATGTTCCCAGATGCACATCCCGCGGCCACGACCCCGAAATGTCAAAAGTCGACATCAGGCGGCGGAGGCGGCCACGGAGGTAATTGTAAAACAGTTGGGATTTGGGAAACAATACCCATATCTTTATACAGATTTATGAACTACCAACAATACACCCTGTAGATTTGAATCCTAAGCTACCTAACGTTTTTATGAAGAAGGAAATAGAAGAATTTCAGTCAACGGTGGTTATTCACAAGCATATTTGGTTTTTATAGCAACATTGCGGTTACTTTTCGAAAATTAGTTGTGAGAATTTTTGTACCCTAATATGTTTAACTTACACTGATTCACAGCAAGTTGAGATCGGGTTGGATAAGTTTTGTGAGAAAATTCCAGTTACAAAAGATTTTTTGCTTGTTAAACGATCATCTGTTATGCTGCTACTGAGAAAATACGGAAAATTAAAAGCTTCGAAAAGACTTCGGTAAATCTAATTGAAAATGTCATAACGTTACTCAAATAGAGTGATCCTTTAAGTTTGAAGTTAGGTAATCGGTAAAAATATGCTCTTGCCGCTCTAGATAAATGATGGATCGCAACATACACATTGAAATGTTGTGCAAACTTTGTATCCTGCAACCAACAGTGAACAGTTTATGGCTACAATTTCAATACAGACCTTAATTCTTTTAGGATTATGCCATACTAAAGTATATATTTCTTCTACAGAAACCTGTATTTGGATAAGGCATAATGTAATTAAAATTAATCTAAATGTAAAGTATGTTTTAAAACAATGTAAAGCTCTTCTGGACACTTAACTAGGAATATTTTTCCATTAAAGTGGCTAACTCGGCAGTGACTTCAACCATGCTAGGTCGTTTCTTCTTATCCTTCAGACATCGTGTTGCTATTTTAAAAATTTCTTCAGCAACTTCTACACCTTGGCCCGTCCAAGCCGTGATGTCTACAAGAAATTGGATTGAGTCCTCACATCGATCCTCAACATGGGTTACCTTAAAATACGATTGAATTCAAATAAGCACAATACTTGAAAAAACTACCAAGTCAACTCCTTCTCGGTTCTCATCCATTGGGGGCAGTGATGTAAGCAGTTCCAACAAGACAACACCAAAACTAAACGTATCTAATTTAACAGAGATATCTCCCCTAAAATTTATTAAAATTTAAACAGTTTAGTTGAATTATTTGGAGGAAATAACCTAAACGCATCTGGCGCCATGTACGCGGAAGTCCCCAAAATTGTTGTACCCTTTGTCGTATTTTGCGTTGGACTAAGTTTGATTAGCCCAAAATCACACAGCTACAAAACGTCAAAATAAAAACAAATCGCATCATTAGAAATTAACAGTCCACGCAGTAAAAATAGAGTTTAGATTACATATCATTGAACTGCCAAATTACACAAATTAATGTTCATGAGTTAATATCAAAATTTCAATAACCACTTTTTAAATCACTAACCTTTGGTTTGTTGCTGAAATCTAGCAAAATGTTGGCCGTTTTGATATCTCTATGAATCAGGGGCGTAACAAAAGCTGTATGAAGGTACGAAATAGCCCTTGCTGTTCCAATCGCAATATAAAGTCGGTCGGTCCAAAACAACCTTTCATGCTTCTATAACCCACAAATTAAAAGAAAAGCATGTAATTTCTTTCAAAACCAACCTCTAATTTATCTTTTAATGCGCCCCCAGGTATGTACTCATACATCAAACAATATGTAGGTCCATCACAGGAGTATCCCAGTAAAGACAATAAATTTTCATGTTTGTATTTTGATAAAACTTCAACTTCATTTTTAAATTGTTTAGTAATAGCATCGTCAACCCTAACTACATCAACATGATCTAATTTCAATTTTTTAACAGCAACAGGTTTTTCCGCAAATTCTTGAAGACCAAGAGCCAAGTAAACTTTACCAAAGCCACCGCCACCCAGATACCTTCCACTTTGAGCCATGGGAGTCTCATCAAAATTATTAGTAGCAAAAGACAATTCTGAATAAGGAACGTGAGGCAATGAAGTATTGAGGGATAAGTTAGGTAAAGGCGAAGTGCAACTGCGAGAAAGAATGGAACTTCTTTCAGTTGGCATCATAAAACTACTACTTCGATTTGAGACCACTGAAGGCATTAATTGGCTTAAAGCCGGTAAATTATCGTCTGATTGACTAATTGAATCCAAATTTAAGGCACTTACAGCAGGAATATTTTGAAAATTTTGATTATCACTTGAGTTCCAGCCAGAACTCAAATTATTAAAAAAACTTAAATTAGGCACGTTAGTATCTGAAATTTCGCTAGATGTTGAATGGTTTAGAAGCGAGGAAATTTGTGGAAAATTTTGGCTAGCTTCCTCTTGTTCACTGGAGACTTGAGAAAACTCTTGGCTTTCAGACATGGCACTCTGATTTATTGCACTATTATTTAATAGCGACGAAAAATTAGGCAAATTTCCAGTGGACTCAACCACATTGTTTTGATTATTTGAAGTAATTTCTTCGGAAATCGCTATACAATCACATTCAGTTTTGCCACAATTCTCTGAAACAGCTTTACCAGAAAATTTTATTAAATCGGAAGTGGAATTTTGGGAAGTAACACATCGATGCTTGCTCTGCACTACTATGGGAATAGTGAAAAGAGGCGGTGAAATTTCGTTGTCGGGTGTTTCGCTTATAACAATCTTCGGAATTACTTTATTACTGTAATTTATGTTGGTATTCAATGAATTGTTTTTGATGTATTCAATGGCAGAACTGGGATAATCAATTTCGTCTAAAATTTGTTCGATTTTTTTCAATTCCGGGTCGATTTCCGTTTTAATTTCAGGAATTGTAATTGCTGCTGCTTCACCAGTTTCAGGGCGTTGAGGTGGTTCTTGGTTTAATAACTCTACAGCCACAAAATCAGCGGCTCGGAAAAGTTGGGCTTTTATTAACAACCAGAGGAGATGGCCGAGAGTTGGACGTACCTTTCCAATAACCCCCCATTCGTACAGCAAAATCTGTGAGCAAGACTTTTTCACTTTTGCCGACAACTTCGCAATTTGGCTACAAATGCTTTGATTTGTTTCACACTAAAATTGAGATACTAGATACCTGAAGTGTTCAGAGCGATATTTTAGATTGTGGATGCCAATATCGCACTCGTACCCCGTTTGGGGCAAACTCTTGGGGATGATTGCCATCAACCTCTTCCAACATTCGCCGTTGTCTAAGATTTTCACCAGTTTATTCTGTTCGTCTGTGGATATTCTTCGTACCTCCATGTCCATCTTGTCCCGCTTATTGGTAAGTAAATTTTAATTTGAAAAATTAATTGTAAAAATAAAATCACATTGTTTTGACAGGAAGCCGACGTGTAGCTGTCACTGTCATATGGCGATATTGATGCCACTGTTGCCAACTCTTCACTTTACCGATAAATTACAACAATCTGAAATAGAAAGCGCTACCATTGCCGATCAATTTGTTGTTACTACATGATTGTCTTACTGTCCTACAAACCCAAGAAACTCGAAGATAAAACGTACAAATTATAGTAAGTAATAAAAGAAATAAATCATTATAGTAAACGATGATTAATTTAATCAAGACATTTTAAAATGACTATCACATCATTCTGCTGCTAGTATTCTGATGTTAGTATTTAAGTATTAATATTAATTTAACTACCTGTTATTTAATTGAATTTATGGTTTAGTTAGTATACTTAGTAACATCTTATTAATATCTAACATTAGGAATTGTAGGGATTTGCATTAATGGCTTTTAAGTGTAGCGAGGATAAAAGTGCTCTGACAGCTATCAAGGCACACTGATACCATTGTATAATAATTATACAACGCTGATACTGATAGTCCTCGCCAACGTCCACATCATGCACCGCTACAGTATATTGAATATACACATTTTGATATAAAATTGGTTATAATTTTTTAAAAACTATAAAATATTGTTATATAAATAACAATATTTCAATTGTCCAATAATTATATGTTTTATGATAATAATATTATGTATTATTTTAGGATAATAAAATAGTTAGTAAAATTTAATCGATCATAATATCTATCCTTGAGAACTATGATCTATACAACATTTCAAGTTTTAGAGTTAGGCATAGAATCATAGAATATAATCGTTGGGTAAATAATATTATATAATATCCTTGTATAATCCACTTACAATGATATTATCATTGTATATGGATTAAATAATAATAATAAATAAATAAATAATCATACAACAATATCATTCATCCAACGATAGAATAAACCCTGACGTTAGGAGGATAGGCGTTAGTTGAGGTAGCAATAATCGGATCGTTACATGGTTACCAGTTCCAGTTCTCTGGTTACTAGATTATTACTTTGTTGCTTTTACCGTTGTATGATTATTATTAATACATATACAATGTTTTTACAATAGTGGACAGCAGTGCTGTCAACTCTACCGAAATTTCAGCATTTCTACCGATTTTGGACTCATCCTACCGATCTACCGATATCAGCCATAATCAACCGAAATTTTAAGTTTTATGATATTGTTTTGTATTAAAGATTTTTTTATTATTTAAAGTATTTTATTTCTATTTTAATTACATGAACACCATTCTTTCCTTCACTCTAAATAGGTATTTGACTGAGATGTACTATTATTTTGCCCTCTTGTGTGCAAAAGTGTAGGATACACTAATTTTACAAGCAGTTGCAACTTTTGCGCATGCGCTAGATATTTGTGATTTGCCGCAAACATTTGAAAAAAAGTCCGGGAGGAATTTAAAGAAATAAAAAAAATAATAAAAAATGCATGACTTTACGCTCTGTGACAGGGCTCACAAGGTTGTTTCCTCTATAAGTTTTAACACGGATTTATTTGTTGTCAATCGAAGAGAACGTCCATTGCTGTTCATTTCAAAACACCATTACGTTATTTCTAGATTATTTAAGCGAATTTTTGTTAGCAAACCAGCAATTTTCATTACTTACGTAATATACGCAAATTACGTAATAGATCTTTTTTGACAATTTTGAAGGTGTGCGACCATTATATTAATAGTTTTGTATTCAGCAGTTGTTGTGAAAATGTTTAGTCAATATGGAAACTGAAAGGTAACAAATTTAATTTCGATTAAATATCTTTAGATCTTTAGTAAATAATATATTTTAGGGCGACTATCAAGATCCCGGACACAGAAACAACGGTCTCAGTGCCTTGTAATAAAATAAAACATTCAGACGCTATTGTTGTTACCAAAACCATAGCTACAGTTAATAAAGCCACAACCAAGTAAAAAAGTTACATCAGATGACCTCTTTGCCAAAATATCAACAAGGTAAGCTTCAAAACTTATGCTTTGTTAACGCAATATATTTTAGATATCCACAACATCGAAGTGAAAGAAACAAAAATAAACTTTTTAAGCAAAGAAGACTTTTTAAAGTGGAACTGACAAAAGTATCGAGGCCTACATATTTATATGTTCAATATTGCTGCAATCGAAGTAATTCCAGTGGTTAGTTCTCTTAAATAATAGTACTTTTAGATTCTTACAAAAATAATCTAATTTTAGGATTTGTCAAAAAATTTACCAGCCAAAAGCTTCCCAAAGCTGGAGGTAGCATAAAATTAACTGGAGTTTGCCCTTCTAGAATTGTTGCTAAAATATTTTCTAATGGTAAGAATAAACTAAACTAAATTAGTGCTTATAGTTATATTTATAATTTATTCAAAAATCAGACTGTACCTACTACATATTGACAACGATCTTTTAGGTGAACTGCATGTAAATTTTGTCGAAACTCATCTTGGACATGATAATGAATTAAGAGCTCAACATTTAACAAAAATAGAACAAGAAGACGTCTCTAATAAATTAGAAAGTTGAGTTTCAACTCCAAGAATTTTGAAGGATGTAAGGAAGTTTCAAAATAACTAAATAGAGAGGATTAATTTATTGAACAGAAGCGATCTACAGTATTTAAGAAAAAAGTTTAATATTGACAAAAGAAGAAACCCTGATAATATGGTATCTGTGGAACTGAAAGTTGAGGAAAGGAATGCGGATGGAAAAAATCTTACATTCTTGTTCAAGAAAATAGAAAAAAATTCTTGGAGAACTGTTCAGCATAATATATCAATGGAATAACGATAAGGCTATTAAATGGTTTACCGAAACCATATCAAGTGTAAGAAAATCCGAAGAAGCACCCCCAAGCGCTAAAAGGAAAATTGATAGACAAACGTACTATCTACAGAAGAAACCGAAGAATTAGAGTTTACTAGATTAGATATTCTTTCTTTATATAACATCAGAATTTTGCAAACATTGCTATTGTATAACTATTAACTTCTCACAATTATATATTATATTGATTTTTAAATTTGATAATCAATAATGTGATGAAAGAAATAAATGTAATTGCTTTATTACTTAATAACTATTTTCTACCTTGTGAGATATTGAATTGCTATGTACTGAATTTCGACAACAAAAAAATGACCGAGGCGAGCTGTAGGGGCAATAAAGGTGTAGGCTATCAGCTCGAACTTACCTTTTTTGCTGGATGCGTGTACGTTGGATACGCTTGTATCCATGTACATCTTGTATCGATGCACTCCGATGCGGTTGTATCGAAGAGACGGTGTACGTCGGTAAATTTGGTTTACACGCGACCCTTCTTTACAACAAAACTTGGACACAACAAGGACGAGGGAGACCGTGAACACATCTTTTATAGTAGAGATGGAGCGGGGGTGGTTATGGTAGGGTGAAATGAAAAAATGGAAGTTCGAGATGGCAGGCATCGCTCATCGATCGAACACTCCACCCATCAAATAAGTATATGATTTACTTATTTTAACACCAGATGAGAATTGCAAGCGCACCCGATTTAAATGAAATGAAAGTAACCTGAACTAAACTAAGTTCTATATCTAATTATAATGTTAACTATTCAAGAAAAGTTACATTAGTTAAGTGGCAGAGGGCACAACTTAACCAATGGACGCTTTTGAAATCCGAATGGTCTCTTGACTGTGGCTACGCGAGTCACCTTGTCTTTACCAGGATGAAGGGTAACAACGCGCGCGAGACGCCACTTCATGGGTGGAGTTGCATCATTTATTAGGACCAGTGTACCGAGTTCCAGAGGGACGTCGCGTTTCAACCCGGAACTTCGCTGTTGCAGTGTGTGTAAGTATTCGCGATGCCATCGTTTCCAAAAATCTTGATGGATTCGCTGTAGAAGCTGCCATCTGGTTAATCGATTAAATTTTAAATGGCCTAGATCACGATCGGGTAAAACTGATAGAGGTTCTAACGTTAAAAAATGACCCGGAGTCAATACTGCCAAATCGTTTGGATCGGAGCTCATGGGACATAGCGGGCGTGAGTTTGGCAAGGCCTCCACTTGAGTAACTACTGTTGAAAGTTCTTCATAGGTTAAAAGCTGATCGCCAATTATCCGGAACAAGTGAGTTTTTGTGGATTTTATGCCTGCTTCCCATAGTCCACCGAAATGAAGCGCCGAAGGAGGATTAAAATTCCACTTTAAAGCTTCGGTTTCAGCACAATTCTGCATCATGGTTTGAAGAACTCGATGTGCGCCTACAAAATTTGTGCTACAGTCGCTATATATATAGGAGCAGCGCCCTCGACTTGCTATGAAGCGACGAAGAGCTGCCAGAAACGCGTCAGTGGATAAATCTGAAGCCACCTCTAAATGAACTGCTTTAGTACTAAAGCACACAAATAAGCAGATATATGCTTTGAGTTTCTGAGCACCTCTACATTTGCTCATGGTTATGTGAAGCGAACCACCGTAATTGACGCCAAGGCACTGAAATGCTTTTGCTTGACTGACGCGAGGTTTTGGAAGATCACCCATTGGAGGGTTTAACGACGCTGGTTTTAAACGAAAACAACGAAGGCAAAATCTTAGACATTGGCAAATGACTCGTTTAGCACCAAGAATCCAATAATTCTGAGCAAGTAGAAAGTGCATAGTACCTAACCCAGGATGGAAATGTTGTTCGTGACAGTCGTAAATTAAAAGTTCAGTCAAACGATGTTGTCTAGGGAGTAACAAAGGATGTTTAACATCGTAAGATAGATCAGAGTGGATGAGGCGTCCGCCCACCCTGAGCAAACCCACTGTATCTACAAATGGATTTACTCGGTAGTTTCCCGGTACGAATCTTATGGATATCCTCCGCAAACGTGGTTGACTGAACGTGTTTTATTAATATTAACAGTGAATCTTGCAATTCATCCGCCGAATAAGAGTCAGTGATTTTTTTAATGGATTTTTCAGATTGAAAGCGGCCCGACGAAATAAGGAAATAATCCGCAGGATTTTAATTAAGCTCGACCGCGTTGTCAACAAATGATCGAAAGGAGATGAAGTGACTATCAAAGTCGAAAAGGTGCAGACTTTCTCCTCTCTCGAAACTAACCCGTCGCCTTCAGGTGTTTGACATCCTTGCACATTCCAGTCCTTTTGGGGAGTTTTTAGAAAAGAAGGCCCCGCCCACCATAGCGAATAATTAATTAACTCGGACGGGAAAAGACCTCGCAAAGCACAATCAGCGGGATTGTCTTCAGATCGAATATGCTGCCAACAAGAGGGTGCAATGGTTTCTTGGATTTGGGAAACCCGATTGCTGACGAACGTTTTCCATCGATGTGGAGATGAACGCACCCATGAGAGCGCAACCATGGAATCCGACCATGCAAATACCTCCATGTCAGCGAATACTTCAGACAGGGTAGTTTTTATGAATTTGACCAGTCGAGCTAATAAGACCGCGGCGCAAAGTTCTAGCCGAGGTATAAAGATACCCTTCAGATATACTTTAGCTTTAGAACTAAGTAACAAAACCTTTGGTAGAAGTAACAAAACGAAGATATGTTACTGTTGCGTATCCACCTTCGGAAGCACCACAGAAAGCATGTAACTGCACGGAAGTAAAAGACTCGATGATAAGACGTCTAGATATTTGCAGTTTAGATAAACCTGCTAATTCGGGAAGATATTGCGTCCATTTTTCAAGAATATGTTGCGGCGGAGTTTCATCCCATTGCAGGCCCAGTGACCAAAGCGTTTGAATAAGACGCTTAGCAAATAATGTCAACGGGGATAATAAACCTAACGGATCGAAAATGCGAGCTATTTCTGACAGAATAGTTCTTTTAGTGCAACTTCTAGTTACGGGCCTTACTGAATATAAGAAACTATCTGTGGATGGACACCAGTTGAATCCCAGAATTTTTATAACATTGTCATTATCGAAGGATCGAATTTTCCACTGACATAGCGTATCGGGGACATGGGATAACACCTGTTCTGCATTTGTAGCCCATTTTCGAAGCAGAAACCTACCTCGAGAAAGCAAGTTCATTAACTCCTTTTGAAATTCCTGTGCTTCTGAGATAGAATTACAACCTGACGCAAGATCGTCAACGTAAAAATCAGTAAGCACAATCTTAGCGGCTCGAGGGAATCGCGTTTTTTCTTGCTCCGCTAATTCACGCAACGTCGAAAAGGCGCGGATGACACTCCATATGTTACAGTATTTAAAATAAAGTCTTGAATGGGTTCAGAGGGAGAAGATCTCCAAAGAATTCGCTGGTACTCTCTGTGCTCGGGAACAACGGATATTTGGCGATATATTTGATTAATATCCGCTGTGAGTACTATGCGATGCGATCGAAAGCGCAACAAAAGACCTACGAGATTCTGTTGTAGTTTCTCTCCCACTAGCAGGGTGTCATTCAACGAGGCGCCTGCTACTCTTGCGGAAGCGTCAAAAGCTACGCGAAGTTTAGTAGTTGTACTTTCAGGACGCACAACACAATAATGTGGAATATAGAAATATTTACCTTCACATCTGTTGTTGATGACTTCGAGTCGAGTCATGTAACCAGAATTTAAATAATTTGACATGAATTGTCGATACGCTTCATACAACGCAGGATCATGTCCGCATCTGCGTTCCAATGATAAGAATCTACGAAGAGCTATGGCGCGAGAATCAGCAAATAATGGTTCTGGTCCTTTAAATGGTAAAGTTACAATGAATCGACCATCTGAATTACGAGAAGAAGTACTTTTGTAGATAGATTCGCAAAGTTGCTCGTCTGGAGATTTATGCACGGTATTTGATGGAACTTCCTCGAGTTCCCAGAAACGTTTTAAGTTTACTTCTAGTTGGCTATCAACTACATTGAGAAATGAATGTGAAGCAAGCGATAATGATTCTGGAGAGCGGAGGGTACCGGGTAGAATCCACCCGAACAGAGTTTCTAGCGCTATAGGTTCACCCTCTTTTCCAGCAAGACGACCTTTCAATAAGATTAATGGAAATATGTCAGCTCCCAGAAGCATCTCGATGCGATGAGGACTATGGAAGTCAGGATCTGTCAACTTCAAAGATTTTGTATGTGACCACCCGCCTTTCGGGAGCGGTACTTGTGGCATTTTGTTGCAAATGATTGGCACGATAAGTACGTCAATATCAAAACAAGTTGACGAATTTATAGCGGACAGGATAGTGCAATTAGTTCCGTCACACGCATTGAGTGACGTTTGCCCTAAACCTTGAATTGACGATTCAATTTTAGACCCTTGTAACCCCAATCGTTGTCGACATTTCTCAGTCATAAATCCAGATTGACTTCCGCTATCAATGAGAGTACGAACGAGCTGAGGTTTTCCTAGTCTGCCGATTACCAAAATTTGTGCTGTAGCCAACAACCAAAACACAGTTTGAGGTTGTGACACCAACCCAGCAAGTGTTGTTATTGTTTGTGCAAAATAGAGAGGTTGCAAATGGTTCAATGCAAACTTCGCACTCTTCGCAAAAGCGGGCAGCGTTTGCTGCCCGCTTCTGCGCATTTCGATTCGTCGACCGCCATCGCCACCGCTATATGGGCTATGGTTTGTGGTTTGCACTCCGCTTTACGGTGCATCACCTTCCAAGTTATATAATTTCCCATGTTCTTTTCTGAATACAATATGAATAATTAGCAAATAGAAATAATGTGGTTACCTATTTACAATTACTAGGCACTTCATCAAAATGGTCTTCTAATACATTTATATTCCAATCTTACGGCTTTGAACTGTGGCATTCTTTCTTTGTTACTTATATTTGTCGAATGTCAATATAAATGTAGCAAATCACGCCACGTTAGGAAGAGAGTAAAAGCTCCTTATTCGTGAGGGATGCGTGCCGAAAATGTACCGGGAATACGGAGTGACATTTTGTATGGAAATATAAGGAATACGTTCCAAGGTTGCAAAATAATTTAAAAAAATATAATGAAAGTAATCTATGGAGATGAATTTTATCAATATTAGTTATTATAATAAAGTTTAGGCAATAGTTTAAAGAAGTTAGTACTTTTTTGGAGCTAATAAAAAGTCTTTTAATTCGGATTGATATTCAGCTGTGGCAATATCAATTTGCCTCTTAAAAACAAAACCTCTTTCCATAGACGGATCTTTTTTTTTTGAGAAAATCACAAAGCTCATTTTCCATCCATAAGACTTTAAAAGTTAGTTTAGGTTTCAAGACTTTAAAATTTAGTTGTTCATAAGTATTTTGATTACATATTGTTTATTTTGACAAATAAATACGCATTATTATAAAAATGCAATATGTACCGTTAGTTTAAGGTCCGCGAATAAGAAACTTTGACTGTATTCTGAAAATGCAATATGTGTCCTTTAAAGTTTTGAATCCACGAATACAGAATTTTTCATCCACGAATACGGAAAGTGGTCACAATTTTTTGATGCGCGAATAAGAAGCTTTTACTGTAAATCAGAACCAACCAACTTGTCCTGCACCACGCGCTAATTTAATTTTTACTTTACCATAAAATATGTCCTATCATTGTATATAGATTATAAATTAGAAATAATCATCGTCCTATGGACGTGATGTTTGATGTCTTACGTCATCGAGCGGCGATGACAGTTCACGGCGTTTTGGCGTCAGTCTTTTCGATTTAAAAATTAATATTTAATTATATGAAAAAAAATAACAATATGAAGAAAAAATTAAATGATCATATGCATTTAAAAGATTAGTTTTACACAAAAAAAAATATTTCCAAGTACCCCATTAAACGAATGATACCTATTTTATTGTGATTGGCTTATATCTTCTCTTGTTTTATAAAAGACTGCCTCGGAATATTTGTACATTTTTAAGTATTACGTCTTTAGAGAACTAGGGGTAAAACAATTCTCAATGAGGTTAGAAGCACGTGCTAACAAAAGTGGGAACAAGGTTTAATGATACTATCTTTACTTAAAAACTTATATTTTCCTACATTGTACTAAGTAGAAGCAAAGAGTATTTACAGCTTAACTTGCTTTTATCACTTCACAATCATTATTTAATTACTTACTTAATAAGTACGTCTTGATTGTAACTTATGTTCTCACAAAAGGTTGTCATAGCATAAATATATACAGCAGTGTCTCTTTGATTCATGTTTTCTAAGTTTGTGTCAGGCCTACTGTCCAACATTGGGTGGGAGGCGCATGAAACCGCTGTGGTACATAGAAATATTAAAGAAAATTGTTGTCACTTAGTCTATATAAACAATATTTATCAATTCTGCCATTCCCACTCTCCGATGGTATTTATTTTAAGTAAAAATATTAAAATTGAAGTTAATACGTAAAATAGTTTGCAAATTAATACTAATTACAAAGCACATAGTAAGTGACTAAAAGTTTATAGTCCGAGCCTGTCTAGGGTATTGGATTTAGATGTCACAAAATTTCACATTTCGAGACCAAAGTGCGGCCGTACAGCTTGCACTGCTATATAATCTTTATGCTGTAGTTCCAATGGCAAATATTTTAGGATGAATGAAAGCATGATGAATTCACGTTTTTGGGCTGAACTGAGAGTAAATTCAAAATCCAAAACTAACATAGAAACTGCAATTTTTACGGAACAATTTGTGTACCGGGATTTCGTTAACGCATAAAATGCAGATTAGTTACAATAATAAATTAAATTATTGGCAGCGAGAAATTATTTCAATTGCCGTTTCTTTAGTTTTTGCTAGCCCAACACCTATACGCCTTCATTGCAATTATTATATAGCAAATTTCGATTTGCAACAATTTCAATCAATTTGACTTTTTTCCTATCATGAAATTTTCTCTAATCAACAATAAAATGCGCTGCACTTTAAACAAAAATATTTTTGTAGGTTTTTTTACACAATGCAATGATAAATTTTCACGTGACATTAATTTGAGAAATCATTGAATTAATTACAGGAATTTGGTAGGTCTGTTGTACGAGCACATGCACTGATTCATTCTTGCAATTAGGTTGCAACTGCATTTTCATCACTTCCACTTTGTTGGCGTCCTGAACCTGCTGATGTAGTGCGTCTTCTTTATGATTCCTTCTATGTTTCTTCATGCTGCTAGAATCGTAGAAGCCTCTACCACACACTGTGCACAAATATGGGGTTTCCCCTGTATGAGTGCGTACATGCACAGTCAAGTTGCCTTTTAGTGCAAAACTTTTGCCGCAATAAGAACACGAATATGGTCTCTCCCCGCTATGCGTTCTTAAATGGTACGTTAAGTGCGACAATTGCGTAAAAGATTTTGGACAGAACGTGCAACTATGCGGTTTCTGACCAGAATGGATTAACATATGAGAATCAAAACTACCCACGTGAGCAAAAGATTTTTTACAAATAACGCAAGTATGAGGTTTTTCACCTGTATGTACCTTAAGATGTGACTGTAAAGCAGCTTTAGTAACAAAACCTTTACCACAATCACTGCAAAGAAACGATTTTTCTCCATGAGTCAATTGATGAGCTTTGAGCAAATGTTTAGTTTTGTAACCACGACTGCAAATTTCACAAATATGCTCCCGACTTTCATTCCCAGAACCTTCAGTTTTAACGTTTTCAGATTTTAATTTTTTTTTCTCACTTGAATGTTTCTCCAAATGCGCGTTAAATGGAGTTAACCGCTTAAAGCCCCTTCCGCAAAAATTACATGTAAATTTCTGACTCCCATTACTGTCTGAGACAAATTTATCGCACTCCAAATGAGTTTTTCGATGACTATGTAACGAAGTGGCTTGAATGAAACCTTTACCGCAAATTCCGCAAACATGTGGACGTTCCCCTGTATGCGTCATCACATGCCGTTTTAAATTTCCACTCATACTGAACGATTGTAAACAAATCTCGCATTGATAAGGCTTTTCTTTTGTATGTGAACGCATGTGTTGCCGTAACTTACTACTAGTGAAGCTTTTGTTACAAATTTTACAAGAATGGCTTCGAATTTCCGGATGTTTTGCCTCTTTTCGGTGGTTTTTAAGCATGTCTTTACTTGAAAATAACATCCAACAGTCCCGACACTTTAAAGCCGATGGTTTTCGCGCTGTGCGATTAAACCGTTTTCGCCGTAAAGGAACTTTCTCTTCTTCAGTCTCCTTTTCTTCATTTGATGAATCTGATGAAGAGCTATTACTGAAATCTTCTTCAACAACAATGTTACAGGCAAATTTTTCGTCATCACTGAACTTGATGTCTTCATTTTCTTCGTCAGGAATCGAATTTTGCAATAGTAATTTGAGCACAGAGTCATTGTCGTGGCATTGTTTTTTGAAGTCATAAATTCGTGCGAGTTCGTTAACGCAATTGCAGCAGAGACTTTGAGGCAAAGGATCATCGAGTTCTACCTATAATTAGAAATTAAGACTATAATTATCCAAACTGAGAGAGTACCTGAAGAGAAATTGTATGCTCCAGTAGTTGGGTTGCTTCTACGTTGTCAATAGAGATGTTTCGTATTAAGGTTAAATTTTCGTTGCAGAAGCAAGTTCTGCATATGCTGGGTAAATCCTTGAGAGTTACAGACTTTCCGGAGCACTCATAACTCATGTTGTTATTAATTTATTACAAATTGGGGAATTGTCCGTCAAAGTAACCCTATTTGATAGCTGCTGAAACTAAATGTGAGCTTCTTTGGGAAAGCTAATTTAAAACGCAATTGCGGTTGTAAGAAGTAGGAGGGAACATTAATCGAAATGTTGGACCAAAATTGATGTTTTTTGGTAAATTTTAGTAAAAAAAACTGGTAAGTCCAGACAGCTATGGAAATATAAGTATATTGACATTGACCAGTGACAAGTAATTCAGGCAGAAATTAATCTGAAGTTTGCACAAATTATCGGTAAAGTAAGTGTTATAACTCACTTTTCGTCTTCTCTCTGACAATAACAAAAAAAGTCAACAAACAACTTTGGTTTCTAATTTTAGTGATTTTAGTGATATTTTAATGCAGGCAGGATTGTCAAACGTCGCCTTGAGAATGAAGTTGCAAAATTAGTCGGCAGAGGTCGAGCAACATGTCACCGTTTAAATAATTGCAAAATAATAACAAAATCTTTACAAATTCTTTAAAGATACTTGAACGGCTTATGCAAGAACCTAAAATACATGTATCGAACACATATGACTTTGATACTATTGTAAAAACAGATTTCTTGATCTGTCAAAGTTTCTGTTGCCAAAATATTGAAAGTAAATTTTGTTTAAGTTGAACAAAACAAAATAAATATAAATATCGGTAAAAGTCCAAAACCCATTTTACTAACTAATCTTGAGCTAAAAATAAAATTGTTAGCGGCATGATATAGTAACAATAATTATTTATTTACAATCTAGTGTTTTCGTTGCTCAGTTTCCTACTGTTTATCGCCTTATTATTTTTAGTAAACATTCAAGTCTTTTCTTCGTAATGCATGGAAACTAAGTATCAAAATATTGGCCAAACCTCAAAATTTGTGAAGGTAATCCAAAAAAAGTTCAAAAATCCAAATTTTTAATAAATTACCAATTAAAAAAAAAAAACTGCTTGATGGCGCTGCGTTCGTTTGAAACGTCAAATGTCAAAATTGCCAATTAGTGTTTTATTAAAACCGGCCTTAAGTGAAATAACGTTGTTTGTGTAATTAAACTATCGCTGAGGTGGTGCTTAGATTAAACTTCCGAAATTAGCGTGTTTGCTTACCAACAATAGTATTTCCCGCCAGGAATAGTTGCGGTTGCACGACGATAGGGGGCAGTGTAGTTGCAATGTTTGGAACGCTTGTAGCCAAACATTAATCAAAAAGAAAAAAACAAGGTAACATAAATATTTCTAAGGGTCAAAAACGTGATAAGTGGCCCCCAGAGGGTGATATTGATGCCGGTCATTAATTGTTAATAAAATTTCCGTGATGGTGTCGAAAATGTGCAACCTTTTGGAAGTCGAGGGAACCAGCCATTTTCCTAACAACACGACGTCAGATTCTGCTCTAACCATTTTTCTGGCGCTAAATATAAAAATCGAATCAAAATCCCACATTTTTGTCCGAAATCCCTTAAACATGTCCGAAACTCAGCCACAATTAAAATATTTTAGTTTTTCAGAACCGCAATGGAAGAAGGGTTAAACGATCCTTTAGATATTTCGAAGGATCTTGAGTTGATCAAAGGTAAGGATTTAATTCTCATACGTCTTATACATACTTCTGTTTTTCTAGATTCGCAAGCTAATATAGCAAAAGTTGACGTTTTGGTTTGTGGAAACTGCCACGAGTCGTTCTGTTTTATTGAGGAATTTCAGGAGCACAAGTCAGCCGGTACATGTATCGAAACAACAACACTTCGATGCGGTCTAGATGAAGAACCCCAAGTGTGGGGTTTTACGTTATGGAAAAACAAGCAAATGAGAACTTTTAAACAGAGTGAACAAGAACCACCTACTCCATGGGACATTTACCAACAATGGATTAAATTGCCTCAATCTAACAAAGGTGCTTGGATTACAGCTGGGAAAACATTGCAATATTGCAATAAAATTGCAACTGCAAAAGTACAAGAAGTTGGGAAATTACAGGATATTCGAAATGAAAAAGATCCACTTGCTCTTGATGATGGTATTTTATAGTCTTTTTTTTTAACAAATGATTGTTCTGTTATTGCAGTTTTTTTAAATCAAGGCATTGTTGAAGGTGAGGGCGCAAAAAATGACCTTTTAACAAACAGAGTTCTTAATCCAATAAGTGCAAAAGCATTTGCAAGCTTGGGGCAGGTAAGTTTGTTATCGTTTAGTTTTGTTGCTTATTGAAATTTTACATATTAACAAAGGCGGTGAGAACAACTGATCAAAGTGATAAGGAGGAGTTTAACGTTGAGAAAATCGTTGCTAAACGCTTTAATCCCAAGAAGAGATATTGGGAATATCAAGTGAAATGGGAAAACTATGAAGAGTAAGTAAAAATTAATAAATTTAAAACATGAAGGCTAATAATTCAAAATTGCAACCTGCTATACTTGTGCTGATAATACAGATTTTGTTTTAAAATACAATATACAAGCTGTATTAACGTTGTTCTTATGATAGTTTAGAACTTCTATTTTAAAAAGGTGCTTAACTTAGTACAGTGCAAAGCGGCTCGAATTTTGACTTGTGTGGGCACTTTAAAATGAAAATATATGAACTAGCCAGATTTGTTGCTTATGCCCTGTGGATTTTAGATCCATAAGTCGTACGAAAATCGTACAGTGCGTGCAGACACAAAATGCAAAATTCAAACTGATGGTATCACGAGAAAGCTACAATATTGTAGTATAAGGTGTCCAAATATCAAAATATTCTTTGTAGACGTTCTATTTTTAAAGTATTAAAGTTTGTGACACTGTTTCGAACCTAACATTGAAACGCCGTTGACTTTATTTTGGAAGAGATTTTAAAACGCCGTTTTCTCAGCTCGGTATCGGCCAAAAATTAATTATATTTGGCCCACTTTTTGCTTTACACGCTGCTATCTCAGTTACCGTTGCGAGGATCAAAAAATTTCATTTTAATAAAATATGAAGAATTCTATCTGGATTACGATGGCATTTGAATTAGATTTTTTGGGGAAATATTTAACGAGATATTAATTTAAATATAGAGTAAGGTCGAAATGGCCCGGTAACTTCTGCAGTGCGAGGATGCAGAATCTGCATCCTCGCACTGTACAGCTGTCGCGTCCCCACTCCGACCCATCGTCTCCGCAGATCCCCACTTCCCATACTTCTGAGAGCGGCATGTGGTGCTGCCACCAAAATTCCCAAAGATGTTTATTTTTTACATCGGCCAAGGGAATCTCGGCCCTATCAGTTATTATTATTATTATCTGCTCATGTTTGTAGTTTGTCTCGTTTGTCCTGGAATAAAGCCGTAAGGGCCCATAAGTTAACACACGAAATTCAAATTTCTTTGATCATGTGAGGCAAAATATAGAAATAGGAACTCAAAGAATAGTAGTAGATGAACAATCTGTTGTGACAATACAGGAGCAGTTTTATAGATTCAACGTATGTAACCGTCATGATGACAATCTAATATGCATACAAATGAAGTATTTGATAAGAATTTTGAAAAGTCCGTATTAAATGTATTAACAATAGGAGAAGAAGCACTTAATAGTTTAATTAATATAATCGATACAACAGATTTCTATAAACCAATAAAAGAACGGAAATTGAAATCGTTGGACATTTTAATGCCTAAAGTAAAAAAATAAGAGAACGTTAAGGAATCACAAGGAGGGCAAAAATTTCTGCAACAAATATTTGCAGCAAAAGAAATGGGGAGAGATATATAAATCATAGCAGAATTTTTAAATACCCCTTCAAATAAAAGCGTACTTGGAAATATAACACAAACAGTTTGTGCTCCTGTGAACATGTTATCATCATCATCTTCTCATATCAAAACCTGCCATATTTTTGATGCCATGTCTGTCGTACAGAGTTTAGGAATGCTTGCAAGAGCTAAAACTTTTGCAGAATACCTTAACATATTCAATAAAATTATATTTAGAAACAGGTACATTTCACAGAGGATAGATGTAGTTTTTGGTCATTACTTAGAAAACTCTATTAAGAATTCCACGCGCATTAAAAGAGGCTCCGGAATGGCTATTAACCACTCCCACAAAAATTTTACTTGTTCATCAATTCTATTTTTAATAAAAAATAGTTGACAAATTTTTTGTCTAAGCATCTATTTGAATATTCGAAATCCGCTAACTTGGAGCTTGTTACAAGTGGCGGATTCAAACATATTCTTGAATATAAATGTAATTTTTAACTTGTAGATAAATTATTAAATTTTGATCATGATAAAGCAGATACAAGAATGTGTTATACATTTTATCTGCAAAGAGAGCTGGATGCACTAGACGCATTATAGTCTGCAAAGCACTGATGTCTTAGTTTTTCTTGCCTACTTTAAAGATCAATTAACAGAAGAAGTTTGGATGAAGACTAGAACACAAAATTTTCTCAAATTTATTCCCGTTCACGAGATTAATATGGATATTTCTCTTTTGAAAAATTTACCTGCATTTTATGCTTTGATTGGATGTGACACCACTAGTCAATTTAATAGACTAAGATAGAAACTGTGCTGGAAGGTTTATGTACGGTATTACAAATTACTTGATGGAGTTGGTATTATAGAATTTGGTGATAAATTATTTAATAAAATGCACAATTTTGTCCTTAAATTATACACAAATAATAGCGATGTTGTATCTGTGAATGATCTAAGATCAATACTCGCAATCTCAAAGACCATAGATAAGTTACCTCCTACAGAAAACAGTTTAAAGCAACACTGTTTGAGGGCATATTACCAAAAAAAAGTGTGTATAAATAGCTAAGAACCAAAACCCAAATTACCAAATATACTTGAGTATGAGTGGATGTATAATGAAAAGGATAAGATCTTGCCTATTTTGCAAACACAGGCAGCCTATCCAGAAAATTTAACAATTTGAACAACTTGTCGATGCGAAAAAGGTAATCCCCGAACCCCAATTTATAAGCATGGGTCATTAGAACATGTAACTTATATTACAGATTGTTCATGTAAATTTTGTACCTACAAAAAGAACAATGTTGTAAGTATTGGTTCCTGCTTTTGTATGGGACAGAAGTCGTGCAAAAATAGTAATAGAAGGGTCGTACATAGTGACACAATAAATATTTTATTAGAAGGGAATTCCGAAAGTGACTTCTGTGTAAGTTAATTATTAATGCATTATAATAATAGACGGATAATGCTAATTTTTATATTACAGATGTTTACCACGCATTTTACAAACTGTCATTATTTTACTCTTTACTGATATAATAAATTTCTCAACATTATTCATGACTAATATGGTATTTGGTTTATAATAATAATAATTAAAACGTGTTTTAGTTAAAAGTATTAGAAGTTCTATTCAGAGCATGGGTCTTTACAAGTGAGGTGGGGACTTGCGGACAACCTAAGTTGGAGTGGGGACGCGAGGGCCATGCAGCGAAAGACCGCACGAAGTGCTCGGGCCATTTTGACGTTACTCTACATTTAAATTAATATCTTGTTAAATATTTTCCCAAAAAATCTGATTCAAAAGCCATCGTGATCCAGATAGAATTCTTCATATTTTATTAAAATGAAATTTTTTGATCCTTGCAACGGTAACTGAGATAACAGCGTGTAAAGCAAAAAGTAGGCCGAAAATAATTAAATTTTGACCGACACCGAACTGAGAAAACGGCGTTTTAAAATCTTTTCCGAAATAAAGTCAACCGCGTTTCAATGTTAGCTTCAAAACAGTGTCTCAAACTTTAATGTTTAAAAAATAGAACGTCTACACAGAAATAATTTGATTTTTGGACACCTTATACTACAATATTGTAGCTTCCTCGTGATACCATTAGTTTGAATTTTGAATTTTGTGTCCGCACGCACTGTACGATTTTCGTACGACTTATACATCTAAAATCCACAGGGCATAAGCAACAACTCTGGCTACTTCATATATTTTCATTTTAAAGTGCCCACAGAATCGCTTAAAACGCATCTTTTCTCAGCGCGAGCACTCCACTAACTGTTTAGTATAGGTAAAGATAGCCTGCTGTACCTTTTTATAAAGAGCGACAGAGTCGATTAAAAAGTAGTGATGATAAAAAAAGTACTACCAAGTATTTGTTATTCTTCGTGTACCTTAGAAACGATTACCGATTTGGTAAAGTATTCGTTCTTTTCTTGGTTTCCTTACTGGCTACTAAACCTAAAACCAATCGTTCAACGAAGCTAGACGAATGACACTGACAAATGGTCATTTAATTCGAAATTTTCTGTTATTTGTCTGTTTTTATATATTCACAGCAATGACGCACATGTAGGCTTGCCAGATCTCATATAATTGGTGTCAGACATACATTTCATCAAAATCTCATACCTCATATTCTATATCAAATATACGAGCAAATCTTATATATTTTCTTATATATTTGAACTCCAAAAAAGGGTTGATATGGATGCACTATTTGATGAGTAATCTGTTTTACAAAAATTGTCCGTGATGCTTTCGAACAATGTAGAATTTGAATCTATGAGCGCTATGGATGATAAATGGCCTTTAATTTCCCAAAAAGAATGAAAATTCAATCGTCAGTTTTCAAAGAATAATTTCATATATATTTACTATGCCCTCTTCCACAGTTTATGGAAAAAGATAATTTTTGATAATGGGAAGTAGGTTTGTAGCAAGTGATCAGTCAAGCTCATCAAGTTAAAGCTGCTAGTAACAACGAAATTAGACTTGACTTGTTCAAAAGTAGTAAACAAGAAACTTCTTAACTAGATATTTGAGATTATGATATACAGATTTAACATGGGAAATCATAAAATTGTAATTTCCTGCTCTCCATTTCAACTTATTTAAAAAAAAAATGTATCTAGTAAAGGCTATTTTTCTGCTCACGTGATGGTGCAATGCATGTTATTAATTTAAGGCATAGTTAAGAAAATAGGTTTTATTTATTTGAAATAATTTGAAAAATCGTGACGTAAGTTGTAATGCGCTCCATTTGCTATCAAAAATCAAGTGCTTCCTAGCCACACGGTAATAATGTCGTTTTGGAACTTAGGGGGTCGGGGTTCAAAACCACCGTTTGAGCAAAATTTTTTTTGAGAACTGTCTATTTACGATCAAACTTATTCATAATTCTTTGTTTTTTAATCTTTTCTGATTAATAAACAACATTAACGTGTAATTTATTGAGAATTAAACTGCTAGTTTTTCCATCGACAATTAACGGTCACCCCTAATTTAATCATTATTGGTAATAAATTATTATTATCAATAATAATAAACTTAATTTTAAATGTTAATAAACTTGGTTAAAAAAACTTGTTTCCAGAAAAAAATTACGATGTATCAAACGGGAATTGAACCATTTCAATTTGCATCACTGATCAAAGTCGTTACCATGCGACTACGACACGGCCTTTGCATGATTTTGAATGGGATGGTTTAAAAAGACACTACTGCCTTTCAAATTAATAAAAAGATTTTCCTAATTATCCGTTAAAATAATTACACGCACTTGCACCTTTACGTAAGCAGAAAAATATGCTCTATGAGATAGAATGACATTTTTTTTAATAAATTGAAATGGGGAGCAGGAAATTACAATTTTCCATGTTAAATCCCTATGGTCCGGTTCGTCTGAATCACCCGGTATAAGGTTCTGGCAACTTTACGCACAAGCACTGGTGGGTTGGCAGTCATTGATCATGGAGGCCAATAAGAAGCAAGGGGCATGATTTTCAGTTTAGTCACTATTATGCTGAAATTCGGAAATGTCATTAATTTTTGTTTAAAAAAAAAACAAGCGTTTGATTTGAATAGGAAGTTTTAACGTTAGTGTGCCAGAATCCCAGATGTTCTTATGATTCCAACGCAAAATGGAATTTCTGCAAGAGCAAATATATTTTGTACAAGAAAATGAAAGAGACATCAAGAAAATATATTCAAGTTTAATGTTTTCATTTACTTACGGCCGATTTCTAGAAGATTTGGTTACGTACGCGATAACCATAGAATTCCATTGTGTAATAAAGTCGATAAATTTTTAGAACGATCCCCTACAAAACTTATCTATCCATAACTATCACTCCATGACCTAATTCAGTATTAGGTAGTGATGTCAACTTTCGGTACTTTTGAGTAATCGTTACTATTCGTTACTTTTAGGTTCAATACTCGTTACTTTGATTACTTTGATTACTTTTGTATTTCGTATTAAAATATCTACAGACATGGAAGATTCTCCATAATTAGCAAATTACTTAAAGTCATAAATAAAAATAAAGATGCAATAAAAAAAATATATAAAAAATAAAACAAAAATTTAACAAAAAAATAAAATAAAAAAGAAATAAAATATTAAAAAATAATAAATAAAGAATATAACAAAATGTATGATGTATGTAAACGCAGTAGAGCATGTGTAGGGCAGACATCTATACCATAACATGTTCAGAAATAAATACAATAAACAACAGCACGAATCGACATTTATTTCGGGCTATTTTTTGTGTATTTTTAACTTATGGAATGGCCCAACAGAAGGCTAGTGGAAGTAAACGACGTACCTGGTGAGGCATATTCGTTTTACCTAAAAATATAAATTACTGGAAATTCCGGTCCGGGATTCCCACTTCTGTTTTCTGTTCATTTCCACCTGCACATAACCATAAAAATATATAAGAAAAACTTAAAAAAATTCAATAAACAATATTACTTATCGTATCATATCATTTCCTGTCGATAGTTAATATATTAAATAATAGATAATTTACCAAAAGATTTGTATTACAATAAATTGGACAAGACTTATTTAATTCTTATACAGTCTTTAATGTTAGTTTTCTTTGTTAGTATTCAGCAAATCAATAGAAGTAAAGATTTAGTCATTAGAACGAAATAATGTCCATTATGAAAAATGTGTCCGATTTTTTGGAAGAATTTTTTTTATGATTGAAAGTGCCAACCTGGTGTAATTTTGTTATAATTCAGGTCAGCAGACCAAAGAACGCAAGAGATTATTGGCAATGATTGTAAAAGGTTCAATTGTGACAAAATTTAGATTGTGTCCAATTTTATAATTTTATTGTCATACATATTTTTTTTAGAAACATACCATAAGGTGCAAAGATACAATAAATTTTTTTATAAGATAGCGCTATACGCAGTATGCTATGCATAACAGTGAAAATAGAAATAACAAATAAAAAGAAAACATATCATTCATAAAAAAACTGTCACTGTAGTTCAAGTTAGCTAGTCACCTAAAGCAGTGATCCACCCGTTTACCCATTAATCTTTAATATTTTTTTTGGTTTTTAAAACTGATTTACATCTACATTTAAAAAAATAATTTCAGAATTTATTTACTTCTAATAAATACAGGGAAAAACGTTCATTTATTTATTTATTTATTTATTTATTTAATTAATAACATAAATCAAGAACGAAAAGTACATTCCAGCTCCTTTGTAAAATACACAACCGTGATGCGAATATTACATAATAATATTGACTTCATAAGCGTGAGCGACACCGAGACTAAGACCGAATATCCGAGACCGAGAATGGAGTACCGGCTATTGAGTAACAAATGATTACTTTTTCTCTATCCCTACCGATGTATCGAAAGTAACGAAGTAATCAAAGTACCGATTGTTACGAACGATTACTTTGTACCGAGTACTCGTTCTGCAACCAACTACTCTCTAGTATCGAGTACTCAAAGTAATCAAAGTAACGAAAGTAACGAATACATTGTGGAACGAGTAATCGGTACTTCGGATCTTCTCGAGTAACGAGTACTCGAGTAACGAATGATTACTTTTTCGCCATCACTAGTATTAGGCCACTAGATGACCTGCAACTTGAATGTTTACATTTTACAACGCTTGCAAATGTCACGTGGTTTTTGTGACGTAGGTTCAAATATTATTTAATTTAAATAAATTGTTAAAGTATAGAATATCATGACATTTAATTGAAACAAAAAAATTAAAATGCAATGTTTATGCAGATGCAACAATAACAAAATTTATTTTTATTAACACCGCTAAGGACCCATTCATTCAATATTTGTTTCTTTTTCATGGAATTAAAGCTTTTTCAATCTACCTTGCCAAGACATAATTCTTATGGACCTTCGATAAATAACACCATCATAATTAACTATTTGCTGCAAATTTTGTGTAGCAAAGAATCATTAATTTATTGCATTTAATCGGCAGCTATTGAAATGATTACCTTCTTTGCATAGCCTATAGTTTCTTGTTGATTATCTTTTTTTATTTTGGAAACAAAATGGTGTTAGTATTAGCATTGTATATGGATTATAATCATACAACGGTATTAGCGAAACGCTGTCAAATTATTTTCTGTTCTTATTTTCGCTCACTCTTTATATTTTTCCCCGCCAAATAAAAATACAGTTGTCGTCACAATTGTAGGGGAAACGATCTCTTACTCGTATTTCGTAGTAGAGTGCTCGCATAGGACAAAGTCACTCGCTTATAAGCCATTATTATTTCAAACCCCATTTACTCGGTTTGGAAGACGACAAAATCTTAATTATTTTTACAATTTTTAGCGTTTCCACTAAGCTAGTGTCGTAGCCGTGAATTTCTGATAAATAAACATTAAGAAGAATTTATAGACTGATTCTTCCTAAGTACTGTAATTTGTATATTTTCCCAACTTCTGATAACTTTCAAAAGAATTTAAACATACCGAGATGTAAAAATTTGGGAGAGCGAATTTCGTTCCGATGGGATCTATGACTCACACCTTCTCACTTCATGCCTCCTTCCTCGACGGCCCCCGCGCCAACACTTTAAACGCAGATATGCAAGATATGTCGGCATTTTTTCTATAGAATCAAAGTTTCTTATGCGCGGTTCCCAAATTTCCGGATGCGCTATTCGCGGACCAAAAAATTGTGACCACTTGCCGTATTCACGGGTGAAAAATTGAAAAGAAAATTGCAGGTATTGAAACTGTAATTTACTCATACGGTTACTAAAATATTAATTCGGCTTAAAAAATTGAGGAAGTAGTCAATTCAAATCGATAGCTTCGACATCATCAGCCCAAATATTAACAGCAGTCAATTATGAATACGACATGCAAACATATAGATAGGAAAAATTTGTAAGAAAATTACGCATTTCAACTTTTCTTTTAGCAGTTTGTTCAATTCTTTATGTGTTGTGTTGAGAAAGTAGACCCACCAAAAGATATTAAAAATTTATTGTCTGGAAGTGAATTTAGGATATGTACTCAAATAATATCCTAAAGTGGTCTTGCATTCTATCAAATGTACTACTGGCAAAATGGTTTGATACCAACGGATGGGTTAGTGGAGGTGAAATGTCTACCGTCATTATCAGGCCGTTTATTAAAAAACGTTAGTCAAAAGACGGTAATTTTCACATAAATGTTTGTAACTCCATTAATAGTTATCATCTTTTAGTTTGAAACAAATCCATAATAATTTCTTTCAAATTTAAGGCTAGCTCAACATCAGTTGAAGAAATTACTGCGATTTAATTATTTGTATTGATGGCGATTTTCCCGTGTAGCAAATTAACAAAGGTTCGGTTATTAGATGGGAAAACGAAATGCTTTCAAAGCTAAATTAATTTTACTTGAACTGCATTCTACCGGAACTAATAGATGCTCTTAAAAATTAGGGATCTAAATAATGATAGGGAAGACGCTTTTTCAATTTTATTAAAATATTTCAATTAACCGACATTAGGGGGAGGGGGTCAATTTGAATAATATTTACTGTATTGTTTCTAAACATATTTTGATAAAATTTTTAGCAATATTGGGTGTAGCGCTACTGGCGAAGATCCGCCGTTAAAACATAGGTCGCCGCTGCCAAAATAGTACGTCTAAAGAAGTCTACTTAAATTGTTTCATTTCAAAGAAATCTTTTAATTATATGATTATTGCCTAATTATATTCCATTTGTTGCTGCTATATTAATTTTCATATAATGTGACTATTTTATCTCAAATTCAGAAAATTGTTTATTAGGTATCTTCAAAATGAATGCTTCAAATAATATTTTTCTGTTGGTTTACCCAAACGATTATCGGCTGTTCGGCTCTCAACTCGACTAACTTTGTTGACAGTAAATATGTTTTGGCTGAAGAGGGAATAAGTTCATGAATTGGGCTCATAAACAAAATGTATTGCCTTTAGACGGCATGGGTAATGAGCTGCAGGTAGAAGTTGCAGTGGAGGTGGTAGCATCAACCGAGTAAGGGAGTACATTCTCTCAAAATACTCTGATGGTAACTAGTATACTACTAGTGCCACCATAGCGGATTAGTTTGTCTGGTGATCGTACCATATGCTTGTAAGAAATGTCAATTCGAAATCTACAAATTTTAAATATGGAAAAAAGAACTGCAATATAAAGAACAAATTCCTCTTCAAAATAAATTATTTGAAATTAAATTAGGAATTGAGAAAGAACTATTACAAAAATTACAAGAATAAAAATAATTGATAATTATAAAAATGGCCTCCCAGCATCATTGTCTCCTATCTTAAGTTTTGCATCGTATACAGCTTACATGTTGATAGAAAAATATCTTTTCCGATTTAATTTTTTCCATTTTTTTTAACAATAAATACTTTTGTGCCTTAAACATTTAATTTTGAGGTAATTGTGTCTAATACGTAGACTATTACCTGTAGATGCTTATATCTGATTACTATATATACACTAAGTGCCAAAATTAAACAATACGCAATAGTATTAACGTAAAGAGTATCTAATCCGAACCTCAGGTACGTGCAAGCGTAAAGCGACCCTGCATGTCGAATCAGTACCATTGTATAAGGATTTATTGTATATACCGGGTAATTCAGGCAACGCGGACCATAGGGATTTAACATGGGAAATCAGAACACTACAATTTCCTGCTCCCCATTTCAATTTATTGAAAAAAATGTAATTCCATCTCATAGAGCCCCTTATTCGCGGGGGATACGTTTCGAAAATATACCGAATCTGCACATACGGAGCGGCATTTTGTATGGAAATATAAGGGATACGTTCCAAGGATTCAAACTATAAAAAATATATAATAAAAGTAATTTATTAAGATAAATTTTAACAATATTAATTAGTATCAGATTTAAGGAATTTAATATTTTTGTTATGTTTTGCAGCTAATAAAAGGCCTTTTAATTCGGATTGATATTCAGCTGTGACATTATCAATTTGCCTCTTTTTTGCCATCCGTAAGCTTTCATTCAGGTTTATTAAATTTATTACCACATTTCGTATTCACGATACGCAAATTTGGTTGTTTATAAATATTTTGATACCTATTGTTTATTTTGACAAATAAATACATGTTATTCTAAAAATGCAATATGTATCCTTAGTTTTGTTTTCGCGAATAAGGGAATCGCGAATAAGGAACTTGACTGTACATCTCCAATGGGTGAAACCAACCGTAAAATGTCAGCTTTGTTGCCATAATTATGGAGAACTTTTTTTCAATATCCTGGTGTTATTTATGAATTTTTAAAAAAGTGCTCTTCTTAATAAAATTGCAAAAATTACAATACAATTATTAATGTTTTTTTAATTATTCGGATTTTGATAAGCTTTCTAGAAACTTTTGGACAAGTTGTTTATACTTATTTTTTCAAATAACGCCACGAAATGAGAAACATTTATTATTATTTTATAGAGACCGTTTATACAGTCGTAAGAGATTAGAGTCTAATATTGGAAAATCATTTACTGATCACAAGTGTCGCACCATTGTTAAGATTTTATTTCGTAAGAAACCACATCGATAAAACAGATTTTTATAATATTTCGTAAATGTAAATTCAACCAGTAGCTTTTTCTGTTGTAAATAAATAATTAACCATATCTTTATTGTCACCATCTTTAATGGTAATATTTCTTATGTAGGCAAACCTGGGAGCCTTTGGTTCACCTCGAAAATTGTAAATCGCTTGTCGAATCATATGAAGCCAAAATCAAGGCGGAAAAAGAAAAAGACAAGCCTGTGACTTCACGAGGTAGAGGAAGGCCCAGGCTTAACCAACCAGGATCTACAGTTAAGATCGTTCCAAAGAAACCCGCCGTATCGACTCCCGTGACCACCGCCACCCCTGCCATAATCACAACACCCGGAGGGTTAGTTCACCATCCTTTCGATTATTTATGTTAACTCAAATCAGAATCGTTTTTTATCCTAACCACTGATACGATTTCATAAAAGTTAGTTTGATGTTTTATGGAGAATGTGACGTCATTTTTTTACATTATAGTGAAACTTCTATAATGACCGCCCGCAGAACGCTGATTCTGATGTGTTCCAGTAAATGACAAGGTTGTATTTAAAGTCACGTGTTTAAAAAGCTTTCGTTCAGTCGCAGATAACTAAGTCTTGCGGCACATTTTGATGGGAATGGCATCATGTAAGCGGGGTGGATTGACACCTCATTTCTTACTTTGTTAGGTCAACCATAACCGCTTCTTAATTTAATACTTAGTCTGGTCGTATTGCTGCATAAGTACTGTTATACTTATTACTATATTATCTGCTAATTGCCATATAGGTCTCAGTTTTGAATCCCACTTTCATTACTATAATGTTACCGTAATTTTTTTGTGTCTGCAACTATATGAGAATAGTGTTGAGACTTCTATTAGGGCAGTGCGGAGCTACTTATATTTCGTTAGATTAGCTTTCATTTTTCAGGGAGTAATGACAGGTAACCCCACCCCTTACAGCATCACCAGGGGTAATTTCTCACATCATGTTAACGTTCATCTGTTAAGCAATAATAACAAGCGACTTCCAGCCATTACAGTGTCATCTGCAGAAGCTTGCATGTTACATTATTTATTAACAATGGTTGTCAACAAATTTATGCTTTAAAAAACCGGCGATCTGTTAGCAAACCGTTAACAGCAAATTATCGTATCACACCAGACGAAAAGCTAGCTATTTATTAATTATTTGTCTTTTTTCGTAAAGATCGTCCAGAGTTACTAGCGGGATTGATCAGTTTAGTTGTGTAAGTGACGTCACAATTTCCAGTAGCGCTGAATTTAACTTAGGAGAGGGGGTGAAACAACGGAACCGACCCTAACTGTCATAATTTTAAAAACTGTTTGAGCAGCTTATTTCTTTTTTGCGGTTGTAGTCGGCCCCAAAGGACGAGCAAACAGAAAGCGTTGAGTCAAGTGAAGCAGTGGTGCGGCAACATGTCCGATAACGACGAACCGGGAACGAAGAGACCCTATGATGACGAAGACGACAGCGATGATTCTTTCGAAAAAAAAATGAAGTTTGGCGACGAATCTGAGGACACCGAAGAAGACGAAGCGGCACCATCCTTAAAACGTGTCGCAAAAATTATTCAATATAATAACGGCGTAGGGAAAAAAATTCCCGACAACGTTCTTATTCCCGATGCCAAAGGCGTAGTGCGAATTAGTCAAAAACAATTACCTTCCCTGAGCTCGGGCGTGTACATTATGTCGAAATCGTCAGGCATCATCAAACTAGATCCAGCAGCGTCGAAAATCGCAACTAGTGGAGGGCAAGCGGTTGTTAAAGTAGGACCGAGAACTGGCCACACACAAATTAAAATCATCAAAAAGGACGATGGACGAAAAACTGCAATGTTGCAAACCAAGTCCGAATCATCTCCGCCATCGAAGCCGGTGCGGTTAACACCGCAAGTCAGCGTCAGACCTGTACTACCCGTAAAAAAGGAGTATCTAAAAGTCACCAAAAAGATTGAGATTTCTCCAAAGGCACAGATCATAACTCCTAAAGTAGTCCCAAAAGAAAAGCAGGAGTTGAATTTGCCCGACGACGAAAGTGACGACGGAATAGAAGAGTTAGAGTTTCCCACCGATTTACCGTTGCCGGAACCGGAAAGTCCACCAGGAGAGTTTATTTTGGATCCGATAACTGGAAAGGTTGTGGGTCAGGATTATCCTGATCCAGAACCTGAGTCGGTTGTTACCGAGGCGAAACCAGTTAATAACGAAGCACAACTAGTTATTAACGCATCCGAACCGCTTATTAACGAATCCAAAATCGATACTCCCACGGAAACCATCGATAATATTGTTAAATTAGCGGCGGCAGATATTACAGAAGAAGATTTGAAACCGGACGAACCAGTTGCGGTTCCCTCAATTAACCAGACTTCCACTGCTATTACTCCCATTCCACCTAAACCGATTGTTAGTGAGGTAATTCAAACAAAGCCCAATCAGTCGATCCTGAACACAGCTCTTGCTAATTCTAATATTCTCCAAAAAACTTTGTTGACTCCACGAGTTAAAACTCAACCGCGCGTTCTTAATCAAGCGGTAGCGTCAAAAGCGCCAAGTACCGTCAGTCCGGTCATTCGTAACATAACACCCAAACCCAACGTTATAAGAAAAGCGCCTTCAAGTTCAATAAAATCTAAGTTTAACATAGCCCCAATGCACCCGACGCCTGTTAAAAATGTTTACTCGAAAGCCAACAGCGTTAGTAGGAGAATCGGCAACACTACTGTTACTAAAACCAAAACATATCCATCATCATCACCCAAACCTTTTGTACAAACCGCTCAAGTTGCAATCCCTCGTCCTTCCCCTGTTAAAAAAGCAGTTTCTTCCCCTAAACCCGCTTTACTGATCGCTCCAGTAATTGTTCCTGATGCTCCTAAAGCTGTTATTAGCATGCCATCGTTGGCTGTTGAAGAAGAACCGGTTGTAAGTAAAGAATCTGTAGGCACCGAAAATAGTGTGCAAACATTCGCTTTGGCTACCAGCGATAGTCCGATGTTTATAACTGGAGATGACGGAACTGTTTACCAGGTAGCCGGACAGAATGAGAAGGGACAAACAATTTTATTAACGGAAGACAGCGATGGACAACAACAATGTTTGTTGGTTACGAACGATGCGCTGCAAGGTGAGACCCAACAAGAAACGGGGGAAGTCGTAATGGAAGTACAGGAACCTATGGACATCACCGAGGAACAACCAGTGGTTGCCCAGCTGCTGAGGGCCGAGCCTCCCAGTCCAGGTAAGTTAATGTCGAAAGGCGGGAAGGGTGAGCGAGATCCACTTCATGGACCGTCCCCAATTAGATTAAAGTTCAGGTAAGTGTTACTGGATCACCAGTATGAATAGATCTTACAGTTGTCATACTGGCGTCCCGCTGTTTGTTAGGAAAATGAATTATAAATCGTAAAGTTTGGGTCCAGATGATAGTGTTGGCCGATATTCGACTTGTGACAAAAACGAAGGAATAGGTTTGACAGTGACTGAAAGCCGAGATGATATGGTGGACTCGGCTATGGTGACCACTTTAACCTTTAGACTGATTTATAATTTTCGCACTTTTAAAATTTCTAACTTGTATTTGGTTGCAGGTGGCACTCACAAAGTGGTCTTGATGCTGCCCAACGGGGATGTGGTAATGACCCAAATGTCGCCGGAGGAATACGCTAATTTGGAACTTGAAAAATAATTTTCTTTTTGTTTAAAGCATGCTGCTGCGACCAGATGTTTGCGTGTACTTTTTTTGTTATTGTGAAATGTAAAAGCATTTATCTTATTTGATATTTATTAAAAAAAATCTAAAATATTTTAGTTTATGTAATTACTGTCAAGTTTTACTCAAGGAATGTAAATATGCTTTAGAAGATTTCACACCGGTGAAAATATAGATCTTATAAGAATATCAAATTATTAATTCACCACACAATTTTTCTATAATTCATCTAGTTTTCGGTGACATTTCCGTGACGTTATCTGTCAACATGGATCGTATTCCAATAGTGCCTGAAAATGAACACAACCATGATGTTCTTCACGTCTTCACAGACTGCTTTCAGGACGTTGTTTGTCTACAGAAATTTCCTCTTAATACCGCCGATAATCTTTTAACTTACAATGTAGACAGTGGCAACGTCATTGTGGAAAATAGTTCCTTGGCCGTTGAAAAGGTAACTACTTCTTAATACTCGTCTAAACAGAAAACGATAAATTTTCAAAAGTATACTACCGAAAAAACCCAAGAATGGGGAAGCTTACGAATAATGGAAAAGGAAATAATGCAGAAACATGCCGTACATCTGATAATCAAAGACGAGACACAAAGGCAACCGTGTTTATTGGAACAATTGAAACTGAAAAGGCATCAAATTCTTCAAGACTTGAATACTAAAGGAGTTGAAGCTTTTGGTCTCTTACAAAAATTTCACTTGTTGCCGCACACAATTGGACAATTTTTGGATTTTCGAATTAACGCTAATCTTCATACTTGCACCAGACCTTGCCCAAAATCTAGAATCCCAGTATACACTAGAGTAACACAGAAAGGGGATATAAAATTGAAGCGGAAACCAGCCAAATTGGGGTAAAAATTTTCGAATCAATTGCAACTGTTATCTTCCCAATTTTAGGTTTAAACAAAAAGTGGACCGTGTAAGTTTTGTGGCAGAACCCTGCAAAATAATGTTCGAAGACTTCGACGCGAATGAAATCTATAAAGTAAGCCAGCGGTAGTTCTTTCACATAGTACTACGAGTAATGAGATTTACCTCTACTCTACTTAATTCTTTTCACTTCATATTCCTATGATATTGCTTTCTATTTTTCATTCTTTTTCGTTTAATATGACAATCTATAGGTTATTTCTTATACCTAAATTTAATGTGACGTGCGAACCAACTATTGCTATTTTCGGCTTAGTACCATCAATATTTGATAGAACCTCATAGATTTCCGTGGCATGATCATCTTTTAGAAACCCCAGTATCTACGTCATGAAATGTAATTCCACAAATTCTTTAAACATGACAGCATTGTATATGGATTAAATAATCATACAACGATGACAGTAAATTTGTTACGGTTCGGTTTTGACTAACCGTTCAATATCGTTATTTTCCTCGTTTTGCTAATTCTCTGGGATTTTGGCAAGTTAGTAGTGAGAGTGAAGCTAAGTGTTTTTCTTCAATCCGTCCTTTTCAATTTTTGTTCTCCTGTGTGGTCCTTGTAGAATTTCAAATTGTCGCGGTAATGAAATATTAATAATTCTGATATAAGGTGTTTATCAGCCTCTCTCAAAGTCGTCATTATTGAAGAGCCCTAGTTTTACTTTATTGTGCAATCTATTGACGAGCTTGTTTAATTGGTGAACTGCAATTTGTCTTCTTTGGAAATGTTTTTTTGCGGTTCTGATTACCCAGAATTTTTGCGAATTTAATCCACTACACACAACTATTCCACCTACCTTCAGGTAATACTTTCTTTTGAACCCTCCCTAGAAGGATTTTTTTATCATAAGCTACAGTTTGTCTCTTCCAGGGTTCTTCTGTCTGGCGACTGTCACGTTGGCTGATGCTTTTCTGGAGGATATTCGCATCTTTGATTATTGTCTTCCTCCACCAAGGAGCAACCAACGTAAGGCAAACGTGAAGCAAAAATCCCTTATTGTATTTCCTTCTGCGATGTTTGTGTTAAGAATCTTGTAGGGTGGGGCTGGCAAATAATTGTTGAACTTCGCAACTAACGTATATTACTTTCTACACGATCTTACATCTTGATGTCACTAATTCTGTCTTTCGGGGGGTCCTGACGCACTGGATTTTTTAAACTAATCAACTATTTGTTGTAAATCGAATATCCAAAGGTATCTAACAAAGATATAGGAACTATCTACTGAATTCGTAATAAATCTAAACTACAGTTTGGAGAGGTGGTACGGGTTTCTCGGAAAAGACCAATAAATCAATGTATGATAATATAGGAAAATTTTCGCTCTAAACTCAAAATTCGGAAATATTTGCACAATAAATTATTTTGTAAATATAGCATGATTATCGATTTAAGTTCTGAGAAGCTCTGCTAGGCTACTGAAGGGTCCCGCATTCATCATTCAGAATGTTCCCATATATCAAAATACTTGAAAATCATCTATGTTGATAACACTGAATAAATGGATAGGTCATTGTTATATAAAATTTTGACAACTGATAATTGGAAAGAAACGTTCCAATATGTTGAAATATCAGTAAGAACACAGTCAGAATATTTCTATCAAACAGGATAAAAAATGAACTTTGCAGCACTAGTATATGATACAAGAAAGATCAAAACTCTTTGTCATTAATGTGCATCGAAAGCCAGTGGCAAATTTACCCTTGTGAGGGCCCCTAATTTAGAAGACGGCGGATTTTTTGAGTTTTGTGGTGGAAAAGTAGTTTAATTAAATTTATTGATGGTGCCAGTATTAGTCAGATTATCACGAGAAGTTTAAAAATTGGGGAGCAATTAACAAGGAACCCTGCCATTAGAACAAAACGAGTATAAGAAAATATTTATATTTTGGGGAATTGACTGAATAATATGAGAAATATCAACGTAATAAAACAAGTCAAAAATCAACAAATAATTAAAAAAACTTCAAACCTAAAGGAAAATCTCCCTACATTTCTATTCTGTGAACGTATTAATCAAGTGTTCACAATCAACCTTCTTCAATATGTCAATTTCTATATTTAAAATTTCCAATGAAACAAGCCTTGTTTGGCCAATTGAGATTCGAAGATCGTTTTTTATTCTTTTCAGAACAGAAAATGAACGTTCGCCTGAAGCGTTGATTACAGTGCGGTAAAAAAAATTCTCAATAGAATTTCCACGTTAGCAAATGAACGGCAATGTACGCTAACATTTTAGCAAGAACGGGTTCCGCACAAACTTTTTTTGGGAAAAACTGAAAACTGTTTATTTTTATTTTTAAGGTAAAAGATATCTGGCTTTTTTGAAAAGATTTGATATTTACGGTGTTTAGTACAAATTCCAAAAAGACATAATTGAAATTACGTATTGCGTAAGAATTAATTTTTTAGCGTATTTTTCACATCAAAGTCACACATCATGGGTGCACTAGAGGGGCTAACGCAATTTTTTCAAATGGTAACCTATTTCGAGTTACACTTCATTTGAAAGCTCTTTTCAAAAGAGTCATTTCTGTGTAACTTCGAGCTGGCTAGGACAAATTATTACAAGATCAAGGCAAACTAAATGATTATGCATCTACGAGAAAAATTTTAGAAAGAAATATTTTTGGATCAAACTTAAATTTATGACAAAACACTGAAAATCACTTTTCAGTTTTCTGTGTTTTTGTAATGGTAACCAAAAACAAATCTACTACGTATGCCTAATTTTTTCTTGTAATTGTATAAACGTTGGATTTGGTGTCATTTTCAAACGACTTATTATAGTGAGCTCAGAGTTATACAGAGGTATAACTCAATATGAGCTTTCATTTAAAAATATTTGGATTGACCCCCGTGGTGCCCCCATGGTGAGCGACTCTAATGTGGCAAACGCGTCAAAAAGTGCATTTTTACTTGTAATTTCAATGTTGGCATTTTCGAATTTGTACGAAACGCAGTTTTTTATATATTTGCCTAGACTGGAACTTCTGTCACAGCCAGTATGTATTTTATGCTTTGAAAGTAGATTCGTTATTTTGAAAGCGACTTTTACACAATGACTACCTACTGTGAACCGTACCAAAGAGTAGAGAGTTTACATATGATATATAAGTTCACTATTCTTTGGCCTTACCTCTCTTTGACATCTTTCATCTTAGTTTAGCGACCGTCCATCGGCGCTCAAATAAGTACTTCTTTTTCACCTGTTGTCCCTCACTGGCACTCAAAAGTTCGCGCACAATACTCTTAAATATAATACAATGCCTTCTTTAGGTTCTCCATAATTTTTCGACATTGCTTTTTCACTTATGATGAGCCCCCCCACAGGTAATTTGGTTTAAAACTGGTTTAATTTTTCAGAACTGGAATATTCTTTAGGTATAAATTGCATTGACTAATCACTTAGTGGTTAGTCAATAGATGTAGTTGCACTTTAAACATACCACTGATTTTACTGATCAGAAATTATTGTCACGGCAATTTTCTAACTTATTCATTCTTTATTGAAATGACTCCCGAATTAGTTGCATGTTCTTCTTCAAAAATTCTTGGCTAACACGATATAATATGTTTAGAATTAACGATTCCCTCCTTTTATTTTTTTTAGCAACTCTCAAAAGTCTTCTGATTTCCTATGCAACCTCTGTTCAGCTGGGGCCGACAACGCCTGTTGCAGATAGTGCATACTTATTTGTCATTCCAATAATATTAATAAGTGTCTAACGTTCTTTTATCTAATGCGGATAATTTTTTCACAACAATAAATTTGTTCTAACTTCAACCTTGTTTTCTGGTCATTGGTTGTTTATCATCAGCTCTAGGCTAAGTCTGGCCCATTTAGATTAAGGTTAATTAAACTTGATTAGAAATATTTGAGTTTCTACAGTCATATGTATCTGGTATTTATCCAAAAGTTTGCTTCTAGTATTTCCATTATTTCTGTGTCCTGGCTTTGCTTGAAAGTTTTCATTGTTTCCCAAATTTCCCTCTAGTGCCATCAATCGTTTCCTTTGGAACGGCTTATGCTGCCAGCTGACGATGCCTTCGTCTATGAGTAATCAGGTCACTAACATCATCAAGATCAAGCTTCTCATCGATGTAGTTCAGCCTTGTACCTCGCTGTCAGATTGCCTCCAACAATTATGTATTTCAGATTGTCTTGCTACCAAGATGATTTTCCCTTGAGTCGTTACAATTAGCCACACATTTTTGTTGTATACTTACTCTACATTCAAAAATATATGACATCTTCTACTACCTCTGTAAATTTTTGTTTCAATAGCTCAGTGGCTCGAATTTACGTTGTTCACGAAACAAGGATGTAACGTCAGAATAAAGTAAAACAAGTGCTACTTAACAAAAATCCGAGCTTTATTTAACGATAAGAACTGAAGTGCCTGACCCCTACGACTGCTGCGAAGCGAGTACTGGAGTATTCAAAAATTCTTATAAACCAACCTAGCGGGGGTATTTTCACCTCCGAGCAAGTTGTTGAAAATGATGGTTATCGGTCCTTTATTTAATTACTTGTGACAAACTGCACAATCTCGTCCTTCTAAAATAATTGATAATTCATAATCTTGTACCTCTTAATGCTTCTGCTTCATTGTATCTTTAAGTTTAACATATTGTAGGGATTCGTATTAATGGCATTTCAGTTTAGCGAGGATAAAAGTGCGTTCCTTAACCGGGATTCGAACTCCTAGTTACCGGTTGGTTGATATGACCACTAAGCTATCAAGGTACACTGATAATCCCCGCTACACGTCCGCCTTATGCGCCGCTACAATATTATAAATTCTCTCTTAGCTCAATTACACTACTTTTCTTCTCATGCCATCTGGTTTTGTGTACTGTTCAGCTACGAATTAAGAGTGTTTTCAGAGAAAATTTAAACTGAGAAATGCGACTGGGTGCACTCAGACTTTTACATTTTCGACTTTCCCTAAAGAGTCCTCTTTTACGTTGCAAATGGTGGCAGGTTCCACTCGTTTGGCACCCGGAATGTTTGCAGAGTTCTTGCTTACCTATAAACCGAAAGTGAACTTAAACACAGAACAAACTATAGTTTTCAAGAGTTATCGGGCCAAAAACTGCATTGTCAAGATATTATGCACGAGGAGACCGCCCAAATTAGTTTGTTACTGTTACAACGCATTAAGTGAATCGGTCGAAAAGCCGGTTCCGGGAAGTACACATTTCAACACAAAGAGGTGCCTGGCGCTGAATTTCACCATAGATTGCGGCACTTGTTTATTAGGCAGCTATCGCCTAATGACTTTGGTTATGAAAAATGTTGGTCAACGAGGCCGATTTTTTATCACTACGGAATGCGAATGGTTTTTTGAAGAAATGTTTAAGGTGACTATGAGAAGAATAGCCGGGAATTAATTTGAGTACTCGCAGGAGAGACGTTCCAGGATTTTGGAATTGCAGGAGGGGTGTTTCTCGATTTTTCCATCATATTTCGAGATTGGTCCTGGAGACATCGGGGAAATTCATATTTTGTTTCTCCCAGAACACGAAGGGTTTCACACTGATAAAGTTTTCTTCATATGCGACAATAATAGTTACCAAGGCTTGGAAATCCTAGGAGATTGCGTTGTTTTTAACAGTAATAATTTGAGAGTTGACGTATTTCTGTTACAATATTTTAGAACTTTGATCAAAATGACTAATTTCAGGCCTATTTAAACGCGAATAGCTTATGCTACAGAAATTGCATAATAATGGTTGTTGTGGAACCTTTATCAGTTGCGTCGTTTATCCTGACCATTACTAACAACAAGTCAGTCAGCTTTAAATACTTAATTTGTTATTCCTTTTACTCTTTTTAGTCCTGTTCACTTAGATTTTAGTTGGAAAATTACAAATGAGGAAGCGGCAGATAAAACGCCAATGGATCTCGGTTGGATACAAATGCTGAACAGAGTCAACTTCTTAGCACCTTTTAGCGAAACAGATATTTTAGTCGTGATTAAACCTACTACATATGTGCCTGGCTGTTACAACATGTTCTTAAAGTTCAGTCCAATTTTTATTAAGAAAAATTAAAAGATTATTAAGCAAAAAAAAATTCTAGCTTGTACATTGAAAAAATTCCGATAATCAGCATTCCCCCCAATAAAGATTTTGAAATAATCGCCGAAGAAGAAGTATCTGAGAGAGATTGCTGTTGTTTTGATACTGCTCTGGTGGAAGAAGAAACTCCCGATGATTATAATTTGAAACTCATGAAACTCAATGAAAAGGTTAATTTAGTTTATTGTTACTATCCTAAGTTGTCGGTGGCAAAAGAAGCTAAATGCAGGCGAAATTGTGTTACTTGATTTTATCAGTTCTAATTGTTTTTGATTTCTTCTTAAGTGCGCCGATGTCCATATTTGTAAAATGGAAATAGAATGTTATGTGCAACCATCATCGTTGATTGAAGATTTTAAGATTTGCGAGTCAGTACAGGGCCATTTTCTCAATTTGAATTTCTAAATAAACTTTTCAGAGAAGAATGTAATTATGAAAATGTGGAAGAAAACGAAATAGAAATTGTAAAAACCAAATTTTCGAACCACTACTTAAATCTCGGAATAATTCCAAGAGGAATTGAAGTTACCAAAACTTTCACAATAAAGAACCTAACTACCAAAACATTCAATTGGATTATGGTTGAAATTCAGTGTAGTACTAACTTGGAATTGACCGAAAATAATATCATCAGTGATCATATCAAGCACTCGAAGGGTGTTTTTAGAAAAAAGGACCAAAAGCGCAAATTCACATACAAAGTCCGTGCAAAGGTAGCAATAGTCCATTTTTACATGTGAGTTTTTAAATTAATTAGGAGCCCGTTCGCTGGCTTTCCTTTTTAGTTCTATTTACAGCCTCGGACTTTGAGAGTCCAAGTATGGACTCAATTTGTGTCGTTACTTATGAAATATCAAAAATCGACGTGGTTCTATATACGCCAACTTGTAATTTACCCCTGTTGTGCCCACGAGAACTCCTTTATGTCGAAGTTCCTGTTATTTTAACAGTTAACGTTCATAATGTGGGAATTTCGACAGGATGTTTCTACTTTTTAAAACCAGTCGGAAAAGATGTTAAAAAAATTCGTATCCGATTTCAGCCTCAATCAGGAATTTTAACCGCAGGTCAATGCGTTAACGTCAACGTAGAACTAGTGGGTGTCGAACCCGGAATTCACGAAGACGTTCACGTGCCTTGCTTCACCGGTGATCAAAACCAAATTTCGTTGAAAATCCTCTGTCCTGTAGATGGTCTTAATGTGTATTTTAATCTCCCACATAAAGGCGGTTACAATAAAATTTTGTGGCCACCAAGAGAAAACCAAAACGATTGGGAGGAGCTTATAAAGGTAAATTTCGAGGTATGCAAGAAAGGCACTTAATTTTAGTTCCCATTTCGAAATTCCTGTCAATATAGAGGAATGGCATGGAGTTAGTTTCGCATGTATACCGGGTGATTCAGACGACGCGGACCATAGGGATTTAACATGGGAAATCATAAAATTGTAATTTCCTGCTCCCCATTTCAACTTATTTAAAAAAAAAACATTGTATCTAGTAAAGGCTATTTTTCCGCTCACGTGATGGTGCAATTCATTTGACTAATTTAAAGGATAATTAAGAAAATAAGTTTTATTTATTTAAAATAATTTGAAAAATCGAGCCTTAAGTTGTGATGCGCTCCATTTTCCAAAAAAAATCAAGCGCTTCGTAGCCGCACGGTAATTATGTTGTTTTAAAACTCGGGGGTCGGGGTTCAAATCCACTTTTTGAAAAAAAAATTTTTTTTAAGAACTTTCTATCTACGATCAAACTTATTCATAATTCTTTGCTTTTTCATCATTTCTAATTAATAAACAGCATTAACGTGTCATTTATTGAGAATTAAACTGCTACTCTTTTCATCGACAATTAACTGCCACCCCTAATTTAGTCATTATTGATAATAAATTATTATTATGAATAATAATAATAAACTAGATTTTAAATGTTAATAAACTTCGTTAAAAACTTGTTCCCAGAAAAAAAAAGTATGATGTATCTCATCGGGAATTGAACCTTTGCAATTTGGATTATTGATTTTGCAAATCAAAGTCGTAACCATACGACTACGATACGGCCTTTGCCTCGTTTTGAATGGCATAGTTTAAAAGGACACTGTTGCCCTTGAAATTAATAAAAATGATTTTTCTAATTATTCGTTAAAGTAATTACATGCACTTACATCTTCACGTAAGCAGAAAAGTATGCTCTATGAGATGGAATTAAATTTTTTTTAATAAATTGAAATGGGGAGCAGGAAATTGCAATTTTCTGATTTCCCATGTTAAATCCCTATGGTCCGCGTCACCTGAATCACCCGGTACAACTAGTTATTGATGAATTCGATATATTCCAGCTATTCATTAGCACTGTCAATTGTTGGTCCTGCACAGGACTTTTTGACAGTTTGAGAAAATCATGACATAAAGATGGCAAATATAATTTTGCCAAAAAGTCGTCAAATCCCGGTCTTTTCCAGGGCCAGCAACTGACAACGGGAATGAATTTTCAGAATGCATCGAATTCGCTGAAATCGGAAAACTTCATTATTGATCTAAATACAAAATCTTAATTTAGGGTTATGGGGAAGGCGCTTCGGAGCCGGAAATTGAAGTAGAAGAACCCTGCGAAGAGTTATTAAAATTACTCGCCTCCAATTCCGTGGCCTTAACTTATCCAACTGTTGACCTGCGTGAAATTCCTGCGAGAACTCCTGTAACGTTAAAGTTCTACATCGAAAATATATCTGTGATGAAAGGATTTTTCGCAATTGAGGCTACAAATTTTGGTTTAGAATACGATTGCAAAAGAGACCTCTTGATAAAGACTAAACTGAAAAAACTTCGTACGTTTTAACCTGTTGTATTTACATAAAAGTCCAGCAAAGATCCAATTACATTTTAAGGAGAATACTTGGAATCCTCTTGTATGGTGGGCTACGGAATTGTGGTAGTGCCTCTACCATCTTCTAGAAACTTTACGGAATATGAGACAGTTGAAGTTACCTTACAAGTTTATTCCACTACTTGGGGAATTTACCTAGAGGAGATCATTGTAGAAATCAACGATCTTACCCCATTTTGTTTCAATCTGTTAATGGTAGTCGTTGGTTTACCGTTGGAATTTCCAATTGCTGTGAACACGACACTAGAAAATCCTACTTTAAAGTTTAGTTCAACTAATTATATATATATATATATATGAATTCGTTTCATTCCGGGTGTTCATTCGTGTGGTCCATGGTTGGTCCTGGAAATGATCGAGTTCATGACGTTTCGGCAAGATCGCAATTCGGCCGACAAGAGCGGACGGCACCAATACAAACAAGCGACCTGAAGATGGCAAATGTCATTTTGCCAAAGCATCGTCACGAACACGGTACTTTCCAGGACCAACCATTAATAATGCGGATGAACACCCAGAATGCAACGAATTCATTAAACACCCGCGAAAGCCTAAAAACGAACATAATTATACCGGGTGCGGCAATAGTGCGTCCGACTTCGGAAGCTCAAGTTCTATGATGGCTAGAAATTTAATTTAAGAACATAAATAAAGTAGAGAAAAAAATCTATAACCGGAAATTATTTATGAACATACAGGGTAAGCTAAAAACATATGCGAGTATTAGTTAGAAAACATCTGTTATGTTTTTGAATCGTTTTTACTTTCTAAAAATTATACAGGTGGCAAAACTTAATTTTTCAATTAAGAACTTTTTGAATTTAATTTTCTTTTTTTTTCAAATAGAAGAAACATTGAAGGATATGATATAGAAAATAAAAGTGAATATTTTTTGTGTGTGTAGTATGTAAGTTGATTTTAATTTAAATTTGGCGGGCTGATCAGCTGTTGGCGGTTCATGGTCACTACGGCAAGGAGGGGGAGAGTGTTGTGGTGGAAGAGCGCGGGGATATTGTACTGGTTATTTAAATTTTTAATAACGATAAAACCCAGCAGTCGGTTTATCCTGACCTCTACATATGTACTATGGCTATTAGTAACCATTTTCGATTTATTGACCAATAATTACCTAATTCAAGAATAATCTTAAAATATTAGATCGTTTATTAAATAATTTAACAGATAAAATTATAATAAATGCTTAACGTGTTGCCCATTTTGATTGATACACATCTTTATCCGCCTTTGAAATGAGAGTTCTACATTTCTTAAAATTGCAAAATAGAAAGCAAAAAAGGATCCCACCATAAAGTGAACTCACTAAAAAAGATCATGCTGTTTTTATAGGCAAAACATCTGGAGCATTTATTAATAAATTGAAAAATTAAGTTTTGCCTTCCTAAAGTAAAAACAAATCAAAAACAAATCAAAAACATCCCACAAATGTTTTCAAACTAAAACTTACATCATTTCTTTCTTAAATCCCGTAATTGTGACTATGGTGATTTTTTTAACATGCATCTGCAGATGCCATTATTTGAACAAAAAAAAATAAAAAAATAACTACATCCAAATGGTCAGTAATAATATTGGAAGTGAAAAGAGTTTAGGAAAAGGTTCTAAAAAATCTTCTTTTATACATAGCATTCCATTAAAAAAATCACTTGTCCCTGTATAATCGTCTTGGATCACTCTGTATGTTTAAAAATAATTTCCGGTTATAAACTTTCTTCTCTAGTTTATTTATTTATTTACTAACTTCTAGCCATCATAGAATTCGAGTTATCAAAGTCGGACGCACTATTGCCCTACCTGGTATAAATTTTTTATAATTCTTGGATAAAACTGAATCTACGAAAATAAGGATAATGAAATAGATGATAACGACAGGTTTTTTTGTTTTTACTTAGTGAGATCAAAATTGATCGCACTATAATTAGCAATCTTAATTTCTTCAAAGAAAGAAAATGTGTCTCTTGTTTTACTACCAAGTTTTCCTGTTACGGTATTTAAGGTCTCGGCCATTTGGTGAAGCTATGTTCAATTTCAATAGAATTATTGGGACCGGTGTTTTGAATTATCTTGAACTAAGTATTTTTCCTAACAAATAGTCTATAAATTACTTACTACCTATTATTGCTATTTGTCAAAAAAATACCGTTGCTTAATCAAGGAAAGAACCACTTAAGTCATTATCGGCTATAGTAGGTTTCTTATTTATAAAAGACAATAATTTTCTTAAGTTATGAAGATTGCAATCGATTTAGCCTTCATACTAAATTATTTTTTATTTGGGTCCAGGTTAGGAACCATTGCCTACGCTTCTGGAATTATTACCAGAAACATCAAAGTCATTAATGTTTCTTCCGTCGCCGTTGACCTCACCTGGCACGTGTTTAACAACAGCTCAGGCAACGTACAACCGTTTAATCTAGTGGTGGATATACTTGAAAAAGACAACAATGATAAAATTGTGGACTTGTTCCAGACTAGTGAATATTTCGGAGAAGAAACTGCAACTAACGTTCAGGTTTAACAGTTGCCTAATTTGATTATTTACTTATTCACAATGGATGTAGGTGGAGCCTGGAGAGATACACATGGAAAAACAATCGAGTGCAATGATGAAGTTGACGATAAATGTGAATCAAAACCCATTAAGCCTGCATAAATATGAGTTAAATTACAATTTAGTCGGTTACGTACGATTAAGGGACAACGACAAGTATTTCGCAATTTCTTGAAAAAAACCTTTTGTCATTAATAATTCTATAGATTTAAAGAAAGTTACTTTAAAAGGTGCACAGGTAGAGAAACGGAGCCCATTAGATTAGTAATTGCAGCAACTTTGGAGATACCACTTTTGAGACTTGATTCATCGACCGAAAATAGTGTCAGTGTTTTCGCGAATGATATTTTATTGAAACGGATTGAGGATCCGCAAATTTCCTTAACTTTTAAAAACAACGACAACGCTACTGTACACTTTTCTATGAACGTGGACGAACCTTTTAGCATAATCGAAGTGAAAACTTCTGATAATTTGGTTTGTGACCCCAAATTCGTGGAACTTCGAAGAAGACAATGTGTCAAAGTATGCTATTATTACCTTACATTACGCTAACTGATTTAATGTCTAAGGTTGTTGTTAACTGCCATGTGAGCTACTCCGATCTGATGTGTTTTGCCGAGTTTATTTATCAGGAAAAGTTGGATACGATGGGAGTTACCATCCCCGAAGACAACGACTATCTTTGTCAAATAAACAGAAAGTTGTTTGTTCAACAAAAAGGAGTGCCAGAACAGGTTCAATTTTAATTTGCTTATGTGCATAGCACAGGCGCTATCGTAGTGAGTGCGATTGAATGAGGTGTTAACAATTATTTTTTTTTTGCAGTCTGTACAGCTTTCTATTAAGTTACATTATCCACACATCGAAGTGAAACCATCTTATCTCAAGTTCGGCCATGTTCTTCTCTTTAACACCCAAAAAATGTTACTGTCAATCTACAACTTAACCGGAGGAAGCGTACAATTCGAAGTTTACAAAACCACAAGCACAGCCGAATTTACGGTTAACCCTAATATTAGCCAAATTCCAGGAACTACCGGTCAAAATAACCAGTTTATCGACGTAGCCATATACTTCACTCCCAAGTAAATTAGAAAATGATATTCTTTTACACTTTCAACTTATATCTTATTAATTTTAGGGAATGCAAGTACTATCTGGAAACTCTGCGAGTAGCAACCAACATTCCTCACTATTTTATCGATGTCCCTGTATGCGGATTTGGATCCATCAACGAAAGATTTGCAGTTACTTAATTTATTGGCTAGATTTTGTAAATTTGGCAATAAAAAAACCTATTAGATCCTGATCGGGGCCGAATCGTTGTACTTTCTCCAGCTGGTCATTATTCAGATTACTTCCGGGGAGTCCAAAGCCCCCCAGGCGAGGCTCGGAGGGTAGTAGTTTCAAACACTTGAAAGTTCGCAGTGCCCACGCTACCATTCCTTCGTTTTCCGCCAGAGTAATTGTACAGGTGCTGTAGACCAAGATACCGTCTTCTCTCAACAACTCCACAGCCTGCGTAAAAAAAAGTCTTTACGAGATAGTCAAAAATGATGAATGGGTTCGTGAGAGTCAAATTGGCTGCAAGTTTACGAACCACTAATTTAGCTGTCTTAAGCATATTTTTTTCCTTACGGGTGCAAATAAACTCTACCTATACTGAAGTTTAAGCTTGTTGTGCCCTATTACTTTTTTTTTTTTTCGTTTGCTCTAACAGTACCACTTGTGCTGTTAGCTGACTAGTTTTTTAATAAATATCGCGATGACACCAATTCTTCTAGAGCAGGCACCACGTCAAAACAAAAGCACGTGAACTGCCAATTGCTTAGTTCTGAAGAGAACGCTTTACGTAATATCGGACAACACAATGAAAGTTAGGAGCTGACTCAGTTGAAGACATTTTTCAAGATTTTACGTAAAACGCTCACCTAAGAATAAAGCATTCAGTCTGCGACCAGAAATCGCAATAGGAGGGAACCAATCAGAGCGCGCGTAGCTAGTTTCACGTTATCAACACGCCTACTTAGTTGTTTTGACGCGGTGTCTGGTCTCGATGAATTTACTATAGCCACTCCGTAATAGTTTTTTTCTAAATTTTATACTTTCAACCGAGATTGAGAATGAATACAGGTACAATATTTTTGCTGATCACATACAAATCACTTACAGTTAGATCAGAGTTTTCCATGAGTTAGATTTACTGAATAGACTTTGCACATTGTGCGCATGCTCTTATTGCCTTCAACATAGCTCGGTAATAGTGTTGCTATGTTCATAAATATAAAATATATGAGAGTAGGGCGTTGACACTATGGTTTTCTTAAAAACATATGATATACTTACACTTTGAAACAATTTTCTTTGCAGGGGTACATATGAATTTAAAACTTTGGCAGAAATGGTGTTGAGAAGCTGAGGTCGGCTCCCTAGGGCACTGCAGGGAGCATCTAGTAAGACTCTGTCGAAACTTTCCTTTGAAAACACTGAATTATGATCGACTATTTTGGTAGAATCTGCCTGAATGACTTCGACTTTGGCATCAAAATCGTGGCAGCGCCGCCTCAACAGTTCGATTTTTCTTGGGCTTTTATCCACAGCTACCAACTTTCCCTGCAAGTCCAAATATAAGTATTATAAGTAAATAGATTACGAAACCAGCACCTGGTTCTGCATTAAAGCAGCTATGTGGGTGGTCTTATTACCCGGGGAAGCACACATGTCAAGGATGACGTCACCAGGCTGGGGGTCTAACACATGCACACAAACAATTGAAGGCAAATTCTGCAATAAAGCAACGCCTTTGGGGAGGAAATTATCTCCTAGGGGCGGACAGTTAGAAACTGTTTCCGTTACTTGAACGGCAACTCCCCTAAAAACCACATTAATTTCGTCAAAAGTAAGAGACAGAAGTCCTAACCTTTTTACGGAGTTTTCGGAAAATAATTGAGGTCGTGTCATTCGAACCAATCCATTCCCGAGAAATATTTTAGGAAAACCATAGCGAGTTTGAAGGCCTTTTTTGCATTTTCTCGAGACGTCCGCATAAATACTGACGTCATCACCTAATCGAGTATCTGAAAAAAAATTCTTACACCCCCAATTTGTTTTTAGAACAAGAATTTTTCTCCAATGAGTTCCGTAATGGAAAAATTCGACCTGATTTTTGTTCATTTTACAATAGTTTGTAATTGCAAGGTAGCTTTTCTATGATTCAGAAGCAGCCAATCAGAGCCAAATAGCCCGATTTAATCTCTCATTACAGTAAAACCTAATTAATTATACAAATATTAAAGATATATTTACTTGTCATCATTGCCATAACTCCAGGGGCGTAAAGATGGGCGCCCCTTAAAATTGCTGTGGCGCAACTGGTATCAACTACAACTTCTTTATCAAAAGTTGGTAACAAAAGTGCATCATTTCCCCAATTTTTTATTATAACTGCATCATGTACTATAAAATGTTCTTCAACTTTCAAGGAGCTGTTACCTAAAACCTATAATAATTGTGAAATTTTTCTCCTTAATTCACAGTCCTGCCCTGCACAATCACATAATTTGGCAGGTCTCTGTCCGAGATTTTTCTGTTACTCCTGATCAAGAATTGGTAATTCGACGCCGTTAATTCCACTTGAGAAACGATGATCTAATTTAACGATGACTAAACTTGAAAGTACATCGCTGAGTAACGGGGTCGTATGCGCAATTCCAGGTCTGGCTTTCGCCACCAATTACCTCAATTATTTGAGTTTCCAGTTGGTTTCGAACTGTTTCCGTGTCGCTTTTGATTGTGTTCACTCTGTAGCAAGTAATTTTGGGAGCTCGACATAACCATTCCAGGATTCTTTCCAGTTCCCGGTTTTGAATCTGGAAGTCGCGCGTCTCGCAACAGTGCTGCCACCACAAAAATTAAGTTGACTCACCGTAGTGACAGTTGCCCCGTGGTCATCGCTCAATTTTAAGAGGATTTCCGAATCGAACTCGCTATTGAACGGCGAATTTGGGTATGGCATAATCACTACAACTTGGATAAACCGGGAATTGAAGAATTTTGCTCTAAACGTCCTGATTTTGTTGAGAAACGAATCACTTGACGAGGCAGGTTAGTTTGTTTTGATTGGTAGTAGTCGGTCATGTGAGTGGTATTAGCCAATCGCGTGGATTCCCGTCCGAGACGTGGCATGAAGTACGAATCTCTTCCGAATCCGCCATATTGACATTCGACAACTTTTGGGAGGATTGTGAATGTGGTAACGTTTCTTTAAGTGTGGAGTGTTGTTTTAAAAAAGGTACTTGGGATTGTTGGGGAAGCACGGGGGTTCCATATTTAATACAAGAGGGTTACAAGGGGGTAATTGCGCATTTAGCGTTGTTTTTCCAGCGGAATTCCCGGAATAGGGACAGCTAAGTGACAACAAGTCAAGTCGGCGTTTCATTTTCCACGGCTTTAATTTTTTGTCATCGATAGCGTTAACTTAACACTCGCAGCCCTGTTTTTACTCATTAATCATTGCCGCTTTCTCTTAATTCCAGCTTTGTAGGATGTTTTCAAATCAATATGTCAATTTATTTAAAGATTAATAACCTCAAGTTTTAGCGCTGTATGTGTCTTTGTTCTAATTATATCCCAATAATTCTTGCTTTTACGAGTGCAGTTCTAACGCGATGTTTGTTTTCAGGTTAACATTGTAAAGCAGCCACAATGGGGAATGTGTTTGCTAACTTGTTCAAAGGCCTTTTCGGCAAAAAAGAAATGAGGATACTGATGGTAGGATTAGATGCTGCTGGTAAAACCACAATTTTATATAAACTTAAATTAGGAGAAATTGTTACGACAATTCCAACTATTGGTAAGTCAACCCCCACCCCATTACTTAAAAAAAAAAAACTTCTTCATAAACATAACCTGTTGAATAAATCTTATCTAAATATGTAAATAGTTTTTACCCCTTAACATTTTATCATAAATTGCCACTGAAATCCTGTCATAAAATTATATGGACAGTAGTATTTTGTATAATTTGTTGTCTCAACTGTCAAAATTGACGTTTGTCGCTGTCATTGGAAATAACAGGGTTTGACGTTTATTTCCACATGTCAAACTAATGATTGTCTTAATACTCTACATAAGTTTTTGTGGGACAGTAGGGTTAACATTATTACGCTGGATTATCACTTGTATTGGTAGATGAAGAGATAAGCCATTTATTTAGTTTGGTGTGCCTAGTCAAGTGGCGAATCAGACGGTAGTGCAATGTTGCCAAGTTTATTGGTTTCTGAACTATCACTAGTTTTCCTGGTTGTGGCTCATATTTGATATGGGATTAATATTTTGTAGTTTCTTGAAACCGCTTTGTTGACCACGCCCCCAACAACATTTTGAAGGAAATTAAAGTTATCTTCATATAAATTTATGACGTGTACAAAAAGTACATGCGGTTTGACGCACTCTAGGTTCACGTCAAGAAAGGTGCGATAAGGAAAATAAACTTTATAAATATAATTATATTTAAAAACTAAAGAATGGAACTCTTTATTTTAAGTTAACAGTTGGCGACATGAAGAGTGTTGTTATTTAGGTTTTCGATTTACACCCAGAATAGCAATTTTTCGTATTTTTGTTAGTCTAAAACTTGATTGATTAGAAATAAAAATGATTTAATAAAAGAACTGGTATTTTGATAGGAATGAGATTGAATAAAACAAATTATGTGAATATATTGAGACACTGAGCACTTACCATTACAGATCCTAAATTGCATGAATGTAAATCATACATTTCCTTTTGTTCCATAAGTGTTCTTTTAAAAATGGTGGTGGTCATAATTATTATTTTTTTGCAGGATTTAACGTCGAAACCGTAGAATATAAGAACATCAGCTTTACAGTGTGGGATGTGGGCGGTCAGGACAAAATCAGGCCGTTGTGGAGACACTACTTCCAAAACACACAGGTAAGTTTTGTTCATGAAGCGATTGGGGTGGTTTAACCATGGGATTTGAATGCAGGGCCTAATCTTCGTAGTGGACAGCAACGACAGGGAACGTATTGGCGAGGCAAAGGATGAGCTAATGCGTATGCTGGCTGAAGACGAGCTCAGAGATGCTGTTCTTCTGATTTTCGCGAACAAGCAGGATCTGCCGAACGCGATGAACGCCGCCGAGATTACAGACAAGTTGGGATTGCATTCATTGAGGAATCGCAACTGGTATATACAAGCCACCTGTGCGACTAGCGGGGATGGTCTATATGAGGGTCTTGATTGGCTCTCAAACCAACTCAAGAATGCCAACCGTTAAGTGCAGTGTTTCGTTTTGATGCAGTTACACAAGTGACTGCTTGTACTGGAACTGTCCGTGTTACTTTACCATATGTTGCAATTACAACTGTCACCTTTACTGTTTGTCAACATACTCTTAATAAATTTCGTTCAACGTATATTTACTTACTTTTTTTTTTCATAGGCAATCGTATGGGGGACAAACAGTACACTTGGCGTTACACTAGCACTCCACTTATCAGTGTTTTATTTCACTTTTTCTCTATTTATTTCGGGCCTGTTTTAGTTGTAGGTAGTTTTCCACTGTTTGTTTGTAGCTACTGGAAGGATTTTATTTGTAACATATGGTAGGTTTCCTGTGCATCATAGACCATCTTTTATGAGCTCAGCTCAACTTTTTATTGTTTACTATTCGGTTATGTTTCATTATTGTAATTTACGATTTCGGTTTGGCCATCCGTTTTGAGCATAGGTTTTTATTTGACAAACAGCGGAGCGCAAGTGATTTAATAAGGTTTTCTGGTGTATTGGCTATTTCAGTCTCGTGAACATTCCCGTTTGTCATGCTGTATTATCAAATAAATTTATATTATTAACTTATTGTCTATAATTTAACACAAATTTTAATCAACATGTTTTTATTTTTTACTCCATAAAGACTTCAACTTTTAAAACATGTTTATTAAAATCGTTTCTTGTGTTTGGAGATCTGCAACAAGCTATTGGAGTACTACTACGCTGTACAATTGATTGAAATTGAGAGATGATTGTTTTCTGCTAATATAGTTAGTTAATATAATTATTGAAACTATTTTAGGTATCGCTTTTGCGATTATGTATGAATGTCAATCATGTGAAATATACTGTATTGTGCTTCATTGGTAAAAGATTTATTTTTATGCTTTTTGTGACATCAACCTATTGTCAAAGATTAAGGCAAAGCAAATGTGACAATACAATAGTATTTTATTTAGATTTTTTAACATGATCGAAAGCAGTAGTTGATTGCAGTTCCACAAATAAATCACATTTCATACAAAATATATTTTTTATTTAACAGCATGTAAAGCAGCATAGAAAGAAAAAAGATCGACTCCAAAACCAATCTATTTACTTGGCATGTAAATAATTTTATCAATTCCTTCTTAGTTTACCCCTTTTTCAAACTGACGTGAATCTAAAGGATTGAGCGTTCTATAAAGAAAAAACAAAAAAAATATTGCAAAAACCTCAAGCCAGCATTTATTTTAATTCTTGAACCTTCTTTTAACTGTAGTTTCACTGTAAATAACTTATGCTAATATTTGAGTTCATAAATGATCATTTTTATCTGATATAATTCCGAAATCGTATTTTGTGCCACTCTACATGGGGCTCCTGACTTTCTTTAAAGAAATTTTAAAATATAAGCACAATAAAATCAATCAGCCGAGCCTCACTATGTAAATAAATAATAATTTATAAAGCGACAATTGTTTTCTTGTGCCGCTGGACTGATTTTGGTTTGAGTTTGGCGCCATATGCGACGCCATCAATGATGCTTGCTGGCAGCGCCCCCTCGCAAGATAATTAAAAAACACTCCCAAAAGTCGTGTGGCGTTTGACAACGAATTTAAAATTTGTAAGTTTTCGATAAATTCAAAGCGAAGAAGCTTTTAACATTTCTCCAATCAAACAAATAATCCTAATTTCAACAGGTGTGTAACATACAGTGCCATACAAGACACAAAGACGACGGTATCGGCGCTTTCAACCGGACTTGGGTCTACAATGGCAGCCAGCGATTCAGCAGGCGACGATTCTTTGTATCCTATCGCCGTTCTGATCGACGAACTTAAAAATGAAGACGTTCAGGTAAATAACCGCTCCAACTCCCAATCACCATCCCTTCCCTACAACTTCTTACAGAATCTTCTGACAAAACCACCCGCACCAAATGACATCACTTTAAACCAATTTAATTAATTTGATTCGCGAATTGGCGGTTTTTGCCATGTCAGTAATTGCCTCTTTTTTATTGATTACAAACAGACGAGATTGATTGTTTTTGTTGCAGTTACGGCTCAATTCGATCAAAAAATTGTCGACGATAGCGCTAGCTCTTGGGGTGGAGCGAACCCGCTCGGAACTAATCCCGTTTCTAACTGAAACTATTTATGATGAAGATGAGGTGTTATTGGCGCTTGCTGAACAACTGGGTAGTTTTATTACTTTAGTTGGGGGGCCTGAATACGCTTACTGTCTCCTGCCGCCACTAGAGAGCTTAGCGACAGTTGAGGAAACAGTTGTGAGAGATAAAGCAGTTGATTCTTTGAGGGCAGTGGCACAACAACATAGTCCTTCAGATTTAGAAAATCATTTCCTACCGTTAGTTCAAAGATTGGCCGCAGGTGACTGGTTCACGTCTCGCACATCGGCTTGTGGATTGTTTTCTGTAAGTTTTTTTTCCAGAAGTTAGAAGTCGAATTTATTTCTATTTATTTTTTTTCCTTTTAATTAGGTCTGTTACCCTCGGGTATCTGCCCCGATGAAAGCCGATTTGAGGTCGCATTTTCGAGCCTTGTGCCAGGATGATACGCCAATGGTACGAAGAGCGGCCGCCACAAAACTAGGCGAGTTGGCCCAAGTTGTAGAATTGGAATATCTCAAAACCGACTTGATTCCTATGTTTTTGAGCTTGACTCAAGACGAACAGGTAGGTTCTAAAGGATTAGGAGCCGCTTCAGTTACAGTATTGAACTCTCAAAACAGAGTCTCTAATAGTAGAATAAATTTTAAATATGTTGAGTAATCAAAACTAAAAACTATTTTATCTCTTCCATTAATTGTCTTTTTGGCATGACATCACGTGTTTCCATTAAATGTCAAAAAACAAGGACTTGAGTATAAACAAGTTATTCTTTGAAGAAATTTATGGTTTTTTCAAATCAGCACGTAAAAAGAAGATGATTGGCATGGAAATTTTAAGTCTAGTCTATTATTGTGTAAATACACTGAGCTCTTCGTATAATATTAAGTTATTTTATTTTTTGGAAAAAAATGCAGTGCCTGTATACATTAGTAGTAGCCTAATTATCACCTAAGTACTACACAATTTTAAACAATCCGCTATAAAATGGGGGTGTTTTTTTCAAAATATTATATTTTACCATCTAGAATATAGTAGTTGTCGTTGCGTTCTCTGTCGTACGCATGGGGCGTTATAGGTAGGACAATGCAACCTGCATTGCACATTACTCTAAAACTAGAGCAAATTTCTAGATTTTTTTTACTTATAAGAATTGAAACATTAGTTTCCAATCAGTTAAGTACTTTTAAAAATAGTGCATTTTTCTTAAAATTTACCATCAAAATTTTCTCTACTTTATTTTTTCTAAAGTCATCTCACGCAACATTATTTAAAAAAAAAACACATACATTAGGTCTATACATCTTCATTGTCTTTCATATTACAACAAAGCTACTAAACCACAGCCTTAAGACGATTCTGTACCTAAGTCTTACCTGCCGATACGGGCATGCACAATAAATATTTACAAATTGGAAAGCAACAAAATACTTGTCAATGCAATGTTGGCGATGCAAATGGAATGGGCAAATTCTAGAACAATTTCAAAGAATTTAGAGAAATTCCTTTTTACTCTCCCTGATATTAACTTAGGTACAAAATAAAATTTCAAATAATTATTAAAAATATTAATACACAGCTCAAGTAAAATTAATGTAATAATTTTTTAAATAAAGCGAGAACAATTTAATAATGGAGTAAAAAGTTTACTTCTGTTAAGTATCTTGTTTCTCTGGACACAATTGCCTAAGTATATTTTTGTATAACTCACCTAATAGCAACGCAAAAAGTAAATTGGCATTTATGTGATGTTGGCAAGGTACTGAATCCCTTTAAGGGAACATATTATATGACAAGTGGAAAAATAGAAAATAAATTGCTTTTAGGTCAATTCTGTATTGCAAACAAGACTTCTTTAAACCAGAATTGTTATTAAATGATGTTTGTCATTATTTTAAACACAAAAGTTATACTCAAGATAAAGTGTCGGGGCACACGTCCCGTAGATACACAGGTTGCAATGGAGCAATTCACACGGACGTCCTTGTAGTCAAACGTTGTTTTGCCGCACGATGGTACCACAGCGTTGAAATTCGTAGGTGCGTTGATTGCTACACCGCTGTGTTGTTTTGTCGTTGTGCGGCGAAGCAGTACTTATCGTAAAGCGTTTGGTTCACACGTGCGTTGAAAAGACGGACAGTGAAATTGATACCAAATTATTAATTGAAGAGGTGCGGAGCTCTGGGATACGGGTAGTGAAGACTACAAAAATAAAAATAAGAAAACTACGGCTTAGATAGAAGTTTGTGCTACCCTCATCTCCGACTTCGAAACCAATGAGGAAGGAATTAAAAATGCTTTCTTTTCACAAATATAAAACTTATATAGGAAATACGCAAACAAAACACATTGTTTATACTCGAATTCCATCTTGAAAATTTGTCTTTCCGAAATACATGCGTCAACACGACGCTGTGTGTGCATCACTCGAAAAACACTGTTCTGCGGTAACGCAACGTCGACATTGCGTTACCGGACCGTACAAATACGCCCGTGTGCATCGACACAAAAGCTTTGAGCCAATATTTATTTTAATTCTTGAAACTTCCTTTAACTGTAGTTACGACAGAGAACACAAACACATTGGATCTTGACAAACCTTCAGTTTTGTTTATAAAATTCAATTAAACTCTAGATTTGGATGATTTTATTATCTTTCCAGCAACGGAAGGATTTGTAACACCTTCCGGAAAATTAAAGAAAGAAATTCCATATTTTAAAAGTTTCAATAAGCAGTGTTACATTACTATCATCTACAGGATCATCCAGAAATACAGAATATTTCACATACTTAATACCATTGTTTTTTTTTTATCCACATAACACGTATTAATGTCAGACGTAATATGAACGTAGTTTGTTAAAAATATGCGTAACACATTTTTTTTTTTTTTTTGATAAGGAAATTTAAAATAGTGGTTAGCTGTTTCTTTATTACAAAGCCAGAGCATAATACAAAAACAGGAACTGAAAGCCTAAAATCTATTGTGCTCGGATAGTAGAGTGGTCGCGCTGAGAAATGATGCGTTTTAAGCGATTCTGTGGTCACTTCAAAATAAAAATATATAAACCAGTCAGATGTGTTGCTCATCTATGGATTCTAAATCCGTAAGTAGTACGAATATCGTACAGTGCATGCGGACACAAAATGCAAAATTTAAACTAATAATATCACGAGAAAACTGCAATATTGTAGTATAAGGTGTGTAAAAATCAAAGTATTCTCTGTAGAATTTTAAAAATATTTAACGAGATATTGATTTAAATGTAGAGTATCGTCAAAATGACCTTGCCACCCCATGCACTCTCTCAGTGGCCGGTGTTCGCGCCCCCACTCAAACTTGTAAAGATCCACACTCTGAATCAGAGTTCTAATACTTTTAACTAAAACAAGTTTTTCAAATAAGAGATTATTATAAACCAAATACCATGTTAGGTTTTAATAATGTTGAAAAATTTATTAAGTCAAAAAAATGGTGGTTTGCAAAATGCGTGGTGAATATCTGTAACACGAAAATTTACATTATCCGGACATTATTATAATACATTAGGTATTAATTAACTTCTACAGATGATGGTTAGTTACCTCTTCAGATAAAATATTTATTGTGTCACTACCGCTCCTACCACTATTTTAGCACGACTTCTGTCCCATACAAAAGCAGGAACCAATACATATAACATTGTTCTTTCTGCAAGAACAAAATTTAGTTGAACAATCTGCAATATAGTTTTTATGTTATAATGGCACATGCTTATAAATTGGCCAAACAACAATTAGTTAAAACTGTTAAATATCTCCGGAATGGCTGGCTGTGTTTGCAAAATAGACACGATCTCATCTTATTCATTATGAATTTACCAATACTCTAGTTTATTTGGGTTTTGCTTATAAGCTATTTATTCACCCTTTAGTTTGGTAATATGCTTTCAAACAGTGCTGATTTAAACGGTTTTATCTGAGAGTTAACTTATCTATAGTCTTCGAGATTGTGAGTATTGCACTTAGATCATTCACACAAAATTGCGCATTTTATTATATAATTTATCAGCAAATTCTGTAATACTAACTTCATCAAGTAATTTGTAATGCCGTACATATACAAGTTATAGTATAGTGCTCACGCTAGGTGGGGGGTTTAAGACTAAAAGCTGCCACCCACCCAAAATGAAAGGCCTAACCTTCAATATATTAAATCCAAATTCGTCCAAAAATCGGACTGTGCAAAAAGGCGTTATTCAAAATTTTTTGTTACCTACTGAAACTGGTAGATAAAGTATTGAAAAATGTTGTCCCAAAATTGCAACACACTCTCTGTAGAGATTCTTGCTGGAATAATAATAGAATTTGGAAATCTATAGGCGCGGCATAGGATTTTAAAACTTTAAACGCCCGTAGCTCGGTTTTAAGCCCGGTCAAAATTAATACATTTTCATGGTTTTTGCCGTTTCTCTTCGATTATCTTGAAAATTAAACATTATATTGAAAATCTATTTGGTGAGGTTATGGCCTCATTCTTTCTGATTACAATCATACCTTTTCTATCTTTTTAGTGCTTATCATAAGCTCTTAAAAAATAAGGCATGAAAAGATGCACAACTTAACTTTGATGCAGCAGCCGCTCATCACTGTACCCCTTTGGTTCCCACCACCCGCGCGCTCGAGTTGTACCCACACTTACTTGGGTTATTTTTATTATCAGGGGAAATGAAATTATTACAGAAAACGTCATTTATTAATTTTTTACAAAGAAAAATGACAATTTACAATGCAATGACAACTTTTATTAAGTTTGCAAATATTATTCCCCTTATTAAAGATGGAAACGAGAATTCAACATTTATTTTAGAACTGAGTTTTAATTACGTAAGTACATAAAAAATTCATATTAGTAACATCTTTAAAACAAAGAAAACAAGCAATATATATTATGTTTCTTATTAACTAATAAGTAATATTGTCTATCTTTCGTCTAAAAGATATGTTACAATTTCATTTGTAACGCTGATAGCGGTAGTGTTATGGCAAGATTTGTGATTCATGCATCTACTGGAACCTATACAAGAAATATTGTTTTGCAGTTTAAAATCAAAATTTTAAAAAAGTTAATTAAATATCTTCTAAACAAAGCACGTTATCTTTCTTGCATCTACAAGTTATAAAAGCTGCTACGTCACGAGCACAATGGTAAACTTTGGAAAATTGCAACTATTTCACCATCTGGAAGTTGCCAACCATGCTTCAAATAATTAGGTAATTCTAGAAGCGGTTTCAAAGCATTTAACCTAAATGACAGGGTAGCGCCTCGTCTTGGGTATTTTGGAAGATATAATTAACTTTGGTTCATTCACGTTTCTTCTTTGAATAGTATAGATTGTTTTGCCAAAATAATTTTAAATCTTCTTCATTAATTGCCTGTTTGAGATTTTTTCTTTAAATTCGGTATACCTATTGAAAATTGTTTTTACTATAGTGCCTTTTCTTTATTGAAGGCGCTTGAAATTTGTATTTGTTTCGCTTGATCTTCAAAGTCCATTTTAAAGTATGATGGGATCGCAGAGTTGCAACAGTACTAATAGAAAACTCTAAATTTGAACCAAGAAGCCAAAAACCATGATGCATGGTATTTAACTTCCCTGGCAATAAAATCATTATTTGATCCAATGCATTTTAAAATCGCTTTATCTTGTTTGGAAATTACATTATTTTAACCTGAATATTAGTTTGTCATAACCTGAGATTATTTCATTACATTAGATCGTTTTTGACATAATATACATTTTTTTATATAAAAAATGTAAAAATGCAAAGAAAGTGACTTGTGTCACCTGTGCTACCTGTGGGTCAATATCAACATTTTCTTGCAGAATCATTGACATCTTAACCCTGCGTTGTAGCGAATCAGTGTTTTTGTTGCTAGTATAGCTAGGTAGCAATTTTTGTGTCACAGAAGTAAACTTGTTTCACCATTTTCAATCATTTTAACTCTTTAATTCACTTGAGCATTTACATTTTTGGTAATGTTTTCTCTAAGCACTATTGTTCTCTTTAATGTACTTAAGAGATTTCTGCGAATCTTTAATTAATGCACCTGATGAATAGTGACATATGAAATATTTCTTCGACTTTGGCTTTTCAATGCTGCTTCAATTTTACTTTCTGAATTCGTGCTACCACTTTCGGCCATGTCAAAACTAGATGGACCTATTCCCGCCAAACTGTTAATTATCAAATAATAATTTAGATTCAAACTTAATAAACTGAAATATTTTAAAAATAGAACGTCTACAGAGAATATTTTCGGACACGTTATACTACAATATTAGTTCGAATTTTGTATCCGCACGCACTGTACTATTTTCGTACGACTTACAGATTTATAATCCATAGGAACATAAGCAACACAACTGACTAGTTCATATATTTTTATTTTGAAGTGGTCACACAAGTCAAAATACGAGCGGCTTTGCACTTCATTAAGATGACTTCAATTATTTTGAAGTCATTGAAATCATGTTCCTATTTGCCCCGTAATAACGTAATTATTTTACTTTTCTCTTTAACTTTATTCACGACACAATAAATGTAACAAACTTGAGAGGACTTTTGTTTTATGTTAATTTCTACGATATGAACTCGCTATGTTGTTCCTAGGATTCGGTGCGTCTTCTCGCAGTGGAGGCCTGCGTTAGTTTTGCCTCGTTGTTCCCCCAAGAAGATATCGAGATGTTTGTGATGCCAACCGTACGAAACTGCACAGGTAAGTTTTCAACTCGCTCAACTCTTATGACTTAAGCCTTTGAACATTAGGCGACACCTCGTGGCGAGTTCGCTATATGATGGCAGACAAGTTCACGGACCTACAGAAAGCTGTCGGGCCTGACATCACGAGAACCGATCTCGTCCCGGCTTTTCAAAGCCTCCTGAAGGACACCGAGGCAGAGGTTCGCGCGGCCGCAGCCAACAAAGTAAAAGATTTCTGCCAGAACTTGGACAAAGCACATCAAGAAAACATCATAATGAACAATATACTCCCTTGTATTAAAGAGTTGGTCGCTGATCCCAATCAACACGTCAAATCAGCTCTCGCATCTGTTATTATGGGCTTAAGTCCGATTTTAGGCAGACATAACACTATTGAGCACTTACTCCCGTTGTTTTTGACGCAATTGAAAGACGAATGTCCAGAAGTTAGATTGAATATCATTTCGAACTTGGATTGCGTGAACGAGGTCATAGGTATTCAACAGTTGTCTCAGTCCCTTCTTCCGGCTATTGTCGAACTAGCTGAAGATTCTAAATGGCGAGTACGATCGGCCATCATTGAATACATGCCGTTATTGGCCGGTCAATTGGGTAGGGAATTTTTCGACGAAAAACTCAACGCTTTATGCATGACTTGGCTGATGGATCACGTTTTTGCTATTCGGGAAGCTGCGACTCTCAATTTGAGGAAATTGGTTGATCAATTCGGAGCTGAATGGGCGGAAACCACGATAATCCCGAAAGTGTTGGCAATGTCGCGTGATCAAAATTATTTGTACAGGATGACTTGTTTGTTTTGCATCAACGTATTAGCTGAAGCTTGCGGTAGCGATATTACGACGCGGTTGTTGTTGCCTACGGTTTTGAGTATGGCAAATGATAAAGTGGCCAATGTGAGGTTTAATGTTGCAAAAACGCTGCAGAAGATCGCTCCGCAGCTGGACCAGGCGACAATTCAGCCTCAGGTGAAACCAGTTCTTGATAAACTTAACATTGATAGCGATGTTGACGTTAAACATTCAGCTTCTGAAGCCATTGCAGGTATTGCAGGTAAGTTTTAGAGAATTCTTTAAGGATGAAACCTTTTTATTGTTCTTTTGCAGCTTTAGGTTGAAGAATAGTTGATGCGCGCACGAGTTAACGTAAGTGACGGAAACTGAAATTATTATACATATTAATATAATTAATCTCGTAGATTGTAATTTATCTGTTGTGCTCCATATGATTTAAACAAAAAAAAATGTGTAATATAGCGTCTCTAGAAAAAAAATAGTATTAAATCGTTCAGTAACTTGTGTATTGTTATTTTAATTTTTTTTAGATGTTAACTCTTTTACTTTACACATTTATCTCGAATGTTAATCACTCTTTTCTTTTGTATTAAACACGTAAGTTAATAAATTATTTGGTACAGATTTTATTTACAACTGTTTTATGCAAAATAACTGTGGAGCACATTACAAAATTTTCCAATAAACTTGTGTAACTCCAGCAATTGTTCTTCCTTTAGATACTTCGCTAGTCATCTGACAGTAAATTGTTTTCACACTCCAACGACTCCATTAATCTATATTTGACGCGTCATATGGTCCATCCTGAATACAATAATATCAAGTAGCATTGTGGCAGATGGTACGGGAAAGTAAGAATAGACATTAGACACATAGAAGTCTGAACAAGAATGATACGGATATCATTAATATTAATAGAATACACATTATCACAGGTAGTCAATCAGTTCCTACTCAATCATTTTTCTTATTTTCGTGGAGTTATCCATAAAAGTAAACAACTTGTGAAAGTTTATGAAAATATGAACTTTGATTGCTCAGATTTTTAATTATATTAGCTCAAATTTGTATTTATCTTATTTGGAAATTAAAATTCAAAAAATTGTATTAATAATAATGATATCTATATATTTTAGCAAATGTTTTTCAAACATTTTATTAATACTATAAAAAAGTTTACAACTATTCTCACACCGCGGCTGAAATTTTAGGGTGGTATGTGGTACGACTGGCTCTACCTACTGGAGATGTTCTGTAAATAAAATCACGAGTCCCTACCTAAGACCGTTGTATGATAATATACAATACTAAGACGGAACTCCAGAAGCTGTTAAATCGAGGAATCTATCAAGATTTTGTTACATTAATAAGTTGGAAATGATAGTGATTGCCTGGCATCTCAAACTTTCTCCTTCCTATTCTAACATATCCATCCCCGCTACATTTCGAGATCTCCCTCGAGGAAGAGGGTCCAGTGCACAGCAGATTCATATTGCATACAATAGATAATTTCGAATCGTTCATTTTGCTACGCTAGCGTTGAGGCGAGGAGGGTGTAGTAGATATGTACATCTGCCATAACTAGGGTTGCCATTCGTCCCGATATATCGGAACTGTCACCGTTATCGACTATCATGTCCCGACAGCCACACTAAAAGTCCCGCTTAAAATTATTGTACTTACTTATTATTTTTGTCGTATAGTATTTTAAAGGTTGTTCAGTTAACATCCAACGATACTGCTCTCTCCGGAGATATTTAACCCTATTTCGTATTTCGAGTATTAAAAATCCAACATGCCTGGGTTAAAATTTGCGTGACACGGACAATTACTTGAATGGTCAATTTAAATGAGATAGACGAAGACTATGAGAAAGGAGAAAACTAATCTGAAGGATGTAGCAGTGGCGCATGCTTATGAAATTGGAGGGCTTAAGTACAATCTGCACGTTGGTGACACAATATTCGACAGTAACTTGAATTAATTTGTATTAGTAGTGAGTTAGACGCTTTTATTTTACATTGCTTATAATAATTGATGTAAATCGATGTTACACCTTGTGAAAATGCCTAAACAAGTGAAACGAAAGTGCCATTTTTCTGGTGATTATACTAAGGAGTGATCCTTTATAATAAAGGGACGTACAAATAAAGAGGTATTATTTCCCACCTCAAATGTCCCGACGAGATCTTATTCAAATATGGCAACTCTAGCCATAACCCACAGGTTTGTCGTTTTTAACATTTCAAAATCTTATCGGAATTCAAAACCGAAGTATCTCTCGAACCGAGATGACTGCGTACGCGTAGTATATATCATGTTTACCGAAATATAGTTTATTTGTTACTACATGACTTCTTTTCTCTCCGACACCACATTGGTTCTTGGACCACAATAATAATTGTAGGCTGAATTATATTTATAAACCACGTGCTGCTTCAATTTATTCCTCAATAATAATAATAATAAAGAGAACATAGGTGATATAAACCAATCATCAACGGACCCCGGCGCTGACGGGGTTGAAAGAGACTAATCCTATCCAGCAAAAACTCCGAGCGCCGAGCCGTGCTAGTTAGCTGGGCGCACCACGAACCAGCGACTGCCAGCATTATTTTGTGTTTGACATGCTCATAATGAAAAGGAAACATAATAACTTTTGAAATTTTTGATAACTCATTTGAAAATACTAGAAAAACTTTTTCTCATGATAGTGCTTTTCATATATTTCTTTTTTTTTGTGCATCTAATATCTAGGGGTTTTTTTCGATTTTTCTCAATTTTCTCTCCTTCAAATCAACAAATTACACAAAATTTCTTTTCCTGTTGCGAAATTATTCTAAAAACTTTATCTCGAACACAGATATACTATTTAATTGTTGGATTGAAATGACGGTGAGCGCTGGGTAGAGCGCTCACCGTCGCATGTCATATTCGAACGGTCATGAGAGTTTACGGCGTTTTGGCGCAAATATTTCCAATTTGTAAATGAATTTTTAGTTACGAAAAAAAAAACGATATTCGAAGAATTACGCACATGGTCATATGCATTTAAAACACCAGTTTTACACAAAAGAAATTACGTACACCTAATTCTCGTTGATCAAAGTTCAGCTTAAACTTCGATCAATAACCATAACAACAATTGCTGATCGAAGTTCAAGCTTAACTTCGTGAAAGAACCGAGTTCTAATTGGCTGAGATGTTAACTGAAAGCATAAACAAATGATTACGTACCTGCATACGCACCAACTCAGTTTAAGAGAATTAACGTTTGGGAGGTAACGGGATTTAGTTTCAAACCTTCAAAGAAATCTGCCAAAACATTGCCTCTTTATAGATTCTTTACTGTTTGCTTATAAGGCGACTGGGCGACTACCTCTCCTCATCCTCAATAGCAATGCCCACAGTCTACTAGTCTATACGTAACACTATTCTTTCCAACTTATCCCCCCTCCCCGGTGAGTGTGATTGGAAAACATCAAGAGATCAAAACAGCGCGGAACAAGAATAATTGATATATTATTTATAAATAACAAAACCACACAAGAATAGTTGTATCGTTGTATCATCATAATTCATATACAATGGCTGTATCAAAAAACTGCGCGGTTAGCTCATTCACGTTTCGATGTTATACACGGAATTAAAAATAAATTCGTAAATAATTCTTCTGCTTACGTATACATGCCTTATTACAATAAATATAAAAATTATTCAATTTTCTTCTAGCTCCGCTGAGTTCAGGGCTCTTCTTTAATACTCTTGCGGTCCTCCTAAAATTACAATTAAATTGCAAATATTTCAACAACAATCTTACCTCCATCATTTCTATTAAGCTTTTGCCACGAGAATATCCGCAGTCTCCTCTGCCAAAAATCCAACCAGGTGCTATTCCTTCAGGATCATTAAGTAACAGCGCGTTGCGACACGAAGTATACAAAATTCTCGAAATTAGAGCAATTACTATCTAAATTTTGTAATAAAAAATATAAATGGTTATTGTTAATTGTACCCGTTCTAATATTTACCTGTACCACAACAATTAGTGCTACGAGAAGAATAAAAATAACGAAAGCGGCATGGATTGGTGTTCGAAGTTGAGGAAGACACCCTTGAGTATTCAAAGATTCTGCTACTAAAGCGGGTTGGTCAACCCAAACTTGTCTCGATTTGTCTTGTTGCAAGGGATCATGAAGACATTGCATAGGGAAGTTGACACGGCAACAACTCCAAGGTGTCACGGGGTAAAGTCCGTTGGGTTTCCTCAATCTAAAATTTTAACTAGTGATTGTTAATATGACTAGGACCTGATTCTGTTAGTTACTGGTCGACAATTTCGAACTTTTCATTTACTTGTTGTTTGTTTAACCAAGAGATTTCATGCCAATCTTTCCAAGATGTTATTCCACAACACTGAAGACCATATTGGATTCGGTCTATTGTTACTTTCCAAGATTTGTCTTTAAGGTAATTGTGCATTCCTAGTTGTAAAGAGTGTTTCATTGTTCTTATTACGTGTTTGTAGACTTTTCTTCCTAAACTTGCGAGGATTATAAGCCAAATCAATAAGTAAAAAGATACACAAGTCCAAACAAAAATTAAACTTCGAGTACTCTTCCTGAAAATTTACTTTAATTTAAGCATTTTAATTGGATTTTTAGCTACTTGTGGGAGTGATTCATGCATTTCCAGTTAATTTTGATCCCAAAAGCGTAATTAAAAAGTGTGTTCACGCCGCAGAGTCCGAATACGATGAACACGAAACTGAGTTCGGCCCTTTCTGAATACAGAACGGGTGCCACTGCTACGTAGATGTAAATTGCAAGAGCTATCATTGATAAACCTGCGGTCATTTGAACAGCATTGAGACAAATAAAGATTATGCTGAGTATATTTCTTTGTTTTTTGCTTAATTTAACAACGCCAAAGGCCATAACAAAAATGACACTGACACATATCATGAACTTTAAATCTTTCGTCGCCAAGTCATCACTATAAGTTTTTAAATTTTACAAACATTTTCAGAAAATTAGTCATGTAAGCAGTAGTCTGAATATTTTTGTCGGAGTTTTTAGTAATTTTGCTTTAAGAATTTTTTAATTTTATTTTTTAGCTCTTCTACGCGGTACGACTCTGGTGACTGTTACAGCTTGTGGGATTGTCCAATGGTAATACTGCATCTTTGTTTCATAAATGCAAAAACAAGGAAAGAAGATAAGGCTGGACGTTATTTGTTGGGAACACTCTTTCTATCTCTACATGACAGTATGACAATCAGTCAATCTGTACAACCAAACCATAACCTCAAAAAGCAGTTATTTCCACTTGTGTTAAATTTTTAAAAAATTCAATGAAAATGAACAATATTATAAAAACCAGTATGAATTGTTTGTCTAGAAACAAATTGTTTGTCCTGCAAGTGCGTTTTTATCCACAATGGAGCCATCGTAAGCCTGTTAAGGTATATTCTCCAGAAGAGTATCAAGAACTGGAAGATCAATCCAAAATGAAACCAAAATCTGAGATACTAACAGAAAAGATGCCTCTGAGGAGTAAATCTGGGAACAAAAAGATTAATTGGGGTGGCATTAAAGGAGATGCGGGAAATTCTGAAGATTCAGTTAAGTTTAAGGTTAAACCAAAAAGGCCTCTAGTAGCCACCTACCAAAGAACGAAGCCTTCCACCGACATGTTGGAGACAGTTATCGACAAAGAAGGCAATTTTATTTATACGAAAATGGCAAATAATGACCCAAGAGTTGGGTAAGTTTCGGTGTTTCGGATAATTTATTTCTAATTTGGTAATTTCAGAATAATTTTGGCGGAAATTAAATCGAAAAATGAGAAAGAAAAGAAGGATCTCATCATGCTGGAGGGAAAACGTTTGATTAAAGACGGTTTAGTTTCTGGTTGCGATTTAAAATACATCCTGTTTAGTCGCAAAGATGATTTGAATGACCTGATGCCATTTCTTCCAAAATTTGGTGTGCAACTTTACAAAATGCCTTATAATGAAATGCAAATGTGGTCAAATTTAACTACTAATCCTGGAATCACAGGTAAAATTTTTTACAAACATTAAGAATTTAACTTTACAAATTGTAGGAATTTTCAAAACTCCCGATGTGGAAACATTCAAACCACAGAAGAGTCTTCCTGTTACAATAATCTGTGATAATGTCCGAGAACCTGGAAATTTAGGATCAATTTTACGGATCTGCGCCGGACTTGGATGTGAAAAAGTTATTTTAACAAAAGGTTTTGTTTACTCCACTTTCAATTCTTTTCTTAACAATCTTTTACAGGTTGCGTTCACCTTTGGGATACTAAAGTTTTACGAAGTGCTATCGGTGCTCATTTTAAATTACAAATTCATAAAAATTTTGAATGGAAAGATTTTGATAAACAATTTGAACAGAACGCAAATATTTATATAGCTGACAACAAGGTCATTTCAAGTGATACATCTAATGAGGCAAATTTGGAGGATATTTTGCAAAATATGCCTGTTTTGCCATATTACGGGGTTGATTTCAAGATTCCAAAACACGTTGTTTTAGTCATAGGAGGCGAAACCCATGGAATCAGCCAAAGTTCTTATGAGGTAGCTTCAAAACATGACGGAGTTCGCCTTAACATCCCTCTGAGTAACAATGTAGAGAGCTTAAATGTAGGTGCTGCTTTAGGAGTTATTGCTTTTGAAGTCAAGAGACAACTTTCCCAGTTACCATGTATTTAATTATTAAAAAGATCTTAACTTAAAATGTAATGATTGATTCTCCTTAAATTTATTTTCATTAAGTAACTAGTATCCTTTAAATTTGAAGTTACGTAATCAGTAAATTTACGCTGCTTTATATAAACTATAAACCGCAGATGCTGTGTGGACTGTAATGACAGATAGATAATTTATTGTGAAAGTTATTACCTTTTTAAATTATGTAATTAAATGTGCCTCTTGGTAGATCATTACGATCTACAAAGGGGCCTATAATTATATTCTTCTAAAATAATTTGAATCTATTGTTGCAAAGGGCTGTTAAAATTTGTAATTTTAGTTTGGTCTTGTTTTGAATTAAAAGTATGGTTTGTTGACAATATTGGGAGAACAGTCAGACCTAGCTGATTGTTGTAATTACCAAATTACCGTTGATTTGAATATTGTAACAAGATTTAGATCAAAAACTCAGTTACTATGTTGACTTTGTATTCCGCCATCAGCAGTACAGACATGTAATGCCAGACAAATAACTTATTACACCGAGGAATAATTCAATTTACAAAGCGGTACATTCAATTTGATTACATGACTTTAGTGTAGAATAATCTGATAGAACTGTGGCGAAGAATTATAATTTATTTTTTATTTAAAATGACTGCTTAATTAGTAGAAACTATTGAAATAACAATACTTAATCGGTTTATTAATGGTTAATTAACTAGGATTTCAATAATGTAAAAGCAAAATGTAGATCAATTCATCGCATTTCCCTTTGGAATTTTGAAAAAGCGGTAATCTTCAACGGTTTTACTTGATGTGATAATTAAACGGTAAGCTTAATTGATCTTACTAGTCCACAACGTGGGTGTCTTAAATTTACACTTGGAAATCTTGTACAGTTTCAAAATAATGGAGTTAACGGAGCCCCTCTTGCGCATTTTGGCTGTTCCGCAGCTTCTTGAGTACCAATGGTTCAAGAACCACATAAGTGTTGCTCCTCAGCAGATGCGGATGGATTTCTGTAGCCACAGACCTGCTCTTCGCCGTCAATGTGGGAAGTTTCCTGTAAATCACCCAACATTCAGTCACAAAGGACCTAAATTTTGGCTCAACAATCTCTATAATATCGCAGCATACCACACTTAAATCACTTAAAATTTTGACAAAAGCTGACATTTATTGAATTTATTTACCTATTTGTGCTCGGAAACGCTGTGTAACTCAGTTCTGTTGGCGTAACTTTGTTGTTTTCACGATTAGAGGTGGTAAATTTTGATGTTTTCCTTATGGGAGGAATTCGGGAATACGGTGTAAAAATTTCGTCTCTCCTTACAATTCTAAGTGGCATTTGTTCAAACGAGAAATTGGCTGAAACTTCCGCACATTCTTCATCAGTCTAGAACTGCCGTATTCTCATATGCCGAGCATCTTTTATTAAGCGTCGACTCGGTTTACAATGGAGTTCGTTAATAAAACATTAGCTTTTTGATTGATTCTGTCAGGTGACACCGATCCCCATGAAGTCGGACGACGAATCTTCATCTATTATTTGCTCAGAGGACGTGGCCTTAATCGGTTCTCTTATGAATAATTACCTAAAGTTATCGCTTTAGGAATATTCTTAGAACTAGTACGCAAACAGTATCTAGGGTGTCTCCAATGAAATGACGTAATACACATACTATAACCTATCATGTATAAATGCTGAATCTTGTTTCTCAATAATTTTAAAAATTGGTCCAATCAAAGAACTAAAAAACAATATAAACTTATGGATCATTTTTGTAAACTTTATAGTTCAAAATACAAACTTGTTAATATCCCAATTATTGGATTTTTACTACCAACTCTAGTTAAAAGTAATTTTATCAAATTTGATGCTGATTAAGGGTACAGTTTTCACTGCAAGTTTGTGAATTTTACACCAGAATGCGCAAGAAATCATCTTTAATCTGTACCTTTAACTTTTCAATGCTTAAGGGAAATAAAAAATAAAAGTCATTAATCATAGATTCCCATGCCCTATTTCGTGGATTTAAAGGTGTTGCGAAAGTTTGCTGTTTCAAGTCTATAAATTTTCCGCCAGGGGGCGCTTTAATATTGCGGTCTAGCAATCAAACACCACTTAAAACAAAAACGTCTTATTATGTAGGTTAAAGGTACTGAATACATTTTTAGTTAATTATGTGGTTATCCTAAAGCCCATCAGTCTAGGAACATATAAGGAATGAATTAGCGGATTTTTTTAAAGTCCACGCATCCCTCAGACATACTTCGGTACTTCACCTGTTAACAAACACATAGTGACCGAAAATTGATGAAATCAGCAACACCAAACAAAAAGCGAGCCAGGGGTAAAAACTATAGGGTAAAGCTGTAACAGTGTCAAGTCACTCTGCGCAGCAGCTAGTGAAAATGGAACAAGAAATTAGTTATCGAAATAAAAATATTGTGAAAAAAACGACAAAACAATCCAAAAGAAAGTATAACAATTTTATTATCTAGTCCAGATATTTTACAAACTATAATCAGGAATGTGGAATAGTGTTTTTATGTAAGACACTGGGTGTGAAAAGTGCAATTTATTGAGTACATTAATGGCTTGGGTTGCGATCAGAGAAGGTACACATTAGCAAATAAGACAACACAAATTTACCAACATTAAGGGTTAATATTAGGTTGAAACTACATAGGCTGTCCGGAAATAATTCACATGATTTCATAAAATAGACCGCCAACAATATCTACATGACAAAATCATAAAAAGAAGATAAACACTTAAAACTAGCTTACATTAGGAGTGAACTTTGATGGCTGAATTATGGAAGTTTTCCGGGCAGGAACTGTTTCTGGAGTTGGTATGGCTTCGCCGGTAGTGTAAGCTGGAACTGGTCCAGATCCAGCTGTCTTCAGCGGCGGTTTGTTAACGTTACCCATTTTTTGTTTTGCCATTTGATAATCACCAGAATCAAAAAATTTCTGACCTTTAGCTAAGCGTTTCTGCAGAAAAGCCGAGTGGCCACCCATAAGACGAGGATTAGGACCGGTTGGACCTCCGGCATACTTAGCTTTCAGTTTCGCTTCCTCGATCTTTTCCAAATCGTGAGGGGTCATTTCCGGCGCTGCCTCAGTTTCCTGGTCGCTCATGATGTCAAATACCTGAAAGTAGACGAGATCGATTTAAACACCATAATTAAATAATGTGGCTATTCAAATAGAAAGTGTTTGAAAAATGTTGGAAAACTATTGTTGGAATGTTTACCAAAATACCTCGAATTTGCGTCGTTGATGGATTCTTAGGTTATGTCGATATGTTAGTTATTGATGGCGCCGATGATTTTAATCGACTGTGATTTTTTTAATATCCGCAAAATTAGATGTCTCAGACAAGGGTAATGGATAAAATGGCAGAAATTTAAAGATATTTACCGAAAAAAACAAAACCGATATTTCGCAAATGACAGTGTTGACAGTTGGCTTTGGTTGGCACGTTTGTTGTGGTTATAATATTTAGTTTTCCAATTTCTTTTGTCATGCTTTATACAAAAAGAACTAAATAATTTTACGGGTTTGGTAAAATTTATTGACATCTTTTAATTCTAAATTTCTTTCAATTTCGAATACTGAAGATACCGTCGAGTTTTTAAAACATATCTGGTTTCTTCTTTTTTGTTTCTATCGTAAACGGAATTTTAATTTAAATTTTCTGGGTTGAAAAGTTTGAAGCAGTGATGCCAATACACATGTGCAACCAATATTAAACCAACAGTAACCAATAGTAAATTCTCTACAATAGACAGCTCTCTGGTCTCTGGTCGTAATCAGTGATGCCACAGCTCCCGATTTTTCGGTAGATCTATGGAATTACCGACTTAGTTCAATTTTTTACCAAAAACCGAAAGTCTTGAAAAAAAGCATAGACTAATAACGTCTGATCGACTGTTAAGTTTATTGGCGTCGATTGGTTTATTGTGTACTTATGGTCGTTTCATGGAAAAAATCATAATAACCAGCACAAATCTGAGTGGACAACTATTCGACAGTTCGTTAAGACCTCTTTCACACAAATGTACAATCGACACCATTGAAAATGTCCACCTAAAATAGGTTGGGTCATGAGAAAACGCTCAAAACTGCTTTCCTTGACAAGTCAGTGTACGCTGCGATGCCAAGTTGTCGTGTAATTTTTAAAATAACCCGCCAATTTCACCGGTTCTACAGTTTGCGGCAGACATCGTTAACGCATGCTTCGTAACATTACATTATGGCGATATGTATTTGATTTAAAAAGTTGTCGTCAATGTCAGCTAACAGAAAGGTCCGAAATTTTGATTTAAGCTATTCTTTGTAATTTTGACTAATTGAATAATCGATAATTCATAAAATCGACTGATTTAATCATATTTGAATGATTCGGTTTTGCATTATTATTTCCTTTCTTATAAATTTCAATATGTAATGCAAATTATCTGAGTTCATTTCGGAAGTTCTAGAATTCCTGCCAAGCAAATATTAATCAAGCATACGATGGATAATTTGGCTGGATCCAAGTATAACATATTTCCATGAATCGGTTTTAATTCTTATGTATATAAATAATTAGTTGTTTTATACATTTTCCAATTGTTTCATGGGAAATCACATCTATTGGACCATCGGATTTTACAGCTCAACGTTATTTCTTATCCGCCTACCTGCTTGGGGAGAGTGGTCATTGACATTTGAAGCGAAAAGCTTATATCATTGACTTTTTACTAGAGATAAATAATCAATGCTTATATCTATTGTTAAAGGTAAGGTAAAGTGTTTGGGAAAACCCATTAGTTCTAAAGAGTTTTGAAATTGTTGTAGTAGGCAAGTATATAAGGCCCTTCAAAACAAAATTTGGATTCAAATGTCTGGAAGTTCCTGTGATATTTGTATTTTGTCGTTGCTTTTTGTGTATTTTTATTTTAAAAATGGGTAGAAGATTAGGGCAAACAGAGTCCAGTTTGGAAAAGCGCGGAAAGATAGTTGGTGTGGCTCAATCTGGCATGAGTCCAACCCAAATTGCTCCATTGGTAGATTTATCGGTAAGTGGCAATTATTCGTAAAAAGTTATTGACTCTGGACATTTTTGTTTTCGAGTTGAATAGCATGAGTTATCATGAGGCCTGTAGTAAATTTGAATTGGAGAATTGTTAATGAATATGTATCTGCATGTTATAGGTTAAGCAAGTTAAAAGAAGTGCAGAAGTGCAGAAGTCCAGAAGTGCAGAAGTGTAGAATTGGGACCTCGTCCTCTAAAAACTGTTCGTCCAGGGGCGAGACGAGTTACCACAGTAGCAGAGGACGAGGTCATTTTGGAATGTGCCCAACAAGCCAGAGATATAGTGTATCGGGAGACTGGCACCCGATTTCAGGTGGCTCACATAAAACCAAATCAGCAGAGCGGGAGAATCAATGCAGGTTTTAATCTCCAGTTCTCAATCCTATTGAAACCTTTGGGCTCGGATGGTTCAAGACTGGCGAGACATAGGTTTTCATGGAATCCGTGAGCACAACATAGAGCAGTTGACAGCTCACGTGAGGGAGGTCTGGAGGGCTTTTGAGAACCAAAATATCTGCCATACCTTAGTAGGCTCAATGCGCAGAAGATTAGAAGCCTGCATTGCCGCAGATGGGCTTTATATAAAATATTAAATGCGTATGGTATGTAAACGACCTCTTTTACTATGATCTTTAAAAAAATATCTTTACATTATGGAATATTTGTATTTTAACGAAACGACAAAAAAGCCTGTTACAGATTTAATTACTAAATAATTTTCTTTCAGATTGCAAAGTAAATCGGCCAGTTCTCGGCCTATTGGGAAGGCCTTTAGCCGGTTGCAGTCCGGCACTACCCTGCGTGATTGAAAAAAGGGCCAGACGTTCCATTTGAAATGTATTTGTATTTACATGAAATTTAATTATTTTATATTTTTATATATTATGTTTAAATAAAAATATATTTAGATTTGAATTTGTTTCTCTTCTTTTACGGTTAAGGATTTCGTTTTCCGTCTGAAAAAGGATAACAGTAGATATGGGCTTTCCGTTTCAAATGTCAATGACCACTCTCCCCAAGCAGGTAGACAGATAAGAAATAAAGTTTAACTTTAAAATCGATGGTGCAATCTAAAATATCTAATTACTACCGTTGGCCTACTGAATTTTGATTCCAGTGTTATCATTTTATTGCGGAGAAAATCTGATGACAGTTTAAAAATAAATGTAACTTCGCATCAATAATACTAGCCTTTAAAAATGTTTACCCAATTTTCTTTTATATATATTTGAATAAAAATATATTTAGATTTTAATTTATTTTTGTGTTTTTACGGTAAAGTTTTCGTCTGAAAAATAACAACAGTAGATATGAGCTTTCCGCTTCAAATATCAATGACCACTCTCCCCAAGCAGGTAGGCAGATAAGAAATAACGTTGAGCTGTAAAATCCGATGGTCCAATAGATGTGATTTCCCATGAAACAATTGGAAAATGTATAAAACAACTAATTATTTATATACATAAGAATTAAAACCGATTCAAGGAAATATTTTATACTTGGATCCATCCAAATTATCCATCGTATGCTTGATTAATATTTGCTTGGCAGGAATTCTAGAACTTCCGAAATTAGCTCAGATAATTTGCATTACATATTGAAATTTATAAGAAAGGAAATAATAATGTAAAACTGAATCATTCAAATACGATTAACTAAATCAGTCGATTTTATGAATTATCGATTATTCAATTAGTCAAAATTACAAAGAATAGCTTAAATCAAAATTTCGGACCTTTCTGTTAGCTGACATTGACGACAACTTTTTAAATCAAATACATATCGCCATAATGTAATGTTACGAAGCATGCGTTAACGATGTCTGCCGCAAACTGTAGAACCGGTAAAATTGGCGGGTTATTTTAAAAATTGCACGGCAACTTGGCATCGCAGCGCACACTGACTTGTCAAGGAAAGCAGTTTTGAGCGTTTTCTCACGACCCAACCGATTTTAGGTGGACATTTTCAATGGTGTCGGGTGTACAGCACAGTAATTTTTTTCAACAGAGAGGTTTCTTTTGAATCCGTGTACAACTTCTAGGCGAATTGGTTTAATTTATTATTAATTTATTGCCTTTAGCAATTGATATTGTAACAAATATTATTATAATAAAAGTACGTGTGTCGAACTCAAAATTGGTCACCAATGCACATGCAGATTGGGACAGTATCGGACGCCACTTCGCTGACCTGTTCGAGTCAGGTAACTCAGGTATGTACATACCACTGCTTTGTAATGTTGACGTCCTTCCTACACAAGCGTATAGAGACAAATTATCATTTAATTCGTTGCGATCCTGGGCATGCGTGTTTCATTAATTTGTAGACTTATTATAAACCACAGGACTTCTTGCAACTAAAACTGTAGCGGAAAGTTTTACTAAGAAATACACGAATATTATAATTGCAACGAAACAAAATGAGGTGGAAGAAACAACTTAATAAAATGCTAGAAAAAACTTTATGAGTTTTGAGTTTTTTAATTTGTAGTAGAACTGGACCGATCCAAGATTTTTAAATATGGATATAATAACTTTCTGCATTGAAATTTAAAAATTAGTAATTGCTATAAAAATTATACTTTATTTTATTTAGATATCATTTCATTAAAAAAAAACTAATTATTATAATGAAAATACAAACAGCTAACTTGCAGTAAAAATAAATCTTTTCTACTTACTAAATTAGGTAGGTATTACCATTGACTTTTTTAGAGATAAATAATCAATGGTATTACTTATTCCAACAAAAATATGATAAAGAAGATACAAAAATATTAATCAATTATAGATCTTTTTTAGGGTGGCAGATGCCGAAAGCATCAGGTACTGTTTTAGAGGCTATTAAGTAACTAATAGCAATTATTTAAATTTGACTGTATTGATGGTTTCTTAATGATCCTTGCTTTCATCACAATTTTTTTTTGCTTTTCGTAAGGAAGCACTTTTACAAAATAGTTGTGCTTATCTGTGGAATTATTATAATTTTGTATAGCCATCAAAGTGGGTTTACTCGGTGCACATATTTTTGTAAAGCTTTTAACTGTTCAGTTCAATTAATATCAATGATTATTTCACAGACATAAGCTTTGAACATTTCGTTTTATTATATTCAAATCCTCCTGAGTTGTAATTCCTATTATTTCGGAATTGAAGGACTTTTCATTTTATGAATATATTTTTAACATGTTTTCTCAAATTTGAAGCGTTGGAAAAAGTTTTATCATATATTTTACAATGCACTAGTTTTGTTCATTCATGATCAATGAATATGTACCCACACGCTGTAACAGAACAGAGAACAAGAACACAAATTCCAATTTCGAACTGATTGATCACAGACTACGCATGCCCAGGATCGTAACGCATAAATGATAATTTGTCCCTATACGCTTGTTCCTTCCTACCCCATTTTTATTTTGAATTTACTACAATTTAAACTCACTTTGTACTGAGCAGTCACTGGAGTAAGTTGTACTATATTTTCTCTCTGTCCTACAAACATATCTTTGTCCTTACCAATCTCTAATAGCAACACCACGAGTTTTATTCAATCTTAATAATAATTATTAAAAGTTGCATATTAAATCAAATTAATTTAAAAAAAAACTATCGAAAAGCTCTGCTATCTACCGAAAAAGTTTCAATAATTCTACTGAAATTGGTTGGTGGCCCTTGGCAATCTGGCAGCACTGGGACTGTGCAGTCCACAAACATCAAGTGTCAAACGAACTCGTGCTTCAACATTATAAAAGTAATCATTACGTAATCAATAGTAAAATGCGAGATAATTGTTGAAGTAAGTGTCAGAATTTCCAGAATTAGTAACAATTAATTTCACAACCAAATTCTAAACAATTGAACCTCTAGACTTTTTATTGACACTTCTAAAGAGCGAAGTACTTCAGTATTTTACTCATTTGTTTATTTTTGGACCTCAATATACGTCTTTTAATAATTTTATGCGATCAAGGTACGTATTCGGATTAATTGACAAAGTTCCGTTGCAATCGCCTCTTTTTTTTTGTTTATTATTTTAGGTTAACTTAATTCTGAGCCGCTGGAGGAGGATGCCCAAAAACGAGCAGGTTTTAATTGTTACACTGTAAACACTGCGAATTCGTCGCATGTTGCTTTTTGTCACTTATACAACTGGACATTGTTCTAATTTATTTCATTACAATTTTTGTGCTCCTCTGTTTCATGATTTTATTTTGTTTCAGTTGCTGATAGACGCATGGTAGATTTAAAAAGAATCCATCCTAGCACTCCCGTTAAATGGCTGCTTACGTAAACCGCACAATTTCGTTGATGTCCGGGGATGGTCCTCACAACCGGTCTCCCATCCCTGCCAGCATGGTCGACTCCAGGACCACCAGACAATCTATTGATAACTCTCCTTTGCAGATCTTCGTTAAAGCTAAGAAGAAAATCAATGATATTTTCAATGAAATTGACTATTACGTCAAAGATGCCGTTGAGTATATGCACGGTTATTATTATGATTAATTGTGGAAACAAAACGTTAATACTTGTTTTACAGAAATTGATAAATTACCCGAAATTGTTGATGGAGCCAAAGTTAAGAAAACTGAGGAATTTGTGGGGAAAATCCACGGGATCCGGGATGTGCTTAGTCGAGATCACATGAAAGTCGCTTTTTTTGGCCGAACATCTAACGGGAAGAGTTCAGTTATTAACGCTATGTTACGCGACAAGATTTTACCTAGCGGCATTGGGCACACCACCAATTGTTTTTTGCAAGTAAGTATCGATTTTTCACTAACACATTTTAACTCTTTAAGACCCGATTTTAGCTCGCGAATTGTCAGCGGCATAAATTTGAACTTTGTGTTGCCGATTTGAGACTTTTTTGCATCCAGATTTGTGTCTGCTTGCAAGTTGTAATACTACGAATTTTTGCAATTTACAAAAGGTAAAATGATCCCTTCCACCCTCTTGAGGAAACTCTAGCAAATTGTAAATATTATCGCTTTAAAAGCGTATGGTAGGTTCAGTTTTTTTTTCTGAGTTGTGAAACAAATCGTTAAAAGAGTATAGGATATCATGACATTTAGTTAAAAAAAAAAAGAAAATACATTGTTTAGACAGATAGTTGATTTTTTTTTTCATGGAATTAAAGATTTTTCAATCTACTTTGCAATGACATATTCATTATTGCCTTCCGATAAGTAACATCATCATAATTAGTTATTTGCTTTTCGAAAAAATGATTGCAAATTTGGTGTAGCAAAGGAATCATTAATTTAGTGTATTTAACCGGCAGTTATTGAAATGAAATTACCTTCATTGCATAGCCTATAGTTTCTTGTTAATTATCTTTTTTTTATTTTGAAAATCGCATCAGTGATAGCAAAGTTGTGTTCGTATTAGCAAAATGTCGTCAAATTATTTTCGCTTTGACAATTCTATTAAAAGATTCCAATTAACTGGCATTAGGGAGAAGGGGGTCAATTTGAATAATATTTGCTGTACTGTTTCTAAAGATATTTTGATTGAATATTTGGCAATATTGGATATGAAAAATCGCAGTATCCAAATTATTTGGGCAGTATCGACGGAAAACATTACAATCAAATTTATTTCAATTGATGTTGGAGGATACGGCACAAATAACGATTGAGACCTTTTTGAGGCATCATCTATATAACATAGACTGGCTAACAAAACAATATTCCGGAAAACATGTATCTACAAAATCAAGCCCAACTGACTTTGCGTGCTGATAGGTATGGTATCCCATAAGCGTTGATCTAGGCGCTTTAACTCTGCGTTTGGTTCATACCACAGCGCCAGTTCTGCTTACCAAAAATGGCCCACTTGGCACTCTGATTCGAGTCTCGCGGCTTCATGCGTTCAAGCAAGCCGGAGATCTCACCCATTTAAAGTTTGAGAATAGATTGAGGCCGTTTCGACCCCAATGCCTCTAATCATTCGCTTTACCGGATGAAACTCGTACGCAACGAGCACCAGCTATCCTGAGGGAAACTTCGGAGGGAACCAGCTACTAGATGGTTCGATTAGTCTTTCGCCCCTATACCCAGTTCAGACAATCGATTTGCACGTCAGAATCGCTATGGACCTCCATCAGGGTTTCCCCTGACTGCGTCCTGATCAGACATAGTTCACCATCTTTCGGGTACCAGCGTGTACGCTCTTGGTGTGCCTCTTCTCGTGATGATCACTTGATTATTTAATGCGACCTTTTCCTCATCGCCAGTCAAGATCAAATGAGAGGAAAGAAAAATTTAATAAGAGGTTTTGTCGAGCGCATCGTGTTGTCAAAAATGCCTTCGGAATTTTAAGTCATAAATGGCGTGTGCTTCATAGATCTATTGAAGTTAAAAGTGACACAACGTTAGTTATTGTCAAAGCTATTTGTGTATTGCACAATTACCTGCGCTCTAAGAACTGTGGTGGTCGAAGAATAACAAATGCGTGTTTTGAAATATGTGAAAGATTTGTTTCATTTTTTAATTGACTGGCTAACCAACAGGAAAAGGAAATCGACTGTTCCTCAGTCTTCAGCTGATAAAAAAATTCGAGCTCGACAATTAAGAAAAGCCTTTGAGACATATTTAGCAACATCAACATCTTTATGTCCGACAGATTCTGAGATTTCTGCTGAACTTCCAACGGAACGAAATTATTAGCAAGATTGATGTGTAGTAATATACACACCGCTAGGCTGACAACCCACCTATTCAAAATATAATTTTGATTTAGTCTGCATTAAAATATTAATTTATGCCATCTAACGGAGAAGTCGATAAATATTTTGTGACATTAACTATCACCAAGAAGTTCCTTTGCTATAGTCTGTGGTCTGGACCTCGATAATTCGTTATTGAGGTCAAAGTAAGGAAACCCTTTCCTACCTGCCCCACTTTTAGAATTATTTTGTTTGAAATTTTCTTTTACATGTTTAATTTTGATCTGATTTTACACTGTGACTCTCAGACCAAACGACGATTAGACTAGTCCAGGTACCAGAATCTATTACCATTGACTTTTTACTTACAGATAAATAATCAATGTTATTACTTAAATCACAGGACACAATACTGCGGCGATAAAAGATTTCGGCGACTTGGGTAAGGACGGACACATACAATTTTTGCTTGTGAATTTAGTTCGTACTAGAGATGTGTCGTTCCGAAGTGATTAGTTTCAAAGGACCAAGTCCGCAGTCAGAACGACTCGGAGTCGTTCTTCATTTAAATCCGGACTCGTTCCTCGAGCTGAACTAAGCCGTAAACTATCAGAGACTCGTGAACTACTTGGAACTGTGTAACGTAACAGTGGACCGGACTCGACAGACTCTGACCACTCGGATACGTTCCCGTTCCAACCCAACGTTATTTTTAGCCCTCGTACAGACTCCAACCGTTCCAGCCTCCGGTCAGACTCTGACTCGTTTCATTTTCGACGAAAATGGAACTGATCCGAAAGAGTCGTTTCTCAGTCGGTCCGGGCCGATTGACTCCGAAGCCGGAATCTGATCGCCCATCTCTAGTTCGTACTAAATTTAATTCAGTTCAAGATTAAAACGATCTGATCCATACTGTTTTGTCCTTGTCCGTTACACTACGTGAACGTGGACACTTGCGTCGAATTTAGTGCATAGATATCGGTCCAAAGTCATGGTGCAAACGTAGTCTATAGCAAAACAATCCAAATTGAAATGATCGTTAAGTTTTTCCGCCTCCGCTAATTTTTTGTGCCACACAAGCTCTTTGAAAACTAATATTCTAAAAATGATTGTTTTCAAGGTTAAGGAGCACATCGGCATAACTAAGTTAAAGAGTAAAATTTCAGAAAATATTGTAATATTAATATTGTTTGATAGGTGGAAGGTTCTCCCACTGACGAGCCCTACTTGGTCTTGGAAGGTTCATCTGACCATTGCGCCGTCGAGTCTGTGGGTCAGCTTGCTCACGCTCTCTGCAAGGAAAAGCTCAACGAATCTCAACTGGTGCGAGTGTACTGGCCGCGAAACCGTTGTCTTTTGTTGAGAGATGACGTTGTTTTTGTTGACTCGCCAGGTGTCGACGTCACTCCCAACCTGGACGAGTGGATAGACAAACATTGTTTGGACGCCGACGTTTTCGTTTTAGTGGCCAACGCTGAATCCACCTTAATGGTTACGGTAATATTATCTATTTGGATGTTTCAATTTATTACTAAATTGTTTTCAGGAGAAAAATTTCTTTCATAAAGTATCAACGCGCCTTTCAAAACCCAATATTTTTATATTAAACAACCGATGGGACGCTTCTGCGTCGGAACCGGAGTTTTTGGATCAGGTAGGCGGTTTATGAAAGTTTAACAACACCTCAGTATTTGTTTGCATTGCATCGCTTATTGTTTTAAGTTCCCATATTGCCCACCCCGTTGTTCTTCATTTTCTGAGGTTTTAAATACTTTAAGTAGCGACCGTTAATATTAACATTTGAAATTAATACACTGCTACTCTTAGATAAGGCCTTCATAGTGAATTACCACTTAAATCCGTAAATGTTAAAACTCATTTTTACGAGAATAGTTCGTATTGGTTTGTCTTTATTGCCTCGTATTTTCACTACTGTAACAGCGAAGTCGGACTTGTCTTGAAGAGGAAATCTTACAATCCGCTTAAACGAGGAATTCGAACTAATTTGAAAAATTGTCTACTAGGTGGCGACTTACCTTATAATCCATTGGTTAGTAGACGACAATGTGAAACCCCGATGGTTGGTTGGTTGGTTGGGATGGCGTGGAAGTCGCACGTAGTTGCAGAACTTTGCATTAATATTGTGTGTTTGGTAGAACTGGCCAAATTATCTAATTAAATGACTAATTGGTCGTTTGATTGATAGGTTAGTTGATCATCCAATTAATCGATTAGAGATAGCAAATTATTCTATAATCAATTAATAGTAAAAATCTATTGTGAAATCTATAAATTGTCCAGTTCTACATTGCTTATGCCAGGATTATACAGGATTAGTCATAAATATAGGGCCAAGCTTTTATTAGACTGCGAAAAAATACTAACTGTTCATCAAATATAAGGCACATTCATTGCGGTTTCGCACCTGCCTCAGTTCTTTTTTCTCTTAAGTGGTATTACACCAACTTTAAGGTACGCACATAAAGAAAGCAGGTTGCCCGCTTACTGGTAACCGGCGCTTATAAGCGTTAATAATGAATGCATGCAAAACAATGCTCACGCACACAGAAAAAGCAGATCGGAATTGGGCTGATGCTGACACTCGGCGCCGACGTTTTACCGGAATGAATTTTCAATTCTTGGTCGTGGGTTGCCGGCGCTGGTTGATAATATTTCAGTACAAGTTCAATCAGTTAGTATAGACGTCGAAGTATTAATTGCTGTTATTTTTAACACCAAGTTTTGGTGAAGCTTACTTCAATTTTTTAGAAGAGAATGTATTAAAAATCATTCTCATATTTTGGAAAAATCGATCTTCGCGTTACTTTAATCACATGAATGGTGATTTTCGCCATAAGTTTTTCTATCCCGATTTATTGTGTGTGCTCCTTGCCTTCTTCAATGAAAGAATGTCATCTTCTCATGATGAACTTGACATGTTTCAGGGAGAGCACCTATGAAGAAATGAACAGGTTTAAGCATATTACCAGCGTTTATTGTGTGCCCCTTAAATTAAAAGTAGGCGCCGGTTTTCGGCGCTGACAACCAGCGCTGGCTTGGCTGCTTTCTTTATGTGCGTACCTTTAGGCAGGAAAAGCTGGGTTCCATACTTTTGGCTCACCCTGTATGCGTGTACCCGAACATAAACCACATGATGACTTAAGGTTGGAGTTGAACAAATTATCTCATTAATTGCTTACTTCTTGGAGTAATCGATTATTAAATTGTGGATTTTTTTTTCTTTATGAAAAAGTGTTTAGCAAAACTAGTGTTCTGGAGTTGCGCTAATAGGTTAGAATTAAACTGATTGCTCATTTGTACGAGTAAAATGATTAATTACTGGTACGTAAACAACCATTACGAGTCTAACTACTGTTTACATTAACTCCCTTTCTAAACAAATCACTGCCTTGTAGGATTTAGTTAAGAACCGTGTAACATTATATTAACTTATTAATCATTTTTATGTTAATTATGAAACAAAACGAAACTGAAAAATTAAGTGAGGCGAAAGTCGAGCAATGTCCATACTGAATTTAAACTTTTTTAAGTAGTGATTTTAGTTTTTTATTAACCTCGAAGGTGGAAAATACGGGATCTTTTATCATTTTTCACAGTTAAATTGTTTGGTTGCTTTTTAAGTCTTTTTTTCACGAAACTCTATGAATCATTCTGTTGTTTAATTAGATTTTTCTTACGTAAGCTTTGCAATGAGCAGGAAGAGGTGAGTTGATTGCGATTACACGATACTCGTGCTTATTAAAATCACTCAACTTACAATGTTTTTTTTATCTCTGCTAGGTCCGGAGACAGCACCAAGAGCGGGCCGTTGATTTTCTGGTTAAAGAACTTAAAGTTTGCTCACCTAAAGAAGCCGAAGAGCGAATCTTCTTCATTTCAGCCAAAGAAGCTCTTCAGGCTCGTCTAGCCGAACAGGGTCAACCTGTTTCGACACCTTTAACTGAAGGCTTCCAAACCAGATACTTTGAGTTTCAAGATTTTGAAAGAAAATTTGAAGAATGTATCTCCAAATCGGCCGTTAAAACTAAATTCGAACAACATTCGCAACGTGGAAAATATATAGCGAAGTGAGTTTTTAAATATTCACGTATTTAGTTAAAATAAAATCCGACTTATTACAGCGAACTACGCGAAATCTTAGACGATGTTTTCAACGACGCCCAGAAGTTGAAAGAAATCAAATTGCAGAAAAGGAAGGAAGTTACCGATAAAATCAATTACACTGAAGAACAATTGATTATAATAACTCAAGAAATGAAGCAGAAAATTCATCAAATGGTCGAAGACGTCGAGCAGAGAGTCTCGAAAGCTCTGAACGAAGAAATAAGAAGATTGAGTGGTTTGGTCGACGAGTTTAATTTACTCTTTCATCCCGATCCATTGGTGTTGAATGCTTATAAGAAAGAGTTGCATTTGCATGTTGAAACCGGTTTAGGCTCTAATCTGAGGGCGAGACTTTCGACCGCTCTGGCAATGAACATGGAAGCTAGTCAAAGAGAAATGACAGAGAGGATGGAGGGGTTGCTGCCCGAAAATCATAAGGCCACTTCCAGCAGCATTCTACCGAGGAGGCAACCCTTTGAGATTCTTTACCGTCTCAACTGCGATAATCTTTGCGCCGACTTCCACGAGGATTTAGAATTCAGGTAATTTTGTTGACGTCGCGCAGTTTCTTTTTTCTTTTTAGGAATTCACAAGATTCTGGAAGAAACATTCAGTTTCTGTCCCAAAAAATGAGTACTTAGCGCGTGGGTCATTCCATGGCCCACTGGCTCACTAAAAAACTGACTTGTGGCTAATCTTAAGTTAGCACGTCTCCTGAAAAAGACTATTTATTATCTCTGGAACTAACACTTCAATCTTTAACCTGTAAAACAAATCTTAATCCAAATTGAACAAGAAATTTGATAAAAAACAAAAGAATATCGAGAAAGTACACTGACATACTTTTTTTCTTGAAATAATTGAGATGTGACCCTATTGCACGCCATTAGTACTCGCCCCCAAATCAAAAATATCTTCATAAATCTGTCATTGGCAAGGAAAGTATGCATGTAGAATGTTCTAATCCAAGCTCTTTAATCAAAACTTTAACACCTCTTATCTTTTTTAGAAATCCAGATAGAGACATATAATATATAACTTTCTGAATCAGCACGGCTAGAAGAATCTACCGTTAAAGTTTGATCGATTAAAACTGAATCACCTTAAATATATACTTTTTTTTTCACATCCCTATTGCTGTTTCTAACTGTTTGTAATTATAACTAATGAAACGAGAAATGTTCATCTCTAAGGGTGTTGTCTTTTTAAAGATTTTCGTGGGGCATAACCAGTTTGATCCAGAGGTTCGCCGGCAGCGGTGCCAGCTTTCTCACTTTGAAAAACAAACGGGAGAGCCCTCAGAGTTCGGTCATCCCCTCTACTCCTGTGGACCAATTTGACAGTCATCTCATCTACAACACCCCGTCTCTCGACGATTGGTCAATAATATCACGTTTGGCCATCATGGGCGCTACTTCGCAGGGCACAATGGGTTGTCTCCTGGTTGCCGGTTTCCTCTTTAAAACTATCGGTTGGCGCGTCATCGCTGCTACCGGTGCTGTCTACAGTTGCCTTTACCTCTATGAACGTCTAACATGGACCAACAAAGCCAAAGAGAAATCGTTCAAAAAACAATACGTTAACCACGCAACTAGAAAATTGAAAATGATCGTCGATTTAACATCAGCCAATTGCAGCCATCAAGTACAACAAGAATTGAGTGGAACATTTGCTAGGTTATGTCATGTAGTCGATGAAGCTACTGGAGATATGGATAAACAGTTTAAAGAGTTGGAGAGGGAAGTGACAACGTTGGAGAATGCTGGCGGAAGAGCGAAAGTGTTGAGGAACAAGGCAAATTATTTGGCGCACGAATTGGAATTATTTGAAGACGCTTATCTTAAGATACACCATTGAGTTTTGTTATTATCTACTGTTTATAATTTGGAGATCAATTTGGGTCTTATTTATATAGTCTGAGTTTTTTTTCAGTCCAAAGAGGACGCGATCTTGCTATTTACACTGAGATTTTATTGTGAGTGATTAATCGTATTTGAGCAATTATCGCAGTTGCTGGCAACGTCGCGGCTAGGGAGTCTACATTGTTTTTTATATTAATAATCTTACCTTGTAATTTTTAATTTAAATAAACAAATTGTATTTATGCAACTACCGGCTAACCGGTTTTCTGATGTTTGTCCAGTTTTGAAGTTAGAAATATATTATAAATATAATTTTGAAAAAACAAACAGTAGTCGGGGGTTGATTGAGGGTAAATAATGTCGGTTTCTACTAATGACAACAAGTCGAAAACAAATTCAATAGCCTTCAAATCAGTGTAATATTGAGTAGGTTATTTAATAAAATTTTGTTAGTGTAAATAATATAAATAAACACTTTGTTGTTTTTACGTACAATTGTATAATTAACCTATTATCTACATTTTAATGTTACCAAGATAATTTTTCGGCTTTTTTGGACCACTTGTAGAACCCTCCGCGTTTTTTGAACATTGCTTCATCAAATCCGGAAAATTTTAGAGCGTTATCAACTCCTATGTCTAAAATTGATTTTGAGGGCACTTTCGAACCGGATGTGCAGTCTAAAAATCTCATCTAAAAAAGAACAATTAATTATCACCTAGTAATTGACTTTGTAGAATCTTACGTATTCATCTAAAATTAAATAACTGTTTTGCATCTTCTGGTTTGATTCCGGAACTAAACATTTGACGTCTTTGTGCCTTTCCAAAAAATATTTAAAAGATTCATCGTTAACGTAAAAACGTTCCGCGTTTCTTAAAGCATCGGGTCCCACGTTTTCGCCTTCAAGCAAAAGGCATTGAAACACTTTCCACCTGAAAATTAAAAATAGAGGGCGTTGGAATTAATCTCGAAGTAATTACCGAACTGGGTTGATTTTTTGAATATTTTCCACCATAGTCTCGTCATGATTATACGTGTTGACGACAGTATTGATTTTAAAGAGAACTTTGTTTTGTTCGCACCATCTTCTAACTTTCATTATCTGTTCTATGTGATTCTTGTTCTTGCCTTGACCACGCCCGATAGCCTGAGAAAAAAAGATGTTACTGGAACTGAAACTTTTCCCTCACTTACCTTATTGGTGTCTTCGTTGAAGGAATCACAGGATACAGCCATGATATCCACGTATTCACCAAACTCCTTGAACCACTTTTCAGTAATTAGCGAACCATTAGAAATTATTGTGACAGAAGGGAGTTGTAGGTCTTTCTTGCAAAATTTAACCATTTCACCTAGATGCCTACCGCGTTGGGGCAGAAACGGCTCGCCGCCACTGAAGTTAATTTTTTCCATACCTGAACCAAACGTTATAATTAGAATATTTAGTTATGAAAATCAACAACTCTTTGATGTTAAGGTGGGCATAAAGTTCGATAGTAAACAATAGAGAACACGCTGCTGAAGTTTTCGGTTACATACTTCGAATCTACAAAGTTGAATCATCGGTGATGATCCCATCTAAATACAAAAAAATATTTTTCAAACGCTTTTGATAAACTAAATGACTGGACAAAAGCGTACCATAAGAAAAAAATAAGGATGCGTGAGTGCGAGCGTAAGGGTATTACAATTTAGAAATTTATGGGATCATATTATGATTTCTCGCGCGGGGTCATACATTGTACTGTGTGGGGAGGGGACACTGCACACTAACAGAACACCTGCTGTATGATTGGTTGAAACTAACTGTAAAATATTGAGTCGTAGACGGTAGTACAAACAGCCCTTCATTACTTTTCCTCAAAAATTATTCACCCAATGGTAAGTAACCTTCGATAAATTCAAAAATATATTTTTCAAACTTAAAAAGCTACAATGCTCAAAAACAAGAGCGCGTAGGTAAATAGTAATTCGAAGTTTTTTTACGGTGTAAAAAAGGTTTCATTTTAGCAAATACAATGAAATATACAGCTACGTCTTCAGATACAAACAATTTTCGGGTCAAATTAAAGAGAAGGAGTGAACGTATGTAATCTGATGTTTCAGATTACAGTGAAAAAACTGTACCGGTACCGGTACATGTCGAGGCCGTAACCACAACGGGCGTTACGTCGCGTTCTGTTTATAAAATGTTTTTTCAGTTGCAATGTATTATGCAGAGCAGTCTGCGATTAAATGTTATTGAGAATAGTTGTGTATTTCGGCCTCTCAACTTTTCACGATTTTAATCAAAATCTTACACGTCCTGCAACATCTAAATTACTATTAACATTGTATATGGATTATAATAATCATACAACGCTATTAACAATTAAAAAAATGTAGGTAAAAAGTTTACTTTATATTTATTTGACGTTCAAATTGTGATGCAGAATTATATATATGACTAATCATAATAAAGAGAACTTTTTTTTTTTTTTGGAAATGTCCGCTTTTGCGTTGTTTTATGCTCAACTGCAGTTCTGAAAATTTGTCACCAGTTGATAACTTTTATTTGACTAGTTGCACAAAGTTTAATGCACAGTCAGTTTTTTGTCAGTACAGTTATTTCTTAAGCTTGCCGCATACCGAAATAGAATAGAAACTGATCGATTAAATAGTATTCTAGTATCCTTTAAACAATCGCAGATTGTCATGTATAATAAATACATTGCAACTTTTCATAAACAGGACGCAAGGTTATTACACCCGTTGTGGTTACGGCCTCAATTCGTCCCGGTACAGTTTTTTGACTGAAATCTCAAACATCACATTATACTATATTTTATAAATGTTGATTATAGTCCGAATAAGATCTTTAGAGAAAATAAAATTAGAAAAGTTGTCCGGAAAATTGGAGAATTCGGGATAAACTGAAAGTGCTTTTTTCTATGAAATTTTTGTATGAACTCAAGATCATGACTCTATTCGAACGATGGATATGCGTAATTCTATTCTTTTGTTTGATATGGCACTGGAAAAGTTTTCAGAAAAAAATAGAGACAATTATAAATCGCTAACAAATTCTAACAAAAAAGTTGCTGATTTAAAAATATTCATATATATTATTAACTACTCTAACATGACGTAGGCGTAAACCAATTACAATTTGGTTACGCTGGCAATGGTGCTAGTTTTATAACTTTTAATATTGTAATTAAAGTTTCTTTAATTGGTACAATTACAATGTACTATTTTTTATTATGAATTATTGATTCTTATGTTATTTAAACGATAGCTTATTTACGATTTTGCATTTAGTAATATATTAATGAACAGGGACAGGTAACAAATTAGATAAACATCAACAAATGAACCAAAAAAATTTACACTTTTGCTAGCAATATGATTTACTTACAATTGAAGACAATTAATAATAATTAATTGACTAATTAGTAATGATCTTTATGATTAATTTAGACTCATCCCACCTATATTTCTATATGAGGTATCTTATTGAACATGAATATAGAGATTTGAAAACCTTCGACTTAGTTGTAATGTTATAATTTTCATATTTTCGGAGATATAATGAGGAATTAAATTTATTGATAGAAAATTGAATTTTAATATAGTAGCGTAAGAAGTCTATCTGGTCTTTAAGTTTCTCTTTTCTGATTTCTGATCCCCTTTTTCTCTTGTTTAATTAATTTGCTGTTTATCGAGTAGCATGTAGCTCCAGTTCAAATAAATCATGTGTACTTCGATACCAACGACTGATCCTCCTGGTTATCTGCTTGTAGAGGAATATTATTCAATTTGTCGTGTGTAACATTATAACAAACTAAATTTACTTTTTTTTCCTTAATTTGCTTAGCTTAAAAGTAAAATTTGTTATACGAAAGAAGAAAAAACAAATTGAAAACATCGCGCCACAGAGTCTAGTATTCTAAATTTTAATATTCTAGAATTTCTGAATAATTACACAAATTGCAGCAAAAAAAATTATATTAAATACGTTTCGCGTTTCGAAATTAAAGATGATTGCTAACAACAATATTATTAATATTTTATCTGCACTTGACGCATGCTTACATGCGAGTTGAAGCCATAACATAAGATTATGATGTGCTGAAACTATATCATTTATTTCATTCCTCACTACATTCTATTAAAAATAATAGACCATGCGGTAATTTATGAAGGACAATCTTCATACGATTAGGGATATTTTGTTCTTTCAAATTTAAGAGAACTCATGATTATTCTTATTCTTCCCATTTACTTAAGTAAAGAGATTATTTTGAATAAAAAAACCTTCAGTAAGCATTTTGGTAATTAAAATAAACAAAAGTTGCAACACTTATAATTAGTAGAATATTTTTACTTAGATTAGTAATGCACATACAAAATTATGGCGGTATGAAAGGAAAAAGCAAGCTCTTACCTGCATCTTTGAGCATTTTCAGACCCTTCTTGGTCTGGGGCAATTCAAGCATAAAGGATGTTTTTGCAGTATGAAAGCAAAATCCGCAGTCATAGTTACACTTTCTGGTGAAGTGATAATTTACACTTTTGGGACTTATTTTATCACAAGCAATTTTCTCGATCTTATGGCTCTTTTTCGTAATTTTCTCGCACACATATAAAAATAATAGACCGAGCATCCAATAAACAAAGGAAAATTTGTCGATTTCAACAAATTCTAGCAAAATCATTTTTAAATCAACGATTTAGTTTACGATCACTCGAAATTTCTGCTGAGTTTGTCGGAAACTGAAGCGTTTTATAATTAAAATAGTGTACCTGGGTTTCCCCCCTGTTTGTGAAAAGTTACAAATAACATTGATGCGCAAGTGCTGAAAGTTTATGAATAGGCAACATATAAAACGTATATCGCAGTAAAATTTGACGCGCAGTTGGGGAACTACAGTTGCTCTGTATCGAATCGGTTGCTTAGAAATAACTATGGGGATCCCTGGATTAAAATAATTATGGGAATCCCTTAATAAAAATAAAACCAACGTCATCATAATAATGTATTTATGGTCTAGATTTTGTACTAAATATAAATAAGTACCCTATATAAAAATACACTCTACACACAGTTTATACAGTTTCAACATTGTTTGTAATCTACACTGATCTAGGGATTGTTTTTGGTGACCAGTAAAGAATTAACGTAGAATTCGAAACGATATCGATGGGTCGGTATATTGCACACATTACCTGGAAATTTGAAGAACCGGTTAGATTGTGCAATGAAACGATCACAATTTATAGGCCAAAGTTACAGAAGATGTCTGGTGGGTTGTATACTTACGATAATATAGTAACACCAATTTTGCTTAATAAATTTTATAATTATAGGTATATCACAAAAGTACATTTGACTGTACCACACATAATTTGTTCCGCTTGGAAAAACTAAAACAATTACGTTTGACTTCAGGAAAAATACGGTCGATTAATGTTATTTACAGTCTTATCAGCTAATCTCGCTCTACACTAAACGCACTTAATCAAAGTTATTTGTCTTTATGTTGTCGAAACAGAAATGCTGCTACTCTTCGGGTATAAATAATGTAATTTACATATACACAATAAATACGACGCATACAAAATTAGAAATCGAATAAATTAGTGACTGACATTCGAGCGTTCGCTCAAACTTGTCTGACTTCCAACTGGACCATTATTTCGTCGTTTGCCTTGAAGTTTTCCTCGGTGTTCTCGTCTATCGAACAACTCACAGAGCTGCTCGTCGTGCTGAATTCGTCCAGAAAATCGAAACTGGCCACCGCCTCCATCTCCTTTTCGCCGTAACGGACGAAGAAGTCCGGACGGCCGATGATGGTGGGGCGTGCAGATGTCAGCGACGCCCTCACCACCGCCAATTCGGGACGTGTGGCATTGGCTGGAAGCATTGTTGGGGTAAGATCAAACCGCCGTCTCCGTGATGGGTGTGCAGGGTGCCGAAGTCGAAGCTTGAAATCCCCAACATTTGTACAGTTCGCTCAGCTGAAACGGGATTTGTTTATTGGCCACACTTTCGACTATTTCAAATCAAACCGATGATTAGTTTTGGCAATAAACAAATCCCTGAACAGAGTGGCCAACACAACTCTTCCGCTAAGGAAGTAGCAAAAAAAGAAACGTACGCCTCTAAATTAATTTCGTGGCGCTATTAGCGTTTTCCGCAGCGAAACAGCAACGTTGAGCCTCCCACAAGTAAAAATCATAACAACAAATTGTTCAATTAGTATTGATTACTAAAACTACGAACTATACATAAGGAATTATGGCAAGAGAATTATGTAATTCTTCTTTGATAGGTTCTAATTCATTCAAGGATTTTATTAAATGACCAAATTTTGGAGGTTTTGGTAACATAACGAATTCATTCAGCTGAACGGACTAATACATGTTAGGGTCTCAAACTTATTGGTCATTACGTTGTAATGAAATTTCTAGGTAGTGTCTACTTCAGCAAGCTATTGCATGCGGGTCGTTGGTGAAAAAATAGATGACAAAATTTAAAAAAAAAAAAAACACAAATGAAAGGATTCTAGTTGAAATTCTATTGACATGGGTTTGATTCAAAGAGTAATGGTGCTACTTGAACAACGAAGCCATTAATACCTTTCTTCTGTCGGTGAAATCTGTGTATCCTATGCAGATGTCCATAGTCAGGTGGGTCTTCAGTGGAATCACTGGCAACGCTCCCGCCACAGGATGACGTGGGGGAGGAATCACTGGAGACAGAAGCCATCATCACATCCAGTAAGTTGGCTCTGGCCTGAAAAAAACATCTCGTTTGATAGCGTTTAAAGCAATCGCGAATACCGATAAGATTTACTTAGGAATCAACAGAACCGTAATTATAGGTTGCTGGGGAAATTTCGCAATTAAAATATCGACATTATATTAGCAAGGTTTCCATAGCATCCCTTAGTTGCAATCAGCGCAGCCTTCATACATATATCTTCGATAATCTTAAAGAAAGCTGTATTACCGACTTTTAAGTAGTGAAGAGTTCAAATAAGTGATAAGAGTTTCCCAAATTGTAAATGCTATCAATTAGGTGGTCATAATTAATAAAGAAAACATAGAAAGTTCAAAAATGGAAACGTTATCGGAGAGTAATCAAGTCTGCTCAATTGTATAAGCCAAATCGTTTAAATAGATACTTTAGACTGTAGTGACGTGACTATATGAACAATTTTTCTTCAGTTTGTCTAATATCGGTGGTTCTATCATTTGAAAAACAATTAAATCTCTTCAGTCGTAGATGGAAAATGGTCATTAGCATACTTTAGACTGTATTGAAGTAATTATATAAAACAAAATTATTGCGTTCGGGTAAAGGAAACTGTAATATCAACCGCTTCATTCAAAATTGGAAAAAGGAAAAAAATCTAGCATTCTTCTCACCTTGGGATCAGTCAAGTCGATGTCCCTTTCGACATGCACCCACCCCGTCGGTTTGCACCCTTGATCCAGCCGGGGACTGCCGCCGCCCCGTTCTCCTTGTTCCTGACTACTCGCACACTCATCGCCATTTTTAATCATTCGATTCAATTCGTCGATAACATCCTTGGAGGTTGCCCTCTCGTGAAAACTAACCGCCCTATGCGGAGGTCCATCGATAATATTGCTAATAACACCGGAAGAACACTGAGGCAACCGCTCTGAAGTAATCAAATGTTGTGGTTGTACATCCTGTTTCACTTTCACGATCTTCTCCTTCTGTAATCCCGTCGTTCTCGTTCTTTTATGAGGAATTTTGCTCTTTGGTAATTTCGTTTCATGACTATTCTCCAGTTTCTTTGCCGGACTTACAGGAATTTTTGACGCGCTCTGTTTCCTTCGAGGTATCTTTGAAACCACAGTATCCGGTGTGCTGACGCTCGACGTCAACGATTCGCAAGCATCACTGCAAGTCGTATCACTAGATTTAGTTAAATCACTTTCTTTAATTTCAGTCACGCTATCGGTTAAACCGGTCTGATAGTCCGTTGATGCGATCTCGACACTAATACTGCTACAAATATCAACGGGACGTTCGCTGATATTCGAACAGTTTTCACTTTCAACATCGAGAGGCGTCACTAAACACACTTCATCCGCGTATGCGATGTTTTGTTTGATTTCGTCCTTAAGACTGTTCTGCTCGTTCAAAGTATATTCTTTGCACAATTGTTTTAGTGTAACGTAATTTTCGTCTATGTCGGATTTCGGAGATTCTGTTTTAATTAGGCAAGTGTCGCTGTCGCAAATTTTTAAGTCACCTAGACGTTGAGGAGGTCCCTCGATGTTGAACTCTTTAGTTATGTCATTCACTGAACAGGGACGCGATGAACAGTCCTTGTGTTCGCGAGAATTTACGTATTTTTGTTGCTCTGCAATGAAAGTTAGAACGTTGTGCAGCGCCGCCTCGCGGTGGTCCCCGTTTTCGCTCAGGGCGCCGCCAAGGCTTCTGGAAGACGTGGATGCTAGGCTTTTGGTGCTTTCAAACTTCACCAATCTAAAAAGTGTATGCAGTTATAGTAAGAAGTTGCAACATTTAATACAATACATAGTTACAGAAAATTAAATTTACTAAGAGAGAACGGAATTTAGGGCCATTTCATTATGCTAATTTTATGGTCCACTAACTGCCTGGTTCTGTGCAAATTTATAACGCCATGTAAAAATAATGAAGAAATATAATATTACTGATTAATTTCTTTTTCTGATTTCCACTGCTGCAAATGGAATAGAATGTATGATGTGCAGCAAACTATTTAGGCTTCAGTAGCAAGATTAACAGACAGAAAACTGATTTCTTATTATGTCATAATAATAATAATATCTATATCGTTAATGTAGGTATATATCGAGTGATTTAAACAAACCAGACTATAGGGATTTAACATGGAAAATCAGAAAATTGTAATTTCCTACTTCCAATCTTAATTTATTTAAAAAAAATAATTTTATTTATTAAAAGCCATTTTTCTACTTACGTGATGGCGTAAAGCATATAAAAAATTTAACGGATAATTAAGAAAATGTGTCTTATTTATTTATCTATCAAAAATGAAGTGTGTCGAAGCTGCACGGTACTAATTTTGTTTTAGCGGTTGGGGTTCAAATCCTCCTTTAAAAAAATATTTTTTTTCTGGTAACTAACTATTTACGGTCAAGCTTATTCATATTTTTTTGATTTTTCATCTTTTGTGATTAATGAACAATATTAGCGTCGAATTGATTGAGAATTAAACTTAGTTTTTCCAACGTCAGTTAACAGTCACCTCAAATTTAATTATTATTAATAATAAATATTTATTATCAATAATAATAAACTGAATTTTAAATATTAATAAATTTGGTTAAAGAAAACTTGTTCCCAGAAAAAGAAATGAGATGTATCAAGCGGGAACTGAACCATTTAAATTCCGATCACTGATGCAAACCAAATCCGTTACCATGCCATTACGACACGTCTCTTGCGGGTTGAATGGAACAGTTTAAAAGGATACAACGGCCTTTCAAATTAATAAATCGTATGTCCGTAATTATCCGTTAAATTACTTACATGCACTTGCACCATCACCTATGTAGAAAAATATTCCCTATTAGATATACCGGGTGATTCAGGCGACGCGGACCATAGGGATTTAACATGGGAAATCAGAAAACTGCAATTTCCTGCTCCCCATTTCAATTTATTATAAAATATGTAATTCCATCTCATAGAGCATACTTTTCTGCTTACGTGAAGGTGTAAGTGCATGTAATTACTTTAACGGATAATGAGAAAAATCATTTTTATTAATTTCAAGGGCAGCAGTGTCCTTTTAAACCCTGCCATTTAAAGCCAGGCAAAAGCCGTATCGTAGTCGTATGGTTACGACTTTGATTTGCAAAATCAGTAATCCAAATTGCAAAGGTTCAATTCCCGTTTGATACATCATACTTTTTTTTCTGGGAACAAGTTTTTTTAACGAAGTTTATTAACATTTAAAATTTAGTTTATTGTTATTATTCAAAAAAATAATTTATTATCAATAATGACTAAATTAGGGGTGGCAGTTAATTGTCGATGGAAAGACTAGCAGTTTAATCCTCAATAAATTACACGTTAAAGCTGTTTATTAATTAGAAATGATGAAAAAACAAAGAATTATGAATAAGTTTGATCGTAGATAGAAAGTTCTTAAAAAAATTTTTTTTTCAAAAGGTGGATTTGAACCCCGACCCCCGAGTTTTAAAACAACATAATTACCGTGCGGCTACGAAGCACTTGATTTTTTTTGGAAAATGGAGCGCATCACAACTTAAACCATAATTTTTCAAATTATTTTTTATAAATAAAACTTATTTTCTTAATTATCCTTTAAATTAGTCACATGAGTTGCACCATCACGTGAGCAGAAAAATAGCCTTTACTAGATACAATATTATTTTTTTAAACAAGTTGAAATGGGGAGCAGGAAATTACAATTTTATGATTTCCCATGTTAAATCCCTATGGTCCGGGTCGTCTGAATCACCCGGTATATATTTTTAAATTTATTGAAGTGAGGAAAAGGAAATTACAATTCTCCTATTTCCCTTGTTAATTCTCTATGACCCGGTTTGCTTGAATCATCCAGTATATGTATATAATAAAACATATATGTTAATATTAATATTTAGTATATTACTGTTACTTTTATAGCAAAGAATAGTGATCTTCTAAAGAGATGCCGATCAAGACAAATTATTTTGCGACAGAGAAGTCAGAATTCACAAAATCCATCGTTCACTGTTGGGCAGATTCATTCTAAATCCCGAAGGAAACGCGCTCAGATTGACTTATAGCCAAGACGAATGCATGAACGAAAGCATTACCATTGATTATTTATCTCTATAAGTAAAAAGTCAATGGCATTACGTAATAAAATGTAGCAATACACTTTAAATAAAAAACTGTCTATAGATTTTTAAATAATTGCTAAAAAATAGCACAAACGAGTACATGCCAGATAAATGAGAGTTGTAATTTTTCGTGGTCACCGGATTTGATTTTAAAACTTCCAAGGAACGGACCGGAGTGTCGTCTCTTTTCTAAGATATCTCACCTTTGGACATGATCCAGAAATTTCAGTTAGAAGTATCCTTACCTGTAAAAATCCCGTGTAAAATCAGTCCCTACTGCTGGCAGCTCCCCAGTGTCGTCACTGCATCCGCTGAGAGCCGCCGACGACCTCTTTGAACAAGTCTCTGGTTCATGTGAGTTGCAGCAATCTGAACCGCTCGACCAGCTGTTATCGGGAGAAATTTGGTTCATGACCGCGTAAGGCCAAGGTTTTTCGTTATGTCCAGCTGAATTGTCCATTAATAACGTTACCAGTTCTCGTCCTTCTTTATCCATCATATAACTGGAGTCGTTCCAGAGGCATTCGTTGGAATCTTCCTCCAATTCCAGAGCGTTATTCTCCTGAATACTGGGCAACGTCGATATCGAGATTTGACCGGGAGTGAGCGCGTCCATTCTTTTGAATTGTTCTCTAAGATCGTCGTTAGAGAGACTCAAACTCCAGTCTTCGAGTTCCGCACGATCATATTCAAGTTCCAACATGTCTCGGTGTTGTTGTTGGAGCGCCGATCTTGTTTCATCAAGACGTAACCATTGTTGAATATATTCGGCGTCCCACGTAGTGCATTCTAAACGTTCTTCAGCAGCGCTCGACCAGGAGAGCGGCGAAGTCTTGTCATCACAAAATTCTAAATTCGTGTTACCTAAAACATAATTAGATAATTCGTTAGCTATTCTCTGGCAAGTCAATTTACCCCACAAAGTGCTGGTAGCTCTTGCTCTCCTCAATGGATTGCTTTCGGTGATATCCAGGAGGAAAATCGAGGGACTGCTGGATATTGGAGAGCTAAAACTGTAGCAAGGACTTGGTGCTGTTGTTATTTTGATGCAAAGGTGCGAATCGGAAAAACTCCTCATAATGTGTTGAAAAGGCAACATGTCTTTGCCAGGAGGATAACTATTTCTGAAAAATAAGCAGTTATAAATCACTCTTGAAAATAGTGATTAATTACCTTGGTTTGAGATTGAGGAGGTTAAAGGGAATGTAGAGAATGTCGGGATCTTTATTGTCGGTAACGAGAAGGCGCGTTTCGGCAATATCAGTTTCGTCGGTGGCTTCTTTTAGATCTTCGAGACCGCGGTTGGGGATGGCTTCGCCTGAACCTCTAGTCAGGTCAGTTTGGACATCCGAGGACATAGTCGAGTAACCCTCGTCGCGGTTTCCGCTCTCCGGAGACTCGTTGCCGGTCGTCTCCTCTTCACTCTTAGAACTGCCTTGGGCTGAAATATTTACTGTTTTTTGCATCACCAAATGTCATCACTTTGATGCGTAATAAAAACAGATGTCTTAAACACACATTTTTGAAATTTGCTCCAACATGACTACGTCTAGAAGATACTTAACGTATATAAAAAGAAAATTTGTTTTAAATAAAAAAAATGTCACTCTCATTGTGATAATTGTAGTAATTTTATAGTCGATCCACAAAGACAATACGGTTATTATGGGCGCAATTTATGTCCAAGAGACCGCCACAACTCGTCAAGAAGCATATTATTTTTATTAATTTTTGTTATGATTTAGTCAGACACCACTACTGACAGTCACCAATGTGGAGTATTTTCAATTCAGAGCAAAAACGAAGAGATTGTTAAACTGAATGTAATAGTAGAAACACTATGGTTCTACACTAACCGAGAACAGGTCTACTTCTGCGATACTTGGCCGCCTGCAAGATTGGTAAGTGTAGATTCAACGAAACAGGCCTCTGCGGAGGAACCCAAAGAGCCGAATCGACAGCACTGAGCGCTTCCAGCAGTTTCTTAGGGGTCACTTCCGTTCCCTTCAATTCCGTCCATAATTTCGTCAACACTTGGTGCCTTTTTTTGTCCTCAAGCGACAATCTGGTATCTGCAGATTCAACAGGTCAACTCCCGAACGTTTTGATTTTCAAACCAAAACTCACCTAGAATCTCAGAAGTGGCCGATAATCGCCTGTCGAAATACGAAATCGCAACTTCGTTATCGCGTGGACTTTCTTCCAAAGCTTCTGAATTGAAAGAATTGCAATGTCTGAAGTCAACGGCGGGGTATGAAGCGACGTTGCTGTCGTCAGGAGTGGATGGTTTAGTGACAGTTTCTGGATCTGACAATGAGGGGGCGGGAGTGTCTCCTCGTAACTGGTGAACGAGCATAGAAGTTAAGGCTCGATTTTGAGATTCCAGTTCGTGTATCCTGTTGTTCAGAACGCTGACTTCTTCGCGTAAGCCCTGTTATATAAAAAATAAAATAAAAAACAATATTTTTTTTTAGCAGAAGTTACTTTTTGGGCTAGCAAGGCTCTGACGACCTGGTTGGCAACGTCGTCCAAACAACGTTCGTATTGCTTGCGGGATTCCTCGGCATGACGGTGGAGAGCAGCGGCGTGGGCTTGCAAGATCTCCTCGGGATTAGATTCGTTTCCCACTTGTGCTAGTTGCTGGCGCAGTGTCGAGATCTCATTATTGAGGCGACTTATAGTAGTTTGGTATTGCTGGCAGCGGTTCTGCAAAGAAAAACTTCTTAAAACCATTCAACAAATGAGAATTGAAGTACTGTTATAAAATAGCATAATTGAAGTTCTTTACTTCATGAGGAACTTTGGCTGTAACTTAGCGATTTCCTGCGCCGTCAATTCTAGTATAAAACTGGAGATTTAACATTGATCCGTCCAATTAAAAGCCAATAAAACAAGCTTCATCACAACTGAAAGTCGTTAAATCCAAAATAAAAACGTCTTGTCAACATTAACGATGCGTCAGTTGCCATGGAATCGCTTCCATTGTTGCAGCTTGAACCATCAATCAAGATGAGGTCAAGCGTGGGGAACAAATGGACAATTTTCGAACATACTTTAACTCTTGTCAAATGCTTACAAAATTCTCCTTCCACAAAGCCAAAAATACATCTTAGACTCCGTAATTTCGAAATATTTTTTTATTCTCAGCTGCGCAATGTAGCAGATTTGTTATGTGCTGAATTATTTTTCATAATGTATGTAATATACAGAGATTGCATAAATTTATATGCTAATTATAGACAGATCCAACTTTTGTTACTATTTTCTGAAAGATTCTTCTGCCCCATAATTCGAACTGGTGTAATGTTGAAGCAAATGCGTATTTTGTCGTTATTGACAGTGATACTAGGGGAATTCTGAAGTTTGCATTGAAAGAAATTATTAGAATTGTGTCTAAGATATGTGCTAAGAGATTACGATTTTCTCAATTATCTTAATTCTTACCATTGCGATTTTATATTTGTAGTTTATATCCTATATATGCTACATCATATACTTGAAGAATATTCTATATGCATTAGATATGTGTAACAAACTACATTCATGCTGTTGTTTCTCTATAGACGTATTTTCGAGGTGCGAATATATTTAAGAGTTCAATAAAATCGAAGCAAAATTGGACCCTGAGAGTGAAAGATCACATGATAAACGAGGATTATCTGCCTGACATATTTCACGAAGGTGTTTTAGAGAAAACGCTAATTGGTAGCGATGCTTTTGATATCGAAAATATCCTGAATAACCTGAAAGTGCCTTTATAACAGTTTATTTCTGCAACAGTAAGTACTTCAATGGGACCAACAATAGCTCGAAAAAACAACAACAACCATTATGAAGATTTGGTCGCAAGTGCAAACACAGAAATCACATTACTAATAAATATACGTACCTTTGGATAAAAACTATAAAAAATGTTTTGACTCTCTCAGCGTGTCAAACGAGATATTGTTGGAATTTCATGCTATTCAAGAATGTTGAATTTAAAGTCACTTGAGGTGAAATTTTTCGCCAACTATGTATTTTTGTATTACACACAATCAATCACTTCTTCCTTTTGGTACTTTACTTCAGAGACCCACATAGTCTCGCAGCCTCTTCCATTTCCCAACGCTGTTATAGTTTATTTTTGGTGCCAAAAGAATCGACTCCCATACGGACCATCCGATCATCACCAAACCCCCCAATATAAACTAAGGGATGCGACAAATACAAATATTTTGTTTTATTGTTATACTTAACGCAATATACCAAATATAAGTATGAAAAACCTAGCAACGATTGACAAGAAATTCCAAAGGTAGGTAACGGTTAAGACCTGTGAATAAGAAACCCAAAATAATAATAACCCTAATTTCTGTGTGATTTCGAAATACAATAAAGTTCTCTATTATTAAATTTTCCTGGCACACGCAATTTTAAAAGTTGACATGAAAATAAAGTAAAAAAATAAATAATAGTACTAGGGATACGATAGGAAAAATTCATAGTTGGATTAAAAAAGATCCTAAAAAGGAAAAGCAAGCTATGGAATTTAGGATAGAATTTGGCCCTTCTCTTTGTACATTAGACTTTCAACATTCGTTACATAAAAGAAGAGAATCAGAGTCAAAGCAGGAGCAACAGTTTGATCAAAACAACGCTGTTCACTACCGTCTATTCTTCTTAAAAACATTAGGAAGGAATAGAGTTCATATTGGGTAGTGTATATAACAACCGCTACAGGTTTAAATATCCTAAACAGAAGAGATTCACTTTCTTAAAATCGAGAAATGTAATGCTGTATTATGCTTTAATAAAAATAATCATTGTTTTAAGAACCTACACTACCAATAAATATTTTTTTGATTTTAGTATTAACTGTTCTGTTATTTGCTTGGAAGGTGTGCCAAACATAACATGTTTAGTAGAACTGGTAAATGGTATCGAACTCATAATTTTTTTCTAAAGCCTGGAAATAGAATTATGTTTTCTTATATTAATAAGCATCAAGTTATGTGAATCACACTTTTAAATTAGAAATAAAGACTGCGCAGTTAAGGGTTAAGTCCCCAACTAGGGAGTCAATCTTTTATTCAACTGCAACAGTATAAAAATGAACCATCAGAAGCTAGAAAATCACTCATAAAAAAGTGATAGAAAAACAAAACTGCGAGAAGGAGAAGAGTAGAGAAAAAATTCTCAGAGAAATTAAGAATAACAGTAACAAATAAATTATTATTGGCTGTAATTAAAGCTTTCTTCCAAAACTAGCCCTATTCACTAGTTTCTGCTTTGCAATAGTTACGGCACCGCCATCTATCCTTCAAACGCTTGATACCGTGTTCGCGACCTGAGTCACCAGATCGCCTTGCCTGGGGTCTGACACAACACCCGATAACGATACTGCACCAGATTAAGGGCCATGCAAACACGAAAAGGGAGGCTTTCGAAGGTACAGCCCCCAAACTCGGCCGGACCGGCGGTTGTCTGAATATCGATTCATGGGGACTTTCCCGTTTCCACTACTAAAGGTATGGGAAATACAACCGAATCATGCACAAACACACATGGTCTCCCCTCATTAGACCCCACATCGCGCCCCTGTGCATACTTTGGTGCAGTTAATACCCGAACATCTGAAACAGTCCAAACACGACACCGGAGTATTAGCGCGTAACGCGGCGCTTATCCAGCAGTGGAGCGATATGTTTATTGGAATATACACCACGTATTAGGTACACTTCCGGGGATTAACCGGAAAACCGCTGTAGTTACAAGATAATTCCCAATTCGAATGAGTAACCTCACCAGTCAATGAAGAAACAGAAACAAAGACGTTGCCATGCTTGCTAGTATTGTAAAAAAAAACATTTTTTTTAGAAAACTTATGGGTATGTTACTTGTATGTATCTACCGGTGTATGATCATTTCCATAATCCATACACAATGCTTGTACATAATAAGAATAAAGATTATTTTAGCGCCAAAACTAGAGTTGTACAATTATAAAATGATGAAATAATTACTTAGTAGTCAGAATTACATTTTAAGAAAATTTGACAACAACGCTGTTTCGGGTGTTACTCGATCCGCTCAACTTGATTGCTGCAAAGCAGTCAAGTGATCGAGTCGCTAAAGTAAACAAGTCCTACTTACAATTGCATTTCTCTCATGATTATGCCCTTATTAAATATGTCAAGAGTATGTAAGAGTTGAATTTTGAAGTTCTGACCATAATGATTAAAAAATAAAAATAATAGACGGTTCGAGTGGTGGTGGCAATAAAACGGGAAAGGCGTTAAATTTAGAAGTTCTGAAGCCCACCGAGCGGAAATCGCGTCCTTATTGTAACCGTTACTTCCTTATCATTGCCCTTGCCGCAACCCAACCGTTGCGTTCATCATCTCGGCTAAACAACTCGAGTTTAATTGTTCGAGTACGAGATAGCGGAAGTAATGTCACGCGTGTATATGTGTGTTTAGTATGTGTGCGCGCACCCTCGGATTAATAATGTGTTCACATCGTTTCTGCGTGCGTGTGACGCTTTTTGTAAACGAATTAATGCGGGCGCAGTGCCGTTATGGCCGAGACTAATCAACGGGGGTGGCGTTTTAGCTGAATAGTTGGTAACTCGGCAGCAATTTACAATTTAAACTCGCATTACCGGGCGTGTTGCGAGACACGGGTGAAGTCGTCGGGGTGCAAAAGTTTCGGAGCCTTAACTCCTGAATATTCAGGGACATGCAGAAGTCAGGGGGACGGACAGCGGTCGTGCCGATCAAACCTGGAGAATTATGCACAATCACTTGTAAAAGTCAATCTGTCAACTGTTGTTGGCGTTGAGGCGTTGGAGAGAAAGTGGAGATGGGCAAAAAGGGAGAAAAACTCAAAGGATCATTTCCTGGTTAATATATTTTGCTATGGGGAGATAAAAAGTTTCTATTTCTGGAAAACACCCAATTTTGAGCAAAAAAAAAACAATAACAAGGAGAAGAATCGGTTGAAAAGAAAATTGTAGTACCAAATACACTCCTAACCTGGTCTAATCACTTTAGTTTGCCTGCTTTAGCCAATTTTTGGTCATCTGATACTGATTTCTTTCTTTGCTGTGATTTCAAAATCATATACCGATTGCAAAAGAATATGGATATACTAGGTATTCACCGCGCACCATAAAGAATAATTCTCAACGTATAGCTAAACGAAAATAATTAGTACGTTGACATAAAAAAAGTTCCCTCTGCAAAAAGTGGCCAGCGCCACTTTCCGAAGAAAAAAAAGCTCTAATATCGCATGAAACTAATCATTTGACAAACAACTATCATTTTCTCTTTAATTCTAATAGTTTGAGCAGGAAAAGCACGCTTCCATAACTTTGACTAACCGTGTATAAAGTTCGGTACTGATTAGGTTGGGTAAGAAAGGGTTTTAATAGGTCAATAAGTGTTCATTCATTTTGATAGCATCAGAAGCGCCGGCCATAAATCGATATCGGTTCTAAAGCCAGAACCACAATTGCGTCGAATAGCGAATACCGATTAATCGTTATTTGACTATTTGGGGCAGATGTGGTACTGGCTTAACAATAACCATAGGAATAGCTAAGATCCATACATAAATTGTTATCATATTTTGTATGAACTAAGTACATGTTAAAAAATTGCTTATTTCTTATATTACGGCTGCAATCAGTCAGATTCATTTAAGTTTTTGTGTATAATTAAATCAATAATTAATTTTATAAAAATTCAAGTGAAATAGTACAACTGACCTTTTAAAATACATAATTATGGAAAAAAGGCCAAGTCTCGGAAAGTATTGGTGTTCCTAATAGTAGTCGTCAGCAAAATTGAATAGAAGTGGTCATTTTTATTTATTAATTATTTTCACTTTGACCTTCGGAAGGAAGTATTTTTCCGATGTCTGACGTCAGTTTTGTGTCTAAAATCCAAATTGGAAATATTGACTTTGACATTAAACTACATGTTTATTAAACTTTACAACTTAGAGAAACGTTAGAAGCAAGTACACAAGTTATCTAGTACCATTGTATATGAATTATACGATGTTTATACAATGGTAGTATTTACGTACATCATATTGCAGAACCTCCCGTACTATATATGCAACCAACAATCTTTAACTTCTGCTGCAGTTGAGTAGGGAAGTCGGTACCGAGGGAACATATGGGAGGTCCATATAGATGACGTACTTGGAGGTTCTACGCAGATATTTATATAGATAATTCCGATGATAATTCCTTCTACGACTTGAGATTTCGTATTAATAATATGTACTGGTAACGAACAGCTGCTTGGGTCTTGAAACGGGATGGTCATGCCCTATAAATTTCAAGTTTCCTCCGCTCAAGCTCGACGAATTCCTCAAGTGACCTACGACTCAGAGAGGAGTTTCAAACTTCGCTCTCTCGAATTAAGTAATCTTCAAGAGCTAGTTTGCCCTTCAAAATCAGTAAAGTGTCCATCACTCATATACCGCAATCTTGAAATCCCTCCAATTAATTCATCCCAAATCCAGCCGTGTATCGGTAATAATGTAATTCGACCTGCAGACCTGGACAGTGGGGGTAAGGGAGACGATTCGGCTGCGGTTTCATGCAAACAAGGGGTGAAGCCCTCGCCGTTCGTCCCCTTCCGACATCTTTTTATTAATGCGTATCGCCGTCCCTCACCGGCACTACGCACAACCTTGTTACGACTAACTCGGTTTATCCGCCTCATTTGCCTCCTTCAAGGAACGTCGTCAAGTCGGCGCTTCGCTCTCCCGAAAAAAAAAATCGGATTTCTATCCGATCGTTTCGCTACCGGAAGACTCCGGTTGAGTTAATTCGAAACGACGAAAGTGAAAAGAGACTTTAAATAAGTAATTAAGTTCGCTAATCCGCTGTGAAAGAAGCTCCGGTTTGAGCCGGTAGCGACCGGGTTTAAATAAAGCAGTGGTGGGTTTTGCAAAAAGAGAACGGGAGGGAGGTAATTGAAAGCAAATATTTAGACGGAGATTCAATATTTATAGTATGAATAAGCGCGGCTCAGGGGGCGTAATGGGTTTCGACTTTTGCGGAATTAAAAAAAGCAGTAATTATTCAGTTCATTCACTTAGGGGCGTTGATTAAAAAATAACAGCAGTCATTAGGACCAGAGGATAATCGGAAGCGCTGCGTTCCGTGCAGTTCCACTAACAGATCTGAAAGTTATTGTAAGTACATTAAGGGAGCTCATAAATATATGCAATACGCTAGAATTATAATATAACTTTCAGCAACTTCAATCCTCCGAAACAGTTTTTCATCCAAAACTGAAGAGCACAGAACGATTAAAGGTTACTTAAACGTATGAACACAAAACTAAATCAAAGGAACTTTTCTCAATCAATCCAAAGTTAAGATTTCGTTGTCCGTTGCTGTGGAAGTCGGTGGTTATTTTCTGCAGACTCCCCTAAATAGGGGTTACAATTTCGAGCAGATAATCATCAACTCTATGACTAAGTACTTTTCGCATGAAACCGTCAATTATCGTTAAATGAAGAGTAATGTATCGCGTCCATCGCAACAACGATCAATCTTAAAATTTCGTCACATCGTCGGCCATAATTACGAAACTGTGGATGCTAAACAGACGCCCCCCAACGCATCACTTCATACAGGAGGAAGAGCCACCCTTTAATTTTGAGAATGGATGTTGCTCATTTTTTCCGTCATCTTCTCAAAACCTGACCCGATTTCCAGGCTGTTGATGCTCCCTTCTCCTTAATATTTAGGTAATAATTCTGGGTGTTTACAGAAAACATGGTGAATTTTACGTTGCGGGGATGCAATCTCGCATTTAATTAAGACGAAAAGTGGGACAATGATCTCGTCGTTCCGGTTTGTGAAGTTTTGCAGGGATTTTATTCAAGTAAAACGTCATCTCCTTGGCCTCGGTCACCCGCTTTACCGCCAGTTACCGTTCAAAATCTCCATTGAAAAACCAGAAACTAGCCGTACGGCTAGTCCGGCACGTTAGATAAGAACTTTAATTTCACATTATGAAGTCTATATGCAATCAACTATATAGACCAATATGTTTCAGGAAAGTTACAAGGTATCACTTCCTTGAAAGCACAATTATAAATAGTCATCTTATAGTACAATTTCAAGCCTTAAAATAACTCATAAAAATGAAATAACTTGGGCTTGGCCTGAGTTTTGTTGTGATTTCAATACTGGAACAACCAAAACGTTTCATCAAGTTACAAATGAAATATCTAGTAATATGAAGCATTTGTGAAAATAAGGCATTTGTTGACGTTGGAATTAAAGTCAACAACACCTCGCTTATTCAATTGGGTAAAAACGCTATATACACATCCACTTACTATTTTCCATTCCCAAACACTTTTATAGAAGAACCAGACAATTAACCCTAGACAGCGACTAATTTAACATTACTTAAACAAATAATTTAAAGCATAATTTGATATCTAAAATTTATTAAACCCTAGATTGGCTTACTAATTGACCAACTTAGGGAACCCAGTTATACCTTTACATCATTCCGTTAGATAAAATAATTCATCAGAGCTTTCACCTTTTATTCCTTACATCTAAGAATGGCATTTCACTCTCTGGTTGCGCCACCGTTCCCGTTCATCTTTAAATGTTTTCGGGCGACAGTGGCGCCACCCTTGACGTAATTACCGTCACGTTACTAGCCTCGTGTCCTGCCACAAATCAATTCGGCGTACATGCAGTGAAAATAATGCAAAATTCTCCTGCAAAGTCACGTTCGTTCCTGCTATCCCTCTGTTGGTAATTCAAGTCTAGGGAGGAAGTTACGACGGTTGGGGCATGCTGTCCCCCCCTTAAATACCCAGCAATAGCGGTTTAATGCCCCGCTATTACCGAACAGCTATTCAGAACCTTAATAGATATGTACGCGAAAGAGGGGGGCGCACTATTTATAAGGAGTTAATTGCGCCCTTGTAAGGGTCCCGTTGATTAAACGGTGGACGGTGAGGCTCCGAACTCAGGGTTAATACGTCATCTGCATAGGCCAGACTGTCGGTTGAATCAACTGGGAGATGGCGCCACATGCATTCTCGAAAATAACTTTTGGAATCTGATGGTTCTAGTGTCCGAGGTAAATCTGGAGTGATTAAAACAAATTAAGATCATTCTGGAATGGTGTATTGGTGGAGATGGGAGGAAATCAGTAAAGTAGCTCGTTTGCCTTTATCGTTGAGGGAACAAAAAGGAAATTAATGTTGTAAAAGTAAACGCTAATGAAAGTAACTTTCGGAATGGAAGAGGCAATAAGAAAGAATTTTGTTAGGTTGGGCAGGTGTTCATAATCTAACATCAATAACCAATGGCAGTTTGGCAACTCTAACAAAAGGACTATAAAGCTCCATTTATAGTCTTAAACGCAAGCAGCAATAAAGCTCTATGTATCACACATGGCGAGAGTTATTAGTTGAAATTCCATCAAATTTGCACCTGGGGAACGCAGTTTTTTATGAATGGTACGTGACAATGTGAATTCTGAGTTTTATGGTTGTTTTTATGTGAAAGGAATCAATGGATGGGTTTAGACGTGGCAACAGTTGTCGCAACATTTAGCATCATTACAGTCTCTAATTAGGTGTAATAGATGCGGCAACAGGACTAATAAATCAATGTCACCAAAAAACAACAAGTCGCTAAATAAGCGAAAATGTTTAGTAACTTTTGTGGATGAAACAGGATCAAAGAGAAAACGGCGACGATTGCTCTGTGCCAAAAAAAAATACTTTTACTCACATTCAATAGACGATGTCTATATCCCTTGAGTTAGCGAGAGATCTCGAAACCTTCATACTGTTTCTGAATTTACTGGACAATAGTACTCAAACTTATTCTATGAAATGCTTAACACTTAACTAGACTAATGTTAACTACATCAATTTTGATATGTACAAAATCTGACTAACCATAAATTAGGCCATATATACAAAATGTCTCATACAAAGAGAGCAATCTGTTAGAACCTAATTTCAGATAAAGTAAAAAAAATCGGTGATCACTAAAACATTTTATGTACTTAATATTTAATGTAAGATTTTGAAGGTTCATGTTACGAATTACGAAGGCATGTTTTCATGTGAGTTTCAACCTCTCTTCTGCGATAATCTTATCACTGTCTAATGAGAAATTTGATACCGGTGTAGAGAGGCAAAAAATAGTTAACAAGAAATGAAAAATTATTGTTATAAAGTTGAATAAATATTAATTTCGGATAAAATACTGTTACAGATATTACAAATGAATCACTAAATAGCGCTTGATTTATTGATTCAGTGCCACAAAGCCGGCCGCATCTGAGTTCATCGATTTCGAGGGTCTACTTGAACAGTATAGCTGTCGCTTAAAATCGGCGCGAGTGCCTAAGCCATAAAACGCAATAAAGTCCGGTAACGCCTCATACAAGTGCAAAAGTGGCTTGGATAAAGACTTTCTTATTCACTCATAACTCCTCGAATTACCTCAGTCATTCCACCTAAATCGCCCTTTCCCTAAATCGCAATTTAGCCCCCAGCAAAATTTCTTTCATCCATAACATCTTATGATCCAACCATCACTAACAATTTTTGCAAACTTACCTCAAAAGCTAGAGTTAACGCGTTCTTCTCCTGACGAAGCTGCTCAACTTGCTTCTTATATCCCAGCATTGTCCGTACTGTCTCTTCCATCCTGCAACAACAAAATTGTCCTTAAATAAGGCAGATAAAAAAGACGTGAAATTTAAGCAATGAAAAACGAACACGTCTCTCAAACTGACAACGTCACTCCATCAAGTACTCTCGGTTTCCTTGCGCCTCTCGTCTTGTTGTTTGGAAGCAGCCAAGCGCTTTCTTAGCCCACTTCAAGGTTCGAGTAAGGCACTCGACGCTCTTTGTCCTCCGCCCCTGATTTGATTTAATGCAGTTCCAAAGAAATTTTAATTGTGAATTTTAGCGGAAAACCGGATGTGACGGTGTTATCGCGATTTCCGCTGGCCACAGGATCGAGATGCTGTCCTAAGGATATGGCCAATAAACTATCCTTATCCAGGCAATATGCGGATGATTTAGTATATATTGAGTTCATAAAACTCGAGGGTAGTGCGCGACCACTTTAAATCATCGAGCCATACCCAGAATAGACGCTTTAATTGAAAATTCTCCCCTACGTTCCCCAAAACGTCTCTATATGACTCAAGATTTTAAACAATCATCACTGGGTTTTTCTCAACCGGAAATCGAGAAAGCGATTTCCCGCTCCGTTGACGTTCCTACTTTCACCTTCGACAGGACCTATTGATCCTTCAGGAACCTCGCAATAATCCCGGCCGGAATTCGCAAACCTTGCAAAATGTAAATATTTGAAATTTAAATGGTCTCTTGTGTATGTTGGAGAAAAAAGTAAATAACGTAATTTCCTTTATCCTTCATGGAAATACCCTATTGTGTGTCGTGTTCTTAGTCGGAATTATTTATTTGCACCTTTGCGCCCTTTAACTCAACCAATTCTAATTGCAATTGATAAAATCGTTGACAAATGCGACCTTGCAGGGGTTAGGAAACTTCTTATTAAGTTCCCGACCCTTGTAACTGCTGATTCCGTAAAGCATTACCGACAGATGGTGCCGCAACTGGCACTTTTACGGCCCCTTGTGCTGCCGATGCTCGATTTTATTCGGCATTGTTATTATTGAGTGACTGGTTGATATGAGAAATTAACTCATTAAGAGAGATGTGTTTGGATAACTCACGCGCTGACATCTGGCGAGTGGCTACAGTGCCAGAATGAACCACTTTGAACACGGTTTCTGTTACAGTACAGGAAGCATAAAACCATGTTTATGTCGGTGATAATGCTTATAACTGTTAAATGTGGGAAGTGGAACAATTACATGGTAAGATGTGACAATTTGAAAGCACATCTCTTCTTGTGGGTCGGACACAAAGCCCAGAAACTTGCTCGATATTTCATCAACTTTTAAAGGATTTAGAACTAATCGGAACGAATCAGAAATAAGCAAAGAGTGAAAACGTGGCAATTGAACAAAACGATTTATGGCTCATTAACAATTACTTTGCATTTTGTGAAAAGCTCTTATGAATTTGTATAATTTATTTGCAGAGTTGTTGAACCAAAAGGCAAAAAATATTTAGAATTAAAGCAATCTAGAAAAACATAAATAGTAACAAGTGCAATTAAAAAAAAAATGTATCAACTCATATGTGAAAGTTTTTAATTATCAGCGTTTGATATACCTATATGGTAAAAGTGTCAAATTGAAGTGTTCACTTGTCAATTATTGTTTTCTTTAAAATATTAGCATCTACTTCATATGACCACAAGGAGTTGAGGCACTAGTTAATGAATCACTTGCAGCATAATGTTCTTGTTTTACAATAGTCTACACCATCATAACTCAGATATTTGTTGAAGCTTTTATTTGCAGTTATTAGTTCATACAGTTAACATGATTCCCGTATTTTAACATTATATGGTATGATCATAAGTATATTGAAAACAAAAACTAACACTAATATAGAGATACATTAAAATGAAATCGAACACCATCATTTTCCTGGTGCTATATAAGATTAGCAACTCCATTACAATTAATTTAAAAAACTGGAAAGTAGCCCACTACTGATACTACTAATGTTTGTGATTTCAGATATTATCAGATACTTGGTCAACGACAGATAAAAAAATCTACTTATTGTCTACTTGATTCTTTATCACATTGTAAAAGCTTAGTAATATAAACCATAATATAGTTTCTGGTTGTGAATAATAGATTCACCCGGCGCCTCCACCAAAATTGATCGCAAAGGTTTGCAATAGGTACCTTTACCACAACTGCTCCCTTTCTGCTTCTTATTTTGATTTTTTCGGCTTCTGCTGTATTTTTGGTCCTGTACCACAAGTGATTCTTTATTTTACTGAACAACAAGAGAGTTGCGTCGTGGAATGACAGCAGACTTAAATTTAATTTAAAGAACAAGTTAGTGTAAGATCCATGTTCTACAAACATCCGAATTTGACGCATAATCGCCGCTAATTTCCTAGGCAATGACTTCGGTTTCGTTGCCTCGTCAGTTTCAAATTCAGCCAACTTAAGAGCGTTAATTTAACAACATTGCTTCACCCCCCAGAACCGTCACGTTACGCTTCAAATTTAATCCGACAAAATCCTTCACCAAACTGAATGATTCATGTGTGTGTTCCTTCCCTGCTTTCACCCTGGTAAACTTGACGGCGATACTATCGGAAACGAAGTAATTTCGACAGCAGCTTCAACTAATAAACGATAGCGCCCCTGTACTCAACTTACTCTAACGCAGTTATCTTATTCCGATGCCAAAACAAGTTACGTCAATTTGTACTAGCACCAACCCCTTACGTATCGTTACGTTGTCAGAGATAATTTTCATACGTAACGGTTCTTGTTTTCAGGGGGTTGATGTTACGAAGAATTTTTGGGGTGTCTGGCTGTTGGTATATACAGTTTGATGAATGCACTTCCGGCATTGGGATTTACCTCGATATTAATCAATTGCGGGTTTGTTGCACGCAAACACACGGTTTGCGGCGTTTGTCGACATTTCAATAATTCAATAGGTGGTGGGCGATGGCTGCCGTTGTGGAATATAAATCATTTGGGGAAATCGAGTGTTGTCTGGAAGACAAATTTAGACGGAAATTGGTGAAGTTGGTGTGTACAAGGTTGCAGTTTGGGCCTGTTTTAATCAGGTCTCTTAGGATTCAGTTGGGGATGTATTTGAACTTGTGGTGGATTCAATAATCTAGATAGGACGAAGCAATTGAGACAATAGTGGATTTCACGTTAGATGATCCTCGTTATAAAAAAAAACTTTACTATCTAGTTTTTCTGTTATGAAAGGTCAAACTAGGCGCCACGATAACAAACAAAGTGTTTACGATGCGTGAGCAATTATTAATGGCATGCAAGAAGGAAAAATTAAAAATGCAAAATTCTATTTCTGCTCCCTTCAAATAGAAACGATTAATGGAGTAAGGAGTTAATTCGGTATTTTCGTGCTGTTACAATTAAGGAATAAAGGTCTGATCAACCATTCATATTTTACTTTGTTTGGTTGGATATTGTTTAGGAAAAAAAAATGGGCTTTCCGTACTTAAGAGTAAGGAATTACTTTAGGGCTGGTAATATTGACTAATAAATCCCGGTCATCATTATTAATTATTATCGTATCCAAAGTGTCTGGAACAATTTCTTTTTTTTTTGATTTATTGCAGTAGGAAACCAACTATCTACCACAGTTTTCTTGTTCTTCTGCCAAAACCTGCAATATTGTGTCTATCTCGTTTTCCATGTTATAATGTAATGCTCTGTGACAGCTATCTCTCTTTATCTCCTTTTTACTTTCACAAAAGTTTACATATCGTCTTCGTTTTTCATGATAATGTTACAACTTGTTCCCTTGTCCAAATGATTTAAAAATTATTTCCATTCAATTGTTTAAAATTAAACATTAAAACTGACATATTTTTTCCATGTTAATAATTGAATGGTATTAAAATTCCTCAATGTTAAATTTCTTATTAATAAATATTTCTTCATTTTTTCTTATTTCTTTAGGTCTCTTAAGTATTTTATTTGGTACTCGTCACAGGTCCTGTTCTATTCTACATGGATCCTGGAAAGTTGAATTGCGTTTTTGCATCGACAACGTTTGAGTAGAAAGGTAAGGTAATTCTATACAGAATTCATAGAAAAACGATAACTTAATAAAAAACATTTTTTCTAACATCAACAAACAAAATAATTCAGCATCCTCAAAAAGCGACAAACATAGAAAGTGCAGTTATTTCAATATTTAATATAGTAATAAATGTCTATTCGTATTTGAAAATCATAAGATGAATTATTAAAGCGGTGCCCGAAAAACATAACTATCGAAAATTATCATTGAAGAATAAATTTGTATTACATGTTTCGAGCAAATGACGTCAGAGTAAGTACAATTTGAATATAGGAACAATAATAATAAATTACTGTTTCTAATATTTTAAAATTCTGTTAATTTTGCTAAACTTTATTTTGTGAACAATTTATTTATTTATTTATTTATTATTTCAGAATTGGAAATAAAGACTCTTAAATAATTTTCTTTGTTTCGGCGTTAAATTGAAAATATACTTTGTTAAAGCTAATAAAAAATTAATTTTTCATATCTTGAACGATAGCTATGTAAAATAATGATATTTCAATGTTTTAAGATTTAAGACGGTTTTTTAAATTAATTTGTTTAATCAATTTTAAAATTATATTCTTATAAATAACAATAATATAAAAAAATACTTGAATTTATGATTAATGTTATTTATATTCCTTCTGTTTCAATTTTCTTTTATCTTATGGCTGATCGTATTGAAAGATACAACGGATTTCTATACTCATAACGTTGAGTTCTTTATAGAAAGTCATAACTTTTTGAAAACCGTATCTAATAGCATCAATTTGTCACTTTAACGAATTTGTTGAAGTATTAGGTTTTGCCTCTTGAATTGGAAAAGATTCTTCAATTTTGATAATATTTGTGTCCAATATTGCTAAAGCTGAGCATGAGCAATTCAAGTCGATTTTGTATGAGATTCCAAGTCTATCCACATAAGTTCATCATAATATTTAATTTCTCGTCAGTTGCTCGACTTCAGGATTGCTTAGTTACTTACTTAAGCATTTCACCTTTTCTACTTCTAGCCTCTTACAGGACTACTAGATTTATTTCCTTGGTCTTAGTTCGAGCCTCTACAATTTCCCGTTTTTATATATTGAATAATTATTAAACCTTTCAACATTCTCTGTTTTCTTAGGTACATTTTTGTAGTAATTTTGCTATAAAGATGAAGTTAATCGCCCATCGTTCTTTTGACTGTTCTTGGGGGTACGTTTTGATTCGTCGCACTTAGGAACTGTATTGTAAAAAAAGAAACGAAAGTAAAGAAATCAAACCATTAGGTACCCTATTTAAAAAAAAAACCTGTAAAGACTTGGGCTAACTACAGCCTGTGACCTAATAATACTGATTATAAGTAAAAATTCAAGACCGTAGTTAGTTTATGTTAATCCAATCTTATCTCGCTCTTTCTAGTCTCATATCGTGTTTCTGAACTTGGTAATTTTGTTGGAAATTAACATGGATATTTCTAAGAAGAACTAAACTCAATAGAAATGCTGGACGATTTGGGGAAATAAAGATATTGGACGCCAAACATTTTTTACTAACAGCGAAAACTACCACAAGCCGTAGATATACAGGCAAGTCGGGCCCTTCCCCAAACCCGAGCACCCGGAAACTCGGCTACAACTCAGCCTCGGGGGCGGCGGGTCCCAAATCCTATTAGTCCTCGACAATCGTCCGCCGCTCCGCGACTTTAGAAACTAAAATAAACATCATCCTCCTTCCTCTGTTCTGTCTAAATATGCGTGCACGCCGCCCCGCAGGGATTATTACAGTTTTCACTTTCACCCCTCCGCCACACTCTCCGTATTCAACTTTATTTTGTTTTATAACATTTTTTTTACGTAGGACGTAAAGACTTTTTAGCGCCTTTATAGGGTCGGCGTTCGTCTTTTATTTGATGCACACGAACGTTTTTTGGGTTACTGTGTGACTCGTTTAGACGAAAATTGATGTAAATCCGCCGGAAAATACGGAGAATAGCTTTCGGCGCTACAGCTCCCTTCCCCCCAACTCCGTCGATGTTCCGACTCTTGAGAGGGATGATTGTTTTTTTAACGGCGGCAGTTTTTTGGCGACGGACTGAATTAATTCCGGGACGATGTAAATTGGACACATTTTTATTTAGCTTTTCAGCAACAAGAATGGAAACATTTTGGAGCTTCTTGACGCAACCCAGAGCTTTTCAATTAAACGGTTTAATTAAAGCGTGTTTGGTTAATAAAGCAACGTCAGTCGCAAATATATATAAGAGAAAATTTTTCGTTGTTTAGCCTCCTATACGCCCACCAAGTAATTAATTTTGTTTCGAAAAGAACAGCAGGAAAATTAAGCCAGATTTTACGCAAAATGAACGCTGAAAAATACATAGTAACAAAAAAATCGTAGCCGACAATTAATTTATAAAATCTTCCAAATACCGCGCCACACGACGACCAGACTTGACTAACATGAGACGAGAGAAATTCACGGCCAAACAACGAAAGTTATTTCAAAGACAATTTAATTTTTAAATATTTTCCAAAAAATTGAAAGTAAGCATTTTTTGAGTTGATAGAACTTCTGATTTTCCAAAGTTCCGGGCCGCCGTACTTTTCCATTCCCACCAGCGTTTCGCCACAGTGCCCTTTGTACTCCTCTTCGACAATCCCAGCGGGATGGGCACTATTTACCGCGATGAATCTTGAGCACAGCAGTACACTTGTTAATTTCCGCCTGTCACGTTGACATTTGATACGAGTGTTGACAAAGGACCCCCGACATTTGAAGGGGAACATCAAGAGCTCCGGCAGTGAAAGCGCGGGTCCAACGATTGCCTCAATGCCCCTCTGAAAAACTAGCCTTTCTCCTGCCAAACCAGCAAATCCCGCCGAACTTTTCAGCTCCTGAAACGCTTCGTCGTCGGTAATTCAATTAAATCACAACTCTTGAGATTATATCTTGCCGGCATCAGGTCCGCTCCATTTGTCCTACTGTTTTTGAGTTTTAATCCAGCAACTCGGCACCCTTCGGCCTTTACATTTGTTTATCTAATTTGATTTACACAGTCCGATAGACGCGCAGGAGAACTTTTCTTTCTTCTTGGAGGAACACGTCCGGCTTATCTCATCGCCCCTGCGTTTGTAGTAAAAGCGAAAGCAAATATTTGAGTCGACGTGTATTCTAAACGGTCTTATCTTATTAGAGTACGGTAGCGGATCGTAGGTCCTTAAGGCAGTTTCGACGATTCTCTCGGACAAAAGAACGACGGGTATCCCGTTTTCTCTAATAGTATGGCCAAAAACAAAAGAAAACGCGGAAAAGACGTCGCTAGAATGCAAACTGTAAGAGAATCTATTTAAATTTGCGGATTTTTGAGCATTTCTAGATGAATTCCGAGAGAGCCCGCCTCCTCCCCCAGGAGAAGCGCGAGAATCATTTCTCAACATCAACTTGTAATAGAAAAATTTTACTTTCTTCAACTTCAATTTACATTTTTATCGCTTGTCAGTCTTTTCTAAGGTGAAAACTGTGCAGGTTGTTTAGAACTGGATCTCCACTATTTATTTTCGAGCAGTCTCGCCAGTACGTTGTGGAAAATCACTCACACAATTCTCAAAACAGTTTGAACAAAAGCAAGTTTTGTTAAATTTGGAACAAAAACTTAGATTGATCCAGATATTGTTGCCATCTATCGGTAGGATAATGTAGATTTTACGTTGGTTTATCGTACCATCTCTTGAAGTATTATGCAATCTTTCTTTCGAAAAAAATCCAATATTCTTTTAAAAGAATAACGAAGAATTTTGAAATCATGGTTTAGTTTTGAAAAACTCACAAGAATATTAATTTAAAACTAATTCTAAGTGGTGAACAGTGTGATCCATTTATTAGTTTACTCAATGTTAGAATCGTCAAATCGCGGTCATCTGCACAAGACATTTGCTTTAGAAATCCACAAAACGACCGTGCAAAAATCTTTAGCCAAACTGTCCGAAAAGTCTGATTTACAAAAACAAAAAAAAACTGAAGTTAAGGACAGTGACTGTTACAAAATTTCCATCGACGTATGACAGATTTGAAACTACACCATCAGTTATCAAATGTTAAAGCTTACCTCGCAAATTCGTTCGTGAGAAGTTTGAGTCTAGATCTGCATCGTGCAGCCTCTTGAAGGGCCTGTTTAGCCCTTGACTCGCTATCTGCGCGAAGGCGCCGTTCTCGGTCAGCATCCCTCTGAGCAGATTCCCTCTGCAACAAAAATAAAAAAATAGATTTTTTTTATAAATCATTCACCCTTGAAACAAGAAATTAAAACTCCACATCCACACACTTGTGCTCCACGTACGTATCCAAAATTATAAAACGACTACTATTAATAAGTCAATTAACCACAAATAAAGTACGCACTTCTCCGTACACGTGCTGGTATTTAAAACTGGAAAACGCCATTGCCGGGTGAAAGGGTTATTTTCCGGCGTGTCTGCACTCGAAAACCACTCAGACGAAACGGAACAAAACGGCCAGACGGCGGGTGAAAAACAACTGTTGTAGCACGATCACATGTCATAAACTATTAGAACAATGCGACCATCGAAACGCGAGGCCTCTGTCATTGATTTAATTAACGCAAACCAAACAATCAAGCTCTTGCGTGTATGCAGCGCAGATCGGACGCGGGACACTTAATTGGCTTCAGGGCGAAAAATTCAATTGCAAACAAACACCAATTAATTAAGAAGGTCGGTGATAGGGAAAAACAGTCGGAAGTTTCATTAATTTTTCACAGTTGATGCTAACGAAAACGAGTCAACAAGTGAGTCTTCAGCCGTGGGATGTGATTATCAAAATTAACAGTGCAGGATATGCGCCTGAATCAAGCTCCAAGGCAAGCGCTGTAACTGTCCATTTGGTGTCTGTATCTACGGTCAATCTAGAAATGCTATAAAATTGCATGTAATCTTGGAAAGTTCCTTAAAAGTCCATGTAGAACAGTGTAATAGTAGGGGTAGTAGCACTTTCCTTCCCCTCACCGTTAACAAGAGTCTTCATAATATAGAATTAATATCGATGACACTCACATCTTAAAGTGATAGAAAAAAATATTAATCTAGTAAAACAATTAAAGAAGCTGTTGTAACTGTTGATTTACCTAATAAGTAACACAACAAAGACATGTTTTCTATTAACATATTTATATGTATTTTTCAAAAGATGCAAGATTTAAGATGGTGCAAAAAGATGAAGAGAAAAATCAAAAATACTTTAAATACATTAAAATGTGAAATAAGTGAGTGTTATGAAAACAGTACAACTTAGATACAAGTATTGCATCATCATGGTCCTCAAAATCTCTTAAGCACACCTCACAAATACATTTTATATGTTGCAAAGTTAAGAATTTCAGGCAGTTTTGGTAATAGTACTTAGTTTTTCTATTTTTAGAAAATTAGTTTTCTATTTGTAGCGGTATGTTATTTGCAATATTCGTCGACGAATATGGCGGCACAGAAACTGCATTCCAAGTTATTCCAGGAAAGACCATGTGGCTAATTTGCAAAAGGCGGTCTTTGATTTTTTTTTGCATTTGAACCTAATTTGACCCGACGGTAACTTTCATTGCCAAATATAAAATTACCACTGGTCATCGACAAGTAAGCATAGTACAGTTTTAAGGTGCAAGCATCTTATTAACATGGCTCCTTTTGTTTTGTTGTTTTCTTGTATTCTCGTCAACAGTATCTTTGTGGCGTTTGGTACATAGGGGTGCTATGTATTAATTCTTCCTGGAATATATGAGACAATTTTTTTTAATGTAAACATACTTGTTCTTTCAGGGCATTTTGGTTGACTGAAGCAAAGAGAAAGGATTTCTTTATTACTCTCATTATTCCCAGAACTGTAAGCCTATGTTGATTTAGACGTATCTCAGAAAATTCTACGGCTATAAATATCTTGTCCACAGTGACAATTCTGTATGTTTCGAACACTGGTACGCAGCGGAGTGTAACTAGTCCTAGTAACATATAATGGCATAAACCCAGTATGTATGAAATATTTTGCCTATACTTCATCTCCCGATCTATTTTATTCGGTTGTGTACTACAATCTCTTCGAATGGATTCTGAGTTTTTATTCACAATCGTAAATTTAGAGGTAAAAATACTCCCGTAAATTGAAGTAGAATGTTTGAATTTTTTGTTCGAATAAGTGCTAACTTGTAAATACTTCGTCGTTCTTCACGAATTCATTTCTTGCCAAGGCATTATTAGTTGAAAAATATCTATTGATCTTCCATTCTTTCTAAGTAATTCCTCTGCTTTTGTATATTTTTTTGCCAATTTATATATAAAAAGCATACAAGGAAGTTCACTTTTGGTAAATCAGATTTTCTAAAAGTTTTTTTATTAGGATTAGTACCAGTCGTTTTGAGTTATATGTTCGAATTAATCAATATGTTTTCTAACACTTCGTCAGTAAAGAAGCTATTATAAATCTCAATAAGAGCTGTCTTACGTGAAGTTATCCTTTTTACATCTGCGAAAAGTTCCTGATAAGGTTTTCTGCATGTTTTTACATAGAATGCTTCCTCCACTTACTTACTCAATGCATTCTTTCCTTTTAAGAACCATCACCTTTCTTACTCTTGTTGGGTTCTTTCTACTACATTTTGTTGGGAGTTCATATTGTGACCCAGTTATTGTTATATCAACAACTGTTCATTTGATACCAAACTCACCTCACAAATATAGCAATATTGTTAACGTCGTTCTTAAATCAAAAGTTTCTTGCACTTGGAAAAGAAGCGACCGATTTCTACCTCGGCAAAATTGATTCAGATGACGCAGCAAAGTAAAATTATTTGGAAAAATGTTGGAAATTTCCGAACTCCTCGGTCTGTGATACCGCATTTGCTAGGATATTTATCCGATATTAATTAATTGATCCATTTATATTTTTTCTTGCGGATAAATTTTATTCGCAGATTTTTTGGCAATGCGCAAAATATATATAATATAGATATTCAAAATCCAATTCCAATTTCGTCATAATATTGTAGAATCCAAGAAATCTGACGTTCTATTAGACGTAACTAACTACAATTTTGGTAATAAGTGTGGATCGATAATAAAAACCCGCATTACAATGTTTGATTATCAAAATCTTTTGGTTTAGGTTGGCTAAGAAAAACGTAGCTATTCCTTCAATGACCCATCCTTTCTTTAACAATGTCCTTGCAACTTTGAGTGGTAATGCGTTTAATTAAGACCCTTATTGCCTTCCTTGCAATTGCGTTTTCTAGAACTTTCCATTGCTGGGGGCACCTGTAACTTAATTGTTTTCGGTCCGCCCATCTGTCGAATCTTAATATTTCCCTTCTTCCAAAGTTTATATCCAATTTATCCGTTCGCTTCGAACTTAATTCCGCGACTTCGAAAGTTCGCATTGTGCTTCTGATCCGGACGGAAATAAATAACAAAGGAGTCCATAATAAACGCTTTATGGTCCGGGTGCTTTCATGCCGGCCCCAATTTCAGAGATTTCCTTCACTCATTCACTTATTGCCAATAACAACGTTAATTCTCTTCCCGTAATCCTTTAATGCCGGCAACAAGCAAGATGGGAATCGACAGGAGCGGAGTAGCGAGTTCTTAAACGTGGGGAGGGCCTTTAATTTCCGTCCGGAGCCCTCTTTGGCCTCCATCCGGCCCACCGGCAGCGTATTGATTGGCATCGTTTATTGTTCGGATGCTCCGGAGTTAACGCCTGAACAGTTCGCACCAAAGGATTATATTAATATGTTGATAAACTGAATCGTTCGCGTGTAACTTGAACAACGTTGCATTCGATCAAAGGGCCCCACGCAAATGATGGATGCCACGTTTTTGCTGGTCTGGCCCAGTTTTGTTTGTTGGACGGGAGTTATTCCTGAACAAGTGCGGTGGATGGGGCGCCGCTAATCACGTGACATTTTTTTTAAGGTTAACGATGTCTCGCAGAAGTTTCAACCTTTGCGTTTCTATTTTTAGTAAATCCTCTCCTAACGGACCCAGTAGGTCAATGGCGGTTTTATGACAAAGGGAACAGGTTCATTCCAGTTCCGACCATTGCACACCTCACATTCTTTATTTCTTCATCGCATCTAAGAAGACTCTTTATCTTCTACGAAACTTGCATTAAAATGAATAATTTTACAACTTTTGATACTATCAAAGTCTGGAATATAAAATTTTGTCAATGTTGAGTGCTTGTTCGGGGTTTTCCAGCATTAAGGGAAGTTGTGTTTGACCTTTGGTCTTAGGCCCGCCCTCATTTAACCTGGACAGTTCCTCATAGCTAAAGAAATAGTCGTAAATTCCGCTTAAGCAAATGTGACCAGACCTTAGCACTGCCGTTAGCTTTAACGAAAGCAGTAAATCTAGAAACGGCCACCATACAACAACGCAGTTCTCTTTGAAGTTATTGGACAATTTCAGCTACTTAATCCATTCACTAGATGCCTAATATATTATTTTAGATCGGCGTTTTACAACGTCATAACGCTGCAACGTTAAATAAGGTAACGGACAATCCTTTAGAAAGCATAATTTACAACCCAACCATTATAATTTATAATGCGTACTTACATAAAGGCGTGCACACTTGTGGGCATCTTACGCATAGTCCGCGATAAAACCCGCCCTCGAGTGACGCAGTATCGTAAAACAGTTTTAGTGTCGTTAATTAAAACTAATTAAATAATTTCCGTTCGACACTTGCGAGACAACCCCTTGAAAACACGATAAAGACTTAAGTGATGCGTTATTTCCATTTCTTAGTTGAAAAACTCGGTTTTGGATCAATAAACATCAGTCTGGAACATCTGTTGGCAAAATAATTGGCTCGTGTATTTCGCACTTTTGGCCATTCATTGATTCCAGCACTACACGATGATTGTGAATTAACTCATGGAAGAGATATTCTGCGTAGTGTCAAATGTTGGACGACTCTGTTTAATCGCGTTAGTTGATTATTGTACATGTCGGTGATGAATGGGGGCAATTATTGATAAGCCCTCGTCAGACCGGTGACGGTTGCCAATCAAAAATATCAAATTAGGGCGAATGAAAAATGAATGCAAAAGGCGAAGGGACGCAGTTTCCTTTGGGGCCTGGGCGAAAGTAAAGACGGTTTCGGCGAGATCTTCAGAACCAGGGCCCCTCCTATTTCCAAATTTTTATTAAAACCAGAAGAGACACTAAAAGGAAGTTGAATAGAAGCCCCGGATATATTCAATACTGATTGTAGATGTGTCAGTAAGTTGGGATACTAGATCGCTTCCCACAGTTTCGGAAGTAACAGCTTAGCGGTGGTTTTAAGTTTAAGGTTTTCAGTAATTAAGGGGTGTAAGTCGTTTAGGGCAGTAAATCGGTATCCAACTATTGATTTAGAAAACATTATATCTCCATTTCAATTCTTCCGTAATTAAGTGTTGCATTTCAAGAAAAAATATTTTCGTTTGGCCTGAGCCCGCCGGTTACAAAAGTAGGGGCCCATAGCACTGTACAGCGTCCTACTTGCTCCTCGGACAACAAACCTTGATAATTTTTCAATATAACCGCCAGTGTTACGAGAGGCGGAAAAACGGTTATCACGTCATCCGTCATGTCACAGAAATATATAACCCGTCAAACATCCGTAAATCATCCCCCAATTATTTATCCAATAAAAAGCGATACTGTGTGCTGCAGCTAACGGAGGGGCTCCGACAGCGCCGCTAATAACTGCGATATTGCGACAAGTATAACACATCAGATAAGGTTCCCGTGGGGGGACTGACCATGACAGACGGACGGACACAAAGGGGGCTCTTGTCGACAACGCACGGGGGCGGTTGTTGGCGGCCGCACAATATCCGTCCTCGACGCCGGTCTACCGTAAGGGCGGCCTTTCAGCCAGATTACAAGACCGACAACCCCTGGACGACAGACACAAAAAATGGCGTAATGCAGGATTAATCCAAGACAAACCGGTCGGGGAGGTAGACTCCAAACCCTCGACTCCCTTCACGGTTTATTGTCTCCAAGGTGGGCGACAGTCCCTTCAGAATCACCCAACATTAACGATCTATCTGCCGTTTCAATAACAATTTGGGGTTGTTAACAATTACTTAACTTTTAATTTTCCAGCATTTTAAAACCATTATTAGTATATTTATATTTCGATTTTCAGTCTTTCGCCACTGCCCATAATTAGCGTAAGTGTTTAAAGCCCAAATAAAAAAATCAAACAAACTAAGAGTTAAGGCCATAACTTTATATTCATATATGGGTCGGAAATGGGGAAAAACGGTTAGCTCGACCCTGGCCGTAACTCCTCTGCAGCAGTTGGAATCTATTCACCACTTCCACTAAATCTCTTCCTGGTGGCGTTGTTCGCTTTATTCTTGAAACATTTGCACTGCGGGTAGGTGATGTAGAATTTCCGCATTGGGAATCGACAGTCGTTGGGGAGGAAGTCATAGCTACCTGTTTCCTTTCTTCGTGGCTCGTGTTTTATTTATAGACGGGTCTTCACGCGCATAAGCGTATGAGATGATGTCACGATTATCTACCAGGGCAGGACTGGAGTTATGGATAGCGTGTTACCATGAAGAGTTTGAACAAGAAAAGTGAGATGGGATATGACGCTTTATCAAAATGAAACCAGAATTCAGAACTAACTTTGCCATGTGTCAATATTAGATAGCAACAATTACGTTCAGCTCGCGAAGGCAAGCCATCTCCATAAATTAAATCCAACATTTCTTTCAATTTTGCCACCCTTTATTCAGCTTTAAATATTTATTTACAGTATACCATTTTATGGCATTTTCATAATCATTCAGAAAATGTCAACCAAACTGAGTGTATATGGCCAGTTTATCTGGACGAGCTTTAGCTTCAGACGACACGATACATTTTCACGTAACACACGTGGTAATGGCGCCACTTTCGTTCAATTTTATAATTCCGTCCAGGGGCGGTGCCCTATTACAAGAGACAAGCGAAAGTTTCAATTTCGTCGTTACAATGTGTGGGTTTTACTACATATTTTATTAACGAAGCAACAATCGCAGGAGAGCCGCACTAATTACCATAATCTACATCGAAAAGATGTCGACACTCGCTGCTCTGCAGGATTATGAATTGATTTAAAAAATAACACAATTTGTTATTAACTGTAATAGTAAATCATGATTAGGTTGGGTTAATAACCGAGGCAAGCACTGAAAGGTGACGCCATCAGGAATACGATTTCGTCTATTGCGCACGCTTTTTACTGGTGCATAAAATATCAGTAGAGGTGGATTTAAAGTTTTCAAGAATGATGGTGCATGTTCTTTTGCTATTTCTGAAGTGAACAATCGCGCTAGAAGCGGCGAAAACCACAAGAAGTTCGAGGGATGCAACAACACCTTTTGCTTTAGCGTAAAGTCCTTTGTTTTTCCTCGCGCTTTTCCTGTTTCACGCAGGAATCATTCATGTGTGAAAGCAGGACGAGGACAATCACGACCATAGATATTTTTACCGATTCTGACATAAAGGGCCCACCCGCTAAAATTTCCGGGGTGTACATTTCGTACTTTGACTTCCGGCCGATATTCACACGTGTGTATGAACCGGCCATATGGAAAAATCGCAATGTTTCAGAAAATTTTTCTGGAGATGCCATCTTTTTGCAGAGATAATAATTGGATGGTCTCTTAAATTTTCAACGCTACGCCAATCTCTCTTCTGAACCTTTTTGACCAACACTGATTCAGTCCGCCAATTTTCTTTGTGTTCCCCTAACAACGGCGATGAAAGAAAAAAATTGCGACTTCAGCTCAATAACGAGTGGTGTGGGGGAGGTGAGAACCGGAGGGCAACAAAGGGATTATGAGCTTCCGAAGATACCTTTCTCGAGAGGAGGGAAGTTTAAATTGGACTTGCGAACAATAGCATTAGACTTAATGAATGTAATTGTCGGGAGAAACTAAGCAATTACTGCACTTCCCGAATTTTAGTTGTGGGACTACGGGATTAACGATGCGTGAACCAGGGGACGACGACCGAAATAACGAAACAAATTTAAAAGAAAAAATTGAAGAAATTCTTCAAAAGAATTTTGGGGCTTTATGCCTTAGTAGCCAGGAAATTTTTAGTTTTGATGCAGTTTTAATGACAGGAACAAGGTCGGGGCACTCGCAAATTTCAGGAGAAAGAGGGGAAATTAAAATGTAATTAAGGCACCCTTGATCCTCAATTTCGCCACTCCGTGAAGTTTGCTTAAAGTTAACTTCCGCTCTTAAGACTGTTGATATTTCATTATTTGGTAACTTAGCGTGATTCGTTTTTACTCATCGTAAAGGTAATTGGAGTTTCACTTTACTTTATTTCGCTATTGTTTGAAATTCCAGAAAATTACAAAAAATAACTTTTTATTGTCTTTTGAATCGACATAGAACAAACAGCTGAATTATGGAAGTTAGCGAAAACTAAATAAGACAAAATGCGAGAAAAATTTGTTATTAATTAAACATAACAAAAAACAATAACTAGTTGGAACCTGCTCAAAAAATGAATGATTGTAAATTAAATATTATTTACCAAATTAGTTGCTGCAAATACTATATAATTACTTAATTATATTATAAAAAATATTCTCATCTATTATTAATTACTCTAGTATGACGCATAAGTGAATTTATTATTATCTTATTCGGCCGATAATATATTTACTATTTATAAATACCTGCATAGTTGTCTATCAACAAATAAAGAAGCCTTTTAAATTGTTGATTACAATACAATTTACTTACAATTGAATAGATACATGTATGTGTTATAAGAATTAATATCCTAACATCTTATAATCGTTATAATTAATTATTAATTTAGACTTAACTTACTTAAGAAGTATTTTGGCCATGTACCGTTTTCATAGTGTGTAGCATTGTGTAGCAGTGCGCAAATAAAGTAATGGATTGTAGGTTTAAGAAATAATTTAAAGTTATACAGGATCAATAATAAAAGAACATTAACTAGTCGATCTTTGGATAAGTGAGCACTTTTTGTAACTGACTCTTAATTTTTCTATCTCATTTAGTTCGCTTAAATTCTTCTTTCACTAATTACAGCTTGCATGACAAAAATTTTCAGAACAGTCCTAAAATGTAACGACGTAAAAAAGAAATAAATGTGGCTCACCCTTTTAATTGTGCTTCATTATTAAATTCCACACTTCTATGTTACGAATGTTCCCAAAAGGTAAGAACCTGTCCAAAAATGATCACAAATAGTTATGTATAAATTCGCTATCTTGTATTTTCCATTAAAATTATGACTTTTTAATATTTTCTTTGCAGTTTGTATTTTTTACAGCACAGACAAAATGAAAAGGTCGAATTTAATACTAACATAAAAACAGCAGCGAGGACTACATTATTTATTTCTAGAATTATTTTTGCAGTAAACTTATATTTTCGTAATTATACCGTATCATATTTTCTATTCACCCTGATGTATACTTAAGTTAAAATAAAGTTTTTTTTCTCTAAAAGAAAGATTACTCTACCAATTATTCCCACATGTAAATTTAGAGGATCAATAATTTCAATATTTCAATTAAAAGAATCACTTGTTGCTTAATTCTAACCAAGAACTCAACACTAATTGTCTTCTACTTGTGTTAGTATTTATTTTACTTCAGTAAAATGTAATGAAACAAATGCTTTCCTTTCAGCACAACATGTAGAAGTAAGTAATGTGCAGTGTTAATTGTAAACCTAAAAGAAGAGCTTGCGTATCCTTGAGGCTTCTTTTAACAAACATTTTTAGGCATGCCATAAAAAAATCAAGCAATACAACAATAAAATAAATTTTGCAATAAATTATATTTCACAAAACTTAGTTAATGTCATTGAGTACTTTATTTAGATTGAGCCAGATTAAATTATTTGGACAAAAGACATGTGATGCAGATGCGTTGCAGCGAATTTGACAAAATGTTGCAAACCTCACGAAGTTTCTTCTTTGTTAGATCGAGAATAAATATCTTTGAAGCCTCCACATTTGAACAGTACTTTGTTTGGCGGGTGTCAAGTTTCTCCTGCAAATCGGGCTGGAAAAGTCTGAGAGGTGTTGACAGCGCCCCAGCGACATAAACACAATATTAAATCAACGACGTACGTGTCCGGTGAACGAGAAGAGCTCTGGCTGACGTAACTGTGTCCCGAACGCGGAATCGTCCAGATTCTGGTCACGTCTCCATCTTTCCGGGCCGGAACGGTCACGTCCATACCATCCGCCCTTGATTGACAAATTCAATTTCGAAGACCTACCACAATGGCTGCGGTGGCCGCTATCGCAGCCGCTCCTCCATCCATTGATAACATCATTGCTAACCTCGAATCGATAACGACTAGAATTTGATCAAGACGAAAACTGAATCGACTCTTGGTTCCTTCGGCGCTAACTCCATTATTTCCACGATCTGAGCTATTAGGAAACTTTTGCTTTATCATCATGCAGGGCACGGCCATGTGCGATACCTCGCCGACTTCCTGAGTTGCGGGAATACGCTCCCTCGACCTCACTAGATTGATTCCCCAATCCCCCCGATTATAAGTCCGCTGTTTCGGGGAGTATTAACGTATTATATTCCGCGACGGGATTATTTTTATGATTGCTATGTAAATAACCGGGAGCTACTTTCAAATCCGACTTGGGTACTCTGTTATTTGTTTGGATACGGGAGATGGGGGTTGAAAAGCGGGGGAGCAATCGCTCCTCGTATTTCCGCAAACATTGGACAATTTCGCCTGCATATTGACATTTATGCGTGTTCCAGACGTAACTTGTCGAACTTCAAACGCTCCCGTTTCCGCCGACAGTATTCTCAGGAAATTTCAAACATCTTCCAAACAGGAAAGCGAATTCCAGCAAAACTCCACGTATGCTAAATATATCAGGCAATACGGTACGCGCCAAATTTATTGTCAACACGGTATTTTCTAAATTTAATTATTAACCTCAACAGTTTTTCCATTTATCCAAATGCTTTTTTAGTTATTACCCCTTATTAGGAAACTTGTGATCGACATTGTATTTATGGTAATTTACTTACTTCAGAAACAAATTGATTTAAAGATTGTTGGATGCTCATTAATTTTGGAATTGACTCATCTTTTGAGAAGTCAATTAGTAATGTGCTCGGCCTCAATGAGATAATCCGTGACTCCGTTTTATTACCAGAAATCTTTCTCACATTATTAACTAATTACGGTATCTTTGCGTTCAATATGACAACTTCGGCATTGACAAGAGGGAACAGTTAACAAATAATTTTTTTTTCAGGATGCCATTCTCATTCAATGAAAACATAAAATATCCTTAATTTCTGACAAAATTCACATATACATTGTCTCATAATAACCAATTATATAGTCGTAAGAAGTCAAAATGCAGCAAAATAGTTAAGATCAATAGTTTCAGTGACGAATTAAACAGAATGAACAGAAAAAATGAGACGAGGTTCGTTCTCCTTCTTTGTGCCAATTTAGGAGTCTCTCTTCACCACAAAGGATCTAAGATCGGAGATGTTTGAAGTGAATATTTTCTTCTTTATATCTCAACGGCGCTGCTTTGTTGACAATCAAACAGTGTAAGCTCTAATTAAAGAAAGATTTTATGCGAAAATTCAAAAACAATACGTCGAAGGCTCAATAATTCAGATTGGCGTTTTCTATCAGCCACCTAGTTGTAGAGGAAGGACTCTTTCTAAAATATAGTAGTGTAACCGTTTATCAATAAACAGAATATATTTACTTTTTTATTTTCTTATTTAAATCTAAAAATGTATTCAGCAAGACTTGCTGTCGATTCTTCTGTGGTGCTTAATGGAATGGAGTGCGATAATAATCATTCCTCGATTGTCCATTTCCAGGTAAAAATTTGTGGTATAATTTTTCGATTAGCACTTTCATAAATATGTTCCTTCTTGCGATAGTTTGTTTCTGAGGTGTCAAAAGTAGTGTCCGACCGAAACTGATTTTTCAGCCGAAACCGAACTTTCGGTCTTGCTCTTTGTTTCGGCCGAAACCGAAACTTATTAAAACATTTAAAATTACGATTACTATACACTACTATAAGTAGTGTTATAAAAATAAAAACATAATCATTAACGTACGTAACAAATATATTTTTTTATTTTTTTATGACATGAATATACAAGACTTACTCTTGGAAATAAACTAAAAAAAAAAACAACTTTCAGTTAGAACACTCGAGTTTCGGCGGGGTCGAAAGTTTCGGCTATATTTTGGCCGAAACCGAAACTAAGGCCGAAACTAGATTTTTTGGCCGAAACTAGCCGAAACTGAAACCGAAATTTCGGTCGGTCACTAGTCAAAAGTATGTTTTTGTAAGGATAAAGTTTTCTTTTTTCCTCCCATTTTGTACTTTCTAGATTTAAAAATCTAGTTGAAATTGTTCCTATTGTAATTACAACCTTTCACTTCATTTTCTCTCCTCCATTTGCTCAAATGGAAACAAATGGTACATAGGCATAATTACCGTCGTTGCTCTTAAGGATATGTGATTGATGCGGCATATACATTAACATCTGTACGGGGAAGGGCCATGAAATATAAAAGGGCTTTCATATTTCGCGCCGCTGCATTACCTCATCAGGACTCTCAAAAATGTCCCTTCACTTCCTGCACAGCCGGAACTGCATTAAGGTCGCCGTTATTTATGTTTATATCGCAGATAGCGACGCACTAAAATGATGAGGAAATACTGGCGTAAGGGGAATGGCGGTAAGTCATCGCAATAAGCACTGGGGTAAGGAATTGCTTAGAGCCACGTTTTATCTTGACGTATTTAGCAGAAATAATTCGCCAAGCTCGAAAGAAAGAAAAGTTTCCAAAAAACAAATTTAAATAAGAGCAGCCAATCAAATATGTAAGCGAACAGGGATAGAAACAAAGTACAGCATCCCTTACCGATCTACACAAAAATAACACTTTTCCAGTTCAGATTGAAATCACGTACCGATAAAAATCTTCGGCTGGTTTAAACAAAGATGCTTTTTCTAAAGTGACTTATTTCCAGAGGTACGTCTGTCTTCGTAAAATTTCAATTTTTGGACCTATTGAAATATGAACACTAGTGGAAACTAGATCTTTTTTTATAAATAGCAGAAATCGTAGGCAGTATTTGTGCCTATGTTATAAATAATACTTTATTTTGATGTAGGTTTGAAATTGATTATTCTTGAATAACTGAAGATTCTTTGTTACATATTTGTTCCCATAATTGATCTTTTGCAGTGAAAAGAGGTTCTTTGATCTCCGATTAGTGGCGCCACACATGCCGAAACGGCGCCACCACTATCTTCTAAGTTCCCGCACTCAACCCCATTTAGTTCTAGAGTCCTATAAAAGATACACTTTAGTCTCTTTGGTAAGTATTCTGGGAAAGCGCACTAAGTGTTTTCGAAGGATCTCTGCAAATTGCGGGCAATTCCATCTAGTATTATCACCTTTAACGTTCTCGACTCGCATGCATAATGTAAATGAAACAAGTGGCGTAACCGTTGGAACTTATAGTTTTCGTAGAGTTACCTCGTGAAACTCACCACCTATTCTGCCGAACCGTTCTCATAAACATGCAAATCAAATTCATAACAGTCCTCGTAAATGTCAAGTTATTTTGGTATTCCGGCGCTTTCTCTAATCCATCTGGTAATTCACATCTTTGTCAGCAACAATACAACGATCGCAGTAAGTCTCTAGAACCAATCCGGCCCTGCAAAATCACGTTCCTGGAGAGTAAGTCCTTGCTTGTCTCGGTAATCGCTTCTGCGCTTCGTCTACTACTTACTAGAGTTTTGAAGATTGTTAAATTGGCGTGAGTCAATTGGGACGAATCTGAACCTAAATTATAATACTACTCTTCTTTCTACGTGGTTTTAAATTATGAATTAAAGAAGTACATTGAAATTTCTTATTTGTGGTAAATTCGTTGCATTTCAATACTAGTTTTAATAAAGCGAAACGGACAGTTCTCGAGAAGTCTAAACCATTGACGTGTTCGAAACTTTCTTGTCGGTTGTCTGGCGGACGCCGTCCACAACGATTTCAGACGCTAAAGTGCATCTCCGACGACAGGTGAGCGTCGTCGAGACTCCAAAGTTTAAAATCAATGACTGACGAGGGAAGCACGTCTCTATTGATTACCGCCTTTTGTCTCACCCTTGCTCCGCATAAATTTCACGATCTTTTCGCGGTGGTAACTTCGAATCTAGGTTTTAACTGATGACGGATGAGAAGGAATCTTCCGGTCTAGACGCTAATTTAATTACAGCCGTCATGAATAGAAGCCAGGAGTCAAACATTTGCTAATTTAATTGGCTGAAACTGCACAAACGTTTTCATGTCCAGTCGCTAAAAAAACTGTTTCTAAATCATAAAGTAACAACGGGATCAACGGTTGAAAGTGGGAAAAACAACTTTGCGTTATGTTACTTACGAGGGCTTCAAATCGCTTTGAACACCTTTGAGACGTGTTAAATTTTCGTGATAAATGGGTCGTTTAAATATCAACATTAATTCTGGAGAAAACTTGCGTTGTGTAATTTCCAGTCGTTTATAACCCGGATGCGTAAAGAAGCAACATTATCTGCAACGCGTTTAATAAGCCTGTAGTACACTATAACCACGAATTTTGGTTAGAATTTACGCAAAAACATTAAAATTGTTTGAAGGTCGATTCTTAATAATTTGCAATAAAGTGTAAATGTGGATTTTATGTAGGAAAGCTTCACTTTTGTCTAAAATAAATGCTTTGTTCTTTTTCACCATTACTTTTTATGGTTTGCCTTACAAAAAAAACACGGAAAAATCTGAGTTATGATGAGGTTACTATCGAAATCCAAAGACATAATAATATTTATTAAATTAGTATTGCAGTCTTGACAAGAACGGAACCGTGAGACATTAATTACACTCGTTTAGTGAATCGACTTGCCAGTGTTCAATGAGTAAAATTGGTGAAATAAATAACCGTGAACAGATTTTAAGTACAGTAAAAGGCTATGAAGCGAAATAATGTTTCTCGTCAGGCGACCATAAAACATTAGTTGCAACAAACAAAACTTCGAAAATTAAAGATGACGGAGTTGCAGACTCTTTTACTTATGATTCCTGTAATGACTAAAACTATATGCCCTACGCATGAGGTTGCTGAACCAACACTAACTCCAACACAAATAATTGAAAACGATATAACAATAATTTCCAAGTCATTGGCTATGTTCTCAAATATATTAGTAGTACAAGGGCAGCTTTGAATCACAAAAGTAGATCCCTTGAAAAATCTGGGAAACATTAGCAAAATTCTTTTCCTAATTAAAATAATGGGGGAATAACAATAAACTAATACGATGCAATATATGTAAGAAGTAAATTGAAATGTAAAGTGCTAAGAATACCGAATTAAAAAGGCCTATTCGCCATAACAAATAATAAATTGCATTATTTTCTTTCTCTAATATAAGCAATGATCCTTAACAACAAATTGGAATCCAAATGCTTTCTTAAAAGAATTCTCTAGAAATTCGGTAAATTTTGTTCTGCTTTTAAGGTATTTGTTTGTGAGCCTTATTAAATATTGTTTACTTTCAAGATAGGACGTGTTCAATCAGTAATCGAAGACTACTGTTAGTAGCAAGATATTTATTCTTTAATTTCTCCGATCACAACCAAATACAAAATACACACTTTATTCCAATATTTTTGTAATACCTAATGCAATAACAATATCAAATTTTGATTTTTGAAAATAGATTGAGGACGTCGAAAAAATTTTAGAAAAAAAAAAGAAACAAGAAACTATTAATACCAAAAGTTAAGGTGCTTAAAATACGACCTCTGTACATGAAGATTAGACGAACAAACCAGTAAAAAAGAAAATTAGAAACTTATTGCTGTTTGACTAACATAAAAATTGTGCTTTATCTTGAAATTGTACTTTCAGCTTTTTAAAATTAACAATACAAAAAAATTAATTTTCTAAACTTTAAATCTTCTGTTGCTTGACAGATGACAATTTCAATTTTTATATCGTCATACCTCTATGTTTTGATCATGCGACCTCTAGCCCATTTCAATTATCATACAAACAGTAAGAGAGCCCTTCCAAGTTTATATATATATTAACTAGAAATATCTATATCAAAAGCATTTTATTAATATGGGAGTTCAGTCATTACAGGTCTTTTTTCCCTCAAATGGTTGCTAAAGACCAATGGACTGAAAGAGTTTTAAATAATTTGCTCAATAGTGATTGAAGATTAGAAAGACTTCATAATTAAGATGTTTGTTTCACGACCTACCTATTGACGTGCCTATGAAGTGGCAAGTAATTACGGACCAGGTAAATATATAAGGTACCTTTAAGTATTTTCGGCCTTTACATCATATTTAAAGTGTACTATAGCTACTAGGAGCATGCTTTTTTCATGAACTTAGTATTTCAGAAAAATCTCCGTAAAACGGAGAAAAGAACACGAATAATGTTCCTCCTTTTAAACTTCTTACCGGCTACTTTCACCTAGCTACGATAACTTAACCTACCCTTAAGTAATGTTATGAGCAACACTTATTGAGATTAAAACCTCCAAGCAACCTTACTTGGAACTTTATAGACAGGTAAACTGACCAACCCTTAAAATACTATAAAAAAATTTAATAAGCCATTAAGAATTTCTGCGATGATTATAAAACACTCTGTATATTAATGAATTCAATAATCGCTGTTGTTAGTGATAAAGACATGAATGTTCGATTTGCAAAATCTTCTAAACCAGAAAGAAAATGATGTGCAAAAACACATTCCGGGAAGTGCTTATTGCAGAAGGTTTTAAAGCATTGCCAACCAAATATAAATATCCTAAATTTTAGTATAATTATCTACATATATATGCGAAAACTGTTTTGTTTCATCCAATTATAGGTAGCTGCACAATTTGATCTGCACTGAAATCCATAGAGTTTTCACACGCTTTACTTCTACATAAAGAGTATTTCCACAAGACAGACCATGGCACGCCAGAATTAGAATACGACCTTCTCTGCATTGGAAAACACTACGTTGCGCCTTTCCACATCCCTGATATATGACTTCGCATATTTAACGGCTCGCCCGGCGCATCCACCATTTCGCACCACTTATCGAACCGCGCATCCTGTGTCGTAGCCGCTTTGCATTGTTAGTCGGGCTTGATTCACGGGATGCTTTACTAATAACAACCATCCCTGATAAAAAACATTAGGTATTAACCCCGCCGTTCTGTTAAATAAATAATTTCGGCGGTCCCAACCCAACCAAATTAATGTTACGTCAAATTTGTGAAGGCTGACATAAATTAATGAAACTTCCCAATAAAATTTTATCGCATTATGGTTTGGAATGCTATGAGACGTCGACGACCTTTAAGTCATCTGAAACAATGCCATTGACGGAAAGGTTTTGAGTAATGTCACCAATTGGACGTTGTGTTGAAATTCTTTGATGCGCGATTTTATTGGGTAGAAACGTCTTTGTCCAGTTTCGTCTGCAGTGGACCATTTGGAAATGTTCCAAACGAACGCACAGTAAACACAAACAATATCTATTTCCGCAATTGTGTGTTTCCAACGAAAACGATGTCTGTTAAAGTGGAAACAGAAATTTCAACCATGAAAATAATGTATTGAAATAAGGTTAAAAACATGTGGATCTTGTGCGCAATAAGTAATGCGCATAGTTGTAGGTTTTAGACAGCAGTAGAAAACGATCATTAAGATTTTAGTGTCCACAATTGAATTTCTCTGGGTCTGATTCTTCTACACGAACATGCATGTGCTTATAAAAAGACGTTCTCTCAATTATACAAAGTTTATTGTTTTCAAACTTTCCTTTTTATGACAATAGTGTTGTTGCATATTTTGAATAATAGTAAAATTTTAATGTAGTTAGTCAATTTCAACAATTAGATTTCCACATTCTTGGTGAGGATCCGCTTTAGTTTTATATTCGTAGTGGTTTACTATATGCACCATATGCGCATGATCTAAAGTCAACCCAAATCGAGCAATCAATTTCTGTTTACACATCAATTAGTGGAGGTCAGTTAGACACTATTTCCTTCAAGCAAATGCTCAATAGAATTTCCATAAATTGAAAGAAACTGATTTTATCCGAGCAATATGTTTAAAAAAGTCATTTTATACTACATTGTTTATAATCTTCCAACTCTTTCATTGACAAATCCTTCAATCACTGGTTAATTAAACTTAACAAGTAATAGAAATCCTACACAAAATGTTTAATAGACATCAAAAATGCGCAGCTTAAATTGTTCTGAATAATCATTTGTAATAAAGCAGCAACTCCATTACGTTGGAGAAACTCATCACAAACGCATATGATTCACAATTTATTTTTCAACTTTTTATATTACTTTTTAGAAATAAACATAAACATATTCTATAAAAAAAAATTGGCTTCAAATCAATTTACAATATTTAAATGTGCATTAAATTAAAGAGATCGCACATTACACCGATATAACATCGCAGCTTTGTTTAATTTCTCAAAAATTTTAACCGATTGTTGATCCTAAAATAAATATAAAATTATTAAATAATTAAAATCTTCTAGCAAACGAAAATAATTTTCCTCAAATATGGCGACAAGGATTACTTTAAGACTCTTCCGCAATCGCAATTTAACATCATGTATTCTTATTTAAAGCTTGACAGCTGTCAGAACACATACGCGTTTGTTCCTGTGAGCCAGGCACAGATTTAACATATTTTTATTTTTCAGAGAATATAGCGAGCATCAATTTAAGTAATGGAAGTGTATTTTTGGCAAACAATTTGTCATATGTCTGTTTGTCTACCTTTGTGGAATTGATTCAAGAATTTTTAGATGCGTCACAAAACTTTTCAAAATGTTTGGCATTGACCCTCGAACTGATTTCAGAATGAAATACTTTGGAGAAATGCCTAATGACTATCGGAAATTATGATGAAGACCGATACATTTCTTTTGAAAAGGAACTTATAATAATAATAATAATAATAATAATAGTAGTTTTAAATAACAGTAGTTTTAAAAATTTGGTGTAAAACTGAGTAAAGAAGGTGTGAAAGGAAACAAGTCAACTTCTACAAAGTTATTGTAGAAATTTACAATAAATATTTGTTAAAAATCGAAACGCCGCGGTGGGAAGTGCTCGTCCTCTTCACCCTTTCGCTTTCTTGACGCTGCAAGGTAATACGCGCTGACCTTTACCCGCATCGAGTTGCGCGACCTGACGTTATCGATTAAGGCTAGTTTTACATGAATGAACCAAAAAAGTGGCGGAGTCCATGCAAATATTTAATTATTCATTGAGTGAAAAACGAAACGACCCACCGCATACTACAATCAATTGTTTTCATCTATATAAATCCACTCTAGCATGCGATATTTGCGCAAATCCGTGGTCTCTCGGGATTTCCAGCTGTAATCGCTACAGCCACTGCAGAGGATGCGGCTCACACCCGGAATGTTAATGTCCTCTACGCCACCCCGGCTAATGTCGCGCCATCTAACATTGATATGCCGTTGTCGTTGTTTATTGTCCGGACGAGGGAGGAATTTAATTTACTTCACGTCGGTGCTTTGTTTGGACAGTGGTGTACATGTACATAAATAAAGTGAGATAATTGAAGTCACCGTTTTATTTTTTGTTGGGGTAATAGTGTCAATTTCGGCCCCAAAGGGTTATAAATCGCGTTTTTAGAATCCGCCCACTTTGGGTGCTTGATTTGAAAACAGGAACCAATGTAAAATGTGAGGCATATACATAACGCATTAAGAAGACAAAAGTTGGGACCTGAAAAAGAAAGACTACAAAAATAGAAATTGTGATTTAAACAGGAAAAATAGAATTTTCTTTTGGTGCTGTTTTAAAAGCAACATTTTAAACACTTACTCATCAGAAAAGAATGGCTATATATAATGAAGAATGATAGCTTACAAATGTAACTAAAAAGAAGAAGGAAAAAATATGTTGTTTCCTCAAGGGCAAACCAGATTAATAATTTGCATTGTCACGAAAAAAAAAAACAGAAATGTAACAGGAAATTAAAAAAATAAATTTGCAAGTTACAAGATATGTGAGAAATTAGCAAAACTAAGAAGAGTAAAATTGAATATGATAAATAAAAAGGAAAAACTCGTACCCCTCAATAAAGTAAGTAAAGAATATTGGGAATTAAAGTTCTTAGACAAATATGTTGCATCTATATCGTGACCAAGAAAAAACAGACCCAGAAACAGTACGATAAAAGCGCTTTTATTTGAACGATATGCAAATATTTTCTTTTATTTCGCCCGATGAGAAGGAAAAGTAATAGTAAAAAATTTTAGGACATCGCTAGGAATGATGTAATATTTCTTCCATGAAGTTCAACACGTAAAAAGCAGAAAACTAATTGTAAGGCATGAGCAGAAGGATAAGGCTATAAGAATTCAAGTGGTTTATGAGCTCACAGCTAGAGAAGAAATCCATTGAACACTTATTGTTAACAGATCAGAAAATAAAGTTAAAGGAAGTAATCTTTTCACCTAATGTCCAACCAAAATTAGTAAAAAAATGTGTTAAAACGGTAACTTTAGCCAATAAATAGAATATGCTGTTCAATGACAAACAAAAATTTAGCAGAATTGGTTGTTACCAGAGTCAGCAGACTGAAATTTAAATAATTCGATAATAACAAATAGGATCATTGTATTAACCAATAACAATGCAATAATAATGGAAAAAAATTGTTGCAGTATCCATTAAACGCTTCTAGACTTAAATTATATAGAAAATTTTAAAAATAACTGCTAATCATAGAGTAGCAACATACACATTACAATGATGGTACGGTAATTAACTGAAGAAAGTAAGAAACTTTAGATTAAGACAAAATTAGAAACCTGAACTTGAAATTGAAACATATGAAGTGCAGTAAAAAGTAGAGGACTTCTGACCGCTCAGGACAGAATATTAATGGGCTTAAATCAATTTTGACGCAAAAAATAGAGATTTCTCATATACTAAGTGGGTCTATACACTGGGCAAATGAATTAAAATTAGAAACAAGATAAAAACCAATAATTCTAGTAAAAGAAAACAAGAGCCAGCAAAGGAGAGTGTAAACATCGTAAGTGACGCACAAATACTTAGAAATAATATGTTACAACTAAAAAAAGTACAAAATCTAGATAGGCCAAAAAATTAGCAGTAAAGCAGTGACCAGAAGAAGAGACGATTTTAATTTCTTCAATCTTATGTTGGGAAACACTTGCTACCTCGATCATAAGAAAAGCATTAGAAAAATTTCAGAGGTAGGTCTGTTAGATGTTAGATATGTATTGATAAAAAAGGAGCAAGGAAAATAGGAAAAAAAACAAATAACATTCCCTCAATTACTTAATGAGGAACACACAACAGGGGTAAATTAAATTGGTGCTGTGCCCAGTATCCCGATTATTAAGTAATTACGGTACAACATTACATGAAACTTACACGACTCGCTTTGGTTAAAGTGGATCCCATTCATGAGGCCAGGCCTTCTTTCCTCGGCACCCCCACGCGCGCTCCCAACAGTTCCGTCCCAGTTAATTAACCAGAAAAAAACATAAAAAAATACCACAAGTCTCCAACCAGTGATCAAGGAAGGTGGGACGTCATCAACCCCCAATCTCCCCACAACCACACAAACCACCAGCTATATCACCGAAATTTATTGGACATCGGGGAAAACAAAGTCTCACTCATTAAAATGTATCAGCGCATAAATATACTATTTCAAAACAACCCCACATCATGCGACCTGCCCTCTCGCCAGCAAAACAACCACCAAAAATCACTTTCAGAAGAGACGACGTATCATATACGGCCCCAACCACCGATTTCGTTCCATCGAAGTAATTGTCAATTTGATGATAACTAGTGATTATTCGTTACGAGAGCGAACGCGCACTCTTCTTGTAAAACACCCTCGGAACGAGTGGTGGCGCGGTGGCTGAACGTGCCGCGTACTTCGCATAACCCCTCCGGGGGTGACGCACGCGCGTTACATTTTACTACTTACTACAACGGATAGTACTCATTTACTCATTGTTGTTATCTAGAACCGTAAATCCGCCATGAAACGTTTGCGGAGCAATAAACCACCCTTGCGAGCTACATAGCGCACTTTCGACAAAAAGGTGTCTATAATGCGAAACGAGTGTCCACAAGATAGTAATATATCTCTATTGGTGACAAAGGACCTAACTGAAGACAAATGTAAACGGCATAGAAATACTCACCTGCTAATCGTGAGAAAGTCTTAAGACAACCGGAAACTTACCTGAAACAAAAAAAAAATACTATACTAACCAAACAATATGTTTCGTATGGGAGTGTAAATTCATTTTTCCTGCAAGTAGTTTTAGTTAAAAAACTTTTTATTTAAGTCAAAATAAATTAAAAACCTCATCGTATGTTGCGATACATGCTGAAATGAAATAAAAAAATCTCATTTCCGCATAATAGGCACAAAAAAATTCGAACAGTTTTTTGGTTAATTTATTAGTTGCTGAATAGTGAATGGACTAGTTATAAAGGCTAAAATCGTTCAAGTAGCGGTCCGCAAAAAGGTAGTAATACAAAATTTTAATAACCAATATCGACATATAGCCCCTCTTTGACCCAGTTTGGAGACTCAAATCTGTTGACAACCATTAACTGAACTGGTATCTTGGTGGCGCCTCCATGGCGCTTGTTACAAATTGAATGTTTTCAAAACTGATCCAATAAAACCCTTCGCCAAATTGATGTTTACACCTAAACATCCCTTCACTCCCTGTGAATTTGTCAATAACGTACCCTTATTTCCCCTTCTCCGCAACATTTTTGAAATGGCCGTTTTTATCCGGCAATAAAGCTTTAATTCGGCATCAAAACCGCGTTCCACGGCAGTGGCGCAACATGGCAGCGGTGCAATAAAATAAAACGATCTGGATGGCGGAGATTTGGCAAAAGGATGGATGAGACGTAGTGCGGGGATAGGTCGGAAGAAAGGATGGCCAAAAACCACGTCGACCCATTTCCTGCGACTCTGTATCGGTCGTCGAAAAGTCACCAGGAATTAAAAGGGAGAGGGTGCGTAGTAAATTTGTCGAAAGTTTCAGATTTCACATCGTAATCCTGGGCGGTGCTCATAAAATTTAACAAGCGGCAACGACCTGATTGTTCATCTGACATTTGTTCACATTTTTCATGAAAACGTTTAATTTGTCATTAGGAAGGAAAAACTCGGAAGAACGCGAGCTTTCGACAGTCCCAAAGAGCTCTCGTCAAAAACCCCCTCAATACTTTTGGATCACAATAAATGAAAGTTTGCTGAGATTTTGCCATCCCAAATTAAACCGTTTCTTTTTTATTTTTTCAAAACTATTCCTACTGGCTGATGAGCATCAGTTTTCACAAAATACGAAATTAAATCTTCTCTATTAGTCTTCGGAACCTTTGAAGTTTAAGGATTGACAATAATAGATTTGTTACAAATTTATATCTTAAAATATTAAAAGTACTTCTGTTCTATAAGTTCGTGCCCCCATAATCCATGTTGCCAGTCAACTGTGACACCACCACTTAACTTGATGGTAGAACTTTGGATAAAATTATGCATATACCTTATTATAGTGGAGATTTAGCATTATTAAAATTGTAAGTGCAGTCTAATTACCGAAATAATTTAGACAGTTCACTTGATCCTTAAGTGCATCTATTAGTATTTGAAATACTCAATTTCACTTGTAACTTTAGATTCAAGTTGTGAGTGACCTCTCGGGTGTATGTTAATATAAGCATGGTAAGGACTTTAATATTCAAGTAGGTGGGTACTTCAGCAGTACCTTTTTTAAATACTTTTAAAACTACTTCAAGTATTATCATGTTTTTAAATTGATAATTATGGCAACAGACTTTATAACTTAAGTAAGCTTTTTAGTGATTCACATATTTCATACCAGCTTTAAAATATTTTACTAAATACTGCAGTAGGCATTCCCAGGATTTTAATTTAATAAGTTGAGAACTGCGACACCAGACTTTACGTTTTAGGTATTTTTGTCACTGCTTCACGTATCTTATACCACATTTCAAGTATTTGTTTTAATTAGTAAATCATATTGCGATTATACCTGCTTTAATGTTGAGTACCTTTTGTCAGAAATTACGGAAAGTAATTAGCGATTTCAATTACCGAAAATTGACCACATTTAACTTTTAAGTATGTCGGCAAAATTTTAAGACTTCTAAAAGTAGCTTCAAATCCTTCCTCAAATGTTACCATTTCAGTTAATAACTTTACCATTAAACAATATTTGATTTATTAGTGCTTCAACTGTTTTATATTTTACTTTGAAAACGCGAAAAAAATATTTCAAATACGTTAAGTATTTGAAGAGAGATTTGAAATTTCCTTAATTATTTTATATTTAAAGATATATTTGAGACATAATTTATTTGAAGTAAGATTTCAAATTTTTGATGTATCTTAAATACTTGAACTGCAAGCCTGTTCAATAATGTAAAATTGGTTCTTTCAAAAATCTTCCACAGTTCAGTGGGGTTTTAGAACATTTTTGAACGTATTATCAAATATCTAAGATAATACCTCACTAGTATTTCCTATAAAGCAAATACTACTGCAATTACTTCCGCTATTTTAGTTAAAATTTGAGGTGGTACTATTATATTTCATTTTAATTGAGTGTTCTAATTAAGGTAAATAGTATTCCTTTCGACATACCAAAAACTAATTCTCTATATAGTTGTATTATCAAGGATTTGTGCGGTTATTTCAGTAAATTTTTCGAATAATTTATATAATGTTCCATACGGTATTTAAGAATATTCCAAATATTTTAGCAGATATTTCAAATAGTCACGTTGGTATTTTAAGTAATTCACTTCGAACCATATTTCAGTTGCGATTCACCCCTTAGGTGGAGTTAAGTTGCTTGCTGCGAAAATAAACGACACAAGGTTACCGCATTTAGGCTCATATCCAAAACAGGAACGGACCAGGCTATCTGGATACTCTAGGGATGTTGGCGAAGTGTACAATTTGAAAACCGAGTCGAAATCCTGCTGCGTCACTCCCTGAATTATCCCTATTCAGCCGTTTAGCGAACTCGCAACATTAGACCAATTCAATTACTCAAAACTAATTCCGTGTCGGAATTAATTATATTTCCAACAAGAAAAATGCAAATATCCCGTCGTGATGAACTCGACACGAAGACGAAAATCTTGAATTACACGTCCCGGAACAACCCCGAAAACGACACCCAGCTGCGTCTCAACATTTTCATTTCCTGCCCCCGACTACGGCTTCCTTCTTAAAAACGTTCCCGGACTTATTACGTTGGCACAATCATCTCCCTCCGGATTCCTGCTAACGTTACGATTGCTACGAGACGCAACGATACTGTATCGTTTTATAGTTTCACCATATCGGATTCTTGTGCAAGTTGCAAGTGTCGTGTGACGAATGGTGGCGGCGCTGTGGGGGAACGTCGCACCGCCGGTAACAGAGATTTCCCAAAGGAATGGCGGCTCTTAAATCTTGAGTAATAGTCGTTTCATCTGTGGGGCCGGTGTTTTAAATAAGCACAACTCTCTTCCGACCAATTAACCTAACCTAGACGTGCCTTATTTCGAACTTATCCTTGCAAACAGCACCAACGCTTTTGTTCATTATTCATAAGTTCCGCTGTTGCTGCATTGCACTTGATAATTTACGAAGTTGGTTAATAATCACGATGAGCGAATCCCAACAAGCACGCAAGTGGTGCCAGAAGAGTTCCGGAAGCTCGTGCATCAACCTCCTTCTCGACGCACGTACCCCATTTGTTTACAGATTGGCATTTTTTTAAAATCCAACCTTTTGATTATCATGGTTCCTCATGATGCAGACTGAGGTTTATTGAAAATATCTCGCGGTCTAGTTCATGATCTTTCGTTTTCTTTCATTGCAGGTACCTAAAACTCCCGTCCTGTTCGAACGCTGGTCAGCTCCTTTTTATGAAATTCGATTTAATATTGTTAAAATTCCAAAAAGCTGAAATCATTAAAACTTTAACCAATAGGATAATCACTTTGATATTTCACTGCCATATTTTGAAATGGTCTTGGTACATGTCAACTTGCATTCTAGTCATTGTAGTTCAGCTCACGTTGAAGGGCAACGGTGTCACCGATCTTCAAATAATAACCTTTCACTTTCTTAAATTTGTGATAATTTGATGTAATGACATGTAGTCCTTTGTACCTACTATCTAAGCAGGTACCAAAAAACACATTTACAAAAATTGTATTCTCCATATATTTTGGTTATATATATATTGAATAATTTGGCAAAATTTAATTGCCTTTTTCAGTTACAACAAATATAAAAAAGAAATAATGAAAATTAAGACGAAAGTAATAAGTAACAACAGAAAATAAATTATCTTAGTTTCCGATACTGTACACTGACATGGTCGTTATGGTTCCTTGTGGTAAAAACTGTAGTTGCATATCTGAAAACTCGTCCGCTACCGAGTGATGTTTGAACTGCGATTCTAACCATTTTGATGACTCGCTGAGTAATGCCCTATTGCCGAAATATTCTTGCAAATTTTGACTTGTATTTTAGTAGAGTTTAGAAGTATAAGTTTATGTAGCTTTTTCTGTTTTAACCTTCTTAAACTTGTGACATAATGTGATTCAATGTGAGCTATTAAGCCCTACCATAAAAATGTCTATAAAAAAAAACTGTTCTCGCACATACAAATTATGTTCCGAGTACGAACTGTTTGGTTTAAATTGATTGATAATTGATCACATTTTGCAGAAATAAAATTCTTCTGTCATTATCACTAATGGAAAATGGGAAGAAATAACACAATTTAAGAAAGAAACAAGTAGGTACCTATCTTAATTTCTGAAATTGTATTGACATCATTATTTAATTATACATCAATTAACAACAACACTTGACTGTCGACAAAGAGTATCGTTATGGGGGGTGACTCGACCCACTTAACTAAAGACCGTTTGATTAGTCCATTATCGGCGTTTTTGCCTCACGATTGCCTATTGAAATTTATCTATTTAGAACGCGATAGTTCGCCATTCACAATAGCCTATAGCAAATTGCCGGATAAGCCTCATTTACACTGTGTGCATACATTAACGATAATTAGTCGGTAACTGACAGGTAAAATTCTTCAGATCTCCATTACAAAATTACTTACTATTGGTTCAATGGCTAGGTAATAATATTCTTTTCGGAACTGTCTTTGTGCATAATTTGAGGTTAACTCATGACTTTACGCTGTCTTCAACAATAGAAAACCATTGTATTGTTGCAGCAACAATAACCACAACTAATTTCAAGACTTAATTAATAAACTTATCCCGTTGTATAGAGTATTTCAAGATTAAAAAGCACCGTAGGTGAACGATTAATTTATGTATGCAGTTTCTTTTACCGGGTATCGATACAGGCAACGGCTGTATTTTGTTAAATTCTCTCTTTTTGTTGATATTTTTTTCTAAATATAAAAATATAAATATAAGAAAAAAATATTAAACCCATTTAGTTTTCATACAATTGTGAACCTAACTAAGCAAATTTTGGTGACAACCTAGAGTATCAAGTGAATGGTAAATTTAGTACTAAATGTGTCAAAGACATTGATGTGGTCCGTTAGGGGTAGAATTCGTAAGAACTGTTGAGAATAAAATTGGGGGGTTTCTGCGATTGTGTACGTAACAGGCCTGACGTGGGTAGAGTGCTTGATATGTTTGCTGTTATTAAAAAGACAATTTGGGCAGCTGAAAATCTGGCTTTGCTGGAAATCCCGCCGTCCCCGTCTCCATCGTAATAATACACTAATGTCTGGATTGTATTTAACATGCTTCCCTTCGATCCTTTTAATTCTGGAATTGACGTGGGGGGCGGGCCGGTCGGGGTTCTCCCCCATATAGGGTAAAACAAGTCCGGGCACTCTCCAAAACACAAGCCTGTGGTCATCCCTAATTGCTATTAATCCCTCTCCATATGAATATTCAGGGTGTCACGATTTTGACTAAACTTGAAAATATTACGATATATTGAATAATTGAACAGCAATGGAAAGGCGGAAAGAATTTTTCTCGGAGGTAATTGGACGTGTTTGTATGTGGTGGCGGTTTTTACTGAAAAAAGCCGTCTCGTCGGAACAGTTTATGATGGTATTAAATCCACCTTCTGTTGCAGACTAATTAAACTGGCGTTAACCATGCGAAACGGCGGGTGCTTGCGACAAAAACGGCAGTAATTGCTTCAAATCCGAAACGGAAGTGTGTAGTGTCGATTATTATCAAATTTATATTGCGCCGGCGGGTTTAGTCAAGCTTTAATAATTTGTTGTAGTTGGACTTTTAACGGCCGATGCCTCATTTCCAAATCGTTTTATGCTCGTAGAAACTTTCAGTAGGCAATAACCGTTAATTTAAAAACCCGCACCATTCAATTTTTTTCAGTGAATGATGACACGCGTATTTCTAACACCAGCATTTATTGTAATAGCACCAAACTCCATGTCAAAGGTTAATTGTTCTTGGATACCTCGCAGGAAAAACCTTTCGAAATTTAATTGACACACAGAGCATTAAATGATAGTTATTACACAATGTTCTTTCCTATGGGTCACTTTTTCAATTTTGGTCCCATCGTTTTATGGAACCCGCATTGAAACAGTTACCAACGGTATTTAATTTAGTCGTATAGCGCAAGAGTTGAAAAATAGTGTGGTACTAGCTGGTGCGCCCAATTTAAAAAGTAAGTGGCGGTCAGCCCACGTATATCCTAGCGGAAAATCAGAATTCGTTAATATTGTAGTTGGTAGTCAAAACTTAAAACATGCAAAAAGTAGTTATATATCTCATATAAAAGGAACATCTTAAAGGACAATTAAATAAATTGTATACAATTCCAAACTGACTATGCTATCCACCCACAAAACTCTGCCACCGGAGAAAGTACGTTGATAGTAAAGAAACATCATTAGTCAGCAACAAAACTCGGGAGAAAGGCCTATTGTAGATGAAGACTTAAGTATTAAAATCCTAATATGGGGTTCTATTGACTACATATACGCAACCGGAAGTGAATAAAACCACAAAAAAAATGTAACAAATTCTATACCATGGAAGCCACATACTTGTTCTCAGCAAAAACTACATCAATTTCGTACTGATATTGATCTGAACTATGATCATTCGAAGTTAATATTAATATTGATAATGTAACACTAATCAACAAACACACAAAATAATTACACTTCATGTTAGGTGCATTCCACATAAAAGTAAAATACAATAATTATAAGTCCACTCGATTGCAGCCTAGCAGAAAAAAACATTGTTGTTGTCACTTGTCAGCTCAGCAGAAGAACAGCAACTACTTCTAAGAAATAATAAAAAAAAGGTGTTTCAATGCTGGAAAAAAAGATTTATCGTTAGGACAAACTTCAATGCTAAAAATCTAATATAGTTCTAGAGTAACCACAACTAAGCAAAGAGAGATAAAGCTGAACGAAGCCGTACAGAAAATAAGTTTCAACTTCTATCCTGGAGGAAACCCACCAACTGGTCCATTTATTAAAACAAAATACCAAACTTGATTGATTTCTTTAGCAAAATATTAACATATTACAACTATATCAAGAAAACTTTGGTTTGTATTCTTCGTCAAAAGTATGAAACCAAGCTTCTCTTGCCAAAGTTATTAATTAAACTAAGAATGATTAATTTGAGGCCATATCAGAACATGCTTTTTTATAAAATAGCCTTAGCCATTTTTGCCTGTGGCGGCTTTTTTTAAGTGGCAACATAGCTATTTAGCCTGACGTACAAACATTTTTTCCATACCAGTTCAAAAAAAAAACTGCATCAAGCCGTTTATTTTTAAATAAATAAATAAAATTTGAATTTTTGCCGCCCAGTCTGGACCATCTGCAAAAAAAGGATGTATCCTAATACGTACACAGTCTACACACCATTAATATGTGGCATTTGAGTGGCAGTGTTACTTCAAATCCCACATTCTAATGGTGTTGTCGACTGTGTATTGTGTTGAGATACACACTAATTTTGCATTTAATCCAGACTGGATGGACGCTAAAACCTAAATTTTCTTTACTTATTTAAAAATAAACGGTTTGATGTTTTGGCATCCTTCAATTGGCTTTGAATGAGTACTCGCCATTATGCAGTAGAATGTTTGTTTTAAATAAAATTTAACGTTGTACCATCGTTAAACTTGCTTTATACAAGTGGCCCTTCTATTAGTTGCAATGTACTTAAAAGAAAAAGAAAACTATTATGTCCAAAATTTATTCAATGACAATCTAGCAGCAAAATAGCGATTGCTGATGCCATTTGAGACCAGAAGCTGGTTAGAACTGAAGTTTTAGTCTTCTAACTCCCACCCTTAAAGCGTGCTTCGGAGAAAGCTCGCTTGTCGTTTTGAAAGAATTGTGCAACTGGCCCAATATAACTTTATTTTTATTATGGCCGTCGCATAATTTCCCGCATTACTGTCACTTTTTGATATAGACCACCTGCGTGACGATTTTTCATCGTAGTTCTCCACCCAGCCGTAAATAATTCCGGCGAAAATAGTGGCTTCATAGAAAAATTCACCCCATTTTACGAGTTGCGTGCCGACCGATAACCTGGAATTTACAAGTTTTACCATCCATCCAGTTCGCTGTCATTCATTGCACTGAAAAACGGAAAACAAAATTCAATTACTTTCGGAAAGTTCTATATAAAGATACGCCAGGTGTAATGAATAATGAACGAAATTACCAGCGCCAAAATTATTTCAATCAACATAAACTACGGTGAAATCGACGTCGTTTTTATTCAACATTTTTGTCTCACTTCTTCGACCGACCTAAAGATCGGGGTAGAAGGGTACAAGCCAACATCGCAGGATTCTTTCGGCGTTCATTTATCTTAATTAATGTAATTTGTGTACCGCGGTTAATTATTCTAATTTATATGCGGCGAGGCTAATGTCGCGCCAAGAGATGCTCGGGATTTTTGCTGGGTAATATTAAATTAGGCACGGGCTTTCAAAGCTTTTCCAAAGCTCCAACCGCTCCTGTCGCAACACTACAGATCCTCATGAAGTTAACAAATGACGAATGTGAAGAGTCGTCGAATTACGAGTTGAGACTTTTCAGATAATATCCCATCTCAATGGGGTCTAAATTTGGAATAAAAATATCGCCAGTTTCTTCATACCGTATTTAGCTCTCCTGAAAATTGGATAGGACGTTTGAAGGTTTCATATCACGACAAAAACATCAAAAATTTGAGGTCCGTCAATTTCGATCGCCTTGGACCATGCCGGCACTCTGTTTCTGTATTTTACTTTTTCACTTCCTATAGTACATCTTGTTTTGTTGGATGTCAAGCTAGGTACTGATCCATCAAAAAGAAAAGTAAAAATGGACAATACACTATGTTATAAAAAGCCACTTCTACCACCCGCCTAATAACAGGTTTTTCTGTAATCGTTGAATTGATAACTTTCAAATCCGAAGTGACTTTCAATAATTTGTCCTTTTGTTTCCTGTAATAAAGAAATTGCTTGAAAAGAAAGTTAAAAAAACATCCATTCCACACATTGACTATAAAAAACAAATACGAAAAAAAATACATTTACAATAAAGGGTAAGTACGTAGGTACCTACATAAGAGAATATCCCGATACTGACTCTGTGTGATACTGAAGTCATCAATAAAAACTGCATTCAGCTTATTATTTATTCCCTTCACAGATAAAATCAGCACAATGTTAATTTTACAATAAAAAAGTTAGTACTCGTAAACAACTAAGTATTAGATAAATATCTAGCTCCACGACGGATTTCCTAGAAGTCACCCTCAGAATGATGCAAGAACCAAAGCACCGAAAAAAAACATTTTGATCATATCTGAGAAGCTGAGCCTAAATTATTACAAATTAAATTCGAAAACAAGTCTAAAAACCCTACTCTTTCATCTTTTTACTTTACAATCATTCTAAGTTTTAAGCGCGTTTACTGTTTTAACTTTTCGACAGGCCAACATATAACATGTGATTTTCTTAAAAAAAAAAGTGTTGAATGGGATGTTGCTGAATCAAACCAACCGCATTCTGTCTGTCTTTCCATTTATTGACTATTGCGTTGCGGTGTCTAATATGTAAGAGCAATGTTAGTCGAGTTTACCTCTGCTCTCTCGCTCCCAGATTCCATTAAAGTTTGCAGACATGAGAAATTAAATTACGTTTCAGAAGACTGAGACGTTAATTAATGCTGTTTGTGAGAGCCATTCAACGTCGATGATGAACGCACTGTACACTTGATAATGAGCTAAGTGCGGCGGTATTGGGACGCGGCGCTGCGACAGATACGCAAGCAACGTAATTAAATCGGAATGAAAAATGACGAGCCACAGCGGAAATTAAAGCCGCCATTTGCGAAACGAGACCTTCCATCAGACGGACGACGACAGAACGTTGATCAATCGCCAAAATCACTCATTAACACCGAATGGACGTCACGACGTAACCTTGCCTACCTAACAACCAATATGTAAGTGGCGTCGACGAGAAACTTAATTAGTAACAAAGTTCAGGAACGTCCAGTACTAAAATTTGAGGGGCAAAAGAATTCACACATCATCACCGTTTCTAATTTTTATTTTACACGAGCAATTTCTGACAATGTTGATCATGCCCGGATAAAAGTGGTCTAAACGCAATAAAAAAGGGGGTTTTCTGAAGAAGTGTGGTTCAATTCGAGCAACTCTTTCGATATTTACTACTTTCATTTGGGTTGCAGTGGTCTCGAATAAATAAAGATCGAGTGCCTATCCTGTTTGGGTTTTGGCGACTCGTAACAATATCGTAAGACGCAGGCTGTAGTGATTTAGTTCAGATGCGGTGTCGGATACAGGACCTGTAAAAACCACCACCGACAATGCCGCCACATTCCCATTTATCTTATTACGGAGGGTGCTTGCCCGATTCTACTCGATTGGTTTTGCGTATTGACTACGCCACTGCTATGAATTTACGGCGTGAACTTGGAAATGAGTACGAGTGGCTCAACGCCAGTTTTATTACATGGTTGGATGAAGATCGAGATGGAAGTGAATGAAGCCACTTTCCCCGTCCAAGGTGCACGTACGTTCGGCGTTAACCTCACGACGGCGTTTTTCCTCCCCTGACCCCGGAGCGCCGCGACGGCTGAGCCGTGACCCGGCGCCAGAGTTCACTGTCTACCAGCCTCACATCATGAATATACATCATCTTCTTCGCACCGGTCCGGCCCTCCGACGGATATTACGTGTTATAGATTGTTATTTGTAAATATAACAAAGGCGCCGCCCCGAGGGCCCGTTTTCTGTAAATCGTTCGGAAACAAGTTGCCCCATCTATCGATCACGCGTTAACGAACGTAATGGTAGGAGGTTTAATGATTCGGGTCGGTTGGGACATCACTTTTGCATTTACCACGTTGTTATTGATCCCGAATGGCATCTCAATTCTCAATTGAGTTTTGTCGCAAACAGAACAAAATCTTACTCAATATTTCGGAATTTAGAACGGGTACTTTTTATTGGGTAATGTCAGTAGTGTTTGCCAAATTCCAGACTGCATGAACGAGATTACATTTGTGCTCAATCTTCGGGTTCCCCGGGGGCTCCTGGTGGAGCGCATAGTCGTAAATTAAAAAGCGCTCACGGAGCACCTTAAAATCGCAAAATCTTCATAAGGCGCTTTACGACTATATGCGAGATAATAGTTTTACAACCCAATTCAGACAATCGGCAAAAAGCCCAACTTTAATATAGGCACTTAATTCAGTCTGTTATTGGTCAGTAATATCATTTCGGTGAATGGCTATCATAACTAATAATAACTAGAAAGATTGCCTATTTTTTACTTGAGTATTTAGTTTTTCATTGAAAATTATTATTTTATAATATCATCATTCGCATTAATATATTCTAACAATTATATTCCACGATTTATTCACAAAAGCTTCCGCACGCTCGGATCTTTTTTACGGAGTACCTTCTTGTAAGAAACGATAAAAATAAGACAATTTTCATATTGGACGGTAAGGCTTTCCTGCTGCAAATAAAAAAGAGTTGTCTTTTTAATAATGGCAATGGGCAGAAAAAAGTTAAATTCTATGCCGAAGGTTAAAAAAAAAAAAATGACGGAGTTGAGGATCGATTTTTACTTACAGTATGTGTACTTGAATTTCTCATCTAGTGGGTTTTGGAAAAAACCAGTCATGTCGTAGCGTACGTCGGACGCTTCACGATTTTATTTGACAAATGACAGTTGTCAACAACCTGCGCTAAGTTAATTTCAACAAATTTATTTATTGTATTTGACGCCTTGTATTCGCTAGTTACAAAGTGACATATTGGTCTTAACTGATAAACAAAAAGCTTTTCTGGTGGACACTTTGAAAGAATAGAATGATCCCAAAAATGCTTGAACATGTCTTCGATAACATGAAGAGAGAGAGACGACTTGCTTAGTGCCTGCAGGAGAACGGCAACCACTTTCAGCAGTTGCTTTAATCCCGTTCGATTGCCAATTAAGTAATAAAGATCTATTTTCAGCTAATTAAAAATCCTGATTTTATTATAACCTCAAAATGTCAATTGCTTCGGGAATGACAGATGACATTTGTTTGGCTCATAACATAAGTCGATGAATTGAGTTAGGACGTACTTTTATGAAAACAAAATGCGGCTACGGCAACTTCGATGAGAAATTCAATTAGACATACAGTATTACTAAGCAAAAAAACATTTTGCATTAATGGCGCTGGCATGGCAACACAGAATAACGAAAAAACACTGTAATAAGAACATAAAGATAGGAAAACGCGTTTTAGGGAATAGTTGTACGTGCCCGATGAAAATGAAAAATATGAAAAAACGCGGTATTTCAGACGATTTGTTATACAATTTAATGTTTTGCCGACACATATTCGCCAATTTAGTCCCAGTGGTTGCGACTCGGGCTAATATCGAAAACCAAGTACTTACTTACTTTCTTGTGAAAAAAAAAATTAGATGGTCCCACACCAGATAAGCATCATGTTTATTAAACTCTTAATCTGACAACCGGTTCAATTAGTAGAAAAAAGACTATTTTTAATTCACCTTCTTATGGTGTCAAAATTGTGACAGAAAAAAAAACTCTTCATTCCAGCACAACAAATTTTAAAAATTCATAGTTTTTTTTATGGAAAATAATGAAGCAAATATTTGAAGCATTGTTATTTATTAACATTGATAAGAAATATAATTAAGTTTCGAAACAATCACTAACTGAATTTATTACTAATAATATTATAACTAATGAATATTTTACTTTTATAAAATTTTGTTTCATCTTCATCAAATCCTTCGATAATGAGACTGCTGAATTTGAATAAATTTAATGTACACGGATAAAGAAACACTTACGGTATTTTTATTGTTCTCTAAACATTTTAGCCAAATTTACGGTTTGCTCGTTTTTGTTTTTGTTCCTGCTGCTGACATGCAACAGTTAACCTTATACAATACGAGGATGATCAATCAAAACAGCGCTCACCTTTCAATAAACTCAATTGATTTTGCTGAATTCCTTCAACAAAAATATATTGCACGTCATTGACAAACGAAAAAGTAGAAATATCTTCTTTCTAAAATATGTGGAGTTGAAAGTAACATTTATGTAACTGTCTCTAATAACGCGGTATGAATTTGCTTTTTGAACCATTTTTTAGAACAGTTTTTAGGATGATCGTGTTGTGCAATGTGGTGTTTGTCTGTCCATGAATTTGTATATATACATTACTTTCTTTGTCGAATATATATTTTTTAATATCTTCATAGATGTTTAGATTAAGTCACTGGACGTAATGTAAGCGAGTATTTCTTTTAAAGTAAAAGTATGTGAAACACTTTTCTTTTAATTTTCTAAATAACGTATGCTGCATTTCTTCTTTTTTTTGCCGGTGAAAGTCATCCATTTCCCATTATTAAAATTTTTTGTGACAGAACAATTTGTCTCAGGTATTTCGAAAATAACTATACAACATAAGATTTTAGTTAATTTTACATACTTGGTCTATTCTTAGTTGAATTAATTCACTGAGTTTCGGTTTTGAAAAAAAAAACAAAGTTAATGTTTGTTAAATTCTTGCAACGTAATAAACATTTTGGAGATCCGCTAATGCCTTGTAAACTCTCAACCAGGCCTGAAACCTTTTTAGAAATCTGTAGATCTACAGGAAATCAAAAAGAATTAGTCCGTTCTATATTAGTGCACTAATAACAATGATTGTTATTTGTGGTATCATATAGCACAAATTTTTCTTCTAAACTATATGCTTGCTCCAAAAAATGTTACAGCAGAAGTAGAAATGCCCTTCAATTCATCTATCCCCACCTAATATCATCCATATAATCCAACGGTTATGGACGCCGTACCAAAGAGTAGGTTTGAAAACAGATACTGTGACCTTCAAACGGCATACCCTTTAAATTGGGTGGGTACTTGTGTCTGTTCATACAATTAGTTTAGCACATTAGCCATCAGCCCATCAGAACGCGTTCCCTTCATAATTCAGAACGAATGTAGTGGATATTGCAAGACAAACCTATAAGGTTTATGGTTTTGGCATCTCTGTCACGAAATCAAATATCTTGTTTCACTATCGTCTCTCTCTACTTTTTGTCCATACTGTAGACTAGGCCAACATTTGTTTCGGCTCCTGCTGTAAATACAAAATGGTGTTCATGATGCAAGTGCATGAGGTAACGTTTCTTTAGAGATCTTGTCGCGCACTATAAATTAATGTGAATTCTAAATCCTTTATAAAATAAGGAATTTTCAAGGGTGGCAAATTGTCCCGACGTAACTCCTTTGCGCACTGCTGTACAATAGATTGTAGTTTTTTGAATCAATAACAACTCACTCTGTGCAAGTTACGAGGTAGCAAATTAGCAACAATCATTAACAACAATATAAAATTAAATATCTTACACGCAGGATCTATTATTTATAACAATAACGTGAATACGTTGACCAGTAAAATACGGCTTCGATGAAAATAAAAATATGTAGATTTACATGTAGATCCAAAAAGGATTTACTTCAGTTTCTATTTCTATAACTATAACAAAGTACTAAATAAATGTGTGTGACGAACAGGTAACCGACTTCTTACGGCCCCCTTAAAAAATCTTTGACCATAACTTCCCCTTCAGTTTAACACACTCATTTTCGTTTCCAACAATCTTTCCGAACATTTCGGGTGACTCCAAAAAAATAAAAATAAGGAAAAAATTGTTGTTAGAGTCAGCAATTTTTCCCGGAAGTAAATCCGTTCCAAACAAATAAATTAAGTGTTCCCGTTTCTGTTGTGCGAAAAAAATGTGTTTTTTCTTACCCTTGCATCGATTCCGCGAAACTTTCAACCGCCCTTCTAGCGACTGTGACAACTTTCGCTGTTATCGGTGGCGTCGAAAAAAAACCAACGGCGTCCGTTACAACGAAAAGTGATAAAGGGGTAGACGGTCGGCGCCGCACTTTCTATCAACTTGTCAGCCCCCGAACCGAAGACGTTTCCAATGAATTAATGAAGAACGACGTCGGCGGAATGTCTTTGTGCCGCCCTCGACGACGATACGAAATTATTAAGAATGAATGACGATTAATCAAAAAATTTTTGCAAAACGTGTTGAAATATGGACGAGATGACGACTATTTTTGGGTTGCCACTTCAAAGAGGATTACGTTGGAGTTTCGGAATTAATTAAGTTTTCGACAAGATCGCAACATTTTTAAGCAATTTCCTTTGAAGATTAAGGGTTCACTAAATATTTTATTTGTAGACGACACTGCTGCATGTGGGAAAATGAAGTTTCAATAGGAGTTTAATAAGGAAAGTTGGGAGCGTTCAACGTTGCGAAACTGTTTTGGTAGAAAAAGCTGCATTGAATCCAGCAACCTGCAATGGCGCCTTACAAAAGTCGTTAAATTTCAATTTCGGTCCAACGAGTCTTTTTACTCTGCAGTTTAATTTATCAACAAGTAACTTCGGGATTACGTCTATGCCCCTTCAATATGAACAGTTACTTTAATTCACCACTATTGTTATGCAAAGTTTCCTTAAACTGATTTAATGTCTATAAGACATTCGTTTCTAGTATTTAAAAAAACAAATTTTAAAAATTTATTTAAGCAAATTCTTTCGTTTAATTTTAAATTTTATTTAAGCTTAAATGGCTAATTTTCCATATTCCTAAGCTGCTTGAACTATCGTATTTTATTCTTATTTACTATGAACTATAAGCCACTAAAGATAATAGTTCCACTAGTTTGTTAAATCAGAACCATAAAAAATTGAAGTGTGTTAAATAGAAATGAGATAAAAACAGGAAAACATAAATATTGGAAGTAAATAAAAATTAAACGACGATGAATAAAATTTTAAATCGAATAGAACTGCCGCAAAAATTTGTGAAATTAATAAAAATTTACTTAAACGTTATAAATGATGACAGCAAATTTAATACAAGAATGCCATTGTGTACAGGATTACAACAATTAGTACAATTCTGTAGTTTTCGTTAAGAAATATCGACATTTCGGTTTCGTGCGTCTAATGATCGTATTTTGTACATCCCTACTATACGATCGACTCATATCGAGCACATTATACCTACAAAAATAGAAAAAAGTAGCTCACCCTAGAGAACTGTTTCTGCAGTTTGGCGATCGTCTGTTTATCGCGTAATTCGTTTTTCTGGGCTGTTTCTAGAGCGATTTCGAGATCCTGTATGCGATGTTCCAGCGATTTCTAAAACAAAAACTTTCGCATTAACTCGGGAGTTCACAAATAAAGAAAAATCCGGAAAAAAACAACAAATTGCTAATGAATCAAATCCAACATTAATCACCCGTAACCGTACAGTTACTAAAAGCTTTTATAAATTAAAGAGTGTCAAAGAGACATGAAGTTAGGGTCCTTAATTGTAGTTATGCGCTTGTATTTCACGGGAGCTGTCTTTGAATGAATCTCTTGATGGACATTAAAAACGACTGAAAAATTAATACAACTTCTCTTTTATTTCGGGTCAAAATTAGGTCTAGGTTACTTAGCGGAAAACCTAATTGGTCTTTGGAATAGAAGCGAACGCAACGCTAAGAAGGCTGATTAGAAAAAAAAAATGGACACATTACTTATAGACAAGAACATAAAAGTAATTGCAATCACAATCCCAGCATTAAGTAGGACAAATGGATTGAAAATTAGCTGCGGGACAGGACTGTTTCTAAAATGTCAAAATTTCTAGTTCAAAGAATTATCAAATAATCCTAGTCATCAAAAAACCTTTACATGTTTCGTTCAAGTCGACAGAGAGATAGGTATACTCTAAGAAATATGGAAGCTAGGATAGCTATGACCGCTATGAGGTCAAATATGGATCGTCACCACTTTTACCGATCGTGCTTTTTCTGGGCAAATCGTCTTGATTTACAATTTCAGTCCCTGACCTAATTTTCTGATTTAATCACAAATTGGCACTAAAACCAGGGTTTCGTCGTTGCCAAGAGAAAAATCGTGTGATGAATACGTCTGCCTTTTGATACCTCCTCCCCATTGTTGGCCGAAGTGAAACCGTCGTCTCGCACACGAAATTTATTACAAATACGTTGTCAATGGAAGCGTGCTATGTCGCCCCTTTAACAATATCCATCCAACTGGAAAAACTGATAACGTCGAGGCGTAGCGCGAGTTATTAGGATTTGCTCTTGATTGATTCTCGTCTTGGCGATCCACCGTCGAAACAAACAGACGCGATTAAAATAAATCATAGAATCCGGCGCCCGGAGCGCTACAAACAACAAACAAATCCGGTATGACGCCCGATAGAGCGTCACTAAATTTATTAGTTTCATTAAAAGCGCATTTACGACCCCCTCTGTTTTGAAATAAACAAAGCAATATTGTTTAAAATGTAAATTTATGCGTGGCAGGGTAGCACCGGCCAATACTCCGGAAACTGGACGTTTTCACACTAGATTTCATTAAACCTCCCCGAAGCGATTCATAAATGCGAAATCGACCCACTACACAACGAACATAAACACCGATGATTCCTCGAAAAATTAATAACGTTTATAGATTTTCGGGCTTCCACTCGTCGTAATTGAGATGATATTTCTTCGGCGGACATAAATAAATCACTGTTTTCAATCGCCAATATCGAGGAAAAAACACAAAAGAACTAAATTCCGCTTGTCTCCCCCATAAACGTAATCTCGTAAGTCGTTGTTGGGGGCAGAAATTGTAATTTTTGATGAGCAGTGTTTCACTGGTTTTACTGCACCTGACACTAGAGAGGGCAAATCTGAAATTCTTTGATTGCTCTAATTGCCAAGTAGAAATCTGGAAGCTTCTTTAATAACCATAAAAGAACGGCATAATTGCGTTTTTTTCAATTACTTCATTCCTGTTACGCAAGAGACTTGAGCAAGAAATTCAAAAATGTTAATAATAAATATGATTTTTTTATCGGTGAAAGATTTTAATGAGAATCCTTATGAATCTCGGGCTAAATCTACTTTTTCCTGCATTACGAAATAAAAAAGTGGCAGATGGAATTTTACACAAAAGAAAAGAGAAATTGACGTTTATATATACCTAGTGCAAAGACGCCAAATGAACTAAAGATTATCATTCAATACAACATTTCAGCAGTAAGGAAAAATTCAAATTTAAGGTATTTATATTTTTTTGTGCGAGTGATTTAGACTCTTCAGCAACCATTAGATGTGTAAAAGCACCACTTAAAAGCAAACGATCAGCAGGAAATTACCCGCAAGTATAAATGATTCAAATTCACCCGGCGCCTCCACCATATGCTTTATGTCAAAATATATCTAAATCTTCATATTGCTTTTTGGTTTTCCACACTTAATTATTAGTGTTAGGTTTAAATAAGACTTAATTAGTGATCTTTGTAAATTTTGGTAGATTTCTTGTACAGTATAATTTTTTAGCTTAGATCTTAATTTTTAATGCAAGCACCAATTTTTGAATAAGGTGGTCTCTTTTCTTGAACCAAGAAAAAAATTCTTGGTGATATTTTCCTGAAAGATGCAAACATCGACGAATAAAAAGTTCTTTCTATCAAAATAGAACCAATTAAAGCGCAATTTAGCTAGATCCAAAAATACCTCGTTATCTCAAAAGCACTTCCAATGATATAGCTGAGATTTAGTAATTTGCTGTAAAGCGGAAGGAAACTTTATAAAGTGACTTTTATGACTTTAAATATACTTGGGTTAACTAATAAATGTTATTATGAGGTAAAAAATCGTCATATTTTTTAATAGAGCTTACTCTACCGTCTAAATATTTCCCTTTATCAGGAATGGTATTTCATAGCCTATTTGCTTTTAATAAAATTTAAATATAGGTGATTACAACTACTGAACTTAGCTTTGCTGGTCGAGCCGTACCTTTGACAGTCTCTGCTCCTATCTCGTAAAGTCGATCTAATCCTTAGATTATGTAAATCGCACAAAAACTGATATTGTTCTTATACCTGTGTAGAGTATCAAAACTACTTTTAAATCTGACGCTCTTTTACTTTGAAACCTGAATATTTTTAAGGCAACAAGTTTTAAATTTTATTTTGATGGGTTTTTAGTACATTGAACAACTATAAAGAATAAAATAAGATACACCGTCTTCTAGCGTTGTAAGTTTTAGAAATAGGGACACTCCTATCCAGTAATTCTGGTAAATAACCAACTTTTTAAGAGTAAAAACATTAGAAAAAAAATCGATTCACAGCCCTTAACTGTACTTTCAGATTGTCAGCTATTCCTTGACAGAAAAATTGCAGCCCAATAATATGTATCAAGTTAGTGTAAAGTAAAAACTGCATAACTGATGGAACGGTCTCTCGATAATAAAATTTACTTATTGTGGTGCCACCTTGAGGAAAAGAAAAATGACAACATCTGCTCTGGCTCGTTTTCACTTTCCCGCTTACAGGTAACTTGGCACACACTCGTTATTTATTGGTATCATTAGTGCAACGGTCTTAATGGAACTCGGCACATAAACTCAATGGCGTGCGGATGCACACAAAGTCCTTCAGTACAACGAACAGAAACCGAAGAAAAATACAGAGATTTATACGTAATGGGCTCGGCGAAAGAACCGTTTTGAAGCTTAAGCGAGCGGAAAGATGATTTTTTACATCTGTTAGTTTCAGATCGCCATTTACGATGAATTACGGCCGCAGGTAAGGGAGAACCATTTGTCTTCACGCCATCAACTGCACCTAACAGGCTAAGAAAAAATCTCCATAACGAACAAAAACAATATGAGACAACCAAAAAAGTTTTTTGGCAGCAGCTTGCTCCCACCCTGCTGCCAGTCATCGATGGGGTTCGTTATTTAGGGGTGACAAAAATCCGGAAAATTAGCCTTGATCTAATTTAGAAAGCTAATAAAAGCGTCCAAATTGGCCCATTGAATTAAACTCCAAAAGTATTGCTTCGTAGTGGCGTGCACTTGTATTATGTAAAACTCAATTTTTAGATTGCTCACGTGAAAACCCCGTCGACTGAGGGAGTGTTTTTAAGGGTGGCATACAAATTATTAAATTACGTTCTGAAACATGGGGAAAATACAAGAACTCGTTGTTTTCATTAGTATTGGCCGCTCAACCAAAAACAATTTCAGAACCAAAAAGTGGCGTTGGAATTTTGCTCGTGGATAATTGTGCCTCTGTTGCGCTTTTTCTGCATGTCAGCGGGAATTCTTCACGTAACAACGAAAGCGATAGTGATGGCGGCAATTGCTTCAAACAGCATTCTGGCAAGTAGTTGGAGCCACTAAATGCGAAAAAGGCGGCATAATCCGCAGTATAGGCGAGCGAAAGAAAAGACCCTAAAGCTGACCGAAAGCCAGATCGATGCATTTCCTGATAACAGTGAGTGTTATGGAATTCTGGATTAAGGAACAGCAGGGCAAGGGCTCCTCCACCGGATTAAAGAACCTAAGAACTCTAAGCGCGGATTTAGGCAGTGATGGGCTATTTTTTAAGTTCCCAGTTTCTGAAGAGTTTCTCTCTCCTGGGAATAGCAACAAAACCCTGTTATGAATCAAAATCGAATAATTACCACTTTCAATCTTGCGTCATTATTTGCACCATTTTGAAAAATCGAAACTGAAACAACGAAACTTGCAATCGCTTAACATTGCAAATTTAATTAAACCAACAAGTTGTCAATAACGTCGAACAATTTGCTCTATGATTCCTGCATTCCTGGATTTAACATCAAAATCAAGCGCGAACGCCCCCTACCTTGACTTCGCCGAACGTCGTTTCCCCCACATCGGTTTGTTGCCCCCTGGTGACAGTCACCCTTCCGCAGGGTCTCGGCGTCACAGGCGGCGTCGGTAGGCCCTCTGGCGGCAGTTGTACGCCCTCTCCTTCTTGTCGTATGAACTGTATCCTGCCAGCTTCCACACAGATATTCGGCGCTAGAGGGTAGCACTGCGTTGGACTAGGGTTCGAATCTAAACTGGCGCGTTTCGGATAAGGAGGAGGACTGCCATCAGCTGGAGACAGGTCCGGCTTTTCGTAACCGATGAGATGGGCTTTCTCATCGCAAACGGGATGTACTTGACGAACGGATGGACCTAAACGCGAAGGCTTCTCCTTATCGCCGTCCAGAGAGTTGGTGTCGGCGCCAGGAATTCGAGAGACGTTGGCAGACCTGCAACAAAATCAACCGTCAGATTTTTTATATTTCGATTGGCATGTCGTAATACTCGTAATGGAATGGAGTAACAGTGGCTAGTTGCATAATCCATCAATTAATTGGTTTGCGAGTAGAACAAGTGTGCGAGACGAAACGGTTGGGAACGCGCTGCAAGGCAGGTGTTCAAGTTGAATTTAGACAATGCAACGGTTGCATAGTTGCATTCCTGAAAGTAAACTAATGCAGTTTGCGTGTATAGGTAAAGTACGTTGAAGATTAACGATGTACTTGCATTTACTTAATGCGTGTCGAAGCAGACCTTAATTAAAACAACAAAGCTGAAGTAACTATAACTCTCAACACCTTAAAACCTTCTAATTTCAACGATTGTTATTTTTAGCAACTTTAATTTGTTGGGTGGTAAGCAGGCGTTATCCCGAGAACTTTGCCACTTGTTTTAAGTAATTTGCTATAATTTAAACTTTCCGATAGTGACAAGTAGCAAGAATGTCGGCACCGAAAGGCGCGACATAAGAAGTCAGGGCTGATTCTAGGGTTCCGTGTTGACGGAAGTGCTTCGCTCGTTTATAGAATTGGCCCACCCTGATGTCACATGAGTAATAAAGGAACAATGAACTTGGAACACCTAAACCGCGATTTATGCAGGTCCTCTATTCATCCGATCCCATTGTTTATCGAGTCGGCATGCCGTCAGGTTCATATTTATATCATCGTCTTGTAATTGCGTTCATTTCACATTGTTATCTGCACGGTAACGCCTCGTTAAAGCCGTCCTGTCAGTGGTGCACGATTATAGTCCTCGCACAATCCCATGGTAATGGTCAATCCCAACGCGGCACTATCTCCTTGTTTATTCACAACGAGATTATCGAAAATTATAATCAAATTGTACGTCAAATAAATCGAGTTGAGTGTAGGTGTCGCGAAGTGATACTAGACGGAATTATATGAAAGTACCCCATGTCGAAAGGTACGACATTAGGCACACTAGGTAATTTACAAAATCGTGGGGTATCCAGAATTTGTGAGGTAGTAAATAATCGGGTATTAGTAAAGTAAACTGTCGCAAAATCGTTGAGGAGTCGCTGCCAGAATGACGGATGGAAAACAATTCGAAAGGTAAACGAAGGAATTGCTTGGCGCGGCACGTACAAAGGATGCCAAGAGTGACTGGCGTCAATTAAGAAAATTACCAGCCTAAGCCTCGAAATTCCGGCAATGGCAACCAGCTTCCACAATCCAAAGGGCTAAAGAAATTGGGAGAATGAACAGAGGTGCCCCGACCCTAATTGCTTGTCTCCTGTTTAAGGAACTCTCAGATCAACTACTGAAAACCATGACGTATCCAGCGTCAATGACCTAGTGTCTATTCCTAATTTCGATAGGTCGTATTAGTACAGTTCCCCAAGACAGTCAGTAAACAATTCCGTTTGAGGGCGTAATTCTGACAAAACGAAAGAGTCCGGTTCAATGGCAAATTTGATTTCGAATTCGGCGCGGTACCTGTCGATGATAGCTCCTTTTATCAATGGGTGTCTGTTGCTTCAATCTCGTGGTCAGCGGAGCGGTCCGAAGCCGCTAGGTAACTAAACTTCAGTTTAATAAGACTCAGAATTGTCGGTAATGAAAACAGTAACGACCGACCGCAAGCCAATGACTTGGCTGTTCCTCAAAACCCACAAACGGCGATAAAAGACTGTGTAGTGGTCTCGAATATTTACCTGCAATTAGATCGATCCACCTCTAGAGTGAGTCATGAGAAAAGCCGCCGCGCTATTATTACGAATTAGTTTCACGTAACTCATATCAAAGATCTCGCTTTGCCACATAACAACGCCATCACCAAGAACAATCAGAAATTGACTTGAGAAACTCCGAATAGCGTCATGCCGGTCGATTTTAAATGCTCTGTCAGATTTGCATCCGATTAGTTTTTTTATAAATAGTAGATGGCACGCATAACTGGTAACGCCACTAGAACGAATCGGATGTTACACAAATCTATCTGAACGTTGTTTTTTTTTCGTGATGATGGCGAGAAATCAATTTTTTCTCCTTGACGATAGTGAAGCTCGAGAACCCCGGCCGGTGCATCCGGTGTAAACGAGCGCCAAGGCCAGACACGAATCGATATATCTCCGACAAAAAGGCAAAAACTGATTCATGACCGTCGGTGCAATTTGAGTAATCCGAGAAATTACATGTTGCCATCCCACACGGCCTCTGGTGGCCTCCGCATTCTGCAGAACAATCGGTCCTACAAGCGACTAATTACCAACAAGAAACGAGCTGAGACACCGAGGCGAACACTGTAGGACACTGCTCGATCAAGGGTTGAGTCAGTCGTAAGTGGCTAATAGCCAATTAGAGATTCAAGATGAGGTAGCAACCGTTTGGTTGGATGATTCTTCTCGGTCATAAATATTATACAATTTCTCACTGATAGAAAGCGCCAAATTACAGTCAACCTTTCATTCATGAAGTGTGACAAGGTTTTGATCGACTATCTCTCCCAAGTCTCAACTAGCAGGATCAGTATAATAAAAAATATAATAAAATATACCTTGCTGTTCTATTCCAAGAATAATAGCCAGTGCAATAAAGCTTCGTTTCACTCTTTCTACGACAATCATCTGCTCTTGACATTAGATCTTCAAAATCGCACCATGCCTCACCTTGGCCAACGGTGGTCTCCAAGACTATGCTAATAGTTTTACTTGCAAGGAATGCCAGTCATACCTTGGGTGGCCAAGCAATCTTAGGATGCCGACAATAGTTTCACTAGTGGTTTTGTTGCCAGGAAGAAATTCGAGATTTGGATGCTGATACTGACGACAAAATGGATACCATAAATACCATAACCCTTCAATTGAAAATTGTCACCATACTTTGTAATCAATGAGTTTATGGATCAGGCACCACCGCCGTCCATGAAGAGGGAGATAGCCCCCAATAAACGCGATGAAGGAGCAACACTTTCTCGGGATCTTCGTTACATGTTTCATATTACACAACTTTTCCCGATAGTTCTATCTCAAGAAAACAAAATCGCTGAGCAATTCCAGGGAGATCTTTTCAAGGAATGAAGCGCAATAAATCTGCACAAACCTCGTTACCCAATACGTTGTTGGTAATTGCTTTTCAGGAACCAATTACACTTACCGCGGCGTAAATCACAACTTCGCTTGTAACAGTTGCAAATTTACATTGTAAAATCACCTTAGATGGGGCCGGTTTTGATACTAGCCTCTGGGCCGGAACAGGGTATGTTTTATATAAGGGAAAAAATGACGTGTTTTCAGATGATTCATAGCCCTAACGCATGAACGATTTACATAACACAACAACGGGGTAAATTTCGTTACGTCATTAGGGAGAAAACCCAGAAATTATAGCGCGGAATCGAAGGCAAGCTCAAGGGCCTAACATGATTAATTCAGCGATGAATTGCGACAAAGTGATTTAAACAGTAAGTCGGTTTATCGATAACGACATTTATAAGGATATTAATTGACAGTGTAACATTTAGTGGTGTTTATTTGTGCGTAACGTGTCGAGAAAATGTAACTGTAGTATTAACTCGTCGTTAAGTTGAAAGACTTGAATTAATACGGGAGCTAATTAGAGGTAATTATTGTCATTATTAAGTCCACAGATTAATTAAATAAACGCTACATCAACGAAAAGACTGTTGAGGATCAGGAATAAAAGAAGATTTGCAAATTTATCTTTGCAACTACATACAAAATATTTTATTATGTGAAATGTAAGGGTCGTTATACAGTATTGCTGATATAAAACCCCAATATTTGAATAAAACCATTAGTTGTCAGGTGAATAAGATCACATCTGAGGCAATTGTAGGCTTGGATTAGAAGCAATTATAGAAAAGATCGAGAATAACAACTTTTGTCTTCCACAGGAACTTAACAATAACACAAAAAGCCAACTGGCGATACCAATCGTGTTATCTACCCAACAATTTATTACAGGATCAGTTATTTCGAAAATGGGTGGCGCCACCAAGGGAAATGTTTCCAACAAATCGTGAGCGACAATGAACCTCAGGAAGGCAGTCGGAGAGTCGGAGTTGTTAAAAAAGTGGAAGCGCATTCATCGTCTTTGCTGCACTTGCTCGCAGGTCTCGCCGGTCGTCCCATCCATAATCCTGCTCAACCACCAGGCCAATTAGATAAGAAGATGAAACGAACCTGAAGGCACATAATAAATTTCTACGTATTTATTTTGGTCGTCTTAATTGCCGACGCAGCAGTCGTTGTAGGTATCTGGTAAGGCCGCGTTACATAAATTATAAATAGTGTTTAAAATATTTCGGGAGGCCCCCGATAATTAGCAGGCTCGCCGTCTCTGTGGCCCACGTCTAGATGATAAGCACGCAAGAACGACCGGATATCGCCATCCTGTCTGTCGCAGGTTTTCTTTGGCAAGACGCCCACCCTAAAGCCATTTCACACTTATTAAGCGCATTCCTCCTGACGGACATGGTCCGTCACGAAGGAATGCCAGCAACAGCAGGGAGAACTCAAACCAAAGATAACAAGAACAAAACCCTCAATTTCCTCAATTACCCACTACATATTGAGTCACCACAAGTCACCATCTAACTCTAACAACAAAGCCGTTCTAAACTTTCCTGTAAATAGATTTTGGCATCATAATCATAAGTTAAATTATAGCCCCCCTCTAATCCTTCAACAATAACACCTGCAAAGTCTCATAAACATCAGATCAAGTTATCCCAAGTTACAGTTACCACCTAACCATGGAGAGTGTGACCAATCGCAATCTAATTCCCTCTTTTACATTCTTATAACTAGAATTTGTCATCATAATCGTAAATTTAATTAGAATCCACTCAATACTTTCGAGCTTCTAATTCATCTTCTTTTAAGCAATTTCGTGGCAACAACTTAAACTTGTTAAAAACTAAAAGACGGTTGCTCCATCTACTCATCTTTTCACTTACGTCCACCAAAAAACCTAAAATAAGCTTTCGAAACGTAAAACACAATAGATACTGGTCGATTGAAAAATCGTTAGTGGGATGGGATCAGAACTTAATAATTCTGCAAGGGAGATTGCAGATTAAAATTTCAACAAAATTAGAAACCATTTAAAAAAAAACAGATGTTACGTGTAAAGAGAATATTCGCAACAATGCAAGATTGATGAATATCCATCCCCTACCACAGGTGCCTCCATGTATCTACTAATAAAGTGAAAGATTTGTCAGCCATTGGCAACTTTTTATCCCTTTATTTTGAAAAATATCCCTCCACTCTGTCGAGTTCTTTGTTTTATCTCGTCATCCAACGGCTGGTTAAGTTTACGTCGTTCCGGTCGTGTGACCTGCCCGATCGGTTTCCTCTTTAGCAGCAAAAAAAAATCATCAAATCGCCATGACTCATGCTGCTTTTACGGCGTCCGCGACATCAAAGACGGGGGCTTATGGACCTCGTGCAAGGGGGTGAAGCGACATGGCTGATTAGGCCACAATAGTGACATAATGCCGGTGACACGAGTGGGATGGCGAGTTTTGTGATTATAAAGGAAAGATGTGAAAGGAACTGAATGAAAGAAGAGCGAGGGTGGTGCTTTAATGTTAATTGAAAAACGCGCCATGTTGCTTTCAGGATTTTTACCCGATCGGTGCCGTGGAAGGTCCGGTAATTGACTCTGAACGCTAATATGCAAATGACAAAAAAATACTATACAACGATAAAATGGTTGCTACCAGTCTAACGGTTTGAAGAATTATTCAATTTTCATAAAACATCGATCCCTTTCAATTTCAAGATTTACACGACCGGATAACTCTCTAACTGAATATACTAAGAAACACAATTTAATTTAGATACACCCAAGATTCTTACATTAACAACACTAGAAGAAACTGCCACTTGAAGGAAATCACTGTGATGATATTGCCTAAAATTCTTCACAAATTACTATAAGACACAGAAGATTAGAAAGTACCTTAAGGACTATCATTCGAGATTTTTTTCTCAAGGTACTTGTGCCGTTGGTGATAGCTAGATGATAGTGCGATACCGCTAAGATGACCGCAATTACACCGATTATCAAATGGCACTAATGGCTCAATGGCCAGTAATTCTATATTATGCAACAGCGTCGTGACGTTTATTTGTGGATTAGGGCACGTCACGTTCAACGAATCACGCTGGAGCACCTAAAGATATCCCATGAGTGATAAATCGTTTCCATGTTCGCGGCACATACTGGATCACGGGCCCCCAAGCCCGCGGTCCAACACAAGACTAGTAGGCGGTTTCCACGCCTACGGCCTCTTTGCCTCCACTTCAGGTATCGAATTAATCGAAACGGTCAGTCGGGGATGTAAAGAGTTTCTCATTGTTTAATCGTTAGGGAGTTGGCCATAAAGTGCTTCGGGACTCCATTAAGTAGTAATGAAACAAAAAAAGGAATTGCCGGATACCAGAAATGGGATGCGGCTGCATTCTTGAATCGTCCGAGGGTTGATCACAACTCGATACGTTATGTCTAAGTTATGACTATTATTGGAAATGATCACATTCTGATAAGATGCGTCTAACTTTACATTTGAGACTCTACAACAATTGATCAAATTTTTTTAAAGGAATAACAGTATTTTTGGGCACAGATCAAGAACTGTCGCCAAAATATAAACAATAAAGAAAAGAACAATTGGTTAATCCTAGCTAACTGTTATATTACTTAATTTCATTTAAACCGATAGATAAGTGTTAATGCAAGGTCAAAAGTAGATTTCGATAAACTTCCGGAAATTCAACCTGAGAGCTGGGAAAACCCTTCGCGAATCACTAATCCGGTATTTGTTTCGGGTTCACTTAATGTGCCCCATCGAGAGCGTGACCATCCGAAATTCGTGCAACAAGGAAGCAATGGATCAGAGATAACTCGTGACAATTGGCCGTGATCCGCGAAGACGTTATGGGTTTACGGGTCGTCGTCCTGTCGGAACGGACAGAAGGCACCTGTTCTTCCACCGTGCGAAGCAGTCGTACCAGCGCCATCTTCTCGCATCCATCACCGCCGATCTGTCGCTATTTCCAGGATACATTCCGACGCATATTACGCACGTCGCTTTAAATATAGGTGAGTGCAGGACAAAGTGCCGACGGAGTATCCAGGAAACCATCAATTTTCGGACACCCGCACCCGGGAAAAACACAGAAACACCAAAATATCCGCATCAAAGAAGAGTTTCTATGATAAAGTTGATCCTATATGATAATTTCTTCGCAAATTCTAAGAACTTCCTCTAGGTCGTAATTTTCATACATAGTTATTATAGGTGCTTAAGTGATACGGTCTGCTGTTAGAGGTGTTATCTCTCAAGTACGTAGGTCTTCCCACAAACTGATCTGTTTAAATCCAGTACAGGTGTTCAACTTGCTCGACTACCTGACAATTTAGTTTTTTCGAATTCCTATCGAGGACTCCTGGCAGAATTTGGAGGACAATGGGTAGATTGTCGCCACCTGCATAACTAAAGTTGAAACGGTGTTCAGTAAATAAATGTTTCATAACGTGTTTTGTAGATGCTGTAGTTAGATAGGGTGAGCTACATAAGAGCAGAGATCCAGATAAAAGAAAAACAATCCAACATTTAGCTTGGACTCTAGTAATAAACAGAGAACTGAGGGATCAACTTGATATCCATTCCGTAGGAGGGTACGTTCAAAAAATTGTAATTTCACACTTATTACCCAACATTTGCCAGGATGACAAAAAGAGGCATGTTTGAATACCGATTGCGGTATAAGGCTCGTGTTCGTTAGTATCTTCCGGAAGATAACCTCCTAAGAGTTCCTGCAATCAGTGGAGCCGCTAATAATTACAACACTATTCGGAAAGAAATGAAACGTAAGTGTTCTTTAACTATTGAGGAACTTGGCTTTAGAACTGATGCTTTCAATGAGAGGATTTCCGCAACCGTTTTTAACAAATTGGTGTATTTACTGTGAACCGATCTTCTCAAGAAACAGGTCTATTAACCCGATAAGAGATATGTCAATTGTGTTAAGAAGCCATTACTCGATAGATGTATAACTATCGCATTGTCATGGTCTCTCTGATTCTTAACCAAATAATCTAGTCTTTAGCGCATCGCCTCTCATAACTGTCCGAATCTCGTATAAGACAATTGCGGAATTACCAGTTACTACCCATCAAGGCTGCCGCGTTACATAGTTAGCTTCAACTGAAACGCCAACAAACCAAGAAAAAATCAACAGTTGACAAGCAAGCGCACGCTCTCAACAAGGAAGTTGGCTGGTAATTGCACTGGAAACGTCTAAAACAGCGATTTCGAGATCCAATTTTTTTTGTGTTGTTCGCAAAATAAGCAGCCATTATGTTGCCTTTGATTTGGTCGAAAGAATTAAGAATATTGTGGACCGGACCAGTAAATCAATAACGCAAACTATATGAAATAACGACAGGGTTCGTTACTGACATGACAGCGGGTCATACATCTTCTGAGCTGTGTTGCCAACTAGACTCTTCCATCCTTAGAAGAAATCAATATGGCACTGACGTCTAAAATCAACAATAAGTGAGGCGCACCTTACCCGTTAAAAATCTGATTCAAAAAACTAACATTCGTTATACTAGTTTGGCTGAGCAGCTTCACGTTATGGTTTTGATTGAGGCTCTGGGAAGATCAGAGTTCTCCACCATCGTTTCTTCGTGTGATTTTAAAATTCGTAACCAATCGCGTAAACTATAACAAATGTAATGCGTGAGCAGTATAATTCTCGCCCCAGAGAGGGTTATTTAGGCTGATGTTGGTCCATTGCAGTGAGAGCCTGGTTTACATGTTGAAAGAAAAGTGGATTTATGGGGCCCAAAATTCAGACGTAAGATCAACAGGCCCGTCTCTGCGCCATGCAAAACGACCACACACATGTTCCTTCCCATAGACAGTCGCTCTACAAGCGTACACACGTATCATTATCGCTCGTTACTTTCTAATCTATTTGAAGCGTAAAAGGCGAAAACAAACTGAAAAGGTTAACGTCTACATCGTAGACCCATTCAATTAGCGACATGCCGATTAGTTGGGAAAGCACTGAAGATCTGATCCGGATCATCAACTCCATCCTATCAAATCGAGCAGATGTTACGTCCGGAACAGAAGAACGATGCGTTGCCAATTACCCATCCTGGATGCGGGTTCAAAAAAATACCATTACTTGATCGGTTCAACAGGTGACTCCTCCACATACCGACGTGCTCTTATTAAACAACACCTGTCAATGACGGATATAATCAATTTCGGATGGCGTTTCAAGCAGCACACGTCCAATCAAGCGTTTCTCGTCGTTGGTACTTTTGTTCTTCGGTCTTGCTCTACGGGTGATTACGAGTAATTGCGATAAGGGCTCGTTCCACAGAATGCGCTGACGGGCAGGTGATCGATGTTAAGTGCAGCCAAGAAATGCATGAGCTTCATCAATATTTAACAGCAGTCGTTATCTTACGTCTTAATTTTTGCATATATACGTAACGGTTTGTGCAAATAACATAGGAACAACGACAGACGCAACGGCGGTCGTGTACCATGACCATCAAGCGCTTTGAAAACTCATCGCCATAAACTTCGCAATGGTTATTATTGTCTATCAAAGAAAATAATTCAGCGATTTCGGGTAAGGTTGATTGAGAATAAAGTCCGAACCCAATTATTGGTGGAAGGTCGTCTCTCAAAAAACCATGAAATTAAAAAGTTGAAAGGTAAGTAACCATAACAACGTTAGTTCACTACGGTTGAGCCAGAAAAGTTAACTAGTCCGCCCCTGCTCTTGTTGCTTCCCAATATGGTCATGGTGCGCGCCGTCGGCACTGTCCTCCAAGCTTTTCTTTTCGACGAAGAAGACATCATCAGCACGCGTGTGGTATTCCGCCTGGTCGATTCCACGTAAGTAATTTGGGTTACATGTGTCGCTTCCACAACTTAAATTTAGATGATCGATATGAAGATATTTTCTAAAAATAGAAAATGTACTCGTTACTCTCATTGCGTACAATAAATGTGAAAAATTAACCATTTGGCTAAACAACAAAGATCACAGAGACACTTGAGCAATTGCCGAATTTGTCTTTGGGTTAATTATACAACGAAGAGGATGATGACTGGTAAATTCCTGTCGCTCGTTCAACATGATAATCCGCAATGACGTGAAAAAGGGGAACTAACCACTAGCAAAAAATCCACCTTCGTCACCCCACAGCTGCCACTTTTCTTCCTAAATTTAGTGCGAGTAAGTGTTTTTGTTATTTCCGTTTTCATCACCTTCGACATATGGCGCGCAGCACTTCCACATCTAAATCCGCGGCTAAACAAACAAGAACGCGTGTAAAGTGAACACTTCATTATTATTACAATCTCGAAGCGTTTGTGCCATTCCGAGAAGATGATCCAATAAGACAATACCGATTCTTCGATAGATCATTTGTTTGTGGCGGTGTCTCCTTTATCCGAATCTTTTATCTCGAATCCAAACAAACACCTCCAAGTGTTATTGATTCAGATTACTTCCGTTCTTTCAACGATGAAAAAAAATGAAATTAGTGATTGACCCACATGTAATTTCGAATCGACTTCAGAGTTGCTCGACGTCAGAAATATAATTGCAACTACGGAAGGATGTTAATGAAAGGCAATTCGAGCCGAAAAGATCGCATGGTCGAATTCGAGAAATCCCATGCCATATTCTCCTAAGAGTGCGTATCCAGTGGCGAAACTCGTTATTTGTTAGACATAAGCGAAGGTGGAGGTCGTGGGAAGTCACGTTTTGCTTCGACACAATACACGATGATTTGTCAGGACGTAATCGATACTTGATTGATGAAATTTTTCCAGTTTACTCGGAAGACTGATGCTGGATCGTTCCGAAGCCCAATGTTCCCAGTACATCTTCTAAAGTGCGGAAGAGACGAGACATTTATCTTGTCACATTTCGAGACCTTTCTGGAATTCCTATCTTTCTTTACAGAGATTTTATATATCTTAAAAGAAGAACAAAACGTCAAGGCGATGAATAAAAGTTGAAATCGCATAAGAAATGCACCTGTGCTACAATTCGTGGCTTCCGACATATTTTGAGTTGTAAAACGGGACCAAAAAATTTAAAGAATTAATTTAAAGTTTCCTAGGCTTAACTTTTTCTTCTTCGAAAAGCCGGTCCAAAATCTTCGGGTCATTTCCAGGCAAATATGAATTTATACATTTTAAACGTACCGTGACTGAATTGAATCTCCATGGTAAAGCGGAGAACCACGCAATCTACATGAATTAAACATCCATGATTTTTATCGGATCCACACGATGGTCTGCAACTCTTGAATCATAGCTGAAGACATCGCTGCCGAGACGAGAGTAAAAGTTATTTATGCATCGAAGAGCATCGCGAATACTAGTGTCGAGCTTTCATCACAACCTTAGAACTAGGTGGTGTCAGATAACGTTTTACTGGAAATTAAGTTAAAAAAATTGATACTTAAACGGATACTCAACCGGAAAGAAGTAGGTGCACCTCAGACACCCACTCAAAAAGCTCGGCTCTATAAATCGCTCTATCTATATCTGAAAACCAAGCCCGTTGAAATGGGACATTGTCTGATTCAATTTTTCAACATCGCTACGACTATTGAGTGTAAGCTTTCAGGGCAGACTTGAAAGATTAGAATGAAAGCTTTCCAAGTTGTGATGAAGGTTTCGATAAAAGGTTGAAGGAACCAAATTCTAATGACAGCACGTTTGTCGGTTATAGTTGCAAACTATAAACAAAAACCGCTTTTATCGTTCATACGGAATAAAGCAATTAATCTTTTCATTCTGCAGTACCAAAAATGTGGACATCAGTTGACTATTTATGGCTAGAGTTATGTTTGGTGTTAAATGTTTGTCTAAAATTCTTTCACTTTTCACATGCAGAATCATAAAAAATGAAGTTCAAGGATTTTGGTTGCAACTTAACGAGGCCAAAAATGTACCAGATGTGTTTCAACAACTTTTTTTGTGGTATGTCGAATTATATGAAGATAATCTTGGGTATGAAGTTAATTCAAGATATAAACGTAAAATATTTTAACGATTTTGATATTTGTAAAAAAGAGTAAATTTCAATTGGATGGAGCCACTTTCAAAATTACGCAAATTAGTCTTATTGTCCTATTGCCGAAAATCTTTGTAAGTATTTCTGCGACATCACCATGAAGTCATTTAATCGACACCAGCAAGCAGCCGAATCAGGTGTAAAATAAACGGCGCATTTTTATTTTTTGCACGATATCTGAGGGCAATGAACAACAAGATTGTATAAAGTTTTGGTAAAAGGTTGGTACATTAGTGGCAATTCTTAGTACACGGCAGAAGAACTTGAATTAGATTATTCTCGTGAGATATCTATTCTTGAAAGAAGAGTACCAAGAAATATTGTTTTTAATATATGATAGGTTTAAATAAAGTTATATGTTTAAATCAGGGATAAGGAAAATTTCAGACATGCGCTGTGAAGCTTAATCGCTCTTCGTGTTGGTGCCCATCCAGCAAAAGTCCAAGCAACTTCCTGCATGTTTTTATAAAGGAAGGGGCCAGAAATGGCTGAATGAGTAGTAATTTATTTAATGAGTAGTGAGTGATTATTACAACATTGCAACCATTGAAGATTTACTGAAAAATTGGGAGTGTGATATAGATAAAATAGTTCCTAAAATTTTGATCACGAATCACAATAATAAATTTGAATTAAGCATACTGCTAACTTTTATTTTAATACTCGAAAGGTTTAATTTTAATATCTGGGAGTGTTATTTAAAATCATTAACTGTGTTACAATAAAAATATACTATATGTAGAATAGATCTCTGTTAGAATTGTTAAAAGAATAAACGTTATATCAGAATAAAAAATGCATATTTATTTCTACTGCACTGTAGTCTTGGAAGAAAATAGCAACATTTAATAATAAACAAAAAAGCTAAATGTATATAATATATGTAATAAGAAAATATATTCGTGCGTATAATCTTTTCATACACTTTAATCCAAATATAATTGGTTTAATATAAAGAATTATTTTTATGTGTGTGGAGTAATAATTTCAATGGCCAGTGTTTTCTTGGATTACGAAATTGTAGACACTCACAATTATTTCATCATATTCAAGAATTCCTGACCTAACAGCTCTTGAAACAAAGTAAATTAGAAGTCATGCGGAACATTGAACAAGATTAGACGCCACTTCAGAAGTCAAGAAGTCAAAGTGATTTTGGAAGAAGTGTGTGGTTTTCGAAGATGACTTGCCTAAAAGGAACTATCAGTAACTGTTTTACTTTTCTAACACGCACACAGATGAGATTCTTTCTAGAAGAGAAAAGGGCACCATTGAGACTTACATTAGGTAGACAACTAAAATATTTAGTGGCACTATGAAAGTATCCATTGAATGATAACGATCACAGTTTGCAGAAAGTGGCATTCCGGCACAAAATAATTTTTTGTAGGTAAATCTATCACAAACAAATCACCAGCTTGGAGACGATTCTTTCAACTAATGCTAGTATTAGCGCAGGTCTCGTTCTGTTAAGCTTGATTAATAAAATTAGCCCTAGAATTAATGTCTTTATTGCGTAAAGAAGTATTATACACCGTTACAGATTGCTCAGATATTCCAGTTCCAAGTCGTTGTCGTCTCCAGCTAATTCCCTAAAATTACGATTTCACGCGTCTATTTTAACCCCTTGTGACATAAAAGTTCTGTAATAGATCGAAACGTGAGTTCTTTACGGCTTATTTGCATTTATAAACGACTTCCGCCAAGGGTGGAGTACGTGTGGGCTTATTTGGCTCACTTTTCTTTTGTCTCACACAATTAGACTATCCGCCTTCAATCTTTTTCGAACAATACTACCATTTCCGCACCACCCGTATACAGCATCAACCGCATTGTCGCTATCATTCATCGATTCTCTAAGAAAATCCACTTGGCACACCAGGCGCCTCTCCGCCAATATTTACTTTACTTCGAGATGCATGGGCCGCTTGGGCGTGTATTAAATTAAAAAAAAGAAAACGCGGGATCTAATCAAATTGTTGTGAATAGGTGGCAGCTATATCTCATCTCGGCCACATTCACAAAGAGAAACAGTGTTTCCGACAACAAACTCCTTGATGTTCTTCCATCAGAATACTAACCACCTCACGTTCCCCCTCGACGAAGACTTACGACTCGACACGGTCATTTTGTTGTCGCTGCTCGGATGCATCCATGTTTTATTATTGGTAAAACTGTTTCGAAGGGGCCCGACTGAATACCTGATATCAAAGAGACGTGCGCCCCTGAAAATAAAGGAGTTGAGTAACTTAATAGCCGTTCTCAGTATCCAATGCACCGGCAGGCATTCTTGTGAAAAATTGACAACATCGGATAGATCGCACGCTCCGATGGCCAAGCCTTCATTTATTTAGGATATCGGTTATTGGCAGACACGTAAAGCAATTAGCACACCATAAAACCCTTCGTCTCGCATCTCGCACCTCCGACGATCGTCAGTTTTACATTTCTAGAAGCGAGGGTTTTAGGGTGGCGTCCCGCACGACACGAATAAAGACCTCCGATTGTTTCATAAGAATCGAAGCGAATCTCTTTGTCTACGTCAAGTACGCACAAAAGTTGTGAAAAAAAAGAGTAAGCTAAATGCAGCCAGTCAGTGTTAACGAGAATTTTCGCGGTGTCAGCAATTTAGAAGACACCATTGTTGGTGGTCCTCGGTGATTGATCGGAGTTTGGCTTGGGAAAAATTAGGTGTGAACGCCATCCAAGTGGGTGTTAGCGACACCGTTATCAAATTCGGAGTGGTCTAGACGAGCTGTAGCGTTTCCTTGCAACGGTGCACGCATCTATTTATGACCCCGCTCCAATGTGGAAGAAATTCAAATGCACCGTTTCAAGTGAACTATGACGACTAAATCAGGCGATGGGTTTTGAATTTGTAAATAGCCTTGCAATTTGATTGCTGTTATCAATTAAAATAAATCGGAATTTGCGCGCCAAATAAAGAGAACAAACCAATTTGGCATTCTCTATGTGGGTTTGCTCAACGAAAGTGTTGGCGAGATCTCACCACCATCTTTGGACAATTGCCGAATCGAGCTCCATAAAAAAGTGTTGCAAAAACGCGACCCTATATTTGGTCAAGTCATAGAAAGGCGCTCGTCATGTTGTCAGGTGTAACAAGCGTTCTCTTAATTTAGACAGCGTCACCTCATGATGTCGGCTTACTGTATAAAAATAGGTGAAATGATGAATAACGGACACCTATATAAGTTTTTTCGCGATGTTCGTGGTGTTGTAGAAGTGGAGGCGTCACGCTGTCTGGCAACGAGGCTTAGAGTTCAGCGACCTCCAAGCTCTCCTCGCTGCTACTTTCAAAGTGGAACTAAGTCCGTGGACACTGAGTCATCGAGGCAACATGTGGGCCACTGTATAACGTTTGCTGTATTGTGAATGTCAAAGCACTTACCTATTGTCAACTGTCCAGAAAACTCGAGCCAAAAAATCAAAAAGATGCAGGATCGAATTTCAAGAAGACTCCCCAATAGGATTAACCTTCATCAAGTGCGCAACTTTTACGAGGTCTTCAACGCTATCAAAAACCACCACGGAACTGCAGTGGTTGACATTGAAGACCCGTTTCCAACAGGTCTTCATGACCTTCGTGCCACTGTCACTGTCGCCCTTTCTAAAAATAAACGAGTGTCTTGCCAAATTGCTGAAAGTGTTAATGAAGCTACGCAATTCCAGTCAGTTTAAAGGACAATAATTATATTGCTGTTAGTTAGATGCCGCATCCGAAATCGCGATAGTTAGTTGGCACGACTGTAGCTATTGTTTAAAAAACAAATCAAGAACCATTCTAGTCGAACTTTCCGGAAAATTGTTTGATATAATTATTGTAAGACATAATCCAAGTAGATTAAAGACAATAAATTTCGGGAAATTTGTTTAATAATCCGACAAAATTAGTAATTTTTGCTTGACATTTCAGTTTCTCAAGCCGCATAAATTTTAATTCTAACCTAATGCAAGTCGAATTCAGTTGGCAACACTAGTTTCATTACATATTTCAGTATTCTTATCTTCCTATTGTTTGTTGAATCTAAAGGAAGTGGTTAGTGTTGGTGGACGTAGGAAACTAGATAAGACGGAATGCTCTACTTTATTTACTGGTGAAGTTTCCTACGTTCCTCGAATATTGAAGCTTCACCAAAACGAAGGACAAATGTATGACGTTTTAAGCATGAAAAATGCCGCCTATGTAAAAAACACAGGTTACTTAAGGTTTTTTTTAACGCGTTAAAAGGTTTGGACGCCATATGTGTGGTATTTACAAATGTTAATGTTAAGCAATGTCATGGTGGCGTCGCACAATACAAATATCCAAAATAAAAATTTAAAACTCAACAATCTATTCCAGCTCAATCCAGCCATTATAGTTGGACAATCATCTTGTTACAATAGCCAAGTGATTAGAGGCACATAAAAGTTTCTTTTTAGTGTACCTTGATCACGGTCCAGAACCTTGTTAGTAACGTTAAGTTATTTGTTGGCAAGTAACTCGTGTAACTGTTTTCATCAACTTATATTAAAGGAAAACACCGATGATTAAAAACTGGGTTATCTAGAATTTATTGCTGGAGATAATCAAGTACAAGGTAGTCAATACCCTGGATTATATGCAACTAACAATGTAAGGGTGAAAAGACTGTTAGGAAAAACAGAACTGGTCCAAATTAGGAAATAGCATTTCGCAACACAAGGTAAGTTACAAACGTGTTTTGTGGGCGCTTGATTCAATAATTTAAATTTTATCGCTACTGCATTAGGGTAAAGTGGTTCTAGGTGATGAATTGTATAACTTCACAATTACACTAATAATCATTTCGCATAAGTTGATTTGTTTACTAGATCAATTGTTGTGGAGCACTGAGATATTTACAGGTGAACTGCAACAAGCGAAAAAAGTAGGCTAGCACTTAATAAATATCAAGGACAAGGAAGGAATTCTCCAACCTAATAAAGGAAATATTACTAAAAGGTCGAATTAATAAATAATGAAAAGAGAAAAATGAGAAGGCAACCAAACAGTTAAGATAGAAAAGCACGAGTTGATGAATAGAAAGAAAATTGATGAAAAGAAGCAACATTCGCTAATCCGCGAATAGGTCAAGGCATATAACGCCAAGGTGCCAATAATTATCCACGAAGAGAAATCGTCAGTTAGAACATTACCGAATAGTCTCACCATTTCTTTATTAAACTGTATCAAATTTCATAGGCAGCTTGGCCTCCTAATTAATTTCCACAGCACGTCCCACTTCCCAAGCCATAATTCTCAAACGTTATCATCCACCAATTCGTGCATATCCCCAATTAATCACAGCCATTCATGTTATCTTGTCATAACTTTAACCGTACAACATTTATCAGTCAAGGTAAAGATGTGGCTGGTTTATAGTCGAGAAAGTTGTAGTGTGGGACGAGATTTTCATCTCAAATTCAATCCAGACAGTCATCAATTAGGTTACTTAATAAACGCGACCAAATTCATGTCGTCGACCACTTTCATTTGTCATTAATTAGTTAAGAAGGAAAAAAACGTTAAACTTTCATGTAAATATGCGCTTTTTTCGCACAAATTTCAGAGAAAGTCGAATTTATTAGAAAATCTCATCTCATGTTCGCATTGCGGTATATCAAATGAATAATGTCGTTAAAAACCCAAAGAGATCTTGGCCCGATTGTTCAAGTGTTAATTGTTGAAATTTATTTCGCACCATTCATAGAAGCTTCCACAATGTAAGTGGGTTGATTGTGAGGCCTCACTCTGCATTGTTCTATCTATAACTGCAGCGTTTCCGCATGGTATTGAGATGATGACACGCATGCAGGACCGGCACTAGCTGCTCTAGCTGCCACCCTACTAATTTACTGCATAATAATACCATTGTATATGGATAATCATACAACGATAATACCATCGATATTTAAAATCCCTCGAGATGAAGAGTCGATATAGAGAAATAAACGCGTGGAATCACCTTTCTCCAAAAGTGTCAATCGAGGGCAAAAAATAGATGTTCGCTCAACTAAGAGCCGTGTTACACATTGCTGCCTGTAACAATATTTGAATATATTCCAAGAAATGTATCATAATATATTATTTTGTTTTTATATTCAAACTTTTCTATACAGATTCAACATTTAAAGTACATACACCTTACGCAAGTGCTACCTAATAATTTTGTTACTAATAAAATTCGAGTAGTGCAGGCCAAGAACGTTTTTGATATATCAACAGCTTACTTTGAAGTAAGAAAATAATAAAATAAAGAAAATTCAACATTTATGAAAGTATGGTCAAAAACAATGTTCTATATGGAGGTGAAACCTGAAGAACAACAGAAGGATATAAAGTAATAGTACAAGCAGTAGAAATTTAAGCGATAAAAAATCTGTATGTATCTCAAAGAGACATCACATCCGCTAAGATGGGCACTACAAGCTATTGGAACTTTTACCAAAAATGCACGAGATGCAAGAATCGAATACTACAGCTCACAGAGCAGAGGGTGGGCGCTTCTCCAGTGGTATTCTTCCGCACGTAATTGATATTCAGTGTGTTTGCGAAGGCAGTTCGAAAATTGCAAAATTTAAAATTTTCGAACTAACACCAAAAAAATGATAAAAGAAATGGGTGTATAATAAGCAACAACATTACGCTTTCTTCATTAAATGGTAATATATTTAGTTCTCCTACACTTGACGGAACACCAATAAAACAGAAGTTCAGTTCTTTTCGGAACGTGAGTTCTGGTTAAATACGACCGCAACAGTCTAATAAAAACATGAAAATCCGTAAATAAAAAAAATTACGTCAATATATTGCAAAACACTTTATTAGACGGAAATTTTCAGTAAGTAAACAACATGATATGCAGTTGTCTTCCGGTTGCCATCACATGAACATATACCGCATGGATTTCAAGAAACGTCTGCTTCCAGCTTTACGCCTTGGTCGTGGTGGATTTAAATGTCCATCTGCCCACAGTTGTCCGTGTAATACCACGTTTTGAAAAGCGGACAATCGAGGCTAAAAAAAAACGTCGGCGTAATCAGAATGGCCGAAGACATGAATGGACAAAGCGTAATTTATGTGGAGCAGCTGAACAACCCGAAACAATTGAATTGCATCCCGGCTACCGTGCAGATTTATGATCACTTTTCCCAATAAGGACACGAGATCCGAACCGGCTCTCCGTTACGGTACTCGACGATCAATAAATGATTGAAGTTGCAATAAATTTTTAATAAGAGACCTACCACCATCTGTGAACGGTCTAGAAGTTTGACGCATGACAAAAAGTCTACAAGCAGTTATTTTGGAAAAAATTGCGGGATTTTAAAGAAAGTGAAATTGAGTTGTTTTTTGGTAACGTAACCGGTGGTTCCGCTAATGAGCGGCAATAAAAATAATTGGTTTTGGAGCAAGTTTGCTGAAACCGGTAGATGCAAAGTTTATCTAACATAAGCACTTTCACTAGTACGACCGAAAATAGTATAAATGTGGAGACGGCGCTTATCAAACACTTCTAATAGTATAATTATAAGCAAATTCCTATATGTGCAAAAATTCCACACCATTTTCATTTTTACTGTTGTTCTCCCAATAGATAAATATATACTAGCAGTGATTTATTCAAATGTTTAGCTATTCTTTTCAATTTTTCGTGATAATTTTCAGATTAAAATTTGACGCCAATACAAAATACGTTTATTCTGTATTTTTACCCGTAAAGCTCAATAATCAGCAATAATAACGACTTGTAAAATATTTTTTTTATACACAAAAAATTGCATGCTTGAAAATGCTATTTGAAGTTTGTATTTTTATTTGAATCGGAAAACGCTTTGTGATTGGTCCACGTCACAAAGCATACACACCCAGCGCACGCTTTTATCCACATTTGGCGCCCCCTTGAAGCGTGCTGAAGATCACATTTGAAGGCAAATTAATTACTAACTTTATGAAATTTGGCATAAAATTGTATATATGAGAACGTACATTGATTTTTATGCTGTTATTAACTAGAAATCAGAAATCATATTAGATATGGATTACTTTTTATAGAATTTAAGTAAGGAACCGCGACCTACATCGTCGCAAATTTAAACTTACTGTTTTTGCCCAATAAGGTATTTCACGCTTTATTTGTGTTACGTACATTATTGGCGATTTGGAAAACGTTAATTTTTTCTTATGTAACAAGTTTGCTATTTGTTTAAATACCCTACCGACCAAAATCACTGCTCCTGCAAACATTTTGTATAACTATCCGAAGTTCTCAAAAAGAGTAACGTCACTTGAACGTCGACCATACCCTTGTGAAATAACACTTGTCAATCAATCTGAGGTGCATAAAATTAAATAGCATTACACTTTTTGTAGTCTAACCAAGTTAGAGCTTGTTGAACAGCTAAACTTGGTTTTTGAATTTTCATCTCAAGGGAAGGCAATAGATTGAACATTATTAAAAGTTACTGAAAGGGAAGATTAAGTTTTATTAAATCTGTACTGAGGCCAAAAATAATTTCATTCATTAGTAACCAAGATACAACACCACTTTAAGAAATTCGACTTTTTTGAAATGTCAAATAGATTGCTTAATTTTGCAACGTGATATATACAGTATGTCTAATTGATTTTCTCATCTAGTGGATTTTGGAAATAACCAGTCATGTCCTAGCGTTCGTCAGGCGCTTCACGATTTTATTTGACAAATGACAGTTGTCAACAACCTGCGCCAAGTTAATTTCAACAAACTTATTTATTGTTTTTGACGCCTTGCATTCGCTAGATACAAAGTGACAAGATGGTCTTCACTGATCAACAAAAATCTTTTATGGTGGACACTTTGGAAGAATAAAACGACCCCAAAATCCTTGAATATGTCTTCGATAACATGAAGAGAGAGACGCCTACAGGAGAACGGCCACCACTTTCAACAATGGGGTACTTGCCTCATTTTTGGGAAATATAATATTTAGAAAATGTAGGCGATTTCATTAGACCCGTATTTTGCAATTTTTTCTAGGGTTAATATTACGTCCAGAATTATTTTTTTAATTTTTGAAGTGGGGGATTTGTGACGTATTTGTCCCGCATGCGGTGTAGTTCTAAAAGAAACCGTATGATGGCGCCACTCAAAAACTTCAAATAGCCGGTAGCTGGCATCAGACAACGGCGACCACGGACAGTTGCGATCAGACAGGGAATCGTGCTTACAGTCTAATATGATTTTATCTTACACACTCAGAGCACACGACAGCCTTCCATCTATTTATAAATCGAATTCCATTCCGGTTTACACATGCGCGCCCTCTACTGGCAGTGTAGCATAGTAACTAAAGCAAGAATCCATTCAATATAGGTGTAAGTCTGGGATATGAGACTACGTACGTCATCAATATCAACTTTTGCAAATATTTACGAAAATATGAAATAGAAAAACGGGGAAAAAAAATGTAAGCCTCTTTAGGGTTTTTGCATACATCTAGAGATTAAGAATAGCAATATTTTTTTTAGGCAAGTACCCCATTTCAAAGCGTTAGTTGCTATTGTCAACTTTTCAACAGCTATTGTTGTAAGTTTACTGTTACAATAAAAATAAATTTAAAATTAAATGTTTATACTCAATTCTGCCACGTTCATGTTCTAAATTAACAAAATAGATTAAAGGGTTGTGTGTCGAATTAGCTGACGTTGACAACGATAGATGTTCCCTTGTTTGCGTAGTGCTTATTGAACAAAAACCAACGTAAATTTGTACGCTTCTGACTCTATTAAGGGTAGCGTTTATTATATCACTGTTGTTGCCGATCTAGATGAGATAAATTGTCTATCGGCTGACAACCAGTCGATACAGATAGATGCTTTTCAGTTTGATTAGATCTCAATTAACAGAATAAGCGTAAAGCAACCAAAACAAAACAGCAACATTATAAAATATATAAAAATAGAAATATTTTTTTTAGGCAAGTATCCCAAATCCTGATTGTATTATAACCTCAAAATGTCAATTGCTTCGGGAATGACAGATGTCATTTGTTTGGCTCGCTCATGACATAAGTCGATGAATTGTTTGGACATACTTTTATGAAAACAAATTGCCGCTACGGCAACTTCTATGAGAAATTCAATTAGATATACTGTATATATGTGGAATTTCTGTAATTCTTTTTCCTAAAATACTAATAAACTGTTCATACTCTACTGAAATTCAGATATACATTCGTAACTTCTTTATAATTAATTTTATATACATAGTCTGGACTTCCATTTGTTCATTTTTTTTTAGCTTTAATAGTGTCACTATCGGTACTACAAGAACTTTCACCAGATCAGAAAATTTTAAAATCTGAAGTTGGAGATTCGCAGCTAGAACCACTAATAGCAGCAGTGTCACTATCAAAACGTGGAAAAAGCGAAAAATTATTTTTTCTTCAATTGGAATTTACGAAGGAGTAGGAAATTTAATTTCTGTTAAAATAAGACCTTACTTTGTTTGCTTTGATAACTGATTTGAGTTTGGCAAACCATATCTTTCAGAATCGTTGAGGTAATTGTTATCTGTGTAGCAGTGTTTTATTCTACATGTAGTTCTGAACGACAACACAATATTGACGCTTACAGTTCTTTCAGCATAAATTTTGTTGATGATTCTAGGAATTCCGAAATTTTCCACAGCTCGTCCTTTGCTGGCTAAACCAAGTTTTTCCGCAGAAACCCTATTATCTGACTGGGAATCTCAAAACAGTTTTATTCATTATTAACTATTAAAGGTAATTGTATAGAATAAATGTCTATAAACTTGCATTAAAACGATCTTCACAACAATAAATGTGGCTTTTCGATAAAACATCTGCCAAATTTCTGCGTGCTATAACAAATCAACTATTTCTTCTCCTTTCGTCAATAGCACAGTAATAAATATTTTATTTGGAGTATTACAATTGTATTTGGGCATTCTGGCAACACTTTCTCTGACGAATTAAAAAATCACGTTGACCTTAACCACCCTCTTCCAGAAGTATCTTGCGAATGTAGCAGCTCGCTGGCGGATGATCTGGAAACGGATCAATTCAGCGTATGCTTAATGACGTCAAATACGCTAGCCTTCATTTTGGGAGCATTTTCTAGGGTCGCTCTAGCAGGAAAAGTTCTTCGATAAATAACTTTTAGGAAAAATTGAAAAAGAATTGGTTTTGTTACAAACCGTTCTTTTTGCCATAAAAATATCTATTAATGCAACAACTGAAAATTTGTGAAGATAACTATTGTAATGTTGGAAACACAAAAAAAGAGTAACGATGATAGTAAACCAAAAAAGTACTTCTAACTTTCAGTTTTGTTTCCACTGTCTGCTCTCTTTATGTATTTATTCCATTAAGTGAAGTAAGTATCAATGAATTGATATTATATTTTGTTGAGAAAGCTTTAACTTAAGAAGAAATTAAGAAAATCTGGATTGCGTGATTACCGTGCCTGTTAGTTGGCCGGTGTTTAATACCGTTAAGTCCATTAATCGATTAGTTCTCAGTTTAAGTGGGTAATTACTTAATTATTACCCCCATGATCAAATTCCTGCATTTCATTTTATCAAACATCTTAATTTTATACGTTTCAATCGGCCTAATTGCTAACTACTCAAACGACCCAATTACTCCTTGAATGATTATTACATCAGTTTCCGGTTGACATAACCCATGGGCACGAGGTCCATTAAAAGCATCTAGAATTTAAGAAGGTCTCCTTCAGATAAACTCCTTATATATTCTTCAATTACCATTTCATTAATTATTGAACACTTATCTGTAGTTGTCGAATTTCAAAATCCATGAACATGGAATCACAAGTTTTTGGACTGGCAAAAATATCCAGTAACTTGAAAGTATAGAAAATAATTTCCATAGACTTCTGTATAATTGAATTAAATCAACACGCTATAAAAAACTTTCAAAGTACAAGTACCTTGAAACATTGAGAAAACCAGTGATATATTCTCACCTCACAAGACCATAATGCACCCAAATAAAGAAGAACCACCTAAAAAGTTAACCTCACGCTATTTCAGAAATTGTTAACTTACAACCAACAAGAAAATACGAGAAAAAAGTTTCTTTCAACATAAGTCAATGTAAGAAGAGAAATTTATCTTAATTAAAAATTGTTAATCAGGTCTAGATTAAAAATGCTTTCAAATATTTACTTCTGGTTGCACAACCTTGATTAGAGTTTAACAAGCCATTAAAGGCTCTCTAAAAATGTTATTGCATTTGTTAAATTCAGTAGGAATTTAACAGCCATTAACTTTGCAGTCTGTCAAATTCTTATAAAACAGCGGATGACTCTGTAATCACCAATCAAAATTTTGATGAGAGTTTAATCACGCCTTGTGCAATCGGTCGTTAGTGTTATGTGATGTTAGTGTAGCAGTAATTTAAGTAAATCTTATGGTTCCAGCACTCCAATTTCAACTTCTATTGTATCAAAAATCTTCAGTCATGACTCTTTCTTCTCGTCTGATTTTTTGCGCTTTTTAATTTTTTAATAAATTCTCCAAATATTGATCCGGTTCTGGCAGTGACATTTGCTCTTATACCGCGAAGGAAGACGTACCCGCATTCCTCAATTTGCTATAACAGTCAAATGTCCAACTTGATTTCTGATAGATCATGCAATTTCTTGGAACTTTCCATACGGCGCATTTCATTCTGGAGTTCCATAGAGATATCTCGCTTTTCAGTTTCTATTGCTTAAAAAACTAGAAAAATGGGAAAAAGCATGATCCCACTTCATCATTTTCAATTCAATCATTTTCTATTCCTTCAAATACCTTCACTTGTGCCTATTTCTTCTAATTTTTTGGTGCTTTTTAGTACAGTAAATTCTTCGTAAATTAGTCTCGTTCTCACATTGACACCTTATATACCGGGTGATTCAGGCGACGCGGACCATAGGGATTTAACATGGAAAATCAGAAAACAGCAATTTCCTGCTCCCCATTTCAATTTATTAAAAAAAATGTAATTCCATCTCATAGAGCATACTTTTCTGCTTACGTGAAGGTGTAAGTACATGTAATTACTTTAACGGATAATTATAAAAATCATTTTTATTAATTTCAAAGGTTCAAATGGAGCGCATCACAACTTAAGCCTCGATTTTTCAAATTATTTTAAATATATAAAACTTATTTTCTTAATTATCCTTTAAATTAGTCACATGAATTGCATCATCACGTGAGCAGAAAAATAGCCTTTACTAGATACAATATTTTTTTTTTAATAAATTGAAATGGGGAGCAGAAATTACAATTTTATGATTTCCCATGTTAAATCCCTATGGTCCGCGTCGTCTGAATCACCCGGTATATACTAATAATGGTACCTACTCAAATATTGCTGAATCTAAAATCGCTTTTTTGTGAGACGATATGTGTAACAGTCAAATACTTAGAGTGATTCCTTCTAGATCCTACAATTTCCTAAAATTTTCCTTGTATCAGATCCACTATATGATGTAACATAGTCTCGACTTCTATAGAAAGATTCCTAAAAATGAGTAAATGTTTAAGTCATCCTTGCTTATTAAAAAAATAATAATGTCAGTCACAAGGATCCAGACCTTCAAATGAAATGGGATACTATTTTTAATTTAAAGTGAAAGAGATTGGTTGGGATAAAAAATGCTTCTGCTGGAATTGTTGCTCAATTTTGCAAAATTGGTCTTGAGATGTTGGCGCAGATGCGCCGTATCCGGATCCGGTTTCGAGTACCCCCACAACTTGTCACCCAACCCAACGCGCCTCACCTGTGCTGCTCAAAAGGCAGGAAGTTTTCCTAAGCCCGCACTAATAGTCCGATCGTTTTTGTTTAATAGTGGGTGCGTCCCGTAAAACCCGCTACTAAAAAGCCCCTAATCACCATTATTATCGGTTTTCATTACGTAAAACCGTCGCACATAGAGGTGCTGCTCTGTTTTCGATCCCAAATTACACCGTCGGCCTGACTCACCACATAGCGAAGCGAAATTTAATGAAACACATGGCCGTTGGCCAAGTGAATTTCGAGCAAAAGTGAAATATTCCGCTTGCATTCGTTACTATTTTTAAAATACCTGACTCGGCAACGGGAAAACAGACACAGTGGAGTGACCTTCCTTTCCTCTTCACTTGTTGGAGACAACTGGGGCGTGGAAAAAGGAAGTCTTATCCAAGCTGAAAAAATACTCTTCACCACACCATCATCGAAGCCTTGGCAATTACGATCGAATTTGAATTTCAAAATGGGCTCTTCTATGGTTCATGGTTCAGGAAACGTCCAACGTGACGCTCAACTTATCAAAATACCAAACAAATGGCATTTGTTTAAAGGACGTTGCACCATATTCAGCATTGGGGCCGGGGGACCGGAGGAAAGCCGTCAGAATTAGCAGCTATTTAAAAACAACCTCCAATAAAAGTCGAATTCTCCTTCCTAGTTCTCTCGTTTTCTTTATAGCCACCACTCAAGCCTTACTAATAGCAGCTTGGCATTTTTTGGGAGTGAGCAAACAGATTGTTAGTAAATAGTTTATTGTTAATCGACTTTGCGTTTAGTAAACAGTTTTTTTGTTGACAAGGCGCCTCCTTTCTAACATCTACGACTTGTCAACTGCTTCCGATAACAAATCGGTATCAAAAGAACTACAACGATACTTTGAAAGTTTAATCGCCGCAACAAACAAACAATCTTCCCTACGATAAATAAATTTATTTTTACTTCCCAAACCCACGTGGCTATTGAACTACTGTTCACCGTATCCAAAAGTTTATCAAAGTAGATCAATCGGTCGCTGCGTAAGAAAACCCTCAAGTTCGTTGTTGGCTGAGGGATATTATGTGTTTGCTTTCCCGAAAGTGCGTAGGAGACGCTATTCACTTTGTTCATGTTGCATAACATCGACATGTTGTGTCCATAAGCGCGCCTACGAAGCTTTTTACGTGTTTAACTCAATAATGGATGTCCACAATGAAATGTTGTTGAGAACGCGGGCATAATTGTGAAGGCACGATTTCCAAAGACTTCGTGTGTTGAACGACCATAATGTACAACACAATCTTGTCGAGAGAGAAGCTGCGATGATAATGATGATGAGTAAAATATTGCTTCCTGTCTGGTCGCGTGATTTATTGAAGTGTCGGAATTTGTCTTGGAATGCGTCGTGTTCAATCGACAAATCGTTTACTGATTAGGTACGTAACGTTGTTTAATTTGGGAGAGCGACCCCTTACCGCGTCAAAAACAATAAAACCGAGGGAACTCTCCAGGTGCTGGTTTCACTCTATTTCAGTTCTAAAGTTGCCATTATGAAGACAAAACGCAGTCTGCAGTTTGAATTATAATAAAATAAACAATCATTACAAACCCCACATGGAGGCATATGATGAAATTGATTTTGGCAAAAGTCAATTATGTATTTATTTGGACCAACTTAGAAATCTGTCAAAATTAGATAGTTACTTTCGTGGATCATGACCAGCAATGTAGATGCGATGTTACTTTTTCGGTTGACCTTGCCACTGTTCGTTGTTAGTTTCAAAAATTTTTTACCTTGCGCTGGTACCTTTTTTCATTAGGTTCTGCTCCTTGACAAATTCACTTGACAGCTAAATATTAAATTCGTATATAAATACTACTCTAGTCTTCTTCTAGTATAGTTGAAAATGAAGAATGTGACAACTTAGACAAAGTAAGAGAATCATAGAAACAAGGTCGAGTACATTAAAGATACTGAATATAAAATATATCAATATCAACAGCAAATCTACTGTTGAGGAAAAGCAAATCATTTTAAGGTATTAAGATGAATAAAAAGATTCAATTTATATTGACCCAATAAATAAAAAAGAAAGTAACTAAGATTTGAGTTTCAAAAATGTTAAGAGATTTTAAGTTCCAAGTTATTTATTAAAGCTTCATGTTAAAGATAAATTAACTGATAACTGAACTGTGGTCTTTTATAGTATTTAAATGTGAAGTTAATTGGACATCTTAGGACTATATAACAAAAGTCGTCCCCTTATTTTTTAAACTAGAAAATAATTCCATTTTCCCTAAATATAATAATTTTCTTCCTAAATATCACATTCTCTTTATTTATTTGTTCGCTATTATTGCACCTTCAATCTATCCTAAATCATGTCTTTCTTTACTAATTTCTATACTTAAAATTTTTGAATCAATGTGCTATTATTGTCTATCTTTCAGTAGCTTAACACGTAAAAGATCGCCAATATTTTTTCACTAGGTATAGTTAAAGTTTTGCATCTGTTATTAATTCGTATTATTGGAAATTCTACCTCTCCACAATATTTTCTTCCTCTTTATTCTATCAGGATGTAGAGAATTTAAAATTTCGACTGTTTTATTTTTTTCTTCCATACTGGATATCCTCTATTTATCTTTCTATAATGTTCACGTACTTATTAATTGAAAAAATTAGCAAGTTTTCCTCATTTCTTTTCAACTTTACTTACTCCTGCTGCAAATTCCGTGATAGTTTATGCACAGGTACTTTCCAGCGCCACTACGTTTAGCATAACATTTTTGTAACTTTCTTTTATTTGTGAACATACTTTTTTATTCCTATCAACCATTTTCCATTTCGCAATTGTTCTCTTATGTTTTTTCTTGTTTTCTTTTCCAATTTCGTTTATCCACCATCTTTAATCTATTCAAAATTTACACTTCAATGTTATCATACTCTTTATTTGGTAGTTAATGTACTATATGAAGACCTTCTCCAGCTTCACTGAGGTTGGTATAATACTTTTGTAACTTACTTTCCCACTTCCACATTCTCTTTTTTCTTTTCAATACTTCAATTTTTCTCATCTTATCCTGTCCTGAGCACGTTATAGTTCGGTTACAAATATTCTACACTACACCTTGATTCACGTATATTTGTCACTTTTGGGCATACCCTCAGTCACTTCCACATTAAAAAAAATATTCTAATTATATACGAGTACATTCAAAAATGTTAGTATTCTGCTACTGCTGATTGGGCTTAAGCGACATATCCACATATATCATTCTCATTTCAATACCTAAATCTAGCTTTGTACCGCTATCCTTATCCCTTCGGTCAAGAGTCTAGAAGGCTATCAGTGCGTTTACGCTTTTATTTTCTTGTTAGTTGATTGTACTCTTGCAAAAGCATCTTTACTACACAATTATTTTTCCTCTACTTCAATTGCCGTCCCTTTCTCCTTCGCCATCTTTCTTACAATTATACTCCATTATATGTAGATCATGTTATTTTTGCCAATTATTCTGACTCTTATAATACATACATTCCGTATCATTCTCCCCTTTACTGCTTTCTCCCAAACATTTTTTGCTTTCAATGCATTCAGCTTCACCTTATGTCTTAATTTTTTTTTTATAATTGCCACCTCCTTACTTTGCTCTCATTCATAAAGCACCTTTCATCCCGTGTTGTTTATTTTTATTAATATAAAAGCGTTACCCATTATTATCTAGTTCCTTGCTATTCTCTTAGTATTCTACTTCGGCACTACTTTCCCAAAAAGTCACATTAATATTAACAATAATAGTTTACGGTAAGTAATCAGATTCTAAACTTTTTTTTACTTTGACCTACTGTTTACATGTTGATTCCTTTATTTCTTAATCGGCGAAAAAATCTCTCATTCTTACATCTACCTCTTTCACTAATATCTTTTTTGATCTCTCATTTGTCATTCTTTATTTACCTGCGTAAATACTTTATTAGGTGTTTGTTTATATTTCAATAAACACGACACTGAAAAGATTTATTAGGTGTGTTCTATTAATAGTGAAGTAAAGGATTGACCATTGAAGAAAAATAAATATCTTGGCGATTAACTAAAATACTGAATAGCGAAATGATTAATTTTTATAATTATTTGCATTCACTGTTTATTGTTAATAAAGCGTCTAGTTCATTGATTCATTGTCGACCACGTTAATTAGCACCGTTAATTCCATAGTACAAAATTTTAAAGTCACCCGAGATTAAAATTGGTTCTAAAATTGGAGATAAAAAACGCAATTAGTCGCAATGTGACGTCACGATTTCACCCCCTAAATTGACGTTTACAAACATCTCCCTACCGCCGCCACTGTCCAAACTCGCCGTTAATGCGTTAATTATGACCTCGTTCTGCGATTTAGGTAAAATTTTCGAAAATTCTTGTTTTGATAACCTCTGCTTCTGAAACAGCGCTAACAGCGCGATCGTTAACTGAACCTACTAAGACTTATACTATAATTTAAGGATAATCACAGGGAATCGGTCGGTAATTGCGAGCAACATTAACATACATCATAAAAACCTCCCATCCAGCAAACGAGATGCAATCTTCTCTTCTATTGAAGACCGGGCCCGGATTTGAGGTTAGAACAGGGCACGGGATCGATAACATATCAACATCCGAACAGCTGAGTTTGCGTGGGGGGGAGGGGTATCACCGCCTTCTCGGATCAATACCATGTCAACAAATCTCCGATTCACCCCAAATCTGGCCGTGAACGAATTAACAAAGTAGGCTAATGTCAAAATGACTTTCCGCAGCCGACTTGCTTGTTAACCGGCAGGAGGATTCTTGAAAAAAATCACCTATACTACTCATATCTATTTTTACGTCTAATAAACACATTGGTGCGACAAGGCCGCTACTAAAATAACCCGCAACAGCAATCGTTCACCTACCTTTTGGGTTTCCAACGTCGCTTGAAGACGCCCAGCATTTTAAAAACTACATACAAAACGGCCAAGTGGAGCAGTGAAATTTTTTCCAGTTCACATAGAAAACGATCCCGCACTGCTTGGTTGGAAATGTGAGGTTTACACTGTCACTGATGGTTTTGCGAAATTACCGATGGTTTGAGTTGAAACACGGCCGGATACCTCACTATTATAACACACTTCAACACGACGCAATCCCGATTGCTTTGGTTCTCCGAATGCAGAGATGCTGATGCTCAAAATAAACAAGTCGCGGGTCACGTGGCCTGAACGAAGATAGGTGATTGGTTGATGACGATGTGCAGTGGCGGGGGATCGAACGGCGCTTCGGGAGAACTGTCATTTGATCAGTGCTTGTAAAAAAGTCATCAACCTGAAACTTTTTTTTCAGTGAAAGGTCTAAAGGTCTTGTACCTTAATTGCGGTGCATTGCGGACGTGCATCAGTAGACGTGATTGATGCGGTGCGTCCAAATTAAAATACATGATATCTTTTAATTTTCTTTTATTTATTTTTTTAGTAAATGCTTATTAAAAAATTTGTTTTTGTATTTGAGATGGGTAGAAAAGGTTTTTCTTAACCATTTCTTTATTGATTATTTTATGAAATTTAGTTTTTGGCTAACAAATCAACATCTACCTACCATTTTAATATTAAAAATGTTGTTCTTACTTGTTTACTAGTCTATGAAATTCATTTTTATAATATAATATAATGATAAATCTGGAATGGTCAGAATACTTTTTTGCTTTTTTTTATCTTGGTAAAATTGATAGGTATTTTACTGCTTCTGGATAATATGTACATATGGACATGTATTCGGTCGTCGGTCGATGAGAGCGGACGGCACCAAAACAAACAAACGACCTGAAAATGGCAAATGTGATTTTGCCGAAACGTCGTCAAAAAACCGGTCCTTTCCAGGACCAACCAGTGACAACGCGGATGAACACCCGGAATGGAACAATTTCATGAACATGTATATGTATATACTTTTAAATCAAGAACTATTAAAATTTACAACAATGTTAGTATCTGAGATTTGAAATGATCTTAGTAGAAATTTCAGATTCTGCTCAAAGAGGTACTTCATTAAATATTTCATATACTTTGATTGATATTTCAAGTAATATAGATTCAAATATATACCAATGTTGGATTTTGATTTGTGTTTAAACTAGTTAAGTTTATTTTTCAAATATCTTTAATAATTTAATTTTTTAAATATTTAAGTTATGTGGAGTTGTGCGTGGTATGTGCAAATCTATCAGTAGCAAGAAAGAAACAAAGTGGTGGTTTAGTTCGAATCACCAAATAATATGCTATTCAGTTCATAGAGGATCACACTGTTGAATTGTTGGCGTAACAAAAATGTAATGTAAATTAACTGATGATGTTTGAAATCCGTAGCGGACTGTAATTGTAAATTTTGAAAACTAAAACATCGGAAAGACCGAATGTGTTGTTTGGGGATGATTTTGATCAGCGACCAATGCTGAGAAATGACAAAGGAGATTTGTAGCGGACACAAGGAAAGTTTGACTGGACTTACCTCGCCGCGGAGTTTGGTCAGCTTAGATGGCACTAAGGCCACTAACAAAGAGCAACAATAAAGGAAATGTACCCGAAAATGTTTACATACGTGAAACCACCCGTCTTGGTGGTGCAAGGAATCAAACTGGACTCTCTTCTAAGGTGACATGGAGATTCGTTATTTTGTTGACTTCATTCGTCCGAGCCAAAACAAGGGATCAAATGGAAAGTGAAACAGGACCGGACGACGGGTAAATCAATGAACTGATAAAATTAAAAAACAGATAAAATCAAAGAAAAGACACTAGAAGAACTATCTATCCGGAAAAGATTTGTATTAAATTCTAAATGTTGAACCAACTTGCAAATTTTATTTGTGTCATCTACTCAATTGTTGTCAGTCTATTTACCAGCGTAATGTAGTTAAAATCTTGGAACAAGTTACTAGAAACGGTTGAGATTTTTGTGAGAAATTCTAAAGTTGCATCAATTGTTTGCTAACTAATTTAGTGTGGTCAGCCACTTTACGTTCTGTTCCATTTTTTTAATACCTCGTTCGAAGGTTTTGCCATCTCCACTATATTTTCCTAGTTGTCTATCCTGAATCTCTTTGCACCAGTCTTATTCCCATTTTCATAATATTGTGTCTTACTTGCTCTTTACCTTTCCTTTCAGTCTATTATCTTCTGGTGTTCATTTTATATTCTATGATTCTCTTTACTTCTTGGCCCTCTTTCATTTTTTTTATAGTCCATGCCATACTATTTCCTGTAAATTTATGACCCTTACTATATCTTCTTTTTTTAAGATATTATTCATTTAATGCTGAGACTTTGATATTCTTGTTTTTCTTGGAATCGTAAACTTTTCTAATTATATTTCTATCTAGTCTTCTTAGTCGTTTCTCACTTTCTTTCATAAGGTTTACAGTTTCTGTAGCAAAGATTAACAATATCGTTGTATGATTATTTCCATATAATCCATATACAATGACAATATTTTAATTTCTGCCTTAGTTGTTCTGCTTATTCTTTTGTTTCGTATTTTTTCTTGTATTACTTCAGATACTTTCTTTTTTTATTCTTAATATTTTAAATCAAAATATTATTAATTTTTATTATCAAAACGTTTAATTTTTCTTATATTTAGATAAACTGTACTGTGGTTAGCGTCAGACGTCTACACTGACCGGAGGTCACACAGGAAAAAGAGGACGAGGGATTGGAATAGAATTTTGGTGCTACTATAACTACTATCGTTGTATGATTATTTTAATCCATATACAATGCTACTATAAACAGAATAGCAAGCACAGGGGCTTAAGTAAGATTCCTTAGAAAATACTTAAAATGCCAATATTCAAATGAATATGATTCATGATGATGAATATGATCTGAATTAAGAAGGCTATCCACGACATTATATGGTAGGGCCCATTTCACACTCTTAATTTTGAAGAGAATTTAATGCGGTTTTCACCAAAAAGTTAAAAAAAATATTCTTAATTTTGGATGACTCCCAACTTTCGTTAAGTCGAAAAAACGCATTTTTATTTTTACATATTACACACAAAATTACATTTTTGGGGTCATCCCCATTGTTGACGTAATTTTATAATTGTCAAGAAAAGAAGAAAGGAAAATTTCAAAAATTAACGATTTTAGAGGAAACCTACGACTTTACCTGTTGTCGGTGCGTCCTGTGTTGTCAACCGCGTGATGCGCAGAGCTGTTCTACGGAAAGTCAAGATTGTACTGACCTCTAGCGGAGAATCGTACTAAATTGCGCAAAAATGTACTAAATTTTAAAATGCAAGATCATTAATGTAAAAATGTCTGTTTTTTGTATAATAATTGCAGGCTCAAAATTAAACACTTGTCACTAAAATAAAAATAAATGTTTAATAATTAATTGAATGATAAATAATGAATTTAAAAATTAAGATAAAGTGTTAAACATGGTACAAACTATTTACTATCTAACTTTATTTACAATACTACTAAACGAACCTTAAAACTATACTAACTGTAGAACTTGCAACCAAATTAGCTTTAATCGGAATCTTTGTCAGATTCCGGTTCCTTGCACGTTTTACTAATAATTTTAGTTAGTTTCCATTTTGAAGTGGAACCCGCCAAATGCACATTTTGTTTCACGTGCAATATGCTAGGACACGTAGAAATAGATAGGCTATGGCAAATTTAGCTCTTTATTAATGATAATTGTGAAAATACTCTCTCAGCTCATTTTTGGTGTTATCTACTGCCCGCCACAAATCGCCCAAATATGAATTGACAAATTTTTTAAACACTTCCGTAACAGAAATGAGTTGCCACTCCATATTTACTTCTTCGACGTTTAGATTTAAATGTGGAAATAAACCAAATGCTTCCGCCAGGGACCACTTTTCGCCTAAAATTGCAACATTTGGAGTAAAGTTTGCAGCAAATATTAAATATTGATTTTCAAAATCAAATTCAGCAAAATGTTTTGATAAACAATTTTATTTTTCTGGTCAATTTTTGCCGTAATTGTACTAAAACAGGCTGTGAGGTACTGAAGTACTAACTATAGGCCCATTGTACTAAATCTAGTACAATTGTACTAAAAGGAACAGCCCAGCTAAGTGTCTATTTCTCGTTTCTCGCGTTCTACAAATGACCCCAACCATAGCGCCATCTCCAGTTGACGGCAAAATCTCATAACGCGCTAAATTTGAATATGCAATTAACTGAAATTTTTTATTTTGACAATAGTAAACCTCCAGGGTAATATCACAATACTGTTATATTGCTAAAATATATATAAAAAAGTGTAATTAAAATAATCGTTCTATACTATATATATACTATATATGGTTGTGTGTCTGCTGTGTGATAATAGTTTCTGTAAATCAGACTTTACACGTGTTGTACAAAAAGGAGAAGGTTTTTTTGTTTCTCGACATATTGTAATCTGCCCCGTTCATAAAAACATCGCCTCTAGTTTGATTGATAAGCGTGGCGCAAATGTGGATGATGAATGCATAGATATTCAAAGAAAAACTTTACTGTTGCAAACGCATTTGGCAAATGTTGAAAATGGTATGGACTGCTCAAGAGATATTGATGAAGAGGAGATTAGTGAAGGAATCGAATCTAATAAGGATGCAGCTAAGAGTAAACAGGATTTTTACAAAAAAAGAAAAGTACAGGACAACAGTAATTTGGCTGACCCAGAATGTTATATATGTCAAGAGTACCTTACTGAATTATCTTTAAAGTATAACGTCTCAGTTTTGGTGTTATTACAAGCATCTAAAATTTGAGCTGCGTTGTTCAAGAAATGTGTAGCAGAAAGCCCAAATAACCCTTTCAAACATTTAGCAATACCACTCGTTAGGGAATAGAAAGTTATCAGACGTTCCTTTTTAATTTCGCCTCTAACAGCCCAATCGTAAAATTTGTAATACATAGGCTTAAAATTTTCTTCAGACAGTTTCAAAATTAAAGTTGTTAATGCAGTCACAATTTCGGCTTCAACGACATTGGCTCCTTTAAGCGAGGTACTTCTATCAGCTCGGAAATGTAACGCATTCAAGAAGAAATTAGTGAGTTCTGGCAAATTAGAAGTAATTTCTGAACCGCTCAAATTGCTTAAGAGCGCTATCCACGGCATTATTTCGTAGGGCTCGTCTCACTCTCTTAATTTTGAAGATAATTTAATGCGGTTTTCACCAAAAATTTTTAAAAGATTTTCTTAATCTTGCTTGATTCCCAATTTTTGTTAAATAAAAAAAACGCGTTTTTATTTTTGCGTATTACACACAAAATTGCATTTTTAGGGTCATCCTGCATTGCTGACATAATTTTATAAGTGTTAGCAAAAGTACAAAGAAAAATATTAAAAATTAACGATTCAAGACGAAATCTACGATTTTCCCGGTTTTCGGTTTGTCCTGTGCTGCCAACCGCGTGATGCGGCGGGACTGTAGTTAGGCTAGAGTAGGTGGCAACCCCGTGCAATATGAGCGGAACGAGCCGGAAAAAGTGATGGTCCATATTATTACCATCCAAAGAATTCTACCGTGGGTTGCTTCTAACTTTCTTAATTTTGAAAAGAATTTAATGCGGTTTTTACCAAAAAATTTTGAAAAAATATTCTTGATCTTGGATGACTCCCAACTCTTGTTAAATAAAAAAAATATTTTTATATTAGGGTATCTATTACACATAAAATTGTTTTTCTAAGGTCATTCTGATTTGAAAATATAATTTTATATGTGTCAACAAAATTGCACTGGAAAATGTGAAAAATTAACGATGCTGCTACTTTCTTATTTTGTATTATATGGTGCTTATTAAGCGTTATTCGACAATGTGTGATATAAGTATATTTTAGAAACAAAATAAAATAAAAATAATTAAAAGAAGAAAAACTCGCTTTATACGATAGTTCAGTTTTACACATTTTGCAAGTGTGCACCGTTCGAGTCGAAAAGATGAGAAAAATTCCATAATTTAATTGTTTTTGTTTTGGAAAATCGGAAATAATAAATTATTCACTTCAGTAAGTTGTACCTTGCAGCAAAAGTGTAAATCGTCCCCGATGCAACGTGGTGAATTCCTCACAAGAATAAAGAACTAACCATCAATAAAAATTGAAGGAAAGGGTGACAAAGTGGGTAGACCATAATATTTTATTACTTTGAAAATTTATAAAATCAAGCAAAATTTTAAATACAAGTGCAAGTAAGGTAGGCTTATGGAGAAAATAAAAGAGTAAGCGAGACATAAGCAGTGTTCGATGCAGGTAGAGGTTTCTTCCGATCCGTATCCGTTTCCAACTGCTCGACCAAAGTTCAACAATATTTTACAAGTCGCAGGTCACATTTATCCCTTTTCGGGACTAAAATTACGAAATGACGAATCTCAGTGATTTTTACCACCAAGAAGCAGTTCTATCAGTTCATTTTAGTACATTATCTAAGGCGCACACGATAGTAACGAGTATCTACTATTATTTGTTGATAGTGTATTATTTTAATATAAACATCAAACATTCTTATATTAGAGTGAATTAAGTTAGTAACAAGTTATAAAAATGGGCAGTGTCACAAAGAATGAAATATCGTCAAATCGTCGTGTGAAGAAACCTTCTGCAAGTTTGTTGGTGGGAAACGAATAAACTTTTCCTTGAAGGGTTCCTATACGACAAGATGTGAAGCTGCCGCAATTTCTTTCAACAGTGAGGGTAATTATCACAGAGTGATGCATAAGGCACTGATTCAAAAAAGTCCAAGTGCATTCACTGGGAAGTATTTGAATAAAATAAAAACAAGACGACTGTATTATCGACAAAAAAGAAATTCCGGACGGCAATTATTTAAATCCACAAGAAAGAGAGAAGTTACTTTGCCTGATGAAGATTATGGTGCCATAGCCATAGAAACACAAGATCTTGTCAAAGAAGAGTTCAACGAAAAACGTCAAACGTTCTTGAGTAGTTTACGAAAAACTGCGGAAGAAGTAGTAACCCTTGAGGAACGAACTAGAGGCCAAGGTGGAAATCCAATGTGGAAGCAAGAACGATCTTTAAGGCTAACGGCATCTAATTTTGGAAGTATTTGCAAAATGCGCCCTAATACTTTATGCGAAAATAAAGTAAAGGAGTTGTTGTATACCAAATTTATGGGTAATAATGCCACGCAATATGGTACAGATCACGAACCTTTTGCTCTAAAGCAATTTGAAAATGAATACAAGCTGGAAGTATCACCATGCGGCTTGTTTATTGATGCTGAACATGGTATATTTGGGGCAAGCCCTGATGGATTAATCGAAGAAACGGGCGTTATTGAAATAAAATGTCCGAAAAAGATCCAAACAGTAACCCCTTTGGAAGGAATAAAAAAAAAACTCATAGATTTCGCAACTCTTGATGGAGATAATTTAGTTTTAAAAAGAAACCATAACTATTTCTATCAAATTCAAGGTCAACTTGAAATCACTAACAGGGAATATTGCTATTTTATTATATGGTCTCCTTTAGGAATGTTGGTGGAAAAAGTAAGTAATATAATAATGGATGCAGAAATTACGGTTGTTTTTTACAGATTAACAGAGATCGAGCATTTTATAAAGCCAAGATGGAAGAAAAATTAAAAATATTTTATTATAAATGCCTCCTACCAGAAATGATCGATCCACGATATACTAGAGGAATGAAAATCCGTAATCCATCACGAGCTGATTAATCATATATATTTTTTTGGTTCAATTATATATATAACTATTTACATATATGTGTGTATTCCATGATTAAAATATGTTTACCAAATGAATTGATTTTTGTCATACATATGTAGGGGTCTCTTTTATGATTTTAGCCCCGGGCTTTTAATTTGAACTTACACTACTCTGTATAAAACAGCAGCACAAAAATAACACATTTTCAAACGTAGTTTGATATTATATTCATAGCCAACAGAAACTGTGGTCAGGCACCCCCGATTTTTTTTATTACTGGATCTTTATCAACAAAATAGAAAATCGTTCAAGCTAATTATTTATTTTCATATCAATAAAGTATTTATTTTATTTCTGCCGACACTAAATATTACTATCGTAAATCAGCGTCTTCCTGAAAACACGATGCATTCGAACCGGGCGGCAGGCAGTAGTTTTACTGACAAATCTACAATGTTGCCAGTTGTCGAAACTTGCATATTTCGTCCGAAATGGTTCGCCACCTACGTAGTTGGTTCGACGGTCTCCGGCAACAGGTTACACTTGAAATGCAACATGGTTCGGACGTCTGAGATCATTTGCTCGAAATGGTGTTAGTGAGGGAGGTGAGGGGCGTACATGCGGGAAGTCGGAGCAGATCAGCTGATGGATAGCGCTCTTAAGTTCTCTCGAAGAAAATTCATTAACGGACCAATAGCATCAAAAGTGCCCTTTTCGATTAAGTCGTCGTTACTTTGTTGAATAATCGGAATTAGTACTCGAGGAGGAATCGTGGAACTAATTTTTTGTCAAGTCATTGTCAACTTGTTCAAGAAAGGTTGTAATTTTTGATCCTCTACGTCGCCACTGAACTGAGAAGCATTACACTTCTGCTGCCTGCTGCCATATTGAAACATGGCTGTATACCAGATATAGCAGTTATGTCTCGAGGTAAGTAAATTCAAATATTCTACAGGTTTTTGATGTAATATTTTACATTTCAGAAGTTACATCACAATCTATTATTACGCATTTAGGAAAGATACCGTTTAAATCAATTGTCATTAAGGTCATATTGTCTGCCACTTTATTTTTTCATGTTTTGTTTCCTTTTGTTGCAATATAATATTATTGTGATTTGCACTGGAGGTTCAGTATTGTCGAAATAAAAATTAAGTTGTGCAATTAATAATAGATTCAAATTTGGTGCGCTTTGAGTTTCTGCGGCCAGCGTAAGATGAAGCTTTACGATTTACGACGCCAATTCTTAACATGGGAGCGGGCGTTCTATTCTTAAGTGTTTCTGTGGACTATGGATATTTGTAACCAGTATTTTCTATGTTTGTAACAAACATGTCATCAGTCAGTAACGTAGAAAAGATTCGAAGGAATGGTAAAGATAAGTAAAGTGAGGTTAGATCAATTTGTAGACAACACACGTGTTATCGCTTATAGTTTACGGTAAGATTTAAAAAGGATAAAAGTAAAAGTACTTTTCTGCCGTAATTCATATTTGAACTAAGTTATTGTTGTTACTTGCCTCAAGCACATTTTTTACTTATATTCTATTCCAAAATTTTGTGTCTGTTTCAAAATTAATTATTAGTAGAAATTAAAACTACAAAATACTTCCCTGCCACTCATTAGATCATTTGAGCTAAATAGGTACTTGTTTAGCAGGTTTCAAAATGACCACGTCCCTCCAAGAACAGCGTTTAGCTGTACCCCAAACCTCATCACTAACACGTACTAAGACCAGAGCTTCTCTACTATTCGATCCTAGAGAGGCAGCTGGCTTAAAACGGGAAGCTATATACCAGATTGGCCTGGATGGCCTTGAAGAACTTATCAAAAATGAAGTGTTTGAACAATACAAAAAGACTTTATTTCACATAACATCGAAGAATTTTGAACGTTCAGTTCAGACTGCAGAAGGCAACACAAAACTTGACAAGCATATAAAATCGTTCCTTTTACTTCTCTCACCATATTTCGTTCTCAACTGTACCCATAAAGTTCGAGAATGGTTCTACATCCACGAGTACAACAGAGAAGATCTATTGATGTTGATATTGCCTTATCACGAGTCCAATATTTTTGTCAGAGTTGTACAACTTATGAAATTCAAAGACCAAAACGATAAATGGTTTTTCTTGAAATCATCACAGAAAACTGGAGTGCATTTAGCAAAAGAGAATTTGCTAAATCACGCAGCCAGTAGTCCATACTTTTTGAAATTTGTTTCGAAATTTATTTTGGCCCTAATTGAAGTACATTAGAAACCAAAGTTACTTACAGTTGCTTTCAATTTTTACTGTATGACTTTTGGTGGTGCTATTGAATATAGTCAAGTAGTTAATGAAAATCAAGTAACGCAGATGCTGCCCGTTCTTTTAGCAGGATTAAATTCTGATATTTCGGACTATTGTGCAGCTTCGTATGTGATCGCAGTAAGGTTGGTGGCAAAAACGTGTTCGAGCCATAATCTTTTAGATCGATTTGTGAACAAAGCAGCTAATGCAAAAGCCAAAAATGTTGATACTGAAACTGCATTATTTTTTATCATATTGTATCAGACCCAAAAGAAATATGATGTGATTCCTGATGAAGCTTGCGCAAGACTTGCACAAATATTGTGGTTGCCGAAGATTTTGCAAGATTTAAATAACGGTGGGTGCTACATCTGGTCATTGTTGAAAAGCTGGCCAAATCCTTGATTCAAGCTGGACTTCAAGCGGATGAAGAAATGTCCAGACGTTTTGTTGATAGTCTTCTGTCTGAAATCAAATTTGATGAAGAATTCATTAGCACTTTCTTAGGGTAAGATGATCAGATTAATATAATTGTAGGACTGAATTGTGTTTTTAGACAGTTACTGGATGAAATTACCATTGTAACTAATGTTTGTTTATTCACTAGACAACCTGGAAAAATTCCTATTTTGCATGTTTTAAGTTAAAAATAGTAACAAGTTATTATAATACCTCCCTTCTCTGTACATCTAGAAATTCGTTTTCCTCTCACACTCATTCTTAACTTCCCTCAGTTTTTTTGCTCATAACTGATATTTTTCTTCTTTAATGTACGTATTTCCGGAAATTCTCGTAAATTCTTATTTCTTGTTTGTTCCTTATCTTCTAATTTGTACTGTTATGTCACACTTCTTTAATTTTATCTTAATTTTTCTCTTTGTTTCTTTACACTTTTTATCTCACTCTTATTTCATACATTCTTTCTCCTTTTACTACTATTCAATTTTTGACACAATTTTCATTCCAAGTCAATTGCCTTGTTGATCTGTTCCATATATGTGAATGCGTTCTCCTTGTCTCTCTTCCTCAATTTCCATTTAGCATTTTTCTTCTCCGTTCTTTCATTATTTTATGATGTACTTTCCCCTCTGTGCATACCACTGTGTTTTGTCGACCTCTCAATCTGCAGTTCATCCTCACCTGCTCCTGTCGATCTTTACGTTAACTTTCTTTCCTGTCAACAATAATCTTCTTTGTTTTGTTTTTCTTACTACTTTATTAATACAATTCTTGATATTCTGCATGTTGCTGTCATATACTGTTATTATTTTTCTCTCTTTGCCTTCTATTCTTACTCCTATTTTCCTTCATTTTCCGTCATTCCCCTAAATTTTGTATCTTAAACCGTAGACTATTCTTCCCGTTCGTTTTTTTCTTATCTGCACCCTAGCAAATCAGTTCAATCTCTGCCAGTAACCTTTAATTCATCCCCACCCAATTCTTAATCTCGGTCTTTGTCAGATCAACCGTTTTGAAATCCACTACCGAAAGTCTTTGTCCTTTCTCTCCAATCCTGCCATATTTCAAAATACATTTTCACTCTTTCTCTAATACCTTGTTTTTATACCGGGTGATTCAGGCGACGCGGACCATAGGGATTTAACATGGGAAATCAGAAAATTGCAATTTCCTGCTCCCCATTTCAATTTATTAAAAAAAATGTAACTCCATCTCATAGAGCATACTTTTCTGCTTACGTGAAGGTGTAAGTGCATGTAATTACTTTAACGGATAATTAGGAAAAGCATTTTTATTAATTTCAATGGCAGCAGTGTCCTTTTAAATCATGCCATTCAAAACCAGGCAAAGGTCGTATCGTAGTCGTATGGTTACGACTTTGATTTGCAAAATCAGTAATCCAAATTGCAAAGGTTCAATTCCCGTTTGAGATACATCATACTTTTTTTTCTGGGAACAAGTTTTTTAAGGTAGTTTATTAACATTTAAAATTTAGTTTATTATTATTATTCATAATAATAATTTATTATCAATAATGACTAAATTAGGGGTGACAGTTAATTGTTGATGGAAAAACTAGCAGTTTAATTCTCAATAAATGACACGTTAATGCTGTTTATTAATTAGAAATGATGAAAAAGCAAAGAATTATGAATAAGTTTGATCGTAGATAGAAAATTCTTTAAAAAATTTTTTTTTCAAAAGGTGGATTTGAACCCCGACCCCCGAGTTTTAAAACAACATAATTACCGTGCGGCTACGAAGCACTCAATTTTTTTTGGAAAATGGAGCGCATCACAACTTAAGGCTCGATTTTTTAAATTATTTTAAATAAATAAAACTTATTTTCTTAACTATCCCTTAAATTAGTCACATGAATTGCACCATCACGTGAGCAGAAAAATAGCCTTCACTAGATACAATATTTTTTTTTAAATAATTTGAAATGGGGAGCAGGAAATTACAATTTTATGATTTCCCATATTAAATCCCTATGGTCCGCGTCGTCTGAATCACCCGGTATATCTTGTTATTTTCGGGTTTTTTATCTTCATCTGTCCTCTAATTCGTCACTCATCTCTTCGCATTTGAACTGTTTTTTTTTCTTTCATTGTTCCAAAGTGTCGTTCCAAAGTTGTCTTCCTTTCAGTATTAATTTTCTATATCCAAGTTCCAGTTGTTGTTATTCTTGTTTCCTTTTATTTTCAAATTCTCGAATTTTTGTTAAATCTACCTTTTTTGTTTCTTTTTTCTCACCGTGTTTTAGTTTTTTAATATTATGCTATGAGATTTTAATTTGTGCTACCATTATTCTTCCCTTATTTGCATAGGCTACTTCTGCCACTTAGACAATTACTCCTATTTCATTCTTTAACCGCCCCTACAAAGTACTCTCCCCATTTGCCGTTATGTCTTTTAATCCCGATGTGACATTTAACTTTTTTCTTTTGTTGTTTTTAATTTTTTCTCTATCTTCTTACCTTCAGTTTTAATTTATTCTTTTTCCTTTTTCGTACCTTATGTTTATATGGCTCTTACCTTATTCTTACTTTTACAATTTCTCCCAATTTTGCTCTCATGTCTTGTATTTTTTTTTTATTTCTATTTTTATCTTATTTTCCTAATTTTCTCTAGCAACCAATCAAACATCTTCCTATTCGTTTTTTGCTCTTTCGACTCCGCGGGTAAGGTGATCTAACTGTTATCACTTTTTTCTTTAATGGGTTTGTTTTTCTACATCTCTGTCCCTTACGTCCCAATACGTTTTGCCGATTAACAACGCTAATAAGGGAGCTCCTTAGGGTTTACTATGTCGACACCTTTTTCGAAAAATTAATTTTATATGTACAATTAAGAATATTACACTTAGACGAAGTAAAATTAAAATAAATTTATTTTTACAGTGCCCTGCTGGATGCTGTCAAGTTGAAAAAGAATTACCCCGACCATTTGCAAAAGTGGTTAGGCAGCATCGTTGAAACAGTAGAACCGAGGCCTACGTAACTTAACAGGCCGGAGCCTGTTAGATGCAAGCGAGTGTGACGTCACGATCGGAGTCCGACTTGCGACCGACTGAAGATTTGGGAGCGAGTTTAATGTTTAATAATGGAGTCAAAAAACGCGATAAATTGAATAGCAATAATATATAATTAAAAAAAATATATTCTAAGTAGCTAAATAACTGGAATAAGGTAAAAATTGCCCCAAAGCGTTATGAAAAATTAACTAATGAGACAGACTTTGCATTAAAGCAAATAGTTAAAACAATGATTGAACTGTGTTAAATAAATTAGGGTTTAAGTATATTTTTTTGGGCAAATTTCAAATCAATGATCTTGAGGCTAGATTTGGGCAGTACTGAGCGAAAACTTAAATTCGTCAGTTTGTTAAAGCTTAAATTATTGAGTCATGGTGAGTTCCAAATTAAGGTTATTTTATTGCGATCTGAGTATGTTGTCAAATTTTGATCGTAAATACTTCAATTTACTTAAATTCAATTATATCAAAACAGAAGATATATCAATAATAAGGGAGGGCGACATATCGGTTTTAATTTATATTACCAGATATACAAAAAAGAAAACGAGTACTACTAAGATTTTTTGCAAAAATTGCAATACATTGTTAATTACTAACAAAGATCTATAGATAGCACCGTCAAAATATCATTATTTAAAGGTAATTGATGGGGGGGCTTAAGGGTTCATTCTGATCATCTGGTAAATGTATTCGAAGAAGCGTATGCTTTGTTTAAAATAATAATTTATGAAAGATCTGAAGGTGATTTTTTAAAGTTACGTTGCCACAAGTCGTCGCTTATCATTTTAATGCTCAAAAATTTAAAATCTAAAAATTTCATCGAAAACGAAGATTTCAGTAGTGATTGCAACATGGGTTTTCCAAAACTATTTAAGGTTATTTTGTGTTACTTTGCCAACATTCTATTAAATAATTACTCCAAAATTAAAAACAATGGCAATGTATTTTGAAAGAAAAAAGAAATAAAGTAGCAAAACTGCAATCACAATAGTTAAATATTGCTACTCTTTTTAGTCTTTATTAAGGTTTAATGTTAAGATAGGTACTCCTGCCCTTTAAATTTGTTATTTATTTTTTGAATTGAATTTTATGATATGTTAAATGTTTTATTTTGTTACTTTCTTGATATTTTAATCTTTATACTTTTGTATACGTTAAATAAAATGTTATTTCCGAGCTAATTTCATTCTTATTTTGCTTAAAATTATTAAATTAATAACAGAAATATTAATAACACCCATAGTGATCAAGGCAATAATTTTAATTAGTAAAATTATTTGAAAATATAACCGTGACAATATTACTGCTCGAGATGAAGCGCATGCTGGTGTTCGAGCGTACGAGCCGGCATAGCGCATGGACTCCGATGGGTGCCATTAAAATCTCAGGCTCCGGCCTGTTAAGTAACGTAGGCCTCGGTAGAACGTCAATATCCTGAACAGTTTGACAAGGAAGTGTATAAAATTCTATGCTCCTCCGATGAAAAGAAACTCAACAAACGTAAGAAGGCGCTTCAAAAGATTTTTAAGGAAACCATGAGATTGAAAGGAAAATTTGACCTATTTGACAAATTATATCATTCCAATCCGGAGTTTAGAAGTGAAGCCGTCAAATATCTCAAAAGAAACTTCAATTCGCTTCGAGAAGGAGAAAAAGAAATAATTAAAAGTTCGCTAATTGATCGTCTCAACGACGACTATCACAGTAATTAAAGAAACTCTATCTTTAGTCGAACGGATTTCTTTTTTGGATCAAAATGTTTTAAAAAGTACTTTGATAAAGTTGGCACTAAAATGTCAGAAAGATACGATTAATTGGGATTCGATTGTCACTCAAGTCGTACTGTCTTTATGTACAATTAGCGACCCATACGATTGGAAAACATTTTTTGCTATATTCCCATACTTGCTTCCTAATTCAAAGACGCAACTAAAAAGGGCGCATCAAATATTACGTTCGCGTTTTGTAACGGAAAATCCCCTCCTACAATTAGGTAAAGATAACAAATTAAAATCTGCAAAAGATTGTGAAGAATTTTGCAAGCATATTTTTGTTTGCTTGAAAAATGACAATTTAAATTTTGTCAAAAAAAATTGTGGAAGCTTTACAAAAAACCCCTTTAGAAAATCGAGATGTTTTCTACAAATACGTAGCAACGCTTGTTTTAAGTCATATTTTGCCAGAAAATTGTTCTGTTCAACTTGTTTCTTTTGTCGCTGATATTTTTGTAGCTCACTTTGAAAGTTCAGAAGTAAAATTGGGGAAGAGAAATGGTTTAATCGAAAGTCATCTTGATATTGCTAGAAAAGAAAAGTTTCCGCTTGAAGGATTTTATTTTTGCTTAAATAGGATTGTAATGAAAACAGAAAAACCGACAGAGGTTTTGACAACAAACGAATTTCACGAATACAGTGATTTTAATCGATATTTCACTCTACTAGCTAGTGTTTTATTTAAGGATTTTCCAATTTGTAAACGATATTCTCAAACTCTACTCGATCACTTCTGCTCGGATTGAAAGACTAAAATTGAGTTTTTGCTAAACTTGGCTGTCTGCGGAAACCAAATTTTGAATCTGAGTTTCCAAAAAAACTGCTTTGAAACCCTTATAACACTCTTAGAGAATAAAAATGTTGATATGAGTTCCTTCACTAATACAAATGAAGTACTAATACCCTACTTGCTAGTACTGTTATTAAACAAATCTGAAGAAATTAGACAGAGAGGGCTTGAAGCGATTGAAATTGTAACAAATTCTAATAATGAGGAATCTGATTCATATGTTTTCTTGCTAAAAGGTGTTGTAAGGCACTGGGAAGAAATAGTATTAGATGAAGAACAGATGCCTTTGGTAATTTTCAATATATTATCAACCTCTAAATCATCGAAGATAAAGGATGCGTTAGTACGTACTATTTGTAGTCGAAAAGCGCCTATTTACTTAAAAGCAGGCATTCTAACTATTCTTTCTCACATAAACACGCGTGATATCTTCGAGAATACGGCACTCTTAGGCGTAGAACTCTTGAATATGGCACCCACTAATCTTGATCCTTTTAAGTCTTTGATCGTTACAAAGTTAATAATGCGTTGCGAATCCAGCATTGCTGCGGATATTCGCTTTGGTACGAATATTTGGAATTTTATCGAAAACGTTTTAAAAAATGATAAAGTTAAAATTGTGAACGAAGAAGCAATTAGTTTGCCAGCGGTTTTACTGCTAAATCAACTAGACAAAGAATTCTTCACCAATGTAAATTTCGGAATTGGGGCGAAAATCTTGGATATAATTATCGAAATAAGAACGCTAAGTGAGACTCCAGAGTTATTACCTGCTACCAGCTACATTTTCAAGCATTTAGACTTGGATGCTAAAGCAATACTACAACACTTTCTTAATATGCGCAACGTTCAATCTCCGAAGTTGGACCTTAACAAACTCAAAAGAAGAGTTAATGTAACACCTACAATCGACATTCTAGATACGCTAGAATGGAGAAAGAGAGTGACTGTACTCGAATTTATTCAAGATAAGAAGAAAATTCGGAACATTGAAGTTCTTTTGCCAATTTTATTTCATTTACTGAAACGATGTTTCGATTTCGATGAACAATCAGCTGTGGAATACCCTAAACAACTGATTCTTTCTTCCATACTTCATTGCTGTTCTAAATTACAAAAAGAGAGTTTACCGGAAAAGGTTTTCAATATGGAATTGATAGTACATTGCATTAGGGCCTCCCAGAATCCACAAACCCACCACCATGCGTTGTTGGTTTTGGCTTATTCTGCCACGTTACTCCCAACGCAAGTATTACACCATATTATGGCTATATTTACATTTATGGGGTCGTCAGTACTGCGTCATGATGGTGCTTACAGTTATCAGCTCATTGCAAAAATTATTAATTTCAATTCTAGTTGAAGATGGCAGCCGCCAAACGATAGCTAAGTGTTACGTGTGTTTGTGGATGCTTTGCTTGATATTCCTGAACGTAGGCGAATTCCTTTGTACTGTAACGGTTCAATAAGACGTTACAAAAATTGTTTTGGCCTTCATTGAAAGATTGTGGTAGTTTAAGAAAAGTTGGCTGTGGACATCGGTCATTGGCAATTTACAAGTCGATTGGTTCCTTCCGCTACATTCAAAAAACCGATAAGATAACTTTTTTTGAAAAATCGGTTTCGAACTCGAGCAAGACAGTACCGCTTTCGACTTGGCGAGATGTGCATCGGCCAAAATTATCGTTCATTTTTGAAAAAATTCAGTTGTGGGAACTTTCGGCCGGCCGTACGCTCACAAAATTAGTGCCAACGGGCAAAATTTACAGTTTATTGTGTTTCTTTAAGAAAACCCTCCAAAATAAGAGGTACGTAGTTTCTTTGTTTTAATGACCGCCATGTCAGCACCAACAATTGCAGGTTTTTTTTTTGTTCGTACCGCTTTTCCTGACGTTTCTGCGATCTTTTCTTTTGCCTTCATCAATAACATCCAGGACATTGCTAACTACAGTTACTTCGAGATCGTTTCGGAGGATTGTTAACGTCGAATCTCGGACATTTTGCCAACCCCGAAACCCCAACAAAAGCTAAGTCTAACATCTAAATTTAATATTTTTTATTTTTGCTTTGCAACATCATTTTTTGTAAAACTAAGGTAACGTGATCACGTCTACGATAGCTATAACTTAATTGTTTAACATTCTTAATTTTCATTATTTTAGAATAGCTTGTAATTTGTTTTAATTTTAATTTGCCGTACTGTTTCCAATTTTTCAGTATTTTTTTATTATTTTATAAAATTGGTGGCGCCCATTCTATTATTAAATTTATTATCATTAATTATTTTTTTTGAACCCGCGAACCCGTTCTCCATTACAACAGCTGCCGTTTGCCTAGTAACGAACAATTAGCCATTGTTGAATAAATAAAAACGTTACAATTTTGGCGCCTAACGTGGGGCCAGATTTATCAAACTGTGGGGTTGGTTAGTTTTTCAGTTATTGCTTTTGTTTAAATTTTCGAATTATTCCCTTAATTATTGAGTAGTCACAGACTTGAGTGATATCGGTGTCTTATCTGCAATAGCGATGTGTTTTTAGACAGCGTTGGCTGATAATTTCTTGTTGAGCATAAATGTTTTTTGGTGAACGTCAATAAACAATCATGAAGCCAATATTTAACCTAGACGTCAACTTTTTAAATAATGAGGAATTAGAGTATGAACTTCGCATCCGAGAACTTACGGCAAAAAGTGATCGTCTTATAAAAGTCAAAGTTTTGAAACGAGCTATCGAACGCGAGATTGAAACGGTTAAAGATCCAGATTACGAGTTTACTAAAGAATGTTTAGCGGTCAACAAAACATTAGAGGAAATTACAAAAAATATTGTCAATTTAGATGATTTATCAGAGCATAAAAATTCCACCGATGTAAAAAAGATTCCGTCTCAAATAGCACATGTGCAAGGGAGAATTTTGAGAATCCCTGTAGAAGAAAAGTCGGAAATAGAAGTAAAAAGTTTTCAGAAAACCTCTCGTGCTACTAGTTTAGAATTAGAAGCAGACTTACTTGAAAAACTGAATAAATCCGAGTTAAATTTTTCACAAGTTAATTTTGGAAATTCCACTAGTGTAATGTTAGGGCAAAGCAGTTTTAGCAGCAGAAGTGTGCCAGTTTACAAGTGGGGTGTTAGTTTTGATGGAAAATCTGATGTAATTTCTTTTTTGGAACAAGTGAACGATCTTAAATATGCCCGCAATATCTCAGATATCGAATTGTTCAATTCCGCCGTAGATTTGTTCAAAGGACCTGCATCGGTTTGGTACCGTTCTATAAAATCTACCGTAAGTAATTGGAATGAACTAGTCGGACTATTGAGGAAAGTTTTTCTTCCGGCTGATTTTGACGATAGAATTTGGGAAAAAATTAACAGTCGAGTTCAGTCTCGTGACGAACCACTGCCCATTTTTGTAGCAGAAATGAACAACTTGTTCGGACGATTAACTAAAGTTCCTAGCGATGATACGAAGATCAGCAAAAAAAAAGCCATATTACCGTACTACATTACCGCTATCGCACTACAAGAAGTAACGTCAGTTGATTCTCTTTTAGAACTTTGTAAAAAAGTACATGCCGCGTTTGTAAATAGAAGAAATTTGACGAATAGAACACCAAAAGCAATAGCAGTCGCAGAATTTAGTTAGACCGCAGAATGTTCAGGTACTTCGAAGGAATGCAAAAAATTATCTGATTTAATTTGTTGGAACTGCGATGGCAAAGGCCATGTGCACTCCAAATGTTCTGCCAAGAAGCAAATATTTTGTTATAGGTGTGGAAAAAAGGGAGTTACTCTCACACAGTGTAATTCCTATTCAAAAAACTAGTTTCGACGGTAAAGCTCGGTGGTCGCGCTTTACCTAGGCAGAAAAAGACCAATATAAATAATAGGGTAGTAGGAAATAGGAAGTTTAACAATTTTTTGAGTTTGCCAAGATTTGAACCAAATGATTGGACAAATTGGCTTAATCGCGTTAAGGAATTTTGCGTTTCCAAATTTGTCCCATCTGGAATTTTTGTTAACCGTGACGGTGATAACCGTCCTTATATTTCAGTAACTATCTTGGATCAAAAAGTTACGGCATTGTTAGATTCGGGTGCAAATCGCTCAATTGTAGGGAATAATGGGATACCATTGTTAAAGTTCCTGAAGTTAAAAACATATAACTCGCCAATTGATTTTGTTACTACCGCTGATGGTGTTAGACAAGTAGTCGCAGGTACTGTAGGATTACCGATAAGGATTAACAATACTATTAAATTAGTTGAGGCTTTGGTTGTTCCATCGTTAAAGCAAGATTTTATTTTTGGAGTTGATTTTTGTAGACTATTTAAATTAACGCTAGATTTTAAAACCAATCGTGGCGTGATCCAACTGGTCGAGTTAAGGTATCTTCCATTCAGAAAAAAAATAACTTTCAAAGCAAAGCTTTAGAGGATTTAACATTTAAACAGAAATTCAAAGCCGGTGAAGTGATAGACTTGTTTGAAGAATTAAATAGTACGAATAGATTAGGTCGGACAAATAGAATCGAACACTTTATTGATACTGGGGATGCAAAACCATTTAAGATGAGACAGTACCAAATGTCTCCGTATATGTTACAAATTTTAAAAGCTGAGATTAACGATATGTTGAAACTTGGAGTAATAGAGCCATCTTATAGCGATTGGAACTCACCCGTACTGTTAGTCAGAAAAGCGATAACACTATGAGATTTTGTTTTGACGGAAGGAGACTCAATTCGCTTACCAAGAAAGACTCTTACCCACTTCCTGTTGTTGATCGAATTCTAAGTATGCTAAGAGATTCACGCTATATTTCTAGCATTGATTTAAAAAGCGCTTTCTGGCAAATCCCACTTGAGACTTTTTCTAAGGAAAAGACCGCATTTTCTATTCCGGGTTCTGGACTTTTTCATTTCTGTGTAATGCCATTTGGATTAAATAACGCTCCTCAGACTCAGCAAAGGCTAATGGATAAAATTTTAGGACCTGAACTTGAACCGAAGGTATTTGTTTATTTGGATGACATTATAGTCACTTCGTCAAATTTCCAAGAACATGTCGAGATTTTAAGGAAAGTTTTCAAAAGACTTAAAAATGCAAATTTAACTATAAACTCAAAAAAATGCGAATTCTTTAGACAATCTTTAAAATACTTGGGATTTATTGTTGATAAGCTAGGACTTAGAACAAATCCAGAAAAAGTTGAAGCCATGGTTAATTTTCTTAGACCAACCACTACCACAGAATTAAAGAGATTTCTGGGAATGTGCTCTTGGTATCGTCGGTTTATCGAACATTTTTTGAATAAGGTAGCACCTTTGAATGCTTTATTAAAAAATAAAGGAAAACATCAGCGCATTTGCTGGAATGATGATGCAGAGAATGCTTTCCACTCAATTAAAGAAGCTCTAATAACAGCTCCTGTGTTGTCTACCTCAGATTTTTCCTTGCCTTTCACTATTCAGTGTGACGCTTCAGGATATGGTTTGGGATCCGTTTTAACCCAACTTCAGGACGGTCAAGAGAAAGTCATAGCTTTTGCAAGTCGCACATTGAGTCGAGCAGAAAGAAACTATAGCGTTGGAGAAAAAGAGTGTTTGGCTATAATTTTTTCAATTGACAAATTTAGACTGTATGTTGAAGGAACTCAGTTTACCGTAATATCAGACCATAGTTCATTAAAATATCTTAGTAAAATTGCGAATCCCACTGGTAGATTAGCGCGTTGGTCATTGAAGCTACAGCTACAGATTTCGAAATTGTTTATCGAAAAGGGGCATACCAAAAAGTTCCTGATGCATTGTCGCGAGCTCTTCCGCAAGAACTTCTCGCTGTTTTTGTTAGTGCTATAGAGATAGATCGAAATAACCTTGATAGGCATTATAAAAGGTTACGGACACGACTTTTACGGCAACCTGATAATTTTCCTGATTGGCGGGTAGAAGATGATTTAATTCATAAACTTGTGCCTGTTATATTACCTTTCCAAAGTAATATACCAGAGTGGAAAATTTTAGTACCAGAAAGGCAACGAAAGGAAATTATTCGCGAATGTCATGATCCTCCGACTAGTGCTCATTTTGGAGTGTTTAAAACGGTTTCGCGTATCACGGATACTTACTATTGGCCTAAGTTGAAAGAGGACGTCAAAAAGTACGTTCGTAATTGTCAAATTTGTGCTGCACAGTAATCTGGTGCTTTTGGTAGATTTGGTATGATGGGGACTGAAAAGAAAGTGAATTTTCCGTGGCAGATTGTGGCAATTGATATTATGGGACCGTTCCCTAGTTCAACGTCGAGAAATTCGTATCTACTCGTCGTAGCTGATTGGTTTACAAAATATACTCTCTTATTGCCTATGAGTTCGGGAAAGTCACCCGCTATAGCTAAGTTTATGGAAAATGAAGTGTTTTTAAAGTTTGGCGTGCCCCAATTTATAATATGCGACAACGGTCGACAATTTACAGGGAATTTATTTAAGAAACTTGCAAAATCCTATGGAGTTCAAAAAATCTGGTATAACGCTCGTTACCATCCGCAAGTTAACTTTGTAGAAAGGATAAACAAAACAATAGGAACAGCCATACGTAGCTATGTAGTAGAACATAAACAATGGGATAAAGAAGTTTACAAAATTCAGCACGCGATAAACACAGCAAAGCACGAAGTCACCGGGTTTACTCCGTCATTTTTAAATTTTGGTAGGCACGTCCCTATTAGTGGTAGTTATTACGGAAACGCAGGTAATCTAAGCCGTGATATTGAGGTAGTCCCTGGTGATCGTGAATCATATGCAAAAGAAATCACCGGTTTAGCGGACATATTTAAAGAAATTAAGAAAAGACTCCATAAGGCTTACGAAAAAAATGTTAAAACGTACAACACCAACAAAAGAAATAAAACTTTTGAAGTAGGAGAAAAAGTAATGAGACGGAATAAAATCTTATCCGATGGTACAAGGAAGTTTACCGCAAAATTAGCTCCTCGTTTTGTACCAGGTACTATTCGAAGTAAGATTTCTAATATAATTTTTGAAATTGATAATGATGATGGTTCAGACGCTGGTCGTTGGCACATTAAAGACCTTAAGCCATATAGAGGCTCTGATCATGAAGACTAATTTGCAATATAGTATATAGTTATAGTAGTTTTAGATAAAGTAGTTGTAATTTTCATGATTATTGAAAATTTAGGTAAAAAGGAAAATTGAAGCAGGAGTCCTGGCTTCATTAGTAAATTTATTAATTTATCTTGACTTGGGCATATTTAGACATTAGGATTATTTTTTATTACGTTAGAATGATACGGAGGTATCTGTTGTTGATGGAGATGCGTTTCTTCAACATTCAATTATTTGTTTCTTTGTACAAATATTTTTCTTAATATTTTAAGGTTTTGCAAACATTATCCGTTTATTCACAAAGTGCTACAACATAATTTTCTAAATAGACCATTATCGATTTTGACTTTACTTAATTCGGACCTAACCCATGATTTTGACTTTACCAATGATGACTTCCATTTTCGGACGTATGGTACGCGAAGATACCGAAATTATTTAGAATATTGTGGTAAATACCTTTGATGAATCATCTTTTATTGAAGTAGTAACGCGTAAGACGGATCTTTGTAATTCGAGATTTGAGAAATTAAATTTTGAAAATTAATTTTTTTTGAGGGAGAGGGGAAGTGTAACGGTTCAATAAGCCGTTACAAAAATTGTTTAGGCCTTCATTGAGTAGTTTAAGAAAAGTTGGTTGTGGACATCAGTCATTGGTAATTTACAAGTCGATTGGTTCCTTCCGCTACGTTCAAAAAACCGATAAGATAACTTTTTTTTGAAAAATCGGTTTCGAACTCGAGCAAGAAAGTACCGCTTTCGACTTGGTGAGATGAGCATCGGCCAAAATTATCGTTCATTTTTGAAAAGATTCAGTTGTTGGAACTTTCGGCCGGCCGCACCCTCACAAAATTGTTGCCAACGGGCAAAATTTACCGTTTATCGTGTTTCTTTAAGAAAACCCTCCAAAATAAGAGGTACGTAGTTTCTTTGTTTTAATGACCGCCATGTCAACACCAACAATTGCAGGTTTTTTTTTTGTTCGTACCGCTTTTCCTGACGTTTCTGCGATCTTTTCTTTTGCCTTCATCAATAACATCCAGGACATTGCTAACTACAGTTACTTCGAGATCGTTTCGGAGGATTGTTAACGTCGAATCTCGGACATTTTGTCAACCCCGAAACCCCAACAAAAGCTAAGTCTAACATCTAAATTTAATATTTTTTATTTTTGCTTTGCAACATCATTTTTTGTAAAACTAAGGTAACGTGATCACGTCTACGATAGCTATAACTTAATTGTTTAACATTCTCAATTTTCATTATTTTAGAGTAGCTTGTAATTTGTTTTAATTTTAATTTGCCGTACTGTTTCCAATTTTTCAGTATTTTTTTATTATTTTATAAAATTGGTGGCGCCCATTCTATTATTAAATTTATTATCATTAATTATTTTTTTTGGACCCGCGAACCCGTTCTCCATTACAACAGCTGCCGTTTGCCTAGTAACGAACAATTAGCCATTGTTGAATAAATAAAAACGTTACAACGTTATCAAAATTCAAAACTATCATTGCTATAGAACCGACAGAGTCGCCGGACAGGGAGGCGGCACCGCGATATTTATTAAGAGAGCGATTAATCACTATGAATTGTCACATAAAGATTTAACAAATATAGAGACAACTTCAATCATAGTTGAAACCACTACGGGTCCTATAACAATAGTTTCAGCTTATAAGCCCCCAAGCAATCCAATAACTGACCTAGACCTTCAGAAACTTTTCCAGAGTAACGCCCCCACAATTGTGGCAGGCGATCTGAATTGTAAGCACCCTGTTAAATAATGGGCGTTGAGTTTTGTGATTGCTAGTTTATTATTAGAAAATAATTAATACATAAACGAGCTCTTGCTTCGACGAGTGTTTCTAGCTGACTAACAAAACAAGAAACGCGAGTCAGCCTTAACAAAGTGAACAAAGCAAGAAATGTAAGTTAACATAAAATCTAAAAATAGAGATTGATTTTTATTTCCAACACTCCCACTAAAATCAAACTCTAATTATTATTACTTAATTTTAACAATCTAATTAAATGATGAAAAATTGATTTCACAAGTGGCTTGGTTAACATGTCAGCTACTTGATCAGTTGATTTTATATACGTAACAATAATATTTCCAATGATCTTCAGTTCAGTTGTTGAGGAATCTGCTAACTTGATTGACTGCGTAGGCGATGTCGGGGCGACTCACCGTGGCTAAAAATATTAGTGAACCAACTGCTTCTCTGTATGGCTTACTTTTGTCGTTATTGGATTTTTCAGGATTTTTCAAGTAAATACCAGGTTCCGCTGGAACCGCTATGGTATTTACATCTTGCATGTTGAATTTTTCCATGATTTTCTTTATGTAAGGCTGTTGATGCACTGTTACAGTTCCAGTTACTAAATTTTGATTAATTTGCATACCGACGAATTGCTTAACTTTGCGTTCCGTATTCATTGTTACTTTAAAATTTTCCTGTAAATGCAACATGAGTTTGTTTATTGCACTTTTTGATTTTGACAAAATCAGTCCGTCGTCAACATATAACGCGAGAAACACATCACATTTATCCAAAAGTCCTTTAAACACACACGAATCGCTTTTCAGTTGTTTAAATTTAAAATGATTTAAAAAGTTCAAGAATTTAATGTTCCAACAGCGCGGCGACTGTTTCAGTCCATATAAACTTTTGTTTAATTTACACACGTAATTTGGAAAATTGTTGTTTTCGAATCCTGGTGGTTGCGTCATGTAAATTTCTTCTGTTAGATCTCCATACAGAAAAGCCGTTTATACATCGAACTGCGAGATTTCCAGGTCATTTTCTGCTGCTAAAGCTAGCAACAATCTAATGGAATCATAACGTACTACGGGAGCAAATGTTTCAGTGAAATCGATGTCCTTTTCTTCATTAAAGCCTCTTGCAACTAATCTGGTTTTAAAACGCGTTGGAATTCCGTTTTCATCGGTTTTCACTTTATACACCCACTTATTATCTAACGCCTTGCAATTTTCGGGTAAAGGCACCAAACACCATGTATTGTTGGTTTTAAGCGCACTCATTTCCTCTTCCATTGCTGATTGCCAATTGTTAGATTCAGCAGTTTTAATGGCTTCTTCATATATTTGGGGCTCAATTACAGAAGACTAAGCTATAGCGTGGCCATAATAATCAGGTGGTTTGAGAATACTTCTGTCTCTCAATTGTCTTTCCTCGTTGTCCTGTTGCACTTCCGGTTCAACATCCTGTTGCACTTCCGGTTCAACATCCTGTTGCACTTCCGGTTCAACTTCCTGTTGCACTTCCGGTTCCACTTCATAGTTCCCAAAATTGAGCGTTGTTACTGTCGAATTTTCTTGCTTCTTTATCTCGTCAAGTTCATTAAAATTGACGTTACAACTTGTTTCAATTCTTCGTCGATCTGGATCCCACAAGCAAAAGTTCTTTGAATTTCTATCATAACCGACAAAAATTAGTTTCTTTGATTTCTTTTCCCATTTCTTCCGAATCTGGGGAGGCACTGACATATAGGCGGTGCAGCCAAACACCCTTAGATGATCAAGTTCTGGTTTTCTTCCAAACCATCCCTCATATGGGGTCATTGAACCGCACAAAGTGGACACGGTTCTATTTAGAACATAAACTGCGGTACTAACGGCTTCAGCCCACAGTTCTTTTGGCAAGTTTTTGTTGATTAGCATAGATCGTGCACTTTCCACGATCGTTCGCATTTCGCGCTCGGAGCGACCATTTTGTTGCGGTGTGTACGGCGCAGAACACTCGTGCACGATTCCCTCATTCTTGAGAAAATTTTCAAATTCCGAATTTATGTATTCGCCTTTTCCTTGATCGCTTCGCACTACTTTTAATTTGTGTAGAGTCTGAGTTTCACTTAGCGCTTTAAATTCTTTAAATTTGTTAGGCAGTTCAGATTTATGACGCAGAAAATAAACACTTCGATATCCAGTTGCATCGTCTTTAAACAACACAGCCGTAAGCACTCCGTTTGGATTATTCGAATTCACCGTGATGACCTTTGGGTCAAAGAACGCCGCTCAAACGTTCCAAAGGCATCTCAACTCAATCCTTGGAGATTTGGAATTCTGTTTTTGTTACATCGACGACATTTTAATCGCTTCTAACTCATCCGACGAACATAAAAGACACGTGGAAATCGTTTTTCAGCATCTTCAGAAACATGGCATAAGACTGAACTCAGGTAAATGCGTTTTTGGCGCGTCGCAAGTGCAGTACCTAGGACACGAAATCTCGTCGGAGGGGAGCAAGCCGCTTCCAGAGAAAGTCGCCGCCATCAGAGAGTTTCCGAAATCCCAAAAAGTAAAGCAACTGCGACGTTTTTTGGGAATGATCAATTTCTACCGACGTTTTATGAAAAACGCCGCCCGAACGCAGGTACCACTTCATCGCTTTTTGAAGAACAGTACGAGAAACGACAACCGAGTAATTGAATGGGATTCTGAAGCAGACGTCGCGTTCACGTCAATCAAAGAAGAGTTGGCAAACGCGGCGCTACTCGCACACCCCCTCGACAACGCCCCTCTGCGCCTAACAACCGATGCATCCGACTTTGCCATCGGAGCTGTTATGGAGCAACTTTTCGAAAAAGAATGGCAACCCATCGGATTTTTTTCAAAAAAGCTGAGTGAAACGCAAACCAAATACAGCACCTACGATCGCGAATTACTTGGAATTTATGAAGCTATAAAAATTTTTAGGTTTATGATTGAGGGGAGACTTTTTTTTGTCCGAACAGATCATAAACTTCTAACGTACGCTTTCCGTCAAAAATCAGAAAAAGTCTCGCCCAGGCAGCTGTGACACTTGGATTTCATCGGGCAATTTACCACCGACATCGTACACCTATCCGGAGACGACAACACCATGGCCGACGCGTTATCTAGAGTCAAGGAAATTGTAACCCCTACAATTGTGAATCCCGAAGAGTTTGCCACCGAACAAGAAAAAGACGAAGAACTCCGAGCACTACTAAACTGGACTCCCAAATAAGATACAAGTGCACGAACTGCAATAAAACATATGTATCGAAACATGCCGCTCTTTGCCACATGCCCAAGTGCACTGGGCCCAAGGCCCCACAACATGGCAACGCAATCAAGTGTGATAGTTGTGGGATGACCTTTGCAAGACAAGTGGGGCTATCTCAGCACCAGCGCCACGTGTACCCGCTCGCCCGAAACGAGGCCAGGGCGGCTGTCGGAACCGCCCGGGGACGGGAACCCCGTGCTGCTAGCGTCTTTTCGGAGGAAGACGTCAGACTCATGCTTGAGCTTGAGTTGCGGTTCCGGGACGAGCGGTGCGTTGCCAAATGTATGCAGCCATTCCTGCGGCGTTTTACAGTCAAGCAATTGCGCGACAAAAGAAACATGGTTGCATACTAAAGGAGAAGGGAAGAGCACTTGGCTAGCGCTTTACCTGATCTTACACCGGCTGTTGTTGAGTCGGACAATAGCAATACCGACGAGGATGCATCAGAAGGTGGGAGTGCTCCCGGGACACCTGAATCGCCTGAGGTTCTCGGAGCGCGGCAGCACTCCACTCCGAACCCTGATTCCGAGGGGTCAGTGTGGTCGCCGAAGATCCCGGAGATTAGGGTATTGAACGGAACACGCTCCGACTCCATTGAAGAAATTCAATGGAGAGAGGTTTTAGTTGAGGCCGCCCTGGCTCAACCGCTACCCTCAAAGGCACCCTCGCCGGAGCAGGCATCTCTTATAGAGATGCTCAACGATGGCCTGAGGTACGCCCGTGATCTGCAGGGGGAAGTCCCCCAGGCAATATAGATTATCTGTATGATGCCTGCCTCAAACAGCTAAACGCAAGCGATCCGGGATCACGTACCAAAGGGCGTCAAAGGGGAAAGGCGAAACGATCACACCGGCAGTTCGTTTATGCCTGTACCCAGGATCTTTTTCGAAACAATCCAGGCCAGCTTGCCAAATATGTGCGGAACGATGTCGCGTGGATTGAGGCGTCCACGCAGATTTTGCCCAAAGAGGACATCGAAGAGTTGTACAACGCCCTATGGGGAGTAAAGCCGGAAATACAACTCCTGCACATGGGAGACTCAGAACGGACTCAGGATCTGGTCGACGTATGTGACGTCATCACGGCTAAGGAGGTCAAGGCCAGAGTCTCGTACTAAGGCCGACACGGCTGCTGGCCCAGATGGGCTTCGGAAGGAGCACCTGACCCACTGAGTTGCCACATATGTTCTCCCGAAATTGTTCAATTTCATCTTGTGTTGTGGAAGGCAGCCGACACAGTGGAGAACGAACCGCACCTCTCTGCTGCTCAAAGAGGGCAAAGACCCTACGAGGGCAGAGAACTATAGGCCAATTACAATCGCCTCCGTATTAAGCAGAACGTTCTGAGGAATAGTGGACCAGAAAATACGGAGAGCGGTGCGGTTCCAGCCACGCCAAAAGGGGCTCGTATCAGAGGCGGGGTGTTTCAACAACGTGCACATCCTTAATGAAGTGCTGCGGCACGCCAAACAAGGCAAGGCTGGTCTGGTCGCAGTGCCGTTGGGCGTGTCAAAGGCCTTCGACACGATTCCACACCAAGCAATTGGTCCCGCACTGCGTCGAAAGGGTCTTCCGGAGTTTGTGGTACGACTGGTGGAAGACTCATACAAGGATGTGCACACAGTCATCAAGCACGGATCCGAGGAGATTCCTGTGCAGCTGCAGCGAGGGGTGAAACAAGGTGACCCATTATCATCTCTCATATTCAACGCAGTGTTAGAACCCCTTCTGCAAAAGCTGGAGAACGGGTCAGGGTACAGGATAAGCGACAGCGTGTCCGTCTCAACGCTTGCCTTTGCAGATGACCTTATATTACTTGCAAATGATGTACCACAGGCGGCGGCACTGCTAGGTGATGCGGAAGGGTACTTACGAGGGTTAAGTATGAAAATATCGGCGAGCAAATCGGCCTCCTTTCGCTTCATCCCGACCAAAGACTCCTGGTACTTAGCAGATCCGACCCTGACCCTCATCGGTGGGGAACGAGTGCCCTTTGCGAAGGCCGACTCGGACCTTATGTATCTGGGTGCAAAAATATCTCCTTGGGCAGGACTAAACATTGAGGACCTAGAGGAAGAGTTTTGCGCTAGGCTATTTAGGGCCAAGCGGCTGCGCCTGAAACCACACCAGAAAACAGAGCTCATCTCCACTTACCTAGTCCCACACTACCTTTATAGATTGGTACTAGCAGTTCCACCAATCACACTGATCAGGCCATTAGACCGGGAGCTGAAGGGAGTGTTAAAGGATATATTCCACTTGCCGCAGTCAACGGCCGATGGTCTGTTGTTCTGCGGTAAGAAAGACGGGGGACTAGGTATTCCCAAACTGGAATTAGTCACTGTATCATCCAGTTTGAAGGCCGGACTCCGATTCCTCAAATCGGAAGACTCGGTGATTCGAGCTCAAGCGGCAGCCACTGGGTTAGAAAACCGTTTTCGAACCCAAGCTGCTTAAGTAAGATGGTATTGGCCTCTGAATACGGTGAAAGACGTGGAACGTCTTAAGGCAGCGCCAAGAAGCAGGAGCTCGAACGATGGTCGTCTCTAGCGTCGCAAGGCAAGTCGATTAAGTCTCTCGCCGACGACAAAATTGCCACTGCCTGGCTTTACAGTAAAAACCTCCTGAAGCCAGGTAATCAAATAACGGCCCTCAAAATGCGCGCCAACGTCACTGGTGCAAAGGTGACGTTGAATAGAGCGATTAAGCAGGCGGATCTAAAGTGCCGTAAATATCGCACCCAGTTGGAGACACTGGGTCACATTTTGGGTCAATGTGTGTTCACAAGAGACCAGCGGGTCCGCCGTCATAACGAAATTGTGGAACGCATTATGACACAAGTAATTAAAAGAGACAAGCAGGTAGCAGTGACGGTGGAGCCTACCATCAGGCTACCCTCCGGCGAGAATCTCAAACCGGACCTGGTGTTGCAGAGCCAGAGACGGGTCTTCGTGGTCGATGTAACAGTCCGCCACGAAGACAACGATTATCTCGCACGGGGCAGAATGGACAAGATTGAGAAGTACTCACGACTGCTACCTGTCCTCCAGAATCAGACGGGAGCTGAATCTGGGGTAGTCCTACCAATTGTGGTAGGAACGAGGGAGGCTATGCCCAAGGAGATGATCCGTGCTCTCGCAGAGCTAAAAATCACGGATCGTAAAACGCTATTAACAATGTCGTTAATGGCGTTACGTAGTTCCATCGTGATATACCATACTTTTATTGACTACGATGCCCGCCTTCGTCCACGTCAACCCGCATTGGCGGAATGACTAGGAAGACTTTCAGTAAACAGCGGGCTGACACTATAAAAGTTGTATCGTCCCCTTATACAACAACACTCCATGCACCGCTTTACAGTGTGTGGGGCTTTTAACTTGCGCCGGCGTTGCGGCTGTTATTTTATTTCAATGACCTTTATGCTCTAGTCAACTGTGCTGCCTTTTGTTTGTGATTGTGCTCCACATTATGTTTTGTGGGCAGCACATATTCTAACCTGCCTTGCCAAAGGCAACTAGCAGCCGCCGCGCAGACGCAATTTTTATTATTTTGTACATTTACGAATTTTTGTTATTTATTATGAATGTTCCGGTCGACCTCCAGGGGTCGGTCAAAGTGTCAGTTGCGCGAGTCGTGGTGGAGAATAAAGTATGGTATTCTATTCTCCCACGGCGGCAGGTCAACCTTAGCGATTGGGCGTGTACCTCCACGTGGTACTTCGCGGATGGACTTCTTGCGGGCCGTTGCGGGCTTGCCCGTGGCGATCGGCAAGGGTTCAGCTAAACTACGCCTCCCCCACAAAGTCACGAGTGGGGGGCCTGTTAAAAGTGTAATTTTTCCAAGCCCACAGTCGGAAGTTCCTTGTGGTAAAAGATATAGGGTGGTAACTGGAAGCCCTAGATAGATGGTTGCGGGAGACTCGTTAATTATGATTGTTGGGCATGCCGTGCAAACACGAGTGACTCCCCTCAGTGATCCGACTGGAGTCACTCTCGCCGGCAGCTGTTGTTTTGGGGCCACCACACCTACAAGTTGTGGAAAGTGCAGCACCCATGTGGGGTGTTGTAGCAACTAATACCGATGTAGAATTGGTCTGTGATATTTCCACGAACACCATTTGACTTTACGTCCCAAAGACCTAGCGCCAGAGGATTTTTAAGCAGTTTCATGACCTGGCACATCCGAGCGGTCGAGCTACTGCAGCAGCGATCAAGAAGAAATATATTTGGCCTGCCATGAGTAAGGACATCAAACACTTGGCACGCACATGCGTTCGTTGCCAAAAATCGAAAGTTTCCCGTCACACTCGCAGTTCTCTGGCGAATTTTGACCTTTCAAACTCTAGATTCGAGCACATCCATGTGGACATCGTAGGACCACTTCTACCATCCGCAGGACCCGCTACTGCTTGACTATTTCCGATCGCTTTACGAAATGGCCTGAAGCGGCTCCCATGGTGGAACCGTAGCAAAAACGTTATATGCCACTTGGATTTTGCGTTTTAGATGTCCCAGGATAATTACTACGGATCAAAGACGTCAGTTCGAAGCAGCCCTTACAACGTCTTTAACGAACCTGTTAGGTATGAGACGCTGTCGTACCACCGCTTACCAACCGCAATGCAACGGTCTAATCGAACACTGGCATCGTATTATGAAAGCAGCGATTATGTGCCACGAAGACGCAAACTGGTTCGACCTGCTGCCGACGATACTACCATGATTGCGAGCCAGTCTCAAACAAGATCTACAATGTTCTCCCGCAGAGCTGACGTACGGCACACAACTTAGGATGCCAGGAGAATTTTTCTTTACAGAAAATACCAACATCCTGGATCCTGAAACGTTCGTGGGGAAATTGCAACGACACATGCGAAACCTGCGACCTACACCAGCGTCACGCCATGGCAAACAACCGACGTTCGTACACTCTGAACTAGCCAACTGCAGTCACGTTTTCCTTCGAGACGACGCTGTAAGGAAACCACTACAGCAGCCCTATATCAGACCACACCAAGTCATTAATCGAACGGATAAAAATGTGGTCATCAACTTCAACGGAAGGGAGCTGAAAGTTTCCATAGACAGAGTGAAGCCTGCTTTCCTGACCATGGAAAGTAACGTGAACGAATCCAATGAGTCCGCCACGTAGCGAGAAGGAAATCGACAGTACGAACGCGAATCCCTAACGACGCCGAAAGAACCGCAAGCGAAGGTACCGCTGACCACCCGACTAGGACGAAGGTCAAAGCTTCCTGTTCGTTTTCGTGACTACACATAGTCACTGAAGGGGGAGTAATGTGGCGAGCTTCTTTACCGATAAAGAGGGCGCCACTTCTCACACGTCCGACGACAGCGGCGGAAGAAACCGAGCGGTGGATAGCGGAGAATAAAAGCAACGGACGCCCGATCCTCATCCTCTTTTCTCTTCCGTTTTCCTCCGCAGACCCTCCAGGTAATTTCAAAAACGGCATTTGTAACACCGGATGGCCAATATGAGTAGCTGCGCATGCCGTTCGGACTGGCGAACGCACCTACGGTCTTCCAAAGGGCTATCAATTTGGACCTAGGTAACTTAAAATACGACGTTGCATTGGTCTATCTGGACGATATCTTGATACCCTCCACTACAATAGAGGAGGGATTTACTAAATTAAAACTCGTTTTGAGTGCCTTACTGAAAGCGGGATTTTCCCTTAACATCCACAAATGTCGTTTCTTGATGAAAACAATCCATTATTTAGGACGCGAAATATCTGCTGAAGGAATCCGGCCAGACGAAAATAAAATAAAATCTATTAAAGAGAGTTTTGCGCCTAAAAATGTTAAGCAAACGCGGCAATTTATTGGCCTGGCTAGTTTCTTTCGTAAATTCATACCTGTCCTTTCCACCAGAGTAGCGTGTATAACACATTTAACAAGGCATAATGTACCATTTAATTGGAGTGCTGAATGTGAAGATACAAGACAACACGTCATCAGTGTGCTAACACAAGAACCGCTTTTGTCAATCTTTGATCCAAGTTTGGAAACACAGACGCCAGTAGCCTCGGCTTTTGGCGCCATTCTGATGATTCGTTTTGACCAGTCAGATATTTTAGTCAAAAAATCTCCCCTGACGAAAGCAATTACCATTCGTTTGAACTTGAAACATTGGCAGTTGTAAGAGCTCTTAAACATTTCCGAGTGTATCTGCTTGGGATTAAGTTTACATTGATAACTGACTGCAATTCCCTGAAATTAACAGCTAACAAAAAAGACTTAAAACCACACACTGCTCGCTGATGGGCATATATGCAAGATTTTGATTTTCATATAATTTACCGAAGAGGAGCCGAAATATTGCAGTGAGTCGCAGTAAAATATTTTTTTTTATCCAAGTGCGGGACAAACAACATTCACAAAAGACATTACGAAATTCCATATGGTCGGTCTTTGAAAATAGTTAAGAAATGCCCGGAAACAGTTTAGTGTTTCCAGATGTAACAACGGCAGCGGCTATTTGTAATTTAAACTTAGGAATCCGTCTGAAAATAGCTCGATAATTAAACATAATGTCCAAACCACCCTAAAAGTCAACCCGGGAAGTCATAAAGCTATCATCCTTTTAACCGGCAAAATTTGGACCGCTAGCGGGGTGCCTTCCGCCGGTACTCGAGGGCCATTTAGCACACATGTGCGTCAATAGGACCTGCTCTAAAAATGCCAAACTAATTTCTTCCAAGAACTAGACCATCTGCACGAAACTAACACAAATCTCGCGGAGGAACAAAGAAACGCGAAAAACGAGCGAATTAACAAAGAAGTTTAATTATCGAAACTGTTTAATCTAAACTAACCACGTAGATAACTTAGCATAAAGCATGTACCACCATCGCGATCGCCTATTGTCGGATATGGTTTTGACACCCGTCGTCAAAGTACCAAGATACTTGTAATTTATCATAATTTCATCCCTAAAAGGGTAACGCAATCGAAAAACGGGCAACAAAGGAATGGGAACCTTCACCCTCTTGAATTATCACAAATGCAAGTCTTATCCAGGGTCAAAAACATAAAATTCGATTGGTTTATCTTTCCGGGAGCTACTAACAATTTAGGTAATGATAATACTTGTAACTGGAAGAAGGAATTACCCAAGGGTTGTTATTATTGACGTAAATTTGTTACTGCCCTTCAATTCAGTACCACTGGCGACATCTCTATTACGACAGACCAACCCCAAATTGTAGGGCGCTACCGGCCGTTTCGGTACTCGAGACTCCGAAAGTACGCAAGCAGGAACGAAAATCCAACCAACAGCGCTAAAGTTGCCTCATTTTACCGTACAATAAATTAGTTTAATTTTATCAGAAAGTACACTAAATTTCCCTTAAATACAGCAAAACCACCGCCACTAACAGCAAAATCCCTTCTAAACCCGACCAACAACTTTCGGTAGTTCTACTCCAGTAATTTCAGGAAGTAAATTAATTAAGGAGCGTTGACTTTAATTGGTTCTAAAGAAACTCTAAAATTTCTCATGTTCATAGGTCCTTGGTAAATCTAGTACTCTCTTCCAGGAGTACCTTCGCCAATTACACGGTAATTAGGTAAATCACGCTAATTAAAGCTTCCAAGATCAACCACGATTACGAGGCTCCTTAAGGGTCAATTTCCAAAGGTACCACTACCAACGCGTTCCAACCCCGTCCCAGTTATAAGCGCGCCCTGAGACCAGGACCGGGATTCAGATCCGAACTTCCGAGCTCACGACAGTCGGTATTGATTTTATCGAACGATCCCGTGAATCTTCCGAAATTTCGAATTTGTGCTTTTTCATCGTCGCAATTAAATTCTGTTTAGCTTTTATTAATTTTCGTTTGGTTTATATTTATTTTGTGTTTCGCTCTGTGTTTCTTCAAGTTCAATTATATTTAAAATCCGGAAATCCGCGCCCGAACGAAGTGCCGGTGATTGTATTGAAAGTGGTTGATCAACCCCTTTTGGATTACCAGGTGTCACTGCAATTGCTAGCAGCAGCATGTCTCTTCCGGTGCGAAGATCCAGGTTAGTCTATAATTAGAACATACGGTTGTAGCAAAGGTGATTTAACAAATGTGGAAATAACTCCCCCAAAGCCGTCAGGTTTTGCTTACGAGCAAGCTTCTAATTCTTAAATTCTTCTTGTCCAACGTGACTTTGTCACGTCAAGTTGAATCATTATCAAGTTCTCACCCAACAGTAGAAAACTGTGGTGGAAACCCTTTCAGAGATCTCAGCAAGACGATCAAGTCTTGTTTTATTTCTTTAATACAGTTCTGAGCCTCCTCCTTCCATTTAACCATTTCCCATGGTCGGATAAATTTTGTTCGGGGAATTCGAACAAGACCTTCGTGTCTACCGGTGTTTTCCGACTATTACGAAGTTGTGTCCATCGAGGGAATAAAGAGGTCCGAGACCCTGGCTTAAGCCTAAACATTTTTATTACTGATGCCCCAAGGGGATAGGTAAAATGCAGTTATCAAAAAAAAACAACCCTTCCCTAAACAAATAATAAAAATTAATTAACTGCCATCGATGGAGCAAGAAAGGCATAACGGGTTGCTAAATTACCTTCTGTTACCCGAGGACCGGCTACCGCGACGCGAGGGAATCTTAGCTAAGCACCAGGGAAGTTTAGGCACCAAATTTTGACGACTCGACCGTAGGTGCTAATTTGACTGAATTTACAATTAATTTGGGCAACTCATTTCCAAGGTGCGAGGCAGTATTTAGAATAGTTGGCAAGCAGCGAGCGGCGGCGTAGTTAGTGGCATGAATAGAGCCGAGCCCCAGTTATCAGTTAACCAGCATAACGTAAACAATTTCTAATTTTATTTTCTCTGTTGTGAATTCAAGATAACGCACACCCAACCGTCATCCCTCTCTTATCCCAAACCTCCTTCCAATTCTAGGTAATCGTCGACTAATTAATCTCTCCAACATCTATGAAATTGTCTTCGAACATTGAACTTTTCTCTTCTACCACATATCGTCGATGTAACCCCCTTTTTGATCATCAGAATCTATCACCACACCGTTTGCTATGACCTATGTTAGAATAGAAATTGCAGCTATATGATTACGTCATATTTTTCTTATACGCCATATCTGAACGAGCTTATACCATCTGTAACCAAATCTGTACCCGTCTATCTAGGCGAAATGAACCAAAAGTAACGCTCCGCCTGTATGTTCGTTAGACTAAGCACTCGCGGATTGTCACGAACAACAAACTTCCACCATGTCAATTTAGTTAATAAATTTTTAATATGGTGCTGGATGAGCTGCTACAGTCCCTGCAGACAACGAGGGCCGGGGTTCAGGTGGCCGGGACAACGCTTTCTGTCCTGGCGTACGCGGACGATATAATCCTCTTTGCCGAGAACGCCCGGTCCGCCCTGCAGCAGGTGAGAGTATGCGTCCGGTTTCTGGAAAAGAGGCAGATGGCACTGAACTCATCAAAGTGCACCAACCTGACGCTGTCGTTGTTGCCCGCTCGGAAGCAGCTGTGCGTGGCGTCGAGAACCGCTATTTGTGCCGGGACGGGCCTTGTCAGGAGAGTGGGCATCGGAGAGCAATTCAGATATCTGGGGTACCGGTACTCCGCGATGGGGACGGAGGCGCCCGTCCTGGAGGGGCTGCCGGTCCAACTGGAGCGTGTTTGTAAAGCGCCGCTCAAGCCCGCGCAGAAGTTGCTGTTGATACAGCGGTATCTTCTGCCACGTTACTTATATATTCTACAGTCCCCATCAGTCTCGCGCCGATCCCTGAGGGGCGCCGACCGCCTTGTCCGGTTGGCGTTGAAAAAATGCCTGCACCTACCAAAGCAGAGCGCAAATGCCTTCTTATACGCCCCGCTGAAGAGCGGCGGGCTGGGTGTTACATGTTTTGAGACGAAGATTCCGAGTATCCTCCTGGGCCGCATCCGAAGGCTTCGTGGGGCCGGGGACCCGGGTCTGCAGGCCGTCCTAAATGGTGAATGTGTGCGGGGCCTGTCCGAGAGGCTCGATGGCATGGTGCGTGGGGTGGGGCCGGGGAGGCTTGGCGAGGGTGGCTACTGGGCCGCCAGACTAGAGGCTTCGGGGAACGGTTTATATCAGATAAAAAACTTTGCTGGTTGCTCATCGTGGTTGTACGACCGGCCGCCGTTTTGGACGGGCGGTGACTTTATCAAGGCAGTGCAATTAAGGGGCAACCTTCTGCCTACGGTGGGGGCTGTGCACAATAGACCGGACCAACGGGGGTGCAGGGCGGGATGCCACAGGACAGAGTCCTTGTCACACGTTTTACAAGGATGCCCGGTGACCCAATTCGATATGCGGTCGCGAGGGGGTGGGGCTGCGAGATCGAGCCTCGCTTCCGGGACTCCCGCGGCCGCCTGAGGAAGCCCGACCTGCTCCTCTTTAGGGACGACAAAGTGATTCTCGCCGAGGTGGGAATTCACTGGGAGGGACCTCAGCCACTGGCCGCCGCTTACCATTCGAAAATCGCCCACTACACGGACGAGGGTTTATTCGAGTCCCTAAGGAAGACATTCCCGGACTCGAATATTTCGCTTTTACCCCTCATTTTGGGCGCTCGCGGCGGCTGGTGTGCCAACAACGACCTACTGACGGGACACCTCCGGTTGTCCGCGTTGGAGAAGAGAGGCCTCGTCCTGGCCGTGTTAAGGGGCGGGTGGTCTATCCACCGCCAGTTCTCCCACTCCATCTGGGAGTCTCAGGCTCCTTAGGGCTGCTCCTTGTTGGTCTGGTCGGTGCCGGGAGTGTGCGTACTGTCCGCTGTGTTGGTGCGCGTTGTGGATGTGGACCATGTTAGCCTGACTGGAGCCGGCAATTTTATCAAATTTCTCTTATTTACACCCTGCCGGCTCCGGCACGGGTCTTCTGTTCTGTAGCGAAGGATTTTGGGCGCGAGTTGGGGTTTGGCCCCCCATTTATCATTTACACCTGAATTTCGTGTTTTACACGGGGGGCTGGGTGACAGTTCGTGTTCGCCAGAAGCCGGTATTTCACTTTTTGACTAACGTTTTATTTATACAGGCATGTACACCATGCCGGCCCTGGCGCTTCGTACTTTCATTTCATACTGTGTGTGTATGTTTTGGACTCTGAATTTTATAGTCTATATTTTATATTCGGAGTTCTTGTCCACCCGGGCCGGTATTTTTATTTATTAACGAATCTTTTATTTATCCGCCTATATACACCATACCGGCCCGGCAATTATATATTTCAAATTTCACACTGTATGCTTTGGAGTTTGTATTTTGTATTTTGGATTTTGCACGCTCCTTTTATCTACACAGCCCCGTTCTACATTTCGTGTTCTCACGCCTTGGCAATTTGTTTTGCTGCGACCGCACGCTTGCGCATGCCTGCGGATTTCGGCGCGTGTCGCCTGGCCGTATTGTGGCCCTATCTTGTTTGATCTTTTGTTTTTTGCTTTTGCACGACCTGGTCCTCCGGCTTTTTTTTATGTAAGGGATGGCCCCTAAGCCAAAATGTTCTCTTTACATCTGAATAAAAATATATAGCCAAATGCCTCGTCATCTAATTAGTGACGCGCATGAATGGATTAACGAGATTCCCACTGTCCCTACCTACTAGTTTGCAGTGAACTACAGTGGAGTGCGGTCGTGTTTCGGTGCGGTCCGTAAAAGTGGTGGAACTGTGTTGTGCTGTGCGAAAACGAATGCTTTTCTGTCTAACAGTAAGGGATAGCGTTCTTTTTAGAGCGACTTTTCTGTCTGACAAGAAGGAGACAGCGGTAGTGTTCGAGGCCTAATCCGGAGAAAGGTCGACCGTACGAATTAGGCACGGTCGTAAATTCCTGGATAACAAAGGCGGCAGGTGAGTCAAGTAGGTTAGTTCGTGAATTTTCGAGAACTCAGATTAGATACGGTTGTAAATAAAGAAGGCAGTTAAGCCGAGCATAATAGAGGTAGTTAATTTTTGAACCTTTTCCTTTGGACAAAGGAACAGGCGTGCGGTCGGCTATTTCGGCCACCTATTTTGAATTTTAGTGAGTTACAATTTTTATCGCGGTACGACAAACAACTGCGCGGTTGTCGTGAGTGGGTCGGTGGCCACTATGTCGGGCGTCGACAAAACGGCGCCGGAGGCGATGGACATCGGAAATCCTTTTGTCCTCGTCGGGAAAAGGGTTCGGCGAAGTTCCTCCGAGGAGGTTCCTTCGCAACGGCGGAAGCGCTCACTGGCTGACAGTGAGTGCAGCGTATCCGCGGCAGCAGCGCCCGAAACGGCGTCTTCGGGTGCTGCGGTCGAAACGGCGTCTTCGGGTGCTGCGGTCGAAACGGCATCTTCGGGTGTTGCGGTCGCCTATAAAGAGGCGGAGTTGCGGTCGAAGAAGGTTGTAGGTGCGGCGGAAGTCACCCGGGCGGTTAATACCGTTAAAGAGGCGCTCGCCGAAATTAAACGGGCGACGACAAAAGAAAAGTCGGCAAAAATTTCTTTTGTCAAAGAAGACCGAACGGCGGTACGCGATGCTTCGGATAGCATCTTCGGCGGTGTCCTGGATCTGCTAGCGCGGATTCAGGCGCTCCAGGCGGCTAACGAGGCGCTAGAGAAGCGCGCCAGAGAGGCCGAATCGAGGCAGGCGGCGCCTGCAAGTTTCAAAACCTACGCCAGCGCGGTCAGCGTCAGGTCGCAGCCGGCGCCTGCGGCCCGGCCTGTGGCGGCGCCCCGAGCAGTACCTCGGAGGGGCGCCTAAGGCGGCGCCAAAGGTGACGCCGGCGACGGTGAGAAGCTACGCGGCGGCTGCAGCAAAGCGCGCCCCGGTCCACGAAACAGTCGTGGAAATTAAGGGGAAAGCAGCGGAAGAAACCAGCTTGGTGGTGCGAAAAGCCATCACGGTTGGAGAAATTGGCGGGCCTCTTCAAGGCCTAACCAATTTGAAGGACGGGCGTGTTGTACTGAGATGTACATCCGCCGAGCAAAGGGCCAGGCTGGATGCGCAGCTTGGCCTGAAATGTGCGGAGGCTGGACTGACGGTTAGGCCAGTCCGAAAATTGTCACCTACGGTGACAATTACCGGGGTTGAGGCAGGCTCTAGGGCGGAGGAAATAATTCAGGAGGTTTTTGAGAGTAACCCCACTCTTTTAGCTGGGCTTACTCGCGAAAGATTCGGGGAAAGTTTCCGATTTCTATCGAGGCGCACGTGCCTCAACAAAGCGCGATGCAACCTGGTTTTTGCGGTGGAGCCCGAGCTCCAGAAGAGGATGATCGCAGCGGGGAAAATCGGCGTAAGTCTCGTCATGAGACACGTCGAAGAGGAGTACCGCGTAACGCGGTGCTTCAATTGCAGCGGATATGGACACACGTCCAAAAGCTGTAAAGAGAAGAAATGCTGCCCAGGTTGCGGAGGTGAACACAACCTCAAGCAGTGCACTGCGGCTAAAGCGCAGTGTCCGGAATGCAAGAGAGCAGGGTTGCGAGAAACCGCGCATAAAGCCTCTGACAAGAGGTGCGCGGTTTACATCAAGCGGCTCACACAAAAAGCCGGGCGAATTATCCATGGACAATAATGCGTATTGTCCAGATAAACGGCGGCAGGGGTCGTGAAGCAACTGACTTGGCGTATCAGCAGGCCACTGACGACGAGGCGAACGTCGTCATGCTGCAGGAGCCGTACCGTTCCATGCCGGCATGGGCAGGATGGCATCGGTACGGTAATGCCAAGTCGGCAACGATGGTAAGGATTACGCTTAAGTCCATCCGATTAGGCGGTTTATTTTCAGGTGACAACATCGTGGCGGTGAAGGTCGAAAGACCCAACGAGGAAGATTTAATTCTTGTGAATGCTTACGTCGAACCGTCGACGGATCAAAGAAATTTCCTTGCTGAAGCAGAGGAATTATTCAGGGGGAGTAAGTGTCCGATTGTTTTAGCCGGGGATTTCAACGCGAAACACGAGGCGTGGGGCGGTGACATCACAGAAGCCAGAGGCGTGGCTTTGATGGATCTTGTCGGTACAGCCAATCTGGAGGTCGTTAACGATTGTCGGTCTAGACCGACGTTTGAAACGGCCAATGGAAAAAGTTGGATCGACGTTTGTTTCAGCAGGGGAGTTCGAGTCGAAGGATGGTGCGTCAGCGAAGAGGAGTCTTTGAGCGATCACAGGTCGATCTCTTTTAGAATTCCAGGCCATGACGCGGGCGATCAGCGGCAAACAGCAACGGCGAAGGTTATGGTCGTCAGTAGGGCGAACTGGGACCAATTTTCGACTGTCATCAAAGATGTCTTGGCCAACGGGCTTGAAGACTTGTCGGCGGACAGTAGCGCGAATTTTTTACAGGAGGCGGCCATGAAAGCGTGCAAGGCGAGCATTCCCATGAGCAAGCCGAGGGAAACTAAGGCAAACTTATGGTGGAATGTAAACTTGCAGCGAAATCGATCTTTGGTTCGAGCAGCTAGAGAGCGATTTCAGAGCGAGAGAGACCAGGCGAGAAGAGGCGAACTTAAAACGGAGTTTTTAAGGATTCGATTAAATTACAAAAAAGCTATTAAGGAGGCTAAAGTTGATTCTTTAAGGCAATTGCTAGACGCGAGCAGCCCAGATGATCCCTGGGGGCTCGCGTACAGGATTATTAGCAGCGGCAAGAAGAGGAATGCAACGATGGAGACGATTCAAGATACTAACGGCAGGCAAACGACTAACCGCGAAAGCACCGCGGCGGCGTTGATCGAGAAATATTTTCAGAAAGACGACGAAGCGGATGACATGGCCCAAAATGGCGAAACTCGAGAGACGGTTCTCGACTGGAGCCAGGACGGGGATCTCGATATTTCTTTACAGGAATTAGAGGACACCATTAGAGGACGGCCAAAACGGAAGGCTCCGGGAATCGACGGATTCCCGGCCGCTGGGCTTGAGAAAATGCGCAACGCGGTAGGGGACGACATGCTTCGAGTCTTTAACAGTTGCCTCAGGGAGGGACTGTTTCCGAGAGTATGGAAGAACGCGCGGATTGCTTGGTTGCCAAAGCCAAGCGGAAGCGGAGTCAGGCCGATTTGCTTGCTTCCAACAATCGGCAAAGTTTACGACAGAATCCTTGCGGCGAGGTTCGTCCAATACCTCGAACGTAACAGATTGCTGTCGGATCGTCAATTTGGATTCAGGAAAGGGCGCGGCAACAGAAGCTTTGAAGCGAGCGGTAGCCGGAATCAGGGAGGCCCGGCAGTGTCGAAAACAAGCGCTTTTGGTGGCTTTAGACATCAAGAACGCTTTCAACACGGCATGGTACCCGAAGCTCAGGCTGTTGATCGCTAAAAGCGGATGCCCTGGTGATTTAGGGAGAGCTATTGCGGATTTTCTGCAGAACCGCACCGTCACGTCCGAAGGAGTGACGGTTACTACGGAGCGGGGATGCCCGCAAGGCTGATGCCTAGGTCCGGTGCTCTGGCTGCTGATCATGGAGGACTGGTTTGCGGAGATTGATCGTGTAGAAATACACGATTCTGTCAAAGTAGACATACAGGCCTTCGCCGATGATCAGTTAGTCACGATCACGGGACCGTCGGTAAAGAGGATCGAGGCGGCTTGAGAAGCGGTCTGGGCGGCTTGCGGCAGGTGGGCTTCGGTCAACAAGCTGCAATACGCGCCGGAGAAAACCACGGCTATTTTCTCCAGTGCGACGGCGCTGGAGAGAAGGCCGCGGTTGAAGATGGGCGCGGTCGTAGTCGAGAGCGGTTACTCCATGCGGTATCTTGGAGTAATACTCGACGCTAAATTACAGTGGCTAGATCACGTCAAGTTCGTCCGAAGAAAACTCGCGGCAGCCGCTCACAAGGTGAGAGCTGTAGCGGGAAAGACCTGGGGGACGGATCCAAACACACTGCGCGAAATTTACCTACGCGCAATCAAACCGGCCTTGCTGTACGGTGCAGAAGTCTGGGGAGAGCGTGCGAGGGATCAGCGGATTCAAAAGGTTTTAGCGGCGGCGCAGCGACCTTTTCTGCTCGGTATCACAAGGGCGTATCGAACTACGTCCAACGTGGCAATTCAGGTTCTAAGTGGATGCCTTCCGCTCCACTTGGAGGCTCTTGCCTCGTACGACAAGAGGATTCGGATGGATAACGGAGATTTTGAGGGGGGTTACAGGGCCTGCGAAGCACCACATCCGGCAATACCAAGGCGAAGTTGGAAGAATCTCCAAGACGAAGACGGAAGATGGCGGCAACACGGCAATTGGCTGTTCTCGGACGCGTCTGATTCGTCGGGACGAGTAGGCGTGGCCATGATCATGCTGATCATGCGCTGAAGCGTTGTGCTTATACTCTGCCGTCAGCGGCTTGTGCGGTCTACCTTTCGGGGTAGACCATAAAGCCCTGATGAGTAGGAGGGTTGCGGCGGTGAGCGCAGAAGGACTGGCCGTGAGGCCGTCTGGAGCCTCCGTCGGTGCAGATCTTGGTGGTAGTAGCAAATACTCCAGCGAGGACCTGGAGGACTGATGTGGAGAAGGGTTTCGTGTGAACAGCCGTTGCACACGAGTCAGTCGATCCTAAGCCCTAGGCGAAAGCCGATGTCGATGTGGTGTAGTTTATCGGACCTACGATTTATAACTGTGCACACCCGATGGGCGAAAGGGAATCCGGTTCCTATTCCAGAACCCGGCAGCGGAACCGCTTATAAGTCGGGCCCTCGCAAGAGAGTTCGTCGGGGTAACCCAAAAGGACCCGGAGACGCCGTCGGGAGATCCGGGAAGAGTTTTCTTTTCTGTATGAGCGTTCGAGTTCCATGGAATCCTCTAGCAGGGAGATATGGTTTGGAACGCGAAGAGCACCGCAGTTGCGGCGGTGTCCGGATCTTCCCCTCGGACCTTGAAAATCCGGGAGAGGGCCACGTGGAGGCGTCGCGCCGGTTCGTACCCATATCCGCAGCAGGTCTCCAAGGTAAAGAGCCTCTAGTCGATAGAATAATGTAGGTAAAGGAAGTCGGCAAATCGGATCCGTAACTTCGGGATAAGGATTGGCTCTGAGGATCGGGGTGTGTCGGGCTTGGCGGGGAAGCGGGTCAGTGTGACGTATCGGGCCTGGGCGAGGTGAAGCGCGGTCGCTTTCGGGCGTCCGAGTATAGCCGAGTCCCGGTCCCGGGCTTGACCTCCCGCGGAACCGTTTTGCTGCGAGGATCGGAATGCGTCCTAAGGGGCGTTCCGATATATCCTCTTCGACCGCCATTCAACAGTCAACTCAGAACTGGCACGGACTTGGGGAATCCGACTGTCTAATTAAAACAAAGCATTGCGATGGCCCCTGCGGGTGTTGACGCAATGTGATTTCTGCCCAGTGCTCTGAATGTCAACGTGAAGAAATTCAAGCAAGCGCGGGTAAACGGCGGGAGTAACTATGACTCTCTTATCGGCCACCATCTTCGCGGGTGATGGACTGGTGCGCCAGGTCGGGGTAGAAGAACAATTTCGATACTTGGGGTATAGGTACTCCGCCATGGGGACAGAGTCGCCTACGGTGGCCGATCTTCCGATCCAACTTGATAGAATTTTTAGGGCGCCCCTCAAACCGGCCCAGAAACTACTTATTATTCAACGCTATCTCCTTCCCCGTTACATCTACATACTTCAGGCCCCCTCATTCACTAGGAAGACCCTCCAGGGCGTGGACCGTCTCGTGCGCCTGGCCGTCAAGAAAATACTACACCTGCCTAAGCAAGCTCCCAACGCCTTTCTTTATGCGCCTCTACGCTCGGGTGGACTGGGTGTTACGTGTTTCTCCACCAAGATACCCGCCATTCTTCGGGGGCGGCTCGGTGGTCTTCGTGCCGCGGGCGACCCGGGCTTGACGGGGATTCTTGGGTCGGCGTACGTTGGGGGATTGCAGGAGCGCCTCGATTCTATGCTGAGGGGCGTGGGCTTCGGTCGGGCGGCGGAGGGTATTTATTGGGCCTCACGCCTGGAGGGGTCCGTAGCGGGGAACGGTCTGGGTCAGGTAGGAAATTTTGCTGGGGCTTCAAGTTGGGTGTATGGACCGCCGACTTTTTGGTCGGGTGGGGATTATGTCAGGGCCGTCCAGTTGCGGGGCAACCTTCTGCCCACTGTGGGGGGGGTTCACAATGCGCCGGGGCAGCGGCGGTGTAGGGCGGGCTGTTATAGGACAGAGTCATTGTCTCATGTTTTGCAGGGCTGCCCCGTTACCCACCACAACAGGATGATGCGGCACGACCGTGTGGTCCGCGCTATCGCCAAGCGGGCCACTGCCGGGGGCTGGAGCTGTGAGGTCGAGCCCAGATTTAGGGATTCGCTCGGTCGCCTCAGGAAGCCGGACCTGCTTCTCATTGGGAACGGTGAGGTCATCGTGGCCGAGGTTGGTGTCCATTGGGAGGGGCCGCGCCCGCTGGCCGCTGCGTATGGGTCCAAGGTCGCCCACTACACGGATGAGGTATTCCTTTCCACCCTTGGGGGGCGATTTCCGGGGGCAACGATCTCTTTGCTCCCCCTCATCGTGGGCGCGCGCGGTGGCTGGTGTGCGGCCAATGACTTCCTTGTGGACCGCCTGGGATTCACCGCGGCCGACAAACAGTTGATTGTCTTGGATGTACTGAAGGGGGGCTGCGCGATCCATGCCAGCTTCTCCAGGGCCATCTGGGAGCCCCGGGACTGATCTGCCCCTGGTGATGTCGTCTTGTTTGCGGGTCTGGTTTATGCGCGACTCTGATATGCGGGCCTGTAATTTATGTTTACAATTTTATGCTTACAGGTGTATATTTATAACTTTATATTTACAATTCTTTATTTGCAGTTTTATATTTACAATTTTTTATTTTGCGGCTTTGTATTTACAGTTTTATATTTGCAGATTTGAATTTACAATTTTATATTTACAATTTGTATTTAGGGTTTTGAATTTATAACTGCGGTTTTATATTTTTGTAATTTGCGTCATCTCGTTTGCGCGTTTGCTTATGTACGATTTGATATGCAGGCCTGTATTTTCGGTTTACAATTTTATATTTGCAATTTATTTTACATTTTTGTATTTACAATTTATATTTATAACTTTATATTTACAGTGTTTTATATGTGAGATTTTATACTTATAACCATTCACAATTTCTATATTTAAGATTTTATATTTATAACCACAGTTTGTACTTTTGCACTATCAGTTGTGCTGTGTAATTTGTGTCGTTACTAACGCTTGTGGCCGTAACGCGCCGGTTTGCTATAAACATCATTGGGTACGGCTCCCGTAAGCCGAAATGTTTATTATGCTTTGGAAAATAAATTATTTGAATAGCCAAATGCCTCGTCATCTAATTAGTGACGCGCATGAATGGATTAACGAGATTCCCACTGTCCCTACCTACTACATCGTGGCGGTGAAGGTTGAAAGACCCAACGAGGAAGATCTAATTCTTGTGAATGCTTACGTCGAACCGTCGACGGATCTAAGAAATTTCCTTGCTGAAGCAGAGGAATTATTCAGGGGGAGTAAGTGTCCGATTGTTTTAGCCGGGGATTTCAACGCGAAACACGAGGCGTGGGGCGGTGACATCACAGAAGCCAGAGGCGTGGCTTTGATGGATCTTGTCGGTACAGCCAATCTGGAGGTCGTTAACGATTGTCGGTCTAGACCAACGTTTGAAACGGCCAATGGAAAAAGTTGGATCGACGTTTGTTTCAGCAGGGGAGTTCGAGTCGAGGGATGGTGCGTCAGTGAAGAGGAGTCTTTGAGCGATCACAGGTCGATCTCTTTTAGAATTCCAGGCCATGACGCGGGCGATCAGCGGCAAACGGCAACGGCGAAGGTTATGGTCGTCAGTAGGGCAAACTGGGACCAATTTTCGACTGTCGTCAAAGATGTCTTGGCCAACGGGCTTGAAGGCTTGTCGGCGGACAGTAGCGCAAATTTTTTACAGGAAGCGGCCATGAAAGCGTGCAAGGCGAGCATTCCCATGAGCAAGCCGAGGGAAACTAAAGCAAACTTATGGTGGAATGTAAACTTGCAGCGAAATCGATCTTTGGTTCGAGCAGCTAGAGAGCGATTTCAGAGCAAGAGAGACCAGGCGAGAAGAGGCGAACTTAAAACGGAGTTTTTAAGGATTCGATTAAACTACAAAAAAGCCATTAAGGAGGCTAAAGTTGATTCTTTAAGGCAATTGCTAGACGCGAGCAGCCCAGATGACCCCTGGGGGCTCGCGTACAGGATTATTAGCAGCGGCAAGAAGAGGAATGCAACGATGGAGACGATTCCAGATACTAACGGCAGGCAAACGACTAACCGCGAAAGCACCGCGGCGGCGTTGATCAAGAAATATTTCCCGAAAGACGACGAAGCGGATGACACGGCCCAAAATGGCGAAACTCGAGAGACGGTTCTCGAGTGGAGCCAGGACGGGGATCTCGATATTTCTTTACAGGAATTAGAGGACACCATTAGAGGACGGCCAAAACGGAAGGCTCCGGGAATCGACGGATTCCCGGCCGCTGGGCTTGAGAAAATGCGCAACGCGGTAGGGGACGACATGCTTCGGGTCTTTAACAGTTGCCTCAGGGAGGGACTGTTCCCGAGAGTATGGAAGAACGCGCGGATTGCTTGGTTGCCAAAGCCAAGCGGAAGCGGAGTCAGGCCGATTTGCTTGCTTCCAACAATCGGCAAAGTTTACGACAGAATCCTTGCGGCGAGGTTCGTCCAATACCTCGAACGTAACAGATTGCTGTCGGATCGTCAATTTGGATTCAGGAAAGGGCGCGGAACAACAGAAGCTTTGAAGCGAGCGGTAGCCGGAATCAGGGAGGCCCGGCAGTGTCGAAAACACGCGCTTTTGGTGGCTTTAGACATCAAGAACGCTTTCAACTCGGCATGGTACCCGAAGCTCAGGCTGTTGATCGCTAAAAGCGGATGCCCTGGTGATTTAGGGAGAGCTATTGCGGATTTTCTGCAGAACCGCACCGTCACGTCCGAAGGAGTGACGGTTACTACGGAGCGGGGATGCCCGCAAGGCTCATGCCTAGGTCCGGTGCTTTGGCTGCTGATCATGGAGGACTGGTTTGCGGAGATTGATCGTGTAGAAATACACGATTCTGTCAAAGTAGACAAACAGGCCTTCGCCGATGATCAGTTAGTCACGATCACGGGACCGTCGGTAAAGAGGATTGAGGCGGCTTGGGAAGCGGTCTGGGCGGCTTGCGGCAGGTGGGCTTCGGCCAACAAGCTGCAATACGCGCCGGAGAAAACCACGGCTATTTTCTCCAGTGCGACCGCGCTGGAGAGAAGGCCGCGGTTGAAGATGGGCGCGGTCGTAGTCGAGAGCGGTTACTCCATGCGGTATCTTGGAGTAATACTCGACGCTAAACTACAGTGGCTAGATCACGTCAAGTTCGTCCGAGGAAAACTCGCGGCAGCCGCTCACAAGGTGAGAGCTGTAGCGGGAAAGACCTGGGGGACGGATCCAAACACACTGCGCGAAATTTACCTACGCGCAATCAAACCGGCCTTGCTGTACGGTGCAGAAGTCTGGGGAGAGCGTGCGAGGGATCAGCGGATTCAAAAGGTTTTAGCGGCGGCGCAGCGACCTTTTCTGCTCGGTATCACAAGGGCGTATCGAACTACGTCCAACGTGGCAATTCAGGTTCTAAGTGGATGCCTTCCGCTCCACTTGGAGGCTCTTGCCTCGTACGACAAGAGGATTCGGATGGATAACGGAGATTTTGAGGGGGGTTACAGGGCCTGCGAAGCACCACATCCGGCAATACCAAGGCGAAGTTGGAAGAATCTCCAAGACGAAGACGGAAGATGGCGGCAACACGGCAATTGGCTGTTCTCGGACGCGTCTGATTCGTCGGGACGAGTAGGCGTGGCCGTGATCATGTACGAAGGCGGGAAGGAGACCAATCAATGGACGTTCCGACTACAGGATGGCTACCCCACCCACATGGCCGAGCTGTACGGCATTGGTCTAGCGGTGAGGCAGTTTCTTGCCTCGGGTGGGGCGGGGCCGCTAAATCTGGTAACAGACTCCAGAGTTGCTCTGGAAATTCTGTGCGCCCGAAAAGGCGGAACTGCCCAGAACCTGGAAGCGGGAATCCAATTGGCGGAGAGAAGAGGAGGAGGAGCGAGATTATGGTGGACCAACGACGAACTTCCGGAGATGGCGGCGGCGGACAGGATTTCCAAACAGGTGAGTGGAGACGCTAATTCTGAATTAATGTTTCAGGAGGTAGCGAGGACGACAAAGAAGATGGCGGGAAAGGCGGCACACGAGTCGGCGATGGAGGGCTGGCAGAGAGAGTGGAGCGCGGGAGATAAGGGCCGGTTAACCCACTCCTATATCTCCACTGTCTTTGACCGTCGGGCCGACTGGAGCGCGAAAGCGGTCCAGCTCTTGACGGGTCACGGCCAGTTCCGGAGCTACCTCGAGCGGTTTAGGCTTAAAGAAGGCACTGCAGAGTGTCCTTGCGGGCTTGGACCGGAAACGGCGCAACATGTGGCGGAAGACTGCAGCATCCAGGAGCGACGGGCGGCGAGGGACAATTTCCGGGAACAACAGCAAACGGTAAATGGTTCTTTCCCTTTCAGGTTAGGACCGGATACTAAAAAAGAAGAGATCCAGAACTTCAACCAAATGGCGGCGGAGATGATTTTCGACGAGGAGGAAGAAGAAGCAGACGGGCAATAAACAGGTGAGTGAGACAAGGTAAGTTGGTGAGACGGGGAGTATTTCCTCGCTAATTTTTGGAGTGAGGTAGGAGGTGGGTTCTGTTGGCCGTGAGGGCTAGGTTAGGGGAGGGCAGCGTTAAGCCTTATGTCGAAAGACGGGAAGGCGGGTGAGCGAGATCCACTTCATGGACCGTCCCCAATTAAATTAAATGTCCCTACCTACTACAAGTGCGGGGGTAAGCACGAAGGGATCACGTGTGAGGTAGAAAGTTGGGACTGTCCTAATTGTAAAAAGGTAGGGTTCAGGGAAAGGAGGCACTCTGCAAGGGACTCGAGATGCCCAGTGTTCAAAAGGAGGGTAGAAAACGGGCGCGACTACGTAAATTACGGAGCTTAGAGCTGGGGACAATTCAGGGATAGGATCTAGGCTAGGGGTTGTTGGAGTTATCCAAGTGAACCTCGGAAGAGGAAGGGAAGCCGCTGAGTTGCTAAACAAAAAAATGACGGACGAACATATAGACATTGGGTTAGTTCAGGAGCCATACCATCGGCAGGTAGCACCAACGGGTTTCAAAATGTTTAGGCAAGGGGGAGATTCTAAAACGCGGGAGTAACTATGACTCTCTTATCCGCCTTCGTCTGGAGCGGTTGTGCGAATTTGCGTGGTGTTTGTTTTGTGTCTTGTGTCTGGTTGTTTAGGCCCAATTGGCTTCGGAGTGGTGCTGGTCGACGCCGTTTTACCTTGTGAATCGTTAGGTGCCACTCCGGGGGTGGAGTCTCGACAGGGTCCTTGTGTTTCGCCCTGCAAAGGGTTTTAATTCACGGCGCCGGCAATTAATTTTGCTGTGCCGGCGATTTTTGTGCGTGTGCGGTTGGATCGTGGGGGTTCGAATTTGGTGTTAAATTGTGCGCCCGAGTGAGGGCTTTCGTATGATTCCTGTCTCGCCTTCCCCTGCTGAGGGGTTGGGGTGCAAACTCAGTTTTAGGGACCGCTATCAGGGCGTAAAAAGCGTGTTTTTACTCGGTGATAAGTCTTATCGGCTTGTTGACTCTTTCTTCTGCTGATAACAGCTAAAGCGGCATTCACGCGCGATCTATTATCTGAGGCTTGCTTCACGCCTCCTTCGCTTGGCCGCTGCCACCATTTCAGCTATTACATCTGCCGGCCCCCCGTGCCGTCGTTTCTTGCCGCCGCCGGCCCGCTTCCACCCTCCTCTGCCCCTGCCACCCCTAACAACCCCCCCCTCCTTTTTTTTTCTTTCTTCTTTCGTCCCTTTATCATCATAACTATTTTTTTTTTTCCCTACGCCGTACCCGCGCTTCCGCTTGTTGCTCCACCTTTGTTTTTTTTTTGTGTTTGTCGCCGCCATTGCTTTCGAGGAACTGCGCTTTGGCTTGTTGGCTGCCCGGGGTGGGTATCCCTTTTTTCTGCCCCGGGAGAGGTTCTCTGGGCGGGGGGAGAGTTAGTGTGTGGTTTGTGGCGTCCTCTGTGTTTTTGTGTGCCTTTTAGAGGCTTTTACCCTAGTTTGGTGTTGCTTAGGCTGGCGCCAGGATTTTTTCCTTCTTTTTTTTTCTTTGTCTTAGGTGAGGCGTGTTAATCCGCCGCATCCCTGGGGCCCTCTTCTGGTCGGGGGATAAACCTCGAGTGCGTATGTGGTGGGGTTTACAGGACCGAGAATGCGCTGAAGCAGCACCAGCGTTACTACTGCCGGGGCCTAGCGGCCCCGGGCGACAGCCTCTGCGAAATATGCGGGCGCGAGTTTGCGTCGTTCGCCGGAAAGCGCCTACATCTGAGCAAGGCCCATCCCACCGAATACAACCAGGAGGTCGAGACTCAGGACGCTCGAGTCTATGAGCCATGGTCGGCCTTGGAGACGCTGCACCTCGCCCAGGAGGAGCTGGGGTTCGAAGGGATAAATATAAATCTACACCACGCTACCATATTCCCCCACAGGACGGTCGATCAAATCAAGGGCCGTCGCAGAACGGCTGCCTATAAACAGCTGCTCGCCCGGGTGGAGGCTGAGCGGGAGGAGGCGCGCTTGGGCGCAGGGGATGCCTCTCCCCCCCCGCTATCGTGCCGCCGCCGCCTATCCCGGTGCTGGGTATGCGTTCTCCATCGCCGCCGCCGCCATCGTGCTCTTTTCCGCGCACGCCTTCGCCACCGGCCGCGGGTTTGTCGCCGCTGGCCGTGCCCTTTTCGCCCCCGGTTGCGCCCTCGACGCTGCCAGCTGCCTTTTTGTCGCCGTTGGCCACGCCCCCGCCGACGTTTGCGGCCGCCGCCTGTCTTCCGCCGCCCGCTTCCCCTTTGGCACCGCCCCTGCTTGATCACTTGGCCCCTTCGCCTCCCGTCGACCCCGTTGTGGAGTATATTCGTTCTATCTTATCCTCGGGGAACCTGTCACCGGCTGTTCGGGCCCTTGTCACCCCTGCGTTGCAGGACCCTGTGGATCTCCGGGCGGCTATCGATTCGCTTTGTTGTAGATTGGTTGAGGCTTGTGTGAGGCAACCCTTTCGTCCTCGTACTTCGCCGCGCCCTGCTCCGGGACCACGACACTTCAGGAGGGGTGCTGAGCGCGCCCACCAGTTTCGAAGAGCTCAGGAGCTCTTTTCGCGGGATACTGCCCGCTTAGCCGCCGGGGTTATTGATGGTTCCTTTGACGGGCCCGCGCCCTGCGTGCCGGCTGCGGAGGCTATCGAGGAGGCCTTTCGGGGGATCTTTTCCACCGTTGACGTTAGGGAGGACCTAGATTTTGTTTCCGACCCGAAGCGGGAGCCGCTACATGTGTATGTCCCCGTCACCGTGGGTGAGCTCTCGAAGTTTCTTGCTGGGCGCAGGTCGGACGCTGCTGGGCCCGATGGGGTGCGCCCTAGTGCACTTAGATCGCTTCCGCGGTATGACCTGGCTCTCCTGTTCAACCTAATGCTCTCTGCCGGTTATGTTCCCCCTTCGCTCAAGGAATGCCGCACCACACTTATCCCCAAAAGTGGTGCGGCTACTAACAACGTTGATGGCTGGAGGCCCATTACTGTGTCTTCGGCCTTCCTTCGGGCGTTGAATAAAATTCTCGCCAGTAGGTTTGTCTCTCTTCCATACTTTCAGTCGCAGAGGGGCTTTCTTGCCGTTGATGGTACGATAGCCAACACCATAACTTTACAGGCAATTATGAGGGAGTGTCATAGGAGGGCCGTGGGGCATTCCATCACCGCGTTAGATCTGAGGAGGGCTTTCGATACCGTCGCTCACTCCAGCCTTCGGAGGGCAATGCGTAGGTTTGGCCTGCCGTCCCAGATTATTGATTATGTAATGTCATCCTATCAGGACTGCTTCACTCGCGTGTCTTGCGGGGGAAACACTACGGGGCGGATTTCCATTCTCAGAGGGGTAAGGCAGGGCGACTCCTTGTCGCCGCTATTATTCAACATGGTGCTGGACGAACTTCTGGTAGATCTGCATGCGGCTCGGGCTGGGCTGGACGTACTTGGCCCAAAGGTCAGTGCGCTAGCCTACGCGCACGAATCACCTCAGTTCCCGAAACGGGAAGGACCGCAGTTCCTGAAAGGCTCAAGGGGGCAATTTATCGCCCCCAATTTTTTGCGGCGAGATTTTTGGTTTGAATTACAAGATTGGGCAATCAACTAAGACACGCGTTGATTGCCCAATCTTGTAATTCAAACCAAAAATCTACCTACGATTTATAACTGTGCACACCCGATGGGCGAAAGGGAATCCGGTTAATATCCCGGAACCCGGCAGCGGAACCGCTTATAAGTCGGGCCCTCGCAAGAGAGTTCGTCGGGGTAACCCAAAAGGACCCGGAGACGCCGTCGGGAGATCCGGGAAGAGTTTTCTTTTTTGTATGAGCGATCGAGTTCCTCTAGCAGGGAGATATGGTTTGGAACGCGAAGAGCACCGCAGTTGCGGCGGTGTCCGGGTCTTCCCCTCGGACCTTGAAAATCCGGGAGAGGGCTACGTGGAGGCGTCGCGCCGGTTCGTACCCATATCCGCAGCAGGTCTCCAAGGTAAAGAGCCTCTAGTCGATAGAATAATGTAGGTAAGGGAAGTTGGCAAATCGGATCCGTAACTTCGGGATAAGGATTGGCTCTGAGGATCGGGGTGTGTCGGGCTTGGCGGGGAAGAGGGTCAGTGTGACGTATCGGGTCTGGGCGAAGTGAAGCGCGGTCGCATTCGGGCGTCCGTGTATAGCCGAGTCCCGGTCCCGGGCTTGACCTCCCGCGGAACCGTTTTGCTGCGAGGATCGGAGTGCGCCCTAAGGGGCGTTCCGATATATCCTCTTCGACCGCCATTTAACGGTTAACTCAGAACTGGCACGGACTTGGATACTCCGACTGTCTAATTAAAACAAAGCATTGCGATGGCCCCTGCGGGTGTTGACGCAATGTGATTTCTGCCCAGTGCTCTGAATGTCAACGTGAAGAAATTCAAGCGAGCGGGAGTAACTATGACTCTCTTGAACGATACGCACGAGTTATAGTGGTTGCCCCCTCCTCGTGGGCCCGCCGGACCCGGTTTTCATAAACCGGTGACTAAGTGCAACAGCGTGAATTTAAAGGCTTAAAGCGTCTGTAGCGTTTTTGCTCGAAAGTGGATCGAGTGCGAGTTATAGCGGTTTTTTCCTTTTTATTCTCTGTGGTAGGCCTTACACCTCAATGCCACCACCTACACGGAAGCCCAATACGCCCGTGTTAGTAAAGACGGCAAAGGGTATAAAAACTTTAGATCCTGACCCTCAGTCTAATACGAGTGGTCAGGGGCCGTCTATCCCGGCCCCCACCATGGGGTCGTTTGTGTGTCACTGCGGCAAGGGCTACGCTTTAAAGTCCTCGCTAGCCAGACACCAGAAAGAGTGTGGTACTAGAAATCGTACCAAGTGCCAGTTCTGTGGGGCATCATATGCCACGTTTGCTGGGGTTCGCCAACACGAGCGGCGAGCCCATCCTGTTCAATACCAGCAGGACCTGGAAGCGCAGCTTCCTAAACCCGAAAATGTCCTCCTGGCTAAGATCGCCAAATTAGCGGCAAGAAGTACCACGAAGTACTTCTATCAATCTATTATGACCTCGACGGGCCTGACCCACCAACAAGTCCGAACCAAGAGAGAGCGACCCGAGTACGCTAAGTACTTGGAACTAGCGCGAAATGAGTACCAGGCAAGTCCTTCCTATAAGCCTGGTCTCCAACTCAAAGTAAGCGCCGAAAGTGGACCTGCAGCCTTTCTAAGGCGACAGGTAGCGGACGGAGTCGTTCCTCCCCACATGAGCGACCTGGTGGAGGCCGCGCTGAATGGACCAGAAGATCGCGCCCTACGCACAATCGATCTCTGGCTTCAAAGACTCAGCGCGCGTCCTCAAACTTCTCGACAAAAACGCCACAAGGGAAACAGAGAGAGGAAAGGTCCTGTGCGATAATATGGCATGACCACCACAGGGAGCAGTGAGAGAGCCTCCCTGTTTAAAAAGACACAAGACCTGTATGCTAAAAATAGACGTGGGCTGGCAGAGGCAATAATAAGTGGGAAAGCGATTGGGGATCGGTCGGAGGGTCCCTCGTTGGTTGCGGTCGAGGCGTTTTACGGCGGGATTTTTGAGTCCGCCTCTCCTTCTGATAGTGCGCCCTTTGAGCCAATCCTTGGTGGAGAAGAGGTAATGCTCCCGACAGTGAGTGAGCTTGATGTCCAGTGGGCGAAGTGCAGGTGGGCCGACTCTGCACCTGGCACAGACGGTGTAACCGTACCCGCGGTCAAGTCCACTGCCGACATAGAGCTGGCAATCCTGTTTAATGCCATCCTGAGCAGGAATGTCCAGCCAACTAGCTGGAAGAGTCTTAAGACTACCTTAATCCCCAAGGATGGTGACCTAAAAGACCCCGCAAATTGGCGGCCGATTTCCATCGGTTCCGCAGTCCAGCGCTTGCTCCATAGGGTACTTCATTCGCATATCAAACAACGAATAAGCCTTTCAGACCACCAGAGAGGATTCGTTGATGTGGATGGGACCCTGGGCAACGCGCTTATCTTGGACACTTACATTAAAGATCAAACGGACAAGGGCAAGCCATATAATGTCATAAGCCTCGACGTAAGGAAGGCATTTGACACGGTGTCACACGAGTCGATACGGAGGGCTCTTATGCGTTTCGGTGTATCCCGGCCACTGATACTGTACATCATGGCCACCTTTCAGGCAGCGACAACCATCCGCTCGGGCACTGGGGCGACTAGGCCCCTGGGTATCCGTAGAGGGGTCAGACAGGGTGACCCGCTAAGCCCGTTATTATTTATTATAGTAATGGAGGAGCTTCTTTCTGGTCTGGATCGAGACCATTTTGGTGGGACGCTCCCCGGTGGGACGCGCTGTGCGGCGATGGCTTTTGCGGACGAAATAATTCTCCTGGCCGACGACGACCGGTCGGTACCCCTCATGCTTGCGGAAACCTCAAGTTTCTTGCGAGATAGAGGGATGCAGGTGAATGCAGCAAAGTGTCGCGCGCTGGCAAGCGGCTCAATCGGAGGGAGGACAGTGGCGAGGACTGGCTTTAATTATAATATCAATGGGAACCCAATCCCGATGGTGCCAGTAATGAACTCGTTTCGTTACCTTGGTCACGAATTCGGCCACAAGGGTGCGATAAAGCCTAGTCTTTGTAATCTTTCACTGTGGCTGGGCCGCCCTCAAGCCTGATCAGAAATTGCAGATCTTGAAGCTATATGTCATTCCGAAACTCCTCTACGGCCTCCAAAACCCCAGGATTACGGCTAAATCGCTTAGGGAGGCCGACCGACTCGTCCGAAGGTTCACGAAGACGTCTTTGCATCTAAACGTCCACACTCCAGATGCCTTGATCCACTCTCGACTGGCTGACGGGGGACTGGGTGTGTTGGAATTGAGAAGGGCAATTCCTCGAATACTCCTTGGACGGTTGACCGGTCTCCTAAATCGAACGAACAGCGATGCGTTATCCTCAGTGCTTCAGTCTGAGCCCACACGCCATCTAATGGGCCGACTGTGCAGAATGGCGGGAGAGATCCCAGATGCGGCGTTCTGGAGGGAACGAGTTTCGACTCAAGTTCTCTCTAGGGGCCTGCAGCAAGCTGCAGGTGACCCATCGAGCCGCCAGTGGATTGACAACAAACCCACCGGGTGGACGGGTAGGGACTTCGTGCGAGCAATCGTACGGCGAACCTCCCGACACGAGCAATTCCATCCGCTCCGGCAGATCAACGATCTTGCCGCGGGGGATGTGGCGTTGATGAGAATCTCTCACATGTGTTGCAGACCTGTCCAGTAACTCATTGGGAGAGGATTGGGCGCCACAACGAAATAGTTGGAAAACTCGCCCGCCACTGTAAGAGCCAAAGATGGGCAGTTGAGGACGAGCCGCATGTACGCCATAAGAGCGGCCGCCTCTTCAAGCCTGACCTTGCAATCCACATGCAAGATAACATCACGGTGGTAACCGACGTTCAAGTGGCCTGGGATGCAACCGATCTATCCGTGCCGTATTTTAGAAAGCGCGCTAAGTATAATATTCCCGAATTTCTGGAAGCCGCCACTAAGAGGTGGCCCGGAAAACGACTCGTTTTTGCCCCTGTCATCGTGGGCGCCCGCGGCATTTGGCCGCGGATTAATAACGATGAATCGTCGATTCTCCGGATCCCACCTCTGGTGAGACGAAGTTGCGTGTATACGGCGTTGAAATGGGGCAGTTCGATCCACATGGCTTTTTCGAAGGCTGTGTGGTCGAGACAGAACGCCCGCGCAGACGGGCCCCAACCGTTGGCTCCTTAGTGCACTTCGGGTGTCTGGCGCAATATTAGGACCTACAGCTGGCCTAACGCCGTTGTCTGTAGGACACATCGGCACAGCCCAGCTTGTGTCGAACGCAGACTATTAAGCCTTAGGGCTCATGCTGCCCATGGTGGGTAGCTTATCCTTAGCGAAATGCCTCGTCATCTAATTAGTGACGCGCATGAATGGATTAACGAGACTCCCACTGTCCCTACCTACTCCCTCCTGAAGTGTTGTCACCTTGTCGCGGTAGGAGGGCTCTACTACTTGTGAGGATCCAGATGCACCTACTGGAGCCCCAGGGGACTCCGAAGTGCAATTGGGGAGCATGGAAGCTAAGAACGACACAACATACCGTAGCTCCTAGTACCACAGGCTGCAACGACCCCGTGGGTACGCTTGCGGGTAGTAGTAGTGGGGAAAGAGCCGGGGGGCTTGGCTTAACTGCCCGACCCATGAGGTGAAGTCTCTATATACTTCCCCAATCTCAAGGTTTGGATGCGCCGATGGGATGCATGGTCAGTGGGAGACTGGCCTCTAGCGGACACTCCCCGGGGAAAAGGGCGCACCCCGCTGTATAAATGCCTTCCCTGCGGTAAGGGCGTAGCCGCAGGGTGACTTTTAGATCGTCCCAATCTCGTGGGAACAATTATGATATCTCAAACTAAAACAAAAAACGTGAATGAGGGTGTGAGCGCGTCAGCGCGAACATCAAGAGTGGCCAAGTCGTCCGCGAAAGCGGGCGGTGAAGCAAAGGATTCTTCTAAAGGAATGAATGCGGATGCTGCAGCAATGCAGCACTCCAAGACGAGTGAAAGGCGTGAGTCGGTGGGCTCAGTCCGCTCCGAGAGGAGTGACGAAAGCCGAGGTAACAAGGCAGAAAGTGAATGTGGCGACGCAGGTACAGGTAGCTGCGTCGCGGAACGAATGATGAGCGTGAGCGCAGAGGTACGCAAGTATTTCTGCAAGGAAAGTAGCAAAGTGACAAAATCAGCTTGCCAGTTTCTTCTGGACAAGGTGGCGGAATATGAGGCGATCATAAATTAGGTTGTGATCGAGAATGCTTGTATGAAAGGCCAGAGGGACGAATTGTTAAGGAGCAAGTCAGAAATGACTAGACTGTTTGAATCAAGGGCAATGAGCAATGCCAGTGGGGCAGTGCAGACGAGCGAACCCGTGGGGACTCAGCCCCTCCCGGGTCCGAGCGGGTTTGCGCTCCCTGCACCTGTGGTACCCGCAAGGGGCCCACAAGGGCAAGAACGATCGTATGCGGTGGTAGTGCGGACGGAAGGTAGTGATCACCTAACAAGTGATCAAGTGAAGGAGAAAGTGCTGAAAAAGGTTGCATCGGACCTGAATGTGCGTGTGAAAGCTGTGCGGAAGTTAAGGGGCGGTGCTCTAGCAATAGAGACCGTCACAAGTGGTGAACTTGAGGTGATCCGAAACTGTAAAAAGTTTAAAGATCTGAGCCTCCGAGTGGATGACCCTAGAATGGTGGGACCGAGGGTCATCATCTATGATGTACCTTCGGAGATCACCTCCGAGAAAGTGTTAGGAGAAATGTACGAAAGAAATTTCAAAGGTGTGGTGACTGAAACTGAATTCCGGGCTAGAGTCAAGGTAGTAGCCCGGAACGAGAAAAAGGGTGCAAAAGAAACCAACATTATTGTTGAAATGTCCAAAGCGTCCGCTGAGCGTATTTTGATGCAAGGCAGAGTGTATGTTGGTTGGTCGGCACACAAGTCTAAGGCATTCGAGAGTGTCCAGAGATGCTACGGATGCTACGGTTTCGGGCACTTTATGCGAGAGTGTAAAGTGGCCAAAAAGGTCTGCAGAAGATGTGGCAGGGATGGACATCTCGAGAAAGAATGCAAGGGCAAAGAGGAATGCAGGGTATGCAAGGTCAAAGGAATGAATCCCGGGCATTCGGTACTGTCGCCGAAGTATCCGGAGTATGTCAGAGAGTTGGAGAGACTGAGGATGCGAATCAGCAATGACTGAAAGAATGAAAGTGGTGCAGCTGAACTGTCAAAGATCATATGGCGTTATGTGTGAGCTTGGAGAGATTCTGGCTGAGAATGAGGTGTCGGTGGCATTGCTCCAGGAACCGTATTTAAGCGATGGATGTGTCAGAGGATTGCCAGTGGGCATGAGGGTGTACGCGTGTTCAGGACCGATCGTGAAAGCAGCTATAGTAGTGGTGGATGAGAAGCTGGAAGCGATGGACATGAGCAAAACCGCCGAAGAATGTGCTGTGAGTGTATGGGTGAAAGGCAGATTGGGGGAGTTCTGTGCAACGTCGATGTACTGCCAGTACGGTGCAGCGATGCAGCCGTGTCTGGAGTATGTCGGCAGGGTTCTAGAGCTTGCGGGGAACAGACCGATGCTGATAGGATTGGATGCGAACGCAGTGTCACCCATGTGGCATAGCAAAGGTGTTGGCAGATATGGAGAGGCAGAGGATAGAGGGAATGAGCTAAACTAATTTATACTCGAAAGGGATCTATCAGTTCTGAATGAGCCCAGTGAGCACTACATATTTAGTGGACCAAGGGGCCAGTCAGACATCGATGTCACGCTGGCCAATCAGAGTTGTGAGAAGTATGCGACGGAATGGAAGGTGATCCCTGAATGGGGCATCAGCGACCATAACGTCATACTCGTGGAAATTTCAGGAATAGCGGGGCGCGAAAGCGTATCTGCAGACGAGCATACGGGCTGGAACGTTGCCAAAGCGGACTGGAAAGAGTATGCTCGAGTAATTAAAGAAAGGGCGGACACAGTAGGCCTGCACGAGTATGGCGGGATGGACGCAATGTCCAAAGCGAAAGCAATGAACGAATGGATGATGGAGACTAATGATGTGGTGCTCCGGAAAGCATGTGAGAGAGTGAACGGGAACGGGAAAGTGAAATGGTGGAATGCAGAGCTCTCCAAGAAGCGAAAGGAGGTTAGACGGGCCCGGAAGAAGATGCAGACCGCAAGGCAGAGAGAGGATGCAGACAGAGAGAGCACTGCACGCGATTATGAGAGGCATAAATCCCAATACAAGAGTATGATTCGAGAGGCGAAGGAGACTAACTGGAAACAGTTTGTTGGAGTGAAAGGCAATAATGACCCGTGGGGTCAGGTATATAAGATATGCAGAGGCAAGAAAAATGAATGTGGTGTGAGTGAAGTGCGGGTAGGCGCAAGCATGACAGGGTCTTGGAGTGAGAGTGTGAAGGCCTTGATGAATGCGTTCTTTCCACCCGCTATCGCGGACGCGGAGGATGTGATCCCTAGAAGCGATGAGCCAAACGAATTTAGTATGAATGAGATTGGTATGGCACTTAGACGGATGAAGCTGCGCAAAGCCCCTGGACCTGATATGATCAAGGCGGAGATGGTCAGGGCTGTGTGGGCGGCTATTCCGCGCTATGTGGAAGTACTAATGAATGGATGCTTGAAAGAGGGTATATTCCCAAATGAATGGAAGGTAGCGAGACTGGTGATCCTGCTGAAGTCACCTGATAAAGTCAGAACGGAACCAGGGTCCTACAGACCCACCTGTCTGCTGTCAACCCTGGGGAAGGTTCTTGAACGTTTGATGGTGAACAGGCTGGAGGGAATAATAGAGGGAAGTCCCAGACAGTATGGTTTTAAGAACGGCAGGTCGACAGAGAACGCATGGCATGAGGTCAAGTGCATTGTTAAGGAAGCGAGATCAAAGTACGTGCTAGGAGTATTTGTAGACTTCAAGGGAGCTTTTGATAACCTGCTCTGGGGCAGAGTAATCAAAAAGCTCCAAGAATTAAAATGTCACGAGTTGAAACTTTGGATGAGCTACTTTAACAATAGGCGAGTGTTTGTTAGAGGTAAGCAGGATACAGTATGGAAAGAGGTACTTAGAGGATGTCCGCAAGGCTCGGCCTGTGGCCCTGCTATCTGGAACATGATGATGGATGAACTTCTGCATGAGCTGACTAGCCAAGGAGCGAATGTGGTAGCGTATGCGGATGACCTGTTGCTGTTAGTCGAGGCCGAAAGTAGGAGAGGCTTGGAGGAGAGGGGCACCAGGTGGATGGCTGCTGTTAACACCTGGGGAGAGCGGTCGTGCAAATTTGCGTGGTGTTCTGGTGTGTTTATTTTGTGTTTTGAGTGGGGTCGTTTCCGTCCAACTGGCTTCGGAGTGGTACTGGTCGATGCCAGTTTTCCTGGTGATTCATTAGGTGCTACTCGAGAGGTTGAGTCTTGTGGGGTTTGGGTGTTTCGCCCTGCTAAAGGATTTAATTCACGGCGCTGGCAATTAATTTTGTCGTTTCGGGGATTTCTGTGTACGTGCGGTTGTTTCGTGGGTGGCCGAATTTAGTATGAAAGTGTGCGCCCGAGTGAGGGCTTTCGAATAAGACCGGTCTCGCCTTCCTCAGGTAAGGGGTTGAAGCGCAAACCCTATTTTGGTGGCCGTTATCAGGGCTGAAAAAGCGTGTTTTTCCTCGGAGATAGTACTTATCGGCTTTTTAACTCCTTTTTACACCGATAACAGCTAAAGCGGTCTTCACGCGCGATCTGCCCTAGCATGCCCTAGCGCTAAGCCCTTGCCAGCGCGGGTATGTGGATGCCGACGGGACTTTGGGTAACACCCTTATCCTGGATCAGTTCATACGATCCAGGACGGAGCAGGGGCGCCCGTTTTCAGTTGTATCCTTCGATCTGTGGAAGGCTTTCGACACGGTGTCGCATCGGTCCATCGAGCGTGCGTTTCGGCGGTTCTCCGTTGATCCGGGTTTGGTGGCCTATGTGATGGGGACGTTGGAGAGTTGCACCACTACCATCAAGGTCGGGCGGGATAGCACTAGGTTGTTTCAGGTACGACGGGGTGTCCTCCAGGGCGATCCGTTGAGTCCCATGGTTCTCGACGAGGTGATGGATTCGCTGGAGGCGAGAGGGACGGGGAGAACTGTGGCCGACGGTGTGCGATGTCCGGCGTTGGCCTTTGCCGACGATGTCATCCTCCTTGACGACGGTGAGATTCGAGTGCCGGGTACGCTTGCCCACGTGGAGGCCCTCTTTGCGGCGTGTGGCATGCGGGTCAATGCATCAAAGTGTGTTGCCCTGTGTATCGCGTCTCGGGAGGGGGGCTTCGTTCCCCGGACACGACCAGTGTTTCGGGCGGGGGAAGGGGTAGTTTATCCCGTGTGTGCAAACACTTGACTCGTTCAAATACCTGGGGCATAGAATTGGCGTCACCGGAGTTCAGAGTCCTTCGCTCGGCACGTTATGCGATTGGCTTGTTCGGTTGCAGCAGTCTCTCCTGAAGCCGGAACCAAAGTTGAACATCCTCAAGATCTACTTAGTGCCCAGACTCTTGTACGGCCTGCAATATCCGAAAGTGACCGGCGTTCTTCTGCGGGAGGCCGACAGAATGATTCGCCGGTTTGTCAAAAAGAGTGTTCAGCTTAACATCCACACTCCGGACGCCCTCATCCACGCCAGGGTGGCGGTTGGTGGTCTGGGAGTGATATCCCTCAGATCCCATGTTCCTGCCACCTTCGGAGCGCGCCTTCATAGGCTGCGTGAGGTCGTTGGTGATCCCATCCTCAGGGCGGTTGTCTAGTCCCCAAGATCAGAAGTCCTCATTAGCCGCATCTCTCAGTTGGCAGGTCCAATACCACCTGGACAGGCGTGGAGGCAGAGGATAGTGGAGGGACAGCTCACAGGAGGCCTCGAAGTCGTGTCGGATGACCGATCCAGTCGAGCTTGGCTAAAGGAGCGGCCTAGGGGGTGGACGGGTAGCTATTTTGTCAGGGCGGTTCAACTCCGGACTGGCAAACTTTCCACCGTCGGTCTGCCTTCGAATCCCCCGGAGAGGTGATGGCAGCGGTCGGTCTAGGGAACTGCGGTAAACGATCGACTTGTCCGAATAAATTTCTGATTGCGCTCGACGTCAGTTATGAAACGTATTTTGGACACGGCATCGTAAAATTATTCATCAGGAACTGCGGTGAACGACTGGCGACGAATTTTTTATATCGCCGATAACTCCGTAATCGTTGTTTCTACCTCTTCGACCGCGGTAACAAGATCGACCTAAAATCGTCGTCCGTCGACGACGAAAGTTTTTTATAAAAATCCGATCGGCCGTTTCGGAGATTTTCAAAAAAATTTTAAAACGGCCCTTTGGATTTTTTCGAAACAGGTACCGTCCGCTTCGGACGACGATTCTTAGCAATTTTTGCGGCGCCGAGACATCCAATTCCGGCGTCAGGCCCCGCCCCCTTAAGACGCGCAGCGCCTTGGCATGTGGCAACTGTGGCAGACCGTACGGGACCAGGTTGGGACTTAGGAGGCACCTGCTGAGCTGCGGGGTTAGGGACCGGACCCGTTGCGAGGTATGTGGGAAGAAGTATCCCACCTTTAGAGGAGTGCGACAGCACGAGAAGAGAGCCCACCGTGAAGAATACGCGGTTGGTTTGGAGGGGATGTTGCGTCCTGCCAATGTTGTCGCCCTTCAAGCGATAGCGGAGGTGGAGGCGTGGTCTGGCCCGGGCCAACCGTTTCTTAAACAGATGGCGGAGGCCTCCGGCCTCACCGTAGATCAGGTGAGATACTGGAGGTCGAAACCTGAGTACGCCGAATTTCTCCAGCGTGCTCGAGAGGCTCTCAAGTCCACCCCAGTCGCCCACACTTCCATCAAACAACCGAAGTCTGGTCGGGCTCCGTTGCCGGAGCCCTCACCTCCCAGACGTCCTGTCACCCGCTCCCAGTCTCGCTCCCATCCGGATAACATTCTTTTGACGTGTGCTACAGCTCCCGGCCCCCGGCGTCTTTCCCCTGTAGCTGCTTCACCCCTGGTCACGGATGGATCTCCTGCGTCATCGGTGGACCTTGGTTGCGGCGTGTCGTCCGCTTTCGGGATCTGTGGGTCCCAGGTTCCGGGCCCCTCGGGGATCGCTCGTCGGCTTCTCTCCGTCCTCCTCCGACTCGGATTGCGCGGCGTCTCCGCCCTCGGTTCCGAAGTCCGATCTCTCCACTCGCATGGTCCCGCGGGGGTTCAAGGAAGATGTTGCACCTACGAAGGGGAAGCAATTGCTGACGGGACGGCGAAGGGTGTTCGGGCGCGCGGGTGTCTGTGCGGCCGCTGGGGGGGGGGGGGGGGGAGTACGCTCGGCGGTCGTTCCGGCCCCGGCGGCTGTTTCGCCTTCTGCCCACCCCGTCTCGACCGGGGATGCCTTCGCGGCGCACTTAAAGGCTCTCCGGCAACGCTATCCCCTTCGCAGCGAAGACCCGACTGCGGTGCTCATCGACCTGGCCCTGGACCCAACGATAGCGCAACAGTGAGTGTTGGATGCGGTGAATAATTGGATTTCCACTAAGTTCGCTGGGCCAACACGGGGACGAAGAGCTGGGTTGAGATCCAGACCGCGCCTCAATTACGGACTGAAAAGTCCAGGTAGAGGACCCCGTGCCGAGAGGTACAACCGGGCCCAGGATCTTTACGAAAAAGGCAGGTCTGCGTTGGCGGGGGAGATTTTGGACGACGTTCCCGTGGGTGGTGCGGGTGCGGGTCCGAGCGTGAGTGACGTGGAGAGGCTGTACGGGGGGATCTTTGAGTCGGAATCCCCTGTTGATAACGGAGCCATAACCGGGAAAAGACGACTCCAGCCTTGCTCACTCCGATTTCCGCCGACGACATCCGCGGGGCCATTGAGGGGTGGAGAATATCCGCTCCTGGCCCGGACGGTGTCGGAGTGGGGAGTGTCAAGGCAACCGCTGTCTGGGATCTGGGCGCGCTTTTCAACATTGTGTTGTGGAAGTGCGTTCAGCCCGCGGCGTGGAGGAGTCTTCGGACCGTATTGGTTCCTAAGGCCGGTGACCCAAGGGATGCAGCTAACTGGCGGCCTATCACCATCGGCTCCACGGTGCAGCGTCTGTTGCACCGAATCCTGGCTCGTCGTCTGCAGCATGCCTTAGCGCTAAACCCTTGCCAGTGCGGGTATGTGAATGCCGACGGGACTTTGGGTAATACCCTTATCCTGGATCAGTTCATACGATCCAGGACGGAGCGGGGGCGCCCGTTTTCAGTTGTATCCCTCGATCCGCGGAAGGCTTTCGACACGGTGTCGCATCGGTCCATCGAACGTGCGTTTGGGCGGTTTTCCGTTAATCCGGGTTTGGTGGCCTATGTGATGGGGACGTTGGAGGGTTGCACCACTACCATCAAGGTCGGACGGGGTGACACTAGGCTGTTTCAGGTACGGCGGGGTGTCCACCAGGGCGATCCGTTGAGTCCCATGCTGTTCAACATGGTTCTCGACGAGGTGATGGATTCGCTGGAGGCAAGAGGGACGGGGGGAACTGTGACCGACGGCGTGCGATGTCCGGCGTTGGCCTTTGCCGACGATGTCATCCTCCTTGACAACGGTGATATTCGAGTGCCAGGTACGCTTGCCTACGTGGAGGCCTTCTTTGCGGCGCGTGGCATGCGGCTCAATGCATCAAAGTGTGTTGCCCTGTGTGTCGCGTCTCGGGAGGGGGTCTCCGTTTCCTGGACACGACCAGAGGCCTTCGCTCCGCACGTTATGCGATTGGCTTGTTTGGTTGCAGCAGTCTCCCCTGAAGCCGGACCAAAAGTTAAACATCCTCAGGACCTACTTAGTGCCCAGACTCTTGTACGGCCTGCAATATCCGAAAGTGACCGGCAATCTTCTGTGGGAGGCCGACAGAATGATTCGCCGGTTTGTCAAAGATCCGAAGTCCTTATTAGTCGGAAATTTCGGAATAAAGTAACAACTGACATTAAAAAAGCAAGATACGAGTACTACCAAAGAAGAATAGACAGGAATAAAATCGATCAAAAAAACTTGTGGGGAGTTGTAAATGAATACATGCAAAGAAATAACTCAAAAAAACATGCAAACGCGGAACTTATAAAAGAAGATGGCACAAAAACACTCAACGATCAAGACCGGGCAAACTATTTTAATAACTTTTTCACAAACATTGGTAAAAATCTGGCCAGTAAAATAAAAAATAGACACCGTCGAACCAACCAAATTGAAAGAACTATGGACACTCTCTACCTACAACCAACAAATTCCGGCACGGTAAAATGAACGAGAAATATACAAAGAAATAATGAACCTCAAAGACGGGAAGTCTCCAGGCTATGATAACCTAACATCAAAGTGTCTGAAATCCATTGCGGAAATAATCACTCAACCGTTGACCCACATAATAAATACGATATTTGGCACAGGAACATTTCCCAGAATCTACAAGAAGGCTATAGTTAAAGCAATATACAAGACGGGAAAAAAAGAAAATGTAGGAAATTATAGGCCGATCTCTCTAATCTCAAACCTTGCCAAAATAATTGAAAAATGTTTATATAGAAGAATCATGCAAATTGTTGATGAACATAACTTGCTCAACAAAAACCAGTTCGGCTTTAGGCACATGAAATCCACCGAAGACGCTCTCGTAGAATTTTCCAAAACAATATACAACAACATTGACAATAAGAAACCAACACTGTCAATTTTCATAGACTTGGCAAAAGCCTTCGACACACTAGAACACAAAACGTTACTCAAAAAACTAGAGTTAATGGGCATAAGAGGATTACCCCTCTCGCTAATACGCAGTTACCTTGAACAAAGAGAACAGAACGTGAAAATCGGCGATTCTACCAGCGCTACTACAATTTTGGAATACGGCGTTCCCCAAGGAACAATACTTGGACCTCTTTTATTCATATTATACATCAACGATCTATATAGTCTCAAAACAATGGGCAAAATACTTTCTTTTGCTGATGATACAGCAATCATTTTTGAAGAGGAAACCTGGGACAAACTCCAAGCACTGCTCTCAGAAGAAATTCCAATTATCTATGAGTGGTTTTCAACACTCATTAACCATCAACGCGGAGAAATCGAATATACTATTACATGGATCGCAGAAAACATCAATTCCTGAATGGGAAACCATCAGTTTTAAATACAATGAAGCAAACATCGAGATAAAAACAACAAGCCAATGCAAATACCTTGGAATAATAGTGGATAGTCATCTTCGATGGGACGGGCACATTAACTGGCTGTGCAAAAAATTAAGATACCTACCATACGTTTTCAAGAAACTGAAACACATCATACAAGAGAAGATCCTAGCAACATCACTATACAATGCACTATTTTATTCAATCCTGAGATATGGAATACTGATCTGGGGTGGAGCGAATAAAACCATCATCAAAGAAATAGAAACCATCCAAAAAAGAGTATTGAAAGTAATTTACAACAAGCCTTTCATGTACCCCTCAGAACTGCTATTCAAAGAAACGAAACAGTTAAACATAAAAGAAACCTTTGGATTAAAAGCTATAACAACCGTATGCAGCGAAGGATCAACAACCATAAACCACCATGCACCGCTAAAGACAACTAGGCAAACAGAAAGATATCTTATACAAATTCCAATTAAAAAAAAACGTATTGGACAAAGAAGCTTCGAATATACTGGGATTAAACTAATCAATAACATGCCAACAATATTGAGGAAAAGACTGCTATTCAACCACGAAAACAGCGAGAAAAAAAAGAAAATGAATGAAATAATACAGTGGCTAAAAACAATTAACATAGAAGAAGTGCTGAAAATCGAACAATGATGAATATATACCAAATTAAGAAAATTATACTTGTTAAATCAATATTTGAATAGGTATCAAAATTTGTTATTACTTTTGCTTTGTATTATATTGTTATTATTTGCTATTTTATATATATATATATATATATATATATATATATATTATATTTTCCTATTAATTTTACATTCAGCTGCCTACGAGGATTAAATTCCTCACGCAGGAAATCACTGTAAATTGTGTACTTCTTCTTGCTGAATAAATTTCAATTTCAATTTCAATTTCAATTTCTCAGTTGGCAGGTCCAATACCACCAGGACAGGCGTGGAGGCAGAGGATAGTGGAGGGACGGCTCACGGGAGGCCTCGAAGTCGTGTCGGACGGCCGATCCAGTCGAGCTTGGCTGAAGGAGCGGCCTAGGGGGTGGACGGGTCGCGATTTTGTCAGGGCGGTTCAACTCCGGACTGGCAATCTTGACACCGTCGGTCTGCCTTCGAATCCACCGGAAGCTAGGTTCTGCAGGGGGTGTCGCCGACGCGTCGAGGCTCTATACCACGTGCTGCAGGCTTGCCCTGTTACGCACGGGCTGCGGATCCGGCGGCACGACGGGATGGCCCGTGAGGTGGCCAACCACTGTCGGAGGAAGTGTTGGGCGGTCGAATGGGAGCCGCATGTGCGGCACCCGGACGGCAGGCTCTATAAGCCCGACCTCGCCATCCATGTCAACGACATCAACACTGTCATCGTTGATGTCCAGGTCAGCTGGGAGACTGCGACGCGTTCCATGGACCAGGTGTGGGAAGACAAAAGGTTGGTGTATGACAATCCACATTTTCGAGAGGCAGCTGGCCGCAGGTGGGTGGGCCGCGAGTTGGCGTCCTTGCCTTTGATCCTGGGGGCACGAGGCTCTTGGCCTCGATGCAACCAGGGGACGGTAGACGCCCTACCTTGCCCATGCACTTGCGCGTCCGGTGTGTAAACTCCGTCCTCAGGTGGGGGTCATCGTTGCATGGCGCCTTCGTGCGGGCGGTGTGGACATAGCCACGGCGAGTGCCTTCCGTGTTCTCCCCCCGATAACAGCTTGTTTCAGGTTCTCCGTCCCCAAGGTCTCTATCTATGTCTGTTGCAGCAGTCCGTGCCAAATCCGTAAGTTTACTTTCGCTTGTATGCACTTATATTATGCAAGTAAGATTTGTCTAACACCGGCTGATGCATAACTTGTCAGACAGTACGATAAACTTACGATATCATTGTTCATCTTGTGCAATGAACAGGCCGGCATTTACGCTTCAAGCGAAGCCGGTTACAATAGCCAAATGCCTCGTCATCTAATTAGTGACGCGAGTTACGTCACCCACTTTGGTGACACCTTCAGCCTAGAGGCGCCGACCCGGACGCCGACCTGCAGAAACTGCAATGCTGCAGTTTATAGTTTATAAGTAGAGATGAATTTTATAATTGTAGTTAGATTGGTGTTAGCTCGCGATTTGCTTCTTTTCTTATAAAAAATTGTTGAATAAATATTTTTTTAAAACAAACTTCATTTAGTTCAACATTTAACTGGCGCAGTCGGTAGGATTGTGAAGGGCACGTTTTTGTTTGAGTGAATATCAAGCAAAGGAACAAAAATTGTCCCAGTCCCATCCGTTTCAACGGAGAATTCACAATTCGAACAAAGAAATAAAGAAAACGAAGCAGCAAGCCTACACACTGGTTGCGGACAAAAATCGCCAAAACCAAATCTCACAAGTCCTTAGGTATTGAACCAAAATCGTCAACATCAAAGGCAAGTGGAAGAAATCGCGAAGAATAGAAGAAATGCTTTACCCCGTCATCGTGACGTTAATGTAAGTGCTCATTTCCTTTTATTATTCCAATTTCGTTTCTTTTATTTTTAGTGTAAGTGATTAATAATTAAAATTAAGGTCTATCACAAGATTTATATTAATAAAAACAATAATTAATGTCATTAGCAGAAAATAACGACGTAGTTAACAAACTAACTGAAGAAATTAGCAAATTAAGAGTCAATATAGCAGATACCACAGAAAGTAAAGACATGGCCGTCGCACCAAATGCAACTAATTATCAACTCTTAAAGCTTCATGTAGATACCATTCCAAATTATGATGGCAATCCCCATACTCTGGGTATATTTATCGATAACTCACAAAATTTAATAAATACATTTGGAACTGTCAATGACCAAGTTCTAAATAACTATATTTTACGGGCTATTATTGGTAAACTTACAGGCCGAGGTCTTTTATTAATCGGATCTAGAACCGAATTAACAAGTTGGAACGAAGTTAAATCAGCATTAAACCTGAGCTTTGGAGATCAACGTAACATTGACTGTTTAGTGCAAGATCTAATCGCACTGCGTCCCCAAAAAAATTAAACCCCGTACAATTTTGGCATGAGATATCAAGATGCTAGGAGTTTACTTATTTCCAAATTAAATACGCTAATAATAGATAACACAGAAAAAATTATTCGTCGAAACAGTTACGACGACTTAGCTTTAGAAACTTTTATTCGAGGTCTCGTTGGCCAAATTCAAAATAACGTACGTTATTTTGGACACCTCTTCTAGCAACTCTCGTAAAATTCCACCTCAAAAAAATTACACCTCAAACGAACTCTTTACGCAACAAGTCGAAAATAATTTTCCTGAAACTTTAGATAATACCTCTGATTACCAATATTACGATTATTACGAAAATAAACAACCATTTTCAGATTTTAACCATTATGATTAAGACCAAGATCAAAATCAGCACCAATATCATAGAGAAGAAAATTTACATATCAAGACAGAAAATTTTCAAGAAACTCCATTTATAACCGATCAAACGTAATTGAATTAAATTTTTCTAAAGCTAACCTACCTTACATTTTTATTCCCGAATTAAATGCAATTCTTTTAATTGATACCGGCAGTACAAAAAGTTTAATGAACCCTGAACTTGCGTATAAGTTCTATAAATCCTTTATAACGAACGAAAATTTTAATATTCAAACAGCTCATAATATCAGTTATCATAATGAAATAATAGTAATACCGATTTTTAAAATTCTTAATGTCAAAGAAAACCATAAATTTTATCTTTTCAAATTTAGCGAAAAATATGATGGACTAATAGGAGTAAACCTACTCAAGCAACTTAATGCAAACGTAAATGTAAAAACCTTAGAATTATCAACACCAAATTCCATAATTCCCATAATTTATGAACCACAATACGAAAATCATTATAAAACACCACTTTCTGCTAATTATACCCTTATTATACCTCCTAGAACTCAATTAGTAACAAAATTACCAGTTAATCACAAAGAAGGAACAGGCATACTTCCATACACAAAATTTGAAAAAGTCGAAACCCCAGAAACAGTAGTAAATGTTAAAAATTATTTTGCAATCACCACTTTAATAAATCCCAGCGAAAATCCTATCAAATTAACCTTCTCAGAACCGTTGGATATAGAACCATTAAATATTAACGAAGTAAACTTTATAGAGAAAATGGAAACGGACAATGACATGAATGAACAGTCCTATAATTTACAAAAGGCCAATCTAAAAAATTTAAGATTAGAACATTGTAATAAAGAAGAAAATCATGCAATTAGAAAACTCTGTTTCGAATATCGAGATATATTTTATTGCGAAAAAATTCCCCTCACTTTTACAAATCAAATCAAGCATGACATAAAATTAAACGATCAAATTCCTATATACACAAAATCATATCGATACCCTGAAATACATAAAGGCGAAGTAAATTTTCAGATTTCTAAAATGTTAGACTCAAGAATTATCCAAAATTCAAATTCACCTTGGTCTAGCCCAATCTGGATCGTTCCCAAAAAACTAGACGCATCAAACAAACAAAAATGGCGTATAGTAATAGATTATAGAAAACTAAACGAGAAAAGTATAGATGACAAATTTCCATTACCTAACATCAATGACATTCTTGATAAATTAGGCAGAAGTCAATACTTTACCACCTTAGACTTAGCAAACGGATTCCATCAGATAGAAATGAACCCTGAAGATGTTCCTAAAACAGGATTTTTAACAGACACAGGTCATTATGAATTTAGGCGAATGCCTTTCGGTTTAAAAAACGCACCGGCGACCTTTCAACGGGTCATGAATAATATTTTGCGCGGTCTTCAAAACGAGATATGTTCAGTTTATCTTCATGATATCATCATTTTTTCCACTTCATTGCAAGAACATCTAAACAGATTACAACAAGTATTCCAGCGACTCCGAGATTCCAATTTCAAAATTCAACTTGACAAATCTGAATTCTTAAAACACGAAGTAGCATATTTAGGTCATATTATTACACCGGATGGAGTGAAACCAAACCCCGATAAGATAAACGCAATAAAAAATTTCCCTATTCCAAAAACACAAAAAGATATCAAAAGCTTTTTAGGACTATTAGGTTACTACAGACGTTTTATTCGTGATTTTGCAAAAATTACAAAGCCAATGACAAGTTGTTTAAAAAAGAACGCAACTGTGACCCATCACAAAGACTTTCTTGAATATTTTGAAACTTGTAAACAAATTCTTATTAATGATCCAATTCTACAATACCCAGATTTTAAAAAAACATTTATCCTAACAACAGATGCTAGCAATATAGCTTTAGGTGCCGTGCTCTCCCAAGGAGAGATACCCCGCGATAGACCAGTAGCATTTGCTTCAAGAACGCTAAACGAATGTGAGCAAAGATATAGCACAATCGAAAAATAATTGCTTGCCATCGTTTGGGCATGCAAATATTTTAGACCCTATTTATTTGGAAGAAAATTTAATATATACACGGATCATCAACCTTTAGTTTGGTTATTTAACCTTAAGGAACCCAACTCAAAATTAATTCGTTAGAGGCTTAAACTCGAAGAATTTGACTACAATATTATTTACAAAAAAGGAAAATTAAACACTAATGCAGACGCGTTATCACGAATAACCATCAATGCCTTAGAAAATGAATCAATTATAAATCACCCAGGTGACGTAGATGACGAAATTTTAAAGTTCTTAAGAGACATGTCCAAAAACCCTATTCAAAATCAACCCCAACCCTCTACGAGTAAGACTCAAAATTTACCGGAAATAAATATTTTACAAGACATTCAAATCAAACCTCCTGATACCGAAACAATAAACACTCCCCACTCTTGTAGTAATAACACAATTAACAATGATATCCCAATTTTAGATGAAATCATCAATAATAAGCAAAACCAAATTCTAGTGAAACCAAACGTACACAATCAACTTGAAGTTTTTAGGAAATATTTTCAAAATTTAAAAATTCTCGAAGTAAAAATTCCCAAATTTAACGATCAAATGATTTTAGAATTTTTAAAACATTATACCACATCTGAGAAACATTTTTACTTGTATTTTTACGATGAGACATTATATTCAAGCTTTAACAAAATCTTTATGCAACACATTTACGCTAAAGGATTAAAATTGATAAAATGCACAAAATTAACGAACACCATTCGTGAGAAAGATGAACAATTAATGTTAATCAAACACCAGCACGAAGGAAAATGCAATCACAGAGGAATCCAAGAAACTTTAGAAAAATTAAAACGTAATTACTACTGGCCAAACATGAAAAGCGATATCACCAATTTTATTAATAATTGTACAATTTGTCAAACAGCAAAGTATTCCAGAAAAACACCATATGTTCCCATGATTCTAACAGAAACCCCGACCAAACCTTTTGAAATTCTACACGCCGACACATTTAAATTCGATAATCTTATTTATATTACGATTTTAGACAAATTTTCAAAATTAGGACAAGCTACGGAAATTCGTAGTACCTCAGCGATCGAAGCATGCAATGCTTTGACCGAATTTTTTAGCTACTATGGATTGCCTACCAAAATTGTTATGGATAATGGTAGTGAATTTAATAATGTAGCTATCAAGGAACTTTTGAAATTACACAAGATCGAAATTTATTTCACCACAGCTCTTCATCACGAATCCAACTCTCCAGTCGAGCGATTTCATTCAACCCTTTTAGAACATCTTAGATTACTAAAAAATAGCTACAAAAATACTCCCAAATTAATGAGATACGCCATAATTGCTTATAATTCTTCAATACATGTAAGATAAATGCGTTGCATTCCCCCAGTCCACCTTTAAATTTCCCACACAGAGTGTGGGTCGGTAAGACAGACACCTGACTGGGCAAGTTTGGATAGAGAGACACGTGGAGAGAAGATTTGTAAAAGATAAATCAATAAGTCGTTAACAATGAGAGAATACCGTGGAGAATAAAACATTGAATGTTGTTTCTTTGTTTACAGGTAGGGTTCGGATTAAAGTTTAGAATAAGTTGTAAATATTAGCCATAAGTTGTATATAGGAGGAAAAAAATAGAAAACTTTGTTTACAGAGAAACAATTCAGATTAATTATTCACCACTCCAAAAAGACAAAACGCATTATAAAACAACATTCTTGTTGAAAATTCACGAGGATGGACAAATTACGATTCGATTTTACGATGAGAGGATCTGCGGATGGGAAAACGAACGTGCTGTGCTTAACCTCAATCGGAACACCGGACGGCCGTTCATTCAGCGTTCCGGACGAATATCAACCGACAGCGTTGCACACGGAGTTAGCGAAAACACAGACTTTTGCTAAAATAAGAAACTCGATAAAGAAGAGGCATCAGTCACGAAAGGTTTGGATTTCTCTATCAGCAGAATTAATAACGACATATTTGGACGAGGATGAGAATGTGCAATTCGGAGACTACTTCCTGGAGGAGATCGTGGAGAAAAAACCCACGGCCGCATCCGAGCCGACAGCTTCGGACGGAAAAATGATGGAGTTGTTAGAGAAAATATTGGAAAAAAAAACAAAAAAATCTGAGGTTCAAAACTTTGGGAAAATATCGAAAGACTTCACACTTGAAAAATTTACGGGGAAAAACTCTAACGCTCACCAATAGATTAACGAATTTGAGAAGGAGTGCCGACGTTTTGAGATAACTGAAGATAGAAAAAAAATCGAAATGTTAAGATTCTTTATCGAAAAGCCTGGTGCAGACTGGTACAGCTGCATGGTGATGAAATTCACAGTAGACTCAGAATGCGAAAGATGGAAGAAGAATTTTTGTGAAACCTTTGCGAGTAAAGGATGGTCTCCTATTAGATACGCGCTCACATTTAAGTATCAAACAGGGTCTCTATTAGAATATGCGGTGAAGAAGGAAAAGTTGTTGTTGGAGGTCAGGAAATCGATAGATACAGGAACGTTGATAAACCTAATCGCGGCCGGCCTGCCAAACTTCATAGCTGACAAGATCGACAGAGAGACCTTGGCCGAAACTGAGGATCTTTACAATGATATAGGGAAATGGGAACACCTAGTGTATAAGCAGCAATCTGACAAAAAAAATAAGACCCCCGATACAAAAGAAAAACCAGAAAAAACACCTTGGAAGATTTGTAAAGATAGCAACAAGGGCACACGCTATCACCCTGAATCGTCCTGCTGGTTCAAAGATAACAAAATAAAGATGGTCAATAACGCGACACTAGAAACGGAGCTCAATTGCGACGAGCCAAAAAACTCGTAATCCCATCATTAATCAAACTCAAAGTGTTATTAAACGATACAGTAGAAGCGACGGGAATATATCACTCGGGCTCAAACGTATCATTAATAAATGCGAAGATACTAAATTTAAAAAGCAGCGATAGCACCAGTAGTAAAAAGATTAACTTGAGAACGATTAATGGTGTAAATCAGACTGAAGGTACAATCACAGTAAAAGCGAAGATTCTGGATCTAGAGAAAGAAATAAACGTATTTGTAGTAGACAATACAAATTTCAAGTACGAATTTTTTATCGGACTCGATTGCATACAAAATTTTAATCTAAAACAGAATGAGAAACTACAGATAGAACAAAAAATCCCGGACACCGCCGGTAGAATAAAAGAATCACAGGCGAATTTTCAGATAGGAAGGGAAAAGCCTAAAGTGACAAGTAACGAGGTGAAACAAATAAATTTCAATAAACATTTGGATGTAGACAAGTTAGAAATTTCAATAAATCACTTGGACTGCTACCAAAAATCTGTAATGGAGAACCTTATTGAAAAATACAAAACATTGTTTGCCAAAGACAAATACGATATTGGCACAGTAAAAGATTATGAGGCAAGAATCGACCTGATAATGGATAAGTACTGTAGCAAAAGACCGTACAGATGTACAATAGAGGACAAAAAAGAAATAGAACAACAAATTTCGGAGTTATTAAAAAGAAATTTGATAGAGGAATCGTATAGCCCTTTCGCTGCTCCGGTAACACTGGCATACAAGAGAGACAAAAATAGGAGGTCGAGATTGTGCATAGACTTCAGGGATTTGAATAAAATTATAATTCCCCAGACACAACCATTTCCACTGATCGAGGATTTGGTAACAAAAACGAGAAATTGCAAATATTTTTCAAAACTTGATATCAACTCAGCATTTTGGTCGATCCCACTACGGGTTGAGGATAGAACAAAAACAGGGTTTATGTCCCTGGGAAATGTCCCTCTTGAGTTCAAGAGGGACATTTCCAGTGGACATGTTTACCGTTCGGGTTAAAAACATCGCCAGCTATTTTTCAAAGAATACTGAGCAACATTATCAGGAAACATAATCTCTCAGATTTCACAGTGAATTATATAGACGATATCTTGGTATTTTCGGAATCATTTGAAGAACACGTTGAGTAAATATCGCAATTGCTCGAAGCTATAAAGAAAGAAGGATTCAGGTTAAAAGTTTCAAAATGCACGTTTGCAGAAGAGTCGGTCACATTATAAAAGATAATTCTATTGCCCCAATTAAAGATAATCTGATTGCGATACGGGACTTCCCGGTGCCGGAGACACGGAAGAACATCCGTCAATTTCTGGGGAAAATTAATTTCTACAATGAATACGTGCCCAATATTTCGATTATTCTAGATCCGCTACAGAATCTTTTAAGGAAAGGACAAAAATTCATTTGGTCCGAAGATTGTCAAGTAGCATTTGAAAAAACTAAACACTATCTTTGTACTCAACCTGTTCTCGCCATATTTGACCCGGATTTACCGATACACATTTATACGGACGCGAGCTTAAAAGGGGTAGGAGCGGTACTGAAACAACTGCCACCAGCGGATGAAATGGGAAAAGAAATAGAAAAACCGGTAGCGTACTTTTCGAAGAAACTGAATGATTCCCAAAAGAAGAAAAAGGCAATATACCTGGAATGTCTAGGGATTAAAGAAGCAGTAAAATATTGGCAACACTGGCTCAAGGGAAGATCGTTTAAAGTTTTTTCAGATCACAAGCCGTTGGAGAGGTTGAACATAAAGGCAAGAACGGATGAAGAATTAGGGGACCTAACATACTACTTATCGCAATATGATATGGAGATAATATACCATCCAGGGAAAAATAATTTGGAAGCGGACTGCCTAAGTAGAAATCCAGTGCTGGACGCACATCGAAATGAAGAGGAGGTTTTGAAAGTTGTAAATTTAATAACAATCGAAGAAATCCTTAAAGATCAGGAACAAAATGAAGATTTATTTCCGAACGATCAGACTAGACGTAAAAAATGAGATATACTATAAGAGGAGTAGAAAAAAAGAGAAAATTATATTATCGGAAAGCTTTAGTAAAGAATTGATAAAAAAAAACACACCGCGACTTCGGCCACATAGGTATAAAACAACTACAGAACAAGATCACACGCCACTATGTAGCTAAGAACCTGAATGCGAATATAAAGGAGATATGTAGATGCTGTGAGATTTGTATAAAAAATAAGTCGAGAGGGCAGAAAAAAATCGGTCTTATGTCTCAATTAGGCCCGGCAAACCGTCCGTTTGAAATAGTCTCGATCGACACGATCGGAGGCTTTGGTGGCTCACGATCCATAAGGAAATATCTACACTTATTAGTGGATCATTTTACAAGATTCGGATACATTTTGACGTCAAAAACGCAAGACTGCTCCACAGGGTTCTCCATCAATACATCAAAGACAAAATAAGCCTCTCAGACCACCAGAGAGGTTTTGTCGATGTCGATGGGACCCTGGGGAACGCGCTGATACTAGACACATATATCAGAGATCGAACGACCAAAGGGAAGCCATACAATGTCATCTCCCTAGACGTAAAGAAGGCATTCGACACGGTATCGCACGGGTCCATTCGGAGGGCTCTTGAGCGCTTCGGAATGTGTCCGCCCCTGCTACGATATATTATGAGTACCTTTCAGGCAGAGACAACCATCCGTTCAGGCACCAAGGAAACACGGCCTTTGGGGATACGGAGGGGAGTTCGGCAGGGTGACCCGCTCAGTCCGTTGCTGTTTAACATGGTAATGGACGAGCTTTTGAACGACCTGGATTCCGGATACTTGGGAGGCTCGCTACCCGGCGGGACGCGCTGTGCTGCGATGGCCTTCGCCGACGACCTAATTCTCCTATCCGACGACGACCGGTCGGTGCCCCTCATGCTGGCGAAAACCTCAAGTTTTCTAGAGCATAGAGGGATGGTGGTGAATCCGGCGAAGTGTCGCGCGCTGGCGAGCGGCTCAGTCGGTGGGCCCACAGTGGCGAGAACTGGCTTCTCTTATAACATCGGTGGAAGCCCAATCCTGATGGTGCTGGTAATGAATTCATTTCGTTACTTAGGTCACGAATTCGGACACAAGGGCGCCGAGAAGCCAAGTCTCTACAACCTTCCACTGTGGCTGGACCAAGTCCGTAAAGCAGCGCTCAAACCGGACCAGAAGCTTCAACTCTTGAAGCAATTTGTCATCCCCCGACTCCTGTATGGTCTCCAGAACCCCAAGATCTCAGGCAAATCGCTGAGGGAGCCTGACAGGCTGATCCGGAAATTTACAAAGACGAACCTACATCTAAACGTCCACACTCCGGATGCCCTAATCCAATCTCGGGTGGCTGACGGCGGACTGGGTGTGATGGAATTGAGAAAATCAATTCCAAGAATATTTCTCGGGCGCCTTGTTGGTTTTCTTGAAAGACCAACCAGCGTAGTGTTGTCCGCGGTGCTCCAGTCAGACCCTGTTCGCCATCTTATGGGTCGACTGCACAGTTTGGCGGGAGAGGTCCCCGATGCGGCGTTCTGGAGGGAGCGGGTCTCGACCCAAGTTCTTTCCAGGGGCCTGCAGCAAGCTGCAGGTGACCCATCGAGCCGCAGGTGGATAAACGACAAACCCACCGGGTGGTCGGGTAGGGACTATGTGCGGGCTGTACAGCTTCGCACGGCGAACCTCCCGACCCGAGCAATACCATCTGCTCCGGCCGATCAGCGATCGTGCCGCGGAGGATGTGGAGTGGACGAGAATCTCTCCCATGTGTTGCAGACCTGTCCGGTGACGCATAGGGAGAGGATCGGCCGCCACAATGAAATTGTCGGCAAACTCGAACGCCACTGTGTGAGCAAACGATGGAAAGTTGAGAACGAGCCGCATGTCCGCCATAGCAGCGGCCGTCTCTTCAAGCCTGACCTGGCAGTCCACATGCCAGGCAATAACACCACGGTGATTTCTGACGTGCAGGTGGCTTGGGACGCGGCCGATCTTTCGGTGCCGTACGTTCGAAAGCGCGCAAAGTATAACATCCCCGAATTTCGGGAAGCTGCTGCCAAGAGGTGGCATGGTAGGGAACTGATATTCGCCCCTATCATCGTGGGCGCCCGCGGCATATGGCCGCGGATTAATAATGACCAATCATCAATCCTCCAGGTCCCGCCTCAAGTGCGAAGCAGCTGCGTGCATACGGCGCTGAAATGGGGTGCTTCGATTCACATGGCTTTCTCGAAGGCCGTGTGGTCGAGGATGGGACACCCGCGCAACGGGGCTCTGCCCGGTGACCCAAGGTGCGTGCCAAGGGTGTCTGGCGTCACAGAGAGGTGACGAACGAGCTGCTCTGGCACAAGTCAATAGGGCGCTACGGTACAAACAACATCCGTGCCGAGTATAGACAACTAAGCCTCCGGGCTCACGCTACCCATGGTGGTAGCTCATCCTTAGCCGTCGTCGAGAGCGGTCGTGCAAATTTGCGTGGTGTTCTGGAGTGTTTATTTTGTGTCTTGAGTGAGGTCGTTTCCGTCCAACTGGCTTCGGAGTGGTACTGGTCGATGCCGCTTTTCCTGGTGATTCGTTAGGTGCTACTCGAGAGGTTGAGTCTCGTGGGGTTTGGGTGTTTCGCCCTGCTAAAGGATTTAATTCACGGCGCCGGCAATTAATTTTGTCGTTTCGGGGATTTATGTGTACGTGCGGTTGTTTCGTGGGTGGCCGAATTTGGTATGAAAGTGTGCGCCCGAGTGAGGGCTTTCGAATAAGACCGGTCTCGCCTTCCTCAGGTAAGGGGTTGAAGCGCAAACCCTATTTTGGTGGCCGTTATCAGAGCTGAAAAAGCGTGTTTTTCCTTGGAGATAGTACTTATCGGCTTTTTAACTCCTTTTTACACCGATAACAGCTAAAGCGGTCTTCACGCGCGATCTGTTATCCGGGGCCTGCTTCACGCCTCCTTCGCTTGGCCGCTGCCACCATTTCTGCATTTCTGCCCGCTGCCACCACTTCGGCTACTGCCTATATCGGGGCCCCGTGCCGTCGCTCCACCCTCCACCCTCCGCTACCCCTAGCGACCCTCCCCCCTCCACTTTTTTTTGCTTTTTCGATTTTTTGCACTTTTGTGTGTTTGCATTTTGCTAATCAGCCAATTTTGGCTTTTGCCGGCTCATTTCAGTCGCAAATTAGCTGTTTACCTAAGTTTTTTTTCCTCCACGCCAGACTCACGCTTTCGCTTTTCGCTCTTGCTCTGCTTTTTGTTTTTTTTTTGTTTTTGTGTCGCCGCCGCTGCTTTCGAGGCTGCGCCTCGGCCTGTTGGCTGCCCGGGGTGGGTAACTTAGTATCCTAGTGGAGGTCACTGGGACCTCTGCCTTTTTCTGCCCCGGGAGAGTTTCTTTGGGCGGTGGGAGAGTTGGTGTGCGGTGTTGTGGCGTCCTGTGTGTTTTTGTGTGCCTCTAGGGGCTTTTACCCTTTTACCACCTAGGGTGGTGTTTTACTGCGAGTGCGTGTCAACCGCGCCGCCCCCTCGCCTATTCTCTTTGGCTGCGCGTTACGGTCGTTTCTGTTTTCTTGGCTCGTTTAAATACCTGGGGCATAGAATTGGCGTCACCGGATTTCAGAGGCCTTCGCTCCGCACGTTATGCGATAGGCTTGTTCGGTTGCAGCAGTCTCCCCTGAAGCCGGACCAAAAGTTGAACATCCTCAAGATCTACTTAGTGCCCAGACTCTTGTACGGCCTGCAATATCCGGTCAACCCGTGGGGAGTTGCCTACAAGTTAGCTGCCGAAAAGTTTCATCAAAACGACGTCCTTGCTTCTTTTGCTTTTACTGATGATAGTGGTACATTACAGCACACCACGGATGCCCTCCAGTCCGTGAAACATCTGCTTCATTCCCTCCTTCCAGACGACAACCCTGCGATCAACAATCCTGCCCAAAAGATCTTGCATGGCAATTTCCGATCCATCCATTCTTCTCCGGGCTACGCAGAGGATGATATAGCTGAAGAAGAACTCAACCACATCGTTTTTAACATGAAAAACAAAAAGGCCCCGGGACTCGATCGTTTAAAGGGTAAACTCATCAAATCCATGCACCCTATTGTGAAGCCTTTCCTTGTGAAACTGATGTCGTATGGTTTGAGATTGCGCTATTTCCCTCGTGCATGGAAGGAGGGCAATCTCAAAATTCTACTTAAGGACCCTCAAGCCTCCACCGCTCTTCTGAAGAATTACCGCCCGATAACCCTTCTCGCTGAGTATGGGAAGGTTCTGGAGAAGATCATCCGGAATCAGTTGTTGAAGCTGCAGGACCCCTTCCACTCTCCTAAGCAGTACGGCTTTGTGCAGGGCAAGTCCACAACAGATGCTCTTCTCCGATTTAAGGACCTAGCTAGTAACTCTGGCTGTAAATATGTTGTGGCAATATTTGCAGACATATCTGGCGCTTTCGACAATCTGTGGTGGCCCGGACTCATCCAGTGCCTCAGATACAAACGTGTCCCAGACCGTTTGATTTCTACCATCGCCAGCTATTTGACCGACAGAAACGTAATTCTTTGTTCGAAAACTACTCACTCAAAAAAAAACTCTTACCAAAGGCTGTCCCCAAGGATCCGTCCTGGGGCCGACGTTGTGGAATTGCGTCATGGACTCCTCCCTCTGCGAAGAACTTCCTGAAGGCTGCGACGCAATAGCTTATGCGGATGACCTGACTTTCGTAGTCAGATCCAATTCGAGGGCCGATCTAAGGAACAAGGTCAAGTCCTGTCTCGACCAACTGACAGCCTGGGCCTCGGGGCACAAACTGGAGGTTTCCAAAACTAAAACTAAATACATGGTGGTCTGTTCTCCTGCTAGGGTCCACCACAGGGACCTTAGATTTAAGGCATACGGTTCTTTCATTGAACGGGTCACGACAATAAAATATCTGGGGGTAGTCATTGACCCAAAATTTGTTTTTGAGTCACATGCCAACTATGTGTGTGGCAGGGCACGTAGTTTGATGATTGCCCTCAGAAAGAAGTGCCATGTATCTTGGAGCGTAAACATCACGGACTCCCTCCACGTGATCTACAAGGCAGCAATAGTCCCTATTCTGAGCTACGCGGCAGGAAATTTGGCAACATAGGCTACCTATATCACGGTTTTTGTTGTAGGACCTTCATAAGGGGCTATTGTTCCTTATCAAGAGATGCTGCAGCCGTTATCGCTGGAATCCCTCCAGTCGATTTGGAAATTCAAAGAAGGACCGCCATGCGCCTACTGCGAATGCACCCTTCCGCCACTTTCGATGGATGCCTGATCCACAAGGACGATTTTCCCTCCAGGGCACATGCGGGTGAATACCTCCGTCTGAAGATCCTAGACATCTGGCAGGCACGATGGAATCAATCCAACAAGGGAAGAGTGACCTACCAATTTTTCCCACAAGTATCGGAGCACGAAAGTACCCAACACACTTTTATCAGGACGCAGCTGCTCTCCGCTCACGGAAATTTTGGTATCCACCTCTACCGGATTGGAAAAGCGGAGAACCCCCATTGCCACAGCTGCCCCCTTACCACTGATGACCCCCTCCACCGCCTTTATGATTGTCCGCTTTTCGACGATGATCGTCGAATGTTGGCGCAGTCAATACCGGCTTGGCCTCTTCCGCCAGCAGACATCCCGGAACTTCCTGCCTGGGATATCCTCGGCAGGTTTACGGCGGACCTAGATTTAGACGTCTAAATGCTTTCCCGCCAAGCATCTACAGACCTGCAGTTTTTCAAATGTGCATTTTCAGGCAGTGCCTTCGCCATTTTAGCATTACCAGTTTTGTGTTTTGCCTCATTGTGTGTGTTCGCTTTTCCTGGTGTAAGTGCGCTTGACAAGGACTGCCATTTTCTCTGAATCTATTAAAACAATAAGTTATTATTTCTAGTGATAGGTAGTAGACCTTAGTATCCTGTATTTACTCTTACACATTATGTTATATTTTAGTTTATTTCCTTACTCTTAAGTTAGATTAAGTAAATAGGCTATGTTTTTCTCTATGCACAATACTGTTATCCCCTTTTCTGTGGGGACCATATTTTTCCTCGATTTTTCTGTGCACCCAATATGGTGCTTTTCTACTGAATTATTAAACGCGCTTCTGGCGCCATTTTTTTTTTTTTTTTTTAAATATCCGAAAGTGACCGGCGTTCTTCTGCGGGAGGCCGACAGAATAATTCGCCGATTTGTCAAAAAGAGTGTTCACCTTAACATCCACACTCCGGACGCCCTCATCCACGCCAGGGTGGCGGATAGTGGTCTGAGAGTGATATCCCTCGGATCCCATATTTCTGCCATCATCGGAGCGCGCCTCTATAGGTTGCGTGAGGTCGTTGGTGATCCCATCCTCAGGGCGGTTGCCTGGTCCCCAAGATCAGAAGTCCTCATTAGCCGCATCTCTCAGTTGGCAGGTCCAATACCACCTGGACAGGCGTGGAGGCAGAGGATAGTGGAGGGACAGCTCACAGGAGGCCTCGAAGTCGTGTCGGACGACCGATCCAGTCGAGCTTGGCTGAAGGAGCGGCCTAGGGGGTGGACGGGTCGCGATTTTGTCAGGGCGGTTCAACTCGGGACTGGCAATCTTGACACCGTCGGTCTGCCTGGAATCCACCGGAGGCTAGGTACTGCAGGGGGTGTCGCCGACGCGTCGAGGCTCTATACCACGTGCTGCAGGCTTGCCCTGTTACGCACGGGCTGCGGATCCGGCGGCACGACGGGATGGCCCGTGAGGTGGCCAACCACTGTCGGAGGAAGTGTTGGGCGGTCGAATGGGAGCCGCATGTGCGGCACCCGGACGGCAGGCTCTATAAGCCCGACCTCGTCATCCATGTCAACGACATCAACACTGTCATCGTTGATGTCCAGGTCAGCTGGGAGACTGCGACGCGTTCCATGGACCAGGTGTGGGAAGACAAAAGGTTGGTGTATGACAATCCACATTTTCGAGAGGCAGCTGGCCGCAGGTGGGTGGGCCGCGAGTTGGCGTCCTTGCCTTTGATCCTGGGGGCACGAGGCTCTTGGCCTCGATGCAACCAGGGGACGGTAGACGCCCTCACCTTGCCCATGCACTTGCGCGTCCGGTGTGTAAACTCCGTCCTCAGGTGGGGGTCATCGTTGCATGGCGCCTTCGTGCGGGCGGTGTGGACATAGCCACGGCGAGTGCCTTCCGTGTTCTCCCCCCGATAACAGCTTGTTTCAGGTTCTCCGTCCCCAAGGTCTCTATCTATGTCTGTTGCAGCAGTCCGTGCCAAATCCGTAAGTTTATTTTCGCTTGTATGCACTTATATTATGCAAGTAAGATTTGTCTAACACCGGCTGATGCATAACTTGTCAGACAGTACGATAAACTTACGATATCATTGTTCATCTTGTGCAATGAACAGGCCGGCATTTACGCTTCAAGCGAAGCCGGTTACAATAGCCAAATGCCTCGTCATCTAATTAGTGACGCGAGTTACGTCACCCACTTTGGTGACACCTTCAGCCTAGAGGCGCCGACCCGGACGCCGACCTGCAGAAACTGCAATGCTGCAGTTTATAGTTTATAAGTAGAGATGAATTTTATAATTGTAGTTAGATTGGTGTTAGCTCGCGATTTGCTTCTTTTCTTATAAAAAATTGTTGAATAAATATTTTTTTAAAACAAACTTCATTTAGTTCAACATTTAACTGGCGCAGTCGGTAGGATTGTGAAGGGCACGTTTTTGTTTGAGTGAATATCAAGCAAAGGAACAAAAATTGTCCCAGTCCCATCCGTTTCAACGGAGAATTCACAATTCGAACAAAGAAATAAAGAAAACGAAGCAGCAAGCCTACACACTGGTTGCGGACAAAAATCGCCAAAACCAAATCTCACAAGTCCTTAGGTATTGAACCAAAATCGTCAACATCAAAGGCAAGTGGAAGAAATCGCGAAGAATAGAAGAAATGCTTTACCCCGTCATCGTGACGTTAATGTAAGTGCTCATTTCCTTTTATTATTCCAATTTCGTTTCTTTTATTTTTAGTGTAAGTGATTAATAATTAAAATTAAGGTCTATCACAAGATTTATATTAATAAAAACAATAATTAATGTCATTAGCAGAAAATAACGACGTAGTTAACAAACTAACTGAAGAAATTAGCAAATTAAGAGTCAATATAGCAGATACCACAGAAAGTAAAGACATGGCCGTCGCACCAAATGCAACTAATTATCAACTCTTAAAGCTTCATGTAGATACCATTCCAAATTATGATGGCAATCCCCATACTCTGGGTATATTTATCGATAACTCACAAAATTTAATAAATACATTTGGAACTGTCAATGACCAAGTTCTAAATAACTATATTTTACGGGCTATTATTGGTAAACTTACAGGCCGAGGTCTTTTATTAATCGGATCTAGAACCGAATTAACAAGTTGGAACGAAGTTAAATCAGCATTAAACCTGAGCTTTGGAGATCAACGTAACATTGACTGTTTAGTGCAAGATCTAATCGCACTGCGTCCCCAAAAAAATTAAACCCCGTACAATTTTGGCATGAGATATCAAGATGCTAGGAGTTTACTTATTTCCAAATTAAATACGCTAATAATAGATAACACAGAAAAAATTATTCGTCGAAACAGTTACGACGACTTAGCTTTAGAAACTTTTATTCGAGGTCTCGTTGGCCAAATTCAAAATAACGTACGTTATTTTGGACACCTCTTCTAGCAACTCTCGTAAAATTCCACCTCAAAAAAATTACACCTCAAACGAACTCTTTACGCAACAAGTCGAAAATAATTTTCCTGAAACTTTAGATAATACCTCTGATTACCAATATTACGATTATTACGAAAATAAACAACCATTTTCAGATTTTAACCATTATGATTAAGACCAAGATCAAAATCAGCACCAATATCATAGAGAAGAAAATTTACATATCAAGACAGAAAATTTTCAAGAAACTCCATTTATAACCGATCAAACGTAATTGAATTAAATTTTTCTAAAGCTAACCTACCTTACATTTTTATTCCCGAATTAAATGCAATTCTTTTAATTGATACCGGCAGTACAAAAAGTTTAATGAACCCTGAACTTGCGTATAAGTTCTATAAATCCTTTATAACGAACGAAAATTTTAATATTCAAACAGCTCATAATATCAGTTATCATAATGAAATAATAGTAATACCGATTTTTAAAATTCTTAATGTCAAAGAAAACCATAAATTTTATCTTTTCAAATTTAGCGAAAAATATGATGGACTAATAGGAGTAAACCTACTCAAGCAACTTAATGCAAACGTAAATGTAAAAACCTTAGAATTATCAACACCAAATTCCATAATTCCCATAATTTATGAACCACAATACGAAAATCATTATAAAACACCACTTTCTGCTAATTATACCCTTATTATACCTCCTAGAACTCAATTAGTAACAAAATTACCAGTTAATCACAAAGAAGGAACAGGCATACTTCCATACACAAAATTTGAAAAAGTCGAAACCCCAGAAACAGTAGTAAATGTTAAAAATTATTTTGCAATCACCACTTTAATAAATCCCAGCGAAAATCCTATCAAATTAACCTTCTCAGAACCGTTGGATATAGAACCATTAAATATTAACGAAGTAAACTTTATAGAGAAAATGGAAACGGACAATGACATGAATGAACAGTCCTATAATTTACAAAAGGCCAATCTAAAAAATTTAAGATTAGAACATTGTAATAAAGAAGAAAATCATGCAATTAGAAAACTCTGTTTCGAATATCGAGATATATTTTATTGCGAAAAAATTCCCCTCACTTTTACAAATCAAATCAAGCATGACATAAAATTAAACGATCAAATTCCTATATACACAAAATCATATCGATACCCTGAAATACATAAAGGCGAAGTAAATTTTCAGATTTCTAAAATGTTAGACTCAAGAATTATCCAAAATTCAAATTCACCTTGGTCTAGCCCAATCTGGATCGTTCCCAAAAAACTAGACGCATCAAACAAACAAAAATGGCGTATAGTAATAGATTATAGAAAACTAAACGAGAAAAGTATAGATGACAAATTTCCATTACCTAACATCAATGACATTCTTGATAAATTAGGCAGAAGTCAATACTTTACCACCTTAGACTTAGCAAACGGATTCCATCAGATAGAAATGAACCCTGAAGATGTTCCTAAAACAGGATTTTTAACAGACACAGGTCATTATGAATTTAGGCGAATGCCTTTCGGTTTAAAAAACGCACCGGCGACCTTTCAACGGGTCATGAATAATATTTTGCGCGGTCTTCAAAACGAGATATGTTCAGTTTATCTTCATGATATCATCATTTTTTCCACTTCATTGCAAGAACATCTAAACAGATTACAACAAGTATTCCAGCGACTCCGAGATTCCAATTTCAAAATTCAACTTGACAAATCTGAATTCTTAAAACACGAAGTAGCATATTTAGGTCATATTATTACACCGGATGGAGTGAAACCAAACCCCGATAAGATAAACGCAATAAAAAATTTCCCTATTCCAAAAACACAAAAAGATATCAAAAGCTTTTTAGGACTATTAGGTTACTACAGACGTTTTATTCGTGATTTTGCAAAAATTACAAAGCCAATGACAAGTTGTTTAAAAAAGAACGCAACTGTGACCCATCACAAAGACTTTCTTGAATATTTTGAAACTTGTAAACAAATTCTTATTAATGATCCAATTCTACAATACCCAGATTTTAAAAAAACATTTATCCTAACAACAGATGCTAGCAATATAGCTTTAGGTGCCGTGCTCTCCCAAGGAGAGATACCCCGCGATAGACCAGTAGCATTTGCTTCAAGAACGCTAAACGAATGTGAGCAAAGATATAGCACAATCGAAAAAGAATTGCTTGCCATCGTTTGGGCATGCAAATATTTTAGACCCTATTTATTTGGAAGAAAATTTAATATATACACGGATCATCAACCTTTAGTTTGGTTATTTAACCTTAAGGAACCCAACTCAAAATTAATTCGTTAGAGGCTTAAACTCGAAGAATTTGACTACAATATTATTTACAAAAAAGGAAAATTAAACACTAATGCAGACGCGTTATCACGAATAACCATCAATGCCTTAGAAAATGAATCAATTATAAATCACCCAGGTGACGTAGATGACGAAATTTTAAAGTTCTTAAGAGACATGTCCAAAAACCCTATTCAAAATCAACCCCAACCCTCTACGAGTAAGACTCAAAATTTACCGGAAATAAATATTTTACAAGACATTCAAATCAAACCTCCTGATACCGAAACAATAAACACTCCCCACTCTTGTAGTAATAACACAATTAACAATGATATCCCAATTTTAGATGAAATCATCAATAATAAGCAAAACCAAATTCTAGTGAAACCAAACGTACACAATCAACTTGAAGTTTTTAGGAAATATTTTCAAAATTTAAAAATTCTCGAAGTAAAAATTCCCAAATTTAACGATCAAATGATTTTAGAATTTTTAAAACATTATACCACATCTGAGAAACATTTTTACTTGTATTTTTACGATGAGACATTATATTCAAGCTTTAACAAAATCTTTATGCAACACATTTACGCTAAAGGATTAAAATTGATAAAATGCACAAAATTAACGAACACCATTCGTGAGAAAGATGAACAATTAATGTTAATCAAACACCAGCACGAAGGAAAATGCAATCACAGAGGAATCCAAGAAACTTTAGAAAAATTAAAACGTAATTACTACTGGCCAAACATGAAAAGCGATATCACCAATTTTATTAATAATTGTACAATTTGTCAAACAGCAAAGTATTCCAGAAAAACACCATATGTTCCCATGATTCTAACAGAAACCCCGACCAAACCTTTTGAAATTCTACACGCCGACACATTTAAATTCGATAATCTTATTTATATTACGATTTTAGACAAATTTTCAAAATTAGGACAAGCTACGGAAATTCGTAGTACCTCAGCGATCGAAGCATGCAATGCTTTGACCGAATTTTTTAGCTACTATGGATTGCCTACCAAAATTGTTATGGATAATGGTAGTGAATTTAATAATGTAGCTATCAAGGAACTTTTGAAATTACACAAGATCGAAATTTATTTCACCACAGCTCTTCATCACGAATCCAACTCTCCAGTCGAGCGATTTCATTCAACCCTTTTAGAACATCTTAGATTACTAAAAAATAGCTACAAAAATACTCCCAAATTAATGAGATACGCCATAATTGCTTATAATTCTTCAATACATGTAAGATAAATGCGTTGCATTCCCCCAGTCCACCTTTAAATTTCCCACACAGAGTGTGGGTCGGTAAGACAGACACCTGACTGGGCAAGTTTGGATAGAGAGACACGTGGAGAGAAGATTTGTAAAAGATAAATCAATAAGTCGTTAACAATGAGAGAATACCGTGGAGAATAAAACATTGAATGTTGTTTCTTTGTTTACAGGTAGGGTTCGGATTAAAGTTTAGAATAAGTTGTAAATATTAGCCATAAGTTGTATATAGGAGGAAAAAAATAGAAAACTTTGTTTACAGAGAAACAATTCAGATTAATTATTCACCACTCCAAAAAGACAAAACGCATTATAAAACAACATTCTTGTTGAAAATTCACGAGGATGGACAAATTACGATTCGATTTTACGATGAGAGGATCTGCGGATGGGAAAACGAACGTGCTGTGCTTAACCTCAATCGGAACACCGGACGGCCGTTCATTCAGCGTTCCGGACGAATATCAACCGACAGCGTTGCACACGGAGTTAGCGAAAACACAGACTTTTGCTAAAATAAGAAACTCGATAAAGAAGAGGCATCAGTCACGAAAGGTTTGGATTTCTCTATCAGCAGAATTAATAACGACATATTTGGACGAGGATGAGAATGTGCAATTCGGAGACTACTTCCTGGAGGAGATCGTGGAGAAAAAACCCACGGCCGCATCCGAGCCGACAGCTTCGGACGGAAAAATGATGGAGTTGTTAGAGAAAATATTGGAAAAAAAAACAAAAAAATCTGAGGTTCAAAACTTTGGGAAAATATCGAAAGACTTCACACTTGAAAAATTTACGGGGAAAAACTCTAACGCTCACCAATAGATTAACGAATTTGAGAAGGAGTGCCGACGTTTTGAGATAACTGAAGATAGAAAAAAAATCGAAATGTTAAGATTCTTTATCGAAAAGCCTGGTGCAGACTGGTACAGCTGCATGGTGATGAAATTCACAGTAGACTCAGAATGCGAAAGATGGAAGAAGAATTTTTGTGAAACCTTTGCGAGTAAAGGATGGTCTCCTATTAGATACGCGCTCACATTTAAGTATCAAACAGGGTCTCTATTAGAATATGCGGTGAAGAAGGAAAAGTTGTTGTTGGAGGTCAGGAAATCGATAGATACAGGAACGTTGATAAACCTAATCGCGGCCGGCCTGCCAAACTTCATAGCTGACAAGATCGACAGAGAGACCTTGGCCGAAACTGAGGATCTTTACAATGATATAGGGAAATGGGAACACCTAGTGTATAAGCAGCAATCTGACAAAAAAAATAAGACCCCCGATACAAAAGAAAAACCAGAAAAAACACCTTGGAAGATTTGTAAAGATAGCAACAAGGGCACACGCTATCACCCTGAATCGTCCTGCTGGTTCAAAGATAACAAAATAAAGATGGTCAATAACGCGACACTAGAAACGGAGCTCAATTGCGACGAGCCAAAAAACTCGTAATCCCATCATTAATCAAACTCAAAGTGTTATTAAACGATACAGTAGAAGCGACGGGAATATATCACTCGGGCTCAAACGTATCATTAATAAATGCGAAGATACTAAATTTAAAAAGCAGCGATAGCACCAGTAGTAAAAAGATTAACTTGAGAACGATTAATGGTGTAAATCAGACTGAAGGTACAATCACAGTAAAAGCGAAGATTCTGGATCTAGAGAAAGAAATAAACGTATTTGTAGTAGACAATACAAATTTCAAGTACGAATTTTTTATCGGACTCGATTGCATACAAAATTTTAATCTAAAACAGAATGAGAAACTACAGATAGAACAAAAAATCCCGGACACCGCCGGTAGAATAAAAGAATCACAGGCGAATTTTCAGATAGGAAGGGAAAAGCCTAAAGTGACAAGTAACGAGGTGAAACAAATAAATTTCAATAAACATTTGGATGTAGACAAGTTAGAAATTTCAATAAATCACTTGGACTGCTACCAAAAATCTGTAATGGAGAACCTTATTGAAAAATACAAAACATTGTTTGCCAAAGACAAATACGATATTGGCACAGTAAAAGATTATGAGGCAAGAATCGACCTGATAATGGATAAGTACTGTAGCAAAAGACCGTACAGATGTACAATAGAGGACAAAAAAGAAATAGAACAACAAATTTCGGAGTTATTAAAAAGAAATTTGATAGAGGAATCGTATAGCCCTTTCGCTGCTCCGGTAACACTGGCATACAAGAGAGACAAAAATAGGAGGTCGAGATTGTGCATAGACTTCAGGGATTTGAATAAAATTATAATTCCCCAGACACAACCATTTCCACTGATCGAGGATTTGGTAACAAAAACGAGAAATTGCAAATATTTTTCAAAACTTGATATCAACTCAGCATTTTGGTCGATCCCACTACGGGTTGAGGATAGAACAAAAACAGGGTTTATGTCCCTGGGAAATGTCCCTCTTGAGTTCAAGAGGGACATTTCCAGTGGACATGTTTACCGTTCGGGTTAAAAACATCGCCAGCTATTTTTCAAAGAATACTGAGCAACATTATCAGGAAACATAATCTCTCAGATTTCACAGTGAATTATATAGACGATATCTTGGTATTTTCGGAATCATTTGAAGAACACGTTGAGTAAATATCGCAATTGCTCGAAGCTATAAAGAAAGAAGGATTCAGGTTAAAAGTTTCAAAATGCACGTTTGCAGAAGAGTCGGTCACATTATAAAAGATAATTCTATTGCCCCAATTAAAGATAATCTGATTGCGATACGGGACTTCCCGGTGCCGGAGACACGGAAGAACATCCGTCAATTTCTGGGGAAAATTAATTTCTACAATGAATACGTGCCCAATATTTCGATTATTCTAGATCCGCTACAGAATCTTTTAAGGAAAGGACAAAAATTCATTTGGTCCGAAGATTGTCAAGTAGCATTTGAAAAAACTAAACACTATCTTTGTACTCAACCTGTTCTCGCCATATTTGACCCGGATTTACCGATACACATTTATACGGACGCGAGCTTAAAAGGGGTAGGAGCGGTACTGAAACAACTGCCACCAGCGGATGAAATGGGAAAAGAAATAGAAAAACCGGTAGCGTACTTTTCGAAGAAACTGAATGATTCCCAAAAGAAGAAAAAGGCAATATACCTGGAATGTCTAGGGATTAAAGAAGCAGTAAAATATTGGCAACACTGGCTCAAGGGAAGATCGTTTAAAGTTTTTTCAGATCACAAGCCGTTGGAGAGGTTGAACATAAAGGCAAGAACGGATGAAGAATTAGGGGACCTAACATACTACTTATCGCAATATGATATGGAGATAATATACCATCCAGGGAAAAATAATTTGGAAGCGGACTGCCTAAGTAGAAATCCAGTGCTGGACGCACATCGAAATGAAGAGGAGGTTTTGAAAGTTGTAAATTTAATAACAATCGAAGAAATCCTTAAAGATCAGGAACAAAATGAAGATTTATTTCCGAACGATCAGACTAGACGTAAAAAATGAGATATACTATAAGAGGAGTAGAAAAAAAGAGAAAATTATATTATCGGAAAGCTTTAGTAAAGAATTGATAAAAAAAAACACACCGCGACTTCGGCCACATAGGTATAAAACAACTACAGAACAAGATCACACGCCACTATGTAGCTAAGAACCTGAATGCGAATATAAAGGAGATATGTAGATGCTGTGAGATTTGTATAAAAAATAAGTCGAGAGGGCAGAAAAAAATCGGTCTTATGTCTCAATTAGGCCCGGCAAACCGTCCGTTTGAAATAGTCTCGATCGACACGATCGGAGGCTTTGGTGGCTCACGATCCATAAGGAAATATCTACACTTATTAGTGGATCATTTTACAAGATTCGGATACATTTTGACGTCAAAAACGCAAGACTGCTCCACAGGGTTCTCCATCAATACATCAAAGACAAAATAAGCCTCTCAGACCACCAGAGAGGTTTTGTCGATGTCGATGGGACCCTGGGGAACGCGCTGATACTAGACACATATATCAGAGATCGAACGACCAAAGGGAAGCCATACAATGTCATCTCCCTAGACGTAAAGAAGGCATTCGACACGGTATCGCACGGGTCCATTCGGAGGGCTCTTGAGCGCTTCGGAATGTGTCCGCCCCTGCTACGATATATTATGAGTACCTTTCAGGCAGAGACAACCATCCGTTCAGGCACCAAGGAAACACGGCCTTTGGGGATACGGAGGGGAGTTCGGCAGGGTGACCCGCTCAGTCCGTTGCTGTTTAACATGGTAATGGACGAGCTTTTGAACGACCTGGATTCCGGATACTTGGGAGGCTCGCTACCCGGCGGGACGCGCTGTGCTGCGATGGCCTTCGCCGACGACCTAATTCTCCTATCCGACGACGACCGGTCGGTGCCCCTCATGCTGGCGAAAACCTCAAGTTTTCTAGAGCATAGAGGGATGGTGGTGAATCCGGCGAAGTGTCGCGCGCTGGCGAGCGGCTCAGTCGGTGGGCCCACAGTGGCGAGAACTGGCTTCTCTTATAACATCGGTGGAAGCCCAATCCTGATGGTGCTGGTAATGAATTCATTTCGTTACTTAGGTCACGAATTCGGACACAAGGGCGCCGAGAAGCCAAGTCTCTACAACCTTCCACTGTGGCTGGACCAAGTCCGTAAAGCAGCGCTCAAACCGGACCAGAAGCTTCAACTCTTGAAGCAATTTGTCATCCCCCGACTCCTGTATGGTCTCCAGAACCCCAAGATCTCAGGCAAATCGCTGAGGGAGCCTGACAGGCTGATCCGGAAATTTACAAAGACGAACCTACATCTAAACGTCCACACTCCGGATGCCCTAATCCAATCTCGGGTGGCTGACGGCGGACTGGGTGTGATGGAATTGAGAAAATCAATTCCAAGAATATTTCTCGGGCGCCTTGTTGGTTTTCTTGAAAGACCAACCAGCGTAGTGTTGTCCGCGGTGCTCCAGTCAGACCCTGTTCGCCATCTTATGGGTCGACTGCACAGTTTGGCGGGAGAGGTCCCCGATGCGGCGTTCTGGAGGGAGCGGGTCTCGACCCAAGTTCTTTCCAGGGGCCTGCAGCAAGCTGCAGGTGACCCATCGAGCCGCAGGTGGATAAACGACAAACCCACCGGGTGGTCGGGTAGGGACTATGTGCGGGCTGTACAGCTTCGCACGGCGAACCTCCCGACCCGAGCAATACCATCTGCTCCGGCCGATCAGCGATCGTGCCGCGGAGGATGTGGAGTGGACGAGAATCTCTCCCATGTGTTGCAGACCTGTCCGGTGACGCATAGGGAGAGGATCGGCCGCCACAATGAAATTGTCGGCAAACTCGAACGCCACTGTGTGAGCAAACGATGGAAAGTTGAGAACGAGCCGCATGTCCGCCATAGCAGCGGCCGTCTCTTCAAGCCTGACCTGGCAGTCCACATGCCAGGCAATAACACCACGGTGATTTCTGACGTGCAGGTGGCTTGGGACGCGGCCGATCTTTCGGTGCCGTACGTTCGAAAGCGCGCAAAGTATAACATCCCCGAATTTCGGGAAGCTGCTGCCAAGAGGTGGCATGGTAGGGAACTGATATTCGCCCCTATCATCGTGGGCGCCCGCGGCATATGGCCGCGGATTAATAATGACCAATCATCAATCCTCCAGGTCCCGCCTCAAGTGCGAAGCAGCTGCGTGCATACGGCGCTGAAATGGGGTGCTTCGATTCACATGGCTTTCTCGAAGGCCGTGTGGTCGAGGATGGGACACCCGCGCAACGGGGCTCTGCCCGGTGACCCAAGGTGCGTGCCAAGGGTGTCTGGCGTCACAGAGAGGTGACGAACGAGCTGCTCTGGCACAAGTCAATAGGGCGCTACGGTACAAACAACATCCGTGCCGAGTATAGACAACTAAGCCTCCGGGCTCACGCTACCCATGGTGGTAGCTCATCCTTAGCCGTCGTCGAGAGCGGTCGTGCAAATTTGCGTGGTGTTCTGGAGTGTTTATTTTGTGTCTTGAGTGAGGTCGTTTCCGTCCAACTGGCTTCGGAGTGGTACTGGTCGATGCCGCTTTTCCTGGTGATTCGTTAGGTGCTACTCGAGAGGTTGAGTCTCGTGGGGTTTGGGTGTTTCGCCCTGCTAAAGGATTTAATTCACGGCGCCGGCAATTAATTTTGTCGTTTCGGGGATTTATGTGTACGTGCGGTTGTTTCGTGGGTGGCCGAATTTGGTATGAAAGTGTGCGCCCGAGTGAGGGCTTTCGAATAAGACCGGTCTCGCCTTCCTCAGGTAAGGGGTTGAAGCGCAAACCCTATTTTGGTGGCCGTTATCAGAGCTGAAAAAGCGTGTTTTTCCTTGGAGATAGTACTTATCGGCTTTTTAACTCCTTTTTACACCGATAACAGCTAAAGCGGTCTTCACGCGCGATCTGTTATCCGGGGCCTGCTTCACGCCTCCTTCGCTTGGCCGCTGCCACCATTTCTGCATTTCTGCCCGCTGCCACCACTTCGGCTACTGCCTATATCGGGGCCCCGTGCCGTCGCTCCACCCTCCACCCTCCGCTACCCCTAGCGACCCTCCCCCCTCCACTTTTTTTTGCTTTTTCGATTTTTTGCACTTTTGTGTGTTTGCATTTTGCTAATCAGCCAATTTTGGCTTTTGCCGGCTCATTTCAGTCGCAAATTAGCTGTTTACCTAAGTTTTTTTTCCTCCACGCCAGACTCACGCTTTCGCTTTTCGCTCTTGCTCTGCTTTTTGTTTTTTTTTTGTTTTTGTGTCGCCGCCGCTGCTTTCGAGGCTGCGCCTCGGCCTGTTGGCTGCCCGGGGTGGGTAACTTAGTATCCTAGTGGAGGTCACTGGGACCTCTGCCTTTTTCTGCCCCGGGAGAGTTTCTTTGGGCGGTGGGAGAGTTGGTGTGCGGTGTTGTGGCGTCCTGTGTGTTTTTGTGTGCCTCTAGGGGCTTTTACCCTTTTACCACCTAGGGTGGTGTTTTACTGCGAGTGCGTGTCAACCGCGCCGCCCCCTCGCCTATTCTCTTTGGCTGCGCGTTACGGTCGTTTCTGTTTTCTTGGCTCGTTTAAATACCTGGGGCATAGAATTGGCGTCACCGGATTTCAGAGGCCTTCGCTCCGCACGTTATGCGATAGGCTTGTTCGGTTGCAGCAGTCTCCCCTGAAGCCGGACCAAAAGTTGAACATCCTCAAGATCTACTTAGTGCCCAGACTCTTGTACGGCCTGCAATATCCGGTCAACCCGTGGGGAGTTGCCTACAAGTTAGCTGCCGAAAAGTTTCATCAAAACGACGTCCTTGCTTCTTTTGCTTTTACTGATGATAGTGGTACATTACAGCACACCACGGATGCCCTCCAGTCCGTGAAACATCTGCTTCATTCCCTCCTTCCAGACGACAACCCTGCGATCAACAATCCTGCCCAAAAGATCTTGCATGGCAATTTCCGATCCATCCATTCTTCTCCGGGCTACGCAGAGGATGATATAGCTGAAGAAGAACTCAACCACATCGTTTTTAACATGAAAAACAAAAAGGCCCCGGGACTCGATCGTTTAAAGGGTAAACTCATCAAATCCATGCACCCTATTGTGAAGCCTTTCCTTGTGAAACTGATGTCGTATGGTTTGAGATTGCGCTATTTCCCTCGTGCATGGAAGGAGGGCAATCTCAAAATTCTACTTAAGGACCCTCAAGCCTCCACCGCTCTTCTGAAGAATTACCGCCCGATAACCCTTCTCGCTGAGTATGGGAAGGTTCTGGAGAAGATCATCCGGAATCAGTTGTTGAAGCTGCAGGACCCCTTCCACTCTCCTAAGCAGTACGGCTTTGTGCAGGGCAAGTCCACAACAGATGCTCTTCTCCGATTTAAGGACCTAGCTAGTAACTCTGGCTGTAAATATGTTGTGGCAATATTTGCAGACATATCTGGCGCTTTCGACAATCTGTGGTGGCCCGGACTCATCCAGTGCCTCAGATACAAACGTGTCCCAGACCGTTTGATTTCTACCATCGCCAGCTATTTGACCGACAGAAACGTAATTCTTTGTTCGAAAACTACTCACTCAAAAAAAAACTCTTACCAAAGGCTGTCCCCAAGGATCCGTCCTGGGGCCGACGTTGTGGAATTGCGTCATGGACTCCTCCCTCTGCGAAGAACTTCCTGAAGGCTGCGACGCAATAGCTTATGCGGATGACCTGACTTTCGTAGTCAGATCCAATTCGAGGGCCGATCTAAGGAACAAGGTCAAGTCCTGTCTCGACCAACTGACAGCCTGGGCCTCGGGGCACAAACTGGAGGTTTCCAAAACTAAAACTAAATACATGGTGGTCTGTTCTCCTGCTAGGGTCCACCACAGGGACCTTAGATTTAAGGCATACGGTTCTTTCATTGAACGGGTCACGACAATAAAATATCTGGGGGTAGTCATTGACCCAAAATTTGTTTTTGAGTCACATGCCAACTATGTGTGTGGCAGGGCACGTAGTTTGATGATTGCCCTCAGAAAGAAGTGCCATGTATCTTGGAGCGTAAACATCACGGACTCCCTCCACGTGATCTACAAGGCAGCAATAGTCCCTATTCTGAGCTACGCGGCAGGAAATTTGGCAACATAGGCTACCTATATCACGGTTTTTGTTGTAGGACCTTCATAAGGGGCTATTGTTCCTTATCAAGAGATGCTGCAGCCGTTATCGCTGGAATCCCTCCAGTCGATTTGGAAATTCAAAGAAGGACCGCCATGCGCCTACTGCGAATGCACCCTTCCGCCACTTTCGATGGATGCCTGATCCACAAGGACGATTTTCCCTCCAGGGCACATGCGGGTGAATACCTCCGTCTGAAGATCCTAGACATCTGGCAGGCACGATGGAATCAATCCAACAAGGGAAGAGTGACCTACCAATTTTTCCCACAAGTATCGGAGCACGAAAGTACCCAACACACTTTTATCAGGACGCAGCTGCTCTCCGCTCACGGAAATTTTGGTATCCACCTCTACCGGATTGGAAAAGCGGAGAACCCCCATTGCCACAGCTGCCCCCTTACCACTGATGACCCCCTCCACCGCCTTTATGATTGTCCGCTTTTCGACGATGATCGTCGAATGTTGGCGCAGTCAATACCGGCTTGGCCTCTTCCGCCAGCAGACATCCCGGAACTTCCTGCCTGGGATATCCTCGGCAGGTTTACGGCGGACCTAGATTTAGACGTCTAAATGCTTTCCCGCCAAGCATCTACAGACCTGCAGTTTTTCAAATGTGCATTTTCAGGCAGTGCCTTCGCCATTTTAGCATTACCAGTTTTGTGTTTTGCCTCATTGTGTGTGTTCGCTTTTCCTGGTGTAAGTGCGCTTGACAAGGACTGCCATTTTCTCTGAATCTATTAAAACAATAAGTTATTATTTCTAGTGATAGGTAGTAGACCTTAGTATCCTGTATTTACTCTTACACATTATGTTATATTTTAGTTTATTTCCTTACTCTTAAGTTAGATTAAGTAAATAGGCTATGTTTTTCTCTATGCACAATACTGTTATCCCCTTTTCTGTGGGGACCATATTTTTCCTCGATTTTTCTGTGCACCCAATATGGTGCTTTTCTACTGAATTATTAAACGCGCTTCTGGCGCCATTTTTTTTTTTTTTTTTTAAATATCCGAAAGTGACCGGCGTTCTTCTGCGGGAGGCCGACAGAATAATTCGCCGATTTGTCAAAAAGAGTGTTCACCTTAACATCCACACTCCGGACGCCCTCATCCACGCCAGGGTGGCGGATAGTGGTCTGAGAGTGATATCCCTCGGATCCCATATTTCTGCCATCATCGGAGCGCGCCTCTATAGGTTGCGTGAGGTCGTTGGTGATCCCATCCTCAGGGCGGTTGCCTGGTCCCCAAGATCAGAAGTCCTCATTAGCCGCATCTCTCAGTTGGCAGGTCCAATACCACCTGGACAGGCGTGGAGGCAGAGGATAGTGGAGGGACAGCTCACAGGAGGCCTCGAAGTCGTGTCGGACGACCGATCCAGTCGAGCTTGGCTGAAGGAGCGGCCTAGGGGGTGGACGGGTCGCGATTTTGTCAGGGCGGTTCAACTCGGGACTGGCAATCTTGACACCGTCGGTCTGCCTGGAATCCACCGGAGGCTAGGTACTGCAGGGGGTGTCGCCGACGCGTCGAGGCTCTATACCACGTGCTGCAGGCTTGCCCTGTTACGCACGGGCTGCGGATCCGGCGGCACGACGGGATGGCCCGTGAGGTGGCCAACCACTGTCGGAGGAAGTGTTGGGCGGTCGAATGGGAGCCGCATGTGCGGCACCCGGACGGCAGGCTCTATAAGCCCGACCTCGTCATCCATGTCAACGACATCAACACTGTCATCGTTGATGTCCAGGTCAGCTGGGAGACTGCGACGCGTTCCATGGACCAGGTGTGGGAAGACAAAAGGTTGGTGTATGACAATCCACATTTTCGAGAGGCAGCTGGCCGCAGGTGGGTGGGCCGCGAGTTGGCGTCCTTGCCTTTGATCCTGGGGGCACGAGGCTCTTGGCCTCGATGCAACCAGGGGACGGTAGACGCCCTCACCTTGCCCATGCACTTGCGCGTCCGGTGTGTAAACTCCGTCCTCAGGTGGGGGTCATCGTTGCATGGCGCCTTCGTGCGGGCGGTGTGGACATAGCCACGGCGAGTGCCTTCCGTGTTCTCCCCCCGATAACAGCTTGTTTCAGGTTCTCCGTCCCCAAGGTCTCTATCTATGTCTGTTGCAGCAGTCCGTGCCAAATCCGTAAGTTTATTTTCGCTTGTATGCACTTATATTATGCAAGTAAGATTTGTCTAACACCGGCTGATGCATAACTTGTCAGACAGTACGATAAACTTACGATATCATTGTTCATCTTGTGCAATGAACAGGCCGGCATTTACGCTTCAAGCGAAGCCGGTTACAATAGCCAAATGCCTCGTCATCTAATTAGTGACGCGAGTTACGTCACCCACTTTGGTGACACCTTCAGCCTAGAGGCGCCGACCCGGACGCCGACCTGCAGAAACTGCAATGCTGCAGTTTATAGTTTATAAGTAGAGATGAATTTTATAATTGTAGTTAGATTGGTGTTAGCTCGCGATTTGCTTCTTTTCTTATAAAAAATTGTTGAATAAATATTTTTTTAAAACAAACTTCATTTAGTTCAACATTTAACTGGCGCAGTCGGTAGGATTGTGAAGGGCACGTTTTTGTTTGAGTGAATATCAAGCAAAGGAACAAAAATTGTCCCAGTCCCATCCGTTTCAACGGAGAATTCACAATTCGAACAAAGAAATAAAGAAAACGAAGCAGCAAGCCTACACACTGGTTGCGGACAAAAATCGCCAAAACCAAATCTCACAAGTCCTTAGGTATTGAACCAAAATCGTCAACATCAAAGGCAAGTGGAAGAAATCGCGAAGAATAGAAGAAATGCTTTACCCCGTCATCGTGACGTTAATGTAAGTGCTCATTTCCTTTTATTATTCCAATTTCGTTTCTTTTATTTTTAGTGTAAGTGATTAATAATTAAAATTAAGGTCTATCACAAGATTTATATTAATAAAAACAATAATTAATGTCATTAGCAGAAAATAACGACGTAGTTAACAAACTAACTGAAGAAATTAGCAAATTAAGAGTCAATATAGCAGATACCACAGAAAGTAAAGACATGGCCGTCGCACCAAATGCAACTAATTATCAACTCTTAAAGCTTCATGTAGATACCATTCCAAATTATGATGGCAATCCCCATACTCTGGGTATATTTATCGATAACTCACAAAATTTAATAAATACATTTGGAACTGTCAATGACCAAGTTCTAAATAACTATATTTTACGGGCTATTATTGGTAAACTTACAGGCCGAGGTCTTTTATTAATCGGATCTAGAACCGAATTAACAAGTTGGAACGAAGTTAAATCAGCATTAAACCTGAGCTTTGGAGATCAACGTAACATTGACTGTTTAGTGCAAGATCTAATCGCACTGCGTCCCCAAAAAAATTAAACCCCGTACAATTTTGGCATGAGATATCAAGATGCTAGGAGTTTACTTATTTCCAAATTAAATACGCTAATAATAGATAACACAGAAAAAATTATTCGTCGAAACAGTTACGACGACTTAGCTTTAGAAACTTTTATTCGAGGTCTCGTTGGCCAAATTCAAAATAACGTACGTTATTTTGGACACCTCTTCTAGCAACTCTCGTAAAATTCCACCTCAAAAAAATTACACCTCAAACGAACTCTTTACGCAACAAGTCGAAAATAATTTTCCTGAAACTTTAGATAATACCTCTGATTACCAATATTACGATTATTACGAAAATAAACAACCATTTTCAGATTTTAACCATTATGATTAAGACCAAGATCAAAATCAGCACCAATATCATAGAGAAGAAAATTTACATATCAAGACAGAAAATTTTCAAGAAACTCCATTTATAACCGATCAAACGTAATTGAATTAAATTTTTCTAAAGCTAACCTACCTTACATTTTTATTCCCGAATTAAATGCAATTCTTTTAATTGATACCGGCAGTACAAAAAGTTTAATGAACCCTGAACTTGCGTATAAGTTCTATAAATCCTTTATAACGAACGAAAATTTTAATATTCAAACAGCTCATAATATCAGTTATCATAATGAAATAATAGTAATACCGATTTTTAAAATTCTTAATGTCAAAGAAAACCATAAATTTTATCTTTTCAAATTTAGCGAAAAATATGATGGACTAATAGGAGTAAACCTACTCAAGCAACTTAATGCAAACGTAAATGTAAAAACCTTAGAATTATCAACACCAAATTCCATAATTCCCATAATTTATGAACCACAATACGAAAATCATTATAAAACACCACTTTCTGCTAATTATACCCTTATTATACCTCCTAGAACTCAATTAGTAACAAAATTACCAGTTAATCACAAAGAAGGAACAGGCATACTTCCATACACAAAATTTGAAAAAGTCGAAACCCCAGAAACAGTAGTAAATGTTAAAAATTATTTTGCAATCACCACTTTAATAAATCCCAGCGAAAATCCTATCAAATTAACCTTCTCAGAACCGTTGGATATAGAACCATTAAATATTAACGAAGTAAACTTTATAGAGAAAATGGAAACGGACAATGACATGAATGAACAGTCCTATAATTTACAAAAGGCCAATCTAAAAAATTTAAGATTAGAACATTGTAATAAAGAAGAAAATCATGCAATTAGAAAACTCTGTTTCGAATATCGAGATATATTTTATTGCGAAAAAATTCCCCTCACTTTTACAAATCAAATCAAGCATGACATAAAATTAAACGATCAAATTCCTATATACACAAAATCATATCGATACCCTGAAATACATAAAGGCGAAGTAAATTTTCAGATTTCTAAAATGTTAGACTCAAGAATTATCCAAAATTCAAATTCACCTTGGTCTAGCCCAATCTGGATCGTTCCCAAAAAACTAGACGCATCAAACAAACAAAAATGGCGTATAGTAATAGATTATAGAAAACTAAACGAGAAAAGTATAGATGACAAATTTCCATTACCTAACATCAATGACATTCTTGATAAATTAGGCAGAAGTCAATACTTTACCACCTTAGACTTAGCAAACGGATTCCATCAGATAGAAATGAACCCTGAAGATGTTCCTAAAACAGGATTTTTAACAGACACAGGTCATTATGAATTTAGGCGAATGCCTTTCGGTTTAAAAAACGCACCGGCGACCTTTCAACGGGTCATGAATAATATTTTGCGCGGTCTTCAAAACGAGATATGTTCAGTTTATCTTCATGATATCATCATTTTTTCCACTTCATTGCAAGAACATCTAAACAGATTACAACAAGTATTCCAGCGACTCCGAGATTCCAATTTCAAAATTCAACTTGACAAATCTGAATTCTTAAAACACGAAGTAGCATATTTAGGTCATATTATTACACCGGATGGAGTGAAACCAAACCCCGATAAGATAAACGCAATAAAAAATTTCCCTATTCCAAAAACACAAAAAGATATCAAAAGCTTTTTAGGACTATTAGGTTACTACAGACGTTTTATTCGTGATTTTGCAAAAATTACAAAGCCAATGACAAGTTGTTTAAAAAAGAACGCAACTGTGACCCATCACAAAGACTTTCTTGAATATTTTGAAACTTGTAAACAAATTCTTATTAATGATCCAATTCTACAATACCCAGATTTTAAAAAAACATTTATCCTAACAACAGATGCTAGCAATATAGCTTTAGGTGCCGTGCTCTCCCAAGGAGAGATACCCCGCGATAGACCAGTAGCATTTGCTTCAAGAACGCTAAACGAATGTGAGCAAAGATATAGCACAATCGAAAAAGAATTGCTTGCCATCGTTTGGGCATGCAAATATTTTAGACCCTATTTATTTGGAAGAAAATTTAATATATACACGGATCATCAACCTTTAGTTTGGTTATTTAACCTTAAGGAACCCAACTCAAAATTAATTCGTTAGAGGCTTAAACTCGAAGAATTTGACTACAATATTATTTACAAAAAAGGAAAATTAAACACTAATGCAGACGCGTTATCACGAATAACCATCAATGCCTTAGAAAATGAATCAATTATAAATCACCCAGGTGACGTAGATGACGAAATTTTAAAGTTCTTAAGAGACATGTCCAAAAACCCTATTCAAAATCAACCCCAACCCTCTACGAGTAAGACTCAAAATTTACCGGAAATAAATATTTTACAAGACATTCAAATCAAACCTCCTGATACCGAAACAATAAACACTCCCCACTCTTGTAGTAATAACACAATTAACAATGATATCCCAATTTTAGATGAAATCATCAATAATAAGCAAAACCAAATTCTAGTGAAACCAAACGTACACAATCAACTTGAAGTTTTTAGGAAATATTTTCAAAATTTAAAAATTCTCGAAGTAAAAATTCCCAAATTTAACGATCAAATGATTTTAGAATTTTTAAAACATTATACCACATCTGAGAAACATTTTTACTTGTATTTTTACGATGAGACATTATATTCAAGCTTTAACAAAATCTTTATGCAACACATTTACGCTAAAGGATTAAAATTGATAAAATGCACAAAATTAACGAACACCATTCGTGAGAAAGATGAACAATTAATGTTAATCAAACACCAGCACGAAGGAAAATGCAATCACAGAGGAATCCAAGAAACTTTAGAAAAATTAAAACGTAATTACTACTGGCCAAACATGAAAAGCGATATCACCAATTTTATTAATAATTGTACAATTTGTCAAACAGCAAAGTATTCCAGAAAAACACCATATGTTCCCATGATTCTAACAGAAACCCCGACCAAACCTTTTGAAATTCTACACGCCGACACATTTAAATTCGATAATCTTATTTATATTACGATTTTAGACAAATTTTCAAAATTAGGACAAGCTACGGAAATTCGTAGTACCTCAGCGATCGAAGCATGCAATGCTTTGACCGAATTTTTTAGCTACTATGGATTGCCTACCAAAATTGTTATGGATAATGGTAGTGAATTTAATAATGTAGCTATCAAGGAACTTTTGAAATTACACAAGATCGAAATTTATTTCACCACAGCTCTTCATCACGAATCCAACTCTCCAGTCGAGCGATTTCATTCAACCCTTTTAGAACATCTTAGATTACTAAAAAATAGCTACAAAAATACTCCCAAATTAATGAGATACGCCATAATTGCTTATAATTCTTCAATACATGTAAGATAAATGCGTTGCATTCCCCCAGTCCACCTTTAAATTTCCCACACAGAGTGTGGGTCGGTAAGACAGACACCTGACTGGGCAAGTTTGGATAGAGAGACACGTGGAGAGAAGATTTGTAAAAGATAAATCAATAAGTCGTTAACAATGAGAGAATACCGTGGAGAATAAAACATTGAATGTTGTTTCTTTGTTTACAGGTAGGGTTCGGATTAAAGTTTAGAATAAGTTGTAAATATTAGCCATAAGTTGTATATAGGAGGAAAAAAATAGAAAACTTTGTTTACAGAGAAACAATTCAGATTAATTATTCACCACTCCAAAAAGACAAAACGCATTATAAAACAACATTCTTGTTGAAAATTCACGAGGATGGACAAATTACGATTCGATTTTACGATGAGAGGATCTGCGGATGGGAAAACGAACGTGCTGTGCTTAACCTCAATCGGAACACCGGACGGCCGTTCATTCAGCGTTCCGGACGAATATCAACCGACAGCGTTGCACACGGAGTTAGCGAAAACACAGACTTTTGCTAAAATAAGAAACTCGATAAAGAAGAGGCATCAGTCACGAAAGGTTTGGATTTCTCTATCAGCAGAATTAATAACGACATATTTGGACGAGGATGAGAATGTGCAATTCGGAGACTACTTCCTGGAGGAGATCGTGGAGAAAAAACCCACGGCCGCATCCGAGCCGACAGCTTCGGACGGAAAAATGATGGAGTTGTTAGAGAAAATATTGGAAAAAAAAACAAAAAAATCTGAGGTTCAAAACTTTGGGAAAATATCGAAAGACTTCACACTTGAAAAATTTACGGGGAAAAACTCTAACGCTCACCAATAGATTAACGAATTTGAGAAGGAGTGCCGACGTTTTGAGATAACTGAAGATAGAAAAAAAATCGAAATGTTAAGATTCTTTATCGAAAAGCCTGGTGCAGACTGGTACAGCTGCATGGTGATGAAATTCACAGTAGACTCAGAATGCGAAAGATGGAAGAAGAATTTTTGTGAAACCTTTGCGAGTAAAGGATGGTCTCCTATTAGATACGCGCTCACATTTAAGTATCAAACAGGGTCTCTATTAGAATATGCGGTGAAGAAGGAAAAGTTGTTGTTGGAGGTCAGGAAATCGATAGATACAGGAACGTTGATAAACCTAATCGCGGCCGGCCTGCCAAACTTCATAGCTGACAAGATCGACAGAGAGACCTTGGCCGAAACTGAGGATCTTTACAATGATATAGGGAAATGGGAACACCTAGTGTATAAGCAGCAATCTGACAAAAAAAATAAGACCCCCGATACAAAAGAAAAACCAGAAAAAACACCTTGGAAGATTTGTAAAGATAGCAACAAGGGCACACGCTATCACCCTGAATCGTCCTGCTGGTTCAAAGATAACAAAATAAAGATGGTCAATAACGCGACACTAGAAACGGAGCTCAATTGCGACGAGCCAAAAAACTCGTAATCCCATCATTAATCAAACTCAAAGTGTTATTAAACGATACAGTAGAAGCGACGGGAATATATCACTCGGGCTCAAACGTATCATTAATAAATGCGAAGATACTAAATTTAAAAAGCAGCGATAGCACCAGTAGTAAAAAGATTAACTTGAGAACGATTAATGGTGTAAATCAGACTGAAGGTACAATCACAGTAAAAGCGAAGATTCTGGATCTAGAGAAAGAAATAAACGTATTTGTAGTAGACAATACAAATTTCAAGTACGAATTTTTTATCGGACTCGATTGCATACAAAATTTTAATCTAAAACAGAATGAGAAACTACAGATAGAACAAAAAATCCCGGACACCGCCGGTAGAATAAAAGAATCACAGGCGAATTTTCAGATAGGAAGGGAAAAGCCTAAAGTGACAAGTAACGAGGTGAAACAAATAAATTTCAATAAACATTTGGATGTAGACAAGTTAGAAATTTCAATAAATCACTTGGACTGCTACCAAAAATCTGTAATGGAGAACCTTATTGAAAAATACAAAACATTGTTTGCCAAAGACAAATACGATATTGGCACAGTAAAAGATTATGAGGCAAGAATCGACCTGATAATGGATAAGTACTGTAGCAAAAGACCGTACAGATGTACAATAGAGGACAAAAAAGAAATAGAACAACAAATTTCGGAGTTATTAAAAAGAAATTTGATAGAGGAATCGTATAGCCCTTTCGCTGCTCCGGTAACACTGGCATACAAGAGAGACAAAAATAGGAGGTCGAGATTGTGCATAGACTTCAGGGATTTGAATAAAATTATAATTCCCCAGACACAACCATTTCCACTGATCGAGGATTTGGTAACAAAAACGAGAAATTGCAAATATTTTTCAAAACTTGATATCAACTCAGCATTTTGGTCGATCCCACTACGGGTTGAGGATAGAACAAAAACAGGGTTTATGTCCCTGGGAAATGTCCCTCTTGAGTTCAAGAGGGACATTTCCAGTGGACATGTTTACCGTTCGGGTTAAAAACATCGCCAGCTATTTTTCAAAGAATACTGAGCAACATTATCAGGAAACATAATCTCTCAGATTTCACAGTGAATTATATAGACGATATCTTGGTATTTTCGGAATCATTTGAAGAACACGTTGAGTAAATATCGCAATTGCTCGAAGCTATAAAGAAAGAAGGATTCAGGTTAAAAGTTTCAAAATGCACGTTTGCAGAAGAGTCGGTCACATTATAAAAGATAATTCTATTGCCCCAATTAAAGATAATCTGATTGCGATACGGGACTTCCCGGTGCCGGAGACACGGAAGAACATCCGTCAATTTCTGGGGAAAATTAATTTCTACAATGAATACGTGCCCAATATTTCGATTATTCTAGATCCGCTACAGAATCTTTTAAGGAAAGGACAAAAATTCATTTGGTCCGAAGATTGTCAAGTAGCATTTGAAAAAACTAAACACTATCTTTGTACTCAACCTGTTCTCGCCATATTTGACCCGGATTTACCGATACACATTTATACGGACGCGAGCTTAAAAGGGGTAGGAGCGGTACTGAAACAACTGCCACCAGCGGATGAAATGGGAAAAGAAATAGAAAAACCGGTAGCGTACTTTTCGAAGAAACTGAATGATTCCCAAAAGAAGAAAAAGGCAATATACCTGGAATGTCTAGGGATTAAAGAAGCAGTAAAATATTGGCAACACTGGCTCAAGGGAAGATCGTTTAAAGTTTTTTCAGATCACAAGCCGTTGGAGAGGTTGAACATAAAGGCAAGAACGGATGAAGAATTAGGGGACCTAACATACTACTTATCGCAATATGATATGGAGATAATATACCATCCAGGGAAAAATAATTTGGAAGCGGACTGCCTAAGTAGAAATCCAGTGCTGGACGCACATCGAAATGAAGAGGAGGTTTTGAAAGTTGTAAATTTAATAACAATCGAAGAAATCCTTAAAGATCAGGAACAAAATGAAGATTTATTTCCGAACGATCAGACTAGACGTAAAAAATGAGATATACTATAAGAGGAGTAGAAAAAAAGAGAAAATTATATTATCGGAAAGCTTTAGTAAAGAATTGATAAAAAAAAACACACCGCGACTTCGGCCACATAGGTATAAAACAACTACAGAACAAGATCACACGCCACTATGTAGCTAAGAACCTGAATGCGAATATAAAGGAGATATGTAGATGCTGTGAGATTTGTATAAAAAATAAGTCGAGAGGGCAGAAAAAAATCGGTCTTATGTCTCAATTAGGCCCGGCAAACCGTCCGTTTGAAATAGTCTCGATCGACACGATCGGAGGCTTTGGTGGCTCACGATCCATAAGGAAATATCTACACTTATTAGTGGATCATTTTACAAGATTCGGATACATTTTGACGTCAAAAACGCAAGACTGCTCCACAGGGTTCTCCATCAATACATCAAAGACAAAATAAGCCTCTCAGACCACCAGAGAGGTTTTGTCGATGTCGATGGGACCCTGGGGAACGCGCTGATACTAGACACATATATCAGAGATCGAACGACCAAAGGGAAGCCATACAATGTCATCTCCCTAGACGTAAAGAAGGCATTCGACACGGTATCGCACGGGTCCATTCGGAGGGCTCTTGAGCGCTTCGGAATGTGTCCGCCCCTGCTACGATATATTATGAGTACCTTTCAGGCAGAGACAACCATCCGTTCAGGCACCAAGGAAACACGGCCTTTGGGGATACGGAGGGGAGTTCGGCAGGGTGACCCGCTCAGTCCGTTGCTGTTTAACATGGTAATGGACGAGCTTTTGAACGACCTGGATTCCGGATACTTGGGAGGCTCGCTACCCGGCGGGACGCGCTGTGCTGCGATGGCCTTCGCCGACGACCTAATTCTCCTATCCGACGACGACCGGTCGGTGCCCCTCATGCTGGCGAAAACCTCAAGTTTTCTAGAGCATAGAGGGATGGTGGTGAATCCGGCGAAGTGTCGCGCGCTGGCGAGCGGCTCAGTCGGTGGGCCCACAGTGGCGAGAACTGGCTTCTCTTATAACATCGGTGGAAGCCCAATCCTGATGGTGCTGGTAATGAATTCATTTCGTTACTTAGGTCACGAATTCGGACACAAGGGCGCCGAGAAGCCAAGTCTCTACAACCTTCCACTGTGGCTGGACCAAGTCCGTAAAGCAGCGCTCAAACCGGACCAGAAGCTTCAACTCTTGAAGCAATTTGTCATCCCCCGACTCCTGTATGGTCTCCAGAACCCCAAGATCTCAGGCAAATCGCTGAGGGAGCCTGACAGGCTGATCCGGAAATTTACAAAGACGAACCTACATCTAAACGTCCACACTCCGGATGCCCTAATCCAATCTCGGGTGGCTGACGGCGGACTGGGTGTGATGGAATTGAGAAAATCAATTCCAAGAATATTTCTCGGGCGCCTTGTTGGTTTTCTTGAAAGACCAACCAGCGTAGTGTTGTCCGCGGTGCTCCAGTCAGACCCTGTTCGCCATCTTATGGGTCGACTGCACAGTTTGGCGGGAGAGGTCCCCGATGCGGCGTTCTGGAGGGAGCGGGTCTCGACCCAAGTTCTTTCCAGGGGCCTGCAGCAAGCTGCAGGTGACCCATCGAGCCGCAGGTGGATAAACGACAAACCCACCGGGTGGTCGGGTAGGGACTATGTGCGGGCTGTACAGCTTCGCACGGCGAACCTCCCGACCCGAGCAATACCATCTGCTCCGGCCGATCAGCGATCGTGCCGCGGAGGATGTGGAGTGGACGAGAATCTCTCCCATGTGTTGCAGACCTGTCCGGTGACGCATAGGGAGAGGATCGGCCGCCACAATGAAATTGTCGGCAAACTCGAACGCCACTGTGTGAGCAAACGATGGAAAGTTGAGAACGAGCCGCATGTCCGCCATAGCAGCGGCCGTCTCTTCAAGCCTGACCTGGCAGTCCACATGCCAGGCAATAACACCACGGTGATTTCTGACGTGCAGGTGGCTTGGGACGCGGCCGATCTTTCGGTGCCGTACGTTCGAAAGCGCGCAAAGTATAACATCCCCGAATTTCGGGAAGCTGCTGCCAAGAGGTGGCATGGTAGGGAACTGATATTCGCCCCTATCATCGTGGGCGCCCGCGGCATATGGCCGCGGATTAATAATGACCAATCATCAATCCTCCAGGTCCCGCCTCAAGTGCGAAGCAGCTGCGTGCATACGGCGCTGAAATGGGGTGCTTCGATTCACATGGCTTTCTCGAAGGCCGTGTGGTCGAGGATGGGACACCCGCGCAACGGGGCTCTGCCCGGTGACCCAAGGTGCGTGCCAAGGGTGTCTGGCGTCACAGAGAGGTGACGAACGAGCTGCTCTGGCACAAGTCAATAGGGCGCTACGGTACAAACAACATCCGTGCCGAGTATAGACAACTAAGCCTCCGGGCTCACGCTACCCATGGTGGTAGCTCATCCTTAGCCGTCGTCGAGAGCGGTCGTGCAAATTTGCGTGGTGTTCTGGAGTGTTTATTTTGTGTCTTGAGTGAGGTCGTTTCCGTCCAACTGGCTTCGGAGTGGTACTGGTCGATGCCGCTTTTCCTGGTGATTCGTTAGGTGCTACTCGAGAGGTTGAGTCTCGTGGGGTTTGGGTGTTTCGCCCTGCTAAAGGATTTAATTCACGGCGCCGGCAATTAATTTTGTCGTTTCGGGGATTTATGTGTACGTGCGGTTGTTTCGTGGGTGGCCGAATTTGGTATGAAAGTGTGCGCCCGAGTGAGGGCTTTCGAATAAGACCGGTCTCGCCTTCCTCAGGTAAGGGGTTGAAGCGCAAACCCTATTTTGGTGGCCGTTATCAGAGCTGAAAAAGCGTGTTTTTCCTTGGAGATAGTACTTATCGGCTTTTTAACTCCTTTTTACACCGATAACAGCTAAAGCGGTCTTCACGCGCGATCTGTTATCCGGGGCCTGCTTCACGCCTCCTTCGCTTGGCCGCTGCCACCATTTCTGCATTTCTGCCCGCTGCCACCACTTCGGCTACTGCCTATATCGGGGCCCCGTGCCGTCGCTCCACCCTCCACCCTCCGCTACCCCTAGCGACCCTCCCCCCTCCACTTTTTTTTGCTTTTTCGATTTTTTGCACTTTTGTGTGTTTGCATTTTGCTAATCAGCCAATTTTGGCTTTTGCCGGCTCATTTCAGTCGCAAATTAGCTGTTTACCTAAGTTTTTTTTCCTCCACGCCAGACTCACGCTTTCGCTTTTCGCTCTTGCTCTGCTTTTTGTTTTTTTTTTGTTTTTGTGTCGCCGCCGCTGCTTTCGAGGCTGCGCCTCGGCCTGTTGGCTGCCCGGGGTGGGTAACTTAGTATCCTAGTGGAGGTCACTGGGACCTCTGCCTTTTTCTGCCCCGGGAGAGTTTCTTTGGGCGGTGGGAGAGTTGGTGTGCGGTGTTGTGGCGTCCTGTGTGTTTTTGTGTGCCTCTAGGGGCTTTTACCCTTTTACCACCTAGGGTGGTGTTTTACTGCGAGTGCGTGTCAACCGCGCCGCCCCCTCGCCTATTCTCTTTGGCTGCGCGTTACGGTCGTTTCTGTTTTCTTGGCTCGTTTAAATACCTGGGGCATAGAATTGGCGTCACCGGATTTCAGAGGCCTTCGCTCCGCACGTTATGCGATAGGCTTGTTCGGTTGCAGCAGTCTCCCCTGAAGCCGGACCAAAAGTTGAACATCCTCAAGATCTACTTAGTGCCCAGACTCTTGTACGGCCTGCAATATCCGGTCAACCCGTGGGGAGTTGCCTACAAGTTAGCTGCCGAAAAGTTTCATCAAAACGACGTCCTTGCTTCTTTTGCTTTTACTGATGATAGTGGTACATTACAGCACACCACGGATGCCCTCCAGTCCGTGAAACATCTGCTTCATTCCCTCCTTCCAGACGACAACCCTGCGATCAACAATCCTGCCCAAAAGATCTTGCATGGCAATTTCCGATCCATCCATTCTTCTCCGGGCTACGCAGAGGATGATATAGCTGAAGAAGAACTCAACCACATCGTTTTTAACATGAAAAACAAAAAGGCCCCGGGACTCGATCGTTTAAAGGGTAAACTCATCAAATCCATGCACCCTATTGTGAAGCCTTTCCTTGTGAAACTGATGTCGTATGGTTTGAGATTGCGCTATTTCCCTCGTGCATGGAAGGAGGGCAATCTCAAAATTCTACTTAAGGACCCTCAAGCCTCCACCGCTCTTCTGAAGAATTACCGCCCGATAACCCTTCTCGCTGAGTATGGGAAGGTTCTGGAGAAGATCATCCGGAATCAGTTGTTGAAGCTGCAGGACCCCTTCCACTCTCCTAAGCAGTACGGCTTTGTGCAGGGCAAGTCCACAACAGATGCTCTTCTCCGATTTAAGGACCTAGCTAGTAACTCTGGCTGTAAATATGTTGTGGCAATATTTGCAGACATATCTGGCGCTTTCGACAATCTGTGGTGGCCCGGACTCATCCAGTGCCTCAGATACAAACGTGTCCCAGACCGTTTGATTTCTACCATCGCCAGCTATTTGACCGACAGAAACGTAATTCTTTGTTCGAAAACTACTCACTCAAAAAAAAACTCTTACCAAAGGCTGTCCCCAAGGATCCGTCCTGGGGCCGACGTTGTGGAATTGCGTCATGGACTCCTCCCTCTGCGAAGAACTTCCTGAAGGCTGCGACGCAATAGCTTATGCGGATGACCTGACTTTCGTAGTCAGATCCAATTCGAGGGCCGATCTAAGGAACAAGGTCAAGTCCTGTCTCGACCAACTGACAGCCTGGGCCTCGGGGCACAAACTGGAGGTTTCCAAAACTAAAACTAAATACATGGTGGTCTGTTCTCCTGCTAGGGTCCACCACAGGGACCTTAGATTTAAGGCATACGGTTCTTTCATTGAACGGGTCACGACAATAAAATATCTGGGGGTAGTCATTGACCCAAAATTTGTTTTTGAGTCACATGCCAACTATGTGTGTGGCAGGGCACGTAGTTTGATGATTGCCCTCAGAAAGAAGTGCCATGTATCTTGGAGCGTAAACATCACGGACTCCCTCCACGTGATCTACAAGGCAGCAATAGTCCCTATTCTGAGCTACGCGGCAGGAAATTTGGCAACATAGGCTACCTATATCACGGTTTTTGTTGTAGGACCTTCATAAGGGGCTATTGTTCCTTATCAAGAGATGCTGCAGCCGTTATCGCTGGAATCCCTCCAGTCGATTTGGAAATTCAAAGAAGGACCGCCATGCGCCTACTGCGAATGCACCCTTCCGCCACTTTCGATGGATGCCTGATCCACAAGGACGATTTTCCCTCCAGGGCACATGCGGGTGAATACCTCCGTCTGAAGATCCTAGACATCTGGCAGGCACGATGGAATCAATCCAACAAGGGAAGAGTGACCTACCAATTTTTCCCACAAGTATCGGAGCACGAAAGTACCCAACACACTTTTATCAGGACGCAGCTGCTCTCCGCTCACGGAAATTTTGGTATCCACCTCTACCGGATTGGAAAAGCGGAGAACCCCCATTGCCACAGCTGCCCCCTTACCACTGATGACCCCCTCCACCGCCTTTATGATTGTCCGCTTTTCGACGATGATCGTCGAATGTTGGCGCAGTCAATACCGGCTTGGCCTCTTCCGCCAGCAGACATCCCGGAACTTCCTGCCTGGGATATCCTCGGCAGGTTTACGGCGGACCTAGATTTAGACGTCTAAATGCTTTCCCGCCAAGCATCTACAGACCTGCAGTTTTTCAAATGTGCATTTTCAGGCAGTGCCTTCGCCATTTTAGCATTACCAGTTTTGTGTTTTGCCTCATTGTGTGTGTTCGCTTTTCCTGGTGTAAGTGCGCTTGACAAGGACTGCCATTTTCTCTGAATCTATTAAAACAATAAGTTATTATTTCTAGTGATAGGTAGTAGACCTTAGTATCCTGTATTTACTCTTACACATTATGTTATATTTTAGTTTATTTCCTTACTCTTAAGTTAGATTAAGTAAATAGGCTATGTTTTTCTCTATGCACAATACTGTTATCCCCTTTTCTGTGGGGACCATATTTTTCCTCGATTTTTCTGTGCACCCAATATGGTGCTTTTCTACTGAATTATTAAACGCGCTTCTGGCGCCATTTTTTTTTTTTTTTTTTAAATATCCGAAAGTGACCGGCGTTCTTCTGCGGGAGGCCGACAGAATAATTCGCCGATTTGTCAAAAAGAGTGTTCACCTTAACATCCACACTCCGGACGCCCTCATCCACGCCAGGGTGGCGGATAGTGGTCTGAGAGTGATATCCCTCGGATCCCATATTTCTGCCATCATCGGAGCGCGCCTCTATAGGTTGCGTGAGGTCGTTGGTGATCCCATCCTCAGGGCGGTTGCCTGGTCCCCAAGATCAGAAGTCCTCATTAGCCGCATCTCTCAGTTGGCAGGTCCAATACCACCTGGACAGGCGTGGAGGCAGAGGATAGTGGAGGGACAGCTCACAGGAGGCCTCGAAGTCGTGTCGGACGACCGATCCAGTCGAGCTTGGCTGAAGGAGCGGCCTAGGGGGTGGACGGGTCGCGATTTTGTCAGGGCGGTTCAACTCGGGACTGGCAATCTTGACACCGTCGGTCTGCCTGGAATCCACCGGAGGCTAGGTACTGCAGGGGGTGTCGCCGACGCGTCGAGGCTCTATACCACGTGCTGCAGGCTTGCCCTGTTACGCACGGGCTGCGGATCCGGCGGCACGACGGGATGGCCCGTGAGGTGGCCAACCACTGTCGGAGGAAGTGTTGGGCGGTCGAATGGGAGCCGCATGTGCGGCACCCGGACGGCAGGCTCTATAAGCCCGACCTCGTCATCCATGTCAACGACATCAACACTGTCATCGTTGATGTCCAGGTCAGCTGGGAGACTGCGACGCGTTCCATGGACCAGGTGTGGGAAGACAAAAGGTTGGTGTATGACAATCCACATTTTCGAGAGGCAGCTGGCCGCAGGTGGGTGGGCCGCGAGTTGGCGTCCTTGCCTTTGATCCTGGGGGCACGAGGCTCTTGGCCTCGATGCAACCAGGGGACGGTAGACGCCCTCACCTTGCCCATGCACTTGCGCGTCCGGTGTGTAAACTCCGTCCTCAGGTGGGGGTCATCGTTGCATGGCGCCTTCGTGCGGGCGGTGTGGACATAGCCACGGCGAGTGCCTTCCGTGTTCTCCCCCCGATAACAGCTTGTTTCAGGTTCTCCGTCCCCAAGGTCTCTATCTATGTCTGTTGCAGCAGTCCGTGCCAAATCCGTAAGTTTATTTTCGCTTGTATGCACTTATATTATGCAAGTAAGATTTGTCTAACACCGGCTGATGCATAACTTGTCAGACAGTACGATAAACTTACGATATCATTGTTCATCTTGTGCAATGAACAGGCCGGCATTTACGCTTCAAGCGAAGCCGGTTACAATAGCCAAATGCCTCGTCATCTAATTAGTGACGCGAGTTACGTCACCCACTTTGGTGACACCTTCAGCCTAGAGGCGCCGACCCGGACGCCGACCTGCAGAAACTGCAATGCTGCAGTTTATAGTTTATAAGTAGAGATGAATTTTATAATTGTAGTTAGATTGGTGTTAGCTCGCGATTTGCTTCTTTTCTTATAAAAAATTGTTGAATAAATATTTTTTTAAAACAAACTTCATTTAGTTCAACATTTAACTGGCGCAGTCGGTAGGATTGTGAAGGGCACGTTTTTGTTTGAGTGAATATCAAGCAAAGGAACAAAAATTGTCCCAGTCCCATCCGTTTCAACGGAGAATTCACAATTCGAACAAAGAAATAAAGAAAACGAAGCAGCAAGCCTACACACTGGTTGCGGACAAAAATCGCCAAAACCAAATCTCACAAGTCCTTAGGTATTGAACCAAAATCGTCAACATCAAAGGCAAGTGGAAGAAATCGCGAAGAATAGAAGAAATGCTTTACCCCGTCATCGTGACGTTAATGTAAGTGCTCATTTCCTTTTATTATTCCAATTTCGTTTCTTTTATTTTTAGTGTAAGTGATTAATAATTAAAATTAAGGTCTATCACAAGATTTATATTAATAAAAACAATAATTAATGTCATTAGCAGAAAATAACGACGTAGTTAACAAACTAACTGAAGAAATTAGCAAATTAAGAGTCAATATAGCAGATACCACAGAAAGTAAAGACATGGCCGTCGCACCAAATGCAACTAATTATCAACTCTTAAAGCTTCATGTAGATACCATTCCAAATTATGATGGCAATCCCCATACTCTGGGTATATTTATCGATAACTCACAAAATTTAATAAATACATTTGGAACTGTCAATGACCAAGTTCTAAATAACTATATTTTACGGGCTATTATTGGTAAACTTACAGGCCGAGGTCTTTTATTAATCGGATCTAGAACCGAATTAACAAGTTGGAACGAAGTTAAATCAGCATTAAACCTGAGCTTTGGAGATCAACGTAACATTGACTGTTTAGTGCAAGATCTAATCGCACTGCGTCCCCAAAAAAATTAAACCCCGTACAATTTTGGCATGAGATATCAAGATGCTAGGAGTTTACTTATTTCCAAATTAAATACGCTAATAATAGATAACACAGAAAAAATTATTCGTCGAAACAGTTACGACGACTTAGCTTTAGAAACTTTTATTCGAGGTCTCGTTGGCCAAATTCAAAATAACGTACGTTATTTTGGACACCTCTTCTAGCAACTCTCGTAAAATTCCACCTCAAAAAAATTACACCTCAAACGAACTCTTTACGCAACAAGTCGAAAATAATTTTCCTGAAACTTTAGATAATACCTCTGATTACCAATATTACGATTATTACGAAAATAAACAACCATTTTCAGATTTTAACCATTATGATTAAGACCAAGATCAAAATCAGCACCAATATCATAGAGAAGAAAATTTACATATCAAGACAGAAAATTTTCAAGAAACTCCATTTATAACCGATCAAACGTAATTGAATTAAATTTTTCTAAAGCTAACCTACCTTACATTTTTATTCCCGAATTAAATGCAATTCTTTTAATTGATACCGGCAGTACAAAAAGTTTAATGAACCCTGAACTTGCGTATAAGTTCTATAAATCCTTTATAACGAACGAAAATTTTAATATTCAAACAGCTCATAATATCAGTTATCATAATGAAATAATAGTAATACCGATTTTTAAAATTCTTAATGTCAAAGAAAACCATAAATTTTATCTTTTCAAATTTAGCGAAAAATATGATGGACTAATAGGAGTAAACCTACTCAAGCAACTTAATGCAAACGTAAATGTAAAAACCTTAGAATTATCAACACCAAATTCCATAATTCCCATAATTTATGAACCACAATACGAAAATCATTATAAAACACCACTTTCTGCTAATTATACCCTTATTATACCTCCTAGAACTCAATTAGTAACAAAATTACCAGTTAATCACAAAGAAGGAACAGGCATACTTCCATACACAAAATTTGAAAAAGTCGAAACCCCAGAAACAGTAGTAAATGTTAAAAATTATTTTGCAATCACCACTTTAATAAATCCCAGCGAAAATCCTATCAAATTAACCTTCTCAGAACCGTTGGATATAGAACCATTAAATATTAACGAAGTAAACTTTATAGAGAAAATGGAAACGGACAATGACATGAATGAACAGTCCTATAATTTACAAAAGGCCAATCTAAAAAATTTAAGATTAGAACATTGTAATAAAGAAGAAAATCATGCAATTAGAAAACTCTGTTTCGAATATCGAGATATATTTTATTGCGAAAAAATTCCCCTCACTTTTACAAATCAAATCAAGCATGACATAAAATTAAACGATCAAATTCCTATATACACAAAATCATATCGATACCCTGAAATACATAAAGGCGAAGTAAATTTTCAGATTTCTAAAATGTTAGACTCAAGAATTATCCAAAATTCAAATTCACCTTGGTCTAGCCCAATCTGGATCGTTCCCAAAAAACTAGACGCATCAAACAAACAAAAATGGCGTATAGTAATAGATTATAGAAAACTAAACGAGAAAAGTATAGATGACAAATTTCCATTACCTAACATCAATGACATTCTTGATAAATTAGGCAGAAGTCAATACTTTACCACCTTAGACTTAGCAAACGGATTCCATCAGATAGAAATGAACCCTGAAGATGTTCCTAAAACAGGATTTTTAACAGACACAGGTCATTATGAATTTAGGCGAATGCCTTTCGGTTTAAAAAACGCACCGGCGACCTTTCAACGGGTCATGAATAATATTTTGCGCGGTCTTCAAAACGAGATATGTTCAGTTTATCTTCATGATATCATCATTTTTTCCACTTCATTGCAAGAACATCTAAACAGATTACAACAAGTATTCCAGCGACTCCGAGATTCCAATTTCAAAATTCAACTTGACAAATCTGAATTCTTAAAACACGAAGTAGCATATTTAGGTCATATTATTACACCGGATGGAGTGAAACCAAACCCCGATAAGATAAACGCAATAAAAAATTTCCCTATTCCAAAAACACAAAAAGATATCAAAAGCTTTTTAGGACTATTAGGTTACTACAGACGTTTTATTCGTGATTTTGCAAAAATTACAAAGCCAATGACAAGTTGTTTAAAAAAGAACGCAACTGTGACCCATCACAAAGACTTTCTTGAATATTTTGAAACTTGTAAACAAATTCTTATTAATGATCCAATTCTACAATACCCAGATTTTAAAAAAACATTTATCCTAACAACAGATGCTAGCAATATAGCTTTAGGTGCCGTGCTCTCCCAAGGAGAGATACCCCGCGATAGACCAGTAGCATTTGCTTCAAGAACGCTAAACGAATGTGAGCAAAGATATAGCACAATCGAAAAATAATTGCTTGCCATCGTTTGGGCATGCAAATATTTTAGACCCTATTTATTTGGAAGAAAATTTAATATATACACGGATCATCAACCTTTAGTTTGGTTATTTAACCTTAAGGAACCCAACTCAAAATTAATTCGTTAGAGGCTTAAACTCGAAGAATTTGACTACAATATTATTTACAAAAAAGGAAAATTAAACACTAATGCAGACGCGTTATCACGAATAACCATCAATGCCTTAGAAAATGAATCAATTATAAATCACCCAGGTGACGTAGATGACGAAATTTTAAAGTTCTTAAGAGACATGTCCAAAAACCCTATTCAAAATCAACCCCAACCCTCTACGAGTAAGACTCAAAATTTACCGGAAATAAATATTTTACAAGACATTCAAATCAAACCTCCTGATACCGAAACAATAAACACTCCCCACTCTTGTAGTAATAACACAATTAACAATGATATCCCAATTTTAGATGAAATCATCAATAATAAGCAAAACCAAATTCTAGTGAAACCAAACGTACACAATCAACTTGAAGTTTTTAGGAAATATTTTCAAAATTTAAAAATTCTCGAAGTAAAAATTCCCAAATTTAACGATCAAATGATTTTAGAATTTTTAAAACATTATACCACATCTGAGAAACATTTTTACTTGTATTTTTACGATGAGACATTATATTCAAGCTTTAACAAAATCTTTATGCAACACATTTACGCTAAAGGATTAAAATTGATAAAATGCACAAAATTAACGAACACCATTCGTGAGAAAGATGAACAATTAATGTTAATCAAACACCAGCACGAAGGAAAATGCAATCACAGAGGAATCCAAGAAACTTTAGAAAAATTAAAACGTAATTACTACTGGCCAAACATGAAAAGCGATATCACCAATTTTATTAATAATTGTACAATTTGTCAAACAGCAAAGTATTCCAGAAAAACACCATATGTTCCCATGATTCTAACAGAAACCCCGACCAAACCTTTTGAAATTCTACACGCCGACACATTTAAATTCGATAATCTTATTTATATTACGATTTTAGACAAATTTTCAAAATTAGGACAAGCTACGGAAATTCGTAGTACCTCAGCGATCGAAGCATGCAATGCTTTGACCGAATTTTTTAGCTACTATGGATTGCCTACCAAAATTGTTATGGATAATGGTAGTGAATTTAATAATGTAGCTATCAAGGAACTTTTGAAATTACACAAGATCGAAATTTATTTCACCACAGCTCTTCATCACGAATCCAACTCTCCAGTCGAGCGATTTCATTCAACCCTTTTAGAACATCTTAGATTACTAAAAAATAGCTACAAAAATACTCCCAAATTAATGAGATACGCCATAATTGCTTATAATTCTTCAATACATGTAAGATAAATGCGTTGCATTCCCCCAGTCCACCTTTAAATTTCCCACACAGAGTGTGGGTCGGTAAGACAGACACCTGACTGGGCAAGTTTGGATAGAGAGACACGTGGAGAGAAGATTTGTAAAAGATAAATCAATAAGTCGTTAACAATGAGAGAATACCGTGGAGAATAAAACATTGAATGTTGTTTCTTTGTTTACAGGTAGGGTTCGGATTAAAGTTTAGAATAAGTTGTAAATATTAGCCATAAGTTGTATATAGGAGGAAAAAAATAGAAAACTTTGTTTACAGAGAAACAATTCAGATTAATTATTCACCACTCCAAAAAGACAAAACGCATTATAAAACAACATTCTTGTTGAAAATTCACGAGGATGGACAAATTACGATTCGATTTTACGATGAGAGGATCTGCGGATGGGAAAACGAACGTGCTGTGCTTAACCTCAATCGGAACACCGGACGGCCGTTCATTCAGCGTTCCGGACGAATATCAACCGACAGCGTTGCACACGGAGTTAGCGAAAACACAGACTTTTGCTAAAATAAGAAACTCGATAAAGAAGAGGCATCAGTCACGAAAGGTTTGGATTTCTCTATCAGCAGAATTAATAACGACATATTTGGACGAGGATGAGAATGTGCAATTCGGAGACTACTTCCTGGAGGAGATCGTGGAGAAAAAACCCACGGCCGCATCCGAGCCGACAGCTTCGGACGGAAAAATGATGGAGTTGTTAGAGAAAATATTGGAAAAAAAAACAAAAAAATCTGAGGTTCAAAACTTTGGGAAAATATCGAAAGACTTCACACTTGAAAAATTTACGGGGAAAAACTCTAACGCTCACCAATAGATTAACGAATTTGAGAAGGAGTGCCGACGTTTTGAGATAACTGAAGATAGAAAAAAAATCGAAATGTTAAGATTCTTTATCGAAAAGCCTGGTGCAGACTGGTACAGCTGCATGGTGATGAAATTCACAGTAGACTCAGAATGCGAAAGATGGAAGAAGAATTTTTGTGAAACCTTTGCGAGTAAAGGATGGTCTCCTATTAGATACGCGCTCACATTTAAGTATCAAACAGGGTCTCTATTAGAATATGCGGTGAAGAAGGAAAAGTTGTTGTTGGAGGTCAGGAAATCGATAGATACAGGAACGTTGATAAACCTAATCGCGGCCGGCCTGCCAAACTTCATAGCTGACAAGATCGACAGAGAGACCTTGGCCGAAACTGAGGATCTTTACAATGATATAGGGAAATGGGAACACCTAGTGTATAAGCAGTAATCTGACAAAAAAAATAAGACCCCCGATACAAAAGAAAAACCAGAAAAAACACCTTGGAAGATTTGTAAAGATAGCAACAAGGGCACACGCTATCACCCTGAATCGTCCTGCTGGTTCAAAGATAACAAAATAAAGATGGTCAATAACGCGACACTAGAAACGGAGCTCAATTGCGACGAGCCAAAAAACTCGTAATCCCATCATTAATCAAACTCAAAGTGTTATTAAACGATACAGTAGAAGCGACGGGAATATATCACTCGGGCTCAAACGTATCATTAATAAATGCGAAGATACTAAATTTAAAAAGCAGCGATAGCACCAGTAGTAAAAAGATTAACTTGAGAACGATTAATGGTGTAAATCAGACTGAAGGTACAATCACAGTAAAAGCGAAGATTCTGGATCTAGAGAAAGAAATAAACGTATTTGTAGTAGACAATACAAATTTCAAGTACGAATTTTTTATCGGACTCGATTGCATACAAAATTTTAATCTAAAACAGAATGAGAAACTACAGATAGAACAAAAAATCCCGGACACCGCCGGTAGAATAAAAGAATCACAGGCGAATTTTCAGATAGGAAGGGAAAAGCCTAAAGTGACAAGTAACGAGGTGAAACAAATAAATTTCAATAAACATTTGGATGTAGACAAGTTAGAAATTTCAATAAATCACTTGGACTGCTACCAAAAATCTGTAATGGAGAACCTTATTGAAAAATACAAAACATTGTTTGCCAAAGACAAATACGATATTGGCACAGTAAAAGATTATGAGGCAAGAATCGACCTGATAATGGATAAGTACTGTAGCAAAAGACCGTACAGATGTACAATAGAGGACAAAAAAGAAATAGAACAACAAATTTCGGAGTTATTAAAAAGAAATTTGATAGAGGAATCGTATAGCCCTTTCGCTGCTCCGGTAACACTGGCATACAAGAGAGACAAAAATAGGAGGTCGAGATTGTGCATAGACTTCAGGGATTTGAATAAAATTATAATTCCCCAGACACAACCATTTCCACTGATCGAGGATTTGGTAACAAAAACGAGAAATTGCAAATATTTTTCAAAACTTGATATCAACTCAGCATTTTGGTCGATCCCACTACGGGTTGAGGATAGAACAAAAACAGGGTTTATGTCCCTGGGAAATGTCCCTCTTGAGTTCAAGAGGGACATTTCCAGTGGACATGTTTACCGTTCGGGTTAAAAACATCGCCAGCTATTTTTCAAAGAATACTGAGCAACATTATCAGGAAACATAATCTCTCAGATTTCACAGTGAATTATATAGACGATATCTTGGTATTTTCGGAATCATTTGAAGAACACGTTGAGTAAATATCGCAATTGCTCGAAGCTATAAAGAAAGAAGGATTCAGGTTAAAAGTTTCAAAATGCACGTTTGCAGAAGAGTCGGTCACATTATAAAAGATAATTCTATTGCCCCAATTAAAGATAATCTGATTGCGATACGGGACTTCCCGGTGCCGGAGACACGGAAGAACATCCGTCAATTTCTGGGGAAAATTAATTTCTACAATGAATACGTGCCCAATATTTCGATTATTCTAGATCCGCTACAGAATCTTTTAAGGAAAGGACAAAAATTCATTTGGTCCGAAGATTGTCAAGTAGCATTTGAAAAAACTAAACACTATCTTTGTACTCAACCTGTTCTCGCCATATTTGACCCGGATTTACCGATACACATTTATACGGACGCGAGCTTAAAAGGGGTAGGAGCGGTACTGAAACAACTGCCACCAGCGGATGAAATGGGAAAAGAAATAGAAAAACCGGTAGCGTACTTTTCGAAGAAACTGAATGATTCCCAAAAGAAGAAAAAGGCAATATACCTGGAATGTCTAGGGATTAAAGAAGCAGTAAAATATTGGCAACACTGGCTCAAGGGAAGATCGTTTAAAGTTTTTTCAGATCACAAGCCGTTGGAGAGGTTGAACATAAAGGCAAGAACGGATGAAGAATTAGGGGACCTAACATACTACTTATCGCAATATGATATGGAGATAATATACCATCCAGGGAAAAATAATTTGGAAGCGGACTGCCTAAGTAGAAATCCAGTGCTGGACGCACATCGAAATGAAGAGGAGGTTTTGAAAGTTGTAAATTTAATAACAATCGAAGAAATCCTTAAAGATCAGGAACAAAATGAAGATTTATTTCCGAACGATCAGACTAGACGTAAAAAATGAGATATACTATAAGAGGAGTAGAAAAAAAGAGAAAATTATATTATCGGAAAGCTTTAGTAAAGAATTGATAAAAAAAAACACACCGCGACTTCGGCCACATAGGTATAAAACAACTACAGAACAAGATCACACGCCACTATGTAGCTAAGAACCTGAATGCGAATATAAAGGAGATATGTAGATGCTGTGAGATTTGTATAAAAAATAAGTCGAGAGGGCAGAAAAAAATCGGTCTTATGTCTCAATTAGGCCCGGCAAACCGTCCGTTTGAAATAGTCTCGATCGACACGATCGGAGGCTTTGGTGGCTCACGATCCATAAGGAAATATCTACACTTATTAGTGGATCATTTTACAAGATTCGGATACATTTTGACGTCGAAAACGCAAAACTCGAGCCATTTCATAAAACTAACTCAGCAGATACTGGAGTATAACGATATTAGCGTGATGTTATCAGACCAATATCCAGGAATAAATTCCAAAGAGTTTAAAAGTTTTTTGGACGAGAAAAATGTACCAATCATTTTCACAGCTGTGAATACACCATTCTCCAATGGTCTGAATGAACGGTTAAATCAGACTATAGTAAATAAGATTAGATGTAAGATAAATGAAAAAGAAAATAAAGGAAAGGCTTGGACGACCATAGCACATAAATGCATAGCAAAATACAATGAAACGGAACGTACGGTCACCAAGTTTGCTCCAAGATATCTATTAGAAGGATCCGATACGTCGATTCTCCCGATAGAATTAAGACAATCAGCGACAAACAAAGACCTCGAAAGAGACCGTACGGCAGCCCTAGGCAATAGTATCAGATATCATGCATACAATAAGAAAAATTACGACAAGAATAGAGAAGATTATACAGTTCAGGTTGGAGAATTTGTGTACGTTGAAAATGGTAATCGCCTAAACAGAAAGAAACTGGACGAGCTGAGAATTGGGCCGTACAAAGTTTTAGGGAAAGTGTCAAATTCGATATATAGCGTGGACACAGGTCATAAAAAATCGGAATCGAATTTGTTCCACATATCGAAATTGATCCCAACGTCGACGCCTGTAAATGCGGAAAAGTAACTCATTATATACATTCATCAACAAATTTCACCCCTTACGAATTAGTGCTAGGACACACTCATTCACGAGATCCATCGGATTTAGTTCACCAGACATTTTATTCGGAATATGTGCTTAATCATGGCGAAAAACTGAAATCCCTTTATAAAAACATCGAAGAAAAGTAAAAATCATGTAAAGAAAAGATAATAGAAAATAGGAACGTTCAAGGCCCTCATCAATTTCAGTTTAAAGTAAACCAAACCGTTTATAAAGTTAATAACAGAGGAAATAAGAAAGAGAACAAATTTAAAGGCCCCTATAAATTAATCGAAATTTTAGAAAATAATAAAGTTAAAATAGAAAATTCAAAAAACAATAAAACGGAAATCATACACATCAAAGAACTAAAAATACCCTCTGTTGTTTCAGAGCCACCTTTGGCATCGTCATAACAGAACAACCCAAATTCCTCAACCTAAAAGATAACCCGGGATTATTACCTTTAAAATTAGGAAACGCTCAAAACAAAATTAATAATTGGTCCTTTATACAAATTTACGACATTACTAATATCATAGAAGCCTTCTCCTCGCTTCAAATTTCATGCTCATATATAGAAAACATGCTCAAAAACGCAACACATAAATCTACTTATTACAAAGAATTTTATAACTCCCATCATCTACTTGACACCCTCAGAGACAAAATTTTCACCCAAATTAGTCAATTAAATCCGCTACTTTCAAAAAGACCAAAAAGAGGTTTAATAAACGTTCTCGGTTCAGCTCTAAAAACAATCACTGGAAATCTTGATCAAGAAGATGCAAAGCGATACGATCAAGAAATAATAACACTTTCGAATAACGAAACTGAAATAAAATCATTAATTAAAGATCAAATTACGTTACTCCAAACTTCCCTTTCAAAATTTAAAGAAAATTCCAAAATTCTCGTTCACAATCAATTGACGTTACAATCTCGAATATTAGAAATCGAACATTTAATTAAAACCACTAAACCGGAAGACATTAGGACTCACCATTACCTTTTGCTTCAGATTTTATCATCTCAAGTTCTAGCAACCCTCGAAATAATAAACGACTTACTTGAAAACCTAGAAGTTGCCATCACCTTTTCAAAATTAAATACTTTTCATAATTCAATAATTCAACCGACGGATTTACTTTCAGAAATTTTATCAGTTAGCAAAAATATAAACAATGATATTAAATTACCTTTCGAACCCACCATAGAAAATATTTTATTATTTGAAAAGACCATGAAAATTAAAAGCTACAGTAAAGGAAACAAAACTGTATTCGTACTGGAAATTCCCCTTGTTGAGACCGAAAATTATAATTATTATCATTTATACTCCTTACCAGTACAGACACCAGATTCCTTTAAAACCATAATACCACATTCAAAATATCTTCTCCTTAACGAGCAAACTTACGTATTCTCTGACCACAAATGTCAAGAAATCACACCCGAAAATTTTATTTGTCAAGAAACCAATACTGCAAAAGTACACGACAACACACCATGTGCGATTCAATTATTGAAGTATTTGAAAACCCCAACAAACTGTCAACAAACCCCAATAAGTATTACTACCACCAAGATACAGATACAGATAAAACCAAAATGTCGTCGCGGCAGCGCTGCTTCCTGCAACTAATTTTGGGGGTTATAACTGGATCACGTTTCGAAAAAAATTCTCTGTACTAAAACTGATAACATGGCGCCGCGAGTGAAAGCCGCGAAAAATATCCCTCCGGATACTAACTTTAAGTGCCACAAAAATACAACTTTTTCAACATGTGTGTGTATATTGTGCGATAGTGGATTCCACAAAAGCGATTTTAATGACACGAAAGGAGTTTATTTAACAAGAAACTTAGTAATATGTGCTGATCATACTGAAGCGGTTGACGACATAACCTCTAAACTAGGAGAAGATGAGGATAATGTTGATTATGAAAAACAATTTAAAAACGAACCAGGGGATTATGCAACAAAAAAAATCATCTCGAGCTTGTTGTTAAAGGTGGAAAGTAAAGACTCTAAGATCGAGGAGATTAAAAGAGAAAATGAATTATTATTAGAATTCAAAGAAGAATTGAAAGACAAAAATGCAATGTTAAGAAAAGAGATAGAAGACAAGGAGAAACAAGGAGCTGGATATGCCAGAGCGGTAACCGCAGGTAAAGAAAACAAACAAACAAAGTTTCCTTGTCTTGTAATAAAGGCTAATGAACAGAAAGACAAAGATAGTATAGTAAACGATGTGAAGTCTGAGGTAGCTAACTCGAAGGACGTAAACATTGAAAGGTTGATATTTAAAAATAACGGATCTGTTGTAATAAAAACAAGAAGCAAAGAAGAACTGGAAAAAATGAAAGCAACAATGGAGAATCATTTTGGTAATAAGTATCAAATTGAACCGGAGCAACTGAAAAAGCCAAGAATCAGGATTACCGGAATTGAAAATAATGAGTGGAGCAAAGAGCAACTAGAAGAAGATATAAAAAATAGGAATTTAGCAGCAGAACAAGATTATTTCAGAGTTGTACACAGTTATGTTACTAAAAATAGAAATTTGAAAGGAGTTATAGCAGAAGTAAGCGCAAAAACCTACTCTAAAATAATGGAAACAAAGAAGGTATATGTTGGATGGCAGAGATGTTTAGTATTTGATGACTTTGACGTGAACATCTGTCGTAATTGCACGAAGTACGGACATAGTAAGAGTAAATGTCGAAATGAGGATATGTGTTGTGTATGTGGAGGTAAACACGAGAGTGAGAGATGTAAATACAAGGACAGTCCAAAGTGTAGTAATTGCATATATTCAAACGAAAAGTTCAACACAACATATGATACACAGCACAGAGCAGACGATTTTGAAAAGTGTAAGTATTACTCAGCCCAGGTTAGAAGAAAGATACAAATAACGGAATATCCATACATACCAGTTATGCGAGGAAGTAGCAGTAGAAAAAATAATACACTAAAAACAAACAATAAATGAACGTTCCGGATTTCATAGATGAGATTGAAGAGTATAATATTAAACAGAGTATCATAGATGGACTGGAAGAACTAGATAAACTCACTGGTATAGATGCTGGATTAAAGATTTTACACACTAATATTAGAAGCATTCGAAAAATTTTGACAGCATGACTGCAATGCTAAGTACGTCTAACAAAGTATTTGATGTTATAGTAGTTACGGAGACCAGAACAGCCGAAAATACTCAATTTTATAGCATGGAAAATTACGAAATAATTTACAACGATAGTAGAACAAATATTAATGATGGAACAATAATGTGGGTAAGGAGTTCGCTAGCATACACATATAATATTGTAAACATAGGTAGTTTAAAGGCCATTAACATGCAAGTAGATATTGATAAGAGAATTATTAATATTACAGCCTTATACAGATTACACAATATAAATGTGTTAGATTTTCTGACAGACCTAGACGAGTACTTAAAGCTGAATTATAAGGAAGAACATATATTTGTAGGAGACATAAATATAGACCTATTAAAAACGACGCGGTAACAAATGAATATCTCGATGTAATGAGTGTTAATGGCTTTATCAGTGCAATAAATAGTTATACACGTTTTGGTGCAAACCAAAATGAAAGTTGTTTGGACCACATCTTCGTTAAGAGTAAAGTTGGATATAGTAATGTAAACTCATTTGTACTGAGATCGCCCATAACAGATCATCTACCAATTGGTATTATATTGCCTGTTCAAACAGCTAGAAAATCAGAAAATAGCAAACAGAAGTATACTAAAAGAACAATAAACTATAAAGTACTACAAAATCAGCTGCAGGAATACAGTTGGGAGAATATTCTAAGTTGTAATAATCCAGATCAACAAATGAATGATTATATAACAGTTATAAGAAAGCACATCGATAAAAATACAATACTAAAAGAAGTGACTGTAATAGTAAAAAAGAAAAAAACGTGGATGCAAGAAGATATTATAGAACAAATAAAGAGAAGGGATAAATTATTTCGTAAATGGATAAAGGAAGACAGAAATATAGTTTTGTACGCTGAGTACAACAGAGTAAGAAATAATATAACCTCCATGATCAGAAGAGCTAAGAATAATTATAACAAAAGGTTAATCGATAACAACAAGAACAATCTTAGAAAAACATGGAAAGTTGTCAGACAAATAGGTGGTTTCCCCAATAAAAAATCAGCAAATGATCTACAGATTACAGGCACGTATGATGATATTGAAAATTCTCAAAAAGAAAAAGCAAATGAATTTAATAATTATTTTGCTGATGTCGGAAGAAATCTAGCAAATAAAATAAATAACGACAACTTCCATGTAACGACAAGAAACTTGGAAAAAACCTTCTGTCTTGACAACACTACTAGTGAGGAAATATTGAGATACATAAATGAAATGGATACAAATAAAGCTACTGGTCCGGATGAAATTTCAGTGCCTGTGCTGAAGAGCATTGCACCTGTGATTGCTGAAACATTAAGCATAATAATGAATAAATCATTTGAAGTAGGCATCTGTCCTAGTGCATTCAAAGTAGCGTATGTGATACCTATTTATAAAAATGGAGACAAGAAAATCAACAGCAATTACAGACCTATTTCTCTCATCTCTGCAATAGCAAAGGTGTATGAGAGATGTTTACATGTAAGAATCACGGCATTCCTGAAAAAGATTGACCTTCTGTCTTCCTCCCAATGGATTTAGAAAAAATAAATCGACAGAAGATGCTCTTTCTGAAGCAACGAAATTTATTAGAGAAGCTATGGAAAAAAAAGAAAAATGTATGGGAATATTCTTGGATCTGAGTAAAGCATTCGATACAATCGATCATAAACTTTTGTTGGAAAAGCTTTACCGTGTCGGACTCAGGGGGCAAATACATAAACTATTAACGTCATATATGAAGGACAGAATACAGTATGTTAAATATCAAGAAAAGTTAAGTAATCCCAGAACTGTTACACACGGTGTACCACAGGGATCTGTGTTGGGACCGTTACTATTCATAGTATTTATGAATGATCTTTTTGAGACAAACACCTTAGCTAAAATGATATGCTACGCTGATGACACAGCTCTTCTATACAAGGGAAGATCTACATGGGATGATTTAATAAAACATGTAAATGAAGATGCTGCAGTTATACTCAAATGGTTCAACAATAACAGTTTGTCAGTTAACATAAGTAAAACAATGTGCATGTTTTTTGGGTGTTATGCAGATAGCATTCCTCAAGTAAAAAACATTGAAGTAATGAATCTGAAAATAGCAGTTGTCAAAGAATATAAATATTTAGGAGTAACTCTGGACCCACATATGAAGTGGAACATCCATATTAAAAAAGTATTAAATAAAATCAGACACATTAATGTCTGTTTTTCTAATTTAAGAACCGTTATACAACAGAAACAGATGCGCACAATATATAAAGCACTGTTTGTGTCAATATGGAGTTACGCAATTGTTGTGTGGGGTGGTACTACTGAAAGTACAATACACTCCATTGAAATATTCAATAGGAAAGTCATAAAAACGATTCTAAATAAGCCTAGACTGTATCCAACTAAAATATTATACAATGATTTTGATGTGTTGGACGTGAGGGGAGTGTACTGTGATAGACTGTTGAAACATATAATTTGTAACAGAAAAATAAACTTTCCTGTAAAGATACATAGTCCCAGGGAAGAAGAAAAATATAAGGCAGTTGTACCCAGAAGGAATACAGCAATAGGTAGAACTTGCCAAGAATTTCTAGGACCCAAGATATACAATCTTATTCCTGCCGAAATTAGGAAAAAGTTTTTCTTCGATATGAACTTAAAATATATGTACCTGATCAGAGAATGGATCACAGAAGTAAATATAGACACTGTAAGTGTAGCAAAAGGAAAATAGCCGCGAGTTATCGGTGTGTTTGTTTACTTTGTTAAAGTGATGGGAAAGTGGATTGAAACTATGATAAGTGGTGGCTGGCAATAATAGCATAGACTTTGTGTGCTCGGCATACCTTGTGTACTGTATGCACAGTGACCAAATGATGGTCAGAATTAAGTTTTGTGCATACATATGGTAGTTTGTTTTGTCATAGATTAGCTTATTTGTTTATTTTGCTTAAATTTATTTTAATTGATTGTTTTGTTTTTTACATAATTTACACTAAGTTTGTAAATGTGAAGACTGTCACACGTTGGACAAGTACTTTATGTACTTTTTACGTGTGTCAGTCATACATAAATTCAATGAATTTATAAAGTTGAAAAGTAAAAAAAAAAAAAAGGAAAACTATATTGTATGATGATGTAATTTTTGGTGTAAATAGATAACTAACTAACTAACTAAAGATACAGAAAATAGAAGAAAATAAATGGATCATCATAACACCCGAAAGTGTTATAGTTGAACAAAAATGTGGAACCAGTAAAGACAACATTCCGTTAAACGGAAGTTACGTGTTAGAACTCAATAACCAGTGTGAAGTGAAAATACAAGACTTTGTATTAAAAACATTCCAGAACTCTCAATTCAGTTTCAAACATATAAACTTACCGAAAATTCAAATTTTCACAAATAATTTTAATACTAATAAAATCAATCTTAACATAAAACCTGTAGAAATAGAATCTATCAATCTAGATGAAATTGAAAATGTTTATTCTGCTTTAAACAATCAAAAGCTTAAATTAGATACCATTGAAGAACCTCCAATATACCTTCATAAAATTAGTTTCTATACCGCTTTATTATATGTATTCTTGACCATTATAATCATTTATGCAATATGGTACTTGCGAAAAAACAAGTGTTTCAGATCTAATCAGGATGCAGAACCCGAAGCTCAAGTCAATGACATAAGATTGTCGAACTCTGTGATGAACCCCATAGTTCTCACTAAGACGGGAGGAGTTACGTCACCCACCTTGCTGACACCTTCAGCCTAGAGGCGCCGACCCGGACGCCGACATTGCAGAAACTGCAATGCTGCAGCTTATAGTTTATAAGTAGAGATGAATTTTATAATTGTAGTTAGATTGGTGTTAGCTCGCGATTTGTTTCTTTTCTTATGTAAAATAGTTGAATAAATATTTTTTAAAAACAAACTTAATTTAGTTCAACATTTAACTCGCGCATGAATGGATTAACGAGATTCCCACTGTCCCTACCTACTGGGCAAGCGCGTCAGGGAGGCGGAATTAAAGCCAATTGCGCCGGCCGCGGCTAGGCATACGCTAGCGCGGTCAGCGTCAGTTGGCAGCCGGCGCCTGCGGCCCGGCCTGTGGCGGCGCCCCGAGCAGTACCTCGGGGGGCGCCTAAGTCGGCGCCAAAGGTGCCGCCTGCGACGGTGAAAAACTACGCGGCGGCTGCAGCAAAGCGCGCCCCGGTCCACGAAACAGTCGTGGAAATCAAGGGGAAAGCAGCGGAAGAAACCAGCTTAGTGGTGCGAAAAGCCATCACGGTTGGAGCAATTGGCGGGCCTCTTCAAGGCCTAACCAATCTGAAGGACGGGCGTGTTGTACTGAGATGTACATCCGCCGAGCAAAAGGCCAGGCTGGACGCGCAGCTTGGCTTAAAATGTGCGGAGGCCGGACTGACGGTTAGGCCAGTCCGAAAATTGTCGCCTACGGTGACAATTACCGGAGTTGAGGCAGGCTCTAGGGCGGAGGAGACAATCGAAGAGGTTTTCGAGAGTAACCTCACTCTTTTAACGGGGCTTACTCGCGAAAGATTTGGAGAAAATTTCCGATTTCTGTCGAATCGCATGTGCCTTAATAAAGCGCGGTGCAACCTGGTTTTTGCGGTAGAACCCGAGCTCCAGAAAAAAATGATTGCGGCGGGGAAGATTGGCGTAGGTCTCGTCATGAGACACGTCGAAGAGGAGTACCGCGTAACGCGGTGCTTCAATTGCAGCGGGTACGGGCACACGTCCAAGAGCTGCAAAGAAAAGAAATGCTGTCCAGGTTGCGGAGGTGAGCACGACCTCAAGCAGTGCACTGCGGCCAAACCGCAGTGCCCGAACTGTAAGAGAGCAGGGTTGCGCGAAGCCGCGCATAAAGCCTCTGACAAGAGGTGCGCGGTTTACATCAAACGGCTCACACAAAAAGCCGGGCGAATTATCCACGGACAATAATGCGTATTGTCCAGATAAACGCCGGCAGAGGTCGTGAGGCAACTGACTTGGCGTACCAGCAGGCCACTGACGACGAGGCGAACGTCGTCATGCTGCAGGAGCCGTACCGTTCCATGCCGGCATGGGCAGGATGGCATCGGTACGGTAATGCCAAGTCGGCAGGGATGGTAAGGACTACGCTTAAGTCCATCCGATTAGGCGGTTTATTTTCAGGCGACAACATCGTGGCGGTGAAGGTCGAAAGACCCATTGAGGGAGATATAATTCTCGTTAATGCTTACGTCGAACCATCGACAGATCTAAGAAATTTTCTTGCTGAAGCAGAGGAATTACTCAGGGGGAGAAAGTGTCCGATTGTTTTAGCCGGGTATTTCAACGCGAAACACGAGGCGTGGGGCGGTGACATCACTGATGCCAGAGGCGTGGCTTTGATGGATCTTGTCGGTACAGCCAATCTGGAGGTCGTTAACGATTGTCGGTCTAGACCGACGTTTGAGACGGCCAATGGAAAAAGTTGGATCGACGTTTGTTTTAGCAGGGGCGTTCAAGTCGAAGGATGGTGCGTCAACAAAAAGGAGTCTTTGAGCGATCACAGGTCGATCTCTTTTAGAATTCCAGGCCATGACGAGGGCGACCAGCGGCAAGAAGCAACGGCGAAGGCTATGGTCGTCAGTAGGGCGAACCATGTCATGGAGAACTGCAGCATCCAGGAGCGGCGGGCGGCGAGGGACAATTTCCGGAAACAACAAAGAGCGGTAAATGGTTCTTTCCCTTTCATGTTAGGACCGGATACCAAAAAAGAAGAGATTCAAAATTTCAACCAGATGGCGGCGGAGATGATTATCGACGAGGAGGAAGAAGACGGAGCAGACGGGCAATGAACAGGTGAGTAAGACAAGGTAAGTTGGCGAGTTGGGGAGTCTTTCCTCGCTAATTTTTGGAGTGAGGTAGGAGGTAAGTTCTGTTGGCCGTGAGGGCTTCCCCTTCCCCTCGGGGTTCTGTTTGGCAATACAATAACAAATTCAGTTGTACTCGATAAGGCTAGTCATATGATAAATTTGAGCAAATTGGTGAAACATGCCATGAGACACAGCACATATGACATTGTCGGGACATAACAATCACATAAAAAATCTGCTGACAACAGATGTTCTCAGTAAACAATCGAAAAAAAGCGTAGTTTTAATCTTAACAAAAGAATTAGTGTAGAGGTCCATAGCCCTGAACTTCTGAACGTAGGCATGGATGATGTACCTATGTATAGGAGATACGCTACGTGAGCCAAAGAGATCACAAAGTGAGTTCTAGCAATGCACAATTTTCCGTGGCGTCTTTACACAGTAACCTGATTAACTAACGTACATCGCTCAGAACCATAAACACCGGATCTCAATCAACCGAGCAGGAATGAAAATTTCTTTGTGCATTTAGGCTGTGACCACGCATCGACTGCCTTTCTGGAGGTTCGGCCCATCATCCTGCAATTCCATTAAAGGTCACTTGACACAGCACATGTGACGATTACAGAGGAAACCTGCTAAATGAAAATTCAATGGACAATGCTAGTCCAATAAGAAAGATGAGAGAATTGGTAAAACACCACGCTAGAAGGGTTTTATAGGTTGATCCCGCCATCCCTCAACTCCATTTGAGGTCACTTGACACAGCACATGTGACGATCACAAAAAAAACCTGCTAACTGAAGATTCAACTGATAAAATGCAACAATACATGGTGTTCTATCAGACAATGTTAGTGCAATGATAAAGATGAGAGAATTGGTAAAACACGTCATGTGATGCATACGACAATCACATAGAAAATCTGCTGGCAACAGATGTTCCTAGTAAACAATCTAAAGAAAAGTGTAGTAATGATATTAACAAAAGAATTAGTGTAGAGGCCCTTAACTACTGAACGTAGTCATGAAACGTAGCCATGATCTATGTGTAGTAGATACGCTGCGTGAGCCAAACAGATTACAAAGCTGGTTGTAGCAATGTAATTTTCCGTGTCGGTTTCACATACTAACCTAATTAGGTATCGTACATCGCTCAGAACCATAAACAGCGAATCGCAATCGGACCAAGCAGAAATGAAAATTTTCTTGTGCATTTAGGCTTGTGACTACACATCGAGGGGCGTTCTATATATTGGTCCCACCATCCTGCAATTCCATTTGAGGTCACTTGACATAGCACATGCTACAATCTTTAAGGACACCTGCTAACTGAAGATTCAACTGTTAAAATGCTACAATACATGCTGTTCTATCACCCAATGCTAGTCCAATGATGAAGATAAGACAATTGATAAAACACGTCATGTGATACATCCAATAATCACATAGAAAATCTGCTGACAATAAATGTTACCAGAAAAACAATCGAAAGAAAAGCGTAGTAATAATATTAACAAAAGAATTAGTGTAGAGGCCCATAGGCCTTAACTGCTAAGCGTAGCCATGGATGATGTATCTATGTGTAGTAGATACGCTGCGTGAGCCAAACAGATTACAAAGCTGGTTATAGCAATGTACAGTTTTCCGTGCCGTTTTCACACACGTAACCTAATTAGGTAATGTACATCGCTCAGAACCATAAACAGCGAATCGCAATCGAACCGACTAGTAATGAAAATTCCTTTGTGCATTTAGGCTTGTGACCACGCATCGAAGGGTTTTCTATAGGTTGGTCCTGCCATCCTGCAATTCCATTAGTGGTCACTTGACACAGCACATGTGACGATCACATAAGAAACCTATTAACTGAAGATTCAACTGATAAAATGCAACAATACATGTTGTTCTATCAGACAATGTTAGTCTAATGATAAAGATGACAGAATTGGTAAAACACATCATGTGATACATACGATAATCACATAGAAAATCTGCTGACAACAGATGTTCCCAGTAAACAATCGAAAGAAAAGCGTAGTAAATATTAACAAAAGAAATAGTGTAGAGGCCCATCGGCCTTGTCTGCTGAACGTAGCCATGGATGATGTATCTATGTGTAGTAGATACGCTGCGTGAGCCAAACAGATTACAAAGCTAGTTCTAGCGATGTACAATTTTTTGTGCCATTTTCACACACGTAACCTAATTAGGTATTGTACATCGCTCAGAACCATAAACAGCGAATCGCAATCGAACCGACTAGTAATGAAAATTCCTTTGTGCATTTAGGCTTGTGACCACGCATCGAAGGGTTTTCTATAGGTTGGTCCCGCCATCCTGCAACTCCATTTGAGGTCACTTGACACAGCACATGTGACGATCACAGAGGAAATCTGCTAACTCAAGATTCAACTGATAAAATGCAACAATACATGCTGTTCTATCAGACAATGTTAGCCCAATGATAAAGATGAGAGAATTGGTAAAACGCGTCATGTGATACATACAACAATCACACAGAAAATCGGCTGACAACAGATGTTACCAGTAAATGAAATAAAAGGGTAGTTATAATGTCAGAAAAAAATTGTGTGGAGATTTATTGCCCTGACTGCTGAACGCAGGCATGGATGATGTATGTACAGTGTTACCTGGAAAGTACCGGCATACTAACTGTTTGGAATTGAGTTAGTTAGTATTTTTTAAGTTGGCAACACAGGGGTGACAAGTGACATTTTTTTTTTATGACATGGGTCGGTCGAGCTGTGTTGCTACTGAGATGTTCGCAAATGGTGCAATTTGAATTTAAATATACAGTTCACTAAATTGAAGAGTTTTATATCCACAACATTTTGGTCCATACGAGCAGGATCGTCAGTCACGGGTAAATAAATAGCAATATAATAGCTCGATCGCGTCATTGCAGAGACACGTGCAAATCACGAAGCGGCCGGCAGCAGCCCCGTGGCCCCATCGTCATCAATATTTCGCATTTCCGTATCATCAACCAACATCACCAGCAAATCAGGGCAGGCGTTACAACCCCAGAAATCCAGAATTGCACGTTGGTTCTAACCTAAAATACGTTAAGTTCCAAGAAACGCAACGGCAGGTAACAAGCAACACCAGTGGCGTGCAGCGTCACCAGCAATCAGCTGGAGTCAAGGTCAGATCAGATTTCCGTGATTCCTTCCCTCTTTAATAAAATAAATACACTTATTTCAATTTAATATTCTCTCAATATTGTCGCGACTTATTGCTCAAATTTAACAAATACAAGTGGTGAAGCATTGCCAAAATGCCTCCCAAAAAATCCAATCAGAGTTCGGATGCGTCAGACTCAAATCCAGATAAATTTCGCAAGCGCGCGTCAATTGTCAATCAATTAAACAGCTTCAAGGTTTTTGTAAATAACGTGAATACCAAACACAGTTCTCAATCACCAGAAATGGTTTTAGATACAGAAATTTTGCAATTAGAGGAGCGTGTCAGCAGAATTGATGAGCTGTTGTTGGAATATCAAGCCATTCAAACCGAAATCGAATGCAGCGTAGATCAAAACAAAGTTGATGAAGAATATCAAGCGCGTGAGGTTTTCGAATCAGAATATTTTGAAAGTCTGGCACAGGCAAAGAAAATCATTTCGTTGTGTTCCCCTGAAATAAGAGTCGACACACGTAAGCACTCGGATGGGGCGAGTTCAAATAGAAGTCATTTTTCGGGTTCTCCTGATAATCTGCATTTTAAATTGCCCGCGTTAAAAATTCCGAATTTCAACGGAGCATATGGTCAGTGGCTGGTTTTCTTTGACGCATTTCATTCATTGATTCACAGTAACAACAAGTTATCAAATATACGAAATATACGAAATAGACGATAAATCCCGCCGTGAGAATTAATTTCGGTCATTTTGGGGATCTTTTTGTGCCTTTAATTAGGTCGTTTTGGGCCGTGTTTGTGCCCTCGTGTGCGCCTTGGTGTGGGCTTTTGCTTGGTGCCTGTTTTGCTTCGCTCCGGTAAGGGGTTGGGGTGCAGTTGGGATTTGGAGGGCGTGTATCAGCGAGGAAAAACGTCTTCTTACGTGGCGATAACATTATCGGCTGTTTTTGCCGTCTTTTTGGGTTGATGGGAGCCAAAGCAGGCTTCACGCCTGCGTTTGATTTGTGATGCCGCCTTCACACCTTGTCCGTGTAACCGCTGACACCATTTGTGCGATTACTACGCCAACATGGCGTCTGGAGGTAAAGATCCTCCAGATAAGTGCGCTGAGAAATATTACAAGTGCGATCCAAAAACTAAAGTAAAAACATATTTCTGCATCATTTGCGAAGAGGCCTATCATCATGGTCATGTTAAACCATCAGACAACATCAAAATTATCAGTGAGGCATTAATAATCTGCCCGGAGCATGCGGGCCTACACCTAACCTCAAAAATTGATCACATGGCACTAACCGAGGAGGTTAGAATTTTAATAGCACAGATAAAAGGAGAAGCTAAACATAGAGTGAGACAAGAATTATTAACAGAAATCAGTGATGAATCCAGTATAAATGATCAGGACAGTAGTGAAATAGAAAATTTGAAAATTGAACTAGCTTTATTGAAAAACTAAATACAGAAATAACAGAGAAGAACAAAATACTGAAAGAACTAAATTTTGAACTAAAAGAAAAAAATGATTTGTGGAAAGAAAAAATAACTAAGGATAACACCTTCAATCAAAGTAGGAAAAGCTATGCTGACACTGTGAGTGGCTATAAAACACAACCAATGAAAGTTGCAAAATTAACTGTGAAGAGATTGAAAGAAGAGGAAAAAAGTGACATGTACCAATATGTATCTCACTATTTAATTAAAGAAAAAAGTATTCAAACCAAAAAACTGTACGTTAAAAATAAAAATGAAATAACTGTGAATTTTGCAAACGAAGAAAGTGTCAAATCAGCTGAAAAAATACTGTCTAAAAAACTATCAAATATTTATGCTATAGATACTGAAAAATTATCACAACCAAAAATAAAAATAGTAGGAATAAGCAAAGAGCTTGGTACAGATATAAAAGTATTACAGCAAGACATACAAGAAAGAAATTTTGAAAGGTTTACAACCAAATGTATAGTCCAGTATATATACACTAACGAGAATACTAATACCAGTAGTGCAATAGTAGAAGTTTCACCAGAAATCTATAAACGCATAAGAGAATCTAATAACAAAATTTTTATAGGAAATCAGTACTGCACAGTTTACGATTTAATTAACGTAAGACCGTGCAATAAGTGTGGAAGATTTGGCCATAACCCTAGAAAGTGTCAAAATGGTGCTGTATGTTTGAGGTGTACGGGAAATCATGAAACGATAAAGTGCACAACTGAAAACAGTGTGAAATGTGTAAACTGTCATTTTAGCAATATAAAATATAATACAAACTATAATATAGATCATATGGCCACAGATCAAACGGTCTGTGAGATATATAAAGCGAAAATAAAAAAAAGTGTTGACATGACGGATTATCCGATACCACCTGTTATATCGACTTTCAAAGGTAAGGCAGGAAACTTAATTACTACTAAGCATAGAAATACGACTCGTGCAATGTCATCAAATTGTGCACAGTCACCTACGTTGACAAACAGCCCGTCATTACTCTCACTATCGACGATAGATGGACTTGCTAACAGTCCATCTTTAATATCTATAGCCACGAGAAAGACCGCGAAATCCAAATAAACTTTCAAGGAATAAAATTCTTTTGTTTATTTACATTCGAAGAAGATGGATCAGAAAATTATATTCAGTACGAAGAAGAATGTGGTGAATTGGAAAATTTAAAACATGAAACAGCATAATTTTTATATATTATATATAAATGTGAGAAGTTTAAAAAAAATTATGAAAAATTAGAAATTTTAATAAAAAGACTAAAAAGGAAACCTGGTATTATAGTGTGTTCTGAAACGTGGACGCTACAACACCCAGGGATGTACAAAATATCAGGATACAGCATGCATTACAACGAAAGCCGGCTCAATAAGGCAGACGGAGTTGCAGTCTACATCCAAGAAGATTTAGTGCAAAATACAGAAGTTTTTGTAATAGATAGGTTAAGTATTTTATGTACCGACATACATATTAATAATAATGAAGCGGTCAGAATATCAGCTGTATATAGATCGCATAATATTAAAAAACCCGAATTTATTCATTCGATTAAGAAATACTTAAATCAGAACATGAATGTTAAAAGTCATATGATCGGAGGAGACTTTAATATAGACATTATTTTTAAGAGTGGTACTTATTATGATAATATTAATGCCGAATTTTTGAACAATTTCTCTGAAAAGGAATACATGCCTTATTTTCAGGGAATTACTAGACCTACGGATGGAAGCCTCGGTGGGACCTGTATTGATAATATATTTGTAAAAACAAGTACTTTAATACCTAAAGCTTATAAACTGTTAGATCCTTTTGGGGATCATTATCCTCTCTTCCTAGCATTAAATAATATAACGATTGAAAATAGAAAAAAGGTTGCTAAAACAACTATCAATTATAGAAAACTGCAATACACAGCAAGAACAACAGACTGGGAATCAATATTGTTTGTACGGGAACCCGACGAGGCGGTCCAAGAGTTGGTTGATAAGATACAGAATTGTTTGGGATTGGCTACTGTAAATAGAGTTACGAACAAAAGAGAAAAACAAAAAATACCTAGAAGCAACTGGATAACTGGTGCTATTATTGTATCATGTCAGAAAAAAGAGGAACTGTATAATCTATGGAAAGAGAATCCTAACTGTGAATCTTTAAAGATAGAGTACAAAGGTTATTCCAAGATTTTGGATAAGGTTATAAAAGATGCTAAGTATAAATTTGAAAGGGATAGGATCCAAAATTGCAATAATGATTCTAAAAAACTCTGGGAAATAATAAATAATAAATTAGGTAAAAAAACAAAAGCTAGTCCAACAATAAAGTATATATTGCATGAAAATAAAAAAATTGAAAATAAGTTGGACATTGCTAACTGCATGAACAACTTTTTTAGTAAGATAGGAACCAACTTAAGTAGGCAAATTAAGCAACCGACTCTTTCGGAACAAAACCAATGATGAGAAATTCTAGAACTATTTTTGTTAGACCGACAAATACAAATGAAATAGATATAATCATATAAAATCTGAAAGAGAAATCAGGAGGTGTAGATAACATACACGCAAAAACACTGAAATTAATCTCTAGGTATATTACAGACCCGCTGCAACATACGTATTTTCAATATTTCAATTGAGCAAGCCATTTGGCCGGATGCTTTGAAAAAAGCTGAAATAGTCCCAATACATAAAGCAGGTGAAAAATCTAATATTACTAATTATAGGCCTATATCTCTGATCTCAAATATAGCAAAAAATTTTGAAAAAATTATATATGACAGAATTTATAATTTCTTGGAAGAATGCAATGTAGTTTCGGATGCTCAATTCGGTTTTGTGAAAGGAAGAGGTACAACGGATGCGTTTAATAAACTCACAGACATCATTTATAATAATTTAGATAAAAGCAAACCGTTAATAATAACTTTTCTGGACTTGGCTAAAGCTTTCGATACTGTGAATCACACAATCTTGTTAGATAAACTAGAAAAATACGGATTAAGGGGGAAAACACAACAGTTGATGACCAGCTATCTTTCTAACAGAAAGCAAAGAGTTAAAATTCTGGATCAAAAAAGTACTGAAATGATGGTAGAGACCGGAGTGCCGCAAGGCACAATTCTAGGTCCATTATTGTTTATATTGTATGTGAACGATCTGTTGTTAGGTATGCAAAAAAATACTATTTTGTCTTACGCTGATGACACAGTTGTTATATCGTGTGACGATACGTGGGCGTCAGCAAGACAACAAATGAACAATCAACTTGACAATGTAGCGAATTGGTTAGCAACAAATAAATTATCACTAAATATTAGCAAAGCAGTTTTTATGACTATTGGAAATTATAGTAATAGCGTTCCTAGTGAAATGGAAATAATAATACAAAATAAAAAAATCACAAGAGTAGAAGCGTATAAATATCTTGGAATAATTTTCGACTACAATATGAAATGGGACAGGCATATAGAATATATAGTGAATAAAACAAAATACTTAATTTTTGTCTTTGCTAAACTAAGAAAATTTATGGATACTAAAACATTAATGAAAATATACTACGCTTTTTTTCACAGTATGATAAATTACGGAATAATAGCATGGGGTGGTTCGTACATGAACAATATTATGTTAATACAAAATATCCAAACAAGAATTCTGAAAATTATACACAAAAATTGCTTCTCTGAACGACCGCCTCTGAATATAAAGCAACTATTTTCTCTGGAGTCAATTGCGTATCATTACGAAGAATTAAAAGGAAAATATATAAAAAATACCTCGAAAACGAGAAATAAAAGTATTCAACTGCCAAAAACGAATAAAATGATAAGTAATAAGGGTAGTTATATGGTTGCGGTGAAGATTTTTAATAGTCTTCCAAATGAACTTAAGGCTGTTTATTATAAAAACGGCGGATGTCGCTCTGTAGTGAACAGCACGTGTGATTGCTCTGATTTGTAATTACAGTTTTGCAATACTCTTGGTGTTTTGCGCCTCTTAATTTTCAATCACTAGTTGTGCAATTTTTTTCTCTACTTGTTGATTATTGAGCTGTTGCCCAGTTTCTCCTGTTTGTCCTGCACTGAATTGTTTATACGTTGAACCCGAACATAACCTCAATTATGTCGAAGTGCCTAGGCTGTAGTAGGAGTCTCAATGCTAACGAGAGCAGAAATATCGTACAATGTACTGGCTGCCCTGGGATTGCTCATCCAAGCTGTGCAGATAAGTTAGCTAAATGCGAATCAGGTGCCTTTAAGAAGTGCTGTGGCAGTAGGGAGCTACAGTTGGACGACTCTCTCAATTCTGTTGCTAAAATTATTGATACAAAGTTGGAACAATTTTTTGCAAAAATTCAGCCTCATTTCACTTTGTTGTCCACAGAAGCTGAGAAGAATAAAAATGATTTGAAAGCTTCAATAAATGATGCTATTGCCTCGATGAATGCCAAATTGGATGAAGCTTTTTTGGAGATTGACCAGTTGAACACAAAAATAGAGAATATGAAGTCTGACACACTTGACTTCATTGCTGCTGAATTGAAGGAAAGAGAATTCAAGATGAAGAACATCATAGTATTTAATCTCAAAGACGAAAATAGCCCTGATGAAGATGAAAAATATTTACATGATCTCTTTTCAAACTCTCCAATTGAGCTCTCAGCTATCAAGCATTTTAGACTTGGCAAATATGCAAATGATCCTGAGTCTCGTGTGCGGCCTCTCAAAGTAGTTATGAGGTCCAGGTCAGATGTAGAGTGGGTATTTCATAACCTCAAAAGTCTATCCCTGGATCAATGCAAAGTTCGCTCGGATTTGACAGCTTATCAGAGGCAGGCGTTAAAGGCAGTGCTAAATGAGCTAGATGCTCGTAAAAAGAAAGGCGAAAAAGATTTGATTTTGAAATATCAGAACGGTATTCCTGTTATTATTAAGAAAAAGCCTAACAAGCAACAAGCTGAGCAACAAAAAAACTAAATTTGAATTCACAGCCATTGCACGTTTATTACCAGAATGTCAGGAGTTTGAAGAACAAACTCTCCGAGTTTTATAGATCGGTAGCTGCTTCATCCATTACCTATGACGTTATCTGTTTAACTGAAACTTGGCTCGATGATAGTGTAGCAGATCATGAGGTATGGTTACCTGGATATAATATTGTAAGGCTTGATCGTGATCGTCTTGAGAGTGGCAGAACTCGTGGAGGCGGCCTCTTGATTGCTGTCAAGAGAAGTATTGTTTATAGAGTGGTTCATAGGTGTAATTACAACGTCGAATTTTTGATTGCAGAAATCTCATTGTCAAGCTCTAAGACTCTTGTACTTGCCACTCTTTATGCACCACCTCTTACTTCTCTTGGCTCTGATTTATTTGTGCTTGGATACAACTGTTTTCTGGATATAATTGTGCAAGAATATTATCATAAGTCTAATCACGAATTTATCATCTTAGGTGATTTTAATTTGCCTGGTATTCAATGGCTGTTAAAGGACGATCTCATGACAGTTCAGAGTGATGGCTCTCCTAGAGGTGTTTTGCAGGCTACTGAGGCTCTATGTTTGGCTGTGAATTCCCTCAGTCTGCGTCAGGTCAATGCGACTCCCAATGCATTTGGTGTCTTCCTTGATTTGGTGTTCACTTCGTTTGTTGATTGCTGCTGCACCTCTACTCCTGATCACTTTGTGAATTTAGACTTGTTTCATCCGGCCTTGACTTTGGAGATTACTGATGTATGTCTAACTGCATTGCAGCTTGATTTTGCTGTGCTCAACTTTGGAAACTGTGATTATCGGGCTGTGGATCACTCTTTTGAGCAATTAGATTGGTCCTTTGTTAATTCAGATGTACACTCAATTGATTATAAAGTTGATGAGTTTTACCATCAACTGTTTTCTGTAATTGACTCTCATGTGCCTATGAAACGTATCACAAGTTCGAGTCGCCCGCCCTGGTTCAATCAAGAGCTGATCTCTCTAATTTTTGCTAAGAAGAAAAACCATACCAAATGGAAAGAAACCAATGAGAGTGAGTTTTATGATTCATTTAAATTGTATAGATCTTTGTCAGTTGCACTAGAGAGGAAGCTGCATAAGCAGTATTTGTTGGATGTTGAACGTGGTATTGTCTCTCACCCCAGTGAATTTTGGAAGTTCTTGAGAAGAAAAAGTAATAATTCTATCCCTAGCTCTGTCTCATTGAACAATGTAGTTTCGAATAATGCTCAAGAAATTGTTGCATTGTTTGCACAACATTTTAATTCAGTTTTCAATGAGGATATAGTGGATTATGATTGTGAGCATATTCAAACTTCTTTTTCTATATCCACTTTAACTTTCACCGCAGCAGAGGTAAAATTAGCTCTCTCAACTTTATCAGATAATCTCGCAGCTGGGCCGGACCAGATTCCAGTTGTATTTATTAAGAAACTTATTAATGGTCTATCTACTGTATTGACCAAACTTTACAATTGTTCATTGAGCACTGGTATTCTTCCTTCAGTTTGGAAAAAATCTTTCATTACGCCTATACATAAAAAAGGTGCCAAGGATAGTGTAAAGAATTATAGACCTATAGCTAAGCTAAATATTTTCGCAAAAGTATTTGATATGCTTGTTGAAGCTAAGCTGTCTACATATCTTCAGAAGTTTATAATTCAAGAACAGCATGGTTTTGTTTCCAGAAGATCAACAATCACCAACTTAGCCCATTATAATGATTATATTGTTTCTGCATTAATGGATAACAAACAAGTTGATGCAATTTATACCGATTTCACTGCAGCATTTGATTCCATTAACCATAAACTGCTTATCAAGAAACTTTATCATTATGGTATTACTGGCTTCTTACTCAGATGGATCTCTTCTTCCCTCATTGGAAGAAGATATAGTGTCAAGATTGGTGGCCATACTTCAGCTGATTTTATTGCCTCCTCTGGTGTGGGTCAGGGTACCCATACTGGACCGCTCTACTTCATTCTCTTCATGAATGACATCATAAGATGTATCGGCTACTCGCAGATATTGCTGTATGCAGATGATCTCAAGATCTTCTCTATGGTGGAATCACCTGGTGACTCTCTTCAACTCCAGGCGGACATAGACAGTGTTGTGAATTGGTGTATTTTGAACGGTTTAAAATTTAGTTTTGATAAATGTACTACAATCTCTTTTTATCGTCACTCTTCAATTTATTATAATTATTATCTAGGTAATCAATTGTTAAAGAGAGAAGTAGTAGTAAAAGACTTAGGTATTTATTTCGATGATAGGCTTAACTTCTCATTTCATGTTGATTTTATTGTTAACAAAGCAACAAAGAATTTATTTTTTATATTTCGAAACTCTCTTGAATTTAGCAATAAGGAAACGTTAATTTTGTTATTTAATTCTTTAGTTCGATCTATACTGAATTATGGCTCACAAATATGGAACCCACATACCCTTGAATATTCAAAAAGAATAGAGACTGTTCAGCATCGCTTTTTTAAGCTGCTTTCATATAAATTTAAGTTGGGCCTCAGTAGATTTGATCACGACTATTCAAAGATTGCTATTTCACTTAAAATTTGCTCACTGAGCTCTTTTCGACAATACCTAGATTGTATGTTTCTATATAAATTACTTCATGCTAAGATTGATTGTCCTTACTTGCTTCAACAAATTAATTTTAATGTACCACCTAGACCTTTGCGCTCATATGATCAATTTCGATTGCCAATTTGCGATTTTCACATATTGAGGAATTCTGTCATTTATAGAGCTTGCAAGTTGTTCAGTGAAACTGATGAACTGCCCGACATTATTGATACTTATTCCATAAGTGAATTTAAGCGCAAACTGAGAGTAGTTATATATGCGTTCTCATAACTTTTTTTTCTTTTCATTATTTTATACTATATATCTGTTAATTATTTAACCCTATTATTATATTTTCTTTATTCATCCAATTATAATGTATTATTTTGTATAAAGCCAGATGGCTGTGAATTATCAAATAAATAAATAAATAAATAAATAAAAATAACAAAATGTTAAAAGCCAAGCTAAAGAATCATGTAGTCTGGTAGCTTTTGATGCGTTTTTAGATTTAAAAATGTTAAAGATCTCAAGTGTATTGGATGCTCACTAATTTTAAGTAATTGTAATACAAATTTGTAATGGATTTTTTATTTGGTTTGTGAGTAGTTATGTAAGGTTTCCCAGCCCTTGTACAGGTGGCTGTGTCTACCTCTTAGGGTGTTACGTCGATGTGAGTCTCGATGTAATATTTTGGTGAATAAATATAAATATAAATACACAAATTTCGGTATTTAAGGGACTCACTCGAGGGTGAGGCAGCCCATGTCATACAGAGTTTTGAGACTACAACTGATAATTACGAAGCAGCTTGGAGTTTAATTCAGAAACGTTATGAAAACAAAAAGTTACGAATACACAATCATATTAAGGGAATTGTGGACTTTTCTATAATATCCAAGGAGTCATTTTCAGCGCTTAGAGATTTACTAGACTCCACACAAAGTCACACAAGAGCTTTGAAATCGTTAAGTGAACCTGTAGATCATTGGAGTAGTCTATTAATTTATTTAATATCAAGTAAGTTTGATCTCAATACCGAGAAAGAATGGGAGAAAACAAATATTGCATTAAGTACCATGCCCACTTTACAAGAATTGCTAGATTTCCTTGAAACGCGTTGCCATCTGCTTTAAAAAACACTTGACGAAAACTCTAAGATCAGTTCATTACCAAAACCACAAAGCAATACAAAACCAAGATATCAAAAGCTAACGTTCAATAATTTATCGCATACCGGATCATGTCCAATTTGTAAATCAACATTACATCAGTTGTTTTCTTGTCCCAAATTTTTAGAATTATCACCTGAATTAAGAATCGAAGAGGTCAAGAAGCATAAATATTGTCTAAATTGTTTGCATTCTGGTCACATCAGTAGTGTAGTAAACGACACAATACGTTGCTTCATGTTGAAACGAAACAAAGGGAACCAGAACAAGAGCCAAGTTTGAGAGTCCCAGTCACAGTATCAAATACATCTCAATCATTTTCAAATGATACTGAACAGGTTTTAGCTACGGCAGTTATAACTGTTGTTGGAAAGGATAATCAATTTCATACATGTGTAGCACTGCTTGACTCGGGCTCACAAGCGAATTTTATAAGAGCAGATCTTTGCCAATTATTAAAGTTGCCTACCTCAAGAGTCAAATGCCCAGTTATAGGGATATGAGGTACAAGATCCAACTCGTTGAAACAGGTTTCAGTTCAAATCAAATCAAATAACTCAGACTATTCAGCCACACTCAATTTTTTAGTATTACCTGAAATCACAAAGAATTTACCGGCAACAAAATTGGAGCTGTCAAAACTAAACCTTCCAAAAAATGTAATTCTGGCCGACCCTGAATTTCATCAGCCCAAACAAATCGACATGCTTTTAGGTATAGATATTTTTTGGGACATCATCACTCGCAAGACTACCGGCATACCATACATACATAATACTTTGCTCGGCACTGTGGTGTCAGGCAGAATTCCAGTTATTAATAATACAATCAAACCAAAGGTTTGTAATCTCACATCACTGGAACTTTCGAGTCAAATTACAAAATTTTGGGAGGTCGAATCGCTTTCTAATACAAGGGTTTTATCTCAAAAAGAAACGGCTTGTAAATCACATTTTCAAGGTACACATCAGCGGACCAATGAAGGGCGATTTCAAGTTACAATACCTTTATTATCATCTTCATCTGTCTTAGGTGATTCATTTGAACTTGCTAAAAAACGGTTCTTGAATTTAGAGAAAAAACTTCAATCAAATGACAGTCTTAACACCAAATACTCAGATTTCATGCAAGACTACGAAAAACTCGGACACATGTCAAGGTCATATGAAGTCAATCCAAATGAAGTAAATTATTTTCTTCCTCATCATGCCGTACTAAAGAACACATCCTTAACAACGAAGCTTCGCGTGGTTTTTGACGCGTCGGCGCCAACTACATCAGGAATCTCTTACAATGTTGGTCCTACAATACAGTCAGACCTCTTGTCAATTTTAATACGGTTTCGGTGCTACAGATACGTCATATCTGGCGATATCTCAAAGATGTACAGACAAATACTAGTAAATCCAGATCAACGGGCACTACAACAAATTATTTGGCGTGCTAATCCATCATTGCCGCTGCAAATTTATAAACTAAATACTGTCACTTATGGCACGGCTTCGGCGCCGTTCCTCGCAGTTTGTTGCCTCGTTCAGTTGGCCAATGAATGTGCAGAATCTGATCCAAAAATTTCAAATGTGATTCGAGACTCAATGTATGTCGATGATTTGCTTTGTGGTGCAGATACAGTAGAAGAAGCTTCACATATTTGTCAAAAAATTTCGCACATTTACAAATCAGCTGGATTCGAATTGCGAAAGTGGCTATCTAATGAACCTTTAATTTTAGCAGATTTTCAAAACTCAAATATTGAATGCAACATAATAGAATTAGGCTCAGGTAAAACCCAGAAGACGTTAGGTCTCTCTTGGTGTTCAGGATCTGATACTTTAGTTTATCAGATAGATGCCCCCGACAAGGATCACGTTTCTCTATCATTGCACGAATATTCGATCCGCTGGGTCTTTCAAGTCCTTGCGTCATTATTTTCAAATCCATTATGCAAATGTGTTGGATGGCAAATATTGGATAGGATCATCCACTGCCTGATGATCTTAAAAATAAATTCATTCAGTTTTACCGGGAATGCCAAGATTGAACGATCTCAGAATTCCACGTCACGCATGTTTAACTTCATCGGATAAAACAGAAATTCACGCGTTCTCAGATTCAAGCAAGCAAGCTTATGGCGGCTGCGTATATCTACGATCATTTAATTCCGAAGGAAATGTCCATGTGCACCTTCTGTGTGCAAAGACAAAGATGGCTCCTGTTAAAACAGTGACAATACCACGTTTGGAGCTCTTAGGAGATCAGGTTCTTGTTAGGCTAGTTGACAAAGTCAAGCAATCACTTAACATTCCTATTGAACGTTATACTTACTGGACCGACTCAACAATCGTTCTCGCATGGATTCATACAGAGCCAAATAAACTTGAAACATTTGTAGCCAATCGTATTGCCGAAGTCCAATCCATGACTCATCCTTCACAATAGCGTCATGTTGATACTCATTCAAATCCAGCCGATTTGCTGACTCGTGGAGTCAGACCGTCACAATTGCATTCAGAAATTCTATGGTGGAGTGGACCGGATTATCTTCAGTACTCAGAATCTGAATGGCCTACATTTCCAAGCGCGAATATATCTAAATCAGACACAAATACACAAATAAATTCATCATTCTTGATACAAGTTGAGAAATCCTTCATTTTTGAAAGGTGTTCAAACTTAACCACTTTAGAAAGAGTGGTCGCTTGGTGTTGGCGTTTTAAGTACAATACTTTAGCAAGGCCTGAACAGCGAGTCACAGGACCATTGTCCCATTTTTCGAACAGTTTTGTGCCTAAATTTCCTCACAATTATTGTGTTTTGTGTTGTTTTTGCTATTGCTTGTGTGCAGCTGAATTTTTCTAATTCTTTTTGTGAAATTTGTGCGCTTTTCGGCCACCCGAACACAAACTCTGCCAGCTTTCATCACAAAATTAGTGCCGTGTTTTTAGCGAGTAAATTTTTGCCGAAAGTTGCGGAATTTCGTGTTTTTCGCGAAATTTCCTTGCGCCACGTGTTGCTTTTGCTTTGGCAAAAGTCGCCTGAATCTCGGCAAATAAGTGTCATCCGTTCTGCTAAATACCAGTTTCCTGTGAAGAAAAATCGCCCGCATCTCTGTGCATAATTAGTTTTAAAATTAATTTGTTATTTTCGACTTCGCAAGCGTTCTTTAGAGCAGGGAATCCGTGCTCGGAAATTATTGGCACCGAGAGCCGGTCCGGGCCGTTACCTGAAACCGCCCGCGGCCGATCCGCTCCTTTCCCAGGTAGGGGCACCGGAGCCGGTTGCCGCCCGGGGCGTTTCCGCTTCACCACCCACCAGTGGCGTAGAATTTCCAGTGGCGCACCAAAACCAGTGGCGTCACCGCAGTTGTCTACAGTTTTGCCGGAGGGCATCTCACAACTAAAAGGCGAAATGGCGGAACGACGTCGAGCCTTTTCCATGGACGTCTCCCATCCGACCGAAACGGACAACCTAATCAACATGTCCATAAATCGCCCCCCTACGCCAACAGAAGACAGCTCCGACTTGGACAAGGCTTTCTCAGCTGAGGTATCTAAAATTTCTGCAGCGTTTGATACTATATGCGAATTTGTTAATCACAGCAAAGAGACAGTAAGCAAGAGGGATGCCGCCTCGTTAGCCATAAACAGCATCCATACTGCCCTCAACTCCATTGCCCAACTATACACAAAGGCTACATCTCCGGCTTGTAACGTGGAAGCCGTCAAAACAATGATCGCCTCTACAATTAAAGAGACTCTGGAATCTGCCCCTCCCACTCGTACCTACGCCTCTGTCGCTTCTGCTCCTAAACAACACGCAGCTATCCCTAGGAAATATAAAGTGACAATATTTCCTACCGACAAGTGCGAGGGAATAAAATCTGCCGATGACACTTTGAAGCTTTTAACCACTAAAATTTCCGCTGCCGACCTAAAAATAAAGCCTGATAGACTTATAAAAAACAACGGGATCATCATCGATCGAATCTCGTTCAGACGAGATAACTAAACTTTCAGGCAACCCGTTGCTTAAAAGCAATAACCTTCGTGCCCAGACGCAGGAAAAAATCTGGCCATCCGCTGCAGTTTACGATGTCCCGGCGAATTATTCCGACAGCGATATTACAAAGGCCATCCGCGAGCTTTGCCCTTTTGAAGCCCCCACAGATCTTGTCAGGAAATCTTTCAAGTTTGGTAAGACCAGCGAGTCGACAAACAACTGGGCCATTCAACTTCACCCCAAGGCGCACAAAATTCTACTAGAAGCTGGACGCATTTTCCTCTCTTGGACTGCCTGCCGGGTTCGAGACTTCACAAGGCTTACTCGCTGTTTTAACTGCCAGCGTTTCGGCCATGTCGCGAAGTACTGCAAGTCGCTAAAGCAGTGTGGTTATTGCGCCTCACTGGAGCACGAATCCAAAGATTGTAAGCTAGGAAAAAACCCGGAAAAACATGCCTGCCCTAACTGTATTCGCTCGGGAATAAAGGGAAAAGCTACAAACCATGACGCCGCCAGCCAAACATGCCCGATCTACAAGAACCGCTACGCGGACCTAATAAATAGCATCGAATACTCATGAGCGCTACCAAGATAATTCATGCCAATCTACAAAATTGTAAAGCTGCCACCCTGGAGACGTTGAAGTTTCTCAGAGACAACAACGTTGACGTCGTTCTGCTCCAGGAGCCTTACAATTACAAGGGAGCTAGCATTTTCAAAATCCCAGGAATCACAGGCATGAGACTCGTGGCGGATGTCTCCACCAAATTTCTTGCTTGTGTGGTCGTGAACAATCCCGATGCGGATGTTCTTTACCTCGCTCATCTCTCTTCTCCCACAATCACTGTGGTCCAGGTATCATGTAGTAACTTTCAAATTTACTTAATCAGTGTATACTTGCCTCCATCAGTGCCGATTATGAACGAGGTCCCGAAACTGCAGAGGGCCCTCATTGAACTTGAGGGTAAGCTCGTTTACATGTGTGGCGATTTCAATTGCCGTTCAACGCTATGGCACGATGTCCGCTGCGATTCGAAATCTGTCCACCTTGAGGAACTTATCCTGACGAACAACCTCTGCATCTTCAACGAACCGGCTTTTCCTTCCACTTTCTTGTCGCCGAATGGAGAGAGCCACATAGACGTCACACTTGGATCCCCAGGACTAATCAGCAGGACGTCAAACTGGAAAGTTTTGAAGGACACCAACTGTTTCGACCACAGCAATTTATTTTGAGTTCTCCAAACCGGATGCCAGAGGATCTGCTCACGACCGCGTGTTTGAGCTTGATCCCAACTCTATCTCTCCGGAAACCTTTTTCTTCCCACTGACTTCTCTTATGCAGGAGCTTGATGAACGTTTTCCCATCCTGGCCGCGCACTCTGCTGTTGATAGCTGTCTCCAAGGTTTTTACGACGGTTTGGATGCCATAATCCGGACCTATGCAAGAAAAAGGAGGCGGTACACTGGCAGACCTGACTGGTGGACTGACAGGGTAGAGCGAGCCCGCAAGCTCTACCTCAGCAGGAAATCATCTTTCTACCACAACAGAGTGCCCCAATACCGGGACCATCTTGCCAATCGCATGCTTGAAGCCAAAGTAGATTTCAAAAAGGAAATTGACTTCGCCAAGGATGAATCTTGGAAGAACTTCCTTAAGGATGACCTCGCGGTCAACCCGTGGGGAGTTGCCTACAAATTAGCTGCCGAAAAGTTTCATCAGAACGACGTCCTTGCTTCTTTTGCATTTACTAATGACAGTGGTGTGTTACAGCACACCACGAATGCCCTCCAGTCCGTGAAACATCTGCTTCACTCCCTCCTCCCAGACGACAACCCTGCGACCAACAATCCTGCCCAAAGAATCCTGCATGGCAATTTCCGATCTATCCATTCCTCTCCGGGTTACGCAGAGGATGACATAGCTGAGGAAGAACTCGACCACATCGTTCTTAACATCAAGAACAAAAAGGCCCCGGGACTTGATCGCCTGAAGGGTAAATTTATCAAGTTTATCCACCCTATTGTGAAGCCTTTCCTTGTTAAACTGATGTCGTCTTGTCTGAGATTGCGCTATTTCCCTCGTGCATGGAAAGAGGGTAATCTCAAAATCCTGCTTAAGGACTTTCAAGCCTCCACCGCTCTTCTGAAGAACTACCGCCCGATAACCCTGCTCCCTGAGTACGGGAAGGTACTGGAGAAGATCATCCGGAATCAGTTGTTAAAGCTGCAGGACCCCTTCCATTCTCCTAAGCAGTATGGTTTTGTGCAGGGCAAATCCACCACCGATGCTCTTCTCCGTTTTAGGGACTTAGCTGGTGCCTCTGGCTGTAAATATGTTGTGGCCATATTTGCAGACATATCTGGCGCTTTCGACAATCTGTGGTGGCCCGGACTCATCCAGTGCCTCAGAAGCAAACGTGTCCCAGACCGTTTGATTTCTACCATCGCCAGCTATTTGTCAGATAGGAACGTAATTCTTCGGTCGAAAACCACCCACGCCAAGAAAACCCCCACCAAAGCCTGTCCCCAAGGATCCGTCCTAGGGCCTACATTGTGGAATTGCGTCATGGACTCCTTCCTCTGCGAAGAATTTCCTGAAGGCTGCGATGCAATAGCATATGCGGATGACCTGACTTTCGTAGTCCGATCCAACTCGAGGGCTGAACTAAGGAACAAGGTCCAGTCCTGTCTCGACCAACTGACTGCCTGGGCCTCGGGGCATAAACTGGAGGTATCAAAGTCCAAAACCAAGTATATGGTCGTCTGTTCTCCTGCTAGGGTCCACCACAGGGACCTTAAGTTTAAGGTATACGGTTCTTTCATTGAACGGGTCACCACAATGAAATATCTGGGAATAGTCATTGACCCAAAATTTGTTTTTGAGTCATATGCCAACTACGTGTGTGGCAAGGCACGTAGTTTGATGATTGCCCTCAGAAAAAAGTGCCATGTATCTTGGAGCGTAAACATCACGGACTCCCTCCACGTGATCTACAAGGCAGCAATAGTCCCTATTCTGAGCTACGCGGCAGAAGTTTGGCAACATAGGCTACCTAGGGCAAAGGTGAAAAGGAAATTCCTTTCCATTCACGGTTTTTGTTGTAGGACCCTTATTAGGGGCTATTGTTCCTTGTCAAGAGATGCTGCAGCCGTTATCGCCGGAATCCCTCCAGTCGACTTGGAAATTCAAAGAAGGACCGCCATGCGCCTACTGCGAACACACCCTTCCGCCCCTTTCGATGGATGCCTGATTCACAAGGACGATTTCCCCTCCAGGGCACATGCGGGTGAATACCTCCGTTTGAAGATCCTCGACATCTGGCAGGCCCGATGGAATCAATCCAACAAGGGAAGAGTGACCTACCAATTTTTCCCACAAGTATCTGAGCACGAAGGTACCCAACATACTTTCGTCAGGACACAGCTGCTCTCCGGCCACGGAAATTTTGGTATTCACCTCTACCGGATTGGAAAAGCGGAGAACCCCCATTGCCACAGCTGCCCCCTTACCACTGATGACCCCCTCCACCGCCTTAATGACTGTCCGCTTTTCGACGATGATCGTCGAATGTTGGCGCAGTCAATACCGGCTTGGCCTCTTCCGCCGGCAGACATCCCGGAGCTTCCTGCCTGGGGTATCCTCGGCAGATTTACGGCGGACTTAGATTTAGAGGTCTAAATAATTTCCCGCCATGCCCCTACAGACCTGCAGTTTCCTAATCTGCATTCAGGCAGTACCTTTCGCCAGTATCTTTTTGCATTACCAGTGTTGTGTTTTGTCTCATTGTGTGTTTTTGCTTCTTCTGGTGTAAGTGCGCTTCACACGGACTGCCATTTTCCGAACTGACCCCAATTAAGACAACAAGTTATTGTTTCTAGTGATAGGTAGTAGACCTTATCATACTGTATTTTACACATTATATTATATTTTAGTATATTTCCTTAAGTTAGTTTAGGTAAATAGGCTATGCTTTCTCTTTACTAATTATCTCTGTAATCCCCTCTTCTGTGAGGACCATGTTTTCCATGCCTCTTCTGTGCACCCAATCTGGTGCTTTTTTTTCTGAATAATATACGCGCTTCTGGCGCCTTTTTTTTTAGGACCATTGTCAATTGAAGAAATAAACAAGTCAAAATTGTTCTTAATCAAACTGTCTCAACACGAAGTGTTTCACCAAGAAATCAAGGAGTTGTCAAGTAACAAACCAATTCCCAAATCAAGCACGTTAGTCAGGCTGCATCCATTTTTGCATATAGATGGAACCCTGCGACTTGGTGGTCGTATATCACACTCATAATTTAATTTTGACAAAAAACACCCAATCATTATTCCTCCTAAACACATTTTAAGTCGACTTATATTCACACGCGAGCATTCAAGGCTTTTACATTGCGGCCCTCAGCAATTGTTATTCTCAGTTCGCCAACATTTTTGGCCTCTTGATGGTCTAGAAAAATAGTTCACGAATGTGTCATTTGCTTCAGGGCTAAACCAAAGTCAATAATTCCCATAATGGGAGATCTTCCACCGGGAAGAGTATCAATATTGTACCCGTTTAGCGAAATCGGAATCGATTACGCAGGACCATTTTTATTAAAGGACCGTAAAACCAGAAACCCAAAACTGATCAAATGTTACGTTGCTTTATTTATCTGTTTCGCGAGTAAAGCCATTGATCTGGAACTTGTGAGTGAATTAAGCGCAGATGGTTTTCTGACCTGTTTAAGACGATTCACCTCCAGACGAGGCATTCCAAAATTTGTTAACTCCGATAACGGCACGAATTTCGTCGGGGATAGCTCACAACTCTCTGAACTATACAAATTTTTCCAAAGCAAATCCAATCAGGAGTCAATCATTAACGCTGTCAGCCGGGATAATATTACTTGGCGTTTTATTCCTCCACGTGCTCCCCACTTTGGTGGAATTTGGGAGGCAGGCGTCAAATCAATGAAATTCCATCTAAAACGAATACTTGGTAATGCGTCACTAACCTTTGAGGACTTCACCACACTCCTAACACAAATTGGGGGAGTATTAAATTCACGACCTATCTCACCACTTTCGAGCGATTCCACAGACCTCAATCCCTTGACTCCCGGACACTTTCTCATAGGCAGACCTCTTCTTTCTTTACCTGAGCATGATCTGACAGAAACGAGAGAGTCTCGATTGGACAGGTTCCAACGGCTTCAGCAACTATACTAGCACTTCTGGTCAAGGTGGGCCACAGAATATATTTCTGAGTTACAACTTCGCACGAAATGGACAACAAGTCAAACACAACTGCTCAAAGAAGGTGCTTTGGCAATTGTAAAGGACGACAACCTGCCTCCATGACAGTGGCGCTTAGGGCGCATCCTGCACCTACATCCAGGTGCTGATAACGTAGTTCGCGTTGTAACTCTTCAATTCGAAACCGGCCAAACCAAATGACCAGTGCACAAGTTTTGTGTACTTCCAGTGTGTGATTAACCTTTGTGTTCATCCGCTCGTCATGCAGTGACAGTGCTCGCATGTGATTATCAAATAACAGTTTACGCTTCTTTCCCCTTTAATTAATGTATAAGTTGAACCCTTACGGCTTTCAAGGCGGGGGTATGTTTGGAATTGAGTTAGTTAGTATTTTTTAAGTTGGCAACACAGGGGTGACAAGTGACATTTTTTTTTTATGACATAGGTCGGTCGAGCTGTGTTGCTACTGAGATGTTCGCAAATGGTGCAATTTGAATTTAAATATACAGTTCACTAAATTGAAGAGTTTTATATCCACAACACTAACGATTGGTTAGGCAATGTGCACTTTGCCAAACCATTTTTAGTAAAGACCGAAGTTGCTCTTAATTTTGAGCTTCATATGACGTGGTACCGGACAGACTTAATTGTGCCATATGTGGTATAGGCAATATCGGAAAATGTGAGGTTGAATCCGAGGATTTTGAAATTCAGGCCGTGATGTCATGCAAAGATCAAACTGAAGACATTAGCAGTCTGGTCAATTAAAAACGATTTAAAACAAGGATCTCCATCATCTCCATCATACGCATATTGCTTCAAGGAAGAAGTCTTAATTGGTACTTCGAATTTCAAGTGTCGGCTGTGCTGCATTGAGAAATTTGTAGAAATAAAGTCCTACATAATTATCAAAATGACAATTTGACAATAGTTTTGCCAGATATATCGACGGGATTGGCTTTTGATCAAAGGACGCATACTTTAAGTACTATGAGTATGCCTCAGCAATCTAGAAGACAGTTTGATAAACATTGTTACAAAGCTTCCGAGGCCATATTTGCTACACCATAGAAAGTCGATGAGGAAGCAGATTTTGAAAAAAGGTTTTCAGCTCGAGAAAATGGAGATGCTGATAAAGATGGACATCCTCTTATAACTGTAATTGTTGATAAAGCTTGATCGAGGAGGTTCTATAGTACCAAATATGATGCTTCATCTGGAGTGGCATGCGTCATTGGTGCTTAAAAAATGGACTTTAGGCACAATTAATCACATTGGGATTAAGGACCGAAGCCCCAATTGCGCAAACATCAACGGTTCAGAAACTGGTCAAGAACATACACCATGATAGAATCCCATATCATCCTGGAGAAATTCTAACGGAATGGATCGTTGCATGGTTTGAAATTAATCAAACTCGTCAGATGTGGGGAAACCATTGTCTACCAGATGCTGTGCAAGGAGATGTGTATGTGTGTATGATAATGTCAATGTCATCGTGTGCAAGTATCACCTATTGACGAAATTCTGATTTAAGTTGCGGGAATTGAACAACAACAAATTTGAGCCCACAATGGTGAGACTAAGTCCCAGATTAAGGAGTCTCCTAAAATGTAATATAGAGAGACTTTGAAAAGGGACCAGTACCGCTGTCACCAAAAATTTCAATGCGGACAATCCCATCCATTATTGATTTTTTCGTGGCTGATGTACAGGAATGATGCTCAATTTCAAGATTTACCCAAACATGAGGTTACTTGGATTTCAAGTTTCCGCTGACAGAGCAAATTTTCTGACAATTCGCAGAGGCTCCCACGGACCCGATATCGGTCTTCTGTGCAAAATACTTGTTAAGCGGGTTTCAGAAGATGAATCAGATTGAGATAATGGAAACGTTTCAAGAAATGAGAAAACCTGAACCGGTATCCGACAAGATATTTTCAATGACACTTGCCAAATTTTAAAGAAAACAAACTGAAAAATAGTTCCAAGTGCAGGAATACTGGAAGCAAGAAAGTAACTTGTTACTTGTTTAGCATGCAAAAATTTTCTGGTCGTTCAAAGCCGCAAAATTGCTTCCTTCAATTTTATTAAAAAAATAATGAAATAGTTGCAAAAATGTTGTTTGGTAGCAGATAGACCCAATCTATCATCTAAGATACCTCATTTTTTGAATAAAAAAGACAACCTATAAAAAAAATGTTCCTTCCAGCCACCAATTCGGCTCACGAGAGCGTAATTCTTTAAAACAACAACCCCAGAGGGTAGTGATCAAAATCTCAAAATGTCTTAAAAAAAGAAATTTTACAGTACAGTGCTTCTTGATATTTCTCAACCCTTTGACAAGGTGTGGCGCAAAGAGTTCCAATTAAATCTGGAGTTCCTCAGGGTAGTAAAATATACTTAAATTCCAACCTGTTCTCACTGGAATCAAAGAGCACCCTACTTATATCTGCGACCAATTCAACTGTAGGTCTACTGTTAGGCACGACAGGCGTCGACCTAAGATCTAATATAGACACACATGGAAGAACTTCTGATTGGTCACAAGTTTTGTGTATTCAATAAGCCTAATTTTTTCTCCATTTTTGAGATGGTCGTTAACTCCAGCAATGTTGACATTTTCCAAAGTACTCCTAACCTTGCGTAGCAAACCCGAAAGTGTAAAGTTCTTCCGAATATTAACTATTTTGGCCATAAGTTCGTCTTTTTCGGCCATATGATACCTGCTACAATCAAACAATCATCCAAAACTAAATTACTCATCTAGTTAACCAACTAATGTTGAAGTTCCCGGTCCTAGTCGCTGAGGGGCCATCTACAAGTGCCTAAAGTCATTCTACAACAACTTAACACAATCAAAAAGTACGCTCGCAGGAAAAGAACCCACGTCGGCAGACCGCATTAGCGGAATGACCGGGTGGAAGGAGCCCAACAGCGCTAATTGCAAAAAAGAGAATTCCATAGAGGAAGAGGATTTGCGGCGAAAAAGACAGACTAGCCGGGGAAATAAACGAAGTTAAATCGAGGTTTAAAGAAGAGATCCGCACAGCCAAGCTAAATTGATGGAAGACGTTTCTCGAAGAGCAGTAGGCTGTAAAATTGTGGAGCACCACATACTTTTTTGCTGCAAGACAGTTTCATCGCAATGACATCCTAGCGTGCTTCAGAGGACCCACCCCGAGTCCGGCCCCCAACCAACCCTAATTTACCTGATCCATTTCTTCATTCCTGACGATGACGGGCCAGCAAAAAATCCTTTTGGATAACTTCTAAGCTATCGCCTTTCCGTCAACCTAGTAAAATCGCCTCCATTAACAATAAAAAGCATCTGGCCTAGATATATGTGGTGGCCAGGACTTATCCAGGCAAAGCAGACTCGCATGGAACAAATAATTAACAATGTTTGTAGACATAGCCGGAGCAATCCACTATCTGTGGTGGCCAAAACTTGTCCAAGAGCTGATACAGAAAGGGATTGCTGATAAAATTTGCTAAAATCATCGTAATTTACCTGAGCGACCAATAGCCAAAAGCCTCGAGAGTCTAAAGTTCTCACTGAGAATTAACCCCATGGGTTCAGTCCTGGGGCCAACACTGTGGAACACCATGTTAGACATTTTTCTGGATGACCCCATGCCGGAAGGATGCGGAAGATTGCAGCTGCTGGTGACAATTACCGACCTATCACACTCCTTCCTGAGTATGGCAAAATCCTGGAAAGGCTCATAAGAAACCATCTCCTCGGCTCTGTCGACAACTCCATTCGGCGAAACTACAGTTTCATCAGAGGGCGGTCAACCACCGATGCGTTGCTCCAATACACTCAGCTGGCTGGCAATAGCAGTAAGAAATATGTTATCTCTATTTTCGCTGACATTTCAGGAGCCTTTGACAACCTCTGGTGGCCTGGTCTAGTCCACGCTCTTCGCGGAAAGAACGTACCCGGCCGGCTTATAGAGATAATTTGCAGCTATCTCCCCAGCCAGAGTGCATCACCGCGACATTAAACTTAAAATAAACGGGTCTAATATCAGGAGAGTAACGACTGCCAAATACCTCGGCGTCGTTAGAGACCAGAAGCTCAATTTCGAGTCGCAAGTCAATTATGTCCACTCGAAAGCGAAAAGTCTGGTGATGACTCTCCGGCGGAAATGTCACTCCTCTTGGGATGTTAATGCAGCTGACTCGTTTAGAACCATCTACCGGGCCGCCATCGTTTCCATCGTCAGCTATGCGTCGGAAATTAGGCAACACCGCCTGAGGAGATCCAAAGTCAAGCGGAAGATCCTCTCCTTGTATGGCTGCTGTTGCAGGACGATAAACAAAGGTTACTGCTCCATTTCCACCGACGCTGCAGGTGTCCTCGCCGCCGTTGCCCCCCTAGACCTTGAGATACAGAGGAGAGCTGCCATCTGATGCCTACGAAAAAATCCCTCTGCCCCCTTTTATGGCATCGTCATCCGCCTTGATGAATTTCCATCCATGGCCCACATCAGAGAGTACCTGCTCCTACGAATAATGGACTTCTGGCAACAGAGATGGGATTCGTCAGACAAAGGAAGAATAACCCACGCCTTTTTTCCTCAAATCCCCGACACTCCCCCAAAATTATCTTTTACCTCCACTCAACTGTTTACAGGTCATGGCAACTTCGGTGTGCATCTGCACAGAATCGGCAAAGCAGAGAGTCCGGACTGCTTCATCTGCAACACGACGGATGACCCGCTGCATCGCATCCTGTGCTGTCCCAATTTCAACGTTGCCAGACAGAACCTTGCAGATGTCTTCCTCCAATGGCCGCCTCTACCCACGGACATCGCAAACATCCATGAGAATGCCCTCCTAATTCCCTTCACGGTATTTGCTGTCTAAATCCAACCACCGTTTTGGCCACAACATGCCTACTTACAGTCTGCTGCAGTTTGTTTCTCTTTTCTTTCTTATTGTGATCCCCAATACTGCTATTTGCTCTCCCCTAGCCCCCTTCTTTTCCCATTTCTGCAAGCATGAAGAGAAACTGAAGATGATGCAAATTTTAACTTAATTTACGTGAATCTCCCTATTTTTAGGCGCGCCAGACTAAATTTAAGCTTTTTCAATAATCACACTATACTTAAAAATTTACGCTAGCTTTAATAAAATAAATTGTAACTATAAACTTACCTGTAATTTGTGTGCCCAATTTGGCACTCCAAAACTTTTGTGAAAATATACGCACTCCTGGCGCCGTTTTTCTTTTTTTTTTGCTGATGACAATAATTTCAATTTCAGATCTTACTTTCTTGCAGTTTATACTTTAAATTTCTGGTTTAACGTCATTTTCTATTTAGACGAAATTGCTTTAGCATTAACCGATCTCCAACCTGATCCGCCTAGACTCGATCCCCAACTACCACTGGTTGGATCAATTTTTAGGGCCGTATTGAACACCCAAATATTGTGTCAAATTCAACTTACAAAAAATCTTGCTTGCGCAGCAACAAATTACTCTCCGGTCACCTAGAGCAGACTGAATGAAATTGCTCCCTTTACGGTCGAATTTTAAGCACCTGATGGTGTGTTCACGTCTTCACTACGAACACCTTGATGGAGCAAGATCGAGGGAACGCGGCAACCACACCATATTGAAAATAAATTTTCAAATGGGTAAGTGAAATTCCTTACTAATCAAACAATCAACCAATATTCACTCGACTACGATACTGCAGTTGCCTGGTAGAGTTACTGAGATGTCGCATTCAAAATTTCGGCCCATGACATTCAACAACTTGGTGGGTGACATAGTATCATCGAAGTAGACAAAGCTTGTCTTTTTAAACGTAAGTACAACATTGGAAGGCAACCCATGTGGTGAAAATTCTGGGTCCTAAGGGATATAAGTGGGACGAGAAATAAAGTTTTTCCTCAGCGGTAAATCGGCGAGATTCTGAGACAATGATGGCCGTCCTGCAGCAAATAATTTTGTTTTGGAAGTGAAATTGCTTTAGGAACGGTAAGGTAAGTCGAATGCTAGAAGCGTCAGCGGTCACAAAAAAGTGAAACGCTGGGAGGGGAATGAGTGGAAGAAGCCCGGGCTCCCCCACTCCTCATACCCGCACGGTGGTGGGAAGGGAATCTTTCTCAGACAATGCGCCGCCTTGTGAGTAAATGTGGGATTACGTCAGAAGTGGGGACGGTTTAGTTGGCGTGTTAGTTGTTTACCGTAACTTTATGACAGTAACCTCTATGCTGCATTTTTTATGTTTATTTTATATTATGAATTAAAGTGTCGCCAAAGTAGACAAAACCTGTCTTTTTAAACGTAAGTACAACATTGAAAGGCTACCCACGTAGCGAGAACTATCAGTCTTAGGGGGTATGAGCCCTACCAGAAAGAAAGTTTTTGCCTGAGCTGTAAATCGCCGAGACTCTAAGACAATGATGCCCGTCCTACAGCAAATAATTTCGTTTTTGAGTTTATGAATTGGCGGGGAAATTTGTTAAGGAGTATCCATTCCCCACAATTATAATAATCATTTAGGTGACTTTAAAGCTGCAAAGTACAGAACAGGAAGTGCAAGCTCAGTACAAAGCCATGATATTGTTTTAAAACAAATTCTAGGCATCTAAGGCTAGTTTACCAGAACGTCGTGGTAGGCTCCCCAAAACCAGGTTATAAAGTGGCAAAAAAATTTATTAATACGGGTAAAAGTTGAAAAAGCATTGGTGCAAGTTTAGAGGAAGCGATATGCCTTCTATATATGTAGAAAATGTAAAACAAGAGACACGTAATTGTCGCATAGCACAAACTCCTGAACATATCCTGTTAGAAAAAAAAAGAACTGGACAGACGAGTTGCGCACGCACTCTACCGCTAGCACTACCATTCGTTCAACAGATTCGCTGGTGTTGTGGGCACTGGCTGATTGATGCGAGGTATTTTTGCTGGTTTGTTTTATTCGCTTCTACTGTCGGCGACTTGCTGATATGACTTTGAATTTCATATCTTCCAGCTCAGCTTTTTGTGCGAATTCACCGAATGCCTCCACCAATTGGTCGCAATCGAACGTTTTCGATTAAGTGCTCTATCTTTAATAGTTTTGCAAGTTATGGAGGTCCTGAAACTCGTTCAGTGGTACAACAATTGATTTGCTCCTTTCACGAGAGGTACACTTCTTTGACGGCACCGCCGCTCTAGTGCATTGACCCCTGCTAGAATCCATTTGTGCTTACTTAACGTTGAATTTGGTGAAACACTTAAGAGTGTTTCCAAATAATTCTGGAAGTGTTGCCATTGCCAACATCCCAGTGAGAGGTACAAAATATTTTAAGAACCAGCAGAGCTTGTCTCATGCAGTAGAGAATTGTACAAAAACAAATCTTAAGAGGTCAATTCTGTAACTGATCCGTTAGTATTTAGAGGCCTCTAAAATTTTATTGGCTTCTAAAATTGATTTGGTATTTATTAACTTTGGAATCTGTTAAATTATAAGAGATCTCTCTAAATGTATTTTTTCCATAAAGTCTTCAGGAAAAGAAAGATCTGACACTAATGGAGGAAATGCTTTATGAAATGGAAACTCATAGAGTCAGATTCTTAAACTTATTTAATATATCCTAACATTCTCCAGTAACTTTGGTATAGTAATTTTTGTGAACCAATAATATCCATGGTGAAGGAATTGAAGAGATTATTAAAGCAATCAAGAACAAAAAATTGCCAGGCCTAGATGGCCTAAAAAAAAAATTACTGAAAGCCATACACCGCATACTAAAACCCTTACTTTTTCAATTTCCCTTGTTCTGATTTAGAGCTTCCTAAAACTTGGAAAACAGGAAGTGCCAAAATACTTTTTAGAAACTTACCCAGAAGCTAATCTGACACCAGCGACTCTAGACCAATCACCCTCCTTTCTAAATACGGCAAATCCCTTGAAATAATTATCTAGAACCAACTCCTCAAGTCTAGAGACTTCTTTATTTGGAAAATAAGCAAATTAGCTTATAAATTGTGAGTGTCTGATAGCTAATAAATATATTTACAAAAAAAAATTACATTTAAGTTCAATATTTTGCAGTGTGCCCCGTATAAGTAAAGTAGTGAAAATTTTATTTGGCAATTTAAGTCAGGCAGGTACTGTTTTCGGCCTCTAATGCATAAAAATCTCGCTATTATCCTTCAAATGCTTTTTCCTAAATCAACTTCACACTTGTTTGTAGAAGAAGATTTCACAGAGAAAATCCTCTTCTTTGAGGTTATAGAAAGGCTACTCGAGTAGTTTTACGTCAATTCATATCAGCTTCACCTTGCCTCAACAAGTACATCATGTACATTGTTGTTTGTTTATTTTTTTGGCGTACCTACTGTCGAGCAAGTTTAGGACAATTTATTTGAGTAGCATGTGAAGCATTTTCTAAGTTTGACTCGTTGATCTGGGCAACTACATAAAAGACTTTACCATCAACCATAATTTTTACGTTTAATTTTGAGGAAAATATTCCGCTTGCACTATCCTTAATTATAAGTAACACTAATGCCATGAAACACTAACAAAGCCCTGAAATTGCAGCCCAGTAAAGCTATTAGACATGCAATCACTATAGAAGACGCGTGCATGCGTTTTGGGAGACTTCCTCAAATATTGGAGGTAAGCAGACGTGGTCCCTATATCCAAATAAAATAGGTCACTCTAAAAAAAAAACTAATGCCTAACTAACCTGTTGCCAGCTTGGAGTAGAGGGGTATAAAAAGAAATTTTACAAGAAATACGGAGAAGACCGAAGAACGAGCAGTTTGGTTTCAGACAATCTCATTCGATGACTGTGGAGATCATGTAAATTGCAACAGACAACATTTTAAAAAGTGGTTTTTTGAGACGTGATCAAGGAATAAATATAGTCTGGTACTAAGGTTAGCTTGAGATAATGTTAAAAATTTTGTACCCCCTGAGCTTAATGAAACTAACCAAATTCTTTCTGAAGAAAAAAATGATTCACCAATAATCTTACGATGTCAAACATCCTTTGCTGCTCCCTAGACAACATTGTTTGACTAAACTTTTCAATTATGACTGTCACCAAAAACATTTGCATCCTGAGTAAAGTATGATGCAATTTCTACTTGCTCAAAGTTATTGAATTTTTGGTGTTAAACGAGTCAATGTCTAGGATTTTGCTTTCGTTGTTTTCGTTTAAAACCCACGTCGTTAAACCCTCCAATGGGTGATCTTCCAAAACCTCGCATCAGTCAAGAAAAAACATTTCAATGCATTGGCGTTGGTCCATTTCACATAACTTCGAGCAAATGTAGAGGTGCTAATAAACTTAAAGCATTCATCTGCTCATTCGTGTGCTTTAGTACTAAAGCTATTCACTTCAGATTTATCTACTGACGCGTTTCTAGCAGTTCTTCGTCGCTTTAAAACAAGACGAGGGCGATTCTCCCATATATATAGCGATTGTGGCAAAAAAATTGTAACCGCACATCGAGTTTCTTAAACTATGATGAAGATTTATGCTGAAACTGAAGGCCTAAAGTGTAGCTCTAATCTTCCTTCTGCGCCTCATTTTGATGGACTATGGGAGGCAGGCTTAAAATTGATAAATACTCGCTTCTTCCGCGAAATTTTCGACAAACTTTTAGCCTATGAGGAACTTTCCACTGTGGTTACTCAAGTGGAGGTCTTGCTAAATTAACGCTCGCTATGTCCCATGAGCTCCGATCCAAACCCTTTGCCTCTGGGTCATTTTTTATCATTAGAATGTTTATCGGTTTTACCCAATTGCGATCTATGCAATCTAAAAATTAATTGTTTAACCAGATGGCAGCTTCTGCAGCGAATCTATGACGATTTTTGGGAACGATGGCACCCCGAATACTTGCACACATTGCAACAGCGGAATATTTGGTTGAAACGCGACGTACCTCTCAAACTCGGTACACTGGTCCTCATAAAAGATGATGCAACTCCACCCATGATGTAGCGTCTCAAGCAAGTTGTTACCTTTCACCCTGGTAAAGACAAGGTGACTCGCGTAGCTACAGTCAAAGACCAGTCGGTTTTCAAAACGTCCATTGGTTAAGTTGTGGTCTTTGCCACTTAACTAATGTTACTTTTCCTTAAAAGTTTATACTATAGTTAGATATAGAACTTAATTTAGTTTTAAGTTACTTAGCATATCTCATTTCAATTGGGTGCGCTTGCAATTCTTATCTGGTGTTAAGAGAAAAAAAAATTAATCATACACTTATTTTGTGGGCGGAATGTTCGATCTCGTTGACCGGGATGGTTGGGTGTTACTGATTTCCTGCCATCTCAAACTTTTATCTTCCCATCTCACCCCCGCTCCATCTCGAGCATATAAGACGTGTTCGAGGACTCCCTCATCTTTGTTTGTCGTAAAGAAGGGTCGCGTGTACACCAAAATTACAACCAATACACCACCGTCTTTTTGATACAACCGTGATATCAAGCGTATCCAATCTACATGATTTCACCTAATGAAAGTAAGTTCGAGCTGTCAGCTCATACTTTTTTTGCCCCTACATAATTGCGTATTTGATTTTGCGATAAATTTCAGCAATTTCAGAACCATTTTTTACAAAACCAATAGAATACCAAATTATAGCACGTGCATCAGCCAATGTGACCATTTGATATCCAAGGAAAACATATAGTGGCAAAACTTTGTTAAAATATGTGGAACTAGTGCAGCTAAGCAATGTTTGGGAGATTCCGATGTTTAAAAGGAACAAGTCAAAAATCTCTACAATATATCCATGTATGATTTACAGAGAAACTCTTGGTGCAAAAAAATTGTCCTGGTCTTTATGTTAACGACAGTTGTGATAGTTGTAAATTCCATCAAAATAAAGCAGTCCAAAGCAAAGCAATCTTCTGCACTTTGTAAAGACATAGGTGAAAAGCATTTAGCATTACTATTTTACTGTGGCGCTAGATGGTTTTCAAGATGCAAGTTCATGCAAAAGTGTTTGGTTATTAAGAGAGGAAATTGCTATATTTTTAGAAAAGGCAAATTGGCAGGCAATAGAGCAGTTTTGAAACCTCTTCTACGTGACAAGATTAAGCTACTTGGTCGACATACTCGAGAAATGAAATAAGTTAAATTTCCAACTTAAAGAAACAAATACGCATATCTTAGATTTGAGTGACAAGCGTCAAGGAGAAACACCTAAAAATGATTACAAATGTGAATGAATATATCGCAACCTACAAATCAGAAGAGACACACTTCATTTTCAACTAGTAAAAATTATTTGGCAATGTTGGTAAAGTATTTTATAACTGCCAACAACACGATAGCAAAGTAATTCTGAAGGTCTCTAAATTAAAACTAAAGAGCAATTGTTCGATTTTACGGCTAGTTGCAAAATTAAGAAGAAATTCTATTAAATCACTCTCAATTTTGGACCAGTGTTGATAATTAAATTTCTGCATTCACGTCAAAAGGATTTCATTATTTCTTCCCATTTTCAAAGTCTCACTTTTGCGAAACAAAATTTTCTACAGTGGCTGCATTAAAAACAAAATATAGATTACTGTTCAATATAGAAAAAGGACTCAACGTGTCAATTTTCTCTATATGATCATCTAATAAACAGGTTTCCTCTGTGAAGAAAAATTCAACTCTCAAATAGATAAATCGGCCCCAAAGACGAGTACATTAAAACGAATTATATAGGAAAGACCTCATTTCGTTGAGGTTTTCCTTCCTAAACTTTCAACAAAATAAAAAATCTAAGCAAAGATTTTGAATGTAGAAGATTCTTTAGAAAACAATATAAACATTGTATGCAGTTCGATGCTAGCACATTTAATCCAGCTAAACGAGCTTATGCTTATGATTGTTTATTAATCATAGCAATTTGCTATTTTTTAAATAACACGTGGACGTTGTTAGTACGCGTTTATACTGAAATGGACTCACCGGGTCTTCGATTGACAGCAAAATCAATGGTTTCTGATTTCAACATCTTTTCTTCTGCTTCGCCATTGCAGTTGGTCGGAACTTACTAAAATAAGAAACCAAAATTTTAGTAATGATAATAAAAATTCTACTGTAGAAGTGGAATAATAATATTATCACTAAATTGTTGAGTAATTGAGTGACTTATTGTTTCTCATGGAAGTTTTTGTGACGTTGCAATATTTTTTTAGGTAACAGAAAAATGCTCACCCTTAGTAGCAGCTACTGATGTTGTCTTGTCGGTTATTGGGCGCAACACTCTACTGAATGTTTATTATCTCGCACTGTCACTGGACTCACTATGTCTACCCTAGGGAAACAAAATTGAATTAGATATAAAGTTTTAAATGAAAGTTTGAATACTATTTTTATGATCCAATTTGCATTAAACCTACCTTTTTAAGTGACGTCTTCAGGACTCCCCCCGTTTGAGTTTCGGTAAAATCTAAATCTTCGCCAGTTTCCTGAAAATTACAAAAATATTATTTTACAAGCTCTTGATAGAGGGACTAGGAGAAATTGGTCAAATGTGGCCAAATCTTTACTAATAAATTTTATTTCAGCCACAAACAGATAAATTCTGAAACTATTGAAATTCCATACTTTTAATTGCTTCATTTCAGTCCACCAATGACAAAATTTGAATTATTATTTATTCTCATTTGAAGCCGTGAAAAAATTAAAACCCTTTCAATTTCCAGGCTATAATCAATTTGAAGGAGAAGTCTTAAATTTATGCCTCGCAAATCTGTCGTTTTACTAACTACAATCTACAAGAGTATCTCACGGATATGCCACTACCCAGTCCAATGGAAAAACGCTTAAGTCATAATGATTGTGAAACCAGGAAAACCTTTTAACATAGCCACGATCATACCGTCCTATTAGCCAACATACTATCAAAGATATTTGAAAGATTTTTTTTACAGAAAATACAAGAACTTCTAGACTCTCATAAACTTATTCCACAATCCAACAATGTCATAATATTGTTAACAAAATAAGAAACTCCTTGGCAGAAAAGAAACCATGCGTCTTTGTTTTCCTTGACGTGAAGCAGGCCTTTGATAAAGTTTGGTATGGCGGTCTGCTATATAAACTTAAAACATTTATGTTGAGTCAGATATTCTTAATCCTAAAGTTATATTCCATAAAACTCGGGATTTCTCAGGGTAGTGTTCTTGGTCCATTCCTTTATCTTTACTACGGATATCTTAATGGCCTCAATTGGTAATGTTAAGGTAATTCTAACATTAGATGCAGATCCAGATAGAGCTTTAATGATACTTCAAACCTGAATAGAACGTTGGAAAATCACAATAAATGCTTAAAAATCCACAGAAGTTCCATTGACAACAAGAAAATAGGTCCACTGGAAAATAAACTTTTTCTGTATAAAACTATCCTAAAACCTATTTGGACTTTTGGAATAGAACTCTTCAAACCCTGCGAATATGAAAGTACTATAATTCTTTCAGTCCAAAACTCTTCGATTGATCACAGACGCTCTATGGTATGTATCAAACCTAACCATCTATACCGATCTTGCAGTTCTTTTATTAGAGACGTTATTAATCTACACGTTAACAGGAGAAAAGAAAAAAATTCTGCACATGACAGCCAGATCACATGACAAATACATCAACTACAATTTAATGCGAGATGCCTTAATAGGAACTGTCTCAAAGACTTAGGTGGCAAGGTGGAGAATCGTTAAAGGACGGTACCAATTGGAAGCCACATACTTGTCAGCAAATTTACAAAATCCTTTGTGCTGTAGAGTAAATTGCAAATAAACTTTGTTTGGTATCTAACTGGAAAGTGTCTTTTTCAAAAAAATCTCTGGACCAATAAAAATCACTGTAAGACGACCACAGTCTCTTCAGCACAATAGGATTGACGGATAATTTCTAAAAAAAAATTTTAATTCCTTTTAACATTTGGCATGTAAAGTGCTTGACAAAAAAATTATTCAGTTTTTTCTATTGTCAAATGATAATATTGAACATAATAAAATAATTTTTTACAAGCTTTTGGTAGTGGGAACAGTAAAAATTGGTCAAATGTGACCAAAAACTTGTAGTTGAAATTTTCTTAGTTCAGTTATATTTAATTTTGGCCAAATTGTTACTAACAAATTTTATTTCAGTTGCATATAGATAAATTCTAAAACTATTGAAAATCAATACTCTTAGTTGTTTTATTTCAGTTCAGCAATGACAAAATTAGAATTATTATGTAATCTCATTTGAAGTCTTCAAAAAATTAAAATCCTTTAAATCTCCTGGCTGCAATTAATTTGTGGGAGAGATCTTGAAACTTATGCCTCGTAAACAATCTACAACAGTGTATTACGGATATGTCACTACCCTTTCCAATAGAAAAATGCTCAAGTCATAATGATTGTGAAACCAGAAAAACCTTCTACATAGCCAAGATCATACCGCCGTATTAGTCCACATACTATCAAGATATTTGAAAGATTCCTTCTACGGAAAATACAAAAACTTCTAGACCTTAACAAACTTATTCCACAATCCAACAATGTCATAGTATTGTTAACAAAATAAGAAACTCTTTGGAAGAAAAGAAGACATGCGTCTTTGTTTTTCTTGACGTGGAGCAGGCTTTTGATAAGATTTGGTATGGAGATCTGCTATATAAACTTAAAACATGTATGCCGAGTCAGATACTCTTAATCCTAAAGTCATCTAACTCATGGACTCTTCCGGATTAAAAGAAGTTCTACAAAATCAGAATGCTACTCCATAAGACTCGGGATTCCTCAGGGTAGTGTTCCTGGTCCATTCCTTTATCTCATTTTTACTGAGGATATCTTAATGACTACATTTGGTGATGTTAGGGTAATTCTAACATTAGATGCAGATCCAGATAGAGCTTTCATGATACTTCAAACCTGAATAGAACGTTGGAAAATCACAATAACTGCTTAAAAATTTACACAAATCCCATTGACAACAAGAAAATAGGTCCACAAGTTTACATAAATGATGCTGCAATTTCACAAAAGCCTGAAGTAAAGTACTTAAGACTCCATTTAGATCAGAGACTTACTTCGCAAAGATATTAAGGCTAAAAGATTTTAGTTTAGCCTAAAAGTGCCACAAATGCACTCGGGAAAAAGTTACAACTCTCACTGGAGAATAAATTTCTTCTGTATAAGACTATCCTGAAACCTATTTGGACCAATGTAATAGAACTCTGGGGCTATAGCAAATTTTTGAATATAAAAGTATTACAATGCTTTCAGTCTAAAACTCTTTGAATGATCACAGACGCCCTATGGCATATATCAAATCTAACCATCCATCCCAATCTCGCAATTCCTTTCATTAGAGACGTCATTAATCATGCGACAATTATCAACCACCTAAGGCCTGACGCCTTAATAGGAACTGGCTCAAGTACTTAGCTGACGAGGTGGAAGGTCGTTAAAGAACAATACCAATTGCAAGCCAATTATCAGGAAATTTACAAAATCCTCTGTGCTGTAGAGTCGATTGTAAATAAAATTTGTTTGGTGTCTAATTCGAGAAATCAATTTGAATAAGCATGAAACAAGTACTTCCTGAAAGACTACTTACAATGTTATTGAAGGTGTTTTTTTCAGTAAAATCTCTCAAAGCACGAACTGGGCCAATAAAAATCGCTGTAAGATGACCAGTCTCTTCAATGCAGTAGAATTGGTGGATATTTTCTAAAAGAAAATTTTTATTACTTTAAATATTTGGCACTAGACATGTTTGACACAAAAATTATTAAATTTTTGCCATTGTCAAATGATGATATTAAGCATACCTTCTGAATGATGATTTTGGAACTGCCCTTGTTTAAATTTCAATAACATCTTTGCCAGTTTTCTGAAAATAACAAAAATCATTATTTTACAAACTTTTGGTAATGCCGAAAAAAAATGGTCGAATGTGGCCAACACCTTTACAGGTCTATTCTGTATTTCATAACGGCCATGTTACCAAACATTTATCGTTATATAACATGGGTAGCTATTCTCTATCTGGCATGTTCGTGAACAGAGTCGTTATTTAACGATTTCTATGTTATCGTAACATGGAAGCTGTTCATGAACGACATTTGCTATTCTGTAACTGGATGACATGTTCGCAAACGACATTTCGGTTAGAGGACCATGTTACCGAACGGCTTGAACTGGACGCTGTTTAATAACATTTTAAGGACATTTTAATGAATTTTCGCCCTAAACCCATTATTAAATTTTATCTTTTGCATCTTTTAATGAATTTTCGGGCAACAAATATTTTAAGCACATTTCTATATTCTCACTTCTAGAACGTGGTCGTGTCCCGTAGTACATTTTTAAATAAAGTTTTGTGATAATTTTGCTAAAATGAACGGGAACCTCATCAATCGCATAGAAAATGAAGTGGAGCAAAGGTAAGAATTGTAAAGTGTTGTATTATACCTAAATAGATTTTTTTCCTAATTTTATACGATACAAACAGAAACTGAACATACGCAAATACTTTATTTTTACAATTTCCAAATATATAAAATATATATAAGAATAACAATTTTCTGTACTAATTACAAAAAAATCATATGTTTAAGTAGGTACTAGGTTTTTTCCGTCACGGTTACAACTTAATAAATTTTTTTGTCAAGAACTGAAAAATATCATTATTCTTATACACATATAACTGTTATAACAAGAAAATGGTATATAATAATTATTGTAGACGGATAAATGCTGCAGTGCAACGGATGATGAGAGATAACAGTAATCCATTTGATCTGCCGGAAGACACATTCAGGAAAATGTATAGATTAAGCAGAGAAGCTGCTAATCATGTATTTACACAATTTTCGGCCCACTTGGATGCACCTCGAAGAAGCACAAAAATTCCTCCAGTAGTGAAGGTATGGAGAATTAATAATATTATTTTAATTTTACCGTTTCGAAACTTTTTTTTAGTTTTTTGCTGCTCTTCATTTTTTTGCTCATGGTAATTACCAAAAACCTGTGGGTAAAGACAGGAATAACCCGCTGAGTCAAGCTGCAGTAAGCAGAATTCTTCACGAAGTAGTAGATGTATTTGTTGATGTTTTAGCACGACAATACATAAAGTTTCCAACTACACTTGAAGAGCATACGCTAATTGTTGCACCATGCGGACCAATGGGGCGAGACCCTGCGACGTCTACGCTGTTGAGCTACCAAAGACTTGCTGTTTATGTTTACATTTAAATTTGACATTTAACTGTTGACGTGACATTTGTTAGTTTAATTGGTTTCTTTGAAATTTTCACCACATTTAACAATATGAAGATGAAGATGTATATTATAATTGTAATCGCAGTGACACAAAAGGTTATAAAATTATGACAACTTTCAATTAATGTCATTCCAATGATAATTTACAATTAAAACATAAATAACTTGCAGGTTATAAAAGTAATTGCACTAAGAGGCCGGAAAAGGTTGGAGGCAGTATTAAAATATTTGGAGTTTGTCCATCAAGAATAATTGCAAAATTCTTGAAAAATGGTATATTAAGTATATAAAAAGCGCTATTTAATTATATTTAACTTTGGGCAATTTAAGGTGCAGTAACAGTCAAATTTATCGAAACTCATGTTGGCCATGAAGATGAATTAAGGTCAAAAAAATTGTCAAACTGTGAAAAAGGAAAAATTGGCAAGAAAACTACATAGAAATGTTTGTTCTAGGTATTTGATCAACAAAAGTCAAGAGAAATGAGGAACCCTTCTAATCATTAACTTTGTTGATTATACGATAAAAATTTAAATAATATGACTATTGTAAAATGTTCAATAAATGGATCCTTGGTGAATACAATTTTGATATTAAAGTCCACAAGAATTCAAATTCGTAATTCCCGCCTCAAGTAAAACTCTTCCTTTCTGCTATTGGTCCGCATGGTGCAACAATTAGCGTATGCTCACTTGAAGAGGTGACTACTGTAAAGAATGGGTAAATAAGGAATTAATAATGTAATATTATCTCAATTAAAATATATAATTTTAAGGTTCTATCAAAAATATGGAAATTTAAATTTTCCCGGAATTATAGGTTGCATAGATTGCACCCATATAGCAATTTTTCCTCCTCCGGCGCAACATCCTCTTCATCCAGGCAGAGTTTATATTAATAGAAAAAATTTTCACAGTATTAATTGCCAAATAGTAAGACTACATGTTTTGTTCTTGTGCTGTATTTAAATGTATTTTCTCTATGTAGATATGCGACTCTGAATTGAAAATTCTGGCTATCAACGCTAGGTATCCGGGCTCGGTACATGATGCTGCAATTTGGATGCTAAGTGATATAAAAACCCATTTGCATCGCTTGTACCAAAACGGTGAGCGCAATACATGGTTATTAGGTAATGATGCAAAATCAAGAGGACAAATGGAATAATATAATTCTGAAATGTCATGTTTTTTAAGGAGATTCTGGATATCCACTGCAGCCATTTCTATTAACGCCTATAGTTGGAGCTAATCCTAATACACCAGAAGGTAGATATACTAGATTTATTTCCCTCAAGCTCGGCCACGTATAATTCATACTGCTTTGCAGTTGTCTTTGCTGCACGTTTCCTTTTTTTTTGTGGAGGAGATTCCATGGCACTACTTACTTCTTCAATTTTGTTGTGGAAAATGACGAAATGATGGACAGACGTATATGTGGCGATCATGGAGACACGGAAGTGGGAGTGGCGGCCGAAGTGAGGTTAGGTTTTAGTTTACATCGCCGCAAGAGTCTGTTTCTAAAGTTACGCCGCGACCATCTCTTTTCATTTGCCCAAAAAGAACAAGGATGAAAGAATTGCTTTGCGGAACGCGTCCAAAATAAAGCAAAAATACTACTCGTTTAGAAAATATCGATTGTAGTTATGAAGTTGCCAAGGTCACTTTCTTAACATGGTCAATAGAGAATAGACAAGTCGTTATAATAGTCGTTACAGAATTGTCGTTAACCAACATAGATGTTCGTGAACATCGAAATACAGAATTAAACGCGTTATTCTTGTAAAACCTGATTTTCTGCGAAAAATATAGATCTCAGTTAAATAAAAAAAGAGGAATCAAGGTGTCAATTTCCCATGCATCACCATCTTATGAAAAGTTTTCCTATGTGGAATGGCCCCACAATAATTATTAAAATATTTGTATTTTGCAATTAATTACCTTTCAATATTGATATGTACCTTAACTACTCATAAGAATAACCTTAGAATTTTATTATTTCATTATTAGAGTTTTTCTCAAGTTCTTAGTGATCTCTTATTTTTTTTGTGCATCAAGAAAGGTTTTCAAGTTATTTTACACCTTTTCTCATTTTCTGACTTTCCCAATTTTTTACGCCCCACAACTTGTATATTACGTCCCAAATTGAAACATCGGATGGTAGAACTTTATCTTAAACTCTTCAATCACTTCAACTAATGCCATTGTGGTATGATAAACTGAAGAAACTAGTTCAAAAGTAATTCTAAGCAAAACGAAAGAAATTAATCGTCATTGAAGGTATAATTGCGATAACTTCCAGCAGTCTCTGAAAATTTGGTCCAAGTACAGCGTTGAAAAAAATTGACAAAAATTATTGTGGTAATTGTTAACATTTAAAGTGACGACCTTCTAAATCTGCAATGGCCGAGTCTAAAATAAAAAATGTTGGATTAAGATAGCTACGATTTTATTTTTATGAAAAAACTAACAATAAACTTCCGATAAGTTTTTCGAATCCCACGTACAGTTTCGTACTAAAATTTGCACAACTCTAACAACTCCTTCTGGATGCTAAACCACTGTTTCTGAGCGAAATCATGTAAACCCAAGAAGAATTTATCAACAGTTAGAGGAAAAAAGTCACAAAATTGAATTAACAAAGTTAGAAGTTTTTGCCCTTTCGGAGAACTTAATTTGCAGTAACAGCTATGTAGCAAATGACTCGGTAATTTGACGTTATTTCTGCAAAATTCTTTGCAATGTGCCGCTAGATAAAGAGACTAAGAATGCCCAAAAATTAGCTACTTACTCGATTTACGTATCATCTACTTGAAGATTGAGAAAACGATAAAAACTGACAATATCTCCCCATAAACAGGAGACAAATACTGCAAAATAAGTGCGATAAAGATTCAGTTATGATCAAGATTCAGGAAGGGACAAGTATTTTGCGGGCGTGCGCAAGAGTCAGCGTCTCCCCATCGAGAAGATTTCAAATCGTCATTTTATTGAAGAGTTACCTTTTCAGGGATTCTAATTTGCACGCATTTGGTTGAAAATTGCGCTAACTTTTCGTGACCTGGTGCAAAACTTTGCAATCAAACATTCTTCAAATGTTCCCGGTTGGCAAAATCTTGGTAAACCTAACAAAGATTATTTGGTTATTAACTAAACTTAGGGGTGGAGTCACTAATCAATTATGACACAAACCTCACCACTCTTGAAAAAGATTGACACAACTGTTGCTGTTAATTTTTTATTTTATGCGTTTCATTATTGTTACTTTGTGATTTTTGCTTTACTAATTAAAATGAAAGAGGAGGAATCATCCACCACCAAAGCAACTCTGGCTAAGAAAATAAAAAGCGTGCCACTACAATGTTGACTGGGAATCACAAGATGACGCAAAAGGCCACTACTAATTATTTAAACATATTTTCGCTGTAGTTTATGAAAGCTTGAAGGCATCAAAGAAGCACAAAGGGGTCTGAAAGTGCAGCAGCCATGTCGCATTTATTTTTTTTACATTAAAAGGCAGCGAACAAAGTGAAAAGTTAACGTTGCTGAATTGATTGAAGTTTTTCAGTTTCAAGCACCCCATTTCAAGATTGCTCCTTAAAAGTATTAAAGCAAGTAATTAGATTCGAAGATCGTAAAACAAATGACCCTAAGATGCACTAAATGTACTGTTTTAGTAAACCAAGAATTACATCTCAATGAAACTTGTGCAGGAAGATTTAAAGAATGAAGTTCCGTTTTCCGTCTCTAGCGATGCGTCCAAAAAAATTCTTTCCAGTTACTTTTCACTAAAATTGTCATAAAATTTTAAACTTTTACGAAGACTCATTCCAAAATTCAAGATCTATTAAAGAACAGTTATTTAGAGTTTTGGATAAATCACCGTCCCATGGAGTGTTGGGTGTTCTGTTCTTCAATTCTTAAAAATTATTGTTGATCTTTGCCACTTTTTTCGCTTATTCCTATTGTGTTGTCACCCATTGAAATGTGCTGTTCAATTATTCAAAACGCAATTTTTTTAAGAAAATTGATATCTGCTGAGGAAAAGTGCCAGCGACTGAAGACTCAGCTTTAGCCACGAGAAATAGAATCTTAAGTTGGACCATCGCGGTTAATAACTTTAATTTAATTTAATTAAAAATTGTTATCCAAAATTATAAACGCGACTCTATTGCACAAAATTTGATTAAACTTTCGTTAAAATGTTGATGGGTGATCACAGAGCCATCCGCTACTTTTTAAGAATTTGAAACAACGCAAAGTTAATGTCAGTTAAGTTCCAATAGAATGCAACATACAGCTAATGACTAGTTAATGTAATAAAAATTTTAGAGAGGCGCTAACGACTTGTTAAACTCTCATCACCTGGCATATAAGTTCTTTACAATCGATTGGTAAGCGTTGTAAGCGGGTTGCGGGCTCTAGTCTGTGCGATCTCACCCAAATCATACAAGGGTAGCAATTTTAAATTTTGAGTACTTACTAGAAGAAAAGACTGAAAACTATAGGTAGAAAAAATACTTCACCAAGGATAGACTTAACAATTCTAAAAATTTTAGGGGTAGGAAGACAGTTAAAAAACCTTAAAGAAGGAGTATTGAGAACATAAAAATGTCGATATTTACCTTAAAATCGGCACCCCGTAGCTACGTGTTGCACAAAATCAAGAAAGCAAATGGCGCCGGCTATCGGCTTATCACTAAAAATAATTATTATAAAAACTTTGATAAAACTAAAGCGGCCCCCACAATACCACACTATACTCAGCTAACACCAAAATTGCCCCACAAGGCCCCAGGCTCTTGGCAAAATCGACCATGAAATTACACGTACATACACCACAAAGAAACTCTGGAGGCTTAAGCAAGTTTACTTTTTTTAAATGTGATTGTCATGTTGTAAATGTTAAAGTTACTATTTCAAAATTTCAAACTATTTATTCTATTCATTTTTGCATTTCAGTTTTGTCAGTTATCTTCATAATTTTTCTGATAATTTTGGTTATTTCTTTTCTCATTATATATCCCATCCATTGTAATTGTTGTGCTTTGTAATGTGTCTAATGAATGAGTACCTGACTTCTTTCACCATTGCTTTTACTCTATTTCTCTATTTTCTGTTACACTGGCTCCCAATATAGTTTTAGTTATTATTTTGTATTCTTTTTAAAACGTCTTTCTCTTATTTATTACTGTTAGTTCAAGATTTTGCAAACTTTTATTTGTTCTTCTTCTTAATAGATTTTTTTATATTGTCTCCCTATGTCAATATTTGTTTTTGTTTTACCCAAATGATCTCTTTAGCTGTTTTTGCTCTTCTTAGTTTCAGTACAGTTATTCATTCTTTTGTATTAGTGGAATCAAACACTTTCTGGGAGTTTATGAAAGTTTGGTCTAGTCTAAAGCAATTTTTCACTATTCTTTCAGCATCCATCTTTAATCTGTTCGTTCATCAACTTTACTACAATTTTGTGGGTGATAGCTTTGGGTCTACAGCTTCAACAATAGTTCTTTTCCGATTTATTTTGTAAGTACACAATTATAAAAATTACCTTTCCTGGGATTTTACCATTTATCAGTTTTAGTATTTTTTCTACTTTTATTGTATCAGAGCAGTCTTCTACCACTTTCTCCTCAGGTTTTCTTTTATTTCATATTTTACCTTTCTCTGACTTTCTCTAAAGCTGCTTCCAAATGTTTTTCATTTTTTGTAACTTGTAGTTGATTTTACCAACATTATTTCTTATTTCTGCTAGTTTAAATATATTTCTATCATATTACAATCTTATTTAATAGCGAATTTGTTTTAAATTGAAATTTCTGCCTCTACCTCTTTTAACTTTGCACATATTTTTTGCTTTCTTTTCCAATACTGCATTTGTTATACTGTTTTTAATTATTAGTAAGATATATCTTATCCTTCTTAACTGGTACATATAATTCTAGCTTGCTGCTTTCTCCTTCTGCGCTGGTGCCAGAGCTAGCCAATAGGTTAGCTCCTAAAGGGTATCAAACGAAATCGAGTGAGCAGTAGTCACAGAAAAAGATGTCGGTGGTCATATAGAACTGCCAATCAGGCCAAGTCTGTCATAATTTATAATTTTCACCCCACTCCACCCCCACTTATTTGATTTGTACTTATCTCCTACCACCGGCAGCGCTGCAGTCGTCCGCATTTATATCGACCGGCGTGGCGGGATATTCAAATTATTTATTTTTTGGAATAAAGGTTTTTTAGACTCGAAAAGTAATTATAAAATGTGGATAGTTTTTCAATTTATTAAAATTATAGGTCTTTAATAAGAAGAATTCTTGCCTCTGGCAGATATACAGGTCTATAGTCGAAGCGGCATACATTAAATAGTCTTTCATTTCTTTTGAAGTGCTGAAGTTTTTGTGAGGTATGGCGTTTTATTGCTGGTGCTACTAGTCTTGCTCGCAGTGATTTCCTAAGCATCCCAAACAGGTTTTATCATTTGAAACTTTAAACTTTTGATCAGCCGGACGTCGCAGATATGATCTTTTAACAAAATCAAGCCTTTTCTCAAGAAGTTAATAATAATTAATATTAATCACTTTAGTAACCAACAGTTAGCCGTTTACAGAGTAATTGAATCTTAAGGTAAAACGCAACTTAAACTATTTGCATAGTCTACGTATAGAAAATATTCATAATAAGTTAATAATAATAAAACAAAGAATATAAATTTTCCACCGAAAAAGTAAACTTATACTCAAGCACAGCAAATATAGGTCAATCACCTTCCCGCTTACTCCCCGGATAGGATCAAGGCAATAATAAACCTCGGACATGTCAGAAACGTCATTGAGGGCATACATAGGTGACCTGAACAACAGCTCCATCCTGTCACCAGGGCAATAGAACGGTTGTCTGCAGTTAGACCCCTGACGCGGGAATCTGAACTGAACTTGTGAAAACAGGTCCGGACAAACAATTCTGGAATGCAACAATTTATACAAAAATGAGATCCCCGCCATCCTCCTACGCATTTACAGAGACACACTTCCAAACTCCTCCAGCAGCTGAGACTGCGGGAATCCTCTTCTTGGGTAAACACCAGGTGTTCTAAATAGAGTAATTTAAAAAAAAATCTGTGTGTGGTTTCAAAAGTCTTCACCTGCAGTCCACTTTGTGGTGGCCATAATTGGTCAAACAAACGAATTATACAACATCCTAAGGCCCAAAATCTCTCAAAAGATGTGACACTTCTGGCCACAAAATCATACATCTTGGATGCTCTTTACAACCTGCGAGACATGCTCTCGGAAACAATGCTCAGAAACTTGCTCAGATGCGACAAGCCAATTGCATAATCGTAAATAAGTGGAAACCTTCTCCTGCGTGACAACCTTATATTTAGATTCAAACAATTAGCATGACACTAGTTCTCCAATATGTGAAGATCACCCTGAAATCGATGGCAGTCATCCACGCAGCATACTCTAACAAACAGCGTCGTGAACATCAAGTCGCTTTACTACATTATTTACAAACATTAAAAACAACAGCGGTACCCAATTAGATTCCTGCGGAACGCCTGCAGGTGCAGTCAAATGGTTAGATGAATGACTGGTATGAAGTACGTCGCAACAGATACGACTCGAAAATTGCAGCAGCACGTTACTAAAACCAAAAGACGCAAATTTGAAAAGTAAGACCCCATGGTCAATTCTATCGAAGGCCTTGGAGTCGGTGTAAACCACATCAACCTGGGTTTCCGTGTCTAGGGACTAGGCAATCGCTGATGAAAAACCGCCAAGCTAGACACCGTTGAGTGCCTCCTGACAAAACTATGGTGATTATTGGTGAAACACACGAGACAGTATAAAAAATACGCAAACATAAAACTATGTCGAAGATTTTGGAGGACGTACTCAGTAAATAAACTTTCAAATTTAGCGCGTTCTATGTAATTCTAGTTATCAATTAGAGATGGCACTAAATGCAATAAATTTGAAAACACGTATTAGCGTTCTATGCAGATAAGTTTTCTGCGGTTAGTGCGATGCGCCGCTGCTAAAAATCAATGCTGCCAACCAATATTTCTAGCCGGTGATTTAAACAATTTAAATTTACCTGAATTATGTCACGTTATCATCTTCGTGTTTTATTAATAAATTAATGATATCAATTGGAATTTTGATAACGATGACCAGGCACTGACGTCCACATAAATCAACCTAACTTCAACCAAAACTCCCTAGTTCAGTAACTAATGTCTATTTCTCGCGTTCTACAAATGAACCCGACCATAGCGCCATCTCCAGCCGGCAGCAGAATCGCATAGCGCGCTATATTTGAATTTGACATTAATTGAAAAATTTTATTTTGACAATAGTAAATAATAAAAAAGCGTAATTAAAATAATCGTTCTATACTTGTTAAAACTCAATTTAAATAATTTTTCAAAACTTTCACTGCAGCTAGGAGTGTTTTTAACCAAAAATTTCCTTTCTAAAGTCCGATTTGTTTGTAGTTTTCGTTCTTGAAAATTTCTTTGTAATAACTTCTGTTGGAACTAGTTCTGACTATGTCCGCTCAAATTGGTAGCAAATTTTTATTTGAATTGGCCTCAATACTTATTAATCACTCCACTCGTTTTACTATAATAAAAACGCTTTTTTGAGAAAAAACTTTCCGAAATTACAGTTAACATATAATTTACTACATTAGGAGTAATTAGGTGATTTTTGCAACGATTAATTCGGATCTAAAAAAAGTTAAAGATCTAAATTGTAATATTTTGATTCAGTATTTAGATATGGGGAGCTCTAATATATATAAAGCTTCCATGAAAAAAGTTATTGGTATTTACAATTATTTTTTTTTTGCTTGGTTGAGTCAAGCATCTTCGGGGATTGTAGCCAACTTTAACTTGGATGAAAACAAATCTTGTCTTGTAAATTATAACCATTTCCAAACAGCTTGAATGCCAACAGACATTTTTCCGAATACCTTCGAAATGAATTTCATTCAGTGTAAGTGCACCAACTGTTCATAAATTTAACATTTTTATACGGTACCTTCATAATTTCAGGTTAAAGAATTTTTAGATAATGGTGGTCTACCATTAAGGGCAGACCCAGTGAAGATTGGTCGCGGGTTATGATGTTAGGTGAGCGCCAGGTAATTTGCAAAACACAACCGGTCAAGTAATTACCACAAAAATTACCAAATGGTAATGGACCAGAAGGTTTAACTCAACACAACGCCGTTGTCTTATTCACAACAATACATACATTTATTCACAAAACAGAAGCTACAACACACTAGGAAGAAACGGTAGGAAATATTGAATTTAAATAGATTGCTGAAGGCAAGAAATACAAAAAACTATTAAATGCTGAAGGCGGTTATAAACAAATTATACAGTAAATTGAGTACCCTTTCTAGGCTCCGGACAACTCGAAAACACGTGACCCGACTTACGGCAATTAAAACATTCAGTCGTTGATGAAACTACGTTTACGGTCAGATCCGTAAATGCATCCAGTATAGGCTCAAGTGACGTGGAGGTAGATGGCCACGATTCGACATAAGCTAAGTCTGGTTCCAGGGTGGAACGTTGACGAGAGGGAGGTACAAAAGCCTCAACAGTAGCGCGTTTCTACTCCAACTTACGACCGAGTTGCAATAGTCCCGAATGGAACAGACGGTCACTAATCCGAGCTGAATTTGGTAAAACGGAGCTATATTCTGCTAAAGAATTTTAAGTTTAACTTCTTCCTTAACTGGCCGGGATAATCGTTTAAATAAATTGGTCATTACCGCTAAGTATATTCCCATAGATTCCGAGGGATCTTGGGTTCGGCGTTTGATTTCTTCAAAAAGCTTTTCGTTATAATCGAAAGGTTGGAATTCCTCCCTTAAAGCTTTTACCAACTGCGGCCAAGAGCCAACGGAATGTCGAGTGGCACGGTACCACAAAAGAGCCTTTTTGGCAAATAAATCGATAGCCGACGCGAAAAGTTGCTGTTCTGATATATTTCGAGCGTACCGGAGTTCTTCAACTCGTTCAAGAAAAGCGCTTAAAGATATGTCCGATTTTTCACCGGTAAATTTTAAATTCCACTTTTCCACAGAAATTGATTTGAGAGTGGAAGTAGTTGCTACCGACCTGTCGAGAGGTGAAGAAGCAGCAACGGTTTGAGGAACCTCGTCTTCGGAGAGGTCAGAACCGGAAGTGGAAGGTGTTTCTGCGTCCGCAACCATGTCATTTAAGAACGATACGGAACGTTCAGCTTTCCGAACTTTGTGATCTAACTGAGATTGACCACCAGCGATAGCAATCAAAAGTTGCGTAACCTTTTCTTTGTCTACTTGCTCAGTAGGTTTCGAAAAATTCAATCGATTTGACAAATGTATTAGCTTAGTTTTTACTTTTAACACCAAAGTGTCGGTACCACCATCAAATGCTTTAATACATGATTCAATTTCATCTAAACTCGCCTTAACTGCATCATACTCCTGTTTAAAAGTGTAAGGATATTTGGGGTAAACCAAGTTTGCACCTGATTGCTCTAAGCGCAGAATATTACGAAGTTTTCTTCGCATATCCCTCACCAGCACAACATTGGTCACGCCGCGAACTGCTAATTCGTATATCAACTCGTTCTTATCAAGCCGGTTAATCTCCATCTTTGACATAATGAAATAATATTGAATATCTTAAAATTAAAAGCGGTGTGGCCTGCCAAATAAAGATTTTTCTTTTGAAAATGATATTGTTTTCAAAATAATAACAATGTTTCCCCCCCCCCCTACAAAGAAAAATTTAGAACGGAGAAATGAAAGAAAAAGAAAACGTTCTAAATTACAAGGCAAATATAAGTAAATCCCTGAAGGGGTTGCAACCAATGCGTTGCGATATGTTCACTTAGCTGTTACTGTAGAAATCGACGTCAATCCGGACAAGGCTAAACCTACACCGTCCGGTTGGAATTAAGCGGTCCAGCAGGCAGCAAATGAACAAGGTGTGGTAGACCCAATCCAAGAGGGTACAGACGTATCAAGGACGGCAAAGAAGTGCCCCTAGAGACGGTCCCAGAGAAGATGAAGAATAACAGGAAGCGTAGAGTAGAGAAGAGAAGAGCCCTAAAAATATGTACGATATAACAGCCATGAACACACAAACGCACACTTACCTCTAAAAAAGAGGGCGTCGAACCAAAATTGTAAGATATCGGTCAAATGTCGCATATAAAGCGAAAAACTCAGAGCTCCTAATTACACTCAGGATAGCAATGATTATACGACTTGTTCGGCACAAAATTCCCAATACGTGGGTTAATTAATCAAAATTAATAGCGCACACGAACAAATCCCGATAACTACAAATCCACAAATGGCGTCTTTTCAAAGAAATAGAGATGAATCGGTCCCGAACGAGTCGGCTCAGTGAAAAAGTGGTGGGTCGTTACTTCAGGAGCGTTCTTTTGGAACGGTATTTCAGTGGAACGGAATAACTCGTTCCAGCGTTCCAAAGGAACTCGTTACTTTGGAACGACTGCGCACGCAGCAGCGACAGGAGCGTACGGAACGAAACGGACGGTTTTCGTTTTCGTTCCGTTTCCCAACAACCTAAACGGAACGTAATATCGTTGTATGATTATTTCCATACAATGGTAATATGTAGCGAAACTGCAAAAAGTAAAGTAAAGCGTATGATACGGAAGTCGAGAGTGATGAGACAAATAAGATAAAAAATAAGCCAAGTAACTAGGATCACGTGGAATAATTGTAAACGCTTCCTGCATGTAAATTAACATTAATTTTTCTTATTGGAACGGCGAAAATAGTGGGTTTAAAATATTAGAGTAACTGGGAACGTCGCGTTTCTGTTTCCTTAGTATAACAGGAAAGTTTAAAGGTAAAGATGAAAATTGAATGCGTAATCAAAGCGTAGAAATATATCTCTTGTGTTTAAATGCGGGTTTACTTTTACTCAGAATGAAGAATTAAGGATAGGCTCAAGGTAAAAAAATTATAAAATTAAATTTAAAATAAATTTTAAAAAAATTCAAGCTTTGACATTTTCGCAAATAAGTGGATGTTTTTAATTCAGGAGCGTACATAGAACGGAGCGGGAGCGGACGGATTTCGTTTCGTATTCTTCCAACCAAATAACGTAAAAGGAACGTAAAATGTATAAAATATATAAAATTAATAATAATTTATTTATTTCTTCTATTTGCATACTTTCTTCATTAGGTTTGTTAACAAATATTAGAGACGCAACTACGTGAATAATGATAATTATTAATTGAGACGCAACTACGTGAATATCAAGAGTTTTTAATTAGTCCGGAAATTTACAAAGACAACCAAACACGGCCAAGGTTAAAAACCGAATGTCCCACCCAGCTGACCCAGCTTCCATGTCAAAGTCTTGCCGCCGCTCCACCCTCGCCGAACAGCCCCATATGTTAATCTCCGCATCGAAGACGATATGGAACGCCCTTCCAGTGGCGGAGATTCCAGAGCTTCTAACAGGTTCATTAATTTTTACAGTAGATACAATCGGCTTATGGTAAATATGATATGTATGTTCGCGACTCGATGTTGTCTAGATGTCGCGAAAATAGTGCATCTATCGTTGTTTCCGATTTCGTTGTTGAGGTTTTGGAATCACTCCTCCGCAAATTTAAATTTTCGAAAAGAAAATTAACCAATGGTTGTGAATCTGGAGATTGAAAGTTCACATTGAAATCACTGCCAAGGATCATTGGTAATTTATCTTCTCCTCTGCCAAGAATAGCAGCACAAACTATATATTTTATCTCTCTTATACGAATGTAGTTTTCAAATCACTCCCAACGCGGCTAAAGAAGTTTCAATTCAAAAACAATTAATTTAACCGTTGATTAGAAAATACGTTATCAGTACATGGATTTTTTCAAGTTTTTCGGTAGAAAATTGAACTAAATCGATAGAATGGTAGAATTTATCTGAATTTGGTAGATCTACCGAGAAATCGGTAGCTGTGGCAACACGCAACACTACGTTGCCGGCCGCTCCGTTACTCCGTTCCGTTCCGTTACTCTTGCTCGCTCCATTCTGTCGCTGTCGCTGTCATTGTCGTCCAGTTCCAGTTCCATTCGCGCCGTTCCAGTGTCGCTAAAAATCTCGTTCCAAAGTAACGTTCCTTTGGAACGGTATTTTCTTGGAACGACCTGGAGCGGAACGCTCCACAGAAGGAACCGGTATTCCCATCACTACAGTGAACCGGTTCTTTACATTTACGTCCAGAGCCGGTTCAGCTCCGACGTGAAGAACCGACTCTCGGCTCTTTGCGTTGGCTCTCTGCGTCTGCGCACTGAGCCGAAGCGTTTGCGACCGACTCACCTCTCTCACGGCTCTTTTAAAAAAAATTGTGTAGTTCTCACTTCCTCACTCGGATCGGAAGTTTTTCGAACACATAATTTTTACACAAATGAAGAGTTGTCATTTTGTCTACTAATAAGTTGTTGTCAGGTGAACTGTTTCTGTTGTCAATAACTCCATTTTGCTATTTCTGTTAGTTACGCCACTTCGTATCAACAGCGACGAATTGACTCAGTTCAGTTCAATTTAATTTTTGTATTCGGTTTTTAGCCGAGACTTAGTTCAATTTTTTGTTCAGTTGTGTCGAGAGTCGAAAATTGTTATATAGAATTTTTAGTTGCAAAAATTGAAAATGAAAAGAGAGAAAAGAAAAAAAAACTAAAAATTAGAAGTTTACGAAATTATTGCCGAATCTTAAAATGTTTGAAATTATAGTTTCAATCGAATCGGTTCATTTGACCACGACCATATGGCAATAATCTTTTATCAAATTTATTTATCTTGGTAACAAACAAAATTAAAACCACACAAAAATTTAAAAAAGTAGGTAATATCAATTAGTTGCCAAAAAAACTTTTGTTAAAACAAAGAAAGAATTTTTTTGCTACAATTATGGCCCACATAATACATCAATACTTTTCAGAATATGGAGTGCTATACTAGTGTAGATTATATCTGATTATTGATAATTGCCCTCAAATTAATATCTGAGATATAATTTTAATAATAACCTACGAGTGTAAAGAGCTATGCTTCAAAATTAGTCAAATTAACAAATAGTAAGCACAAATTGAGCCTCTTTCTGAGTAAAATTTGTCTTGGATTTTCTTTGCAATAGCATGGGTCCGAAATTGTTGAAATATTTATTTATTGGAATGAGTGCTGGCAGGTAATTTTTGCTTAAACAAAGGATTCGTTAAACTTTTTACTAACTCAACCAATGTCAGCATAATACACAATGACAATGGCGCTGTATGCATGAGTCATAACAAAGATTTGAGTATGCAATGCAGCAGTACGGATCTTCAGCTTCGGTACTTTTCGTTTCGGTCTTTTTGAATCGGTTCACGAAAGAGTCGGTTCACCAAAGAGCCGGTTCGAAGATCCGAATCTTTGAAGTGATCCAGATTCACTGAACCGGTTCAGCAAAAAGAGCCGTTTTGCCCATCACTACAAAGAAAACTTTTTGTGCGCCATGCCGTTATCGCTGCACAAGAAATCGAGGTAAAAAAAGCTAAAGAGGGCGCAATTAGCGCGGGACTTGAAATACAAACATTTAACAGAAACAGAACATAAACATTTTCTCATCTTGCACACTAACGAAGAAACCAAAGGAGAGATAACTTTCTTAAGGCAGGAGGCTGGAAAGTGTCAAAATAAATCAAAGTCAAAATAAGAACGTAACACATTGATGAATGCATTACTACCATGTACATGCCACCAAACGTGACCTCACTGATCTAACCCATGGATCAGAATGCAATACGTCTTACAAAACTATTTTATGGTAAAGATTTGTTAATTTTTTCAAAGATGAATTAGGTATTTATTACACATAAATTTAAAAAAATCGACATTAGTTATTATTTTAATTGCTTATTATGTATGTAGATACTTTGTACTTTTAAATGTTAGGTGGTTAATGTAATAAACATCCTGTAAGTATCACTGTTGTGTATATCTAGAAATTTTGACGCAACTTCATCAACGTTAACAAGAGCTGATCGACTTTGGTGAGTTTCTGTACATTCCATTTGAAATAGAACTTCATTTCAATATTTTCCAGTAATTCACGCAGGCTCTTCAAAACACTTGCGGTAGGAACTCCAGATGTAAAGAAAGGCAAAATGATCTCAGAAATTTGACTATGAAAAGCGTAATTTTATTATGTTGATGATCTTCTCCCTTCTATCGATTTATATTTATAATAATAACAATATTTCGGCCTCCAAGGCAGAAGTGCTGTAGAAGCAGCGGGAGCTGAAGGAGTCAATGTAGAAGGAACCGGTAAGAATTCTTCTCTTTCGACAGCTTTGGCTGGAAACAGCTCCTACACAGGCGTCATACCGGTATTGTTGATAGCGCCATCCTGTTGGCTTTTAAATAATGATTATTACATTATGTACATTGAGATAGTTCACTTACTTTTATATTAGAATAGCATCTGGGACCTCAATACAATTGACTTGGTAGTTGTGGATTTAATGTATACAAAAATCGTAATAATAATGCACATCTTGGTAGATCTGCATTATCTAAAAATCCTTTTACCTAAAATTATGAAGGCACCGTATAAAACAGTCAAATTTATGAACAGTTGCTGTACGTACATCAGGAATAAGATTCATTTCGAACGTATTCGGAAAATGTCTGTTGCCATTCATGCTGCTTTGGAATGGTTAAAATTTACAGGACAGGATTTGTTTTCAACTAAGTTAAAGTTGGCTTCAATCCCCGAAGATGCTTGACTCAACCAAGCAAAAAAAAATAGTAAATACGAACAATCCACAAAATACTGACAAAATTTCACGTTAATCCTTCCAAAGTTACATTGACCTTGACGTTAAAAAGCGTTTTACTTGGTAATTGTGCGTATAATGTACAGACAAACCGTTGGATATCACGGGTAAATGTCACAGAATTGTAGATCCACTTAGTTGCACTGTTAAATATGGATAGGTGATTGTTAGGAGACAACAGAAACAGCGCCGATGGTTACACCCACTTTTGCACCGTGAGATTCAAATACTTATTACTCGGTAGTCGTGCGCTTAATTTACACGAAAATAGTTGGGAATCACGAGGAAATGTCACAGAATTGTGGATCAAGTTAGCCACCCCGTTAAATATGGCTGGTTGAGCAATATGAGAGCCTCAAACTTTGCTCCCGTGTTAATTCTTATGGGAGCCGGAGCTTGTTGGCATCCAATGACTTGACCTAGGACAACGTGTGACGCGCACTAATAGCGCGTATTTGAGCTTAGCCCAGCTCTGGGTTTTTTACTTACAACCTCGCCGCGTGAAGCGCTCCTGGCAGTTGTTAGTTGTCAAATTTTAAGCGCGAGACATATACGTAAGTCGCGTCATCTATTGGCCACTTTCCTATTTATTAATTTATACAATTTATCCATTGGATATCCGTGGGACGAGAAGTCAAAAATTTTTCGTTAACATTTTCTTCAATAGCTGTCAAAATTGGGGACTCAAAACCGAAAATGGACTTTTTGGAGTATTCCGACATATCCGCGGAAGTGAAGGGTTGCATGGTAACTCAAAATTTGTTAACATATAAAATTGTCATTAACATAACCTCTCTTAGACCGCAGGCAAACTGAAAATGACAGACCAGAGTATAATATTTAAAAACAGCAAAACGGGCAAAGTAGAACAGATCCAATCCCCTGATTTCGACGTTGTTAATTTTCAGAATTTTGCTGGTAGTTGCGGCATTCGGATATTCTTAAAAAACGGAACTTTACACAGATTTGTCGGCTTCAAAGATTCAGAAAAGGAACGAATTGCCAAATTTTTTTCGAGCAACTACAAAATTGATGTGTTAGAAAAGGAGTTAAGTCTCAAAGGCTGGAATTGGGGTACCGCTAAATTTAACGGATCAGTACTCAGTTTTGATGTTGGTAGCCACAGTGCTTTTGAAATTCCTCTAAATCACGTTTCCCAATGTACTGCTGGGAAGAATGAAATTACTATGGAGTTTCATCAAGTAATGTATTTATCTGATTGACAATTGACTAGCTAACATTGTCTCATTTCTAGAATGATGATGCGCCTGTTAGTTTAATGGAAATGCGGTTTTTTATCCCATCAAATGAGTTAGCTGGTGACGTGGATCCAGTTGAAGCATTCCAGCAGCAGGTTATGAACAAAGCTAGTGTTATCAGTGTTTCTGGAGATGCTATTGCCATCTTTAGAGAGATTCAATGCCTCACTCCACGGTTTGTAAAATTAACAATTTTAACTCCTAAGCAAGCTTTTTAAACTAAGTTAGTTCTAATATAATTAAAATGAGGAGCAGGAAATTACAATTTTCCGATTTTCCATGTTAAATGCCTATGGTTCGGTTTGTTTGAATCACCCGGTATACAACTGGCAGATTCTATAATTTATGTTTATAATGATCAAAGTTATTGAACTGATATTGTAAATTTGTTACAAATATTGGCCAATTTTTATTTATTCTTTACATTCTATTCTGGCTATATGGGGAAACCCATCATCACGGTTCTCAAACACCATTACCTGCTCATTGAGTCCTTTATTGTCTCTAAGACATAAGGAATAGTTCAAATCAATTTTACATGAAACGTATTTCTAGTGGACGTTATGACATCAAAATGTTCCAAACATTCTTCCAACTGCATGGAAAAACTTTTGACTATAAGATACCAATGTCGACTGTTCTTCGATTGTTTGTGTTGCCGCACAAAGACAATCGCCAGATGTTTTTCGTGGTGAGTTTAGATCCGCCAATCAAACAGGGCCAGACTCGTTACCACTTTCTAGTCCTACTCTTTGGACAAGATGACGAAACATCCATTGAACTACCACTCACTGAGTAAGAGATTTTATTTAATCGTGATTTTGTTTATGATATTTTGATTTTAGTGAGGAACTTAAGAATAAGTACGATGGTAAGCTTGAAAAAGAAATTTCAGGTCCAACATACGAAGTTTTGGGTAAAGTAATGAAAGCGATTATCAACCGAAAATTGACAGGTCCTGGAGGGTTTGTTGGGTAAAGTTGTTAATATTTCTGTAAATTTTTGGCTTATTATGAAATTTATAGGCATTCAGGCACTCCTGCTGTTGGTTGTTCGTTCAAAGCTGCTGCTGGTTATTTGTATCCTTTGGAGCGAGGCTTTATGTATGTGCATAAACCTCCGATTCATATCCGTTTTGAAGAAGTTAGTTCGGTGAATTTTGCTCGTGGAGGTGGCAGCACTAGATCATTTGATTTTGAAATTGAACTAAAATCCGGAACTGTTCACACTTTTAGCAGCATTGAGAAAGAAGAGTATAACAAACTTTTTGATTTTATCACTGCTAAAAAACTTAATATTAAGAATAGAGGCAAAAATGTAAGATAATTAGTTTATGATTTTAGTTGATTAATTGTGACATTGTAGGATAAAGCCCTTCATAATGAAGATTTTGGGGATTCAGATAATGAAGCAGCTCCTGATGCGTATTTGGAGAGGGTGAAAGCTGAAGCTCAAGAAAGAGATGAGAGTGATGAGAGCACAGATGAAGATTTTACACCTGGTAAAGAAGAAAGTGATGTTGCTGAAGAGTTTGATTCCAGCCCTAGCAGTTCATCAGAGGAGGACGACGAAAAAGGTTCAGGTCAGTAACAACCACCAAACATAATTTCTTCATACATTAACCTATTTTAAGAACTGCCAAAAATCTTTATTTTTCGAGTAAAGTTTTGATGTTTAACGTTTCATTAGATTAGATTAAATTTATTATTTTGAAACAGAAGGACCTATTTAAAAAATGGCCATTTTTTGACTTAAATTTTTTTTATTTTTATGTTCATTGAAGTAACTGGGAGTATAGTTATGTCCAAAAATGTCAAAATATTACAAGGTGAGCTTAAAAGTTTGTTTAATGGGGTTTTTGGCAACTATAAAGAAATTTGAAAAAATTATTTACTTAAATTAGAAATGAAAATAAAAAAAGCAGTCTTTAAGTCTTAACATTTCAGAATTCTACTTTTATGACTGCAAGAAAGACATTTCAATTTTGATTAAATTCGCGGAGTACTATTTTTACCGCCAATTTCTTACTTCACTATGATTGGTTGGTACCAAATCGTATCATTTTGTAATCGATCAATTAGGTCCGGTCCTACAGGAAGGATGCCAGTATAGACTAATCGGTCTTTTTAATCTTTTTTCTTCTACTTTAATTCAAGGCTTCAGAAAAACACTTCTATCTCATAATGAAGCGAATATAAGTAAAAAATATTAATAACAGAAGAAGAAACAATTAACGAAGTGCTAGTTGTTATTATTGTAATGTTGTACAAAAACAGCTTTGCCACATTATTATAAATTCTAAGATAATATAAATCGTAAATATGAATTTTTTGTTACTTTAGAAAACGCACAGTTTTTTAGAATACAAATATTTAGCCAAATTTATGACGTGTTATAGCATAATAGAAATTTGAGTTTCAGTCGAAAAATTAATGAATGAACAACTTGAAGCATAGAATTCTGAATATGTTTGGTGGCCTGTTGCCAAACACGCCTAATAAAGTGCGGGGTTTTCAATAAATTTCAAATTTAGTGAAATTCAACTTTTTTAAACGCATATTCTATGCGAAAAATTACGAAGAAAATATTTCATAATTACCGCGCAGAGTTCAGGTTTGTGGTGTAGCTGTTAGAGCGCCTACCGCTAATCAGTTGGTATCGGGTTTAATTCTTGGTTAAAATCGGAAGGATTTTTTTTCGACCGCTCTCCCTCGGAAGGCAATGGCCAAATACCGAGTGGAAAACCTCTCTAAACTGTTGGCTGCTCGGATCCAACTTGAAACTAGATTTCACATGTTTAACACGTATAGAAAGGCGCGAACACTTTCTTAAAGAAAAAATGCTTAAAAACCTCATTGGGTGCTCGCTTCATTTCGGGTAAATATTCAAATGAAAGATGATGAAAACTTAATTTTTCGTCCATAAAGAAGTAAATAAAATAATGTTAAGGGCATAAGGATTCATATCTTTCATGTAAGTACGACAAAGAAACTCTGAAGATTCATTGTAGTTGTGTCGTAAAACGATAGAATACCTTGTCGTGCCTAAAACGTCCTTTGTTGCGAACGACAGAGAACGTGGACAGACTAAACCGCAACTTTAACAATTTTCTCACTTCAGATTGTATCACTTCCTTATCCAACAAACGGAAAAAGAATGAAAAAAATAAGGAACAAAGTAAAGTAAAGTCGCGTGTAATTAATTTGTTGATGATGTTAATGTTTATAAAACAGTGTCCTTTACGTAATTGGTGCCACAAAGTTATTTGAAAAATTTATGGCGTCATCACGAGAATTCAATCTGCAAATGCGATAAAATGGCAGCTAACAAAATGTTGTTGAGACCACACGTCAATAATTACGTTCGTATTTGCGATAAATTCCATAAAGACCAAAACTAAAACTGAGGCAAGCGCTCCATTATAATTTAAATGTTTTAATGTTACAATATACGGGAGATGTAGTTTTTTCTTCAATTTTCTAATTATAAATGCCTGCCAAAACATTAACATCAATATTTCGCTGTTTCCTTGTAGACTGAAATTTTGAAATTAAATTTTGTAGAAATGTTGACTGTGTAAATTAGAAATTACTTCTAATTTACCAGATAACAGAGCGAGGGCGCTAGTTGGCATCAAAGTCGTTACGTTAGAAATACGTCACGTTGTTGCGACCGCCATTTTTTTTTCAATTTCAAACCGTTCCGTGCCTTATGAGAACATTTGTTAATTTGTTGTATTTTTTGTGTATTGAACTAACCATTAGTTAACAAATATTAAAGAAGTGGAGTTACAACAAAAAAAAAATACAAAACATGAGTAAAATGTTACGCAGTGCGAATAAAGGTTTGTTAAGCATTTTGAGGTTAGAATAAGCGGCGGGAGTGTTATTTAATGGATTACCTTCCAGGTTATAAATATCTGGAGACATTTTCCTTGCAATGAACTTTTTCGGAGTTGAATTTTCACTTTGTACGAAATTTGCTTAAAGTTAATTCAAATTTTCAAAAAAAAAAAACATTAAAATCGAGTTGTCTTATCCGCCGTTTTTAAGAACAATTGCAATTTTTCTTTATTAACGATTCGTTTTGAAGCGCAATAGAAGTACGAATACCTACCAAAAATATGAACAAAATATTGCGCAATGACCTGAAAGGTGACAAATATATAATCCGAAAATTGCCCCATTTTACTCTTCTCGATTGTTTGCAGTGATCCTATATTAGTTCTTCATTTTTCAGGCGCCGAGTCCAAAGACAAGAAGAAACACAAGGCAGAGAAAAAGGAGAGGAAATCCAAAACCATCTCTGAAAAACCCCGCAAACGCCGTGAGAAAAAGGTTAAAGACAGCAACCGTCCGAAGCGCCCCACTACCGCTTTCATGTTATGGCTGAATGACACTCGTGAAAGCATCAAATCTGCCAACCCCGGCATCAAAGTAACGGAAATCGCTAAAAAGGGTGGTGAAATGTGGAAGGAACTTAAAGACAAATCTAAATGGGATGAGAAAGCTGCTAAAGCAAAAGAGGACTACAGTAAGGCAATGAAAGAATATGAGGCCTCAGGCGGGTCAAAATCTGAAACTACGGAAAAGAAAACTGACAAACCTTCAAGTAGTAAGAAGAGGGCAAGTCCTACTGTCACCCCGAAATCAGGCTTATTTAAAAGTAAGGAGTTTGTTGAGGATGATAGCAGTAGTGATGATGATAGTAAGAAGAAAAACGGTAAAAAAGGATCTGATAGCGACAGTGATTCCGGGGAAAAGAAGAAAACTAATAAGAGAAAAGGCGAAGATGCTGATATTGAGCAGAAAAAGAAGAAGAAGCAGGACTCTGAAAGTGAAGCTAGTTCCGCAGTTGCTTCCAGCGCTGATGAAGATTCTGCTGAAAGCGACTAGTTTTATGATTATTTAAGTTAACTTTTTTTCTATGTTAATTTGTATGTAATTTCAATATAATTTCATATTAAATAATTTAAATTTTTTTATTGTGCTGTAGCAAACTAGCGTCTACGGATAGAAACTCCATTTTATTTTCCTTAATGCTGCATGCACCATAAAAACAAAAATTTGTTTCAAATTTCTAGTATTATCGAGTTGAAAGCTGCTTAAAAAATTATTTTTATAGTTTAGATTAATAAATTCCAGGCTGTGGTTATTCCAAAGGTATGCAAAATAAATTGACCTAGATACTAGTCTCAATTTAAAGTTATTGATTACTTGTGTCTTGACGTCTGTTAGATTTAAATAATTACAAATGAATTGTTACATTTAAGTTTGTTGGAATTCACTTGTAAAGATGAAAACGATGAGTTATAATGCTTTCGGCATTTTTGTTACCTCTGGTGATTATTACAATTTACAGTAACATGCTGGCAATAATAATAAGTATAGTCGCAAGTTTATTAAAGATAAAGTTCGATTTTGTTATTGTCTGTAATAAATGATGTCAGTAAAATAAAAGTATTTTATAATAATAAATTCAACAAAACTTAAACTATCACACTGGTTAACTTAATAGGAATAAGTACAACAAAAGCCCACAACACAATCTTTAACCTTTTACTGGGCATACAGAACATTAAACAACCTAAATCAAACTGAAACTACGAGGCTGTTGGGAATTGACGAAGCCCTGACAAGATCGTGGAATTTCTGTCGGTAGCGTAAACGTTTGTTGCCATAACCTCATTGTCAGCGTGTGGGGAAGTAGAGTTTGAAAACATTTTTTTAGGGGAAAAATAAAGAATGGCCGTCAACCGTTATCTTTTACATGTTTCATACATAGGAAGAACTTTTGTGTAAATTTATTAAATAATTTTAATTATTTTACTACAATTTCTTTTAGGGGCTGCCAAAGACAAGTGACTGGAACATTCCCTCGTGCAGATGATCCATCAACCGTGCAAGGATGTATAGAAACAGCTTTAAAATTACTAAAACCATCAAACGACCCCGTAATTGTATTATCAAGCCGGTAAAAGCAACCCAAAAAACATTTAATTTTTTAAATCTTAAATTGTAGAACTGATTCCGGGGTACATGCTTTAAATACCACTATGCACGTAGATCTTTGTCGAGATAATGGTGTAACTTACAATCCAAGCGTTATTACCCTTTGTTTAAACAAACACTTTAACTATAACAATATTCCTATTAGAATCTTACAAACTTATTTAGCTCCTGAAGATTTTCATTGTAGATGGAATGCGATTTCTCGCACTTATCTTTATAGGTTGGCGATAATTAACGGCGAGGTGCTAAATGTCGCCCCACATTTGGATTTAATACCAATTGAGGAATTTGAGAGATGCTTGTTTGTTTGGTGAGAGCCAAATAAATGCTTTATGTATTATTAAGATGTGTTTGTTTTAGTACAAACACATTTGATGTTGAAAAAATGAGGGAGGCGGCTAAATTATTTTTAGGTGTGCACGATTTTAGGACTTTTATGGGGAAAGAGACACTTGAGCCTAATAAAATGGTTCGAAGGCTCATCCAGAGGGTGGATATTTGCGATGGTAGACCTCTAACTTATAGTCCTTTTAGTTGGCCAAAGTATGGTAGTAAGGATGTCAACGACTACCGATTTTACGATATTTATATTCAAGCCACAGGGTTCGTTTTTCGACAGGTAATGTTGCACTCAAACCAAGAAAGTTCTAGAATGTATTGCATGTTTTGTTATATATTAAATTGACTAATATCAGAGACCAGGTATATCTAGACCCACAGCTGTGCAATATTGTGTGTAACCAAAGAGAACACCAAATAACGAGACGGTGTTGTAATTTTTTTTAATAACATGACATTGAAACTAAAATACTAGTTATTTGAATCAATTGCTGCCTCTTTGAATTTCTTAGATTACACACACATCAAAGTTGGTTATCTTACAACCATTGTGTTACTTACGATTTTGTATGTATACAATGACATATCACATGCTGTTCTAGTCATGATTAAACACAAAATTAATAAGAAATGGCTACCTTTCGTAACGAGTGAACAATTTATACATCAAATGTACATCCATATGAGTCACCATATAGGGCACCAAAATTGCAAGAAAAAATAGTAAAATTTATTTTAATGGTAAGAATTACGATTTTTTTAATTTTTATTAAATTATAATTTTTGTTTCATAACGTTTTAAAATATAATTTTTTAAGAACAAAATTTAAAGAAAAAAGGTGTAAATTATCCCTTGAAGTTTTTGATTTGCAACACTTGATCTGCCTGGCAAAAATGTCAAATTAGTGTGCCAACTTGTATTTGTTCTATCTGACCACTTTTGCCAGCATTAATCGTGTCCAGGTTTTATAAACATCTGGAAATTCATCTAAATTATATGCCTAGAAAGGGCTTTAATTACACTTACGCAAATTTTAAACGACTTTTATTTCTTATTATTTATAGATTATAAGAGTTGGAGCTCTAATTACTGTAGCATATGCGACGTAATTTTTTACAGCCAACATTATGAGGTGGAATTTTTCAAAAGAAACTTCACAGTTTGTTTTGTTACAATCATATTGTTCTGTAGAATTTCAGAAGTATGTACTTGTATTAATTCAATTAGCAAGAACCTTGCATTTCTCTTTATAGAGTTTCAAGATTCTTCATTATTTTTTAAAATGACTTCTCGTGAAAAATATGTGATATATTACACTGCAATTAATCAAACTTTTTGACGGTTGTAATTTCAAATAAACATAGTTGGTAAGGAGTTAAGGCTGATCAATCTTCAAGTAATTAAGATTATATTGACGTGGATATACCATAATGATAACGTCACACTTAGCATAAACTACTTTTGAATCTATACTCCTAGGTAGTAATTGTTTAACAAAAAGTGTAAATTGCTTTCTGTAAGTTTGCATATTGTTCTATAAATTTACGCCTTTATTTCCAGCCTTTTGTTTTGGGTATAAATTTACATTTTTTAAATAGAAAATTGTGATGCCCATTCTACACCTTAGTACAATTGTATATTTCAAGTATTTTGCGACAGCATATCCGGCATAAAACGGTTATATATTTTTTAAATTTTTAATTTAACAAAAAAAAAGTAAATTTTACACGAGAATCTGTACGTATAGAGAAAAAAGTGTAGGATTAAACAATCATACCAAAAGTTTCTTGGCGTAGGGCAGATTGCTAAAGCAAAAGCAAATAGTTCATATTGAAAAAATGTAAATGTACATATAACTTTTCAAATAAAATTAAATATGGTTAAGACACTTTTTTATCGTAAATTTACAGATTTTCCGACACCTTTTTTTTTATTTTTGGAAAACAATTATATATTTTGTTTAATTATTGTTACGACTCTTAAAAGAAACTCAAAGATCATTTATATATAACGACGTCATTAACTGAAGGGAAATATATTAAATTACGACTATTAGTATACTGGAAAGAAAATTAAAATATGCAATGTGAAGATAACCCTAATGAGAGTTGATGAAGAACATGGATTTCTGGGTAACTCTGATGAATAAAGCTACGTCATAGATGCTGAGATGCGGAAATAAGTCATTTACGGTAACATTAGTAAATAAAAAATACTAGATATTTCAACATAAAAGAATCAGAAACATCATCATTTAAACTTTGCTGGTTTCATTAAATATTTCAATAAAACTTATCTAAAAGAAACAAATATTTGGGTCGTATTTGACCCGATATTAATATTGTTATTACGGGTATTAATGTTTGTTATTTATAATAATTTTGGTGACTGTAATTTGAGAAAGAATCAGTCATACACATTTGCGAGGAAGGAATAGGTCTTAGTGTTTAATATTTTAAATTTAGGCACATTTTCGTAACATTTCAAAACGTTCCGCGACCACATAACAGCAGGTCTCTGGATACCGTCACATAGGTAGTGAGTCTAGGTGTGCCTAATCTTTGGTAACTTAAATAGAAACGTAAGTGCTTTACATAGAGACCATCAGCATCACTTATAAAACTGTTGAACTTAAATGTTAAAATTTTTCTTTCATTTGAGCCCTTATTTAATTTGTTACTATGTTGGTTGTTTAATTTGCGAAACCGAATGGAAAGGAATACTAATAATTGTTTGGGACAAATGTTTCAACTTCCCCTTTAACTATTTTATCATAAAAGCGTTTTCACACAGATCTTCCGCAAGTATTAATTTTTTTTGACAGTTATACGTTATTAGAATTTTTTTTCCACTTAGGTTACTCGAAGTGAGTTTTTCATATTTTGAGAAAACAGGACTCTGAGCTACAATTTAAATTTAGCGGGCTTATGGTATCCAGCTTCGCCAACATTACTTGTCTTTTACATCTCGATATTATAGTAAACTTTTCTTAAGTAAAATGCACGTTTGTAGTACTGCATTAACGATGCAAATAGTAAAACTATTGTAGTGGTTTTGATTATTTAGTTGATGTACATCAGAAAGAACTTTGTAGACAGTTTATTTTAATTCTAGGGTAATTTGGATTATTTTGGTACCGTAATGTTGGCAACACTTTTTTGGCGACGCTTCCCTCCCTCTTCACTCTAGATCTAGAAATTTCGTGATTTCCGCAGACTTTGATCTTTGCGTTGCTGATATCTTAATTTATAGTGGAAAAAGCTTTCGCAGCCCCAAAACTTGGAAAACCCCAGTCTCAACTTCTGCCGATTTCAAGTAAATATCTAGATTGTTTCAAATTGTGTAGTTTGTTGCCATAATTGTCGATTTTATCGCTGGACACGTTTCATAACCTCAAAGCAGCCGGGCGGACTGGAGGGAAACGTTTCAAAATGGCCTCCGATGCGAGAATTGTTTAAGGTACATGTTATAAACGAATTGTTTTTCTTTTACCAGGTCCGACGTATGGTCGCATCGCTGATTGCTGTAGCACAAGGTAAAGTGTCAAGTAGTGAGTTAAAGTTGATGCTAGAAGTGCCATCGCATCGTACGTGGAACGATCGCATTAAGACAGTGCCGGCTTACGGGTTGTATCTTTGCGAAGTGGAATATTCAGCTGGGGACAGGGCGAAATTGAGGACCACGCTCTGAGAAAAAGCGGCAATGGTAGGGTCTAGGGTGTATGTTGGCGGGTTGCCGTACGGGACCACCGAACGGGACTTAGAGCGCTTTTTCAGGGGCTACGGCAGAATGAGGGACGTGCTCATCAAAAACGGCTACGGGTTTGTTGAATTTGATGATTATCGCGATGCCGACGATGCTGTATATGAATTAAACGGTAAAAAACTTTTAGGGGAGCGTGTGACTGTCGAAAGGGCCCGAGGGACACCCCGAGGTCGAGACCAATGGTCCAGCCGCACCGATCACCGCTCCCATGAACGCTACGGCCCCCCAACCAGAACTAACTATCGCCTGATAGTGGAAAATCTTTCGTCGCGAATTAGCTGGCAGGACCTCAAAGATTACATGCGTCAAGCCGGCGAAGTTACTTACGCCGATGCCCACAAACAGCACCGTAACGAAGGCGTTGTTGAGTTTGCCTCTTATTCCGATTTAAAGAACGCTATCGACAAGCTAGACAATACTGAGTTAAACGGGAGACGGATCAAGTTAGTTGAGGACAAAAAGCGCAGTAGCCGGCGCTCAGGTTCTTACAGCAGTCGCAGTCGGTCGCGTAGTAGATCGGGACAAAGGCGTTCAAGATCGCGCAGTCGCTCCAAGCGTAGTTCTAGGTCCAAAAGCCGTTCCAGATCGGCGAGTCTGAAGCAAACTCGTGACAGCAAATCGAGATCGCGCTCAAATTCCCGCAAGAAGTCCCTCGATGACAGGTCCAGATCGAATTCCCGGAAAAAATCCAACGACAGATCACGCTCTCACTCTCCAAAACGCTCAAAGTCCAGAGAAGTCTCCAAAGAGCGTTCGAGGTCACGTTCTCGTTCCCCAAGCAATCATCGCAGCAAATCCCGAAGTCGCTCCGGTTCACGCAATTAAACAATATATTTTTTTGTAGTAAATTAGTAGTTTAGAATTATTACAATGATAGCATTTAATTTTTGCCAATAAATTTCGCACCATGAGTTTCTTGACAGCATTGCAAACAAAAAGACGCCTTTTACGCCCTACAACAACTACATTGACCCATCTTGATGGTCGGAAATTTCAAGAAACGTCGCAAGAGGTGTGCGTTGAAATTTCTAGGCAACAATATGGGTTTGTTGTGGACACTAAACCTGATAACGTTCCTGCGAAAGTCGTGAATGGCGTGTTTTTAGGCTCGCAGGACTGTTGTGATTTGAAAATTTTGACGGACTACCAGGTTGGTTACGTTTTGAGTGTTGGGGTTGAAGCCCCGGTACAGAACGATGACGTAGTTTATAAATTTGTACAATGCTTGGATATACCTGAAACTAACTTAGTCGAAAATGTGTTGAGGGAGTGTGTTGATTTTATTGAATACGCGACCAAGAAGAGACTTTCGAATGTTTTGGTGCATTGCAACGCCGGAGTTAGTCGCTCGGCTTCCGTCGTGATAGGTTACTTAATTTTAGTTCACCATTATAGTTATATTGATGCTTACAATATTGTAAAAAATGCGAGGAATTGTATACGACCCAATGATGGGTTTGTTAAACAGTTGAGGAGTTTGGGTAAAAAATAAAAGTGTTAATATTTGTAACAGTTTGCATTTTGTAACTTAGTTTTTTGTTTTTTTTTTGGAAAACCTTTTTCAATAATAAAATTTAATGACTTGTATTTTACTTCCAATAAAATTTTATATTTACATATATTTCATGTATTTTCAACCACTTTCCATTTAAAGTTTTCAAAAATTGAAAAAATTAGATTAATCGCGAAAGTTATTTATGCAGTGCCACAAAGTTATTGAATAAGTTCAAGGTGTAATTTAATATCTCGTTGGGCCTTTTAATTTTATGACAAGCTAGAAGTGAAATAAATCAACCATTTTTAAGGCTGATTTTCACATATAGGACTGTGCGCCGACCGTGCTGTGACCGTCGTTTGTCGAGGACATTTTCACATATAGGACTGGACTGCGGTCATGCTAGGGTCGTGTCGTTAAGAATTTTTCTATCTTGCTTGGTGAGGTTTTTTTGAAAAGCATATTAAAATTTTTGATTTTCCTAGACCGAGTTTTCAGTTCCGGTCAGATATCCAAATGTTGATTCTTGAATATCACATCAAAGACAAGGACAGTAGCCATCATCTCAATTATATGTAAAAATGCTTTTCTTGGTGAAATTATACTTTTAATCTTTGTTTCTAACTATATATTATTTTAGTTTTTATTTAATGTTAATATAATTTAATTATCTACCTGAAGTTGATAAACTTCAAAAGATCATGCAGAAGAACTAATAAGAGAAGATAGAATCACTGCAAAGCCAACAAGATAACCTATTGATAGAGATAAGATCGGTCAGACCAAAGCACGAAGAAAGACTGCAAAATAGGCACAATAACTCACTGGGTGTAAACGGAATATTTTCAAAATTATTGAAATAGGGAGTGAGAAAGCTTGAAACACCCTACACACTACAGGTGTAGCTTAGTCTTAGAATGTGTGCCAACGAGCTGGCGGAAGGTAAAATAGGTGCTTATATCAATATCGGGATAAAATGCTTACACCCAGGTCAAATCCTTCGAACCTTTTAATCTGACCTCAGTGGCTGGAGCATGAGGAGCAACGGGGCAATGTCCCCCAAAGCTCCCCATAGAAAATAGAAAATGTAATAAATACAAGCGAGAAATTCATAAAAGCCATCAGATATATTACCTGCTTCTATTTTAAGTTTCCCGCTTCCAGACTGAACGCTGTGGGCTAGCTTGGCGTTGCCCTCCATGCTTTGTCAGATTGCGTGAAACTTTGCATATGCTATCCTTATTTTCCAATGCAATTATACATCGAGAATGCTTTAAAAAACGCTGGTCAGATTTATTTTACCCAAGCCATTAGAGTAACTTGTTAAATCCGAATGTTCGCGAATTTCGTCGTTGTTTAAAAGAGTTCGGCAATCTGCATATAAACTAAATACAATACATGCACACATGTAATGTGGCGCATTAGCGGTTTATCCAGCTTTGAAATATATTTTCGTTGCTCTACCGTTCTTGGGTTTTGTTTTTACTGAGATTCAGAAGTTGTTGAGTGATTTCGTGTTCAAATTGAAACAATGAATACCGTGCAAGCAATTTACGCCGCAAGATTGCGGGGAAAGTTTCGAGGATTGTCAGAAAATAAAAGAGTTGGGCCCATTTCGGCCTAACCTTCAGATCCTAAAACAACATGTGGTGAAGGGAAAAATGTGGTAAGATCCAGGGGCGGCTCGTGGTTAAATTAGATGGGAAGGCAACCGCTAGGACAAACTTACAAGCATTGACTTTTTACTTAGATGGTAGAGATAAATAATCAATGTTACAAGTATCTAATAACAATTAATACTATAGTGAACTATATTTGATATTTATTAATTTATATTTTACAATCAATTTTAGTAAGTTTCCAGATCCATATACAATGCTAACATGATGGTTGAGATTCCGTGCTGAAAATTCGAACATTTAACAAGGCTAACAACCCGTTGTGGTGATTCGCGATTCAAATTCGACAACATAACGTCTTATCCGTTCATAACCTCATGTTACAGATTACACTTCGGGATACGGAATAGGGCTGATTGCGAGGACATGACGAAACATTGCATAGCGACAAACCGGGCATTTTTAAAGTCTTAATAAATTTTATGAGCGAAATTGATTTGCTTCTCAAATCACATATAGAGCAATCGAAAAATGCTTATTTTCTGGTTTATCAAAGACAATTCAAAACGAATTATTAGATTCTAAATTAGCGGTAACTCAGAATTAAATAAAAAATGAAACTGAAGGAAGTAAATACATTGCAGTTCAAGCTGACGAAAACGAAAGCAAGTTAGAGTATTTTTTGCAAATGTTTCTGCTTTTTCAACATCTTTTTCTAGATCACCCCAACGAACACAAAGCCTTGACAATATAGTTATGAAAAGGCTGCCATGCGGATCAAATAATAAAATACTAAATACTAAATAAAATAATAAAAATAAAATACTTCTTGGAATTTTAACTCCAGAGTTGTTTGTACTGTTTTTCAATATAAAAAGAACTCCTTGAATGCTTTGAATTTATTACTGATAATGAAAATGATAAACTATCCATTCAGCAGTCAACCGGCTTAATAAATTGTTTGAAAGATGAGGAATCTAATTTCTTGTTATATTTCTTCAATAAAATTTTACCGCACAGTGATATTCTCTACAAACAATTACAACTACTTCAGTTAGATAGTGTCAAAATTCAAAAATACATTTCTGATTTTAAAAATGGGGTGCAGAATACCAGAAAAGAGGTTGATCATTGCTATTATAATGCAGATGATAAATCAAAACCCGCACATACAAAGCGGGCGCGATATGTAGACAGAAACATGCAAATAATTAAAGAAGTAAATGATGTTATTATTACAAATATCACAGATAGATTATGTGTTAATAATCATTTGGAAGCTTCTTTACTCTTTGACGCGAGCTCTTCTGAAGATTTTACTGTAAACTTCCCGGAGCATTTTTTTAATACTTTAGTTACATTTTTAAGTTAGGTTCTCTTTCATGAAAGTAAGAATTAATAACCAGATATAGAAGGGAAAATTTTCGTCAAGCTAATGGAGCTCTTCAAATTCTTCAAGTTCTTTTAGACAATACCCTTCAAAATGATTTTCGTAAATCAGTCAAATTGTTAAGAATTATTTGTACAATCCCGATGACAATAGCTGAAAGCGAACGTTGGTTTTCAACTTTAAAAAGAATTAAAACTTTTCTCCGAATTACTATGGGCCAATATAAGCTTTGCGCGCTAGTTACGTGCTCCATGGAACGTGAACTTATTAAGTCCACAGACGATTTTAATAATCTGGTTATTAGTCATTTTGTAGCTCTAATAGTTTTTTGTTGCCGAGACCCCCTTTTTAGGTCAACGGATTGATAGTAGTACCTCAAAGATGATCTGGAAACTTACTAAAATTGATTGTAAAATATAAATTAATAAAAATCAAATATGATTCACTGGGGTATTAATTGTTATTAGATACTTATAAGTTTGCCCTAGAGGTTGCCCTCCCATCTAATTTAACCACGAGCCGACACTGCCTACCAGTCAGAAAAATTCTTGGAAGTAGCCATTGTACTAGACCTTTAAAGGTTTATGACAGACGTCATTGTCAGTATAGGACCTTCGGCTAATTTCTTCTGGAGATAACGGAACAATAGCAAAAGGAATGCAGACTTTAATGGTCAAGGACGGCTTTTAGAAAATTGTGCACAATCTTTTGAGTTTCCGACAAAGGCAGCGGGTGAAAACGAGGTACAAAGAGCGGTACGACTGTCAGTATGTAGGTACAGTATGCACAAAAGTCGCTTTTAAAATATCGAGGCCATTCTCGAAGATTTTGTTTTAAAATTATAGCTATGGTAGGTACCTACCCAACATAATTTAGAATCCATGGGGCACAATATTCTACATGATTACAAAAAGACGAAAAAAACAAAATTAGGAATAATATACGTATCACTTTTCCAAATATTTTCAAATTAATAAAACACATTTTCTAAGTTAATGTTAAATGAATCTCATGGATTACTCCATCAAGTAAGCAGAGAAATAGGTTCTCCTAAATAAAAAAAGTACATTAAACATAATGAAACAAATAAATTCTTCAGTAGATACAAGTTTAACAAAAATATTGAAGATTCTGTAAATTAAATAATAAATTCGTACGGCTGTTGTGAATGGAGCATGTAAAGTTACAAAAGTTTCATGCTGCATAGGACCCTTAAGGGCTTAACCCCATCGCCTCATTTATTTTATTGGGGGTTTTTCCCTTTCTTTTCTATATATAGTACATATATAAGTTCGACACTTATTAGATTTAGTTTAGTTTAGATTCCACCCTACAAGGGTGAACTCTTTCGATTATAAGTAATAATAATGCGTAAAAAACAAGAAGCATTTAATTTAGCCTTCACAGCCATACACTGACTTGCAGAATAGAAACAGCGATTGCTATGAAGTATGAAGATCTCTCTAGATATAGAAAAAGCCTTTGACAATATCTCTTTTGACTATATCCATAGAATAGTGATGAGATGCGGGGTCGAGGAGTGTATTTCAAGATGGATCGATTTTGTGCTCAGAAATAGAAAAATCCAATCCACGATGAAGAAAATGACACCAGTCAGGAAATACTAGAGATAAACTTTGTCTTTAAAATTGCATATAGAAGAAATTAGCACGAAAGCTATGACAAACGCATATAGAAAAAATTACCACGAAATCTACATGGGCGTATGACTTATAAATCTGTAGCGAATTGGTGGATAAAGGTTGCGGACTACAGCTAAAAATGGTGTACTGGGTGTACTAAAGGGTTTTGTGGCAACAATAATCTACACTTCTTTTTTCTAATGGTATACAGTTGAAAAGTAATAAAGTGTTTAGAAAACTGAATGAGCTTCAAATACTTGCATCCATTCATTCAACATTCAACACAACTCAGTCACATTCATATTTTTCTTTTTTGGAAAACGATAGTTTCAAATTAATATTATTTGCATTTGGGGGGGATTCAATACTAGAAGGGAAATGTCCTTCTCTCCCTCATTGACTATGACTACGATTTTGTCTTGAAGCATCATGTTGTGCAACACAAATAACTTTTTGCAATGGACACGGAGTAGTTTTGTTTTCGATTGAAGTTTAGTAATTTTGCTCAGCTCTTGGTGTTTTGTGTATTCGTGTATGATGTACATTAGCAAATTAATTTTGTTGAAAGCAGGGCGCAACGTTCCTATTTAGCTTTGCAAATTATGTTATTGATGTAAAATGTAGTCACATGATTAATGCTGTTACTAATTTAGTTTGCTTTTTTCAGTTATTTTGTGGTTAGTTGTATAATTTGCAATTGGGTCATTGATGAGAAGTGTCCTCGTATGATTAGATTAGCTATGTTGATCCGCCAATTGGAACAAGTAATTGACAACAATTATAAGTTATTCAACGATTTAAGCATGAATTTTCTTATGCCTACTGTAGTTCCTGTTAATAATTAATTAAATGAAAACCTGAAAACCTCAAAAAGTACATGTGGTTTCTAATGTTAAACTTTTCATTATACTGACAAATAAAAAAGTCAAATATAATTATTGGTCTAACTAACTGACGTCTTTAAAGTTTTGAAAAGAATCAATGGGGAGAGAAGCAAATGTAAAAAAAAATCTACTACTAGAAGAGAAACTATTCAGCTGTAGTAGCAAAGAATATGGCAATCATGATTTTTTTTAGAAACACAAACGCTTTCTTAGATCTGAATACTGCAAAATTTCTAATAAAAGCTTGTTCTTTTTCAAATTTTGAAATTTTTGATTCTAATTAAGGTCCTGTTGGCAATTTCGAAAAAGTTCTTATTTACGCAACTGCAGACAATTTTTTTAGAAACTTTGATAAAACAATTAGATACTTTTAATTAACACTAAAGTGGAAAACTTGTAAAAATTATTTCAGAGCTGGGCATACACCTTTAAGTTCTTGGGAATCTTTGCTCTAGTCTCGTTTTCATTGTTTCTGCGCTTTGCCCTTTTAGAATTTCCAGTGACGGATTTATTCTTCTGGGGGACCTGGGCGCAACGAAATTTCGGGGTTTCCTAATTTAGAAGACGTAGCGTTTTTTTCTTTTGAGTTTTGTGGCGGGAAAGTAGTATAATCATATTTATTGGTGGTTCCAGTATTGCTCACATTGTCACGGAAAGTTTGAAAATTGGGGAACAATTAACAAGGTTCCCTGTCATTAGAACAAAAGAAGTATAAAAAATACATCTATTTATATCCGAATGAAATGCATATACATAAAAAATATAAACGTAATAAAATAAGTCAAAAATCAACCCATAATTCAGAACTTAAAACCTGAAGGAAAACCTTCCTACATTTCTGAAACGTATCAAATAATCAAATGTCCACGATCAACGTTCTTTAATATGTCACTTTCAATATTTCAAATTTTAAAATTGCCAATGAAACAAGCATTATTTGACCAATTGAGATTTGAAGGTAGTTTTTTATTCTTTTCAGAACAGAAAATGAACGTTCGCTTAAAATGTTGCTTACATGGACAGTAAAAAAAAATCTAAATAGAATTTTCACGTTGAGAAAACTCCATTTATTTGGTCAAAACTATAAACTGTTGGAATTCATTTTTAAGGCAAATGATATGTGACTTTTTTGAAAGGATTTGATATGTACCGTGTTTAGTACAAATTCGAAAAATACAGAGTTGAAACTACAAGCATTGACTTTTTACGTAGAGATAATTAAGAGCGTACAGTAAGCGTAGTAAAAAGTACACAAAACATGTAGAGGAAGAAGACGTTCTGGGCCTATTGTAATTAACTTTTTGACAAATAGTTTTCGCAAACTTTTAGAAAAAGGATTAAAGCATGTTTATCATTTTTTATTTTTTTTATAAGTTGGTATCATTTAATGATATCATAGTCACAATATCAACAAATCCAATGCAGTTTTGTTAAATTACCAGCAACTTTCTTCGAAAAGTTGCAAATGATCAACATATATTCATCTTTTCTCTTGTCAATAATGAAAAAATCGATACCGTATTATGCTTAATAACGTCAAAATACGTTTTCTTCGAAACGCTGTTCGGCGAATTTTATTCGAGATTTGACTCTGACCAGTGCTGCCGCCGCCACATAACTGCAGTAGCGAAGTGCTAGCTCACTTACTCATATTTAACCTGGCATCTTCTGTCTTTTATGCATTATCGCATTATTCTTGACCTACGTATTCTGCACCTACTCACTCTTGCACAATACACCCGCCTAAAATAAAAAGAAATAGACGGGCGTCATTTCCTTTTCATCGAATATACGTTGAAGTAAACCAGTGGCGGCACTAGGAATGTTGTTGGCTTTGTATTTTTAGTTTCTAGTCTCTTTCCGCCCTTTTTTCGGGATTGATTCAGACAACGCGGATCATACGGATTTAACATTGGAAATCATAAAATTGTAATTTCTTGCTCCCCATTTCAACTTATTTTAAAAAAATAATTGCTTCTAGTAAAGGCTATTTTTCTGCTCACGTGATGGTGCTATGTATGTGATTAATTTAAGGGATAATTAAGAAAATAAGATTTATTTATTTAAAATAATTTGAAAAATCGATGTGTAAGCTGTGATGCTTTCCATTTTCTATCAAGAGTTAAGTGCTTCGTAGCCACACGGTAATAATGTCGTTTTAGAACTCGGGGGTCAAAGTTCAAATCCACCTTTTGAAAAAAATTCTTTTTCAAGAACTTACTATCTACGGTCAAACTTATTCATAATTCTATGCTTTTTTATTATTTCTAATTAATAAACAGCATTAACGTGTCATCTATTGAGAATTAAACTGCTAGTTTTTCCATCGACAATTAACTGCCACTCCTAATTTAATCAATATTGATAATAAATTATTATTATCAATAATAATAATAAACTAAATTTTAAATGTTAATAAACTTGGTTAAAAAAAAGTTGTTCCCAGAAAAAAACGTACGATGTATCAAACGGGAATTGAACCATTTCAATTTGGATCACTGACGTTGCAAACCATTACCATTAATAACGTTTATTGAGTCTTTGTTCGTACAATATTTCCAGGTAAAATAATTACCATAATATATGTGTTACTATTTTACCTGCTAGATTTTAATCATCCTATGGAAGATTCCTACTTAATATTAAGTTTACTCTTCAGTGTGTTAATTATTTACAATATATGTCAAATTTACAATAATTAAGTTATTTGTTTTTATTATACAGTTTTTTTTCTACTATGAATACAATGTTTGCAGGAAAGAGTTCATTAAAAACCCTCTTAAAATAATTGCTATGCAAATTGCAAATTGCATTTCTATCTTAAATTATACTTTTGTACATTTACAAACGAATTCCTGATCTGATAATATCGTAAAATATGATAACAGCGATTAGCCAAACAATCGTGCGCATTCATGACAGCTCCCAAATCAGCAATCATAATTCATTTAAACGTTGCAAACCAAAGACGTCACCTTACGGCTACGACACGGCTTTTGCCTGCTCTTAAATGAGATGGTTTAAAAGGACACTACTGCCTTTCAAATTAATAAAAATGATTTTCCTAATTATCCGTTGAAATAACTACACGCACTTGCTTCTTCACGTAAGCAGAAAAGTATCCTCTATGAGATGGAACTAAATTATTTATTATTTTTTGGGGTCAGTTGTTGCCCGCATATTACAAAATTGGAAGTTCCTTGAGTATGGTTGTAACTCCGAAAATTATGAAAAACTACCATAAATACGTGTAAGGAACTGAAGGTTGAAACTGACCGTTCCAATATTTATGACCCATAACGAATTGAAACGTAAAACGGGCGATTGTCCCACGCGTTCACAGGCATGGTGTGAAGAGTGCAGCATCAAAGAAGGATGCATAATGTTAGGTCTTATGAATTTCAATAAAATTAAGTAAAAATTACATGTAGTTTTATAAGTTTTTCAGGCTTATTTGAAAATTATTATTTATTTTTAATTGTATACCGTAAGCACAAAGCCTGAAGCAAGGGATATTACTTATATGAAACTTAAAAAAAGTATTTTTGAAGCAATTCTGTAGTTTCATGTTCTTTCTGAACATTTTTTTCCACCAAAATTCTGTAAAAATTTTTAATCAAAAGTAAGTAACATCGCTGGAGAACCATTAGGCCTTTCATATACCAAAAATTCAGATTTTGTATATCAAATCCAATGCATAAAATATTACTGGGAAATGTCCCAGAATTTTGACTGAAAAATTCAGCACATATCCCCTTAAACATCAGTGAGTTAGAAAAACTATTTTAGGCGACTAATAAATACTCCGCCACTGTCTTGCTATCGGTCCGCATCCAGAGCAGGAGTAGGGATGCTATAGGCCCGCCTTTCTCTAAGTAAAATTTTACCCTCCCCTTTACCGTTGCCCCGCAGGTGAAACTGAGGGTCTGCTTACTATACAATGTTACAAGTAAGAATTCACTTTTTGGCGTATTCGTCACACCATGGGAGCACCAGAGGGGCCAACGCAATTTTTTCAAATGGCAACTTCTATCGAGTTATACCTCATCTGAAACTTGAAAGCTCTTTTCGAAAAAAGCATTTCTGTGTAACTCGGAGCTCGGTAGGACAAGTCATTACAAAATCGCGGCGAACCAAACGGTCATGCAATTACGAGATAAATTTCTGGAAAAAATATTTTTTTATTTCGAACTTCGTCTTCAAGAAGGCGAAGTTCGAACTAAGCGACGTTGAAGATGTGCAATGTAAAGTGAAGGGTGGGTGTAATGTCCAAAAATGAGCATTGCATCTTCTAAAAATTCCGAAACCAAAGCATTTCCCATTTCCAAAATAAATAAAGTCAAAAAAGACTGCGCCCATGGGTAAATCCGCCACTGCAAATTTTGTATTTTAAAAGATAGGAGGCGAGAACCATTTTTTTCAGAGACCAGGTGCAACCAGGTAAACTTCGCTTTCGAAAGTTTACCTGCATATTGTCTGAACATCGATATTTGGTCGGTATTCGAACACCTGGCAAAAGCAATTTCAATGATACAATGGCTTAGATATTTCGTCTCTGGGATGCAATAATCGTTATAACAAGTCTGTAAAACGTGACGTCATTCATTAGAGCAGATAGTAGTTTAGTATATTTTAGATTAGTGATTGATGGATTTTTAATAACATGAAAGTAGTTTAGGAAAAAAAACGCTGATTCTATGTGTAGAAAAATAGAAAAAAATTATAGATATTACAATTCTTTACATTACATATTTATTATCTTTATTTGCTGCAATTAATTTAGTACTTCTATAGACTTACTGGAAATATTCTTCTTGCTATCTGAAATTAAAGAACATAGTGAAATACATTAATAAATTTGCAAAATTACAGTTGAAAAATCTAACACCTTCATGGAATGCAGCTCTTCATGGATTGTTGCAATTTCAATATAGTTGAAAGTTGCAAAGGATTTCTTTTGGATATATAATTCTTTCGGCTATAGGGCGATCAACATGGATAGTTGTGAGTTTGTTTTCTACCCACACAAATGTTATACAATATCTGCAACCTTTGTTTATCAGGAAAATAAAGAAAATAGTAAATCTTTCTTGAACTGCATTTTACTTTGTTCTTCTGCATAAGATTAACTACTACTAAGTTTATCATGCGACAAAAATTTAATTTCTATTAAAATCTCTAATATAATACTCAAGCATAATCTAATCTTTAAAGATAGCTGAACTAATTGCCACACCCTACTACGCGCATGTTTTTTTGTCATCTGATAAGATTACAACTACAACTGGGGCACAGAATACATTTATTTGTTATTTCTAGATGTTCTCTAGATTAACAGTTTTTCTGAATGCCAGCAGTTGTCAAACGATTCTGTTGAGAATAGATGAACAATTTCGAAATATTAAAAACAAGGAAAGAGAATGCCACAAACTTAGATATCTCTTCAGATAAATTTATAACAATCACTTAAGGGACATTCTGTAGAAAAATCGAATACAAAATATAATATGGTTTTTGTAGTCTTCCTCGATATCTCCGGTACGGAAACAAATCATATTGTTTGCGACTTATTGACTTCCGCTTGATAAGCATAGCATGCGCACTTTGCTTTGAACCCATGCGAACCAATGCCAAGCGACTAAAGCCCAAGTGTTACGATATTACATTTGTACTAATTTCCATGCTAGAAATAGATGACTAGAAAAATATAAACAAATACATGACTAGATTGAATAATAGTAGTGTTCCATATTTTCAGGCCTATAGATTTCTAACATGGAAATAGTATTGTGATACTCGGGTTTAATCCATTTTATTTTTCAAAATCACTTTCAAATAAATTAAATGTTACTTGAGGCAGTCAATGTTACCACAATTTTTTTTTTCTGCCCTAGTGCAAGCTTGGTACTGCAAAAAGTTGTTTTTCATTAGAGCTGTCAAATGAAAAATGAAATAAAAAAAGTGAAAATGATATGGAAAATAATTTTTTTTGACGCTTTCTGCGAAAACCTAACGCTCCCGCCCACTCGCCACCCATGCTTTTCGCTGACCGAAACGAAAACACATGGAAGGCGCAAGTCTCGTAAATAGCCGACAACAACCGATTCCTGTTTTAAACATCATCAAACAAGCAACAAAACTCAATCACGTTGTTTTAACGTCACATCGTTAGTGCTAAAAATGCGCGCAGTTCGTCAGGATATCGATCCAATTTTCCGGCAATAAACAACATTGTTTACAAAAAAAATCCGTTCATCGCCATCACCGACGACCATCGCGAATAACAGTTCACCCTCTGCTCCTTTATGTGCCATCTGACATAGCTGTAAAGAAGTTCGTCATAACAGCGAAATCATGGATTTCCTCGCTAGTAAAGTGCGCGATTTGCAAACACTCTTCACCAACAGCCGGGAAATAGAGAAAAGACGCGAAATCACCAAGTGCGATGCCTACTGTGAGATGGGATATAAAGTGTTGAGTTGGGAAAACGTGACGCTGACGTTGACCGTGTTTTTAGTACTTAACTTTTTGTTTTGGTGAGCCGCGTAAATACCGATGGGCTATTTTTAATTATACTTTGTCATTGCAGGCTGGTGGTCCAGTTAGAATTGCGACTTTTTGGGGTTATCTTCCTGCTCGCTCTAGCCGGCTACGTTGCCGATTTCTTTCTTGAGGGCACTGAAGTTGTGGTGATCAAAAACGAACATTTGGAGGCCTTTGACGAGCTACGCAATGATGTCTTAGATGTTGTTTTCACCCTGAAAGCCCTCCGGAAGGACAGTCCGTCATCTGTTAGTAACTATTGTTTTAGGAAAAAATTAACAATTTTTGACCGTTTGGCAACGTTGCTTCCAAAATTTGGGAATTGAAGATGACGTTTAATTTCTTTAGATTCGCAATATTCGTTTAGGAGGCCTTGGGGGGCATGTTTATGGCTTCAACGCACGCGCATCGTTGACTGTAAACAATTTGTAAACAATGCAGTGATTCATAACCTCAATTTTCCGTGGAGTGACGCAGTTAACGTCCCAACACGTGGGTGATAAGATATTCAAATTTCGACGCATTCCCTTGAGCTTTATCTAAGTGACGTCCTTCATGTATCAAATTGAAAATATTATCATTTATCGATTAATTTGAACATGACGTCACGATTCTTATTCCAAATTTGCTAATAACTCTGTTGCATTCAAATGGTCTGATCTCAAGAAATTGAACCAATCAGGAGCTGATTATAGCGCAAAGAGTCATTCTACGTAGTTTCTATATTTTATTTAGATAATTGCTATAATTTCTATCAGGAATTGGTTGGAAAAAGTTTTTACAAGTAATTCTTTGTCTTAAACTCAACTATCTCTTTGATAAAAGTCTAGTAAAATTTCGCTACAGTATTGTGTACTTATTGTTGTTACACAGTTATATTTTCAGTTATTAGTAATGATTAACGTTACGCATGTGTTACTCCAAGAAATCTTGTCTTATTTTGGCTGGCATTAATGATTTGTTTGATAACATTTCAAACAAGTTATTCAAATATTCCAGTCATTTTTAGCCTTTTGAAATAATTTTGAAACCTTACAGCTTATTGTAACCCTGATTGATAAACATGTGCATAATGAACTTGAACTTAGTCTGACATTCATGACTACTATGCAAACCTTGGCTGTTTTGGCAGGAAACAAAGCCATTTGTTAAAATTGATTCAAGCATTTAATCAATGGTAATTAGGAACATTTTGGCATCCGCAACTAGTCTAGTTCAGTGGTCTGAAATTGATATAATAAATGAAATGCATTTTTGTTCTACAATATTTGTTTTTGTTGCTTTTGATGTTGGTGCTATCTGGTTTATGTAAGAGAAATCTTCATTTCCTGTTTATATATTTGTAGACTTTATTTTTAAATTTCTGCAAACAAAATTCTTATACTTACGGAACGGGGATGAAGTAATTTTGCTATGGTTTGGACTTTCAGCGCATCAAGTTTTAAAGATCGAAAATTGATGAAAGCGTAAATCATCAACATCTTAAAGCAATGGGCTAAATTTATTACATGCATTTACTAAACACTTTACGTAATCTTCTGGGTTTTTGCTAAATCAGTCGATAATGAGAAAGCGATTGATGAATAGGTTATTTGCAAATTGTTATAAACATTTAACTATTATTGTTGTGGTGACCAAAAATGATTTACAGACGTTTATGGACGAAAAAATAATAAAAGCCTGCGGTATCATCTTGAACTTGTTTAGATCTGTAATAGCTTTAACACAAAGAAATATGTCACTGCCTAAAAAGAATTGCGCGCATTAATAATTTTGAAAAACAAAACAATATTGTGCAACAAAAATTCGGAATAACTGCAGTAAACTGCTATTAGAAATTTTACCTAAAAGATCTCAAAGAGGTATGGCGAGTTTTTATCACTTATTTTGCCTATTTGTAACTGTTGTGTCGTCATCGGTATTTCTTTTAATGACAATCTATCTTTTCCTCTTTTTCTTTTTGTTCAGTAGAGTTTTTGATTTGCTTTTCAGTGATATAAACTTTGAGATTACCAAATTTTACTCCCTTGAATTCTTTCCTTCGGTCTACTTGACAAGTAAAGTAACCTGGAAGGTGTAAGGTGCAATTATTAGAAATATTTTGGTGAGAGTTTTATTATTGTATTGATCAGCAAGGACCAAACTAATAATAACTATTACTATTAACACTACTAAATAGTGATAATTTTGGAGAACTATTTCGCTTTATTTTGTATTTATACTTAGTTTAATAAAATAACCTACGAGATTCGGATCTGATATCTTGTTTGAAAGATAATAAAGAATCACGAATAGGAAGAAAAAAATTAAAGTGTAAAGCGGACGAAATATTTGTCACATGGTATCAGACCATATTTAGAAAAAATCGTGATAGATCCTCCAGTTTTGTGTTTTAAATTTCTATTAACGACTTAAATAATTTTATCCAAACTTTTGATCGGTATAATGTATCAAAAAATTGTGTTAAACTTTTAGACTTACAGTTACGAAATTGTGTTTTTTAATATTTTTGTAAGTGTCTTATCGTTTTAGCAAACGTAATAAGTTATAAAAAAATTGATGACGCTGCTTTAAACAAACTATCACGATATTTCGTGAAAGACAAAAATAATAATTTGTAACTACCTAATTGTTGTTTTAAATAATAGTCATTTGATCTATATTATAGATATGGATTTTATAATTTGAATACTTTTAAATAGGTACTTGAACACTTTTTGAAGTGTACACAAATAAAGTTTAAACGACTGACAATAGAACGATCAGTGTTTTTTTTTCAATTTGGATGGTCAACTCTTACCTTACTTAAATTTCTTTTTTCGTCATTAACTCATTAAACTTTGGGGTTAATAACATTTATTTAGCAACAATCTTGTTTGACACAGCGGCTTTATTATAGTTGATTTTGAAAGTCCACTAATGATAATTTTATGGTTCCAACATAATGTTCAGTTTTCTGTGCCACTCAGATATTGTTATTATCGGGTCGTGTGTCCTTTGAAGCAACAGCCGAGTACGATACGTATCTAGTGCTATTAATACGCTGTATCTTCATAGATATATCGCCAACATGTAATTAAGTTAACATTCTAAACACATTGTCGTCCCCCAATAAGTTAACGAATTAACGAAATGAACACATGTTTATTGAATATGGAAGTCATTTTTGACGATCTCTCAGAATTTTATTTACAATATTACCCTGTGTATTGTCTTAGACTAAGCTGTAACTAGCTTTTTTTCGACATCATCATTGGAGTAAACTTGAAGTGAAGCTAAAGATTTAGACTAATTTAAAATTACGTTGTTTCAAACTTTGAGAAATTATTTAGAAAGAGCTTTATTCATGCAAATCTTGATATTACTATTTGAAACTAAGCAGTTTTTTTTTTTTACAGTTCTGCATTGGAATGTCTTGCATCTTTCTGGTTCTCAGTTTTATCGCCAAGAACCTGTCGGGCCATGTGATCTTATATTTGACACTACTAGCAGTCTTTTTCGTACCGTTGGGTGTCTCGAAATTGCCACTGGAAATAGTTGCGAAGGCTAAACGCTTTTTACGCGCTATCGGCTCAGATAGAGGTATTTTTTCCAATTAAATTGCCAACAATAATACTAATAATTTCCAGGAGTACTTGCCGAACATGAATTGATGCCGTTTCTCTCTGCCAAAAACTTCCAGGGAGGAGATCCGGATTTAGACAGTTTGTTGAGTGATAGAACTGCAGGTAAATGACCGATTCAACACAAAATAAGTGTAAACAAAAGAGGTTTTATATCGACTTTGTTAGGTAATTAGAAGTTAATCAAGTTGACCTCCTTCAAGAGCGAGAGATGACAAACAATATGTCGTTGTTGGAATTCTTGGAAGCGGGATGAACGATAATAATAATTAATCTTATCTAAACTACTTTGTTGTAATTGTTTGGCTTAAAGGGGGTGTGTGCTCTTTGCTCGCAGATAACTTTTCATTTATCTAAGTAATACTGCACTTTCTTATGCTTACTCAACAAAAGATAGTGGGATTTATGGAAATAGTGTAGTTTTATCTATTGGCATTTACCGGACTGTTTACGCCTAGTAGAGAGCAACTTTTTGACGTAATGACCTTGAGGAATGGTGCAATACAACACATGCGGGTTTAATTTTGTTTTTCGCATTAATTTTTTTACTGTATTATCGCATTTTTATTGCTCTCGGGCGTTGAGTGAATAATATAAAGAGGTGTCAACGCATAGGGAATTTTGTACAATAACAAAAGTCCAGCAAATGTCGCTGTTGAGTGCTGCCACACTTTGACCAAGAGCTAAAACACGTTTTATTTGTATTCGGAGTTAGAACCCAGTTAAGTAGATATCCGTTTGCAACGAAAAAATATCTGAAGGACGTTACCCGGCATTTCAGATAAGCCAAGTTTTCAAAACAAAGCAATAAATATCAAATTTCCTCAGCGGGCTCATGAACACCGTTATTGACATGAGGATTTACCATGTTGATGTTTCTTACTTCTGAAACCGGCATGTGGTGTTGCCACCAAAATTCTCAAAGATGTTTATTTTTCACATCGGCCAAGGGAATCTTTGAGCCCTATCAGTTATTATTATTATTATTATTATCTGTTCATGTTTATAGTTTGTCTCGTTTGTCTTGGAATAAAGCCGTAAGGGCCCATAAGTTAACACACAAAATTCAAATTTTTTTGATCATGTGAGTCAAAATATAGAGATAGGAACTCAAAGAATAGTAGCAGATGAACAATCTGTTGTGACATTACAGGAGCAGTTTCATAGATTCAACGTATTTAACCGTCATGATGACAATCTAATATGCATACAAATGAAGTATTGGATAAGAATTTTTCCATATCTCCTCTTTTATGATTGCAGCTCTACAGAACGTGCAGTAAAATTTTTTGGAATTTTTATAAACAATATAGCCTGCTAAATATGTTATTGTACATGTTTCAAAAGAAGTAGTCTTTATTAAAATGCTCACTGCACACACGGCTTGAAACAAGTTGCTCTTTTTCTGAACGAAAAAGAGCAGGATTTCCAATATTCGAAAGCCATACCATTAGTAATGAATCACATTGTGGAATCCAAAAGAAATGCAAATTTGGATTATTGTGATTAATTACGATTAATAATTCTATATTTCAAAGAAGATAAAAATCGAATTAACACTTGTACACGTTTCTTTTCTTGCCATACAACATGATGATAGCAATGAAGAAACCTCGTGCTTCTTCAGAACATTTCAAAATAGTAATGACAATGATTTTGATTTTCACTGTATTCTAGTTCGAAACGGCGATCTCAACCAATTTTACCCTTTATAGTAGAGTACTCGCGCTGAGAAAAGAAGCGTTTTAAGCGATTCTGTGGGCATTTCAAAATAAAAATATATGAACTAGCCAGATTTGTTGCTTATGGCGTGTGGATTTTAGATCCATAAGTCGTACGAAAATCGTACAGTGCGTGCGGACACAAAATGCAAAATTCAAACTAATGGTATTACGAGAAATCCACAATATTGTAGTATAAGGTGTCCAAAAATCAAATTATTCTCTGTAGACGTTCTATTTTTAAAATTATAAGTTTGAGACACTGTTTTGAAGCTAACATTGAAACGCCGTTGACTTTTTTTTGGAGGAGATTTTAAAACGACGTTTTCTCAGTTCGGTATCAAAAAAATTATACATCCACTCATACTCAAGTATATTTGGCAATTTGGGTTTTGGTTCTTAGCTATTTATCGACACTTTTGTTTGGTAATATGCCCTCAAACAGCTTTGCTTTAAACTGCTTTCTGTAGAAGGTAACTTATCTATGGTGTTTGAGACTGCGAGTATTGATCTTAGATCATTCACAGATACAACATCGCTATTATTTGTATATAATTTAAGGACAAAATTGTGCATTTTATTAAATAATTTATCACCAAATTCTATAATACCAACTCCATCAAGTAATTTGTAATACCGTACATAAATCTTCCAGCACAGTTTCTTTCTTAGTCCATTAAATTGACTAGTGGTGTCACATCCGATGAAAGCATAAAATGCAGGTAAATTTTTCAAAAGGCAAATATCCATAGTGATCTCGTGAACGGTAACAAATTTGAGACCATTTTGTGAGCTAGTTTTCATCTAAACTTCTTCTGTTAATTGATCTTTAAAGTAGACAAGAAAAAACTAAGACATCAGTGCATTGCAGTCTATAATGCATCTAGTGTATCCAGCTCTCTTTGCAAATAATATGTGTAACAACATTCTTATATCTGCCTTTTCATAATCAAAATTCAATAATTTCTCCACGAGTTAAAAATTACTTTTATATTCAAGAATATGTTAGAATCCCCCACTTGTAACAAGCTCCAAGTTAGCGGATTTCGAATATTCAAATAGATGCTTAGACAAAAAATTTGTCAACTATTTTTTATTAAAAATAGAATTGATGAACAAGTGAAATTTTTGTAGGAGTGGTTAATAGCCCTTCCGGAGCCCCTTTTAATGGGCGTGGAATTCTTAATAGTTTTCTAAGTAATGATAAAAAACTACATCTATCCTCTGTGAAATGTACCTGTTTCTAAACATAATTTTATTGACTATGTTAAGGTATTCTGTAAAAGTTTAAGCTTTTGCAAGCTTTCCTAAACTCTGTACGACAGACATGGCATAAAAAATTTGACAGATATGAGAAGATGATTGTGATAAAATGTTTACAGGAGCACAAACTGTTTGTATTATATTTCCAAGTATGCTTTTATTTGAAGGAGTATTTAAAAATTCTGCTATGATTTATATATCTCGCCCCATTTCTTTTGCTGCCAATATTTGTTGCAGAAATTTTTGCCCTCCTTGTGATTCCTTAACGTTCTCATATTTTTTTACCTCAGGCATTAAAATGTCCAACTTTTTCAATTTCTGTTTTTTTTATTGGCTTATAGAAATCAGTTGTATCGATTATATTAATTAAACTATTAAGTGCTTCTTCTCCTATTGCTAATGCATTTTACGGACTTTTCAAAATTCTTATCAAATACTTCATTTGTATGCATATTAGATTGTCATCATGACGGTTAAATACGTTGAATCTATAAAACTGCTCCTGTATTGTCACAACAGTTAATTCATCTACTACTATTCTTTGAGTTCCTATTTCTATATTTTGACTCACATGATCAAAGAAATTTGAAGTGTCTCAAACTTTAATTTTGATTTTTGGACATCTTATACTGCAATATTGTAGCTTTCTCATGATACCATTAGTTTGAATTTTGCATTTTGTGTCCGCACGCACTGTACGATTTTCGTACGACTTATGGATCTAAAATCCACAGGACACAAGCAACAAATCTGGCTAGTTCATATATTTTCATTTTAAAGTGCCCACACAAGTCACAATTCGAGCCGCTTCGCACTCTACTATTAGATCTTTTACCTGATCTAACGCCAACGGCCACCCTCGACTCATAAAGTTCAAAGTCTAACCAGATGTTTACAACTACCACGCATACGATTTCCGACCCCCGAAATGATCCATTGCAAGATTACTGCACTAATAAAATAAATGTCAGCACAATTGAGCACAAAACCAGCATAATTGAATGAACCAAAAATATTGTAAGAAAATGAAAAATAATTTGAGACTGGCGTTCAAGTCATCCATCGAATTTGTTTTTAATTTTCTGGCTTTTTATTATTATTTTCACTCATATTTTTAGTACCATCTCACTCATCTCAAATGTATTAGATAGTTTTTACGATACTTGTCATGTGAAAAATTTATACAAAGCATTTCCAGCAAAAAATGACACATATTATTTGTAAAATGTGCAATTGCAACGAAAGTTGACAAATGTGGTTTACTACACCATCAAGAAAATTGTGCGGTGAAGTGCCAAGTTATATTAAAAACGTTTCTGTTCCCATTTCGGTTGTACGGCATGACAATCAACATGAATATCGAGTTCCGTCAAAACAATAAACAATCTGAGCTCGCTGCTTGTTGAATAGAATGAACGTTACGTCTCTCTCGCACTCACGATACTTAAAAACTTAGTGACACCTATGGAGTAAAAGCAGTAACAGGGAATTTATAACAGTTTTGGAGCGATCGTTTGTGCGGTCGCTAAAATATGGCCTTGAAGTATTCCAGGCAGAGCGCCGCCTGGTGGCTGGAATACTTTTGCTTGTTCGCAAAATTACATGGGATCGACAACTCTTTATATTATTCACTCAACGTCTCGGGTTAGGCCGGAAACTTTATCGCACCATAACACTATTGCAGGACTGTTTTTTTTTTTTTGATACGTTTTTGGCCCGATTTGAAGTTGATTGTCGCAAATTAACTTGAAATCGAGCTCATTGTTACTGAAAAAAATCCCTTTGTAGTATCAGTCTTTTTACCATTAATTTATATTTTTTACTAATATATCGAAATATGAATCAATGAAACTGACCTCCAGACATTTTCCTAGTTTGACTAGTAATTCTATATTAAATAGGGTTTATCTGCCTCTGATTTAAGCTTTAACTTCAGACTCGTGTTCATTTCAGATTCACTGACGAATTCCCTGATCAGCGGGCTGAACTCGATGCCTTCCCATTTGGACGGCGACGATAGGGCGAGTTTGGATGAGGATGACCTGCTGCCGGGAGGTCTCGGTCCAGTTTCTTTCACTCCCGGTGACCTTTCTAGTGATTCAGATTCTGACCACAAGAGTATCAGTTTCGATTCCGCCCATTTCAATGTGGATAGCTCGTCCGATGACGACATTTATCCTAAAGAGCATAGCATACCTTCCGTTACCCAATTAGATTCTGATTCTAAAGAACTAATTACTGAAGGAATGAACACACTTGTGAACGTCGCCAGTGCTAGTAAAAATTTCTTGGCTGAAATGATTAATCCGGTTGCTGCTAAGCGATCCGGACAAAGGAAGAGTAGCAGTAGCGATAGTGAGTTTGAAATTATTAATGCGGAAGAAGCGGAAGAACAATGAGCGATCTATTCAATTATGATAATAAGATTAAACAATAAGGTGTTTGATATTTGACAGATTGTGATATTGTTTCAATTCGCTTCTAGGCTTAGTTCACTTATTTATTACATATGAGGATGTGATTTAATTTTGTAACTTAGCATAGGTCCGTGTTTAGTTTGTTATCAACAGTGAAATTATACTTACATAATCAAAATAAAGGTAGTGTAAGGAACGTGGCAGTTGTCAAATGCGGAAAAATTTATTTACAGAAACTAATCATTTTACACAAACACACTTATCAGTAACATAAATAGTGTGACAATAAGGCACGTTGACCTATCCTTTAAACTAATTAGTATTTTGGTTGATTTGTAAATATTCTTATCACAGTTACTTGACTAAAATTGTTCATTTAAGTGGCTGTTTCGAGTGGAATTTGAACGGAATCTTCCTAAGATTCCACTTAGAAAAACATTAGTTCAATTAACTACCCCAACATTGATTTAATTCGTTGTAACATGGATTTTTAAAAGTCAAATGGAACGGTACAACTGCGAAAACATCAGGTACATCAATAACTTAAACAAAACTCAGTCGTTAGTCTAAATGCAAAGAGTTTGGTTTATGGACGCTTGCAGTATGGTACTGACGACAGCGATTAAGTATAAAATACTTGTCAATGCTTGTTTACCACCAAAAAGTCAAGACTTGAAATCTTATCGGTTTTGATTGGTGAAACGCTATTAAACTCCTTCAATATTATTGCCAAGAGTTGGAACACTAAAATTTACTGAAAACTCGGATTTTGCGAGTATGATTTTCTGCTGGCATCATCTTTAAATCATCAATGTAAATTTCATCTTTCCCAATTAGGTACTATACTTCTCGTACCTAGTTCTGGCTCTATGGGTGCTGCGATTTGAAAAATAAAGAACTTTTAAGATTGTAGTCATTACGTTCTTCTTAAATACAGGTATAGATGAATCGATAATGGTGAATTTGGAGGTGAACATATTGTGTTTTCAAATCATGAGGATGGCACTTAAAGACAATTCAAACTTCCAAGTGAGTAGAAACATCTACACGAATTTAAAAAGTAGTAAAAAATGAAATCGTGTGATTTAAAACTGAAGTAATAGGGCTTTTTCGTCGACGTTATGTTTATCTGTATATGTCTTGGGTGGTTATTATTCTCAACATAGATAGGCAGGCACCCCTTTGTCCACACGACCTTACTCCCTCGTTCCCCATCACTTTAAGTGGTAGTTTTACAACCAATCTAAATTTCAATTGATTCTTTTTGATTGTTCTTTGTTTTGGTAGTCAGTGATTTTTCAGTAGGGTAGGTAACTCGTTTTCACATTGTGAAAAACAGTTTTTTCTTCTTTTTATTTTCATAGTATGTTTCCACAAATCAATCGAGATGATTTACCTGAAAATAGTTGCCATTTTTACACATAAACTTAGCAACTCGTCCTTAAAATATCTGTGATAGCTTCAGGAACTTTAACTTCGTCCTCTCCTTCCTCTTCAACTTCTTGAATAACGCTAGAAATTGGTGTCTTCAAAATCTTCCTCAAATTCCCTGTACTGTGTCCTACAGGAACAGCGCACATCTCCTCACTTCTATTCAACAAATAATCCAAATCCAAACTAATTCTATCTAACATTCCATCTAGGTTATCGTCACTGGATGTGATTATGACTTCCGCTTCTACTTTGTCACTTACTGTTGCTATTTCTTTTCCTTCAGGCTGCACTCTTGTCGTTATCCATTCCTGTGTTGAAGTTGAAAGAATTTGACTGATGGATTCTTCAGGGGTGATAACGATACTAGGGGCGTGCGATGCTACTAAATCAAGTTCGGTGCAGATCTTAGATGCGATTATGTCCGGTGAACGACATCGAGGAGGTTCTTCTTCAATTTTAAATGTAGTGCTTTTGCGGTAGAGTTGTGGACTGCGGTTGTAACGCTCTAAATTTTCGCTACGGATGGCAGTTGGGGTGTGATCGTTGTAGATGGTGTCGTTGTGAATGTAAGTTTCCATAGTGCTTGAAACGCATTCGGGAAGACCGGGCTTTGAGTCCGTCATGGCGAAGCATTCAATGGATTTCGAACCGTTTTGAGTTTCGGACCGGCGGTGGGGAATACTCTCACTTTCCACATCAGCATCCTCTTTGGTGAAGACTAAAATAAGAAATTATCAGCCAAACCATACAATTTTCAGAGTATACTTTGCGGAGGGATCATTAGGAAGTTTTTGGATTTTAAAAGGAGAGGCATTTATGTAAAATGTCATGACGGTTTCCTCTTTGGTGAAGACTTCAATAAACTTATGAGTACAACTTTTTAGAGCATACTTTGCTGAAATTAGTTTGGGTTCCATTAGGAGAGAAGTTATGATCAAAATAAATAATTGCCTGCGCTTTGAGTATAAGCAATCCAAAATACCGATTTGATACCCGTTTGTAAGTTTCGTAAGTAATGCATTTGGCAATACTCACAATTTAGTGGACTTCCCGAAGATTCGACACCGAAGAAACCATCTTTCGGCTTCGACTTAAGTTTTCCGTGAAGGACGTAGAATTCTGTGTCGGATTTAGCGACGTAAAATACTATAATGACAAGTCCCTGAAAGAACAATTATTTTAAATCTAAACTTCAACTTTGGGAACGTACCAAAAACATTGTGGCAGCACAGAACTCGTAGTGGCACCAAATAATTTCGGACAAATTGACATAAAGGACGCTACTAGCAGTCACTACTACCAACGAGAAGAAGATGCAAGCAGACTTTTTGAGGAGGGTAATTCTAAAAAAAAAGATTACAACCAGCTGTTAAAGATTCAAATAATTACCTCCGTTGTAGAATTTTTCCATCTTTCTCGTGTACTGTAGTGAGTCGCCGAAGTTTTCCAACGACCGTAAAGTAGAGAAACAGGAATAGTGCTACAATCACTGTGGTAACGGTTACGAAAATGTGGAAAGCTAAAGTGCCAGCTAGTAACCACCAAGATCTTAATCGCACATCCATAGTACGATGGGCTAAATGGTTGCCAAAAATTGCTATAACTGGTACTCCTGTACTTATTCCAATTACTGTTTGTTTGGAAGTTGCTGATTTGGGTAACTGCACCAGTTCAGTATAGACTATCAGAAGGGTACTAACATGAGATGACATTCCCATTAGTAGGAGAATTTCAATAAAAGCCATCACGTTCATGAACATTCTCTGTAATTTTATTGAAATGAAATTGTAATTAAAGAAAAGTTTTTCAAATCACCTCAGGTGGGTCCCCAATTGTTGCAAGCACAAAGGTTAACATTACTCCAGTGATTGAAACTGAACATTGAAGTTTCAGGAAAACTATACTGGAACGTTTCAAAATCCAGTGGGCCGTCAAAACTATGGTGCAGGTAAGAGCCGATAAGAAGCATAAAGAGCAGCCAGCCAGAACCACATAACGACGAGGTTTCACTTCTTCTTTTTCGACCTATTTAGACAAAACGTTAGTTATGAAAGTTTCAGCGACAACATTGGTGCGTCGCTTGGTGGTAAGACTTACTTGAATGCTGTTGGTGGTTAGCAGCAGAACAAAAGTACCCAAATTCGGACAAACGCAACGTGTTAGTGTCGCGTTGATGCTTTCAGTGATGCAGTTACTGGTGTTCCAAGAGTAGGCATAGGTAGCGGTTTCTGCAGTTGCACATTTCATATTCCAACCTTCTCTGGATTCGTTTTCTTGCGAACCACGTTTCCAGTCTAGAATGACGTTAGATTGGTGCAAATTAGGTTTTTCCAGTGACGTCCATAATCTCAGGACCTGCGAGATGACTTCGTACTCGACTTCGGCTCCGTCTCTGTGGTTAAAACAAAGTTTTGGTGCTTGGTTCGGGGGATACCACGGACTTACTTGAGTCTTATGACGGAGCGAACGGGCAAGAAGGCGGTCAAGTTCCGGTAAATTACCGCTGCCAGAGTCGACGTCGTCTTATCCTTCAGTGTCGGCAAGTCGATTCGGGCGCGAAAAGGTGTCCAGTTTTGAGGGCTGGAACGACGACGGATTTAGATAAAGTTCTGCATTTACATGTAGGTTTTTTTCAGAAAATCTTTGTTCAAGTGACAGGTTGTAATCGTTAGAAGAACAGAAACTCAGAGTTGAATTTTAATGAAATTTCCATTTTAATTGCTTTACGATAGAAAATGTTTCAGAAACCGACGTTTGTAAAATTTCCAGTTCTTTTTTAAGAAAAAAAGCACTTCAAAGAGATTGTTAAAAATTATTTTAATTATAGTAAAATGAAATACTTTTAGTGGTTGCGAAGGGATAGCTGGAGCTGGAAGCTTATAGGTAGTTGGATTCTATTTGTTGATATTTTTGATATTTCAAAAGTCGCCGATGTTATATTTTCGAAAATAATAAAAGAAATCATAATTTTTTATAAACTCTTTTAATCTTCATCTTTTGACTTTATTAAATCTTAACTTCAATTTTTTGATACATTACAACAAAAGAGGCCAGGTGTCAGATTCCCAAGCAAGCACATATGATATTCGACCTGCCATTTGGTTCCTCCACCCACAATACCCGTTCTCTAATTAAAATTAATTTCTTAATTATTATTTCCTTTTTTTTCTTCCATTTACCAATTGCTGTTTATTTGGCTCTAATTTTCCCAGGACCGCACTCGCCTACGTTCTCGCATTTTCGGGAACATGCTAAGCCTAAATTCATATTTACCAGTATTATCTCAATTATTATAACTCTGTAAAACACAACTAGTTGTTAAAAAAGTATTAAGTCTTTCTCTTCATCAGACGTCATTGATGTTTAAATTTTAGTATTAATTTATGGAACGTTAAGGAGTGGTAGGAAAATATTTATTTTTTTGAGTAATAATTGCAGCAAGAAAGAAAATTCTTTGGAGGTTGGATAACTAGAAATATTATCATTGTAATAGCTCGGTTTTAATTGCAACTGACCTAATCATAATTAACATAAGTTTTATGCTGAAATTATTCTTGTGCAGTAAGGTTTTCGATTGTTGTACATTTATCTTGATGGCAGACGAGGTCAGGACCGCAAATTACCACATCGGATACTGGACCTGCTATTGGGCTCCCTGAACCGCAATACTCGTTCTCACCTAATTATGAATAATAATTATTCAATAAAATTTGTTTGATGTTTTACATACCAACAACTTTTTTGCAAAAATCGCAACAAAGACAGAATCCACCTTTAGCCTTAAGTTCGCCAGGACCGCACTTATCTACAGGCTTGCAACGCACAGTATCGCAGGCATTAGAAGTACATTTGAGTGAATAAACAGAGTTTATTGCAATTAAGATTAGGGTGAAAGCACATATTACGAATTTGGACATTTTTGACGATAACAATTCGAATACTAAAGGAAATGTTAGAGGTTCATGGGCTTTTATGTTGTAATTGAAGTAAATTAATATGCAATATTACCTCGTCGATAAATGGGGAATTCCCGATGTCAACAATACAAGGTCAAATTTTGATGTAATCGCAAACAGTATGTTACCTGTAATACTTATTAATAACTGTTTCCATTCCATTTACTTTATCTTGAAGTAATGTGCCTAACTTTTTGATGCCGTCAAAAATGAGAGTTCACAACTATTAGATTGGGGTTATTGAAGTTTAATTAGTTCTTATATTCAGAAGTTGCAAGCAGAGACCATTTCGTGACAAGGGTAATTCCATTGAATATTAAATTGACTAATCTATTTTAATGTACGGAAAGTATTTACTTCTTTATCTTTTAATAGAAATCAATACTGTTTTCAAAAGAATTAAATTGTATTTTCGGCTGATCTTTATGTTATTGTTATCTTGATTTACACACAAATCAAAAAATCATTATTACTGCAAAAGTTTAACGTATATAGATGTGCATTGGGATTCTCCCAGCGACGCCTCCGCCAAAATGCGTTGCTCACCATTAGTGACTTAATTGAACGATGTGAGATTAGATTTTACCAAAAAAATATCTATAATAAAAAAAATTACATTATTGGAAAGTCTTCTAGTCTTCTTCTGATTCTTCTACTAGCAAATTCAATTTTTTTTATAATATAGAGTAAGGGCAATCTGTTGAAGCACGATACTTTTTAAATTCTTTTTATAACTTTTAACTTGTAGAAAATGACCTTATAACAGCAGTCACCGATAGGATCAGTAATGAAAAACAAGCATTTACAATTTTAAAAAGCTACTTCAGGACGAATATTTTCAATGAAAATAAAAAATGAAATAAATGACTTTAGTTCATCATTAACATATCTACCAAACAGTATCGATTAATTTGAAATTTTGGTGGAAATATAATATGAATATTTACAATGCAGCTCTTGTCCTCTTTAAAATAATTCGTCATCAGATATGTCGGTGTCAGGTATTAGCTATATAGTTAGTTATAGTAATGTCTAGAAGTTTTATAGATATATTAACTTTTATAAAATGTTCCGTAGTTTCGACCTAATATTGATTATCAACATACTCAAAATATTTTTTAGATCAAAATTAATTCTGGATCCCCATCTACTATTCCTCATGTTACAGGAACACGTGATTTGGAAACTTGCAAATAGACTACTTATTTCCGAATTAATTTTCCGAGCTTGAACACACCAACATAAGGAACATGTTATGGTATATTAACGAGAAAGTCACCTACCTTGTTTTGTTGTAAGGAAAGAGCAACAATTCCCCATTGTTCTCCGTAATCATCAAACTCACTTCGATTGTTGTATGAGATAAGCGAAGCGAGGGTAGTGTTTTGGTTAGTAAGGAACTTGATATTTCCACTTGTTGACGGACAACTTCCTGTAGTAGCTTCACTTGCTGTAAACGGCGACAAATTAACAAAACAACTAAATCCGCCATCCCTGCTATTGTTTGTATAACCCTCTAGGCGATTTACCCGGACCCAAACAAACGAAGACACAAAAAATGGCCAAACATGATGGCTCTTCACAGAGTTTTCATCCACAAGAACCAGACTTTAAGCCATTATCTGTTGAAAATTTGATCCTAGATCTTAATATATATATATTAATGCTACATAAACTGCGCTCAGTTTCAAGTAAAACTTGAAATAGCAATTTCCAAATTCGATTTGCGCAAAGCACTCAATATCGAAGATTAACTGTTAAACAAAATAATCGTAATATTTGTTACCTTTAGTAGTTAAAACAGTCTCCTACAATGACAAAGTATTTACAACATTATATTCGAGAAATTAAATAAATAAACGGAGTAACTGTGCCGCAATTCCTTAAACGCGAGTGTCGTTTCCAGTAGTCTCTAGGGGTGTTATTGTAAATTGTTTCTCTCGAAAAACTCCGGCGTTTGTGTGCACGTTCTTATGAGGCCATGGTGCTTTTGCGTGTCTTAATTGCTCTATTGATTGCCTTGAAGCAGTTGTGAAAAATCCTCTAACCTCTTGGTCGATGAGGGAATTCCCGCGCATCAGGATTCTATCGACAATATCAAACACGGTCCTGGCGCTGTTACTGGGGATGTAACGAGAACGTTTGGTGTAGGAAATAACGTCCCGTACCAACAACAGGATGCGGGTTGCCTCTCCGGGAAATAAACCATCATTAGATCGGGATAGAAGATATTGCAGACAGTTCTCCAGTATTTGAATAGGTGTAGCGGTCTCGTAACCTAATTGCATCAATTGAAACTGCAAAACAACCATGGAGTTAACGAGTTAAATCATTTACGCAAATAGTCGGTTAAGTACTCTTCTCTAACCCTAAACTCTTAACCGGATTAATTATTATTTCGAGTAAGTTAATTTGTTTTAGGATTGATTCTAACTCACATCGAGTCCTATTTTGTGTAATAGCCTTGAAGTGCAATGCGAGTAATCGGGTTGTTGCCATACAGGATTAAGACCGTCCTTCAATGTGCAGGACCTGCGTATGAAACCGGGATAGCTGTAACCTTTGGGGCAGTCTTGTAAGCTATCTGTATCAGGGGCGGTTTCCGGCCAATTCACTGCCAAGTAGGGATTTGCAGGGCAGGTTCGGACCAGATTTGGATCTACGACGTTTATTGCAACTGTTACTTCTGTTGATATTGCTTCGTCTTGAACTAAACAGGAGTATTTGACGGATTTCTGGAAATTACGCTGCAAAAGTGGAGGGGGTGGGATACAATTAGAAACTCTCACTTCTACTCCGAAGATTTGGAGGATGCTGCCACCAGGATAGAGGATCTCATATTTTTCAGTACTGCTTCGCACTGGGATCAGTTCCTTATTTTTGGTCCAGCTGTACGTGAATTTAGTAGCATCGTCACCGATACTGATGCAGTTGATTGTCAAGTTTTCGCCCTGCCGATTGATTACAAAAATGTTTTTTATTTCTTTGACATTGTGATATCTTTGATATTAAAAAAAAATATTACTCAGTCGGCATTAGTCTTTATTATTAACGTCGAAAGTTGCCAATTAATTAATTAATTGTATACAAAGAACTTTAGATTTAGTAGGCAAAGATAGTTAAAAATTTCCAAACACAAGTAGAATCCAAGATTCCAAGAAAAAATCCTTCTGAGATTGTGTAAGAAAATAACTAAAGTGGTGACAAGGGAAAGAAGTTAGAATGAAATAAATTCAATGACATTATAGAGAAAGAACAGGAAGGATAACATCTATTAAAAGAGTGCTATAAAAATGATGTGAAATGATATAAAAAAGTAAAAAAGAATTGGACATGAGTAAAAATGTATGATTTAAAAAGATTGGTAATGAATATAGCAAACATAAGATAGCATATAATAAGAACGGACTTTTATTTGCAAGATAAACAACAGATACTGAGTAAGTGACCCGAAGAGCAGAAATCAAAAAATAAAATTAGGCAAAATAATAAATATATAGCAAAAGATTTTAAATAGATGGTAAAACTGAGAAAAAGATACATTCGACACACCGAATGTTGATCAAGAAGCGAAGAACAGAACAGAAGTTCTGGAATGAGTAAGTAATTATTAAAGAGGTAATAGATTTAGCAAAAAGAAGTAAAGGAGCAGGATGACTAGAAATAGAAAGGATGAAAAAATTGAATCAAATGAATGGAACAAAAAAGTCATAAGTAAATTGGAGTAAACTAAAATTAATAACTTATTAATATAATGAAAGTTAGAAGTGATCTAACGTGGAAGATCAAAACGACAATAATAAACAAAAGTTGAGAAGACAAACGTATGTACCAGATAAGATTGGTAGAATTTGAACAAAGAGCAAGAAAAATAAAAACAAAAACAATACTTGTGGTTAATGAAGTAGTAAAAGTAGAAACTTCACATACTAGAAAACGATAGCATTATCCAGTAAAACTTGGGAGAACAGAAAAAATAATTTTGAAAAGAAAAATGTTTATTTGTAATAAAAACAGTAAAAATTAAACAAAGAATTAAAAGAGTCAAAAAGAATCAAGAAAGATAGTAGATATAGGAAAAGCGCGAACTTGATTCTTTTCAATAAAGCATAAGAGCAGCCGGAATAGTGCTAGTTAGAAGAGAATAATTGATTTCTTTTTGGGCTCCAAATGAGATAATAAAGAAAGTAATAAATTCAGTAAGGATATGAAGGAAAATATGAAGAGAAGCAATTTGGGTTTGTAATGCACATACAAAAAGAATAATACATAGAAATACGATGAAAGCTAGAGGCGGCCGAAAAGAAGAAAAGTCATTAATAAAATGAAAAAATCGTTAGTGAAAATTGAGGAAACGTGTTAAAAATTGTATTTAGAGCGGCTAAAATATATAACGATAAGTCACATTTTGTGGAGAACACAGAGAGCAAGAAGAAATTATATCAGTAACAAATGACAGTTATGAACGCTGGAATTGAAGAAATGAAATGCGATTTTGGTGACTTCAGAATATGATGGTTAAGGAAATACTGAATTTTGTATGATATATAAATCTCATTTTGAATATTAATAGAAGATTGAATAGTAAAAGTTGATATCATAGAAAATGAAGTAGATTTTAGGACGATGTAAACACAGTGAAAGTTTTTGTAAATAGAAGCAAGAATAGAAAACCAAATAACTAGCATAGATGAGGGTAGGTGGTAGGATAAGAAAAAAAGTAATAAGAAGTTCCGATAAAGATTTACATTAACCAAGAGATAAACAACGTTAATTTGGAACAAAAAAGAATGAAAGAATCTAAGCAAACTAATACATGAATAAAAAAAGGTTGATTGGTAACAATAACAAAATAAAAGATTGCTATCGAGGTGCAAAATAAAGAATGTAATTTTTGTAAGATAGAAGAAAACATAGAAACTAATGGCAAGGTTAGACAATGAGAATAGTGTGGAAAAACAATTATATGTTGATTAATTTGTGGAGAAATGAAGAAGCAACATAAAGGTAATTAATACCATTAGAATCTTCAAATATAAATAAGTTCTCTGAAAAACAAAACTTTTTAAAAGAAATCTTCATGTTCTTAAAATAATAATGTGATTTAAATAACGTTAACATAATTTTTCTGGTCTTATGGCGAAAGCAGTTCTTTCCTGTGGATGTTTTGGCAACGGTTTACTGTTACCTTGCTTACTGTTCGACTCATAGGTTCGACTTTGATGACGGGAGCCGCTCTGACGGAGACCCGCTTGGAGAGACACTGCTGTATCCCAAAGTCCTCGACTTGGCACATGAAGGTTCCAGCATCAAGACTATCCGCCCTTTCAACCCCCAACAAAGCCGTGTATTGATCCTCTAAATGCGGGTCCTTTATGAGTCGGCTCCACTTGTGGCTGCAACACATTCTAAGGATGACGTGGAAAAACGGATCCGCGACCTACCTTGTGCTTTCTGTTACGTTGACGAACACGCCATCCTTGAACCAACGGAAGGACATCGTCGGGGAACCCCGCGCCACGCACGACAAAATAAACTCATCCCGCCGTCTGACTACCCCCGGCTGGTTGATGGACACGCTCTGAAAGTTTTTAATAACGTCAAGACACATAATTGCATGTCTTCCAGTTTTTCACCGCTTTTGCCTGTATCTGTGCAGAGCTCCTCAAACTTCTAAAAGAGCGACCTCATTTATAAAGCAATCTTTCGCAATTCTACCGCCGAAAAAATTATTGTCATTTTCATTTCTCGATGCCATCTACCAAGACTATTCTGAATACTCTTAAAACTCAACTAACACACTTTTTAGTACTGTCACACCATCAAGATTGGAATGGAACCATCATAAATTTTAATTTTACGAAATCTAATTACAGTTTTCCTTACCTCTATCCTTAAATATTGATAATGCATTTTCAATATCAAAAGTTTTCAAAATTAGCTCGAAGGCAATTTACGGAAAAATTAATAAATGAAATCGCTTAGTAAATTTAGTATACAAATTGTGGTTGTTAAATGGTAGTGCCCAGAAATTTAAGATGTTTGGTTTTAAAATCGTGTTGTGGACCACGAAAATCAACTGTTAGAGTTTGGCAATCGCTGGTCTATGGGGAGGATTATAAAGATAAATCTTGGAAGAACGGGCTGGGGCCTAGCTGTCAAACCTTCAAAAATTGCGTTGCTAGCCCTGTTTATGAGGCTCGAAACCGCGGCATTGTAAGCTTTTAGTACCACTGATTGGCAGTAATGACACATAAAGCGAGGCTAACGTTCGGTTTACACCACGAGCGTTAATGTTATCGTGAAAGCTTATTGTTGCTTATATTCACAACCCCCGACTGCTCCTCCATTGTATACAAGCGTCATATTATCATTACAATAGGATTAGCGGTTCATTTAAACCGCAGAAAAATCTCGCGAGACCAAAAGCTGAATTAAAATTTACATTATCCAGGGCCGGCGTGGCGTAGCTTCGTCTGTTAAAGTGCAGGTATACGTTGAGAACTAAGTGACAGGTTCGTTATCGACGGGATGCAGGATGCAATTTAACTTTGTCGCTTTGCAGGAGTTCTCCAGGTATTTCGGGATTATCCCGGACTAACCTGCAGATCCAGTAATGGCCCAAAGACAAATTCTTTGTCAGCGACAGTTAAGTTGGCGATGTAGCCTCGATCGGCCCATCTGTTCAAAATCGACCGGATTCTCTTCTCGTCCTTTCGCACAGCGAATAGGTGAAATGTCACGTCAGCTCCTGATCGAAAGTACCTGAAACGTGCTTTGATGGAATTTGCAGAGAAAAATAAGACGCAGCAGAAATTTGTTGGTTTCGCAGAAATTGGGCTATTGCGTTTAAAAACTTTTAAAAAAATCGAGCAAAGTTTACAATTTACTTCATCATCAAATACTGTTCACGCCCTTCTACCGAATTTAAATGTATTGAGTTTCTATCTAGGTCAGGCTCTTAAAGAGGGTGACGTAATCACTTGAATGTAAACATGTAAAAATTGAATCAACTGTTTTGTGATACTAAAAAAACTTCAACTCAAATTCTTAAATTCGTCCATCTCGTAGGGTTGATTTCAACCTAGACATCTTGCCTCAATAATGATCGCAAACTGAAGGGGGAAAGACCTATAGTTCTTGCAGATCCCTAATTATTTAAAGTTTCCGTAGATCTAGATACCAAACTTACTGAATATTTTCTACGTTGACCTCGTCCGCCTTGGAGTAGTTCATCCGGAGCGTCCTGTGCACCTGCAACCAAACAAAGCCGTCAGTTAGGCGGCGAATGCGAGTCGGGAGCGCCTTCGAAAATTTTAATTAATGAAGCCGACTCCTCCCGGCCCATCGTAGATTATAAATCAGGGAGGTAGCAGGGAAGGGATTAGTTTGGGCCCCGGGGCTCCGATCCCATAAATTGCGGACAATTCCCGCCGACCAAACAGCAGTTGAAACTGTCCCTGGCGCTTGCGGCCGCCGCCCGGAATGTCCGCTGTTAAATTACATCCAACAACATCTACTCAACGGTCCGTGTGAAACGATATTATTTTTTATTCGAAAGGGGGTGGGATTTATCGCCTGTACGCCTTGGAGGAATATTCTCTTTTATGCCGACGCAACACGTCTTGCTGGATGGGCTTACGGCCCGGAAACGTCTAGGGCCTTGCCGGGAGATTTGCTTGTCCTTTTTTCATCCCCTATTCCTATTACTCTCCGCGAGGGCGCAAAACCTTAAGTCCGTTTTTCTGAAAGGTCGACCGGTATTTTTTCAGGGACTGTGGACTGGAAAGATGGTAAGGAACCCAATTAGGCAGAACTTGTAATTATCATTATAATACACTAGTACGCAGGTAACTGACATCATAAAGATGTCTTACACGTCAAGTTTCCAGTTAGTTTTCAAATGCTAGTACCGTTTTTCCGGTTTGAATTACACTAAACAAAACTTGCAGAAGTTTCGTAAAATCGGGTTGATTTTGCAGAATTGTGTAATCTTTAACTTCAAGTGTTATGAGAAATTTCCCTAGCTTGTAGTTGGGAATTCTATGTCAAAAGTTGTAAATATGTTATACTCGATTTATTGATATTTTCCACTATTTTGAAAGTAAACTGAATTTTTTTTAAATCTTTGGAGAATTTTCCTATGAACTAAAAGAATTCTCTTCTATATCACTAGTAAGAAATGCTAGTTCGTCACAGTTATTCTAATAATGTTTAATAAGTTATAAAGAATTATTACTATATTTTTATGTAACAAATGTAACATCAGTAGCTCAGCCAATTGACCAAGGTGTTATAGATATCATGAAAAGACTCTATAGAAAAGACCTCATGCTTCAGTTATTAGAGCAAGGTAATTTTATGGAATTTTGGAAATATTTTAATTTTAGAGAAGCAATTTATGCTGTAGCTTGCGCCTGGAATGGCGCTGACATTAAAAGAGCATTTTATAAGATAATAACTTTAGAAGAGGAAGATGTTGAAGATGACGATTGTTTGGTAAACGGGAAATCTCTGGAAAATATAAGGTCCATGGCCACCGGTGTAAATGGTTTAGAAGGTGCAGACACAGAAGTGATACAAGGACAAAGATCCGATTACGAAAAAAAGCGATATCAAATTATGACTGATAATGACTTAATAGAAGAGAATAATCAAACTTCTCCAAAAATACTATCTGATGACAGCAGTAATGACGAAGAAAGTGACTGCTCCGTAATAAGAACTCATAAGGAGGCAACAGATGCAGTAAGTGTGCTTATTGAATATTTTCAAGGACAATCAGAAGCTAATGGCTTAGAAATACTTTAGCTAAGAAAAATGAAGGAATTTATGAAGTTCCGATCTAAGGAAATGCAGAAAAATAAAAAAAATTCCGTTTTTTTCAAATAACTTGTAATCAATAATAATTATGTAAGTATGTACGCACTTGTTTTTTTTTACTTTTATGTACAATGTGCAATCTTGAAATAATTTTATCTGATTAGGTATAAAGATATTACGCATGTTCAACACTATTAAAAATACGTTTGAATATCATGGATAATAGGGGTTTTACTGTATCTAAAAAAAGTGACAAATGGAAAGCAAGGCTGAAGTTTAAACTTATTTCCTCAGTATTTTTTAAAAATTTTGTACCATTAATGTTCAGAAGTATTAGTAGCTGTAGTAATATTTCTGTAATAATTAAATAAAAGTTTAAATATAAACTTTGAAATAATTATAAGTATACTATTTTTGATACGCGAAGAAGTAGAATTTCATTTTCATGTCATCATAGTGATTTGTTTTATTTTGTCGTTTCTATGATTTTATTTATATGTATAGTTTTGTTTATAGTATTAAAGAAAAACTAAAAGTTGTAACGGTACTTCAAATATTTGTCCCTTTTGTAGTTTTTAGAATAACCGTGTGATAATTTTTGAATTTTAAATATTATGTTGAAGAAAAATAAAAAAACTGAAGCAGTACAAATATTTAATTACCTACCATACCTACATTATTGAATTTTAACTATTTTAAAAATTTTAGATTACTAACAATTCCTACAGTTTTATACTTTTTCTCCATTATAACTGTAAAACCATAATCATTCAATATTGACCAAAAACTAATCCATAAGTAACACTATAATAAAATTTGATAATTCAAAAAGAGAAAACCTATTTTGGAAATTGTAACTAATATTACGGTATGTAACTAAAAAATATGTGAAATTCGCTATTTATAATCATAAAACATTATTTAAATCTAATAAATTTTCTTATTTAAATATTTTATATCTTAATTTTAAAGTAACTTTGATGTACTAACTTACCTGATTTTGTATGAACGCCTTTAGAGGTCCTCCGTTGAGACTGGGTAAATTTGAGAGATGCATGGTGCAAGTGAATCCCACTCGTTCTAGAAAAATAAATAACAATTCTTTATGTTTTTGGAACAGGTCAACTAGTTAAAAGAAATAGATTATTAAAAAAATAGTTTTTGTGGTCTTGCTAGTGTAGCGAATGAAAAAAATATAATTTTTCCAACTCCCTCTGGCGATATTGTAACTTTCTTCCATAATAACCAAAACTGTATCAGAAGACGATTCCATTTTATTATTATACTTATCTAATTACATCAAGAAAATCTATCGGTTAGTGTCTTATAAAATTTTCTAGTTAATTGAGCCATCTTTAACTTAAGTGTTATATATTATTCACTCGTTGAACGAATTCCGTCCTAAATCTTCCAATTTCCGCAAACATTCGACCAATTTCTCCAAACAATTCGATTCCAACACCTCCTTGCCGAATCCGGGCATAATTCACTGCACTTCCTGAACCTGAAGGCGTTCTTTTTTTCGTTGTGCGGTCTAGACGCTTCTGGACGTTCGGGGTTGGCCCATCTGCCCCCTGATTTCCTAAGAGACGACTCAAACGCGTAGCATCCGCCTTAGATGGTTCAATTTTTCACATGGCCGTCGATTTTTCATTTCAGATTTACTTTCGACACACTACCGAACTTTCTATGAAAAATCGACGAGTACATGACAAAAAGGACGTGAAAATCTATCATAACACCTTCAACCCAAAATATTGTACATTTTAGAAACGCAGAAACGCGCTTAGTTTGCTGATGGAAATTGAAGGTATGTATTAGGTAGCGTGACGAAGGGTAAATGAGCTGAGAAATTGCGATTAACGCCTTAAATTCTCTGTCTTGTTGGATTAAACGGAATGAATAGCGCAGTGATGGGTTAGAGAGGGAAGAAGGAGATCGTCGGGGTCCGGACTCACATCCTCCAGATGGCGTCCCTTATATTATCAATATGTTGCGACGTAGTAACCAGGAGGATTCAGAAAATCTGAAAGTTGTAATTAACACCAGTTTTCATCAATTTAATTTTTCCTTTGTTTTATTATTTTCGTGTCTAATGTGGGGTGTGAAAGTAAATAATTACTAACTTACAGTGGCGGCTCGTGCCCTTCAGAGTTGGTACGGCCAGGTGGCAGCAAGCAGACAATAATAATAAAGATAATACTCCGTTTCTCTAGTTTGTCAACTAAATTTTTCTAGAGAAAATTTCAGTTGTCCGACAAGGACCAACGTCCAACGGGGTGGTTTAGAGTTTTCTTGCCAGGATAGGAAGAGGAAGGTTTCAGTTTTAGTAGGTGTGGTATTAGTATACAGTAAAATAAAAACTAAAATAAAAAATAAAGATAAACTCATAAAGATATTAACAAAGATAAAATTCTAAAATCATTGAATTTAAAAATTCTAAAAAACGAAGATAGCAGATACTACCTATTCGGCCTTAAAAATGAGATCAACTCTTCGTTTTTTCGCAAGGGCAAAGTCGGTGATGATGTTTTCGTAAAAAATCTCGTTTTTTGCTAAATCTTTGACAAGTCCGCGTTCTATAGCTATAGTTGATAAATTATCTAAACGAGATTAACTAATTGAGATTCTAGAATATATTTTGATTCATTTGAGAACTGAAAAACTTCTCTCCATAGAAGCGGATGTGGGAGGAAGACACAAAAATAGCGATAGAAGTTTATAAATTTTGGGAATAGCATTTTTAACGCCATTTTTGTAAATGAATTGCAACATATCGTCAAGTTTTGAAGAAGGGCCAAAAATGTTAGGATCCGAGTATAAAACTTCAAGTTCCCCTTGCAGATTTTACTTTTAAAAAAATGTGGGGTAATGATTTAATAATATTTGTAGCAACTCTCGAGGGAAATTACGCTTATAAATTTCGAATTTTGAATGATTCAAAAGTTCTAGAAACTGCAGTGCAGAAATGTTTTTGAATCGAAGTTGAATTTGATTAATGAATAAGTCCAAAATCTTATAGTATAATCGTTTGTAAGGGAGAGTCTCATCATCTGCTTCTGCGTGATCAGTTTTTCGTCGTTTGGCTACCGGGGGTAAAATATTCGTTATCCTGGGAACACTCTTGAATACATTTTGAAAATAACACTTTTCCGATCTGAATCTTTCTAAAGTGGCTATAAGTGCTTTAATTCTATTATTGCAATAACTAACGTCAGACAACCGATTCTGAAGAATATCGAAGACTACGTCAGTCTGAGTAAAAATGGCATTGAATACGGATAGAAAATATAAAAATTGAAAATCCATCAAACAAAATGTAAGTCCCTGTGCTTTCCAAATTGAAATATCATCCCATTCATTAGGATATTCTAAAATCTGATCAAAGACTTCAAGCAAACTGTCTCTATAATCGTATAATATATGAATAATGCGAGATTTGAAATTCCAACGAGTTTCGCAATTAGAAGGTAATCGTTTTTTACAAATTGTATCTAAAAGATGAGTTCTTTTTGACGATTTCGAAAAAAAAGGCTGAGAATCCATTGATATTTGAAAAATATAATCTACATTCTTTCATTTGTCTTGATGCCTCTTGCAAAACTAAATTTAATTCATCCGCGTAACAATGTGTGAAAAGAGCTTGAGGAGCAACAGTTTTTATTTTAGCTTGTAGACCATTGAGTTCTCCGGACATCACAGAAGCACCATCATAAGCACCATCATAAGACATTGGTAATAAGTACGTAATATCGGTGGTTTTGTCGACCTCCCATGAAAAACACTCGGCTTGATTAATTTCCCAATGAATCTTATTTTTAATAATTTTGGTTATTGAATCAATTAAGTCGTTTTGAAATGTTTTTGAAAACCCGTTAAAAACCGTTGAAATTGTTGGATCGATGAATTTATTAAAATGTGGATCGACAGTGGCTGCAAAATTCGCGACCTTTTTAAAATTTCCTTCAGTGTCGGATTCAAAATGTTCGTCATGACCGCGGAATGTCATTTCTTGTTTTGCCAAGAATATTGTCATATTAATTAAGTGTTTAATCATTTTTCTATTATCACGAACCGTATTGTTATATTTTTAATAGCCACCTGACGAGGTGTCGATCGAATTAATAATGTTACTTTTTCCAAATAATTTGAATTTTAAGGCTGAGTGAGTGTGTTCTTCATAATGTTGATGTTTTTGTATTCTTCGTGCAATGTCTTTTAAGTTATTAAATCCCGAAGTGGACCATGGACTTTGAGAATTTTCAGAAAAAAAGATGCAGTACCAACAAAAAAGTTTTTTGCGCATTTCACTTCCCATAAGCCAAATTATTTTACCATACCACGATGTGGTAAAAGCTCTATTATGACCGGTTACTGATTGAATCAAGTCTTTCAAGGGAGGTCGAGGTATCGCGAGATTTTTAACGAATAATTTATCCTCGTAATTAAACGAATTAAATTTATTTGTAATAACAAAATCGACAACATCGCAATTATTACTTACAGCTTCCCTGACGCTCGTCATCATCCAATAATTGCACTAAATAAAAAAATTAAAATACAAAAGATCGGTACTACCTGCAGAATTATGAATGGACTGATGCCTAATGACCTCGCACCAATAACAGAATTTGTCACGATTTGTCTGCACGCTATATGCAATAATGCAATCTTGCAAAACGCACTACGTTACACACTGACCAATCCTAAGAGTTGCGCCAAATTCAAGCGAGAGACGGCTGGCCGTACCTAGTACTCTTGACTTCGCATATATTTTCTAAATAAATTTACTCCAGAAATTAATCATTGTTTTAAAATGCTGGAGTGCCCCTTTGAAATCCTCTTTGATAAAAACTTAATTTATTCACTTTTATCACATATAAATTCGATTATTATGAAAATAATGGAAAAAATCCGGAAATAAATAAATAAATTGAATAGTGAAAAAGTTTTTTAAATTATAATTAATAGTTAATCATTAAATCTCAAATCCTACTTAAGTATCAGTATCCGTTGTGGTCGTCGGGCAATCCTGATAAAATTTGTAATAGGTATTTATTGTGCCAAAATTAAAAAAAATACATTTTAATTATAAACAAACTAAAACAAAGCAATTGGCAGCTGTAAAATAAAACTCTCGGATGCATACTAATTTTGGGTGAACTTCGATGCAGTTAAAATTCTGTTATAGATTTATTTTGACGTTAAAATCGCACTGAAAATTGCTAGGTGCGGCCAAGACCGCGTTGGCCGACCCCCGTAACTACACTACGACGCACGTGATAGTGAAAAACACGGAGCTGATTCAAAGACTTACGCGATTTCTTGATACGCACGCTCAATCCTTGCATACGGCAAGTGCGGCCGAAACGCTAACTGGCCGACCCGCTCCGAAAATCAACCGGATTATTCCGAATTTTGACGAATTCATACCTTGGAGGACGCAGACCTTCAATTTTCCAAATATTACAATTTTAACGCCCAAATTAAACAAAAATACAATTTTTTTCTCTCAATTATCCGGTACGGCTGGGCCGTACCTGCCGCCCCTGACCAGCCGCCACTGCTAACTTACCCATTTAAAACTCAAATTGTCGCTTACGAAATGTTTCACTAAATTAAGTAAACATTTTGATTTGATTTATACTTTCCAAAATTGTAGAAAGTAAACTTTACAATTAAAAATGATTTTGGCAAGAGAGATATTGCATTTAATAAAGTAGTGTTTTACTTTTTGGAGAGATTAGTTATACAAGAATTAAGAACAGAACATAACAGAATAAGAAAGAAAAAATAAAGGGTGAGGGGACAGTCGCAATACATCAGAAAAGAAAAGAGAAGGTAGAAGAAATTAGAGCACTTTTAACATCGAAAGAAAGCGTTAAAGAGAGGGAATTTGAAGATAAAAAGATTTAAGGAAATAATCAAACAGAGACAGAAATGGAAGAAAGAAACAAGATAATTGCTACTTCAGGATTTAGGAGTAATGTAAAAAGTGAGAAAAAAGTTGGGGAGACAGATAAACAAAGTTAAAATTGACAGATTGTAGTATTTGTGATAAATAACCAAAGAGTATAATGTTTACAAACAAACTAAACTTGACAGTCTAAAAGAAAAATAATGTAAGATAAAAATATGGAAAAGATAAAAAGCAATATATTGACTACAATTTGACTGGGAAGAAAAAGAAGATGTAAAAGAATATAGGAAAAATGAAAAAGAAGAAACAAAAGATAAATCAAGTCGGATATATAAAGTTGATGTGAAAGAAATCGTTGCATTAAGGTACATCAAGAAAATTAAAGAGGAAAAAAATGAATACAGGATGTCAAATTGATTGATTAGACAGAGATAAAAAATAAGGACAAGACTAGGAAAGGACAGAGAAGGAATTACGGGTGTAGTTTGAATAAAGATGCTAGAATGTGGATAGGGAAAAAATGGAGAACAAACAGGTATAGGAGAAGAGTCACGGATTTGAGAAAGAAATTTATTTAAAAGAAAAAGAGTGAAAGAAAAAACAAGCTAAAAGGAAGGATGGAAATGAAATGAGAAGGAGATGAATGGCAAACAAATAAAGAATTTGACAAAAACATAAAGTACACAAGAAAATAGATCAATGAAGACCTAACACGAGAGATTATCATAAGAAAGGGGATGCATATTTCAATGCAAAAATTGGCCATACAAATAGGGGGCACAAATGATGGATAAGAAAGTGTTGAATATGCTAATTAGAAATTATGAAAGAGACAAGGAGGAGTAATTAGTAATTCATATATACGGGATCAAGGAGCAATATGCTTGCATATAAAGAAAATAAAAATCTCAGAACAAAAATGGTAAGAATGGAGAACAGAAACCCAAGAACTTAAGTGCCTATGCCTAGACCATTTGTTAAAGATAAACAGGAGTGAAAATAGCGAGAAGTAAATAAGACAGGCAAATTGAGAGATAGGATAAGTATGCAAAGCATGAAAGTAGAAAGTAAAACGTTGTTAGTAATTCTACAAAAAATGATATACTGCTTAACAGCTTTAAGAGTAAATAGTGTAATACAATAATAATAATAATAATGCCCTTATTAACGGAATAATTCAGTGATTCACAAAATAAACATAAATAAATTATTTCAATCACAATAAGCATATTTAGAATATTTTGCATGGAATCTGAAGCATAAAGGTTATATAAACTTTGCTGTACTTTCACAATGACAAGGGTTATTACATTTAAGACATTTAAATTATGTTGCATTACTTAAGCAATGAACAAAACAAACTTTAGTACAACAAGAACATGAAATAAGAACTGAAGAAGTCTAATAATTGTTTTATAAGCAACTTCAATACTTTATTTACCTTTGTCAACACTTCATCCATATGTAAGATAAAACTTAAGTAAGTATCCACAAATATTCTCAGATATCTAAAAAGGACACAATCTCGTATAAATTACAAGAAATAAAGTAGGAAAGAAAAATCAACACTGTGAAGAGCAGCTCGACGCAGAATTCTTATCTCGTTACACTCAGAAAAATTAATTTGAATGTTGTTAAGAGTGGCGAATGAAAGGAGGAAGAAGATTCAACAAGAAATACCCTTTACAGAAACTGTATACATGCAATCCATCTTAGCACCAATGTAAGTTTATTGGTTCAAATAAAGTGGGCTGCCTAAATCAGGAGTTTATGAGATTTTTTATTGTTTCGGTACTTTTATAACTACAACAAAATTAGCAAATAACCCAATTCTGATGATAGTGACATATTGCTAATTAAATTGCCGATGAGGTCTCATCTTACGAATTTCCAATTTTGTTGTTTATTTTTATATAATATTGATCGCAATATTGATCAAAATTTTGCAATTTTTGAGAAGATGGGATAAAATTATCACAACTTAAATTTAAAACAAGCGATGGTTATTAATTATTCTATCTTATTACTTTACAACCGTGCTAATTTTTTTCTCCTCAGTTGTAAATTTACGTCACCCTGAAGTACAAAGCTATTGTCATGCTTATAACGCCCCGTGTGACAAGGAACGGAAAATAATTTAACTGCATCGTTAATGTGAAATATAGACGTAGTTTGGATTTATATTGTTTATAAGTACACAACAAATATATTTAAAAGTCAAAAAAATAAATTTTAAAATCACGGAGAAATTAATTAATGTATATCATTTGAAGACCTAAGCGTCACTGATTAAAATTAAAACTACACACATATTTTCTACACTTTCGACTCTCCTTGCCCTACAGTGTACTCCACTAAAAACACGACCGTGGCTTGAGTTCTCTTGGAATGGTCTTGCTCAAATATTTTCCACACTTAATATTATTGGACAGAAAGAAGATGTGACTATTGTGGAACATTAGAAGTAATATTCATTATAATCCCAACCCTTGTTATTGAGCATTTGAGTAGGAATGCAACCAGGAGAAAAGGGATCACAGATACCAATATTTGAAGCGGAGTTTGGCTGTAAGAGAAAGACGAGAGATTGGTAGCCACCCAGAAGAGATATTCTAGATTAGTGTTAGTACAGTTATTAAATAGTTTAACATAAAGACTTTTCGGACTGCGACAACAAAACTTTTAAACGTGTACTTTTCTAAGATAATGATGTTAACAACGCTTCATTCATTGTTGTTTACCATAATAAGCAAAACATAAAAGTAACGTGAAATTTTGTTCCTGAAATGTGAGAAGGGTCGCAGTTACGTGTTGAAGCGACGTAAAAACGCTGTAATACTTGAAATATTGTTTCGTCCCTTGCGGCAGCAGGCGAATATATTCCGAAACAAATAGACAACGCGAGACCCTTCCACGAAACGTAAACGATTTGTCAAAAACATTGCTTTTTTGGCGACCGCCATGATTTCCAGTCTATGTAATAAATAATGTTGGCGAAGAGAACAGTTTTCCCGCTCCCGCATCTAACCTGATAAATCAGCATACTCCGATATTTTTTTATTATTGCAATAATTCGACCAGAATTGAAAACCGTCTCGCAAAAAGTCGACCGTTTAACACAAAAGAATCAGTAAATGGGAAGTTAAACACACGGCCAAATTGAAAGTAAATATGTGCGCTCGTATGGAATTCATTATGTTTTAAAACATCGCTTTGTAAGAGATGTTCGCTTCGTTGGTTGAAATGATTGCCCTGCAGATTCCATTGCATACAAAAGCCAATGTAAGTGAATTTAAAAAGTAATACCGGCGCGCGTGATGGCGTTTTTGACGCAATCCGGCGATCGAAAAATGTGATCGAGAAGATTTGCACGCGCTGACGCTCGACTGAATAGCGACGACAAGAATATTCAACGTTAAAGTTCAAATTGTCCGGCGGAAGTCATAAAAAAGCCAGTTTTAGGCATTTATAGAGAATTGTTTGCTTCGGGGAGAATTTTGATTCAAGGTTTTTAAAGTGGCTAAACGGATTAAGTAGTTAAATTAAATCTAGTTTTATACAAAAAGCTTTCGACTACAACGGCGGAAGGATATCCGAGTCCAGGGATACTGCCGGATCCAGAGATTCCATAAAATTCCAGCCACAAAGCTATTGTTTGGAAGGTCTCGAGTATCAAAGTGTAAGGATGTTAAGTTCTGCTGGCTTTGGTGCAAGTGAAGTGTGCCAGTGCTATTAGACAGTGCACACGGAGATTAAACTACACATAGAAGTCGCATGTAGAAATAAATAATTTTTCTCGTTGTGGGAATTTATTTCGCATGTTTCCAATGAGATCCGCTTTAGGTTCTGGGCCCCCAACCGAGGACGTACCCGGACAATATGTTTGATTTGCCTGTTGTACATGTCATCAAATGTAATATCTTATAGGTTTCAAAATCAGATGTTTTATCACCATATGACTGCATGAATATCGAAAACTTATCGAAATCATCCATCAATGGAACGGGTTTCCAATGCAGACTAGAAATTTATTTCAAATACAACGCAAGCCAACAGCAATCAATAAAATAAGATTATTTATCATTTAGCAAAAATAAAGAACTGAATGTAGAAAAAGAACGCTAAACGTTGTGCTAATATAAAAACAATAAACGAAATAACCCATAAATCCAAACCACAGATATTAACTGGTAACAAAAACAAATACTAATAAAAATAAAAACGAATCAAGAAACTCGCATAATGGAAATAAAAACTTTCAGCGTAAGTATCCCAAATCGTTTCCAATATACAGAGTTAGTCAAAAGTATGAAATCAAACTTTTCCGGTCTAAACTATTAGACCGTGTGTTTGTCAATTTACTAATTTGGGGTCATATTGCAGCATATCTTTTACGAAATGACACCTGCCACTTTTGTCTGATAAGTCAATTTTTTCTTTTTTAAATAACAACGTATTATTATTTCTATTCAGTCTAACGTAAAAAATTATTTTTCACCCAGATTATTTTTAAAGAAGAAAACAATTTTCACAATTTATACTTCACTGATGGAAGTTCTTTATGAAATAAAGACCGCTAACTCTTACAAGACGCCTAAATACGATTTAATAGTAGGAATAATTCTAAAACACTCTTCCAGGAAAGCGGTTGTGATCTTAACAACAATTTATAACAGCATACTATGCCAGTGCTACTTTTCAAAACAGTAAAAATTTATACAACTTATTACAATCACAAAACCATAGAAACCACAATCTTTGAAAGGTTGTGCTTAATATAAATAAAAATGCTGTACACACTTAATTTTAGACCACCAAGTTAGCTTTTGAGTAGAACACAATCTACAGACAGGAAATCTATGAGGAAGTAAAATATATGCAGCGATTTTTCTTGACATGCGCTAAGCATTTGGCAAAGTGTGGCGGGAAGAACTGATATATAGCCTGAAGAAAAATTTGCCCGTACAGCTTTATCTTATATTAAAATCATATATGCGAGATCGATATTTTGAAATAAAATTCAAGAATACTTTGTTTATCTACTACCTAATACAGACCAGAGTACTACAAGGTTTCATTCTAGAACTATACTTATATCTAGTCTATACTATACATTCGACCTATCAACCATAGTGCATACGAAAGCAACATTCGATCATAATTTAGCAATTTGATTAACTCACTAAAATTCAGAAAAAAACATCGGAAAATCTACAAAATCACCTAGAAGTAATACAAGGTTGAGTAAAAGAGCATAGCTCATGCCTTCAAGCAACATTAAATGATATCTCTATACCAATAAAAGAAGAAGTAAAATATTTAGACCTCCATTTGGACGAAAAACTAACATTGTCTATGCTAGCCGTGAGGTGAGGAGGATGTAGATACCTGTGACAACCCACAGGGCTCTTGCCTAATACTTTTTAAAATCTTGTAAGAATAGAAGTAGCTCGCCAGCCGAGATAATCTTGTAGTATTTACCATTTGTTCATCAAAATATATTTCTATTTGTTATTACACAACTTCTTTTCTCTCTGACATCACAAACATAAAAAGTACATATCCAGACTAAGAGACCACAAATAACCTTAAAGATCAAACAAATGCATTGGTTAGTTGGTAGAAAGTCTAAGCTAAAATTCAAAATTAAAGTGGCATTGTATATCATATGGAGTAGAGCTGTAGGGATATAATAAGTAATGCTACAAACAGTCTGATAAAAAGTAGTTAAGTAGTTAAGAAACTTCACAATACATGAAGAGCTAAAAGTTTTACTTATACAATATACCAGATGTTATTCCATCACAAGCCATCAAATACTAACATCGTAACGTAGGTCATTCTAGTCAACTGGCTGGCTGGACTATCTAATCAAACTTTGAAAGCTAGAAGATTAAAAAGACGAAGATTCAGCGACGGCGCCAGATTTTCTTAAATAGGTCGGCACAAGACGGCACAATATTTTTTGGGGTAGGTACAGTCAGTGAAAGTGAATTCTTTAAAGAAAGAATACTCAATTGTTGGTTGAAATAATAATTGCCATCTGGTGGCAAAATTTTTACTGTAATAATAATTTTCGAGGACGTTTTTGGGCAAACATTTTTAATGGAATGATGAGTGTATTTTCCATTTTGGGCACCGTGTTCCAGTCTTTCTTTAAGTAAAAGAATATGGTTCGACAAGAAGCCCAAAAGTTCCAGAAAATTTGACAAAGGGGAAATATTTATGCTAGCATGTTATCAAAGCGTTTCTATAAAATTACCTTTGTTGTCACTTGTTTCAACTTTGTCGTTGCCTCTGAAAGCAAATCCCTGGACAGTCGAAAACAAAACAATACCAACAACTATCTTTAAATACTCCTTGTTTCCTTCAATTGTGTTCGCATGAGCGTCACTTAATAAATTTAAAACTGATCTACCATTTGGCAGATTTTTAAATTCGGACCACTTTACTGCATATTTTTTATGTAAATCGCTTACAGAATATTTTTTTAATCCTGCATCCGTTTCCATTGCGCGTTTTCGATTTTTAAATTCAACAGTGACAAAAGGAATATTGGGATCATATTTTCAACTGAAGAAACGACACGGAAAACAATATGGACTATCCTACAATACACTATATTCTAGGCAATTAAATAATTTGTACTAGAAATATATGAAACTACGCCATTTACTTCCAAGTTGGCTTTGGCTGAATTCCTTTAGATTGGGTAGAGCCGGTTTGTCAGTTTTGGAAACTGATAGACCTTTAGGACTTATACCACCTACATTTGTCACTGGAGTTGTAACCTTTTCTATCCATTTAATCTGCAGTGCATGTTCATGTTCTACCTCTAATTCAAAACTTCAAACGTCACCTTGACTTTCCGAGGATCACTATCTACATATGCATAATTGTCACAAAAGTTTCCGATGAATTCACCTTCATGCATTTCAAGTCGTTATTTCTTGATATCTTGTTAATTTTTGTATTGTGATTTGTATTATTGTTTTGATAGGAGAATTTACAAACAATACTAGAAGTAAATACTAAGTAGTTGATTTTTGTTCACAAAAATGGTGATGTATTGTGCAGCTAAAACAAGGCGGGAACATGAGAAAAAATGTCTTTTCATAAGTAGGTAAATATATTTGCAGCAATTTTTATAAGCTATTAACTTAAGAAATTGGTTAGGGTAATAACAATGAAATATGTATTAAAGGGGCTGCACGATTTGCCAAGAATACACCTAACTTTTGAATTAACAGGTTTTTCGCTGAAGAAACATTGCGAAAGGAATGGATTGTCGCGATGAAAGGGGAAAAATGTAATCCAAAACCCAGTACAGATTGCAACATTATAATATGTTAAAGAACGAAGTTAAAGATAGGATAAGACATAAATTGTCCAAGTTAAGTCTTTTTAAAAATCAATAGGGTTGATTATTAATAGGATAAAATTATTTATTTCATAATTGACTGCCCCGTGCTACTCTTTGTACCTTGTAGATCTGGCAAGGCCTGTTGTTCGTCTCTTGTTGAAACAACAAAGACTAATTACATGCTAAATAGTCCAATTTCCCGAATGTGCGAATGCTCGAACGTCACATTTCAACTCTTTCCGGTATTCTCCAAGCATATTTAAGAATAAATTGAGAATTGTCCTTAATGTTTAATTGTTAGTTGGATCTTTGTTCTGTTCAAACCATTGTTTTATGCCTTTTTAATTCGTGTCTGCCTTATTTTGATATGATGTATGTGCCCATAAAATGGCCCTGCCGTTAATAAAAATTGTTATTATATTATTATTATTTTTAAAGAGAATTAAAATAGATATGTTCTACTTATGTATAACTTACAAGTAAAATTGTTAAAAATCCTGATATGTATATTATTAATTCCTATTCTTTATTAGATAAAAAAAAGTAGACCGAAATAAAACTTAGAACATTAATGATAGGTAAAAGTTCTTTTATTTTGTATGAAATTCCAAACAAAATAACAATTTTCCAAAATAATTCTTTTTAAAAATGGGCGCATCGTAAGATCTAGATTTCTTAGTGATACATATAGAGGTAATTGAGTTCATTTTTCTATCCAATTGATTAAAAATTGTAAAAATCTCATAATAGTTGTATATTCGAACGCTTTTCATCCCACAGTCATATGATCTCCGATGTCTCCTTCCTTCTCGTATACATTGTTTACGTATATCTCCAATCTCTCTTTAATGGTTCGGTCACTGTGACTTAGGGAAGGGATCATCTAGTCGTAGTAGTATAAGATCATTGATATATTGAAGTATTTCATTTATATAATAAATGCAGCATTGCAACAGTAAGCGCTGATATAAAAGTACTTGTTTTTCAAAAACATATGTATAAATATCTCTTGAAAAATTGGTCTTAATAATTTTAAATTAAAGGGAATTAATTAACATTGGTTACCTAAATAAGACTATGATAATAACTGGACACTATTATCTTACATTCTGAAAATTTTTGCAAAGAAACCTGATATAAAGAAATAGTGGAAAAGCTTAACAAAATTATCCCTGTATTGCAGAATAATCCATAAAATGCAAATAGAGTGCAAATTAATATAAATACATTTCGTGATATATCCAAATTATTTAAACATTCTCCGCAGTCACGAAATCCTTTATACTATCAATTCAAATGTAAAATCGTGTGAAAAATCATAGATTTTCTTCTGAAGAACAAGCAAAAAAAATGGATGAGAGCTGATTTGTGGCAAACGAGGAAACATTATTTTTACGAAATTTACTAGTGTTCCAGATTTGCCGTAATAAGTATGTAACATTAATTTGAAAATATGGTAATTCTTTGATTTTTAAGTTATCATTACTTTTATTGTAGGCGAAGCATTTATGAAAACCACCACTCATTTAAGCTACGCATTTGAATGTAATTTTCGACAGTTCAGTCTTAAAAAGTAGATCCGCACCAAGGTTTTTATTATATGTTGGAATTATAAGTAAAAGAGACTTATCGAACAGGAGTCACGCAAAGTAAAGACGTTTACGATCCCATCACTCAGCTTGAGTCTTGTAATCTAGAGTAGAATATCAAATATTTTCAATCTATTTTCATGCTGTGAACGTGCAATTCCATAAGGGCGCCTAGTATATATCGTTTATTTTATAAGAGCGGGTGATCTTGGATGACCAAAAATCTTAAATCTTTTGAAATTACTCATTATTGGCGGACTTAGTTTCACTTTTCTTATATGTATAAAACGATAGCGCCGCTTACGTAAGGGGCTTCTCAAGGCAACCTCACTTTACAAAGTAGACTTCTAGGTGAACACTGTAGACTCAATCATGTTTATATTGCGCATTAGCAGGAGTTAACATGACTTAGTTGAGCAATATACAGTAATGAGTTTAACATACATTTTGCATAAATCATTTGTCGAAGCTAAATATAGTTTTGGTCGTGCAGCATTCATTTATTTGATATAATGACAAATGTTCCGTCATAATAAATTGAAGGTTAGTCTGTATAATTTTGTCGACAACGCTGAAAACTTTGAGATCAATTCTAAAGTTAGTTTTGGCCACATTTAGCACTATAAATTTGTCGGGATTTAGTAGAAGCAGTAACTTTTTACTCTACTGCTTCAAAATGTTGAAGCTAGTCTTCAAGAACTGGTATTTTGTGCGTGGGCCCTTGTAAAATTTAGTATTATCGCCATATTGCAAGAGATTTTTAGATTCGTTTTTAAGTTTAGATTCAAAATACTCCGTTTCATGACAAATTCTGGTCAAATACTAGTTTTGCAAAACTGACAACTTAAAAAATTCTCGCATATTTTTACTGTAAAATTATAGTTGACAAAAAAAAAACTCAAATCAAACTGACGATGCCAGCATGTCCTAATTTGTACAAAAGACATATTTTCAAAAATAAAAAATACATAGTCCATAAGGATATTTGCATTAATTGCATCAGTTCAGTTACTAATATTACAGGAGATCCATTGTGGAAAATCTTCCAGGCATATAATCATATTGCTACTCAGGATTTCATGAGGAAGTATAAAAGATTGTTTTCTGAACGAACTCTTTCCGTAATATGCCCATGTTGGATGAAGCTGATTTGATGAAACCTTTGAGAATTACATTCGTTGATGTTCAGTTAAAAGATTACACAAATATAGCGTAAAAAAATTTTACTAATAACGTTCAAATGCGTGGACAATGAGTAGGTAAAATGCTTCAGAATAATGTAAGACAGATTTCTGAAAAGAAAAGATAACAATTTTATTTTTATGCAAAATTTATCTCCAATTCTTTTTACCCCAGGTTAAGGTAACTTAAGAATCACTTTTCATATTATTTGCTTTCTTTCGGAGATTAAATCCGCTGATCTCCACTCGGAAAGCTAGAGAAGCACAGCGTAAAGACTGAAAACCGCCAATGGCGACGACAATGAGTAGACAAAATGCTTTGGGATAAAATACGACAGATTTCCAGAAGAGCATAAAGTTTTCAAATTAGATAGCTCTACAAATACGTTTTGAACAATTTATCTGTCTTCCAGCAATGCAGAGTTACAAACGTATGCCATTTCAGAAAAATTATTGTTCAAGTTTTCAGTGTAATAGTAAGAAAATTTCTGGATACTTCTTTGCAGTTAGGTTCAAAGTTACTCATTGAAAGTCGGACACTGGATTTCTCTAATAAAGAACAGATATGATTGTAATAAACGTCGAACGTATTTGCAGAAGTTGTTTCTACTATTTGACTGAATGACAGATTTAAAGAAACTGAAAGTTAGATACTCTATCATCAATTAATTAATTTGCGTAAGTAGTTTGAAAATCGTTCTAAACCACGTAACTCCAGAGCTCTTTGTTCACAGATGTCAAAGCTATAATTTTTTGTTTAAAGTATAATTTAGCAAGTAACTCGACATTTAAGGATGTCGATAAAAAGTAAATTATGTTATTTATGTTCAGATTTTCAAAAAATTCATCTAATTTACAAAAGACTGAAAATTATTTATTAATTCAAAACCAATACTAAAACAAAATCTTGTTCATTATCACATGGTTATTATTCCTGACAGAAATTTGTAATAGTAGCGAACAAGAACGTAGCCCAAGAATAGAATGGAGTCAAGAATTTGAAGGCAGAAAGAGAAACGGTCTGCGGTGTTAAGATGACATCTAAAATTGAAAAGTTCCTGTTATACTAAACTAATTGTTTGTCATTTCTAAAACAAAAAGTTTTGAAAAACAAGAGTTGTCCAATAGTATACGGAATTATGGCGCACAAGCTCAGAATCTGGAATATTAAAACTGAAGAATTGTCAAGAAATTACATTAATATCTTTACAGGTTAAGTTATCACAATTTCGGGAAACTACCAAATTATAATAAACATTTTTTGTTAAAGACGCCTTGCCGAGGACAAGTATAAAAATCCATTAGGTGAGGCGGCTAAAATATTTCATGACTGAATTTAGAAAAAACTTAAGGATTAGAAGAGGATAAAGTTATTAAAATATTATTAAGTATAATTTGATCAAGATTTTTTAAAACTTGAATATTAATGAGAATAAGTTTTTTGTCGAATAGAATTTATATGCAATTGGTAAAGAACTTATCGGAAAGAGTAAACACGCTAGTTAGCAAGGTAGTTGTTGAACCTGCAATTCCATAATGGAGCAAAGATCATCATGTTTCAAGAGGAATAAATAGTGTTTCCCCTTGAATAGATAACACATTATTGTCATTTTGCTTAAGTAACTTGAGGGCTATTGGTCTCTTGTGAGTGTAGAAAATTTGATGGATATAATCGGATTGTATTGCTAAAGTAATGAATAGATTTTCCAAAATATATTTATATAACATGTACCTATATTGGTTAATTAATTCTAATATTTATAAAACTGGAAATGTAGAAAGAACAACATTTATAACATCTCCACATTTTGTTCTAACTTAAACTTCAGTTAAAAAATTAAGTTGAAAATGTGTTGCAAACCGCTTTGTTTTCCGCATCTCGCTAGTTGATGGAAAAGTATTTCTCGACTTATTTTCAGGCAAGGGAGTCTGTTTCATTTACTAATTGCGGAAAAGACGCCAATTCTCAACTTTCCATCCAACAAAGTAAAGCTATTTCATTACACGCTCGACTTTTTTATATTCATGAACGCTGGCAACTTTATTCAAAGCTTCGCTTAACCTTTTTAAAGCTGAAACTGGAAATTTGATGCGAATTAAATGCAACCATCAAATGCACAATACAAGAAATTTTCTAAGAAACTCATGACCAGTTTAAAGCTCAATTTCCGAGATGCAACGTGCAAGGCGGCTTTTCAATTTCAACACTGCTAAATCGAGTTACGTAACGAGTTAGAAAATATCTCTTCCCACGTCCTACGGCGACGTAATTGTGTCCGGCACCAAAGGATGACAAGATATCATTTTATTCTTTGTCACTCTCTTTGTTTCATTAATTTTAGTTCACAGTGACTTTAATTCGCTTTTGTTTTATTTATCTTACATAGACCGGTTGACAAGTATTTACTTTTCTCTTCATATCCCCACCTATGGTCATTCACTTTGTTGTGACTTTTTGCCGTTATCAATTTTTACTTGAAAATGTCATTTATATTTATAACCGTTACAGGTTTTTAATTTCAATTTTTCTGTTTTCTTGGGCAAGTCTTCTAGAAATTGAATACCAACCCCTTGTTTGAATTCTTCTCCTTTTCTAAACCAGCTAATTTTATTTTATATAAATAATATGAAACTTCTAGTTGAGCTTAGAAGAGTTCTTTGGGTAATTTATGAGAGATTGTGCAAAATGCAATTGCAACTACAAGTAAGTCAGAAAATAGATCGGTATGAATATTTCACTTGTCAAAATCGCAGAAACGAAGGTACAGTCACGTAAATAGACACATAAATTTTGTTGGAAAAGTTTCACGACTCTTGAATTTTAAGGAGGTACGGCTGATAAGATCGCCAGCAGCTCAACACGAGATGTAACAATAACAAATATTATAGTGCAAAACTTTAAAAAGTAATTCACATTCTTGTAACCCCTAGGGTGCCCAAATATTAGTAGTTAGGGTTAGTGATAGAACTGGATAACCTCACGTTATTTATGAGAATTCTTTAAAATATTGGTAGATTTCGCAAATTTTTGTCGTTTTGATATAACAGTGATATTGCGGAAATCTTGATAAGAGTTTTTATCGATGCGATTTAGTACAAGGTTTCAATTAGAAAATTAGTATATAAGTTTTATTTCTGTCATTGAAATAATTGCGATTCTATATTTGTGGCATATCTTCACATCATATATTTGAAGAATATTTCGTATGTCTCACAGAATAAAAAAGAAATTTGAATATAAAAAATATAAAAAGTGAAGAAGTGAAAAAAGGTGAATCTCAGTGTTGATAAGGCCTGCAACATTTTCTACGGCAAGCTTTATTCATGCTTTGAGAGGTTTGTACCAAGAGGTGCCACCCATCGTTCGAGACGTTATCCTCCTTGGTTTAGTAGAGATATTATTAGAAACATTAAGCGCAAGTGGAATTTATTGAGACAGATTGGAAGGGTGGGGGGTGAGTGTTTGAGAGTTGAGTTCCGAGCGAATATCAAGAGATCCATTGAATCCTCCCGAAAAGCCTATATTGCTGGTGTTGAACGTAACATTAGAGATGACCCATCTAAGTTCTGGTCGTATGTAAGTACGAAATCGAATTCTGTTTCTGGGGAAATGACGTTTCGGGATCGCCGGTTGGATTCGCCGCGGGAGATTGTGGACGCGTTTGCTGCGTTTTTTGCTTCAACGTATGGCGCATCGCGCCAGTCTGTTGACGATAGCGCGGACGGACTTAGGGGTGATTGCCTGAACATTGTTGGTTTCGCGGAGCGGTAAGTTTTGGCGGTGCTGAGGAAGATGAGAGGAAGATTGACGGCTGGGCTTGATGGGGTTCCCGCGTTCTTGCTGAAGGATTGCGCATCCGTGCTTGCGTGGCCTCTATCGCGGATTTTCACTATTGTGGTTGGACATGGCATATTCCATGATATGTGGAAGAGTGCAAGGGTTACTCCAGTTTTCAAAAAGGGAGATAGGGGGAAGACTGAGAATTATAGGCCCGTTTCTATTATTTCTAATTTTGCTAAGGTGTTTGAAACTTTATTGCATGGAGGCATTTATCACCATGTTAAACCCAGGATTACGGACATGCAGCATGGCTTTATGAGGGGTAGGTCTACAATGACCAATTTGCTATGCATTTCGGATTTTATTGCTCGGAGTATTGATGATAGTGTGCAAACTGATGTCATTTATACAGACTTTTCTAAAGCATTTGATAGTCTGGACCAAGGTATCTTGTTGAGGAAACTGCATTTGTTTGGGTTGTCTGATATGCTAATTCAGTTGTTTAGATCCTATTTTGCCCATAGAAAACAATGTGTGTTTTGGAACGGCTTTAAATCACACGATATAATGGTTATGTCTGGTGTACCGCAGGGTTCGGTTTTGGGTCCTCTTCTTTTTAACATTTTTGTTAACGACATTGTTGAGAATTTGGGAGACGGTTGCCTAATTTTTGCGGATGATGTTAAAATATTTAAAAGGATTGCTCAGCGGAGTGACTGTGAAGAGCTCCAATTAAATTTGATACGAATTGTTGATTGGAGTAATATTAATTGCTTAGATCTGAATGTTGATAAGTGCTGCGTGGTGTCTTACACGACTAGGGAGACTAGTATCAAGTTTGATTACATGGTGGCTGATTGTAAAATTCAGAGATTATCCTCTTATAGAGATTTGGGCGTGTTATTTGATAGTAGGCTGTCTTTTGCGGATCATATACAAGTAACGGTTGCTGCGGCGTATAGAGCCCTGGGTTTTGTTATAAAAAATTCCGGTGAGTTTACTTCCACTAGCTCTATAAAGTTACTATATTGTTCACTTGCTAGATCAAAACTTGAGTATGCATTTATTGTTTGGTCGCCCATATACCTGGTTTATAGAAAAAGTTTAGAGAAAGTACAGAGAAGAGCCATTAAATATATCTGTTATAGGATGGAAGGGAATTATCCGCCAAGGGGTTGTCTTCAGAAGAGTTTACTTGTTAAGTTGGAACTCAATGAATTGGTGGATAGACGTCGATATGCTGCGGTTCTCCTTCTGCATAAAATATTGAGTGGAAAGGTTGAATGTTCCTATGTCTTGGGTAAACTAAACTTTCGTGTTCCTAGATTTGGCATTAGAGAATGCTTGACCTTCTACAGCAGGAAAAGTAGAATAAATATTGGACAGGGTGCCCCCATTAATTTCCTTTGTGAGACCTATAACAGCGTATGTGAAGAAGTGGACATTTTTTCTGCCACGCCGCGGGAAATAAGAAATAAAATGTTATTAAGCTATTTCTGTTAATATCTGCAAATGTGTCTTATCTTACATGATGTTATAGAATTATTATTTAGTTATTAGCCTGTAATTGGGTAGTTACCTGTAGGTTAATTAATTTATTAATTCATTAAATTAAACTCAATTGAATGTTGATTTCTGAAGCAGGAATAAATTTCATACATTTTCTGACACAAAGATATGATTTTTGCTTTATAAAACACCTTGAGATTGTATAAAGTAATGTATGGCAACAAATGTCCACAAGGGGAACAAGAGGTTTTGTAGACGATGAAGTACTCCAGCTAATGGTTGTGGAATCTAATCGACAAGGTAAGGTGTTCCAGGAAGAGAAGGGTTTTAGTACATTTTTCTAGAATGTCAAGATAGGGCGGCGCTATGCTAATGAAGAAGAGATGACCACGTTTATGGGTAAAATATAGGAAAAAAATTGTTGCAATTAATTACCCTCTCAAAATTTTGTAAATGGGATAGTTGTCGGTAAAGATTGAAAGTGATGATAAATTAAATCCGGCTGCTATAGCTGACTATAACACTGGCAAACAAGATGTCAATTCTTCGGATCAATTATCCAGTTACTGTAACTTCCCTTCGAAATTTTCTAACTCGGTACAAAAAAGTTGCCATATAAATTATCTGTGGGACTCTAATTAATAGCACACGTCTTTTTCAGTTTAATGAAAACCGTTTAATTCTCATAAAAGTTAGAAAGTTTCTCATAAAAGCTCTACTTCTTGTTATAATAATCCACCCACAAAAGCGACAGAAAAATTAATAAGTTATTAGAAACAATACGAGATGGACTTCATTTGCAAACAGTATAATCAAGTCCTTTGCCTAACTTACTGTGGCTGACAGAATACTAAAATAGCATTATTAACCTTCATTATATAGATTTTTTACAATGAAGTTTTTAAGTTTTTGATAAATATTATGTCTAAATTCTATTTCAACTCTGCCTATAGATCGGTAGGAGAATGAACATGTTAAAAACTTCCTTTCAATAAACAGAGGTTGAGTTTATTAGTGTTACTTTGTGCTAAGTATTTAGCTATTTATTTGAAAGGCGTGTCAAATGTAGCCTATTTACAAGAAGCCGTACATGATGTTAATGCTACAGATTAAGAAATTCTAAGATATTGTTGATACATAATTTTTTAAGTAATTCTTCTTCATCAACATCAAAAACTACATAATTCACATTTCTTTTAATAAAAACTAGAGATCTGGTTGAGTTAAGAAATTAAAAAGCTAATGAAAAATCATGATTCGGTTACTTTTGAAGCTTTATGCCAGAGTTCGACAAAACTATAAGTATATTTCATTTAAGTTTTAAAGTTATGACTGGTAGCAAGCAAACAATAAAAACCTCGTTACCGTTGGAGGTGTTATGAGCTGGACTTCGGCACTTGCAGGCGTTGTCGAGTTTGCCGTCGAAGCTGCAGGAGAGGACGCAAGTGTCGCACCCTGAAAAGCGAAAATTCATAAATAATTCAGACAAAAAGCCGACAGCTACAAATCGAGACAAACAATACGGTCTCGTGACAATGACACGCCACTGGCTGGAATTAATCCAGTCGAAAATTAGGTGACGTCACTCTTGGGACAATTAATTCACTTTCTTATTAATGCAGAAAGGAGTGAAGAAGGAAATACGCAGTAGTTGACTTGATATCAGAAATTACAGTCTCGTCCGAACCATTGTGAACTTTATCCATTGTCTTTTATCAGATCCACGCTTTGTGTCCTGCAGAATTACCATGGTTGCGTTTTAAATATTTTACAGGGTCGATTTACAATGGTCGTTTTGGGAGTTTCTCCTTTGCCAAACTTGCTGCGTGGACCCGTCGGCATTGTTCTTTTCTTTAAATAGATAATTGCATCTATTTACTTACAGCACCAAAAGCTCCAATTTAATAACAAACAACTTATCTGATGGAAATTTATTACGTAAATCGCTTTATTATAGTTGAAAGTTGGAAAAATGTTGATAAAATTCTGAAATATGCGTTTTCTTACCGTCCGATTTGGGGATAGCGGGTGTTTGGCACGTGTCTCCAGTAAACTCCTTTGTGCACTGACATTTCACAGCTGCCACTCCGACATGTCTGTAAGGAAAAAACGTGATCAAAATCGATTTAGCGATAAACCCGAAAAATACCACCTATCAAATCCTGATTGAACGCTATAACAACCGGCGTGTATCTCGACTAATAACTTTGAAATAAAGCGGTGATGCAACGAAAATAATGGCTGCGCTATCGGGCACAGTTAAACGTTTCAAAACTAAATTGTGAGGATAAGCAAGCGCCTGAATTTTACGACTGAGAACTAAATACTCGCCCTATCTTAAATTTCGTTGGTGAGTCTAGCGGAAAACAACCAACAAAACGGTGTTTGCAAAAAGTTGTTGGAGGGTTCGTGTCGGCAGCCAGGGGTGATAATTTCTCACGCTGAATTAATTTTTAGTAGTTTGCGTCGGTTGATTGATAATTCGTTCAATTTTGTGCAGACTTGGTATTCGGTCTGTAACACCTACTGCGAAACAATGTGAATTTGATAGAAATTGGGATTGAGATGAGGACTATGTTGGATCATATTATTGATTTTGAAATTTTGAAGTCTGAAATCTCTTTATGACAGGCCTAACATTATCCCTACACATGGTAGTTTGTAGTCTTAACTCAGAAAGCATAAAAGACAGCAGTAGCGTCTTCGGATCTTAACTTTTAATTATGTCATATAACATGTTATGCTATGTTTATTAATTTATATTACTTTAAGTTCTTACATGTCATTTGCTATCGAGTATTGTGGTTACGTTATTACCTAAATATATATAGAATAATATTACTATGTATTGATCATTTTTTACAAGGAAGCTTTATACAAAGACGCTTCAAATTTTTATCATAAATGCAACAGGATTTTTAAGGCAATTCAACTTCCAAACAGTACAGTACAGAGATTGGATCTTAGATCGATATGTAAAACTTACTACTTTAACTTGACACAATTTAGTGGAGAATTCGATAGTACATACTTACTTATGATAATAAGGATTATTTGGAATGATATTAATATTGGGATGCACTTTCCTGTATTGGGTCAAAAAAGATAAAATGTGTTAGAAATACTAAAATTAACCTACTGGGCAATTGTGTGATTATAAACTAAATAGTATTAATAATGAAATGTCTTCTTTATTGTTGATAATTTTATTTTCTATTCCAAAAAGATAAACAGAATAAAAGATATAAATTTTAGGTAAAGAAGAAAAATAACTGAAAAAAGTACACATGGCAATGGGAATAAGGCGGATCTGTATTTGTCGATAGTAATTTTTTTCAAGCCTATATTAATGTACAATTAATGTACAAATTAATGTACAATTGTAATAAAATAATCGACAAAAATCTGTTAATAAATCAAATTATACGTTACGATTAGGAATAGACTTATGTAGCAAAATTGATTGTAAATTTCTAAAGAAGATACATCTATTAATTCCGAAGCAGTCTACGTAAAACAAATAGAAAAGAAGAACAGAAATGAAACATGAGAATGGAACAGGTTAATAAAAATTGAGTAACTTATGCAGTGTAGTTATGATATTATTTTTGCCGTAGGTACAGCAGTTATTCTAACTTTGAGTTCATTGTTATCTATTCTCGATTAGCTTCTTCAGTTTGGATTGGAATCTCCGGAAACTTTATAGAGTTATTTAATTTTTCAACAAATTTTATTTAGTTCTACTCAATATAATAGTCAACCCCTAATCTTTCCAGATTACTAGTGTAAGGTAAAAAGAAATTTCTATGTATGTCAAAACATACTTTTTGCAACCAAAAATGGCCAAGTTGAACATCCTAGGAGTACAATTAAAAATCAACTAGTAAATGTAAACATCACTGTATGCATTTTGCACCTTAAAAAATGATATTTCCTTAAAAAGTTAAACAAAAGTTTATCATCTTTTTAGATAAGTATATAGTAGGTGATTCTAAAAGAACGGAGTTACGGAATTTAATTAAATTTGCTCTTTTGTAGATCGACTTATTGTTGTTGGGTACTTTTGGTATTTTCTGATATTGTGAGCTATTTACCTGATATTACACGTAGGTTGTAGGTGTTGCTGGTTGTAGAAAACAAAGTATTTACAGTTCATAGCATCTGCGTGACTTATTGCTTTGAATACACTTTTGTGCTAAACTAATAATTTGCATAATTTTTTCAATTTTTTTAGTAGTACTTTATGCCCTGAGATTGTTTTTCGGTAGTTTTGTTTTCTTGGTTAGATCTCTCCAAAGTCAGTTGCTTTAACATTTTAAATTTTTTGGCTATTACCAGTAAGAGAGAACCGGGATTAGAACTGATTAGATTTTTCATAAACAAACAAAAGTTTCAATAATTTAAGACTTGAAGTATTAAAGATGCTAAGTGGTAAAAATCTTAACTTGAGGTTATCGAGAAAAATTGTCCAAAATTTATGAATTTAGTGCGACTGTGATATACTTGGCTTCATCTGCAATTTTTAATTCAAAGTATTTATTGAATATAGGTCTTGGTACCTACATAGAATGTTTATAACAAAAAAATGGAAAAACCAATTTTTAGAATTTGATACTTTTGATTTTGATTTGATACTTTTAGTTTTCAGATATTATTTCGAGGTAGCGAGCTTTATTAAACAGGACATGTAGAATTATTGTTATAATACTGATAGAGTAATTACAAAGTTAACTTTATCATTTTTATACTATTTTATTCTTTGCTAAAGTTTTGAGAAACTAACAAAATTCGAAAAGAGATTTACTCTCTAGCAGGAAATTGAACAAATAACAATTAATTAATCAAGGAACAACTAAAACGGCGGCTTTTAAACATTTGCGACTTTAAAGATAACAGTTTCTTTATATTTTTTCCAAACATCATAGAATGCAATAAACGTCTCATTTGTGGAAATCATTGGTTAAAAATTCCTCTTTGAAGCCCGCCTTTTAACTAATCACGGTTCAACTTCCAGACGAGTTCACGACTAAATCCAATTCACTCTAAAAACAAAATTTCAATTCACAGGAATTGAGTTAGAGATCCGAATTTTTTGCGTGATCTTGCAAAAACTGCATGAAAGAGAGGTGTAGCAAGGAGATGGAAAATGTTTTGCATTTTACCGCCGTTTCACTCCATTAACTCGTCCTGGTCCCAAAATGTAAATCAGCACGGATTGAAATAGTAAAATCACTTTAATCTACAAATCGGATTTATTATCACGTCAACCAAACTCAAACGGGACCAAACTAGTCTTAAAATTCAATCCTGACATGCACGCCAAACAATTATTCTCTTCCTCAAACACGAAAACTAATTTGTGCTTTCGCAACTTTAGAATCGATTTATCGGATATTCTCCGGCGATTCCGCCATTTCATAAATCACTTCCTCCTATACAAACTTAATTAATTTTACCAGTGCGTAAGTTGCTTAACTCGTGTAAGAAAACAATTTAGGGCCTCTTAGGGGAGGTCATCGTGAGGAGGTTTGTAGATAGATCAGGCTCGTTCCAGCGCTTAACGTTGGCGTTAATGTTTAAACTTATGTCATATCTCAGGCGGTGGTTCCGGTCAAACACGTATTAACTAGCTGGTGACGTCGGCCATTAGTTGGGACGTAACGCTAAGTGGTTTTGGTGGCGTCGCGGCGTTTTGGCTTTTCGCTTCCCGCGGCATCGGCTCTGACGAACTCGCTTCCTTAATCTATTTCGACACCCAATATCCGCTCAACTTCAACATTTGCATTCGGAGAACACGGCATTATGTATTAGCCATAGCATTCCTGGTGGAATGCAAGTTAGATGGATACATTTACGTGGATATAGCACGCAATTGAACACAAAGCCAATTTGCTGCGACTCCAAAGCTATTTGCACTCAAGTGCATTGCCTTCAATGAAGACGGAGGTTGTTCAAAAAAGAAAGAAATTTGTGCAAATCACTGTCCTAGCGGTAAAAAAAACTGAAATAACTATCCAAAGACCTTATTATGCAATCAATTCACAGTTGCTAACTTAATGTAGAAGAAAACATGAAAAATTGGCTGTAACAAATTTTATTAAGAAAATAAATCTTTTATAATATCTGCAGATTTGAAGTCAAACACATCGAGTTAAATACATTAAATTAAATGTAAAGGGCTTTTTGTTTCTGTATTCTTGTTTTAGTTTTCATTTCGTTATTAGGCGATAATTTTCTATAGATACCTATCTACCTATATTTACTTTTCACTCACAAATTTTACTTTTCTGATGGCAAATTGATTAGAAAATAATTACTTATCAGTTCACACTAAACATATATGACAGAGATATCATGAATACTAAAATTATACTAAACTTTTGAATCTTTAAGTTCTTAAGAAGTAAACAACTAAATGATTGGAAGTCAGATATTCAGCAACTGTAATTAGTAGTACCTAATAAAATTACTATTCTGAAACAGTTTGAGAAGTTTAAAATTTGAAAACGCCTCTGGAATATACAAAATTACATTCTTTATTTATGAATCAAATCTCAATCATCCTTTCTATCACAACATTTGTAAGATATATCTGGTTTTAAGCGTAACAAAGAGTAGGCCTAGGAATAATTAATTGAAATTGGAACATGTATTAAGTAATTATAAGTAAAATTAGATGCGAGCTCTGAATCTGATCACAGAAGTCGTTGAAAACGCAGAACTCTTTCTTGATGGTGCAAAAAATTTATGATTCGATCAAAATTCAAGTTTTTAAAATCTGGACTAACATTCTTTTTCAGAAAATCCAAAAAAACGGTGTTTTGAATTGTGATTCTCTCACTCAAGCTTCCATTAGCCAGAAGTTATTTAATTCTGTTTGTTAAACTTTGCTATAAAAATAAAATATATAAGCTAATTCAACATAAATTGAAAATTGTAATGCTAGATTAAAATTAAATTCATGAACTGAATTATTTGAACTCCACATATTTTAAGATACAAGATATTACAATTTTTCTATTTGAAGTAAAAATTGAGAACTCCTATAAAATTTAATAGGATTTATTGAATTTTTTTAAACTTCTTAGGTTTACGTTCTGAACTTTTTCAAATATTTTTTGCTAAAAAACTGATTATATTAAGACTTTGCAAGTGTCAGAACTATCATAACCATATTTGCAAAATTAGTTTTCATTAAATTCCTCCAGAATTTTATACTATATTTGAGTTCCAGTTAAGTGATTGCATGCAAAATTTTCTTAAAATTATCAATATAAATTTAACCCTCAAAAAGGTAATTAGTGCTTTGAGGTGTCTGTAGAATATTGATTTTGCTGCAGTTGACAAAGCCTTTTATTTAATTCTCGAGAACACGTAAAAGTTACCTTAATTCCGAACGTAAACTTTTTTAATGCAAGTGGAAGCTAAGTAAAAATTGCAAAGTTCTGGCGAGTATCACCAGATGCATTGGCGAGTATCGCATTTGATTCTTCATTTGCAAAAACGTCGGTAGTCTTTCTCAGTTTCAAAAAAAGTTTATAAAATAGATATGGTTATTTGAAAAGAAAAAAACAGAAGTTGAGTGCTCTAAGAAACGTCAGTAGTTTAATTTCTTGTTAATTGCTAATTGTTAATTGGTTGTTGAATATTTATATTAGAGGCACATTATTAGAGGGATGGATATTTAATTGTTTTTCTTTGCTATACACCTAAATTGTAACTCCACCATTTACAGTAGACACAATATTACTTCTCTGTCGCGAATCACTGGTTCAAAATATTTTTTTTAAATTTTGCTATTTTTTCCTAACTTCAGTTCTTGATTGGAAGCCATTTTGGAGGCTCCTAGATGGCGAAAATTTGATTATAGCGGTTTTCTTGCACTGCGAAGTAGAAAAAGTATATGGTTGTTAACTGAATTGTTCCGATTAGCTCGTCCTCCTGCATAAGGATGGGATGGGTCTCACCGCAATAACAATTAGATTTCATGTCAGCTTAAATCCATTAGCTGTTTCCTTTGAGCCTCCAGTTTCTTTTATCGGCTTCCAATGAAGAATTTATCGATTGTTGCGGGTCGATCTGCGGTTGCCAGATAATCCGACTTGTCACTGGAGGAATCGCTTATTGTGTAGCTCATTCCCTCTTTTCCCATACTGAATTTATCGGTGTCGGTTCTGTATGCCAGCTGCATTATTATTTTACAATTTAATTCGGCTCTTTTCTTTTCCACACAAAAGAAATTTTGCACGTCTGACGAATGTTTTATTAGTTGCCCATAAATTTCTTTTCTTCGTTCCATGTGACCTATTGTTTTAATATTGCAGACAAACACAACGATACAGTTAAATTTATAACCGGTCGCTTTTCTAAAAAACTAAAGCAATAAAATATTTGAAAGACTCCTATAAAATCTGAACTTTCGAATGCCCAACTTGATCAAGACTTTAAAGCAAATGCAAATTTTCATCGAACATTTGAAAGCTTCCAACCACAAAGCTCTGAATTTCAGCGTAAAACGTTTCGTTGTCGAAAAAATAAAAAAATATAGCAAACGCTTCTGCTTGTTCACCCCCTTCTTTTTGCGTCTCTTCTTGTTGCGAAACAGCATCAAGAGGAAGCAATAAAGAATTAAAAATTAATTAACCACGAGTTGGGGAGGGGATGGTAATCAATTAGAACGTGCCAGAGGAATTGTTGCATTACGGCAAGAGTTATGGAAGGCGGCGCCACGGAAGTCCGGCTGGATGCGCCGGCGATGGCGGGAGGAAAGCAGAAACTAATTTTTCCACTAATAAAAAAATTACAGCGACTCGTCAGTTAATTAAATTGAAGTGGACGGTCGACTCAAAGGCTGAAGAATTTAAAAAATGGCGCAAATTTTTTTGCGTCGCACACAAAAACTTTATTCAACCACAAACCTACCAAATACAAAATCGGTAAATTATTATACAGACACTAATTAAAAGGATTGTTGTAGTATACTTAGCAACTTCTGGAATATGATCATTAAAATCACAATTAAATTTTTTTATTTCAACCTTGAAGAAGCACTCTTCACTGATAATACGAATTCAAAATTAAAATTAACGTTACTCATTTTATTTTTACACTGTCCTAGATTATAATAAAATGCTTCAAGTTTCATTGTGTTTGTGAAAATACTGATATTGAAGGCTAGTAAAATTTTCGTGTCCTTTTGTTATTGTTAAAAACTTAGATCAAACAATAACTGTTGGCATAAATTCACATTATTTATGCCAACAAATTATTTGTAAATTTATGTGCAGTCAATATTAAATTAAGTATTGCAACAAATTACAAAATTATCTAAAATCAATTCGAATTATTTATTATTTGAATTAATTTACTTTGTGTTTTCAGATTGATTACGTTGTTTCAGTATAATTTATGTTCATAATATAAAATATTGCTGTAAATGCCAAAAAGTATATGCAATTTCTAACAAAGGCAAATTTTTGCCATCCTATTCCCTTGACCAATTAACGACATCTAACTCTAAAAAATTATCATTACTTTAAGTGTTGCCTGAAAGTAAAAAGCCCAGTATACACTTCAATAAAAGACCCAGAATTTATCAAAACTACCAGTATATTTTGGAAAACTACAGTAAAATTTGGTGTCGGAGAGTCAAATCAGGCGACGGGGAGTTTTATTACGCCAATTATATGAGACTTTCTGTTTTGGTCGGTTTAATGATAGAAGCAGCTTGTAATAATTACAATTGATTACTCTCTCGCGAATTAAGTAAAAGGGTTGAAAAATGACAAATTTCCAACATGATTGTTGCATTAATATAGACCGATGAGGTGTGGCTTAATAAGACTCAACAACCTCCACATAATAAAACCGAAACATCCTTGTAAAGCACTAGGTTGATAAAAACAAATAATTTAACTTTGTTCGTTCTACATACGTGCTTTAAGCTTATGGGTGGTTGTCGCCGAATTTACGACTCTTGTTTTTACCACCGACGTTCCTCTTTATGTTGTCGTGGCAAATTTCTCGACGCCTAGTAGTTTAGATTTATTTATAGGTGGTTGATGCCGTAACTACCTTATACACTTCATCAAGTTCGCTTAAATAGGTTTTAAATTAGACTGTCACAAAACTTAAAAAATTGGTCACCTATTGTAATTGTATTGTATGAGAGTGATTCAAGCGAAATGACTTAATAATTATTTTTTTTAAAGGAACTGCCGTTTAATATTAACTGTAGCCTTCCGAGTGGTTGGCTAATAAAAATAATTATACTCACATGCAAGTGCCTCCATTTTTGCAAGTTGGGGTGCCATTAACAGAGCACAGCGAGTTGGGACCGGAAGAACAACGAGGACCGGAATAACCCGGGAAACACCCGCAGCCGAATTTCCTGCAAACGCAATAAAGTATGAAATTAAACAGAGCGATATAGCGTAATTTCGAAGTTTCACACGTTGTGTGAGAAAGAGCTTCTCCCCCTCTCAAATTTGTCCAGGAGTGTAGTGTGTGGTCTAGACCAAATTTCGTTACAAAACACAAATTATGAAATTGAGTATATATTCTCCAGTAAAGTTTGAGTTTTAAGCTTATGGTTCGCACCATAGTTCCTTTCACTTTTCATGCGTAAATGTTGAGGAAGAAAATCGATATGATTATCTATATGGACAACGAAAATTATGTGATTATTGAAAAGTATTTTAATTTGAATTTATTGTTCAACAAAAATAGTCCCACTAACAGAGCAACAAACTAGAAAAAAAACACAACATCAAAAGAACAGTGGAAAAAATTACTACCAAAGAGAGGCACAATTATCTGTAAAATACATAACAAAAACACAACAAAAAATAAGATTTATTTGGTACAACCCATAATAGATTTGACAGTCATAATCAACAACTTAACTGAACAATGGTTCATACCACTTACATGAGAGATCTTGTAAAAGTAATTGCACATATTATGAACACGAAGATCTCAACATCAAGTTGGTGTTCGCACCCCGGCAGTAAAATACATTCTTACTTTTAATTGATTGTTTGGGAACAAGGAAGTTGAGCATGGAGATGATGTCAGAACAGTCAATAGAAATATGCTGTAGGCCGTAGAGGAACCTACACTTCGTTGTTCAAGTTTCATAAACTGAAACCGATGTAACAACAATCGATGATTAAAACCTCTCTCAGGATACTTACCATCAATTCTAAAACTCGAATACTTTACGAAAGTCTTCTGAACCACCTCAATGCTATCTACGTTGCGTTTGTACATAGGACTCTAAATCAGAAAACAATATTCCAACTTCGACCGTATCTATATATGAATAGTGCAGTCTTATGAGCACTTGCTGCTTCTAAATTTCTGGCAGTGTCTGATGATAAATCCTATCATTTTTAGAGAAAACGAGATGGATGATTGAATATACTCAGAAAAGGACATCTTACTGTCAAAGACAACACCTAGGTCTTTATTAACTGTATTGCATCTTTCAAACAGGGTTTAGTTTGATTTAAAGGGGTGTACTGTGAGGGAGACCCTACGCGTAAAAGACTCCACTCTGCGCTTTGAGATATTTTGGCTTAGTATGTTGACTTTACACCAATTAGTGGTGATGTAGAAAGTCCTCTACAACAAAGAGCACTCCGACTTGTTGTAGATTGCAGTGTATATTTTGAGCTCATCAGCAAAAATCTGGTGGTGATACGCGAGTGTGCCACTTAAACTATTTACAAAGAGGAGAAAAAGAGGATCAAGTAACTTAATTATTTGAAGTTTTAAAACCAAAATATTGTAACCAATCTAAGCTAGTCTCATATAAGCGACGGCAACTGTTAAAATCGGAGGCTGGCCGGGGTCAGTATTTAAGGCCACCACCAATTTTTGCAAAAATAAGCGATGGTACAAAAATTGGAAATTACCAACGCTTAACAAATTTAATAATTAATGAAAATTTTGACAAATAAAAATTAAAAAAATAAATTTAAAAAAGGGTAAATTATATAACAAAATGATCAATAACGGTGGGAGCCTTACGACAGCCTAACACGGTACATTACAAAGAAACAATGTAGCTGAGCATCCGGGAGTTACTGTAGCCATCAAAAATTATATCAATGTTATAGGTATACACTATACAAACAATGGCTAGGTATTATAGAATAAAGCTAGGAGAAGATACTTACAAAAGCTGTTGTGAAGATACTTTAAAACAAGTTTGAAAGGAAATGTCTGAAAAAGAGTAAAGCGAGCACTGCAAAATACCCCCAAGCACTCTTCAACATAAGGTGACTAGTTAAGCTAACTCCAGGGCCACCCAATTGTTTTCGATATTTATCATCCTTTACACAAGTATCTCAATAAACTTCTTTGATTATGAGGTCCAGAAAGCTGGCCACGGAAATGAATCACTAATGACGCTACTATGCAAAATCTTTAATGCTTCGTTAGTGCTTCATTGTGCTGCGAACCAAAACCCAGCCACAGTTACGGTTCCTGAGAAATAGGCCCTCAAAATAAATACCTGGAAACTGGCTTTTTTAGTGCTTTGTTAGTGCTTCATTGTGCTTCAAGTCAACCAGAATCCAGCCACAGTTGCGGTTAAAGAGAAATAGGGTCTCGAAGTGCATACCTGGGAGCTGGCTACAAATTTTTTGGTATTGAAGCACAAATGACGCTACTATACAAAATCAATAGTGCTTCGTTAGTGCTTTATTGTGCTTCAAACTAGAACCTAGCCATACCTAATATAGGGTCTCAAAGTACACACGTAGAAGGTGGCCATTGCATTTTTGTTACGGAAGTACAAATGATTCTAGTGTACAAGGTCCTTTTTTTATTGGCATTTTGTTACGCTATATTGGTCAAAAGAAACTTAAAGTGGACGCTTTTCCTTTAAAAGCATTACAAATCTTCCAAATAAAACACAGGAACTTATAGGTTGTGCGGTAAATAGAGGTGGCACCACTAGGTCTAGGCTGCCACCATGACGCTTATAAAGGACATAGAAATATTTTAAATTTTTGCGAATTTTGGGTTAAATTGCAGTGTGGTAGTTGCAGCTTGAGCTACACGAGAAACTTCGTGTGGCTGGTAATCAGATCGAATAAAGCATGTATTTTTAATCTCAAATTTAAGCGATTAAACGCCCATTTTTCTTACATTCTACTACTCAAGAAAATTCTCAACCGTGTTATTTAACCAAAGAGTATATCCTCACGTCGTATTTTATTCATTTTAATTGGTTTTGTTTTATGTACTTAGTTACGGTTTCTCAAATGAGACACCTTGACCCGGCATGCGATTCATTGGATTTGATCACCAGGCACACGAGAAACTTGCGCGAGCTGTAACTACCACACGGCAATTTAAAATAAAATCCGTAAAAATAATAATTTTTTTTTTGCCCCTTGTAAGCATCACGGTGGCAGCACTAGGCCTAGTAGTGCCCCCTTTATTTACCGCATAACCTATAAGTTCCTGTTCTTTATTTGGAGAATCTGTAGTTCTTATAAAATGCCAATAAAAAAAGACTTTCTTCAGTAGGATCATTTGTACTTCCATAAAAAAAGCAGTGGCCAGCTTCCAGGTGTGTATTTTGAGGCCCTATATTAAGAGTGGCTGGGTTCTGATTTGAAGCACAATGAAGCACTAACAAAGCACTAAAAATTTTATATAGTAACTTCTATAACAAAAAAAAAATACTTGCAAGCTGGCTACAGCTTGCAAGTATGCGTTTTAAAGTTCTACTTCTCAGGAACCGTAGCTGTGGCTAGGTTGTAGTTTAAAGCACAATAGGGCACTTATAAAGCACTAAACATTTTATATAGTGGCGTCATTAGTGCTCCTACAACAAAAAGGCTGTAGCCAGCTTCCAGGTATACACTTTGAGGCCCTTTTTCTCAGGAACTTTAACTGTGGCTGGGTTCTGCTTTGAAGCACAATGAAGAACTAACAAAGCACTAAAGATTTTGCACGATAGCGTCATGAGTGCTTCACTTTCGTGGGTAGCTTCCTGGACCTTTGCTTATGTTTGTTATCAACAAAAATGGCGATAGAACTTTTGTATGTAATTTGAACCATGAAGTACGAGTAGCAGCCTGAAAGAAGTATTGTCAAATTTTTTGCCTTTTTTGGCTTTAAATTTTTTTCACCCTCTAAAGCTTTGCATACAATTGAAGTAAACTAGTCTGAAAGAATAATTTCTTATGATCCCACTAAAAAATATTAGATATTGTGACTCAGTTCTTAATCGGGTAAAATAGACCAACTCCTGTCAAGGTAAATTCGTGTTACCGGTATTCCTTAACTAACTCACAGAGAATAAATGTACATTTAGTATCAAGCCTCTAACTGTATTATTATTTTTGTATGCGAATATGTTGTGAAGTTCTTTCAACTTCCGTATTAATTATTCTTAAATAACTATTATAATAAGTGTTCCTATTCTCTATTACGTTCTTACTTCTTATTTTAATTAAAGCATATATTTAATTATTTATACATTCTTGTACTATAATAATAACTGGTTAAATGATTTCGTTTAATGGTCATCCATTAAATTCTCTTCGATTATTTCTTAATTTTTGAATCTATAGTTTTCATTTAATTGTTTCGAAAAGCTGCTTCCGCTGACTAACTACAACGGGGTACTTGCCTCATTTTTAGGAAATATAATATTTAGAAAATGTAGGGGATTTCATTAGACCCGTATTTTGCAATCTCTTTCTCGGGTTAATTTTACGTCTAGAATTGATTTTTTAATTTTTGAAATGGGAGATGTGTGACGTACGTGTCCCGCATTCGGTGTAGTTCTAAAAGATATCGTATGATGGCGCCACTCAAAAACTTCAAATAGCCGGTAGCTGGCATCAAGCAACGGCGACCACTGACAGTTGCGATCAGATAGGGAAGGTAGCTTACTATCTAATATGGTTTTATCTTAGACACTCAGAGCACACAACAGCCTTCCATTTATTTATAAATCGAATTCGATTCCGGTTTACACATACGCGCCCTCTACTGGCAGTGTAGCATAGTAATTAAAGCGAGAATCCATTCAATATATGTGTGAATCTTGGATATGAGAGTACGTACATACGTCATCAATATCAACTTTTGCAAATATTTACGAAAATACGAAATAGAAAAATGGGGGAAAAAAAATATGTAAGCCTCTCTCAGGTTTTTGCATAAATCTAGAGATTAAAAATAACAATATTTTTTTAGGCAAGTACCCTATTTCAAAGCGTTAGTTGCTATTGTCAACTTTTTAGCTGCTATTGTTGTAAGTTTACTGTTACCATAAAAATAAATTTATAATTAAATGTTTATACTCAATTCTGTCATGTTCATATTATAAATTAAACGAAATAGATTAAAGGGTCGTGTGTCGAATTAACTGACGTTGACAACGATAGATGTTCCCTTGTTTACGTAGTGCTTATTGAACAAAAACCAACGTAAATTTGTACGCTTCTGACTCTATTAAGGGTAGCGTTTATTATACCACTGTTGTTGCCGATCTAGATGAGATAAATTGTGTATCGGCTGACAGCCAGTCGATACAGATGGATGTTTTTCAGTTTGATTAGATCTCAATTAACAGAATAAGCGTGAAGCAACCAAAACAAATCAGCAACAGTATAAAATATATAATCAGTTAATTGCATTAGCAGAAACCTAATATTCCTCAGGAGATCTCATTTTCATATTATTAGAATATTGTGCCTCTTATTAAATATCTTATAGTGACAATTTGGAGTAAAGTAGAACATATGAAACTGAAATGAAATTGGATGCGGAAGTATAATCTTATGGCTCACCGCAGAAATAGAAAAATATATATGGAAATTAACAGCAGGTGTACTTATGTACTTATGTACTTATGTACAATGAAGCGACAAGTTTTGAACGGTATTGCGTTTCCAGTTGCCCCACTTTGACATTTTTTATAAATTGGCGTTAATGATGCGAGAAGGGAGTAAGCTGATTAAATTCGTGATATTGTGCTATAATGAGTACGTTATAATTAATATTTAACAATTTAATAGCAGCTATTGAACGAATCGTTCAATAATTAATTCTTTTTCATCGATACTGAGGCAACCAATTACGGGCATTTTTATTTATAGATAAGTTAACATTTCGATTTATATTGATGAACCAGTGGATAAGATAAGGGCGTTAATAATTTTGGAAATTTGGTGCTTTAATGCTAGTCTGAGTTACTAAGACAAGCATTATCAAGATTACACTTCGTATTACTCACGTGTAATGGTCGTAGCAAGTACCAGTAAATCCGCAGTCCATCATAGTGCACGAATCCGCTCTAACGACCCCTCGCGTAATTTCGTACGTAATATTAAACCCATAAACGTCCAGAAACCGGTCCAGCACTCTCAAATGAGCACTATCAACGGTATCCAGTCTCAAATTCACTACTAAAAAATTCTGGAAAGACTGCACCCATCGCACTTTCACCACGTTTGTTTCATTAACCGTATGTATTATCCTTCCGTCCAACTGATAGGTCCTATCGTATATTTGATACTCGGTGAAACTAAGACCTTCATGAACGAACAATTGGGTTAGATATACCACGATTGAAGTGTTGGGAGAGGCGAGGTTTTGCGCATCTATCACCCATTCGCAGTTAATGGGCACCGGAAAGTTGTTGGGGAATGAAGGCGTTTGAATGATACCACGCGCTGCTGTGTAGATTCCGCCACAACGGGGTCTGCCTCCGGATGATGCCGCCACCATGACGAGAAGGAGGAGGGGAAGCGGCATCGTGGCGGTTATGAGACTCGGTGCATCTCGTCGGGCTGCAACAAAGTAATGCCATTATTGTCGGGTGATTTCAGGAAGGAAGGTGACAAAGATATAACTGAACGAGTTGCAGGAAGATTGATCGTCCCAGTTTTTGGTTGGTGATATTTACGAACTGCAAGGGTGCAATGCAGTATAATCGCGATGTATGAGTTGCTTTAATCGGTGTTTTATGGAAACTAAAAAATATTAAGGGACGAAAAGCCCAGCTCCAATGGATCACAAAACTTTTCTGGAAATTAAATTAGGAAAAAAACACGCCTTTGACAAAAGCTGCACAAGGGAGTTACGGAAAATATAGTATCACCACAAATGGGGAAGTCTATACCTCGAGCAACGAATAATTTTATATTAATTACGTTTCATAGGATTTGGAAAATATTGTTTAGATTAGTTTATTATATTTATATTGAAGCGTTTATTTTGGGGCATCACAAACCTTAGAGAAAATTCACAAATAAAAACCAGTAAAATTATTTATGTAAAAAAGTACCAGTTTTCAATAGTTGTTCTATAAGAACATTCCGGAAGTTCACGATCGGCCCAGCTCGCTGAACTGTATCAAAACAATCAAGTAGGTGGTGGCTATTTGGGCTATGTCTAAAATCGTGCCCCTACTAATAACAAAGAAATTGGCTGCCGTAAATTGGATTACGTTGCTCTTGATGTGTTTAATCAAATGTTGAAGTAGTTTCCCTTCCAAGGACTCTTCGCTAGTTAACGCCGCCAAATTCAAACAAATTACAACGCTTTCTTGGCTTTCCTTAACAACAGCATCGCAAGCCATAATTATCATCATAACCGAAATCTAAAAACAAATTTCACTATTTTGGAAATCTTAGACTTTTAAAACTCACAAAAGTAAAAGCGGCCACGCAACAGTTGGCCTGGAAGATTCTTGAAGCTTCATCAACGTCAGGCACGTTTTTAGCTAGAAAAAACTGTAAACAGAAGAGGAGTTGCGAAATTGTACTCGCTACTATTGAAATTAAAGCCCATCCAAAAATGTTGTTAAAAGCGTTGATTGTTTCTGCCAAAATTGTAGATGTTTTCTCAATTTCTTTTGCGTTAACTATCAACTGTATGAGTTTTGAGTTAAAACTTGATTTAATGGTTTTATTCATGGTTCGATAGCCATGTTTTAGTTCCGCCAAAATGTGGCAAATAAAAAATTGTAAAAAAATGTTGATATAAAAGCAAATAGTATGAACACCAATTGCTTGTAAAGTTCCAACAATTCCTTTGATATAAATGCAAATACCAGCGTAAATGGTCTCTGCAACTAAGAAGAGGATGTGAACAAAAATATTTCTGGTGTAAGTGTCCTTCGTAAAATTGCAGAAATTGTTCTTTTCTTGGATATTTTTGGTCTTGTTGTAAGCTTCCATTCCATTGGTGAATGTTAACCATGCTTTTAAGTTCCAGAAGTTAGAACCCAACATAATTATTACTATTGTAAATATTAAGAAGCTGTCATTAAAAACTAGAAGAATTAAGTAAGTGAAGTGACTTCCCACTTGTGTTTGAAAATGGAAGGTATATGAAGTTCCCGCTATTATCAAAGATACTGTTACGAGTATTCTTAACTTATTTCCTAAAGTATTTAAAAAGATGTGAGTAGTAAAATCGTATGGTGGAGAAATTCCTAAAATAGTGGCAATAGTGTAGATTAAACGATAAAAACTTTTGCTTGTTTTCAAGGAATTGTTGAACATGTTTTCTTATCACCTGATTCAGTGCTACTAACTAGATGCGGGCATAGTAAATTACTGTCGTATCTATAGCTGGAGGCACGCTAACACTATACAAACATTCAAATTGATAAATTATTAACGCGCTAATTTATTTATTATTATTTGTCGGCATTCAGGAAGTTACAATTTTTAACTAGTACGTAGAAGTTGTTTGAACCTGACACTGGAAGAATTTGTTTTAACTCTGTTGAAATCTTGAAAATTTCTTCAACTCTATCTTGAAAATCTAAAAGGGCTAATACAATCAAAAAGAGAAATTAATATATAGCAAAATGGTCTGTTAGAAAAATTATCGACTTAATTTTTCCCTCATTTTATTGATTATAAAGTATGGAATTTATAAGAATGGGTAAAAGTTCAGAATAGATGGAAATTGATGACTAATTGTCAATTGCAGCAGACATCATTATCGGTTGCTTGAGAATTTTTTTCAACGCGATGGGTATGTCAAGTTTACTTCTTTTAATAATAACTTAAAATAGTGTAGGTATTGTTAATTTTTTTATTTTTTTTTATTTTAAGGAAATAAATCTTTTCAAAATTGAACTGCTCATAGTGTTTGTAGTTATGATAGATATAAATAAGTTGTAACTTGTGTTATTGCTTGTTGTTTTTGAGTATCAGCTGAAATTTCGTATTATTTCTGGTGCTATACTATAATTAGGAGGCGCGAGATGTCATACAGGCTGTGTTCTTACAGATTTGAGAACATTTCGTCCGCCTTAAGAGGCGCGTCTTGTATTCATTTATGTAAATATATAGTATGGAAGCTCTTGCATAAGTTTTCTTATGTTATTAAACGGAGTGCCCATCTAAGCAGCACCATCTGCATCGGCTAGCTTCTTTATAAGCAACTAGTAACTAGTCCAAACATCCCGGATAATAAATCGTCAGCTTCTTCTCCCAACAACCCGCTAATTCTTAACAAACTATTTGCAATTACAAACTTCTGGAACAAAGGCGCATTTCTCTCTATTCCTGTAACTTTATTTATTACGATCGGAAAGTTTAGTCACCAAAACCAAAAAAAGATTCAGTAATTACAACAAACAAACATTATGCGTGAATCCTTAATCTCTTTAATCACGAAACGCAAAGACTTTAATTAACGTTATCAAGTATATTGTGTTTATTTTGCGTCTCTATTGTTGGATGGTATCAAGATGCAGATGGAGACGTAACGGCTTCTGCGGGAATTCGCAAAGGATCTCAGGAGACCGTTATATTTTATGGCAACGTCAGTTATCACGTGGAACCAGTTCCGGATCTGTTGTCGGTAGAGTCGGAAATGAAAAATTTCACTTGGTTAGGGTTTCCGGAAATTACTCTATAGCCGACCCTATTACGTAAATTGATTAAAATTGGATAAAAAAATTAAGAGGGATACGTTTAACGGCGGTCGTCAAAAGAGTGAGCTCCGGTCCGAACGAAAGAGTGGCCATTGATTATGTGGGGCACCTGACGAGAATTAAGGCGGAATTAACGTTGCTATTCAGGATTCGCAATGAATCCAGTTCTGCAAATAACGATAATTCGATTTCGATGGACGGGGAACTTCAATAAGCAGCAGAGAGGGTTGGGAATATAATTAACTTTTTTCCATCAGTATCCGGCCGGGGATGAAGGAGTTACCCAAATTGTTATTTAAGATTCCAAGTTGGTAATTCAAATATAAAAGTAATTAATAGCGGATGCGCAGACTTTCGACGTCCAAATAAACTAACATTTCAATCAGTTTCTAGGATGAAGGTAGCAGTGCTTCAAGTTTGTGCTAATGAAAATCACGCTTATAGTTTTTCATTAAATTGCATTTATTTTCGATTCTGTTCGAACCAAGAGTTTGAACATAAAATTGGACTTCCGGCTGGATATCCGGCTGGACATCCAGCTGCAATTTGGATACCTTTAATATTAAGTGCAATGTGAAGGTGAAATAAAAACAGAACAATTCAAGGGCAACGAAATTGAATATTTTACTGACTGTAAGCCTTGTTGTTTATCATATTACATATCGAATGTTACTTACGAATGTTACAAATCGAAAGTTTTTCAAACTGAAACTCCCATTCACTGGTTTTTGAATTGAGAATGAGGATTTAACGAAAACAAATACCTGAAAATAAAATTTTTTGATCAGATCAAATAGTACTAAAAATTATATCAAATGTGCTTCCTAAGCTCTATATTAATTGCAAAGTAAAATTACAATAATGAAAATTAAGATTTGAATACGAATGAGAATAATCAAATGAATAATCAGATAAATGAAGTGTATAATGCAAAGAGTGCGCTTCTTGATCTTGTTTTTACTACGTGTGAGCAATATACTTGCTCAAACTGTTTCGATCCCTTAGTTAAGCTTGATTTATTTCATCCAGCAATCTCAATTGATTTATTTTCTGTTAATCTGTCTCAATTACTCTTTGGTCACACTACTTTTAATTTTAGAAATGCGGATTATATTAATATTGAGAGGAAGCTTGACCGACTGGATTGGTAATTTTTAGATGACTCTAATTTGTTACTGATGGATAAAGTTAACTTTTTTTATAGCAAGTTATATGATGTAATTAGTGGTGACATTCCAGTTAAAAGAGTTGTTTCCTCCGATTCTCAGCCTTGGTTTAATAAAGAATTACAAAAAGAAATTAATGAAAAAAAATATTATCACTTAAAATGGAAGGAAAGAAAAGATGGTTATTTTTATACAAAATTTAATATGCAAAGAGTTTTATGTAAATCATTGGAGAGAAAACTATATAGAGCCTATATCAAAGATGTTGAGACAGGCATTATCTCATCTCCAGATAGATTCTGGAAATTCTTGAATAGAAAGTCTCATAACCTCATTCCGGCTACCATAAATTATAAAAATATAATAGCTAATAATGGTCTATTATATAGATCTTGTAGCTTGTTTAACACTGCTGAGGGATTGCCAGATGTGTGTGATACAGCTTCTGTTAGAGCATTTAAAAATGCTCTGAGACAAAGAATTTTTTTGTTTTAATGCTTTATTATGAATTGTTATATTTTTGTTATATTTTTTCTTTTCTCAATTGCTCTCTATCCTGAAAATCGTAATTAGTCTGTAAGTTATTATTTATTTGTAAAGGGCCCCTAGGCCTGTGAAAAAAAATAAAATTAAAATAAAATAAATAAAATTAAAATGGAATTTTGGACGTATAATGCTTTTTAGTCCAAAAACCTTCAATCATACGCGACAAGAAAATAGAACTAAGAATCACACTGATAAGACCATTTTTGGTTTTATTGTTTAAATATATTGTCAGAGTTACAATAAAAACAAAAAAAACTAAGTCCAATTAGTTAATAATTACTGTTTAAAATAAAAATCAATTGCTACAAAATTAGAATGCTGTATGGTATAAATAATGTAACTCCAAATTACCATTTTCAATCAAGTTTAAAAAGTGAAACTAAAAGTGAGCTTTACAATCTCACCTGTAATTAGAATTCAAACCATTGAATTTATTGGAATATAATTAATATTTTTACAAAAATTTCAATTTATTATTAAATTGTTTTAGTACTGAAATTCTTACCCAAAACGTTATCTCCTAAATGATCAAAAATAAAGCACCATAAAATTACATTCACAGTTAACAAATTAGTACTTATAATTAACGCAAAAGTTTGAAGTCTGGAAACTTTTATTGGTTCTGAATGCTATACGTCATTTGCTATATCACTACGTTAATTTCGCTCATTACTTTAAATTAATAATTTGTTAAGCGTGAATCTAGCATTAATCGTGAAAAGCAACAAAACATTTCCACGCATAAATGAAAAATGCCCTCATCAAAGAACTTAAACTGGAAGAGTGTACAATTTTGATAGTAGAAACTCAGTTCTCAAGATGCACAAAAAATGAGAGTTGAGAATAAGCTAAACATATAAAAATTCTAGGAAACATAAATGGGATTCTTTGCCAAGTTAGTTTTACATATTCATAAAATTCTTATAAGTCTAGTGTAGATATTCCCCACATTCATCCACTATTATATTTTAATAACTATCATATATTTATCTAATATTATTTTACAAAATTTAAGTATTTGAGTAATTTGCAAGTATTATTTGATAATTCCCAAAAATTCTTTAGGTCAGTGCAAAAGAGGTCGAGACTGTTTCACGCTCAAAATTTAACTTACAGCCCTGTCAAATATTAAGATGCATAATAATAATAAAACAATTTAAATTTTACATCAAATAGAGAAATTTTAACTCAAAGAAACTATATTCTCTCTGATTGAATTTTCTAAAACGGAGCAGAAATTTATAATTACAAGTAACAATTGGATTTAAAACGCAATTATTGACTTTTTGAATACTTATGGAATATAAAGCTAAGGTATATACGATAAAAAATTAAATTTCAAGAGAAATTAAAAAATCAAGAAAAATTATATAAGAATTGAGTGTTAAACCTAAAAGTTAAACTATAAGATTTGTAAATTGTTCAGTAATCTATATTGTTACAGAAAGAAACTTTATTATAATTCCAATTCATTACCAAACTTAAAATTTTTTGACCTGAAATTTAGATTCATAACGCTATTTGTGACCTAACTATTTCAATATTGTATAAAACAAAAGAAGAATGAAGAATTTATCATAGAAATTTAATAGCTGACAATTCTCTGTTTTAAATTGAGTTTAGAGTTAGAAACTGTTTCAATGGGTGTAGCAGCAATGCGAACAACGCCTAATTGTTTGTAGATTTCCGTTGTCAGGACGATAATGGCACTAGTGGAGTCGTAAGAGCCGGAAAACTGTAGCACTGAAGTTATCGGAAAAGCTTCCGGACCGGTCACAGAAGTGGAAATTTCACTTGAACTCGGACGCTAGTAATGACAGAGAAGTGGCATCACTTTAAATTTTCGACAATACCGTTGATGTCCAAGTACGCGTTTTCAGGATGTAATTCCATTTTATGTAGCCGAGATAGTAATTTGCAACAATGTTATTATAATAATAATTATAATTTTAATGAATAAAAAAGTTTAAAGATTTTGTTGTACCTTTCAGTCTTTCCACTCTTTTTCTTTTTTATAAGTCTTCTATTACTCATTTGTAATTTGTCTAATATCACGCCATTCATTCCAGTTTTTTGAAATCACAAAAGTTCCGCATGATTTTTTATGTTATCTGCTTAGCAATGGAAGGGTCTGCCTTGGTTCAAGCAATCTTAGGAAACATACCAGAAAGTTTCATGTCGGTACGCTACAGCGTTTGTTATTATTATTCTATAATAATAGTGGGAGCTTTTATAGATAATTTTGAATTGATATTTGGAACAGCTTCGAGAACACAATCTCTTCCTATTTCTGAGACAAGCTCTGGTGATATTTTTAGTGACTCTGGAAAAAGATTTTCGAAATACTCCAATCTTAGGATTCATGTCAAAAATTTCCATGGAGGTGAGCAATTTTAAAAATATTATAGTCATAATAATTGTCACAGAGTGCCTAATACAAACAGCGTCAATCACTTTTTTTTCTGTAGACAAACTTGATGATCCGAAAATTTGAAGTGAGGAATTTAGAAGATTTGTAGCAGATCAGATTTGTGTTTTCAAGCAGTTTAAAGCATTGCTACGGGCGCGGTTTTTACTTTGGAATTTTTAATTTCTCCTGGAACATTCAAATTTACTGTAATTTAAAGAACCTGCATAAAAAAATCACAACACAAACATTTTATCTACCAAACTCCTCTAAGTTCAAAATAAATTCAAGTACACTCAATGCGCATGTGTGGGATCGAGAGCTTCTCTGAAGCTTGGTCTGGAGACGCTAGTAAACTATATTAGACTGTAAGCAAGCTTCCCTGTCTGATCGCAACTGTCCTTGGTGGCCGTTGTCTGATGCTAACTACCTACTATTTGAAGTTTTTGAGTGGCGCCATTATACGGTTCCTTTTAGAACTACACCACATGCGGGACAAATACGTCCCAAATCCCCCGCTTCAAAATGTAAAAAATAATTCTGAATGTAATATTAACCCTAGAAAAAAATTGCAAAATTATAGTCTAATAAAATCGCCTACATTTTCTAAATATCATATTTCCCAAAATTGAAGCAAGTACCATTATAGTCATATACATATCACCCTGTTTGTTATTGATTTTATTATTTTCTCACATTTGGCATGATCTCTTATGTATCACAATGGCTGTTCCAGCTAATAATTCTCCTTATAGAAAAAAATCTAACTTAACCCACCGCTTTTTTAAATATTGCCCAGCTTTATTGGCGCTAGCTCTACTATAATGTTTGGATCATTACAACAGAGTTAATTGCATGAATGTCCTAACTTTTACGGCATCTTGGACTCGGGTGCTTAAATTTTCTTATAATTGGGCCGCTTCCTTTACGGTGGTCCGACTTGGTTCTCTTAATCGATGTTTTCAGTGGGGTGTTGATATCGCCAACCGCGATGGCGTTATTGAAGCAACAACATCGGGTCTTTGTGCAACATCGTTTTTCAGGATGAAAAAAGTTGGAATTTAATCTACTATCTTGCCTTCGGTTTAGCGAAAGTACTCGGAAAAAACTTATAAACAGTGACAGTAAAACTCAAAGTTTACAACACAATATCATCGCCTGGTAATGGCGGCCTCATTTCGACGTTATCTGCAGGTTCCAGCACTGCCTTCCCGATGCCGAAATAATTCGATTACAATAAATCTAACAATCGGCGGATAGCTGTCGGAAACTTTTTTTATTAACGTTATTGTGTTTAGTTAACAACTTGCTGAAACGAATCAGGAGCGGTCTAGGTCTCGATACTAATTCTATTAATGCTGAGATTTCGATAACTAGGTGAACTTTTAATTTGAATAGTGAGAGCTTCGGCAACGATTCTATTGAGGTTTCCTTAAATTTCCAATATCCCTTAATTTCGTTTTCTAGTTCGTCGGGAGTTACACGATAGCGTCTTTACTCGTCGCCAACTTCAAAAAGAGCAATAAGGCCGCACCTTTGAATTTGTTCTTGGGTACTTTGAGAATGTTGCGCTTTGATTAAATTTATCTTTCCCACTTACACTAGAAAAGAATTTTCGTTATTTATTCCGTCATAATGAGAATTTTCGCGCTATACATATTGAAGCTCTAAAAGCTAAAGTACCATACAAAAAATTGAGCTTTATTCGACGCGTAATTTACTTTTATTGTTGGAGCCGTTAAAAGCTCATTTAGAATTTTGCACGGTGCACTTCGCTTGCAAGCATAAATCGCGGATATACCAGAAATTTCTGTCCGACATTGTGGTGGCGCCACAATCGATTTTTCTGGATGAACTTACGAATTCGGGACATGAGGCAGTTGCCGGCTTTATCTGGTGCGCACCTTTAGACCATTTTAAGCCCATTTAGGCTACACGTGTCTCTCATCCTTAAAAGCCGCCATTCACTTCGTCGATCTTTTATTAATACAGTGCCTTCCGACGCCTCAACTAATGACCGTCTGTCGTCTCGCATATCGAGAAGACAACGGTGGGAGTCTTTTATGGCGAACTTAAGACAGTTTTAATTGTGAAAAGTTGATGTTTATTTTAGGGAGCTTTTCCGGATTTTTTCCAGTAAACGAAAACATTAGGACAGGAGAACGTGAAAAGGCCTTTTTGGTTAAATTAAAAATTAGGACGCGGACCAAAGCAGACCGGACTGTTTAATTTAATTTGTAAATGCAAGGTTGAGGTAATTATTTTAATTACTTCTCATCAACATTTAGAAAAATATGTCACATATTCGCAGTTTTAACATTAAGTATGTAATTTTTTACGAGCAAAATTTTTTGAATCTTATTACCTATGCAGTTAAGCTTCTGTATGGTAGCATAATTAATAATCATTTATGATTAATGTTGATGTTTGAGCGTAACTAGTCTGTTATAATTATTCGCTTTTAACTATTACTCCTAGTAGTTAAATCTTATATTTAAATGAGCATGACTATTTTAGAAAGGGTTTTTACCAACTCGTTATTATTACAAAGTTATTATTATGGTAGTCTTGATTAGACTAACACATCGCTTGAATTTCGCATTCAAAAGAGAGGTGATAAATCGTGGATTGTTATCAATAAACTAATTGAATTTAAATTATAATCTTTAACACTTAATTTAAATCTATGGATATCTACTGAAGAAATTTGTAATTAAAGAATTTTTTTTGTAACTGTCAAAATAACGCAATTTAAAGACCTTTGGACATATTTTTTTCTTTAATAGTATGCTTGAAGAATATTTAAGTTTTGTAGAGTGTTCAAACCTTGTTCAAACGACCATAACTTTCACAGTAAATTCTTTGATATTCTCCGAATGTCAAAGCTCATTTTCAATTATGCCAAAATTGTCAACGCGAGACGCTGATGAGGGGCGGTTGTCCGGCAAAAACTCAAACATTTATCAAGTTCTTCCTCCATTCTGACGGGTGGTGTTAAATTCGCCTTTAAATCGACACTTGGAGATGCAGACGTGAAATCAATATCGACTATTGTCAGGAAACTGGGAGCCCAACTGCGAACCCATTGTAAATTCCCTGCACACATCCCACTTGCTTATTTTCTTTTGACTGTTTACTCATATGTTCCACGTAGGTAATCTAATTAAGGAACACTTCCACCTGAAGTTCCGAAGTATCCACGGTGTCTCGACGGGATAAAAGCGTGAGATTGGTAACGAACTTCACCACAAATATTGGTGCAAGATAACTTTAACAACAAATTTTGCTGATATTTGTTGTTTTTCCAGGAAAGGTTAAATTTTCGAGAAAACTTTAATATTCGTAATTTTAAGTTTAAACATAAAAAAATTACGAATTGAAATGCAAGTTATGGTAGAAGAGCAATAAAAAGAAATCAGTGCCAATTTAAGAAGGCGGCATCTTTATACAAAATGTTCTTTTAATAAAGAGGGAATCGGCTGTGGGATTGTTATTTTAAGCCGCGTCTTCATTGTTTGATTGAAGCGAGTTTCGCGGCGTTTTCGCAAGAAGAAAAATAGCGATTCAGTGAAATTACGATTTGAACTGTTTTTATTGTTTATTTCGTGTCGGAGGATGACGGAAACGGGCCATGAAAGCAGACAATGTTGTTGTATTGTTCGTCTTGTTGCTCTCATTTGAGGCTTTGAAAGTGATTCGTCCTGTTAATTCCGCCTGGCAGGAGCTTAACGAAACGGAACGAAAAAATCTGAGACGGTTAGCGGGATCCGATTTCAGTTCGTAACTCTCAGTTTTTAAGATTCTAAGTGGATACTCTAACCCTAGAAGTGCTGCAGGAGTCACATTTTAAACTATGCTTTTTTTATCCAACCAAAAAAGCTAAGATATTGGATAAAGAGTCACCCACAATAGATAACGTAAGTATTACAGTGATTACAAGCAAGAACGGACAATCACATGCAAAAGAAGAAAAAGTGAGGTAGCAAATGTGATTTGTTTGCCAAAATATCGTCATCGTCAACATAAACCCGGTCCTTTCAAAGACTAACTATTTCAGCCATTTAGTCGCGTTGTCCTTTGAAAGAATAGGGTTCTTCTAGCCACGTTTGCAAGTATTTCTCTGTAATTTTGAGACCGTCGTTTTGGATGTGACTGTCCATTGTTTTGCTTTAAACTGAGACTGTACATCTTTTTCAAACTCCTTGCCTTCAGTAATTCTCTTTTTTTTATTTGTCATTCCTTCAGTTTTTACCTTTATTAATAATAGAGTAAGATGCTTAAGATATATTTTCTAGGAATGTAAAAATTTTTTGAAACATTTTAAAACAACTCAGTCTGCATACGTAATGATAAGCCTTCCTTTAACAAAACTGGGATAAGCAGAATTACTCGCCATCTTTGCTCCATTTAAATATAAACGAGGGTTAATAATTAACGCGCGATGGTCGGGGTTGCACGGTATTTAAATAATTGTGCAAAACCCAGTTGATTCTTGCTCCTTGAATTTCTCATTGATCATTATTGTCTAACGGACTGGAAATAAGACCGGAATTTACATTTTATCCCTTGAATTATCGATAAACTCATAAAAATTGCGTTTAATGCATTTTTAAAATCCCCGCAAGCTATTGGGTAATTTTTATTGTAGGTAATTGAAAAGGACAATCAACCCGCATCAACAACACACGTCGAAATATACAAGAGCAAATACCGTAAACGACAATCCGATACAAGCAGCTCAATATAAATTGTATTTGAACAAAACTGAAAACACAGTTTTCAACTTTATTTCTGTTGCCTCGCGTTCTTCTTTCGACTCGTAATGATCCCGTTGATTAATGATTCTAACAAAGTTTCGGAGTCTAAACGCTAATAAATATTTTTTGTTTGTTATAATCAACATAATAAAAACGAGGATTTTCCGCTTATTCGGCTGGTTTTCATCATAATTTAACCGGTAATCGTTCGTTAAACGTCCCGATTCTCGGTAATGACAGCAATAGGGAAGCGTTACTCAAGTGAGAGACGCCATCTGTCTCGGTGAGAATTTATTAGAAATTTCTAAACTTTTAATAGAACGGGAGCGAGCAATCAGAATATAAATTCGACATTGGAAATTTACGGGCGTCTACATTCACTGCGAATAGCGAGCGTGACGGGGTCGCCGGCAAATCATCTCCGAGTTTTATAAGTTGTCATCAGCGTCGCGGCGCTGCTTCGTCGAGGTTTTGTTTCCGATCTTTCAACGAAACTTGCATTTCCTTATTCATATTTGTTTAGATAAATCGGGAAATGAAGTCTCAAGTTTTGATAATGTTGTTTGTTTTGCATGACTGGGAGATTTCCGATGCAATCTCCCTGCCAGACACGATACTATTTTTCAAGAATATCAAAATCAAAAGTCAAGCAAAACAATTTAGTTCAGTTATAGGACCAATTAAAACTACAATTGTAGAGCAAATATTGTATTTTAACGCGTTTTAAATGTGCCTCTTTATACTCTAATAAATCTCTGAAGACTTTGTATTAGATCATTGAATTTTATGTTATTTTTGTAGGATGTTCATCACTTTGACTTAAAGAAATATTTGATTGTAGAGTATATCATTAATACTAGTTAAAATATGAGTTACTTTAACTAAAAATGAGATCCTTCAGAGGTACTATAATTATTTTAGCTCACATTTCAACTACAAAACTATTTTAAGAAAGAGGTCCAAGACTACTTAAAGGATTGCGTTGTGTCGTTGAAAAGCTCTTTCCGCTGAGATTGTGGTTAAGGACGGACAAATCCTGCTATCAGGTGGTTCGATAAACCAACAGATTTCACTTATCCTACAATGAGCTCAGGGTGGTGTCCTTTCCATAGTCGTGAAAAGGAATTACCTCTAAAATCCCGACAACGCGGTCAGCAATTTCAAAGAAAGGTCAATTTTCTCTTTAAATTTGCTAAAAGGTAGTTGCGCTAAATCCGTTTTTTTCATAATTTTCTTGTATTGACATAAGTTTCAACAAGTAATTTCATCGACATAGTTTAATGTTTAGCTGACAGTGTTTTTCCTATGGTAGGTTAAAGAGAAGAGAACCTCTAAATCTTAAACTTAAAAATTTTGTACTATTCTATATATTTAAAAAACTTGAAAAATGTTTTAGGATCTCATTTATTATATAAAAAAGGCGATTTAAAAAAAAATATCTTAATGGAATAATCACTTCTAAGAAAACTTTTATTTCTAAGGTTGATTTTGCAAATTTGATTTTCTCTTATAACAACTTCTGAATGGTTTAATAAAATTGATTAATTTTTTGACCATTCACAACTTAGTGAAAGTCTGAATTTTTTTTCCATTTGGGGAATCTCGGGTCTGGACTTGATTTCAGATAAAGGTAAGAAAAATTATACAGTCACTAGATTATTTTATATATTTAAAATGTGATTTGAAGAGTGAAGAATGTATAACATAATTATAGAAATTCCTGAAAATAGCATCCATCGGCTATGGCACATTCTTGTTCAATTTCAAATCTTTATTTTGATATTATGGTTTTAATTCATCATTTTTTTAAAAACACATGAAATATTCCACTGACCACCCATTTTTTTATCAAAGTCATGCCCGAGGACATTCAAATAAACTTTTCTCGGAAACTGTTTATTTTATCGAAACTCAGCAAGAGGACCTTTTTATGTATAAAGAAGTAGGGAATTAAAGAATCTAAATAAAAAATTTAAAAAGTGAGCACCCCTAAAATGAAAGAATTGACAAGTAAAGAGAGGGACGGACATTTAATGATAAACTAATTTCGGATCAAAATATAAAGCTGAAAATAAGGACCATGAAAAATAAAAAATAGATGTTAAGCTAATGATTATACATATGACAGAGCAAAGAAAATCGTATTGTAGAGGAAATATTAAAAACAGTAAGCGTATTGATTTATAATCAACTAAATCATTTTGTTCGAAGGCTCCTTGCATTCAGTTTAAAATAAAAGATAGAGAAATTTGCATATCCAATGATTCGATAAAGAGAATTACCCCCGAAATATTATTAACGCTTTCAGTAATTTGAAAGTTAGGTTGTTTATATTTAAACTTGTTAAAAAGTGGTTATAACCAATATCTTAAATCATTTTCGGATTCAGCAAAGCTTAATTGAAAAGAGTTGATGAATATTACAGAATTAGATCTAATTTTAAAAAAATGGATTTAATACAAAATATAAAGCAAATTAAGGGTTAATGCAGAAAATTATTACATAATAATAGTAATATAAAGATGAAATAATCACAACTAAATTCAAAATTTTTGTTTTGAACTGGAAATCTAAGAATTATTAAGGGTTATTTAGGTGGAAACGATAAAGAAAGAACATTATAGAGACTCAAGGAGAACATAAATTTGGTTCATAATGCATTCAATGTAACGATAAAATTAAAGAATTTGAAATATTAAAATAGCGACGGTACATAAGGCAAAGGAAGAAAAAGTGTATTCTATAGGAAAAACTAAAAATTGGAGTGTATATTAGTAGAGAAAAAATCGAATTATCTTGATGAAAGTCTCTTTAATATTCAGATAATAGTAAATTTGAAGGTTTATGAGAATAAGTTTATCAGAATTTAGCAAATCAAACGTTAACACAGTGATAATCTAAATAGAAACTAAAATAAATGTATGAATTTAAATGCCGGTATTGGCAGTAAAGCTTCACAATGTCTCTTCCTATAAATATTCTTCATGTGAAAATTCCGGCTATTTGATCTAATTGAAAACACTGTCGTAAAAGTTAACGAGTTTATGGTCATTTAGAGCTTTTGTTAGTGGCAAGCGATGCGAGCTTTTTAACTCGCTGAGAACTTCCTGGCTTCCAGTAACTAATTTCCAACAAATTCCTGTCCACATCTCCACATCCGGATGCAAGCTGACGCAAAGTAGCTGATAACGGTATGAGTTGTCAATAAAATGGCCTACATTCTAGTCTTGACAGCTTAAGCAGGAAGAGTTCAATCAATTGAGCTGTCGTAAGATCTGACTGGTTGTATCCGTGTTCAGTGCACTATTTTTATTTAGAATTTCACTCCCCTGGCACTACGTTATTGACGTTTTCGCCACCGGGTTGATTTATCAACGTCTTCACGCCGACAATTGGACACTGATCGAACTGACATTTCAATTGAAGAGACAAAATTTGATCGAAAGCAAGGAATCAATTGTGCTTCGATTGCCGAATGTTGTACAATTTTTATATATTACGATAATAGTGCAATTGAACAAAACTTCTAACATTGCTGAAAATGAATCGGAGCTACTAAGTGTCTGCAACGTCTAGGTTTAATAATAGAATTTAGTTATGAGCGTAAGAGTGCTTGCAATAAATTTTCGTCTTTTATTTCAACGCTTTGATTGCTGGTGCAGGAATAAGAAAATTGTTCTTGTTCTTGTAAAACTTTTATGTGACAAGAAATAATCAGTAAAATTGATATTTAATTGTTCTCAACCCAATTCTGCCTTTAAACTGTAATATGCATATGAAACTTACATTTATACTTAGCTGTGGCAATTTTACTTCCTATCCTTATCAAGAAGTACGCATATATTTAGTAATAATACGTTTACATTAAAATCGATAGAAAATTAAGGAATTAATGGTAAACCAACTCGGTAAAAAAATTGCCAGACATTGGTAATATTGTGGACGCTTTCGAACATATTAGCTACTGCAATTTTAATTACAACCTAAAAAAATTTACCGATTACTAAGCTCAATTAAGATCTAAAGCTTTTGCATAAAAGTCAGGTAACGTGTCTTAAATTTAATAAAGGTTTTAAAAGCCTTAATTCCTTATTACGTTGATAAATTTTGAACCTACGTTTTGTTGAAATATAAAAAAAATTGCGGTTAATATAAGAGTAAGGTGTAAAGCGTTTAGTGACGTAATTATGTTAACACAATTCCAAGGAATGCAATAAGCCAAATTTGATGGACTTAACCGCAAATGTTGTCCTATCCCCACTTTGTTAATTGGATTTGGGATGAAGCCGGTCAGACGTATTTGAGCTATTGATCTGAGAATTTCCATTCGAACCTGACAAAGGATGACAACAACCATCCAACGAACTTCTTCGTGAACCTCTATTATTCTGAAAACATCGATTCCAAGTAATTAATTGTGAAACATTTCAATAAGGAGGTAATCTACCTTCTAACACCCAAAATTGCTAAATAATTGAGAGGCGTTTGTCTCTTCAGAATATCGATTCATAAACTTATCCTAACAACATGAAACTTCGCTCTTAAAACTCAAGCATTTCAATATTTTGGAATTGTAAACAATTGCATTCCAGTTTTCCGATGTTTTCTTTAAATTTCCCGTCTCACTTACACTTGTTTTTCGTCTCGACTATAACGTTTAATAGTTTTTTTTTGCTATTGTACATGAATGCTCTCTTATTAGGAGCCAAATTTCTTAATTACTTAATGCAACAGAACCGGAGCCAAGGTGTCAGTACAATTTAAAGGATTTTACATTCCTTCGGTTAGAAATTAGTTTCGGAAATTTTCTATAGTGAAGCGAGGACGGTCGGTGTCTCGCATTGAACCCGGTAACGGGATTTTCAAGGACTTAATTTTCATTTTAATTAAAGCATTCGATCCGTTGGGAGTCGTCCAAATGGTGGTGGTGGCAATTGCAAAAATAAATTCCGTTAACAAGATGTTTCATGATTCGGCGCCACCAGATGAAGAAAATCTGATAATTTTGAGAAAAGGAGCGAAAACGGCTAGATGCAACCACCTAGTAAGAGAACTTTAATTGGGCAAGTGCAGTAGGAAGAGTTTCTTGAGAGATTATACGATATTGGGAGGGACGATATTTGGCAGAGCGCCTAGTAAATTTGGTGTCGCCAATATAGAAATACTGACAATAACAGACCGTGCTGAGGGTTGTTTTGGTTGCTGTTCCACCAAAACAGTTTGTTTCAGGGCTGGTTATTAACTTGATTAATTGTTAGTGGGGCTCAAAATTCAATTGGCCATCTAGTCCAGCTATTTCACGATTCATGGGTTTACGAGTACATTGTTTTAGGTTAATATTTAAACATTCTCTGGCAGAAGCTGCACTTTGAGGCTTTTTATTTAACTACTATTGATTATAGTTAAGTAATGGAAATTACAAGGTTTGTGACCAAACGTTAACAATTAGTTATGGAGCTTGTTAAGTTTTAACAAATTAGCTTTCAGTTTAAAACAATAATTTTATCCATTATGGGTAAAAATACCAAACAAATCTGACTATAAATTTGGAAAAAAATTAACTACAATATGCGTTTGACGTATTTTTCGCTAAGTATCTAAGAATATATGTTAAATTCGCAAAATTTCATTCAATGTAGCTTCAAAGAATACCCTCGCGTTTTCTTCGGATACCAAGCTTGTAGTCGTTAACAAAATACGGTTTCTAAAAAAAACTTTGATTTGAAGTAATAGTCAGTTTGCTAGCTTTAAGCTTAAGTCCTAAAAGTTATTTTAAGCAACACAAATTACCATAAAATAAGCTCCAAACCGCCTCTCCATCTTGACACATACTACTTACTGGCTTCTGCCTGATACAGTGCGTTGCTATTCGAGACAAGAACGTAATTGAAATTGTTTGAGTCTGGCGTGTTCGCATTGGGCTGTCGACGTATTTTTTCGTCGTAAAAACCCCTAAGTGCGTGAAACTTTGCGAAATTCATCAATCATCTTCGCGGCCGAGATAAGGGTAGTTTACGTCAACCTCGGTAATTTTCTTGTGCTGCTTGAAACAAGCAGGCAGAACGTGCGTTGGTATCATTTTTCTAATCATAATTTTTTTCATCATTAACACGATATCGAAAATTTATGGAATTATACTTGCTACTTCATTAGCGCTAATTTTGAACCCACCTTTGTGATAAATAACTCTACAATGTAACGATCATAAAATAACGTAATTTTCGTAGCATAATGATAACGGAAGTAATTTTGACGAAATCTACAGTTTGGCTATTTACACGAATTAGTATTAATTCTTTCTACCAAGAGATGATCTTAAACATAAACTTTTGGGACTCAAAAGTTAGAATTTTCTCACCCTAGTTTTGCATAAACTATTAAAAAAATATTTATTTTTCTTACAGAATTATCAAAAAGTGGTCACTATCATATCATCATATTAAATTTTTTTGCAAGTACTTCTTAAATTAGTTACAAGAGCTCAGATGTGAAGTGTAGGGGCGATTCAATTTTTAAAATCACTCGAAGAAATTACTTTCTAACTTTTTAAATTTGGTTTGAATATCAGACTTGCCTGACAAAGTACTGAAATTTGTGAATTGAAGAAAAAAAATAAGAAAATAATTCTTTGTAATATTATTCGTTTCTAATTTTAACACGTTAATTAGATCAACTGCAAGATAATTTTAACCTTCAATAAACAATTTTTTTCTTCATTTAAAGTATTGGTAAATTACGGCCGGTCCCATAATGAAATTGACTTGAGTTATACAAATTGCTTTCATAATGATAATTTAAAGATAAAGTCGATTTTAAGGTTAAATTATGGCACTTTCTGCAATTAAAGGAAGCTTTAACGTTTTAACGTTAATGTAATAATTGTCTTGAATTGAAGTGGAGGTTCTCATCGAAAGACAAAGATAATAACACATTTTTCTAAAAAAAGTAAAATTATATAGAAGACTGTTTTGATAAATATAATGATATCGAATTTTTCAATCGCTTCAGATTCCTCCTGCAAACATGTCATTATTAAAATATTAAAAAAACTATGTCTATAATTTACAAACCTTTTCTTTATTGGAAGTTTTATTTTTATTTCGTATTTTTACAATGAACTGTATCCATTTACTTGTATAATTCGTATAATAATAATAACTATTCTTTTGTGCTAAAGTTAGTGCTCTAGTATTCTTTTTGAAGCTTCCTTTGGCAAAACAAAAGCAGCACTACAATCACATATCATTTAAAATATTGAAATAATCTATAATTAATCTCCAAAATCAGAGTGGCTAAAGCTTTGACAAGTGGATATTTTCCAATTTTAGTAGTACCAATATGGTAAAATTATCAAAAATCGACTTTAGCTAAAGTGCGCATGACATTTAATTATGGAATGCTTCAACTTTAAATATATATTAAAGTCAACTTTGAATTAAAGCCTCCTTTTAATAAAGTTACTTTAAGGATGCATAATGGTACCGGTCGTTAGAGTAACAATTATTTAGAAAAATTATTCTTACGCATATTTTCTAAAATTAAATAACATGAAGTAATAATGCGGGAAGAAACTGAAACCTAGAACTTAAGAGATTCTGTAAAAGTCAATTGAGAACCTATTTCTTTCTACCCTTTACAGTTTGATTCTCTGTAGGTCTGGATATTATGTTCTTTTACCAAGAAGAGTAGAGAAATTTGTAGATGAAAGATAAGGAATACTTTAAAAAAAATCCAATATATTGTCACCTAACCTTCTTTGTGCATATAGTTTTGAACTTATAGATTGGGTCAGATCAAATATTCAGAAAGAGTTCAGATATTAAAAGTTACTTTTTATGCATAATTATCAGAAGTACCTACGCGTTATCGACTTATCATAATTTTAAAATACTTTTTCAAACAAATACTTATTAAGTTAGGAAAGAGATATAAGTCGCTCGGTACAAAACGCGCAACACAGCCCTTCCAGAATATGTGTTACTTCCTAATTTTTGCAATTTGGTCCTACTCAGGTTAAAGCACACTTGTCTGGAATGGGGTGAAATTGGAGAGTAAAAATTCCGAAAGAGAAAAATAATGAATTTGTATGTAATCCGGACGGAATCGTATCGACGACCAACATTTCTGAATGCTTTTGAAATTGCTGTACGGTACTGTCCTATTCCGGGTGGACAAGTGTGTTTCATTATCCTGTACCAGACAAACTGCAGAAATTTAAGGATTGAATTAAAATTTGTTGTTGTTTGATATTCTTGCTTATCGAGGCTATATCAGTAAATTAATTTTAAAAACTATCGAATATATCAATCATTTCTACGCACTGTTTTTGTTTAGGTTTATACGGTGCACTACCAATAATGTTTCGATGTTTTACGACTTATCCATAAACAATATCGACAGGTCCAAGGCAATAAAAATCATGTAGAGTTTCCCGATTATTCTTATGCTATAATTTCCATATATGGCAGTTTTTGAAATAATCTACGATGCGATTAGTTCCTTAATTCTTCAAGAATGGGATACAGCTATAAAATTCATTTTAGAAAATTTAAATAATAATGTGTGTGATTTTCACTATTTAACTAGTAAATTAATTGATAAATTTTTTATCATATTATATAAAATGGGTTACCTCACTGGTTACACTATTAAGTTCGGTGATGTATGATTTACCTTCCTTTCTCCTCGGTTCGATCCTGCAGAATTAGTGTAATTGATGACTTACAATGACACAAAATCAAACTCCGAGTCTCTTGTACGTCAGGGTATAATTGGAGGTGGTGGGTGTTTTGGGGGTTCCGTACAGCATACGGATATACGGATATACGGATGACATTCAAGCATTACCATCATCAATTATCGCACGTGCAGATGAAGCGTATATTATGGCACAGATACATAAACTATTGTTCATCCATTCTGTCATTTACTTTGTCGGTCTTATGATAATTGACCACTACACGAATGAGCCTTCTCGCATCGGATAGCCAGCATGACTGCTGTGTGATGAATTAACAATGTTCTAAATAATCAGTAAATTACAAATAAAAATTAACATAATTAAGTAGTTTTGAAAATCTATAATTTTTTTCAAATTGACTTGAACAAACTAAACTGTTTAATTTAATTCTATCAGTGTATCGGACTATAAAAGTTTAGGATAAACTAGTCGCCGATGTTCAAGTAACTTAAATTATTGCTCAACATGATGAGGTGTAAGTTGTTAGAATGGAGTATAAGATCTACTACTGATAGAATGTTTCACTGGTAAAATTTGTTTGTAATAAAAGAAAAACTAGCGAGAATTGGAGAAATATTTATGACGAAATCTTGCCTTTTGCGTCCTCTTTGGGATTGCCGAACCGGAAACTTCTTCGAAAAGCGCAGTTTCGTCGAGAAAGAAACATGCACACGCCATTCCCTACATATCAATGGCATTTCGGGATGCCGTGGATATAAAGAAATAGACGTGCCTTTGTAGCTATATACCGTTTTCCCGAAGGTCTGCTGACAATCGGCACGTTTCATTATTTGCCGTGTCGTGTTGATGTGTCGAGTGAGAGGCAGATGTTGGTTGCCGCATGTGTCCCCATATCTGCTGCGCGTCCCGTTTATTCCCAGTCAATGTTGGACGAGATTGCAGACTAAGGAAGACGTTGGTCGTCAATTTTATGTTTCTCCGGAGAACGAGTGTTTTTATAAAGACGAAACGAGACTGGTATTGCGGACGTGAACATTCGCATGGCACTGATTGCGTAGTATTATTATCAAGGGAGGACCCGAACACCCCAAGAGTCTAACACATTTTTGGTAATTTTACAGCAAATTACTTTATTCGGAGATCATCAAATTTTATTTTGTCTCTTAAATTAGCACTGAAAGTGTTACTGTCATCTTATTTTTTTTTAGAAACATCACACCTATAACAAAGACATATGCGCGCTTTTTAAAAATTTTGTTAGCATTTTGGAACATGTTTGTGGGATCTGTAGTGTGTTAGTGTTAATAACTGAACGAATTTAGTGAAAAACTACAAAATTGTGAATTGTATTTAGAAAATAGGTCTGGTCACTATTTTGATCTTCGGAGCAATTTAATTTGCCAATTAGTCAACAACAACTGCTTGGTTCCGAATTCACTCTTATAAAGAGTTGAATGAGCGCGGCTGGAAGACCTCCACTATAATAACTAGGTTTATGATACTAAACAATGTGTACAAGACAGAAATGAAAAATAGCCTAGAATTAGAGCTGAAAAAAAAAAAAAAAAAGAATTCTTTTAGATTTCAATTTTATGTGCTTGTGCTTCCTTTGATTATTTTTATTTATTTATTATATTTTTATTTATTTTATTGCCTATGTGTTTGTGGGTTATGGTCCCGTGATGATAACATCTAACTTTCGTACCATCCTTTATGAGGTCGTCCTGGGAATTTATAAATTACAATTCAGATACATAAGCAAATTCTTATCTATCTATTTTTCAACCTTTTTCTTTCTTTGGCTATTTGTGAAATCTTTCTTTTTTCTCTTTACGTACATGCCAATTTATGCCATTTCTTTACAAGAAACTGTCGTTTACAAATTCTTGTTTTATCTTCTTTTAAGATCCATTCTACTTTCTCTAATTCTTTATAGTTAATTTTTTTTTGTGATTTTATATATTAGTTTGTATTGATATTATTTCCAGCATTTGTTGATGTTTTTGTCCTTCTTTACTTTTTTTCGAAAATTTTATTATCCACATATAAGTCTTCTTTTAAACCTTAAGTCCAATTGAATTTATAATTTTTATCACCTGTCCAACTTTTTCTGGTAATGTGCTTACTGATATGGTCAATGAATCAACACAATCGCTATGAGGAAGTTTTTCACTTAAACCGATTTTTAGTATCTATTTTATTTAATTTAATAATTTTGTATTTTTATTGTTTATTATCTAAATTTTGTGACATTTGCTATTCTCTTCTTTCAAGGTTCCTAGCAATAGGAAGATCTCCAGATTAAATTTTTCTGCATAAATTCTGTTAGTAAGTCCGTATCAGCAGCTCAACTAACTGATGGTGAGGATAATGACTACTTAAATATTACGGTACTTACATGTAAAACATGAAATATAATTTGTTTTGCATTGAAGTGAAAGTTATGTAAACACTGTTTTCGTTATTTTGTTTCCACAAATTACTATTTTATACCAAATTTTGTGGCAAGAAAATCTAAAGAACCTGCTGCTATAATGAATACATATTTTCATAAATACGAAATTAAAGTAGTATTGATTGCACATTATTACTATTTATTGCAAAAAGATTTGCACGGCTTAAGAGAACAACAATTTTTGTTTATGTACTGGAAAATAGCATCAAATTTTATTCTGTTGCCATAATTTGAAACTTGATATATTAGTGGTACTAGCACCTCCTGCACCTTTATTCTGAAGCCGTAACCAGTGCGACCAAAGCGACTTATAACAATTTTTGAATATGTGTTTAAACGAGAGTTAAAGTCAATCTAGAATTAGAGTTACACATAAACAAAATAGAATCAAGTGTAGAAAATGATAAGAATAAGTATACGTTAAATGGTAAGGACGAAAACTTAATAAACTGCAATTTTGATACATAAATAAATTTTGTTTTGTTTCTTCAGCTCTTCCCTTTAGCTGCGTATATATTATTGTAATTATTCAATAGTTTTCAAGTATTGCACACCACCGGCTCATTATTAGACAGGTAGCTATCCTCTATACCAGGTGGCACCATTAGCTACTCTTTACTTATCCACTTAGACTTGGACCCCCTCTGAATTCTGGTCTTGGAAATGGCTCATCAACGCCAACGGAAAGCACAGAAGTACTCGTCATTCGCAGAGTCGAACTTTCAGATCAATTAGAATTCTTCAACTAAGTCTCACCGAAATACCTCGACGTGACGCTAGACTGAAGACTTTTATTTCCACATATTGAGACAGGCAGAAACCCGGGTCACAAATGCAAATCTCTACAATTAGTTTTTGATGCTCAATGATTCATTTGGAACACTTCACGACGTTTTATAGACTCAATACATAGACATCTTGCGGGAAACGGCGTCAAACCTCTTTGCCACCGCAATCTCAGACAAAACCCGCTTGTAAAGCAGTTAATTACGACGAGGGCAGACCTCATAGATCTCCAGAATGGTTTTAGACGACTAGGACCACAACAACATCGCGACGAAACACTGACGTCAAGTCAACATCTCCTCCCCCCTTAAGATTAATCCATAGATTACAGGGTAAAGGAATAAGGCTTTGACCTATAAACCAAGAGACGACAAGGCTCTTCACTTCTTCTTTTTTCATTGACTCTGCTATAAGTGTCAAGAACCTAAATCCCAAGCAATCGTATTTGTATTGTGTGTGGTAAATTGTCATGGTTTTACTTTTAGTATAATATAAGTGTGAGATACGGTGGTATTAATTAAACCAATAATTCTATCCAAATGCTAGATTAATAATCTGCTCATTTCATGCGTGAGATGCTACAACTGTATTTTTTTAAAGATTTACTATGCTTTCTCTACTCCTTTATACCTTTTTTGTGGTCCTTTGTATACCAGTTGGTTTTGATATCATGTCCATATTGCCAGTATTTAAAAAAAATATACCGCTCCTTTAATCTTCTTGTAAAACTTTATTATTTGTTTATTAAACTGTATTCTCATCTATTTGTGTTGAGTATAGTGTATTTTAGCGTCCCAATTTTCATACCTAAAGCCAAATTAAATTTAATAATTTCTACGTTTGGTTCAACTTTGTCTTTTGATCTTGCCACATGAATAGGTGGAATAGGTGAGTAATAAATACAGACAAATATATTTTGCTTTACAAAGCTCGTTACTATCTTCTATTTTTTGTCGCTATCACTTTGCATTCATATAAGAAAAATATATCCTTGTCTTTCCTAGTTCACGTTAAGCTTGCTTTTCTTCTTTGATATTGTGTTATTTCGTAAAATAAGGAAATTATTCTTATTCCAAAAATTAGTTGTTAGTGTATGCTTTTTGGAAAGTAATACGATAACACCATATATTCGCAATGCAATTGAGTAGTACCTTCATAGTACCTTTGTAAATTGCTACTATTACCAAAAGGGCACAATCAATGCTTATTTTGCTCCAGCACTGGAAAATTAATCGGAAAGATACTTCAAATCTAATTTCATGGTAAAGTCTGCCATTGCTTACGATATAAAAGTAGCTATTGAAACCAACATATTATTTCACAATTTCGAAAACCTTAGTAAAATTGTATTTTCCTCATCCAACGTTACGTAAATTTTAACATTTTAGTTCAATTGCTCTACAGGCGTTTTAATATAACCGCTTATTTGTTTATCAACTCTTTGCATCCCTTGTGTCTTTTTATATAAAAGTGAAACGAAATTTGAATGAGGATTTGTGACAACACCGTCTACTTCCTATATTTCTCATCGAAGTACGCCGCCCTTGTGCTGAACGATTAAAGCTCGCTTTGTCAGCCAACTTGCTGGAAAGTTAGTGTCTCGCCCCCGGTTACAAACGGAATTAATAACAATTTCGCTCATTTGTTCGGTATTCACCTGGATATTTAGCAAGCCGTTCCGAATTAACTATCTTTCCGTCGAGCTTGATTGCAAAACCAATTAAAATTCATCTTAGAATTAAGCCGAAAGTTTTTTCGAAAACGGCCTTAATTGCGGGAAGCGCAAAATTACATCATTAAATGCTAAAGGTAACTTGTTTGTTTAATAAATACGCAGATGGTTTGTTTAGGACGCGACTGTATTATCATTTAATATAACCGAGAGCTACTTTAAGGTTTTGATTTATTATCCGTAGAAGAGACGAAAAAAGATATATTAAAAGTTGAATTTTTTCTAAAAAATTTTTGAAGCGGATAACGCGATGTTATTGTCAGAGGACGCGAAAACCGAGCCAATGTTGACTTGAAAAGATAAACTTCGTGTTAAGTAGGTTTTAATTAATTGCGTTAGGGTCGAGGGTTGTTTCAGTTTTCAGTATTTATCTTTGTTAATGGTTTTGTTTTAAAAGTCGCCGAAGCTATTGATATTAATTTAGATTTTAATTTAGATCTCGGTCGTCAGATAAATTTGTCACAACTTTTTAAAGAGAGAACTGACATGATGGTGGGGTCCGAATTAAAACTCGGAGAGCACTGAACAGATTCTACAAGAAACAAGAAAAAAATGGTATGACAATTTATACCAGAAATTAAATTTCTGCAGATATTAACGATCCAACAAGGCAACTGCTATTATACAATATACCTGACTAATTATGATAGACCGACACAAATTCTAATCTTTTTCTATCAAAAAGTGCCGCTCTGAGAGAAGAGTGGGAATTAATGCTGTCGATAAACTTTATAGTTTTGAGAATTTTCAGAATACGAGGGAAATGTTATACCATCGCACCTCTATCTTAAGTATTTTGAGGTACTTATACTTCTAGTAAGTTTTTCCATTGGTTATGGGTTAATTTCAGCCTTACAAAATATGGTTACTATCATTTCTCTTTCAAAAGGGTAAATCCTATAATAAATAATTTATTCTTCATCAATGTTCCAGTACCAGAAACAAATACCAAACATTATTCTAGTTTTAGAAAATAATTTAGTTGCAACATAACTGTTTTACAAAAAGTAATAATATTACACATAATAGTAGCGTATTCCTGGCGTTGTAATTAGTATGACTAAAGCCTTTGATTTAAATCCTAATAGCCAAAACCTACTATAAATTTGAACCAACAGTACTTTCGTCTAAATGGAAAGTTGAAAAACGCATACAGGCGCACAGCAGGAATAACGTTATTTTGAAGTTATTCTATATTTAAATCAATATTTAAGCAAATATTTTCCAAAAAAAACTGTTTCAAAAGCCATCGATATCCGGATAGAATTTTTCATATCTTATTACCATGAAATTTTTTGATTCGCCCAACGACAACTGAGATAACAGCGTGCAAAGCAAAAAGTGAGCCGAAAAAATGAATTTTTAGACGATATTAATGAAACTGGAAAAATGGCGATTTACAATCTTATCTGAAATAAAGTCATGGGCTTTTCTTTCAATGGTAGCTTCAAAACTTCAATATTTTAAAAATATAAAAATAGAACCTCTGCAGAGAATATTTTGATTTCCGGGCACTTTATACTACAATATGGTAGTTTTCTTGCGATACCATTAATTTGAATTTTGCAGTTTGAGCCTGCACGCACTGTATGATTTTCGTACGACTTATGGATTTAAAATCCATAAGACATAAGCATCATATCTGTCTAGCTTATATATTTTTGTTTTGAAGTCCCAAAGAATTGCTTAAAACGCATTTTTTCTCAGCGCGAGAACTCTACCATCTTGCGACTTTTACTAACCGGTCATTCGTCATTCGGCTAATGTTCGGATATCTTTTTCATTGCAAAATTCAACTCTTTTATATCATCTACTTGGCACGATAGTATTATATTTTTGTTTCCTCTTTGCTCAAACGGTGCCTTTTTTAAAATTCGGTGCAGTCTCTAAGAGTTACCATATTTTGGACATTTTAAGTCTAGTTTCTGTGTACGTTATGATTGGTCTGATTGTCGTTTTTTGGATTCGTGCTTTTTCTTTGTGTCTAAGGCGTTTGTTGCGTCACATTACATATGACAATCTATTCCTAGTATCTAAACATCGTTTCTGGTTTTATAATATGACTATGTACTTTCAGATTACATATGATATATTGTTAAGATGTGATCATGCATTTTGTTTTTTTTTTGACTAAAATCACCATATCATGCAGTTTTGCCATTAAGTTAAAGACGTTTAGTAGTTTTTGGAGGTTCTCGTTACACAATACAGCATCATCAGAGTAGCAGTATTTTTTTATTTTGTTATCTATCAAGGTGTACCTTTTTATGATTTTATCCATCACTATTTGAAAAAGCGGATTGAGTGAGATCTGGTAAGAACCCTCGAAACCTGATTGATTTAACAATGATTATCCACGGTAAGAAAATCTTATCGAGATGGAAACATGATAAGCTAAGAATAACCACTTGGAACATAAGATCATTGAAACTGAAAGGTCAAGTCGAAGAATTAAATAAGGGAAAGATTAATTAATTTTATATTAATTGATTTTTTAAATAGTTTTATGTTAATGAGAGTTTACCAAATATTGACTCTAAAAACAGAACCAAAAATTGCAAAATTTATTAAGATTTCTGTACTTTAATTTTATTTAGGTGTAATTTAAAAGTTAAACCCCTTGCACCTGTACTTTCAGTTGGGTGATGTTTTCATTGAGCGATAATGATTGTTAACAACAATTTCTGATTAAATTAATACTTAAAAAATTCAACTGAGCTTTTAAATATATCATTGGAGTTAAAAGAAATCTTGAGCTACAACTTTTTCTTCAAATAAAAAATCTGAAAGGTTCTACATTTTTCTTAACGAAATACCTAGTTCAAGCTGTGGATTGCGAACACGAACAAACATATTTTTAATAACTTTTCTGACATTGCAGGATTCTTGTTATAGGAAACAATAAAATAAAATTATTCAATTTTTTAAACTATTTCTAATCTAGGGTAAAAATGTATCAATACACTTTTATATTATTTATTACGAATAATTTGCAAAATTCAATTAGCATTTGTAAGCATTTCTAAAGTGTTTGCCTCATCGGCTTGGTCATTATAATTTTAGAAAATAATCCTTCATTATCCCGCTTAGTTTTTCTGTTGTTAATTTTAATAAAATTTTAATGATAAAACCTGGACGCAACAAGGCTTCATTAAAAATGTGTTAGATTTCTCAAGTAACTTGACACAACTTTGTTATAAACCTTAATACGAAAAACTGAATTTCCTCGTTAAATAATTTCACCTTCATTCAATTAAATTAAGATAGAATATCATGTGCTTCTACCGTTAGGTACTGCTGCTTCTGTTGCTAAACATTTGTTGTCCGCCTTGAGGAACGTGACCCGTCTTAATAATAAGAGCAATAGTTGTTCAAAACTATGTAATATGTTTGCATTGTGCTTAAAAGCATCGAGTTTTATGAGGGTAACATCTCTTGTAGGTAACCAAGTACGGTGCAATAAACATTATAATTACGCAAAACCTGCATGAAAACTAGTCAAACAACAATAGAGTCAAATAATTTTCTGTAGATAGATACGTGCAATTTTTCCACATTTTTATTATCAGAAATATTTGTCAAAATTTAATTTTCAATAAAACTCGCTTGCAATTTTGACTGTCACATTAAAATTAACTGTAATTGTTGATTGTGTAACGTCTACGTAGATTGTTACTAATTAATCAGAAATAACGATGTTTACGTAGAGTAGTTGCGCGGAATTTTGAATATTTAATTAAGCCCTTCATTCTGGAGCAATAATACCGACATCTGTTTGTGCATTGGGCAACTGCGCACAAGAAAGGGCTTAGGCGTTTTTGTTTCCAAGGGGAGAGCTTGAACAATATGTAAGGGAAGCTTGCAAATAGAAACAGTTTAAGCCTAAAAGATTTCGAGCTGAACAACAGGAAAGACAATTTTTATTTAAAAAAATGATTTTGCTATTTACAATCTTTGTTGCACACTGGTTTATCGGCCGTTAAACAGGAATAAAAAAATTTGATATTCTTCAAAGATCAAGTAAAGAGTATTGATTGAAAGGCAAAAACATAATTCTTGTGTAATCCAGTATTTTTGCAATTGTAGGTAACATTTTTAGCTTTTGTGCGGAGCAATTAAACAAATATGAGAAAGATAACGTAGAAATGTATTTAGTGTGGTACGACTTGCTGCTAGGAGTTCTGGTTTCCAAAAGACATGGAGCGTAGTTTCCAAAAATACAACTAAACCTGAGAACCCCCACCCTCTCACCAAACATTGGTCTAGGGGGTGGGACCACCCCCGCACTACCTAAGGTTAGCGCGCACAGCTTTAAATAACTTATTTAAAATGAAAATTTAAGGGTTTTATTTACTGGAAGATGAATCATAAAAAAGGTTATTTATTAACTATAGTTTTTATTTTCACTTCGTGTTCATTACGTTAGTAGAGAGCAAAAATTTCTGACAAAACTTATTATTTGGAATGTCGCCAATAACGTTGGTTGATTTTCAATTAAATTTTGAATGCTTTCCGAGTACTGTTGAAAGCAGATGGAGCCACTGAGGGGCTCAAAATCGAGGCTTAAGTAACGTCAATGACTGCCCTGTTATGGGACTAAAATTACGGATAAGTCTGTCTCCTGAGTAGTATTTTCGTGTTCTCGGAACATCGCCTGGATTTGTGAGGTTATGTTGTGTTTGAGGGGCTTTACGGATTTCACATAAATCTCCAAAAGTGCGAGGCGGGCATAAACATGAGACTTCCACAGCCTCCGCCCTTACGCATTTACAAGAAATATAATTAGATTGTAAACTAAAGAATTCAATAAAATAAAATTGGATGGAGAAACAAGAACTCTAAAAGGTTAGTTAGATTTGCTTTCAGTGGCACTTGTCATTGAATTCTTTCGAAATTCTTGGGGAAATGTCTGGTTTTGGCTCCCCAAAAATTAATCAGAAACACACCCTTGCTTATACTCCGGCGAGTTCCGTAATTACGTTAAACACGTGCCTTGTTTTCGGGTTAATTATTGCGTTATTTATTTGACAGACGCGATTACGACGGTCTCGCAACCTCTACCAACCCCACCTCCCTACGATAAAGGAAGATGCGGGACTGATACGTTAGTTTATGCTGGGGGTAGTGAATGTGACAGTTTGAATGTAACGAGCGTTTCCTGGAGCCGTAAACTGCGGCGGCGGCGTCACAGAGTCTAATCAGGGCGGCGTTTCTGCAAATCACGACCTCTCCCAGTTCGCGGTCGCCAGAAAGGATGAACATGCCAACTAAATCCCGGACCTTTCCCGACCTGCCCACCTGGTAATACTCTTCTAGATAAAAAAAAAATGTGACTCGTGCGGGATGTTACGTGACCTTGATTCGGTCCCGATACCATTCCGTATCTGCGATGATTTAAGGGTGAAATCGCATCGGGGCCTTTTCGATTTAAAATTTAAAAATCGGATCATATCAGAGATGCAAATTTCGGTTTTGCTTGCGTACATTTGTCTATTTGCAGCTATTTTCCATCTGGTTTGCTGTTTCCAGTTGAATGGTTTGCCTTTTTCGCGAGACGTGCCTTTCTCTTACTTATTCTCTTACTCATCTAAAACTAAAGTTCAAACACGGATCTTACAGTACAAAAACTGTTATTGATGTATCAATCACAGTTGTTAATTTGATTACAAGAAAATATTGATTTTCACATGCACTTTACAGTTACTTAATATTATTTTCATTCAAATCTCCATGACTACAATTACAAAAGCTTTTGCACAATTACAACCTGAATTATGTTATTTTCCCAACTTTTCTATATTGCCTAGAAGGGTGAACTCCAAGTTAAGCCACAAGTAGTCTATAGTCAAATTACTGGGAATCCCAAGGAAAACTCTGATATCATAAGTTAACGAAAGGGAAAGTACATACATTTCAAGCAATAGAAAGTACGGGATTAAAAACCAAATTTAGGGTTAAAGACTACCAAAAAGAAATTAAGTTTTAATTTAAATTTCAATTTTCCGGACAACTATTCCAATTTTTTTTCTACGTACCTTATTCGTATTATAACAAATATTAAAAAAATATCCCAATCGGTCCAGTCGTTTTCAAGTGATGCAGTTACAATTGAACATCATTTAATTATTATTATATAGATTAAGTAAGAAGCTGCCTAGCCTGCCTGTTCAACGTAGCTAAAACCCTCTTTGGTCCGGAGAAATTAATTTTCCTCGTAGTTTTTCATGTTAATTGTAAATCCACTTATAGGGTACGGTACCTACCCACTGGTAGAGGCGATGTCAGTATTGGCGTGCAAACAAGACTACAAACGATGAAGAAAATGACTATCCTGTGACTTATATAAAATTATGGTTAAAGAAACACAAACTAATGTGTTTGGACTATTACTTAATCTGCTGATAACTAAATCAAATAAGTTAGTGCATTTCAACTTTATTAACATTTCATAAATATTATTTAAGCGTCAGTTACAGTCAATAATATATTATACCAATGCACTTAAATATCTTAGAATGCCTAAGTATAGAAGAAGAGCATGAAAAAGAACAGATGAAAATGACTATTTTTATGCCGAAATACAAATACTAACAAAATTTAAAAGTTTTAAAACAAACAATAAATAATATTGCATTTGCTCCTGATGTATCACAAAGAGTAAAATCTGCAAGAACCTGATCATATGATACTGGTACTTGAGGTAGTGTAAAAAAAATGTAAATTTTTGGAAAAGCAAAAATCACAGTAAAAGTGAATTGGTGACAAATAATATCTCATATTTGAGTTAAGTGGACACCAGTGGCGGAATTTAAAACATTAATTTAATTTGGAAAAGAATCACCAATGATATTCTCGGCTTGTCTGCATTGTAAAAGAAAACTAACAATGAACCTTTCAACATATTTTCGTTTTAGAAGTATTTTTTCTTGCCTATGATCAAATAGCGATCAAATATGATACAAAAATGTTTTTACGAAAATATATAAAGACTCTTAATTTTCATCATTTTATCAAAGAGGCGACGATTTACGAGATTCAACGTTAATTAGCGAAGTCCTCGAGGACTCAATAAACAACCAACTTTTTCAAGTCAATAAAATCGCTGAATTCATCGCGTCTGCAGTTTGTTAAGTGCCTCTAAAAACCGATTTATTATCGGCAAAAATCGTTCCGTTCTGATTTCCGCCTTATCCCGCGGCATTCCTCCCTCTCGATCCGGGCGAACGATTAGGTGTGCATCCAGGAATTTTACGGCCGTCCATCACTTTGTCCTTAGATGAATTCCGTTCGAATTTGACGGCGATGGAATGTTTACTGCATAACTTCATTTTAGCAGTAATAAAGTGGAGCTTTAGCCGCATAAATCCAAACGGCGACGACCTCCTGCCACTATTCAGTTAATGGGGATTCGATTCCGGATAAATTACACCGCACCATTCATAAAACTTTGCTTCAGGATCTTACCTCATAAAATACATTTATTTCCTCTTAATGCCGAATAGTAGATAGATACGTCGCGAAAGGGGGACGAAAATTTGGGTGATGCATAGTCCGCGATTCCGGCTGCATGAACTAAACCGAATTGGGTAAACGAATTTGGATTTTAGCACCTAAACACGGGGAAATTGCCACCTAGTTACAAACAGATTAGAAAGAATAGATGACGGCGAGAGTAAATTTATAAAGCAAAAACCTTTCAAAAAATTACTTATTTTATTATCGAATTTCGGCAAACTCCGGCAATTTCGCTTTTCTATTCAGCAGCGCACCGTCGGTTATTGGTTCGATATATCCAAGCAGAAAATTTCGTAATGTGAAATTTGGTTCAGAGCTCCAAACTGAAACCAAGTCGTTCCGTAACTTTTCATCGCAATAAAATTATTGGTTTGAAACAGTTTTATGTTGTTCTACTAAAAATAAGTAAGTACGTTATAAGTCATAAGAGTGTGGCGCAATAAACTCGATATCGCTATGAAAGAAAAAGGAGGAATACGTTTCCGGACGACGTCAAGCGGATGCGTTGGTGAAGGCGTCGCTCTCATTGCAAATGTGCGTCGCGAACCTCTTAAGAGATGCGAAATCTCGACGTCTTCGCTTCGTATTTAAATTCTGTTCGGCAGATGCGAGATCTTTGACGCGGATGAGATTCGATTAGGACTCACATGTTCTTTGTTTCAAGAGCTCCTGTTGGTTGTTGGCTTTTGTGAGCGACGTAGGAAATTTCAATCACGGGTTGCTTACCTGCAAGTTGTCGGGCAATTTGTGCTGAAATTTAGGGAACTAGCCGGGTTCTAAAAAAAGGATTCAATAATTATAAATAAGTTACTTGGTTCTTGAACAAAATTTTTTTGGGTGACTTAAGACATTCTATTTCATTTGTAAGTAGATTTGTGATAATAAAATCTTATTTTCAACAAACATAAATAGAACTAGGATAGGAGGCAAAATTGAATTATATTACAAATTTATAAGTCATATTTTTAAAAGATTAAAAGATGTGGGACTAAGAATTTGTAAATAAAGTATAATAAGTTCAGAGCATATATTGTTTATGAAAATAAACAAATTGCTATTAAAGATGAAGATGCTGAGCAAACGGTTAATAACGTATTTCATAATATAACAATAGAATTTGACAAAAATGACTTAATGAAGAAATAAAAGGAGTAGACGAAAGTGTAAGCAAGGGTTGTTTTTTAAAAATAGTGGAACCCCTTGCAATTAGCAGGAGTTTCGAGAAACTTATCTTCTGAGAAAAAACGTGTCGAAAAGTAAACATGCAATTTTACAAATTATCCAAAATGCAACCCGGATTTTAATTTAAAAAAATATATTCTTTTCTATAAGATGATTAGGAAATATAATAATATTTTTCAAATTTTTTTCATATTGTTAGTCATTATTTAAGATTCAATAAGTTGTCTAGATTACAAAAAAGTTTTGCAATAGGAGAAGTAAGCGTTCTTTCTCTATTTGTGTCAACAAGATTGTTGCATTTTTTTTTCTATTTTCTATTATCCTCAAACTCGTTCAAGTATGAATAATAAACATCTATCGTCCTCTAAAAATAATGTCAAATTGTAAATAAAATTTTTGTAAAGCAATGCTTAATTCCACTTTTTTCAGTAAATTTCAAAACCACTGTTGTAATACAAAAATAATTATTATCGAAAATTGCTTGTTTATGTTTCTCGTTCTCCTCAACGTCAATTTATTTGGTAAAAAATTACGTGGCTACCAGTGTTCGCTATGGGCGTGATTCATAAAAACTTCGGCCTTCTCTTCGATCTGATATTGGTAACTTTTTTAAGTAAAACTTCTTTAGGCTCGGTAGGGTAAGTCGAATGCCAGAAGCGTCAGCGGTCACGAAAAAGTGAAACGCTGGGAGCGGAATGAGTGGAGGGATCACGGGCTCCCTCACTCCTCATACTCGTATGGTGGTAGGAGGGGAATTTTTCTCAGACAATGCGCCGCCTTGTGAGTAAATGTGGAATTACGTCAGAAGTGGGGACGGTTCAGTTGGTGTGTTATAACTATATGGCAGTAATATCTATTTTGCCTTTTCTTATATTTATTTTATATCATAAATGAAAAATTCAATTTGAACATCAATAATGATCGATCAGTACCAACGACAAAAGCAAGAACAACAATTGTGCACCGTGAAGCAAAATTACTCGGCTACGCCACTGGCATGACTGAGTTGGCGAGGGAAAATGAGGGAGCCGGGGTAGTCAAGACAGGAGATAATTGAATGTATAATTAAACAATCATTAGAAAAATAGAGTATGGGGGAATAAAATTCATAATTTGTAATGAAAAAAGTTGTTTAAATATTCAGAGATATCTAATATCTGAGAATTTTAAAAAAGATACAAAGTGAATAGGTTTTGCATCCTTGAACTAGCAACTCTGTTATTTCTATGTTTTACAGATAGTTTCTCAACCATCAGGTGTAGCAGGATTATTTTTCTGAAACTGAATGGCGTACTTCTGCAAAATTAGACGGCGCCGGTTCCCTAATTCCGCGTCACATATTTCAAGTTATACTTCCGCTCGTATTTGTTTTTATTTCGAAAAGTATGTAAATGTAACGGTGGCGGCGATAAAGAAACGGGACGTGCGGTTTGTGGCTTACGTCTTTTCCGTCATTGTCCTATGCAAATTGGGTCCGTCCTGGAATTGCTTGCAAAATCAACACACTTTCTAGAGGCAATTGCAAACAGACAAACATTTTTAGGCAAAAATAGTATTTATGTTCCAACACTAACACATTAGCAATGCCAAGTTCGTAGCGCAGATTTATCATTTAAGGCGAGATAAAATTGTAAAAGTTTGTACTTCATATGAAACAGACTTTGAATGCAAATAGGAGTCGTGTATAAGTGGATGAGCGGTATGCAAATGGGGTGCGGTTTACATATTTTAGATGATAGGGACATTTGTTATACTTCGGAGTTGCAAATGAAAAGGTTTTCGAACTTTGTTTCCTCTTAAGTGGAGTATTTTCAACATTTTTTGTGGGGTGAAATTATGCTGTGAAGAACGGAAAGCAAAGTTGAAGCTACACAGGAACTTTTTCTTAGTCAACACTCAAGTTATTTACAAGGGAAAAATAGGGGGATGAATAAAAGTTGCATTAATTTATGACTCGTCATTGGAAATTCTGAAAATTTGGTGCAGAACTGCCATAAAATAATAGATAGCAAAGAACCTCCAGATAAGATACAACTCCCTTAATGGTTACAAGTTAATAATAGAAAGTATTTCTTTTTTCGTACAAGCGTTGTAAGATTATAATCCATATACAATGGTACAAGTGAAGTAAAATATTTGCACGTCATCTGGTTTCAAAATTTGCAGATGTGATACTTTATATTTGAGATAAGCACTATACATTGAAGTTCATAAATATGTGAGAATAATTCGAATAGATACATGTATTTACTTATATCACTAGAGATTAACTTGTCTGATATTACAATAAGTTGTACGTTAAAAATATCAATCTTTTAGAAGAATGAAGCAAATTTAAATTTTTTTAAATTTTTTTAGTTTTTAGTGTTTATATTTTAAAGCACATCAAGCTAGATATAGACAGATAATAGTGCTATAAACTGGACATCGCTATTTTTAACATAGAATTTATTGCAGTATCAGTGACGATAAGTAATCCTTTGTAGTTTCTATGTGGTTCTCTAGTGCGTTACTTATAATATAAGTCACGTAGTGTGTTCTTTCATTGCAATATTTGAAACTCCACTTAAATCATATGCAATCGAAAACTTATTCGGAGAACAACTGTGCACGTATCAACTTCTTAAATCGAATGGTGTCACTTGTTGAAGACAAGCCGATGGTAGTAGTAGTTTTGTTGGTGCATAGTATTGGATTTATTTCAATGTACATAAACTGGTTACACATTTCTTTATATAGCCCATATGTTCATCTCTGCACGAAGATTAAGCTTTCGCTAAAATTGATTTTGGAGTAAGCGGTGGAAGTCAGTTCTTTAGCTGCGTATAAGGTATATGATACTCCAAAACCCGTGGGCTACGGGCCGCTCTTTTTACTAGAAACGTTGTTAATTATTCTTATAGAATTGACACAATATTGAAATAAGCTAGAACAAAATTAATTATTAAAAGTCTGCGCTACTGTGTATTAGTTAAAGACCTCTTTGTATATAATATTGGCAGTTTTCCTTCGGGTGCCACTATAAAATTCTTGCTGGGTTTGCCTACACTCAGAAAAATTTGTGGTGTTACATTCTGCAATTGCAATTTTTGCACCTACAAATTGTAGTACAAATAGGGACGGATACAGCTTGTAGGATCTATTGATGAAACTTTGTAGACAATAAATTGTAGCTGGTAGTGAGAAACTTTGTAGTACTCATTATTCCATAAGCATAGTTCAGTTAATAATATTTTACACATATATTTATAATACGTTGTGGAAAAGAATGTCTAATCTTTCAATAGTCTATACCAAAGCTTGATATAATTATAGGAATTTACTATTATAATTGGTACTGCAATATTGTGGCAATTCTTTGCATTATTTTAACGCTAAACTAATAATATTGGGATAATATTTACCAAAACTTGTAAAACAAAGTGTCAAATTTTACTTAAGTATTTTCCAAAATTGTAGTAATGATTTAAATTTATTGTAGTAATTTGCATAACAATTTCTTGTATAATTGATAAAATATTCTAGTAATGACTGCATATTTTTGAAACACTGACTACTACAAATTGTAGACATAACCATCCCCTTTTAAACCCCTAATTATAAAAAAGCTAAAAACAACTCAAGGACGTGTTCTGAAACCTGCAGGAAGTAATGCGTTAGGCTTAATTATAAATAGTTTTATTATATAACAAAATAAATAACAAATAACAAAAGTAAGACAATCATAAAACGATAAGGGTAATAATTATTTTGCATCACACTATGTGTCGCATAGATACGAAGCTTTTACTATTATTCCTTATTAATAAACAAGGCGCATAATCGTGAAGCTTAGAAAATTCAACCATTTTATATTCTGGTTGACTGGTATCATCGTCTACTTCAAACGCATGTTTATGTGAATTAAAGCTAAAAGTATGTAAAACAGTGCATATAAAATAAACTATTTCTTCACATTGTAAAATGATGTACTTTATTATACCAAATATGGGAAAATCATTCGAGAAATTAAGAACCACCACCACATCTTCACTGTAACAAGTACCAAAAATTTTAATCCATGATGTGAAACAAAAATTAGTAATGGGTTGTCTAGGAAAGTATTCGTCATGTATATTTTCTGTTAGAGGTGAAACATCTTCATATTGAACATTAAACCTTTCTTGCCACGTCGAACAAATTAATTCGTAACATAATTTTAGTTGGGCTTTTATGGCCAGCGTGTAAGTTATATTTCTGAAGTTACATGATATATTAGAAGTCATTTTAGATTCTCGGTGCTTTTGCTCCGAGCGCATACACCACAAATGAACAAGGGGGCCAGACATTTTTAATACCAAACTGTAGTGTAGCATGTGGTGATGCTTTAGCCTCAATCGTTTACAGTAGAAAACAATAATAGAAAGATATTCTTCCACAGCAACTTTTAATCTGTGATATTCAGAGAAGTGAACACTAGGTGCTGTAACAATGTCAATGATTTCACGCAACTTTATCCAAATTTTCCAGAGTTGTAAATTAATGGGAACTAAATCGCCTATCATAAGACCAAGATATCTGCTTAAACAAGCCATCTCACTGGCTGACATCTTAATTTTCTGCTTTAATCCTTCAGATGTAATAAGTGGAGGCTTATTCGATCGCTCCACTTCATTGTAACGAAAACATTGTATTCTAGAATTTAACGTTTCTAAAGTAAATAGTTTGTAATCTGAAATTAAGCTGTTCAATAGATAAGTCAAGTCATATGCACATACTCCTTCAAACATGTCGTGCATGATGTCCACGACATAATTTGACGTGAGGTGGAAATCGGCTAGCTGATGCCACACACAAGTTCCTTTTATACCCGTTTGAGTTACATTATTTAACATTATATCACTGTTATAATTTTCAACTGTGCGAAAAAGAGTCTCATCTTCGATAAATGCGGTATATGAATCAGTCTTACACATTTTGCAAAATCGACATCTGAAATTGGCAGAGAAACTTTCAGTAAGTCCTAAAATGGTGTGCATGCCTAAATTATCTCCAATTACTAACGATAACTTAAAATATATCACATTTATGGAACCGTTAACAGATATTCTGATGCCATTCTCTTCTAAAAATTTCAATTCTGCTATAAGTTCTTTAAAAACTGCTTCATTGCCAAATTTCTTGTGGTCCTCTGAATGAAATAAGGAAAATAGATACATATTTTTCAAACTTCCTTGCATTTCTGATGGTAAGGATGGGATAGAAATATAAACAGCACCTAATTTGTTTTTACCCGAATGGGAACCAAGAGCATTGCCTGTTTCGTAATCGTCAAAAAATAGAAATAATGGAAAAACATGTTTATTGCCAAATGCCTTTTTTTGAGATTTCCATAACTCTCCTTGAATAAAATTATTATAAACTCGATTATTTGTTATCAATTTATTATAATGAGAGTTCATGAAGGTGAAAAAATTTGGTCGCTCAAAAAGTAAACGTAACGTATCTCGTAGAGGAATAATTTGACCGGTTACAATTGAGGGATTAAGAATAACGTCATTACCAACACGTTTTTCTTTTAAGCATTGTCCTATGATAAATGGGCGTGGGGATACAAAAACTCCTATGGATTTAAAATACTCTAAACGTTTATATTCTGTCCGAAAGCTATCAACGGAATTTTGATAGACACTGAATATACTTTGAATGGTATTAACAACATCAACGTTTTCATGCAAAGCTGTAAGACGTTGAATGATTGTGTTTTGAATGTGATCCATCAAACCAGAACAAAAGATTTTAGAAAATGATTCAATTACATACTGAATGACGTTACGGGGAATCAAAGAGTAATTGTACAATCCCGCAATTAATTCAACGACAGCAGTGTGATGTTTAGTTTTCCATGTTTGGAAGTTACGTTGGAGATTTTTAAGCGACCAATCAGAGTCATTTGGCAATGCCGATATATTTAATGTTTCACTAATAATTTCTGATGTTATTGCAACATGATTAACTCCACAGTGAAAATTTTCCTTTTCTTCAGATGCAGATTTATGGTTTCTAATTTCCCTAATTTCGTGCTGCCTTAGATGTTTTCTAAACGAATTGATAGAGGAAAATTGTCGTTTACAATTTGCCTCACTGCATTCAAAACTTGAATGATTTCCAAATATCTTATGATCTTCTTTTAAGTGATAAATGTAACTTCTTACTCGTAGAAACAGTTTTTTGCATTTGAAGCAATGCATTGTAAAAATCGTAGCAAAATAAAACAATAATCATAGTATTATATCAAAGTCTTATAAATTATATTATAATATATAAATAATATTATATATTACATATAATATATTATTATATATTAAATTATAATTAAATAGAGTTTTAATCGGCCGAACTATTTTTTTCAATAATGTTCAAATCCGAGATGAGACTATTTACGGACACATACTTATTTTTACTGTCAAATATGTCAAAAATAGCTCTTTCTATAAATTTCCATGACAATTCGGCTTCGGGTGGATATTGCGCATTTAAAACATTGAAAATTTTAAAACACAATTCAACCGCCTTTAGCGGACTATCGACTTTATAAAAAATATCGTTTATATTCACGTAAGAAGCACTGATGTTCTTTATATTTTCGCCAACAATAACGGGCAGGGGCTGGGCTGTTAAATGGAACTTTGCTAGTTTGTCGCGTCTACGCTGCAGCTCTGGTTCCATATCGGCAACATTCTGTAATAATTAAAGAGTAGTGCATTACGTTCAATAATAAAGAAGACAAATACCTTAATATGTAGAATAAACCCGTTTTTCATTTCCAATTTTGACGGCGTCCATCCATCTTTTTTCTTACCAATGTTAACGCACGAGAAAAATGTCGGTAGTAAAGTTAATCCAAAATTTTCGTCATCTTGAGTACCTTAAAAACATCATAATGTAGAAATGAAAACTTGAAATTTAAGCTGCACAAAAATTTAACTTACTTCTTGGACCTACTATTTGTTTATATTCTTTCAGCAATTCCTTGATAAAAAGGTTCTGCTTCCTTTCAGCAAGTTTCAATAATTTTGAAGCAATTTTGGGCCATTTTACAAGTAAATGGTTTCCCTTCTCTGGGTTTTCGGCATTAAAATCTTGCTCTAACTGAAAACCAGTTGGATGACAAAATGCACAGAATTTCACATTTTAAAACTTACAAGCGTATATCCAAGAGGAAGCTTAAGACATGGAAATGTTTTAAAATATGTGTGAATATCACATGCTGCTGCGATCTTTTTTCGATCAAAAATTGTTTTCTCCCAATATTCTGAAATGAGAGTGAAAGGTGCAGAGTTGTTCTTTAGATACGCAACACCTTCTTCGTTAGACTGAAACTCTTTATGCAACTTAGAGGTATGCCCTGACTCATCTAAAACAACATATACAAAAATATTAGTGGGCATAGAGGAGGGAATATTACAATGTAACAGTTTTCACCTTCATCGCGTTTTCGTTTATTTGAAATAAACCCTAATTGCCTGTATTGTTTTCGCAAATATGTGTACACGGAAACCAGTTTACCGCGAGCCGCCTTGGGTCTTCCCTTGTCATTTACATAAGGTACATAGTATATTTCTGGAAATTCATGAGGAAATACTTCACGAATTTCTTCCGCTAGTTGCATGAACCGGGCAGATGTAATTCTGTAAAACAGTTGTAACAGTTTTATACATTAAACATTCAGATAGCTATAGGTGGGTACATTTGTATAAGTTGTTCGTTATGATTTTCAATATAAAATACTTATTGTACTATAATTATGCAGATATACTGTTGTTTCCTACTATAACGGTATATCTTTTCACCTCTAAATAACTGTTACATAATCTCCTTGAAAACGTTTGTTATAACTTCTAACAATGATTTCCAAAGAAGTTATGTAGCACTTAGAGTTTAGGTGAAAAGATCGGCCCTTGGCAGGCTACATTATACCTACATACATACGGTATAAAGGGGATGGACGAATCTTACCTCGCATTCTTATAATGTTTCAATTCATTCTTCACTATCAGCTCCGCTAGTTCATCACGTCTAAAATTTGTATTTTTATTATAGCTGGCTTTAATAACTTCGCCTTCATCTGTTTCATTCAACAATTGCAATACAGTCTAAAAAAAATATCAAAACATCTAATCACGATTGAGAAATGTACTCACAGAGTATGGACTTGCGGTTGTTGAAACGACATATGGATAACCCGCAGTAGCCTTAGTACGGTAAGCTCCCGGTAGTGGAATAAGTCCTTCTTCTATAATAATTTCAGAATTTCCTGAAGAAATAGATGGTGCCGGATACTCAGGCGATGTCGGAGAATTACTCCTGGTAGGAGTCACAGTGGACGAAGAGGAATTAAAAATTTCTTCGAATTGCTAGCAGATAATGAGTTAGTTTATTTGATAAAAAAGAAACATAAATTAGATACCTGAGTTTCAATAAAAGACTTCTTATATTCAGCAAATTTGTGTAAAAATTTTCTACAATCCCCGACCGGTTTAATTATTATTTTAATATCATCCTCTGTTAGTAAATTAAATGCTTCCTGGTCAACGCGATTAACTGTAAATATATAGAATTTAATGGTAGCTACCTGCTTCAATTAACAAAATTAGGCAATTCCTCAAGTATAATGTAAGAGTAAATAGGAAACAAATGTCAATTAGGTAAATTTCTGGAATTTACTATGCAAACCTGGCACGTATTCTACATCTTATACCAATTTAAATTGAACATAAATTTACCTCTGAATGCATTTATTGTTTCGTCATCAATTTTCCAATTTTGGAGCGTTTCTATAACAAATTCGTCCATTGTTGTAGGTATAAATAATTTTTATTCTCATTCACGGCGTTGCCCACAGCCAACGACTAAATTGTAGTAAGATTCATCGCATTACCATCACCATTAAGAGCAAAGAAATGTTATTTACTTACCAGATAATTATCTTCGTATCTCCCACGATCACCAATAACGAACCTACACAACACAGGAAAGCGGGATTATGGCATGGCAAAGCATGCAAAGTGCCGCGAAAAAAATCGCAAAGTCGGTAAAAATCTAGCCTTGATCACCCAGCGTCCAATAATATGGCCCAAAGTCTTGACTGCAGCCGATCACGTGAAATTACATAATACACATATTCAGTTTCCGGCGCCAGAATTTACTGAAGCATTGTATCACCATTTGCTACAATTTGTAGTAAGGAATATGGGAGCATAAGTTATAAACTACTGCAATTGTGATAAATATTGTTTCGTTTTTCTTACAGATTGTTTCAATAATTTTGTAGGACAGTTTACAACAGGATAGTGCAAAATATATGTTATTGTGGTTTTTTTTGCCACAACACTTCAGGTACAATTTTTAAGCTCTGAGGTTTATACAAATCAATAAAATCAGCTACAAATTATGAATCTAATTGCTACAAAACAGTTACTACAACGTTTTAGTAATTATTGCAAAACCATTTTTCTGAGTGTACTATCAAACATGCAACATACAATTTTAAAAGCGAATAGCAGTCTTGTCTCAAATTAATTCCGCCTAATTTAAACTTCCACCCCGATCGATTGTCATGACAAATGACGTTTTGATGAGACAGAAATCGCTAATTAAAAAAAACAGTCAAGAAAAATAAGGGGTATTTGTGGTATAAACATCGATTGTGAATACGATTAATTTGATAATGTTTTAATTCAAGACATTCATTCGAAATTTGGTTCCATTACTTAGCAGCATCACTACAGAACTACTATAACCAAGTCAGTCGAAATGGTGAGTTTTCCCTCCCACTGGGGAAAGCATTTAATTTCTATTTTCAGTAAAAATTTCAATAAAGGTATAGAGGTTAGATTGCCTTTTAAATATAATTATATTTGTTCTAACCGAGAATTTTATGACTGGGCCCACAAAAACAATTAGCTCCTTTGCGCTCGAGTTTCTTGTGGCACCACTAGCAAGGTAATATTTGTCCTATTTCTGATATCCTACAATGTTTTGTTGAGTGTTTTTGAAACCACCCTTCTGAGCAATAGTTACAATACTATAGTATTGTATTTCAAACAGTAAACCTGCAGTTTTGTAAGACTTGAGTCTTGAGTTTTATTTACTTTTTTCAGAAATATTACAAACGGTTTCCCCGCGGTTAAGGTTGAGAGGAGAATTGAAAGCAACATGAGCTGTCTTTTTTGCTCTTATCAGTAACGTGGAGGTTATACACAACAAAAGTAATACCTCGATTGCTTCTTACCTTTGTAAAAATTAATAACACTTGTTACAATTTTTTTTTATGTTTTGCAGTTTAGTCTTCACACGTTGAGCGATGTCTTCTGAGGAGCTGTTCTTCCACTTAATCCAGAGACTGTAAGAGTTAAAAATATGACAAAAATAGTTTCCTCAGTTTAAAAGTAGAATCACTTAAGGTCGCTATGTGAATTATGACATCTATGTAGATTAGATAGTATCATCTACGATCATATGTGTTATAAATAACATTGGACCTCAAACCATATAAATCATATGAAGCAAAAGGCAAAGGTGATGACATTTTGTATTCTTAGAGTGGACAACTGCATTGTCTTTCGTACCCTTTGTCAACTGTCGACTTTTAGGTCTTGCTTTCTTCTTGTTTTATTTCTGTATTCTATGTACTATTCCTCCAAATAAAGTATAAGGACATTTTAGCGCAAAGGTTGTATTTTGCAAAAGTTGTCTCTACTGCACAGTTTAAAAAAAAGCAGAAGTGTAACCCTACAAAAATTTTGCAACTTATTTGCCAAGTTTTCAGAAAATAAATAAACCCGTAGACCGTTTTGTATATACACCAATAGATGTAAAATAAGAAAGAAGTTTTTATGGATTGCAAACACTAAAATTGTTTTGAGCTGTTGCTGCATTGTTCACTATTATAAGCCGTCACCTCATCTTATCTAAATAAAGAAAACTTCATCTCCTTTAAGCGCTGAGTTTGATCTACATAAAAAAACGAGGTATCCCAATACAATGCACAGTGGATAACATTATTAAAATGTTATATTTAAGTGACAATTATAGTGATTGTGTAACATTTTAATGATGTCGTTGACCACGCATTGTGTTGAGATATTTCCTTCTATTTTTAGGTATATCAAACTGCGTGTTTAAAGAAAATGAAACGCATTTTTTAAATAAAACTTCTTTAGGCCCGGTAGGGTAAGTTGAATGCTAGGAGTAAAACACTGGGAGGGGAATGAGTGGAGGGAGCACGGGTTCCCCCACTCCTCATACCCGCATGGTAGGAGGGGAATCTTTCTCAGACAATGCCCTGCCTTCTGAGTAAATGCGAAATTACGTAAGCAGTGGGGACGGTTCAGTAGGGGTGTTAGTTGTTTATTTTAACTATATGGCAGTAACCTCTATCCTGCATTTTCTTATGTTTATTTTATATTATAAATGAAAAATTCAAATTGAAAATCAATAATGATCCGTCAGTACCAACGACAAAAGCAGGAACAACAAATTGTTGCTGTGTTTGCCGGATATTTAGAGCAATCGAAATCCACTGCGTATATATGGTATTTCTGTTACCATAAACCAATCCTATCATTTCTAAATTCTATTGATATTGAATAAAATAAAATTTTTACTCTGCCTTAATATTTGTGTGCTGTGTCTGATGATAATTTCCCTTTTGTGATTACAATTTTCCAAGAAAAATCCTTAATCAATTGTTTACATTTCAAACTAGAGAAGTTTCACTTCTGTCGTGTGTAGTTCCTACGCACAGGATTTTTTTTATTTATTTAAAAATAAACAGTTTACTGCAGAAGATAATAATTTTACCCCTGTGTGGAAAATAATTCTCTACGTCAAGGTAAATAGAAATATTAGTAGGTACGTTGCTGTTTTAGAAAAACAATTTGCTCAAGGCAAAATTCATCGTTGTTATTTTGTAAAAAAATATCATCGAATAAAGTGTCAAATTAGTAATTGATAAAAAGTATACAGTTTTTCTTAATCATTTATACAAGGGATGCTTGTTTCCATATTTTTAACTAACCTTGTACAATTTTGTCATGTAAGTTTTGAAATGTACTAGAAAATTTTAAAGAGATTTTTCAAGTTTAAAAGTACAAATTTGCGAGAGAAAGTAATTAGATTTTAAGAAAAAATTTATAGAACAATTGCCATATTGTAGAATTTTTGAAAGGTGATAATTTAGGCAAAAAGGTGTCCAAGTCTACCGATAGTAAATTCGTTTTCATCATAGTTGCAGACAAAGAGAAACATGTTTGTAACAAAAATATATATGTATGAAATGAAACAAAAAATTGTACGCAACATTATGAGACGAAACCTAGATTATTAGATTTTGGACTCTGTAAAATGATTAAAATTTTGCTTAAAGCGGTGAATACATTTGTTAGTATTTCTTGCTTTGGAATGACAACTCAATTCATTTTACATAACTTTCTAAACAATTTTTTATTTTTTAACAAAATCATTGTTATTTTGAAATTGCAAGTAATTTAAAGTTAATACGTTTAATTCCATGAGTCTTTCGCCAGATTTATAGAGGTAATGGATGAGGGGTATGCATTCTGTTTTTGCTATAGTTGATATTTTTATTTTATTTTAGAAGCTACTCCAAATTTTGTTTTAACCTATGGAGAATACAATATATTTTATAAGATTATTTTATGGCATTCCTGTTTCCATCAAGTTACAAACGAATGTCTTTTCCAATGGTGAGATTACTTTCAGCATTTAAATTGGTTCCCACAAACCACTCTGGACCATTCGATTTACATAAAGACAATTTTTCAAAGAGGCGATTTTATTCTCGATGATAATGTTAACTATTAGTCTTTTATTTCAGATATAAAAAAATATCATTGACTCCATTGCAGTTTGCAATGCAATTGGAGACTTAGTTTTGTGACTGTTAAATTTCTTTGGATTTGAATAATTAACTTGCATTGGAACAATCATCTGATAAATTTGTCAATTAAATAAAAGCTGGAATTTATATGACCTCAACAAAGCTTTAAATATTCCTTCACTATTTTATCTTACCATTTGTTATCAAGATATTAGATAACTTTCATAAATTTCCGTTTTGTGTTTTGATTTGCGTTTTGTTTTGACTGTTAAACCGATATGAACCCCTAGTATTACACTTGCTTCCTTGGAGAAGAACACTGCAATCTGAAAAGGTTTTGTTTTTTTGTAAAGATTTTATACAGTTTATTTGCTTGGATTGTTTTTTATTTCTTTACTTAAAATCCGCATAGTTTCAAAGGAGTTGTGCCTTCACTCATCAAACATTTTAGCTGGTTTTAGATTGATAATAGCAATATTTCGTCCTGTCGTCAAACAGGTAACTCATCGAAATTGATTAATTCGTCCGACGCGCCATCAGATGACGCACCGCAGCTTCCAAGTTCCAGTGATGGAACGTTTCCGGGATGCGGTAATTCCGCATATGGGCGTGATAAGTCGTCATTTCGGCACGACGATCGGTTAACAGCGAACACTGAAACGGTTTCAGCTCGCTTGCATGAAACCCAAATAAATTAGACAGCTGTCTTGGTGCATTAGCTGCCATTTCGGGGCGCACTTTGACATTTGCCCGCCTAAATCCTGCAAAGCCAGCCTTATTCCTCGGACACGTCCCGGCCGATTTCTCAATACGGCCAAGCCAGGAGAGTGGGCGCCCCCCATCACGGCTCCATCATGGAGGTAAAGCATAGCTTTGATTCCGGAACGATTCAGAACAAAAGTTCGAACGAAAGAGATGAGAACAAAAAGTCGAACTGTCAAGCTGACGCGAGTTTTTAGAATCAAGTAGTATCAGTTTGTATCTCTGTCGATACCTTTACCCTTAATCGTATAGAAGTTTGATATAAAGCTTTAACAATCACGGCTCAAAAACGACAGTCTCTTCTAGATTGTACAGTCGAGCCTGATATAATTGAGGGTGGTTAAATCGATTTTTTTACGTTAGTCATAGCGTTTTTCTAGTGTCATAATTATTCGTGTACCGCTAACAATTTTGGTTACTGAGGGTTTAAAAAAAGTTTGAAGTGTGCCGCCGGAATTTTGCCGGACTCTTTGCATATGCTCTAAGCTAACAGAAATTTGAGAAGGGAGGCCGAAATAGCTGTGTAGGTTTGTCGAGGCTTTCCTGCTGGCACAATTTTGTCTGCAATGCCGTGTAACTGGGGTGAAGCTGGAATGTCCATGAAACCCGCCCCAATTGCGCCATCGACCCACCTACAAAAGACGACACGAGGAATTTTAAAGTGCCGTAAGGATAACCGGTAAGGAAAAGTAACTCAAGTCTGGCATCGTGCCCATAATCAGAAACCACTTCCTCGCCGGCCATAATTCACCCTGTAAAAGTGCCTTGTAGTGTAAATTTCTGCGGTGATATACTCCTCGTTCTGTCTAAGTAAATTCAGTTTAAAGACGATGCTTTGTGATTTATAACGACAGGTACGAACGCCTCCTAGACTAACTCAAAAGACTTAATTACGATGTTAATTCTCGATTGTGTTCTTATTATTTTTTATTGGCGATGACCTTCGTAAGCAATTTTATATGGTTTCGCGCCATATAAGCCACAGATTTTACTACTGGTTCACGTTTTATGTCTTCCTAACATCCAGAAAACCGTCACGATAATGAAATATCTCCGTTTCCAGGTTGTTACCTGATGTTTATGATGATATTTACCGATATAGGAAAATGGTAAAAATACTTTTATTTCGGGAAAGCTCAAACTTATTTAGGATAAATAAATCTGTTTACCTCAAAACCCCACAAAGTGACAATAACAAGACGGATTGCTGACCCTATTTCGTAAACCCTTAATGGTCAATAACAAAACAAAAAAGTTGACAGAAAATTTTATCGCATTGTTGTTAATTTTATACGATTAGGACATTAGCTTGGTAAGAATAGAAAACCACAAATGGCAGCAAAGAAAGTTATGTAGAGCAAAGGCTTAGGTTTGCAATAAAAACTAAATTGCTCAATGAAGAAGAGGTTTTTGTAGAAAAAACCTACCAAAAATTAAATCTGCTTCCTGTTTATCAAAATAATTAAACTTATTCTAAGTACTGAGTCTGAGAAAGAGAAAAAAACCGTCAAAAGCTTTTTTTTCACAGAGAATCAAATTGTTAAAAAAGGTAGACCATTTTACAATGACGTTGATTAGAATTATGGTATTCATTGAATCTACATTAGTTATTTAATAGAGCCAACGACCGGTTTCATAATAAAGTTAAAAGCAGCTTTAACTTCAAAGTTCATTTTAGTTATTAAAGTTAGTTTCATAATAATTAGAAAAATGTCAGCTTGATTTCAGCACGTTAACAAATCAAAGGAAGTTTTAACGTTAAGAACTTCAGATATAACATTTCAAAATTTGAAATAAACATACTGCAAAAATCGCTTTGATTGGAAGTCGGGGTCTTCATCGGATAATGAAATTATATATAAGAGAAAACTGGTTTAATAAATATAATGATATCTAATTTTTCAATTTAAACAAATTCTCAAACTTGTCATTATTACAATATCAAGAAAACTATGTCTTCAATTAAAAAAACATTTTCTGTACTGGAGATGTTGTTTCTTAGTTTTACACTTGACAATATACTTTTTGTTGTATTACTCTTCTAATAATAACAAGAATCCTTATGTACTAAAGTTAGCACCTTTCTTTTTGTCACCGACATTTCAATCGCGTATCATATTTGATCTAAAAGTAATCTTTGAAATACCAGTGGCTAAAGCTTTGACAACTGGAAATTTTTCAATTTCACTAGTTTTTTATCTGAAATGGGCAGGACATTTAATTTTAAAACGCGTCTACTTTAAACAATTTTTAAAGTTTACACAGGGTCTTTAGACTTGTACTGGAAATTGAATAAAAAAAAATAAAAAGAGGGTTTTTATAGAAAGTAGTAGCGTCGGGCAAAGCCAATAGCTTCAGACTAGAAGACCGATATAGTTTTTATAGAGACAAATGATTTAAAACGAGAATAGAAGAAAAAAATAAGGTTTTCTGCAGAGAGAAAATATAAATTATAAATTAAATCTAAAAATAGGCATTTTTTCTATAATAAGGACAAGTTGAATCATTTACGTCGATCGAAGTTTAAACAAGAATGGTGCAATCGGGTCTAAAATGATTAGGAATGTTATGCGACCAGTATTCAACAAACAGAAAACGTTTTACATCCGATAACATAATTAAAATTAGATCCATTGAGAACTGAATCGATGTAACATTATTCTATTTTCCGTAAATAGCTATTCAACATGAAACTATTAAAGGTATCTCTGATAGTGACAAAAAATATTTTTTATAGAATAAAAGCATAGGGGCTTTACTCATTAAGAAACGTAGAAAAAAATGTTTTATTTAGAATTACATTAAAAATTCGTTTAAACAAAATGTTTTGATTCTATATATTATACTTTTATTATTATACTTCTTCTTTGAGTGCCATACTCATTAATAAGCATACGCAATTTCTTTACACGTCCTTGTAGTATTTTAAACTATGATAGAAAAAATACAGCAGAAATCGCCCCCAAAAAACTTTTTGTTGTCAAACTTTTAATCGTGTTTCTTCCAATCATAAAATTTAATAGCAATCTGAGGAAAGCATCATGTAAGGTTGATTGCTTTATCTTAGAAAAAATATTTAATATAAATTGGAGGCAATTCGAAAATTAAGGTTGTTTTGTTTTTTTCACATTTAAAGGTTTTTCAACGTTAAGATTTCCATCCTTAAAATGGTCACCATTAATTCTTTAGTCCTCGTATTGTCGTTTTCCTGTTTAAGTTTATTTCACCGTGTGAATGTTTCTGTGTTAATTCGGAGCTATCCTGTGCAGCCTTTCTGCAAATTTTACCAAACTGGTAATGAAGAGCAAAGCTACCCCAGCTTGTATCATCAGTCGCTACGAGTTTTCTTGCGCCAACATACGCTTTGCCCTTGCTGAGTCGTTCTCCAATAAGATTGCATTTTTTGATTTCTTGGAGTTATAAATTAAGATCGCGACTCCCTGTAAGTTTTGCGCAAATTTGCACTAGATAGGTGGCGATTGTTTGCCGAACTATGAGAACTTAAACTAGCGTCGCGTTTACTATAGTACGAATCCTAAATAACTGAGACTGACTCATGCCTAATATCAAAACACTATCACTATGAAGTGTGCGTATAAATTCTATCTAGTTCATAAGCTTTTAAAATCAACTAAAGCTTGTGCTCCAAAAAGTGGAGAATCGAACTAGTCCACACCGGGAGTGACCGATCGGAAAAACACGGAGGGAGCTGAAAGAATCTTTTGCGTTCACCGAGTAACTTAAAATTATAATAATTTTTCCGCATTTTTCAACTTTTGCCCCTTATTTTACCATCCACTTATGACTTTCTCTGCCCCTTCCCAAGTTCTTCCCCGCAACCCCCTAAATGCTGAAGTATGAGTAACTCTCAGTTATTATGGACTCGCAGTATAGTGTGAGTAAAGTTTTGTGTTTGTTAAGATTTGTTAATTGTTCTCTGTGTATGGATTAAAAGTAAATCATCCCTACGATTCTTGTGTCATAAACTGTTATATTGTTGCATTTAAAATTCTATTTTTCGATGCTGCAGCTGCGCAAGTTGCTGGCACCATTTTTCTGTCCTCTGTAGATCTCCACCTTCTTATATGTCAGAAACAGAAAATCGCAGTTCAGTTCTTGTTTTTTGGGTAGCTGAAGGGCGTATTTTTAGTGGACTAGGTCATATTTTTATTAAGAAAATTTGCAATTTTGCAAAGATTCTGGTATTTTATGAAAATAGCCAAAAAATAAAAATAGAAATACTTTAAGATGAGGATATCATCAGAACAAATTTACCTACTTTCTAGATTCTATTAATTGAGTGAATAAATAGCTACTCGTTGATCAGAAGGTTTAACTTACAGATCAGAAATATCAAAAAACTCCATTTTGTCTCATAAAATCTGCTGATGAAGAACTAAATTGATTTGGGAATGCGGTAATCGAAACAGCGTTAGATGATGGATGTGTCAATTTAGAATTCATTTCTGTTTCATCATAAATAGCACCTGTTAGCATTTGACTTAAATTTCCTGCTTTATTAACTTTATTCTAGAACGGAATTTTAGATTTCAAAAACTAAAGAAAATTTTGTAAAATGCGTACACATTGTAACTATTTTTTGTGTACCTCCCATGGACAAATACTTAAGTAGACAAAATAATTTAATATTTTTAGTTGTATTACTATTTCTTACTTTGTCAAATTTGTTCACAGACAACTAATAATGCTGATAGGGCGATGATTGTCTCCAACTCACAATATATACTATCCCAAGCAACGACGCTTTTATTTTCTATTTACTTGTAGTTGAGAACTGTCAAAAATTTTTTACCTGCTTCCAATAGACTGTTGAGACTCGGACTCGTTGAAAACCTGCAATGGAAAGGAGAATTCAGTCGTGTTTGAGTTGAAAAGGGTTTGTTATTGTTGAACCTAAACTAATTCTAAAGGAGATCTGGGCCGAATCTAAATTTAGGACAACGTGAGTTTTCTGTTGACATTTAATTAGTCTCTGTGAATAGTGGTCGTTAGCCATTATCTAACCAAATTGCTTTCTATGAAAATTTTAATGAATTGCTATAAACCACTGCATACAACAATAATTAATTACTATTGCAGCCGCCTGGGGAAAATCTAATGCATATTTATAATCATCAAATTACTATGTTAATAGTCATAATGTATTCCTCTCGTTACGTGACAAAATTAATTCAATCAATAATTGGAGATACTTTGAGGATGAATTAAGCAAATTGTCTTCAATTAGAAATGTTTAATTCGTTAGGTAATCTCTAATTGCGGATCATTTGAAATGGCACTGAACTGTTGGTTGCAATGGAACATACTAACATCAAAGGAGTAATTCCAGTTTTAGTTTGGACCTACCACACCACCATAATTAAACTGCATACATAACACGGAGTATTTCATAGAATTCTAATCAATTCTACCAATCACTTGTTCATTTCACAAATCAATGAGGCCTAAGTAACGAAGTACGGATTTGAGTAATTTCGTGAATTAGTACCACTACCTAAATTAGATAAACAGTAGTTTTGTTGATGTTACTGCTATGAAGTCTAAAATTAACGATAATTATTATAATTTTTTTGACAAAAATGTTTTAAGGACATTAATTAAAGCATTATAAACAAAGGTTATCCTTAATACTAGTGTCAATTGTAGATTTAGTAATTTGCATAAACAATTTTAAAATTGATTTTTGTCTTAGATCAGTTCATTCGTAGAAGTTTATCAATATAATCTTACGATCAGTTTGTAGAATCTTCTTGGTTCTTGTATCAGTTTTCTACAATTCGCTTTGATTATTCTAATAACACTTGCGGAATAGAGAAGAAGCTGGCTTCAATTATCAGAAATTGAAAAAGTCCGAAATAACGACACGCATGCCCGAAAAAGTCTCTCTGTGACTTATGTGTGGGTAGGCATAACCGATGATGAAGTCTAATAACGTGTCATCCCCTAATACGCGGTTCCGTCCTCGTCGAGGGTAAAACTGAATTGCCGAAAAGGCGGATCGGAATCTTTCATCTCAATACATTGTCATAATGTATTCTTATGGATATTGGAAATCAGTGTGGAAGGTACTGGCTACGATTCAATTGGCATCCAATTTATTGGAAATATGCCTGCGGGAGCACCGCCTTCGTTCTCGGGGCGGTTTTATTCCGACCTTCCGTTTCACATAAATTCCACAACTCGCTTACTGAATATTTCCGGTAAACCTTTACAATAGGTATGCACGCATCTCTTATTGCAATAATTCGACCCAATATTGCCGGTTTCAGTAATATTAAGTTATTGTGTGTAATGCGAGGCGAGTCAGCTTAAACATTTTCTTCAAAATTGCTCTTGCAGAACAAATGGGAATACTACGAGAGACGTACAACTTCTATTTATATCAATTTAGTTTTTATAGAGCAATATCACGAGATTTTTGAGTTAGATGAAATGGACGGCAATAAGGGCGGTAAGTAGTGCCATGCTTTAGGAGATTTTATATCTTCTACAGAAATAAAAATCCTTTAATTTAGTGGCCACTCAGTAAAGTTGAATTAAAGATAAATGAACCAGGAGCTTACAGCGCATTAGCAAACACATCCTAGTAGAGTGCGAAGGTACTACCTGTATGGGCATTTCAAAATGAAAATATATAAATTATACTGTACAAGAATTGTTTAGTTCGTACGGACTGAAAATGCAAAAGTAATTGTATTACGAGAAAGCTACAATACTGTAGTATAATGTGCCCAAAAATTGAAATATTCTCTGTAAATATTCTGTTTTAAAATTATTTAAATTCGAGGCATTGACTTGAAGCTACCATTAAAAAGCTGTTAACTTTATTAAGGAGGATTTCTATATCGCTGTTCTCTCAGTCTTGTTATTGTCTAAAAATTATTATTTTTTTATTATCTCTAATGCTATTGTGCGAATAAAAAAAATACATTATAATAAATTATGAAGAATTCTATCTGGATAGCAATGGCTGTTAAATCAGAGTTTTTATGAAAATATTTAACGAGATATTAATTTAATTGTAAAGCTATGTCAAAATAGTTTGCCGGTTGCATTTAACTTCTCACTGCATCCTTGCCAGTCCCCACCACCCCCTTAAAAATTATTCTTCTAAGGGTAACTTGTGCAGCCACCAAAATCACGAAAGATGTTGTCTCGACATCGGCCCTATAAGTTATTATTATTATTTTTTGAAATTTTAACATGGCACAAAAATTGCTATTTAAAATTTACAAGTAGAAGAGATATAGAAAGTAGGCGCCAAATATTAAAAAATTAAGAAGACACTTAAGGCTTCTGTAGAAAAAGTTTGCTAGTAATGGTTTTCTTACAAAAAAACTAACTTTCTTGTAAATAAACTATATTTTTTGTTGAAAGAGATCGAAGAATAGATCAATTTTACAAGTATTAACAGTAAACGTCGAGAATAAGATCAAAATTGTTTCAATAATAATCCTAGTCGTTATGGAAAAAATGGATAAAATGATCTAATTAATAAAAATAAAGTAACATGTGTTATGTTGCAATAGTGGACGGAATAAAAACAAAACATTAACAATCTGACGCTCAAGAAATTATGGAAGATTCTTGAAATAAGCCTGGTCAAGAAAAAAGGGTGACAACAGTTTTCAACAAGTATGTAAAACTGGTTTGATGTCATTCTAAACGGCAACTACTGAAATTGATTTAGATAATTATAAAGTGAAAGTTTTTAAATCAAATTACGTATTATAACTATTAATAGTTTATTTACAAAACATGAAATAATTTATTTCTTTTTGAGGAGACTCCTACTCATAATTATGTTGCATTTCTTAAGTTGTCTTCAGAAATATCTCAAATTTATAACATATCATATGGTATACGATCTGAAATAAAGAATATTCCAGAGTATGCAACATACAAAAATTTGTATATAAAATCTTATAAAGGATAAATTTCATAGATCCTATATTAGATGATAAGTTTTTGTATTTTTATGATACTTAAATCGTTGCATTTCAAAAAGATCATCCAAATTCTGCAGTTCTTCATGACCTGAAGTTGCTTCATTAAAAAACAAAACTGAATGTTTCTCATAGCTTCTGTTTATTGAGATCAGTAAACTAGAATAAATCAAATAGAACTGAATAACACACAGAAAATGAAATTAAGTTACGCATTAAAACGGGACATCAAAATAATATTGAGCAACATACTATGCCCTGTGTGCTCTCTAAGTTCTCAAATACTCATAAAATAGTGGTAAAAATTTGAAAAAAATATAGTGAAATAAGAAGGTACAACTACTCCTTGTAGTTATTTGCCAATACTGCCATATGCAGCTTCAAAGTATTTAATGCAGCATTATAAGGTACGGATAACCCACATTTTTGTGGTACAAATGTTCATCACGTATGCGACAAACCACCATTATTTTGCTGCTTATGGAGGTAATAAACTTCTCAATATTATTATTAAGTAACGTGGTATTTGGTTCATAATAATAATTCTTATTTGAAGATGTGCTTTATATAGAAACTTGAAACTTTTTTGCGGAGAATCTAATTAGGGAAGGAGACGTGTGAGACCTACAGCCAGATGCCGAATGCGGCCGGAAGATTATTTTGACATTACTCTAAATTAAAATTAATTTCTCGATAAATATTTTTATAGTAAATCTGATTAAAAAACCATTGCTATCCATATAGAATTCTTCATATTTTATTAAAATTAGAATTTTTGGTTCACACAACTTTGTACGACTTATGGATTTAGAATCCATGGGGCCTAAGCACTCCAGTATCCTAAGATTTCTAAGTACTTTAACTAGTAGCATTGCTTATAGATATTACTAGTTGGTCAACCGGCAAAATTTGGCGTTAGTTCTGGACCAGAGCTGGTAGGGGGCGATGGACAAATGTATCGCCTGCTGCTATGTGACAGAAGGTGTGTGCCCCTGCTAAGTCCTCTATCCCATATAAAAATACTCAACATCTTCTTCGAACGCTGTCGCTCTCTAAACCTCATTCATTTCATTGTTTCTCGCGAGCGGGGGACAAACTCAATATGCAACATCTACATAATCTCGGTGCGTGAATTCAGCGTGATATATTATTATAGGTATTATTGACGAAGCACAATTCTGTAATAATCCAAGAAGAAATTCATATTTGATGTCAATTATACAGAACCTTCTAATTATGTCAATTATAAAATATATTTTTATTTAGTTTTATACCTACAATTTTAATCGTAGTTTTATAATAAATAATTATTATTAATTTTTTGTGCCAAAGACTACTAAAAATCAGTTTGACATTTTATTTTTTTTAATTTCTTGAACTTGTAGTTTGCAAGCAATTGAGTAATAATAGGTAATATCTATAAACAATGCTAGTAGCTTTGGTAACCGCTCAGTAGGTGACGTCTGAAATTTAAGTTTAGAATGAAATCAAGCATTAAAAATTAACCCAATTCAGGCGAAAAAAATTAGTATTAAGTTTCTCACAATATATAAAATAATTCTCAGGTGTGGATATATTTAATGACAGGTTTCTTAGATCAAAATTACTCTCATATTGTAGTATAAAATTTACAGCTTGCTACAAATCTTTAGCTTTAACTAAAACAGATTAAAGTTATATTAAACTTTAGATTTAAATTTAGGAAGGTTATAGTTTTTTAAGGACCTTCTAGAAGATTGTGCCAAATAGTCCTTACCTTCAACTTGCTCGAGGCTTGCGTTAAATGTTTATTAATTTTGAATCAGAAAGAATCATTCATCGGAAGTCAATAATCTAGTAATTAATTTCTGTCTTTGAGCTAATCATAGCTTTACTTTGTTAGGTTAGCTGAAACGGGTTAAGGCAGAGCCTGAGGTGGAGGCATAGCACGACGTAGTGCACTGACTCAAGTACAGCGAATTTTTAGAATTTCTTAGAAACTATAAACATAAAAAATATATTGATGAAAACAAATATCTTTTCTTTAGCAACTAATTTTGGTTGGTTTTAAATTTGCAAATAGCTAAATTTTAACATTCTACTTTTTCAGTATTGCGGTCGTAAGAGGCAAGCCTTAGGGTGAAACAAATGCAAATTAGCAGCTGAATTTGAAGCTAGACTTCTAAAAGTTGTTGGTAAAGCATTAGAATTAATGTTTGTAGTTTTTTGCATATATGTAATATATTAAATGGATTTGCTACTAGGTGTTGGCTGTCTTGACCTCTTTTTAATGCTTCTCATGTATTCACCACGTTGTTGCTACCTATGCTTGCAAAATTCCCTTCAGGTCGCCGTGAAGGTAAACAAATTTGTAGGTGGGTTGCCATTTTTCAAACTGCAAACAAACAGTGGCACGCTACAAGCTATCGATTCGCATCGCTTGTCTGTGCGCTTTAAAAAACCTCTAAACAAATTAAAAACCAACAATGTCGGAACCACCCCTGCAACTAAATTTCTAGTTTACAAACACAATCCACCCCTCTTGAAATTAAGATGACGTGTTTATCGCGTAGCGACACTGTCTTTTCGGATTACCGAATTTTTATATCCAATGTTCTGATGGCGTTGATCGGGAAATACGGGCTGGGTGGAACAGGCATTATGAAAATTGCGTATTTGCATAATGACGACGGCGTTGCTGGCATTCTCGAATTTGAAATAAACGTGTTTTTCAAATGAAGCCGTGCCAGATTTAATTTACTTGGACGAGTGCTGACGTTAACTCATCCATCAGGATAGCTCTTGGCAGAAGCGAGACGAAGCTCGGAGGTTAAGAGTTTGCCAAGGAAATTAGGAAAGTGCGAGGTGAACGTTCCGGGAATGGTATTAAGTAAAAAAAAATACAATTCAAAGTTTCCAGCAGGCCTGTCGACCAAATTGAATAAAGCAAAAGCAAGTAGGAGGCGAAAAATAAGAAGCATTATTTAAAGCCGAACCTTATTAAAACCTAAAACCTCACAAATAACGGAATCACTGACAATTGGGATTCAGATTTATCGTGTCCGCACGCGATTTCTAATAACATTAGAGTGGTAATTTTGTAATTATTATTATAATTATGCTACAAATCAGTAGTGGTGTGTGATTAAATTAGATAAGAACGTCGAGTAGTTTGCATATCAGCAAATTTTTCTTTTAATCTAAATCTAAATATCAATATTTTTAATTTTTATTTTACCACCTATTAAAAAAGGCGGTTTTTACTCACGGCTCATTAAAAGAATTTAGAAGAATAAAAACAATAAATATCTGAAATTATGTGCGGAGATCAAAAAGCCAATTTTATATAGAACAAAAATATGCTAGAAATGGTGGAGCTCTTGCTAATACCGGAAGTGGATTTCAACTTCCTTATTTTAATAGAGAGACTGTTTTTTTTTTGGAAATGCTCATTGAATTTTAGTATGTCTCTGAATACGACCATGCTCCTATTTGAGAAATAAAGTATTTTCTCTTATAAAGAGGAGAAACGCTCTTCGAATAAAAAACTTATAACTTGTAAACAAAAATTTCATAGCCTTTAAATTTTCACAGAGTGAAGATATATAGTTGTAAAACTACAATAAATAAATTTTAGAATTCTAATAGGAAAGGAATTTACATAATGAAATTTTTGTACTAAAAAGACTGTATAAAGTAATTTTTTCCTAATAGAATGGTTATATTTTTATAGTTTTAGTCTAAAGAGAATTAAATCCTGCTTCTAATCATGTCCAGTGTTCCTATATCTACTGGTGGTTGCTTTCCAGTTTTCGGAGTTCTTGAATAGTAGTAAGGATTATTTAATTTAAAAATTACAAAGTAGGCAAAGCTTTGCATATAAATCTTTCTTTTTTGTTAAAAATAACTTATATGGAATTTAATATGAACACTTAATTTTAAATCCAAGTTACCGCCATTCTTCTATAAAAAACAAACGCAAATAGGAAAAACTTATTTAATTAATAAATTTAATAATTGTTCAAACTGTCCATCTTTGCTTGTAGATATTTTGTTGCACGTACATAAAGGTATCACTTTCAAAACTTCTATTACTCGGATTAGTAAACCGATCAGTAAAGCAATCGGAGTCAAATAGACTATCCTCTTGATATTTCCCCAAAGAAAAATGTGGAGTGGAGTCACGTCCGAAGAGTTAAGAAATCAACTTCATGGACCGCCAAGGCCAAGGCAAGCTCACCTATCTTCGAAAATTTTGGTTAACTACCCACTAATTATATTGCGGCAGTGTGGTGAAGCGTCATCTAGTTGGTATCACATGATAACCAAACGAACCAAGGATAAACCATTAAAAAAATCTTCTACTTGGTTTCTTTAAATTTACAAATAGCAATTATCATTCAAATTCGCATCATAGATGTAATAATGGACTTCAATGTCCAACAAAAACAGAAAACGTTGAACGTTTTACTTGAAAACTTCTTTCTTGAGTAACATGAGGATTTTCTTGCGCCCAATTACTTATAATAATATAGATAGTTTGATATCCGACGTAGTTTACCTTGCAATTTTTAAACAAAATAATCTAAATAATCTTTATTTTTAATCAAAAACTGCGAAAACTCAAAAGCTACGACTGATAGTCAATCTATTTGAAAAAAATATCTTCCTGCAGTTAAAGTGCGAAAATATTACTCTATAATTCCGTTTACTATAAGAATTTCCAAATTTAATTACGGCAACTTTATGCATTACAATCATATCTTGACGTTTTGAAAATTTCAAGGGTATGAATTATTTTCTTTAGAAGTCATGATTTTTATATTCAAAGAGAATATTTCCTTTCTTTTGTTGAATTCACAGGCTGATAATACAATCCAATGGGCATTTTAAAAATTATAATTAATACAGAGTATTTTATTCAAAATAAGGATGTTGAGATCAACTTTTGGTATTAGCAAAAGTGCTACCATTTTGGAAATATTTCTTTTTGACAGAAAATAAGCTCCTTGATCTCTGAACAAAATTTCAGATTTGTATCTTCTTTAAGCCTTTATATTTTTCTAATGGGCCGTGAACAAGAACCATCCTGTAAACTTTAGTAGTTATGTTTTTAGATCACTCTAAAAATACTACTGGTAATACTTTGACTTACAATGGCGCCTCGGTGATGGCTGTATTCCAAAATTTAAAAAATACATATTTCTAGCAAACTAACAAAATGTTTTGTTAAGGACAGGTAATTTTTTAATAATAATAATTTATCAACGGCAAGTCCTATTGCAAATAATAATAACAAAGTAATGTAACAATAAGATAAGAAATTAAACAAAATATATTATAAATCCGTATAACTGGTAATTTAAAGTTTTATAAATAAAATAGGAAATTATTCATAACCAGTTCTTTAAATTATCAGTTTATCTAATAAGTTAAATTTTAATGTTACTTGTTGGTTGTCTTTGTCAACTCAGATTGTTATGCGTTTTATCTATATTGTTCTGAGTGGTATTTGTTCGTGTTATTAATCATGTTGCAATAAAATAGTAGTGCATTTAGTTCTTTTGTTACAGAAACTAAGTGATTTGTGTGATAATAAAGAGTTTTATAATTATTAAAGGTAAATACGTCTTCTAGTTATAACGCAACAAAAGAGTTTATTAAATTATTTTTTTTAGCCCAGATAGAACTAAGAAATATATTTTATAAATTTCATCAAAATTAGTGTTTAAACAAAGTAGAATGAATACTATTTAGTATTAAAGACCCAAACAAAAATATAATTCTTTCGGCAAATCTGGTATTATACTCTGCTTTGAAGGAAAGTGTAAAGGTTGATTTAACGAATGGTTTTACGTAAAGAATTTTTTAATTCTTTAAAAGCAGCTCTCGATTCAAGTTGTTGGCAGTATATTCCAGTATACTCCAGTATACTGACAACCAGGCTTGACCTATACGTAGGTGATTATTTCTTGTAAGAAATATTTACTATCGTAAAAATTGAAAATGAGCTTTGCGAGCAAATTATATGCTTTTCGAATCGCATATGAAATAATCCAGGACTGTTGCTAATTAAAGATTGAGATTTATGTTTATGAGAGTCAAAAACATTATTGCTTTAAACTTGATGGATATTTTAAACATAAAGTTGAACAACTTTCTGCGTTATTAATTTGTTAAGAAAATATTTAATTGTGCTACACATCTACTCGAATTTTACATTAATATTTCTTTTTTCTTAATAATTTAATTTGTATTTGTCAGTTAAATTGTGTGTCGAAAAAAGCTTTTTCTTTTAATTAAAATTAACATAAATGAATCACTATGTAATTTATATTTTAACAACAAAAAACATTGAATAGCTATAACGCAATTCTGAAGTAATAAACTTCTCTCTAGAGGTAAATTATCCATGAACGGCTAATTTTAATTTGCTAGAATTAGTAGTACCTTTTTGTTTCATTATTACACATAAAGATGGCTTTTCCTCTCTATCAAGGACAATAACGTTCAAAATTGGTGCTTACATCTTCTTATATAACGGAATTTCTATTAAATGAGGCTATGGTATTAAAAGAGTTTCCGAGACCTTTACAGCAAAATGTATAAAAAAATAAAGAAGCACGAAAATGATAATGACATTATACTTCTTCGACTATTTATATGTTATGAATATATAGTGAGTGTTTCAGATTATTTTAATAGCTTTAACTAATTCAATTTTAATGTTTTAATAACAGAAAAAGGGAATTTTCAACTTTTATGCTATCCACCTGACGTAGATGCAATTGATTATAAATCTTTTCACTGTAATTGTGGCATTATTTTATTAAGAGAAATATATCCAAAATTTAATTCAAATATCTTACAAATAATTTATTAAGGTTATTGATTGCAGTTGATTAGACAATATACATTTTTAGCATTCTAATAATTTTGAAACTATAATTTTAGCACGGTTTAAACGCCTCTGGCAGTCAACTTTTAAGTATATTGTCAAGAATTTGGCTTTATATGGATCACTAACAAAAATAGTGAAATCCTTTCAAAATTACAAGAACTTTTTTTAACTTGGTTATCCATTTTTTAATTCTCTGTAATATTAAATTTAATGGAAGTAGGTACATACCATCAAGTAAACATGATAATAATTTTTTACAGCTTTTGACTTGTGTTTCATTATCGTGATATTTATCACAGCTCCACCATTAGAAGTTTGAGATATTATTTTTTTGGATGTATTTTATCACAAATCTTTCTTTTACCATTATAAGATTTGTAAATTTGCAATATACGACAAGATGAAATTAAGAGAATTATTTTCATTAAGTCTTCAACACTAAAACCGTTGGAATGGATGTCCTCTAGCAGCAGTCACCTCAAAAAATATACCGCTTAATGCCCTGTTGTTTTATTTCTATTGTTATTATTATCAATGAGAATGATCAAGACAGAAACTTTATTTTGTACAATGGAGAAAGTGATATTAAGAACTATATTCCAGTTAACTTAATCGTGTTTATTGGAGATATAGATGTTTCGTAAAAAAATTTGATACAATTATAAATTGTCCGTTGAACGAAGCACTTCATACATTTTAACCAAGAGGAACGTCATGATAATACATTATTCAAAAAGTACTAAATAGCTTATTTACAATAACATGCTGTATCCAAAAATTTTATCAATTGCCTAACAAATTATGTTAATTGCTAGAAAACCAGTTAAAATTCAATTGCAGCAATTGGGGCAAAAAGATCCTAATTTCAACCCTTTTCCGACCCTTACCTTTAAATTACTCATTAATGAACCCAAACCTCATGCCGTATTGTCAGATTAAAAGGATTGTCCAAATTTGAAATGCGCTTCGTAAGCTCGACCATACCGAGACGAACTTTGCGAGGCTCCTTTTTGGATTTAACCTATAAATTGCATAGTCAATACCTGTGGGAGTAATTGCCCGATATGGAATAATGAATCTAAACTATTTACTACGCCTAGTAAAATTAAATTATATTTAGTTAAACGAAATTACTAAACGAAATTCGAACTATTCAGTCATGTGGATACATTTACTTATACATCAATTTTATCGAGCTTTCTACAGCAGGATGCCATCTTCCTGTTGTTACCTGAAGTGATTGCGGTGAACGAGTTATTACAGTTGGATTTTCGCAATTAATTATTTAGTCGTGCGTTTCCTGGTTTTCAAATAATAATAGAAGGAACAATTAAGGGACTGGAACGCTGAAAGGATCGCGGACGAAAATCTAATTTCGTCGTCTTCTCTGAAAATAATTTTCATTAAACGCGTAAAAGTTGCCGAAATATTTTGATAGAAAGTTTTGTTATTAAAATGAACTCATACGGGCGGAACGGAATATGGGAAAAACGGCCACGTCAATTTTATGGGCGGAATCTGAGCCCCAAAGTTATTAGAAAAGTTGCTAATATCCGGGTTTGCAATAAAAAATGAATTTGAATATGGCTTCGTGAATTTATACGAGGAAACCGCATCATCCAAGCGCAGCCCAAGAGGGCACGATATACCAGGTCGACTTGAAAATTTCTCGACATTGCGATTTTACCTTTCATGAGAATTACTAAATACTGCGATTGTGGGTTCACATTTTATAGTTGTAACTATCTTCCAAAGTTCCAAGTAATAATAAACCAGGTTTGTTTTAATTCTAAATATAAAGTATACAAAAAAAGTATTTTCAAGGAAGAATAAAAGAAAAGAAAACAACTTCATCGCAATGAAGTACGATAGCAAAAAGTAACAAATTAAAACAAATGTGTTGCCATATAATCCTCAATTGCCAGAATTATCTCCAAATGACTTATATTTATTTATGAAAAAAAATTGTTAATAGTTTTTCTTAAATAATAAATTGGTATCAGTAATTAATGGAGACTTCTGGAAATAAATAGCGCTACTGAAACATCAATTGACATATTATGTTAAAGCAGCAACAACTCATATTGAGAAATAAAAGTAATGCTAGGGTTAACAAATTAATTATCAATTCACCCGCAGGGCCGTTTTAAGACCGAATCGATAAGATGACCGCCTGAGGGCGCCGAATTTTTGGGACGCAAGATTGACGTTTCAAAACATTTTGTTAAATATTATAATTTTATTACAACTACACTAAGAGTGTTAAGCCATATGAGCACATAACAAAGCAGGCAAATTTTGGCTTCTATATGAACTATACGAACTATTTCAACTATATAAACGCCACAGTGGTAATTTTCAAAAGATTGATAAATTATTGTCAAACTTGAACCAATAATAAAAGAAAATGTTAGACGAGTTCAAATAAAAAACTGCTCATCACTTAATCAGTATTATTCAGAATAAACAATTTGCACCTATGGGATGGTTGGAATCCCATTCTATTTACTTTAAATATTTGAAAAGCCAAGTATTATGCGATAATTATTGATTATATACCAGACTCTAGTCATACAAAACAGTTGTCTCTAACAACAAGAATAGTGGATTTTAGTGTTAGTTCTGTCCAATATACATAAAAGTATTTTTTAAGTTTTTTTAATGTTGTTGACGATTAATGTTGTTGACGTTTAATGGAATACGCTTTTACATGATATAAAAAATATTAGACAGTAAAGCTTTGATACTGAATCCAACAAGGGTATTAAATTAGGCATGCACAAAAGCATTCTCGTAGAAAATACTTGCGTATTCTATGTTCATTGAGCTTTCTAGTCCCTAAATTTACTGCTGTATTTTGTTCCGGGGAGATAGCTTAATTTTTTTAATAATGTATTTATGTTTCTTGTTCAGTTTCTGCTACCCGATAGAACTACGTAAAGAAATATATAACAAACTTAACGCTTAAGCGTTAAGTTTGTTGAAAGTTGTGTTTAAAGGCTTAAGCCTTTAAACACAACAGGATGGTGTGGTTATAGATGCATTGAATCAACTGGAAGACTTTTATAACGCTCTTCTAGGTCAATTGATGGTAATTGTCGAGATGCGCATAATAAGAATAGAACTAAGGCACAGGCAAAAAAAATTAAAAACCTATTTGCAGCATTATTATATAGTCTAGTATTTGATGCTAAACAAACATTGTTTTGGTGATGATGCAGTCATTTTAAACAAAGATTTTAGAATGCGTACCAATGTTGAAATACTTTGTAAAATATTTTAAGAATTATCATATTAATGCTTATAGTCAAATGATGATTGCAACAAAAAAATGTCAAAAGAAATGAACCTCTTTGCAGCAAAATAAAAATCCTTAAAAAATATTTTTTGAGTACAAAGCGGCCCTGTTCACTTTCTGTTAATAATAGCTAACATAATAGCAAACTCTATACAAATTTAAATTAGTTATTATTCATGAATCTATTTTGTAGGAGTTTGTAACAATACACAATATAACTTCGACGATTTGAATATTCATTTGACCCGGATTTCTTTGCCGTTCTGATCCATTTAATATCTCGACAAATTTGCTGTTTTAAGTTTATTTATTTAACGCAGATTTTAATAACAAATCGTACGTTTTGAATCATACTGGTATCCTTCTTTTTTTCTTTTTCTTTTTATAGATTATACCTATAGCCTGCTCTTTTTTTCTCTACTACCTCATTTGAAGACTAGGTTATTGTAGTTGGTTTATTATTACATCAACTTCTCTCTAATTTGTTCCCTGATGAAGAGTGCATCGTGCATCTGATCTACTGCTTCTGAATTTTTGTTATTTATTTGTCGGTATTACCATTGTATATGGAAATAATCATACAACGGTATTACATAGTTTTTTAACAGATTTGTTATTTTGTTTGTTGCTAGTTTTAAACCCGTATTGAAAAGATTAATTGGTTTGTAATTATTTGGATTTATTGATTTCCCACTTTTGAATATAAGTATCATGGTGCTTGTTTTCCATCGTTCTGATATTGTATGCTGATCTAAAATCATTCAGCTGAGTTGAAACAATTCCTCAGTTAATCTTTTTATTTTTTAATTGAGATAAAGCTTTCTCTTTATTTAATTCTATTAAATAATCTACCTAACTTTTTTCACCTATACAATTGATTTTAATAAATCCTCTAAATTTTGCCTTTTCTTGCCGGATCGGACGCCATACTTGCTTTTCTAAGCTATGCAAGTCACTTGCCATCAGCTAGGAAAGCTTTGCCAGTGTTCGTCTTTTATTTGCCTTACCAAGCTCTTTTTTGTGTAATTTTTTTTATGCAATTCTAATCTTTAAACGTTTCTGTTATGTTATAGGCAAATTTTTTCTCACTACATTTATATTTTATTTCTTTTCTAAAATCGTGTTTTCTTGTTTGATCTGATATTTTTTTTTCTAGTTCAGCCAACTAAAGTGTACCTGCCTGCATGTTCTCTGGTGTTTCCGTTCATTTCCCATTTTGTTTTAATATTGATTTGCGTGTTGTGTTTTTCATTTTTGCTAATTACTTCGATTATAAATAAAAGTTGGTAAAAAGGTTTAAGAGTGGTGAAGGAGCTGGTTCTTTCGATTTATTGCCCTACAATTCAGATGAAGCGGTCCCTTCCTTTCCTATTACAAAGTTGTTTGGTCTCCTTAAAAACTTAAGTTTTGGAGACTTAATGAAGAGAACTATAAAAGTGCGAAATTACAAGGCGTTAAGACTGTCGACGATAAGTTCTTACAGAAGCTTGAAATAATTTCAAGTCTATTACAGGTCTACTATGAAATGAAAATTTTCATGAGAATTCCAGAAAATCTTTCATGAACATGACGAAATAATAAAAACTCTTCTTACTTGCCTCAAACTAGGGTTTGGAAGCGTTGTTGATAAAGAAAGGTTGGACTTTCTCTTCGCCGGAGAACAAGATCCTCGCTACTTCTTACAAAAGTGCCGTTTTGATTCAACAACAGTGAATTACGTCCTGCCGCGGAAACACGTGCACCTGCTACATTTTACGTTTTATTTATGTGAGCAAACAAATATTTGAATAATTTTGAATCTTCTCCCTGTCCGTTGCATCGTAAACCCTATAATTTTCGTTGACTTTCGCAGATGGCGCCTCCACACGTTGTAACCTCAAGTGTATTTATGGTAATTACTTCAAAGCAAAGCCTCGAGAAGCAGCCAAGTCCCAAATAAACACTGTAACAAAATCGAAACAAACCGGAATCATTCAAATTAGTGCGAAAAGTTTGTCTTAGTTGAAATTCTCGTCGCACCACTCCAACAGAATCGAATTACCTAATGCACTTTGACACTAAAGAAAAGTGGTCAAGTCAAAATTACCACCGGGGGGTCCTAATCAACTTACCACCACCCAAACTCTTATTGGATTAATCAACCACGTTTCTAGTTTTTCAACCGAAATCAACCTCAATTGAGATCTGTTGCGGAAAGGAAAAAATAAATATTTAATGTAAGAAAGTGGCTTTGTGGTAACTGAAGCGCTCTTTGCGGCGTGCTGCCCAAGTTCCGCCCTTTGGAAGCAAAGTCTTAGAACTTCCTAATAACTTAATACCCCTGTGTGTAACGGAAATCATCCTGTATCTCCAGAGGAAACGACGATTAAGACTTGCTTCAGCGGGCAGATACCGATGATATATCGCCAATATATTGCTCGCCGAAGCAAGTCGGCAAACGTCCCCCAATGTAAATACCAATTCAAGAAGCTTAATGCAAAATCTCCGGTAACGACAATTAATTAAACGAATTTCTACTCACGTTTTCCTTAATTAAAGATTGCCGGTAATTTGATGGTCGTTAGAGCTGGAAACTGAAGATTAAGAATAACGTGTCAGAAGTATTCAATTTCAAAACAAAGTTTAGCTAAAAGCGAGATCAATCTAATTAAAAACATGATGTTCGCGCGTCAAATTTTATTAGGCAATCGAATTTAGGAAATTATCGCCGTTCCGGTGAGAGCTCTACTGGAACTCTTGGAGCAAAATAGAGAGTGTTCAATTAAAGCACCGATTTATTTATAAGTAATTTATTTAGAAATAACTAGTTTATGAACATCAACAAACGTGTTTCATTAAACTTTGATGTTGAAATAGCAAGGCGTAATTTCAACTTTTGATTCAAAAGTTTCGAACTTGGTAGCTCTACTAGTTATAATAGTTTTACAGTTTTGGGAGAAACTGGTTAAGGGCATCTTAGAGTGCTAAACAAATTCATCAATAACAATCATATACTGAAGTTTGCATTTCTAGTTTTGTACATAACCCAACAAACATTTATAGTTTTGAAAAATGTCTTTTTTGTGACAAATTTTTTTGAAGTCACAATAATTTTGTGTTTAACAATATCGTCATAAAATAAATTTTTCACAATTTTTTCCTAGCCTTTCCTGTTTGCTTTTTGGTTTATCAGCTTACGGTTTTAGCAACCGAAGCTTGCACTATAATACCAAGATATTTATTACCTTGGAATCGTAGAAGAAAAATGCGTGAAAATTGAGAAAAAAACATATTTTTTACATCAACTAAATTGTTTTCTTCTAAATCTTTTAGTATCTAAATAAAGTTACCACTTACGCGAGTAAATACAGATTGTAACGAAATCAATTTGAAGTGCTTTGTCAAAGCGTCTATACGTTTGATATATTCGACGAAAAATGGATTTGTTAACGTGCAAAATATCCCATACAAGTGCCCTTTTAAGCTTGACCGGGCCGACACTGAATTATGTCTGACCTCAAAGATATTATAGATCAAATCGACCCTTTTCCGTTTTCAAATAATTCACAACGGCAAGGGCGTTCGTGGGTTGACTCTCCGCATAACAATTGTAGAATGCTGCGTTTTCATTTTTTTATCCTTGAACAGACTCTTTCGTCCTTAATTAATTATTCGACCCAACTTGGCTGCAAAAAAACCTTAATTATCTTTCTCTGCCGGCAATGAAATAAGAATGTTCAAGATGAAAGGGTTATGAGATTTCAGTGCTCCTTAGACGGCAGCGAAATTAAATACAGAAAAAAATCTCCAAGCGTTTGATCATTTTATAGTTAGATTCAGAGGTGACTTCAAGCCAATTCATGGTCTACCTGTCAAATTAATTTTAAATTGAAATATTTTGTTGGTAACAGTTACATTTCCGTCCACTTAGTAATGGATGGCAGACAAGCAAGCAGCTCTAAACGTCATTATTTAGTCAATTTTGAAAGTGCCTCGTTGCTGTCAGTTCGCTGATGTCGGTTATTGTTTGTAAGGATTCCAAAAAGAAGCATAAATCGATAACTAGTTTCTTAGAGCATCGAAGCCAACGCGAAGGCTGAACTACTTACCCTAGATTATTATTGAACAAGATTCACATGAAACGTTGACATATTTTTATTTTATTTCAACAAAAAAATTACACCTAACCTAATTCGAATAGAAAAGTTACTGCGGTTTACATAACTAATGGTATAGAATCAAATTTTAGACAAACCTCTAAAATTAATGGAAGAAAGTCAACTGTCCATTGTCTTTTTTATTTCCGCTTGACTCTTTGTCATTCGACACTCTTTACCTGAAACTGGGACACACCGAGCAATCCTGAGTAAAAATCCTTTGTTCCTAAATTCATTTGTTAGAGTTTTTCCTTACTTCCGACAAATAGCGAGACCAGTTTGCAACTGTCGCCAAAAGCATTTAAGACAATCGTTTCATAAAACAACAAATTCTCGATAAAAATCTGTTGTGCAAGACGAGACAGGGGGTGTTAATAAAAATAAATATGTCGCCAAATAAACAGGGACCGAACGATAAAGAAACGAGTGCCTAAGCCTAATTTTTATTTATGAGACGAAAATATTTCAGTCACGATTTGAATTAGGTAGTTATGAAATTGGCAATTCCTTGATTCGCGCGTCATTATCTAAGGCGGCCGCGGGATTCCATCGGCCACGTGATTTAATCAGGTGAAGGGAAACAAGAGGGAACAGAAAACAAATTGGTGCTGAGAAAATGAGATTGGCGAACCGCACAACAGTTTCTTTAGAACGGATAGATGTAACAATAATAGGGAGATGTGGCTGTTCTCTAGCAATCACGTAGTATAGCTGAGCAAACATCTTATTCAAAGATTAATGCAAAACACGCAACCCTGCTAATAAGTAACAAGAGGGATTTATAATTTATGCTGGTTTAGCTGAGAGCGAGATAAATTAAAGACTGCTTCGAGTTACATATTAAATTCTATTTCTAACTTGAAGTCAGGAAAACCAGGAACAATTAAAAATTGCTGTTATAATTATATTGTTATTGGCGTTACTGTCATAAAAATTAGACCGAAACCCTTCCTCGATTGTGAAGATCTTTGGTCAAAATGCTTGTAACCTGGTTTCACTACTAAAATAAAGCGTTGCTGCTAAAATTAAATTCTAGGATGGAGACTAGTAGTTGATCCACATCTATGTAGCCTCCTAGCTTTCATATGCTACATTCTGAAGGCAGATCTGTATCTTCTTGTTATTTAACTACAGCCTTTGCTGAGATCCTTTTCGTTCTTGCTTATTCTACTATAATATCTACAATTTGGTTCTAGATGATAGAATGTTACGATACTGTTTTGAATTGGTGGTACATTAGACTTTTTTTTATTTATTTGCTTTCAACTTCTAGTATTTTCTAATTATGTGAAAACGATTTTTCTAGATAATTTAGCTATATTATGTTATTTGACCAGGTTGCTTAATAAAATAAAAAGTACTTGAAGTATGATAGAAAATAGAATAGCTAAAAATTAATACTATTAGCTAATGATTTAAAAAACTAAGGATTATTATTTATTTTTGTAGCCTCCATATATTTAATTATGAATATGAATATTGCTGCTGCCATTCTATTTTAAACAAATCTGTCCATTTTTGTTAACAAAACAATTTTTTACTGTAATTCTCTTTGTAACTTTATTTTCCACCACTGATTTTTCATTGATATACTAAAGTAACTTTTGTCATATCTATGTTTAATATATTTTAACTTCATTCAAAACTGGTGCATATAAGTCCCGTCCCGTTTCACATGGAGCGTACGGTCAACGCGTACCGTCAGAACGTATGATTAGTACCGAGCAGGTACTACGTCGGGCATACGTCAAGCCCGTACGCCGACGTACCGTCAGCGCTCGTACGAGTCATTGTCTCTTATGGGTAGTTTCACATGAGGACTGATGGTCAATTGCATAGCATTTAGATTATTACCAAATTTATCCGAGTAGTCGTTTTAAGTGCACCACCACCATGACTTACAAAAGAGATACAAAAATTAAAATTGTGTGCAAAAAATGGTATAGTGGCTAAATTGGTAATTTTTTTAACGTTGAAATCATTTGGTTTCTGACAAAGTAATGCAAATTATAAAAATAGATATTTTTTTAACCATTACAGTTGAATATTCTTTGTTGGTTAATTATAGTTAGTTTTGAATCCGAGTTCAATTTTTGTGTTTTATTGGTTTTCTAATAATTAAAATTTCCATATTTAGTCAAACGATTTAATCGAAATAAGAAAAACATAATTATAAAAATTTATTTCTCAAAAATTAGAATAGATATAAGGTGACAAAAGCGGCTACTAACAGTCCTTTACTATATGATGCACCCATAATCTCTTATTTTTTCTTTTTATCTTTTCTTCGTTTTGTCAGCAAACCCACAGCAAGTATTCTATTTCTTGGTGACATCACAATAAGAACATCCGATTAGTAAAAATTGTAATACCGACTTGTCGGTTGCCTACCATACGTTGTCCATGTGAAAGCAGTACGCGCCTACCATACAATCCAAGTGAAACGTAACTAATTTGTGCTGATAGGATGTAATAAAAGAAGTTGGAGCAAAAGAAAAATTTATTGTTAATAATTAAGCACAAAGAAAAAGAAGTAAAAATCAATAAAAAAGTTAAAAAATTAAAAAATCTGAATCGTCATAGTGACTAGCAATATGCTTTAATAACGTTTGATAGAGTTAAACTTGCTAAAGTTCCGAAGTAACAGCACAATTTCCTTGTGAATAATGACATTTCTAGCTCACCTATTCTTTCTCGTACCTTTTAGACACTTGAAACGTGCTTCCATTTCCTTCCCAGATATGATAATACATTACAAGACCAACTGCCCTCTTTGATTCACGCGCCATTAAGTCGGATGCTCGTCAACCTCTAGTCTTCCATATTTATCTTTGCAGTGCGAGAAAAGCCGGAGAAGAAAAATAAAATTCGGGTCACAAATCAATTTTCGGTCGCAAGTTTGTTGGTTGCGGCTCTTTACTACCCACATTAATTCCGTCGCGCCCTTTTATGTCTAACATGTGCGTGGCCGCCACAGGGTGAAAGTTGCAAACTTCTAACCTCGATTCTCCTGGTTGTAACTTTTTACTGTACTTTAAGTCGTAACAACCGTACTACTGACGAAGTTAATCAACCATAAAAGAATCGTCCGGAACCAGAATCTCTTGACGCTTCCACAAGAGCACTTTAGTTGAGGAATCCAGCAATGTTCATAACCGCTACCCTTACAAAATATTTCATTTGTGGTCGCGGACTGGAACATTATAGCTCATTGAAACTTATTAGAATAGAGAAAGTTAAACAGAGGTGCGAATAAATTAAAAGTTGGGAAGTTGGTGACTGTGGCAAAGTGTATTGAATAAAATTGCTAACTTTTCCAGAAAATTTGTAACTCTGTCTGAATGGACTAATACATAATATTATAAGTTTAAAGACTTGTCCGCATTGATAAAGCCAGTGCCATATCTGCATACAGGGTTTCTCGTAAATGGTGAACTAACATGACAGTAACTCATGAATAATATTGACATCGAATATGTCTACTAACCATTTAACTGAAAAAACATTTAAGCGTTTGAAAATGATTTTAGAAATAGGTTTTCATTAAGATTAGTTACGTTTGGGTAATCTTGATTTCTAGCTCGAATAACATTATGTAAGATTTGAATGCAATATCCCATATAGTTTCAAGTAATAAAATATTAGCTTAAAAGTTATCAAAACCTTTTCAACAACGGAGAACTTATCACAAAAAATCTATTTTCAACACTCAAATTGAAAGGTAAAAGTCTTTGAAGAGTTATCTTAAAGAATTAACAACCCTAATAATTTTTTTTTTATTTTTATGTGTAAGTTTCTCAGTTGTAGCACCAACAAATATGGGACATTAATTATTAGTGGACTGTATGTAATTTTTTTGAAATTTTTGTGGTTTTGGATCTGTTTCACATTTAAAAATTTTTAATTTAAAAATCAAAACTGGTAAAGTTGTTTACAAGTAAGAGTCTAAGAAGCAAGTGACCTAAAGTTAAGAGGGTAACTTAAATATATTTCCTTATTAATGTAATTTTACTATAATTACATTACATTGCCCTTAAACCCCTCGGTCGGACGGTTCATATTTGTGGCTTTCATAGACAATGCCGAGAAGTATGCAAACATGCTGACAATAATAATTGTAATTTTCTCCATTTACTGTCGGAAAAAATTATATCCTCTGATGACCCTGACTGCTTCAATATATTTGGTGGGTAATGTTTCAGGTTTGAGTGGATGTAGTGAAGATGACGTGACAATTCCTCATAAACTATTGTATTACCTTAAAACAAACATTTCAGCCATCTTATCTTCAGAATATTTAAGAGTCTTACCATTGAGAAAAAATTAAGTTTTTTATTGGGGTTAACGATCTTGGAGGTGCTTTGCTTCCAAAGTTTTAAAATTAATGTCTAGTGTCTTAAATAATTTTAACACAATGATATAAGAGATATCAAAATCCAATTAGCAATAAAAAAGTTTTAACTAAAAATCTATGTTCAACTTCAGCAAATATAATTGTAAAATTAACCGGGAGCATTTTTTATGGAGAATTGTTACGATAGTTGAAAAACATAAATTATTGATAAATATGAAGAACAATAATTGTCCGAGATTAGAATTTTGCTGAGCTTCTGATACAACCACAAACTCATAAAGTATGGTACAGAACACAGAAACCTGTGTTCAATTAATATCGTAATAATTATATAATTATCAAAGTTTTAAAAAATCTGCTAGAAATTAATTTAGAAAGACATTCTAGGAAACTAAGTAGTGGATGGTCTATTCATAACTCTCCGTTCTAGAACAATTTTAATATTTTTTTAAATCTAAGGAAAATTGAAAATAGCTGGAACAAAAATTGAGGTAGAATTTGTGTGCAAACTTTCGACATAAAGCTGGGAGCATTGTCAATAAAGTCTGTTTTTTTCGGAGCCCCATAGTGTAAAAATTTAACAATCAGTAAGAACAATAATGATATAAGATTGAAATGTCCTCTTCCGCCTAATGTTCGGTCCTAAATGTCTTTAGTGTTCTAAGTGTCTACCCGTAGCTGCAATAGCTACCACAAATCCAGCGCGATCAGTTTCTAAAACCTGTAAGTTATGGTGTCACGTACGAAGATCTTTCATTATCCAATTTTAACCTGTAAAGGGTGATTTTTAACTTTCTGAAACGACGTCAGCTCTTGTCTTTTCCGGAATAGTTATTACGCCATTTCTGCTTAAAATGTTGAGTCCTGGGAGTATTCGCATTAACGCAAAGAGATCTCTTTTCCGGAGATTGTGCACGAGTTCCAAGTTGAAATCTGGAAGACCGTCGAGTTTGATGACGCGCCGTGCTTGACAACTTTCGGTTAATTAACCGAACCCATGTACTTTCTGAAGAATGCGGCTCGTTTCGTAGAACAAATCGCGCGGTAAATTGCTCGTTGTGTTCTACCCCTAATCGTTACATGTAACGGATACCTCATTATTTCCCTAACGGTGATAAATGTCGAACGGTTCAAGTTACGCGATGCCTTTAATTGGGACATGTGCTTTTGGATGTCTCTCGATGTAAGCATCAGAAGTGGATTGGGAATAATTTGACTGTTATTCCCGCGACGTCGCTCTAAACGTCGGCTTATTAATAAAGCCCTGTCAACAACAGCTCCCATCAACATCCGCTCACTCTCCTACGGCTTTCAACTTGTTTGAAGTGATCTCGATGCACAGAATCAATTGGAATTTAAATTAACACTGACGATACAAGTGCCAATGACAATTACTTGTGACGCAGTTGATAGGAAGCAGGAAGGGAATTCGGGGATTTTACTGTGACAAGGGATTATGAGCGAATCGAATTTGGAAGCTCGCAAATGAACTAAACAGAGAAATTTAACGTGTCGAACAACACTCGAACCAAGTTCCGTTCTATTCCAGAAATTGTGCTCAATAGTCTATTATCCATGAGATCGCTCGACGTTGACTGACCAAACAGGATCAAAAAAGGACTGCCGACGATTAGCTTTGATAAAGTGAGCATTCTAACATTAGATTTGTGCAAGTTTCTTATGTGTATTAAGTTATATAGTCTTGTGACAGATTACTAGATGTACTGAAACAAACGTTACTCTTGTAATTAACACTGCATGAGTAAACCCGTTAATTGATATCTTATGATGCTATATTTTGTGATGCAGAGGCAGATCCTGAACCTACGACCTACGATTTCTCCGCACAATCCTAGCAATACCACATACCTACATAATAATAGTTTTAACAAAGGAGTATTATACTCTTTCTTTTCTTGTCAAAAATCAAAAGTAAACATGTAATGGTACAGCTTGGAATAAGAATTCAATTTTTTATCGATTGACTTACCTACTAAAAAATAATTTAATTGATTAATTTTAAATTTGGCACATTGTGTGTATTGGCTTACACAGGCGATCACCTAAATCTATTAAATAGCTACGCCAGACTCCGAGCAAACGTAAACAAGTTCAGACATCAATTTCTAACGTCATCTCACTTATGCTCATTTATTAGTATTTTCGCTCTTTTTTGGCGCGCTAAGTACGTCACAGCGAAGTACAGATAGACCAGAGGGGAGCCAGATTCAGCCGCGTTTTGAAAGTGCTATGAAAGCACTATGACAAATATTTGAGCAAATAAAAAAATACTTGTCCACTAATTTTTTATGTATATCGCATAAAAAAACTAATGAATTTTTTATAAAAGTACAATACTCCATTATAGTTTAACTATTTATTGCAGCAGTGGTTTTATATTTGGCGCTCCTTTTTTTATCTTCAATATTTCTGCTTCCCCATGCATAATATAAAATAGGTGAAAATAACCTAAAATGCATGAATTTAAACGCAATTTGGCTATATTGGCTATCGATGTGGTGCAGTCCCTCCTCATTTTTATTATTATTATGGTTTCAGGTAATAAGAGTTATCTAGATCAAGGGTATTTCTAAGTTGATTCGATTTCTACTTCTGGAAGATCTAAATTCTGATAATAATAACATTGACAACGAAGTTGTAAATAAACTGGTTTCACAAAAAAATTAAATCTTGTTCTTTTGTTCTTATTTGGACAAGATTTGGGCTTAATTAGGTAATTTTTGAGCAAATTGCGTAAATTAATTGCTATATTTAATTTGTCGTTAAACGGCAGTGTAATAAAATGCCGTCAATAGGTATAATGTCATTCAAACACAGTGCTTGACAGTTTTTCTTGAATTTTGTTCTCTTTGAGACCACAATCATCAGCTTGGTATTCCAATTGTCGGCATTTATTAACTTATTATTGGCACTTGTTGATATTTTCCATAAAATATTTGAGTTTTTTTATAATTTTTTTTGAAAATAATTCACATGTATTAAGGTTACGCTTTAGTCTTTTTGCGTTCTCTATCAGCAAAAATTTGTTAAAATCCAGCCTGAATTAGATAAGGGAGAATAGCTGGTAACAAGTATTTAGAAAGCTATGTAGGCGGCAGCTACTGCAATAGTGTTATAATAGTTTTGAAATGTCTTAATTAATTATATATCACCTACATAGAGGATTAGTTAAAAGTATGGAACTAAGTTTCTTCTGCTTGAAGTAACTATTAAATTTAAGGAAAACATGATAAATATTTGTCAAATAACTACTTTGAAGCCATATTAGAAGATATTTTTTACAAAATGACGCTGACTATAATAGACCGTTATTGATAACTTGATTATTTAAAATCGAAATATTAAATCAGTGACAATTCAATTTGTCCATTGATGTGAAACTCATGGTGAATGCCTGAGAAAATTATAGAGGGATGCCTAAAATTAAGATAATTGTCTTAGGATAAGTTGTTTGAATTAGTTTGCCTTATGCATTTATATTATTAACTTGTTGTTGCATAATATAGAGAAGTAGTGCTTTGGCACACACATTTTCTAGCTGGTCATTGGCAGCAGTAGCGTTCACGGTACAGGAAACGTAAAAATGCAACCGGGTAATCTGCAACCGCATGTTCCTACTAATGGTATTCTCCAAGCAAACGGCATCCCAATTGAAAACCAACAAACACGTCATTGGAATGACTTCATACCTACTGACGGCATTTTAGGTAGGTACAGTGTAAATTAATTATTAGAATTTTCATTTAAAAGTAAGCCCAGAAGGATTACTTTTTTGCATTTTTACTTTACAACCATATTAAATTTTTGTTGCAATGTTGAGTTGGTTTTCAGGTTTGACAACAAGAAGATGGCAGATATGATTTTGTCGATTCGTCGTTAGAAACCCGGTCTTTTCCAGGAGCAACGAGTATGAACTCCCGGAATACATGGAATTTGTTGAACCTTAAGCTTCAACTTATGAATTACGAAGACAACTTTCTGGGTTATTTTTATTCTTTTATCTGCCAACCTTAATATTTACAAGTAATTCTAGTAGGTGATTTGTAGTAAATGTACTTTAAGCAAATTAATAAATTTCTATTTACATAATGTTATAAAACGTAAACGGACTTTGGAAGAATTGACCAAGCTGAGAATCCGAGACCAAGAGGCGCCCGTGTCCTAGTTATGTTCTGTCGAGCTTCTTAGCTACACTATTTTGTTATTCAACAATACTTTATTGAATTTTATCTAACAAAAATAACAAAATTCAACCAATCTGTATTGTACCATATGTTTAACATTAATTCCCGCTGTCTAATAGATTTTTATGCGGCAAATATTGCGCAGCTAAGAAATTCAAAAGGCAAGTGTTCCTGGGGATGAACATCGAAACTAGTGCTCTTGCTACCGAAAGCCATTAAATAAATTGCAAAGCAACTTCACAATGCCCCACTTTCTTTTGAGCAAACAGCCTAACATATACGGCGCAACTTTGACAAAAGCAAAAATAAAACTGTTCGTCTGTCACGCGTCTTCGCTTGAATTCAGGAAATTGGTCGAATTACTCAGTCATTTTTCGTGTTGTTCCCTTCCAAAATTTCAATCTGCTCGATTTCTTCCCGTCTCGGCCAATTATTACATGGCATTCACTCGAGTTTCGACTGCGTTTTATTTCTATATTTACAATGGAACGAAGTCGTTTTTTCAAAAGAAGCGGCAATTGCGCGACGCTTTAATCAAGGACGCGTCGCCACTTGAAGAGTAAATTTCGTTGAGATTTTGTGTTGAAATTGGAACGTGATTCTGGATTTCGCTTCGATTGCTACTTACGTGGGAAGAAAATGGGCAGCAAATTGTAAAGTTTAGCGGAACTTGTTGATGATTTAATCAACGAGTAACTAGCTGGTTGCTCCTGCTTGCTTTCAATTAGTAGCTAAGGGTATCGCGGTCGTTCAATCGAGGTAGCCATATGGGATCATGATGAAACCGGTAATGGATGGCGGCATTTTCGGTACTTATGGAAAGCCAGCTTTTACATCATTTATTGACTTATGAGCATTCTTACTCATGTAAATTTAGCGAAGATACCAGTTGAATATTACATGTCAAAGGAGTGGCGTTTTGCCCTCATCAAAATTATTTTGTAACAAATTTGAAAAAAAGTTTTTTACTTAATCGGAAACTTTTTAAGTTACTTCCGTACATTTTATTTATTTCTAAATCGATTTTGATGTAATTATTTTTAGACAATCATATAGTAAAGTCAAATACGATATGCGAGGTTTAAAGACAAACTTTTTAATATATAACACACCTTTATAGCTTGAAAAAGAACAGAAAAAGGTTGAAAGCGAATGAAATTAATATATTTTTTTTTAACTGTAGCAAAGGTAGAAGAATATTAAAATTTTCTTTAAGTCCCCTAAAAGGAACTATTGTTTGTGCCTAATGCCAAGACAAAATACGTTATAAATTACAATTAAAGTAAAATCGATGACTTGCTTTGAATTAGTTGTCAAAATTTTTGTTTCTTTTATACATTAGATTAACCAAACATAAAAATAAAACTTCTCCATGAAATCTTTTAATTAATAGCTTCATTTTGTAATTTGGTTTCAAATATCATTTTGAATCCTGCTCAAACAACTCTAAAGCTTTTTTATCAATCTAATTTTTTCCAAAATGTAGCTATCTGCATTTTTATTCAATAAAGCTCAATAAATAAGCAACTCTTTCTAAAATTCTTTTGTTTATAGATGTCATATATATCTTACTGCCCTTTAATCGATCTGATTCCTTGGTATGTTCTTCTTTCAGAAACTACATCCAACCGTCATATAATTTACTATTATATTAAGCTCTAGCTTACGCTTTTTGCTATATATCGAAGCAGTTGTTTACCATAAATCACCGCTCAGTTTTCAGTTTTATTTTTTGCTTCTATTTTAATTCTAAGTTTCGATTTTAATCTTTACCAACAGTTTAATTTTTGGTTTCAGTTTCCAAGATTTACACTTTGAATTTTAGTAATAGTTTTAGATCTCAACTTCTGCGTTTAATTTAAATTTTAGTTTCAGTTTTGATTTAAGATTTTAATTTTAGTTTATGCCAGTTTCAATTCGAGTCTTAATTTAGAGTTCTAAATTTCAAGTGTTACTTTTACTTTCGATTTTAGTTTTACAGTTTTGTACTAATTTTCAGTTCCAATGATTAGTCTAAACTATAGAAGAATAATGCAAGTTTACTATTTTGTCCTTTCTTTGACCAAAAATTTTTCCTCTCACTTTAGCTCTAACAAGTTGTCATATCGTAAGCAAACTACTCAATTACTTTGATTAATGTTGCTCTACAGTTGTTGCAATTATTGACCAATTAAAGTTTCAAGTAATTTTTTTGACCGAAAGTTTTTTTAAACTTAATCGTTAAACCTAGCAATAATATCAAAAAGAGCCTCAAAAATTATTTAATCTTTTGGTGGCACAAAATTAAAATCTTAATTGAAAACAAATTAGGACCTAAAATCTTAACTGACTGACTTTAAATGAAACCGAAATTTTTAGCTTTCAGTGGCTAATAAAAATTGTCACAACGCTCAATCTCACTTCGAAGCGGAAATTCACGCTGTACTGAATACAGCAGATAATTACATTTCCTTTACTTGACTTGTCTAAACTTACGGAATTTCTCTTATTATCTGATTTCAGAAAGTAGTTTCAGAGATCCAAACATATCACATGTTCTTAATCTACACATTTAAGTTTGTTAGCTGCTAAAGGGAAACTCCATTTCAACGCAGAATGTTCCAAATTCGAGTGAATAACCACTACCGTTATATAAATAGATGCAAATATTTGCATATTAGGTAAATTTACGCTAAGGGAGAGAAAAGAATGTAACATGTTAACATGTTTATATGTAAATACCAAAATGTAAACTTGGTTAATGCTAATTTACTCTAAATAAACTTGAGGTATTGCAACAGTTCAATAAAATTAAGTAGTAATTCAAAATTGCAGAAACGTAGATATAGATACCAGTTTCTATATAATTCTTCATGTTCATCTTTACCTCAAGTTACATGACATATAAAATATCGTATCTGATATACAATTATTTACGTAAAATGTCCACCCTGTGTAAGCCCGGGAGAGGAATACAAATCGAGTTGCTACCCTTAACGATTTTCTCAAACCGATACCGTTTCGCATTAAGGCCAACTTTACCTCAACCGTTCGGCTTGAATAGTACCTTTGATCGAGAAACTATTAAATATTGACCAATGGCAATAGCTTCTAGCAAACCAGTTACCGCTTCTACATCCAACAGCACGTATGACTTGACCCACAACTTCATCCAGCATTTCTATTGAAAATTAATTGGCATTTCAAATTCGTTCCTCAACTTTCAGTCTTTCAGCAGAGCATTGAGTCTAAACCCTAATAAGATTACAAAGTTCATTTTTAATACTGAAAGAGTTTTTACGAGTTGACTTTTGTTTGGCTTTTCAGTCCGCTTTTTAATCTCCGTCGCAATATTCTACAATGACCCACTGCCTAAGATCCAACGAACGACTTATGTAACAAAGGGTTATTAAATTTTGATATCGCTATTATTGCAGTTAGGTTCACAAAACATTGTTTGTGGATGGAACAGAATCACTTTCGAAATACACAAATAACAGAACTGGTTCATTATTATGTCGTCGAGATATCCGTTTTCCCAAATCGTCGGAATTGCGAGCTTAATGAGTTGTTAGATGCGATCTGACGAGAAACAATTTGTTTTAGAACCTCTTTAACAAAGAACATAAACACCTACCTAAAGCTCAGCTTACATCTGTTTTCAAACAATATCGCTCTCTGCAATTGAAGCGCTGCACTTCACAATCGCTTGCGGTAGTTGAACGGCCATTCACGCTGCATCGAATTACTAATAATTTCTGACTAACGTAGTGATCTTATCTAGAGCAGGAAGGGTTAAAGACTCAAAAATTGAAATTTGATAGTACAGATAGATGAAAAATTTACGAGAAGAACGTCGTCGATGTAATGGTCTTAATACGCCATGCTACTGCCGCATCTGCAAATCGTGCCTGGGAATAAATTTTATGGCCGCTACGTAACGATTTCTTTAAAGCTAACATTCCTGGGAGGACGCTCGTTTCTGGTCTAAATTATCACAAATGTTGTGAATATTTTCGAAACCGAGACTTTTCATTACAACGATTTTTAAAATGATTACAAAATTGCCAAATAGGAATTGTTATTTCAATTTTTCTCTGGCCCAATATATTTAATAATATCTTGACATATTTGTTTGTTTCATTATAAATCCACTACATACCTGCATAAATTTCGCAGTCTCTGTCCTGCAGCTAATCGTGAATAATGCAAACTTCGTTCCGACGCCTGTACCTAATGGATATGTGCGTCGTCTCCCACTTTTTCTTTTCGTCCTTCTTTCCGGTGAACGGCTTAAGACTAGTTTGTATTCCTCGGAATAACCGCCGTTTGCAAAATTAAACGACATAAAATATTACATTTCAAAGTTAAATGAAGTTGAAGTACGAATTTAATTCGGGGCTTATGTTGGGGTACATCTCTTCCTGGTTTTGGTAGCTTAGCGGCACCAGGAACGTCTTGTTTATTATGTTTTAGAGAGCGGGTTCGAACTCGGCTTCCACCCCTTATTTAAATATATACTCATATATCGCAAAATGTGAAACGGGGAAGCGGCAGGTCTGACATTGCCACTTCACTTTAGCTGTCGCTCTTAAGTGCAATCTGTTAACTCAATTCTAATAAGCAGGAAGATTAATGTTAACGTTGTTAATTTAAATGTTAATTAAGATTAAAACTAAGCTGCATTTTTAGCTATAGTAAAAGAATATATTTTTTACAACTTTACAGTGGCTGTTGCATGACCGGCTAAGAATGGTTAACTGTTCTCTCAAAAAAAATCTGACACGCAGTTTTAGTAAAGTAAAAATAATTGTTAACAAGTAATTATATGTCTAATTGCGCTTAAAGATCGATTTCAGTATTATTGTTAAAATAAAACATGATATCCAAAAAGAACATACTTAAGAGGTTGTTGATAATAAAAATACTTCCATACTTATTGATTGGCTGCCTGCTTAGCAGATCCTTCAAGACAAAAAACTATGTTTCCAAAATTCAGATTTCGTTAATGTTTCCGAAGTTATTTTGTAACATGCTACCTCTAAACTATATTTTTTCTAAAGTATAGATCTAGGCTAACTTAAAGGATGAAGCTCATCTTTTCTCGTCTCTTTTCTTTAAAGCTATTCGGAACAAAAGTGTTCATGTTTCTCAGGAAAACTTCCTAAATTATTGCAAAAACCAGAAATATACGTCTGATAATAAGGCACATTTTAAGCATCATGAAAACGTCCATGGTATTCTGGAAAACATATTAAGAATAGCTCTCAGTGCACCTCATTGTGCATTATGCAGAATGCATAGAAAAACAGAGAATATATCAAAATGATCGCAAAGATAATATTATATTTGTTAACACAAAATTTAGCTTAAAAATGTCATGGCTAATCTAAGTTAAGTCAGAACAAGAATAATTTTCTTAATGTTTGAATTTGTTGTCATTTGCAAAAAAAAATTCATAATAGTTGTTCTTTTTAAATAATAGATGAGGCAAAAATTCTTGCAAAATTGAGCAGTTACAATCAATAATTACGCATTACATATAGGGTGCATTATGTGAATGTAGTTTTGATAGACCAATCTGCCAAAAATTCTAGATATTGGTGGTATAGATAATACCTACAGTATCTAGTGCAAAATTAAGAAGGCTCAGATCCTAACAAACAAAAATTATCTACAGTCAATCTATGTGAATTGTTTCTATCATATATTAATAATGATTAAGCAATGGTGAATGAATTTAATTTTTTAAAACAATATTTTTTTAAGATTATGGAGGATTTGTATTTTTTTATTTCTGACACTTCCGTTTATAACAAATTGAGTAGTCGTCAAAAAACATTTTTCGAAAATCGCATTTAGTGAAATGAAATTTTGAAAACAAATAGTTTTCGGATTTCTGAAGCCGGAAGATTGTTTGAGGAAATTACTTTCTTTCTGTTTTAAGATGGTTGTTTTTTAGCTTAGATTCTTCGATGGTTATATTAAAATTATTTTGATTATTGGTATTAAAAACTAAAAGCATAAAAATATTCTTAATCCTATTGTTAGTCGATCACACTGGCTAAAAGACCAATACGTACTCTACAACCTCCCATGCAGTAATCAAACAAATCTTCAAAAAAGTAGCATTAAATTTAATGTAACTGAATTATTTTGCTTCTCATTTTGAGAAGCGAAATAATTCAGTCGCATAATGAATTTTTGTCAGCCGGGCTATGTATCCCTTGATAACAATCTGGAATTGACATCCTTTATACTCATAAAACATGAAAATACAAATTATCGCATTTTTCTTTGTTATGGCCAATGCAAATGTGTTTTATGTAGTTAACGAAGACAAATTTGTCACTACCACAATGATCAGAGATACTCTTCCCGCAAATAAACCATAGGTCTTCCTTAAAAAAAAGTATTTATTATCCCTAATCGTTAACGTTTTTTCTTTAAATGTCCTAATTGTTTATCGAGGATCGGCGAACTCTCTACACGTGTCTGTGGTATGCACCTGTATTAGTTTGCACAGGCAAGTGCAATTGTAATTTAAGGTTGTTTCCAAACGACTATAGATATTTAGGAGAGAAGCTTCTCTAGGCAGTGTACCACTTGTTGGTTTGCCATTACTTTCCGAGGGAAAGCCACTTAAGAAAGATCTTCTAGATTTAACCTTATTAAACTTGAGACCACTCACGAAAGTATGTAACTATTAATCCACAGTCGCTCATATAGTTCAAGAAACCTCATACACCTAAATAGAAGAATTGACTTGCTTCAACTTATTTTATAATATTACGTTTACTAGATGTATGTTATTAATAAGAATAAGAGAATTGTTAAAATAAAGAATGGTATGAGTATTTTCTATGACTTATAATTTTTCTTCCAACTTTTTAGAAATTTTCTACCTACACAAACGCTCAGTCACTGTTAATTTAACAAGTGAGTCACTAACTGCGGACGATCTTGTTTCAAATTATTATTTAAGGACATTTGATAGCGAATCTGATGTTTAGTATGCTAGCAATTCTCTTCGTTGGTGGTCGTGTCGCAGGCTAAAGATTTTTTTAGTATTCTTCGTAATTTATCTAGCCCCTGTCCGCGTTAAGTTATTCTGGGGTGGAGAAAATTGCGATCTGACCCTGGTTCGCATGAATTTATGCGATAAATCAGATTCCTTGGATTAAATTCAACATTCGCGATACATACACACATACATCTCGCTGGAAAGCTCAGCGCACTCCTTGCCAATCGCAAAAAGCTACACGGTTTCGTAATAACGTTTAAGGAACTGGATTTATGGTTCTCAAGTTTTGTATTGTGTGCGGAATTCTGCTTGAATAATCCGGGAGTAGCGATCGATCACCGAAATGTTTCGCTCCTAGAAATCCAGCAGAGCTCAACACTGAATTCGGCTGTCTATTTAGACCTAATTATCAACAATCACGGCTTAAATTAACCCGTTCTACATGTTAGCAGTTAGCTCTTTGTCTTGTTGTAAACAGACAAGCACAGTTTATTGTGTACTGCAGATTCGCGAAACATTTAAAACTAAACTCTTTAAAAATGAATTCAGTCCAACAGGAAATCTGAGATGTGAGAAAGAACTTAAAGTTTGCTAGTTCAAGAAACTTAATTACGTTTTTCTTAAAGTAATTAAAGAGAAATTGCCGTTGTGTGTATAAAACTTTTACGGCCCGGTCTGGAAAATAAAGATAGTAGAATTAAGCAAGATCCAGCCAACTAACTAGTACTTTGAGACGCCGAGTTTCAATGCAAATTTCAATAATAGTTTTTAAGTTATATAAAAATTATCCGGCACGTAATATGTAAAACGTCTTTACTATAAAACAGACATTGTTATACATTTGACTGCTTACAAAATGATTCAGTTCAAGTATGTAATTGACGTTTAGTTGGTAGAAATTTCCCACTGTTCAAACTTTGTAGACAGTTTATGTACCGGGTGTTTCAATAGATGTGGCTAACTTTTTAGAATTTCGTTTTCTAGACAAAAATCAACCAATTTATCAAAAATCACCTAAGCATTTCTGAGGATGTATTCACTCCTAAAGTTAATTTTTCAAATTAGTGTTTTTATAACTTCTAAATGGCTTAGTGGAATCCTAATTGAAGTCAGTTATTTTGACCATAAAACTTTTCAGGGTTGCATCTTTGAGATGATCAAAGCAAACTATCCTTACTTATTTTTACATTTAAGCTTTTAGGGGGTTTATTTATTACTAGATTTTGATATAATGAATAGTTGCCGAGAAAATCGGATTTGAATTTCTTTGTGTTTGGTTTTGTTTACGCATTAACTGTAATTGCTGTGTTCTGGGATGATTTGCTCGTAGACTGTATTCATTCCTAATCAAATTTTAACTAACTGAGACGATCGCATGAACGGTGTTACGGTTCTATTTTACCAAAAATCAAATTCTTATGTATGAACGTTATTGGATGGTAGTAGCTGGCGGGAGAATCGGTACCCATTGATGGTGAAAGGCACATGACACCTTTGAGTTTTTCTTTTCCGTGTTTGCCTTGGAGGCGAGCTGCTGCTTATAAATTTAACCGTTTTCGGTTGCCATTAAATTGGGATTTTCTTCAAGCAACGGTTAAATCGAAAGTGTTTTTTTGCCGCGAAGGCCTTTGAAAAAACTTTCTGATACCGATTTTCGGGATTTACAGCTTCCAAGGTAAGAGCATGGAGATGTGTTTAGTGCCGATTGAAATTCTATCTTTTTTAGTACTCAAACGAAATGTTTTCGGTGCGCCCACTTGCCGTCGACTATTTTTGTTGTATTTAAAACCTTCACCAGAGGTAAGGGTAGTTTGGTATACGTTTATAGATGTTAATAGATATTTTTCATGTTTTTTTTTCTCTATGGTTTTTAGTATTATTGCTCTTTTTCTGGTATCCTTTATCTGGTCGCTTGCTATTGTTTTTATTTGGCCCTTTTATCACGGCGTAAGTTGGATATCGTAGCATCGTCTTGGTTGTTCTGGACGATCTTCTCGACTTCTCGTTGTCGCCAGGTTCCATACAGCCATCATCACCACCACCCTTAATTTCTAGGGGAGCTTTAGCGCAAGAAACCGTTAGCTGTTCGACCAGATAAGCCTTATTTAGTGTATTGTTGAACGCCGTGGCCTTCAGCCCGGATTTGAGTTTTCCGGACTATACCGGCTCCGGTTGATCTTCAAGCAACCGTTTTATAGTGCATGTTCATTGATTTTTTTTTTATTTTGAGAATTTACTATACGCATTGTTGCTCTTTAAGCAATTATTGTGTATTATTGCTATCGGTCAATATTGTACAGCATTCGCATTTTACTGGATCCAGTCAAAACCCACAAGCTCGCGTCGCTGGTCTTGTTAGAGACATTAGTACTTCAGTACTTTCCTACAATATTGCACTACGGTTTAGTATTTCTTGTGTTGTCTATTTTCAAACGTCTTGTGTTCTATAAATTACAACGGGTGCGGAAAATTCCCGATATTTCTTTTGCGCATAAAATAGTTGTCGACTTCCCTCTTTGGCTTGTTAAGAAGGAAAGTACATATTGGGGTAGTTCAATAGAGAACCTTGCTTGGCGTCCATGAAATCACCACCCTTTGACCCACGCCCAACTTTCACTTAGCTAGGCCGGCCGCCCTCTAAAACCAACCATCTTCGTCTTACTTGCGGCAACTTTATCCCTCTCCTCATTCACCCCCTCGTCATTCACACAGTACAGAGCGTTCTTCCACAGAAAGTCCAGCTTAGGCCCAAACATTCCGGCCCCTTGAAGTAACTACTTCAACGTACAAAAAAAGAAATTATAGAACCAAGCAGATTTTAACAAAGTCGAAAACATTTGGAACTGTGATGTCCATTGCTGAGATCAAATAAAATAGAATCATATGGGGTAATCTTGATTATAGTCAGTCTTGTGAGGGAAATCACTAGCACTTGAAAGGCCATGCACTCGGATACATTCACACATCTTCAGAGCATCGGTCAAGCCCAAGGCTTTTTTACAGGCCTTTTAAAAACTCCTGCAGTTGTGCGACCACTAACTACGCGCACAATACTATCTGAGCAAGAATGAGTTTTGATGACTCGCCCCTTGGACCACTGAAGAGGTCTTGTATTGTCCTTCATTTGAACTGATGTCGGGCTGTCCGGAAGTCCATTTGTTCCGTTGCTGAAGTTGCTACTTGACCTTCTAAATTTCATGAAATAGAGATAAACGATTAGCTGCGATACTGGGGTAAATGAATGTCGGAGGTTTCAACAGGTAGTCCCCTATAAAAAGATGCACTGGACACAAATAATAGAGATCATTAGGGATTACTAAAGCTGGAATCATTGGTCGAGAGTTTAAAATGGACTCAATCTGAGTTATTAAGGCGTAAGACTCCTTAAAAGTTGAAAAAAAATGTTTGACACATTATAGAAATGCCTTTTAAAGGATCGGATTGCGGCTTCCCATATGCCTCCAGATTGTGGGGCATGGGGGTGAATGAACTGTCACTAGATCTTCATCTTGGTGAGGTCTTCGGAAATGTTATCAGAGAATTTCTAGCTAACATGTACATTTTGTTAAGCTCGCGTGCGACCCCTACAAAATTTGTCCCGTTGTCTGAAAACAGTTTAGAGCAAAATTCTCTTCTTGCAGTGCACGGCTGCTGAGAAGCTTTCAGCAGTTAGTAATGTCACTAATTCCAGATGCACTGCTTTATTGTTCAGACAAATAAAGACAGCAAGGTATGCCTTTGTAGTTGATACTCTGCCACGTCGTCTAGCTTCTCGTAGTTGCAAGGGTCCCGCATAGTCGACACTGGTAGATGCAAACGGTCGACTTGACTTAACTGTTTCTTTTGGAAGTTCTTCCATCAAGTACTTTGAAATTGTTGGTTTATATCTAACGCATCTTACGCACCACACTTATCAAGTTTATCATGACGCTCACGCATGATAAGTTCTGAAATTGACGATGAAGACAGTAGCACTATAGGATATTTTTGATCTGTAGGAATTTGAGCATTTCTTAACCGGCAGCCAACTCTAATCAAGTCAAGCTGAGAGTCGTAAAATAGGTGTAGTGACTTCAGTTTACTAGACGCGTTCATGTACCTCTCAGGTTTCAACGCCCTAAGTTCTTCAGCATAGTACCAGTTGTACAACTGTACCAGTTAAACAATTCTAATTTTAGCCAAACCCAACTTGCTTACTGTTAATTTAGTTGAGGCAAGTTTTGACTTCCTTGAGGCGTTAAAAAATCTCAAACAATACGCTATGATTCTTTCCAATTTAAACCATGATGATAACCATGTGAATATTCCGCATCCTGACTCAGGTTTAACAACAGTAAGAATTGTCGATGCCTTGGTTTCTGGGTTGCTGCTCCAGATGTACTCTAAAGCTTGTGATGGCCAAAAAGATTCCTCAAAGTGCAAGAAATCTGGTCTATGCCAACAAATCTTTGCTTGCTCTAGCTGTTCTGGATCTGTTACTCTTGATACCAAGTCCGCTGGGTTCACTTGTGATGGTACATGATGCCAATCTAAATTGAAAGTGATCTCTTGCAATTCTCCTATTCTGTTAGCTACAAATGTCTTTACTTGACCGGGCTCCTTTTTGATTCAATGAAGTACAATCATTAAATTGCACCAGAATACGACCTAGACGAAATGACTGTCAGTGATTCTTGAACAGTGCGAAACAAGCGCGCTGATAGTACGGCGGCACAGAGCGTAAGTCTTGGTAAGGTCTACGTCTTTAATCTTGAACTTTGCGCACGGTAGTTTTACATCAATTTTCTTTTTTTCAATAGAACGAATGTAGATTGGCAAACCAAATCCTCTTTCTAATGCATCTGAAAACGCATGGATCTCGAAACTCTGAGTTTGTGGAGTCATAACGTGTCTTGAAGTTGTTCGAAACTTAGAGATGACAACTGTTTTCGAAAGGTGTTTCAATCTTTGCAAATTTTATGTGGTAACGAAAAATTTCAGGCAAATTGAATTTTCCATAATTACTGAATTACCATCTTGGCCTTCAGAACGATCGGTGCTAGCAATCCAAGAGGATCATATAACTGGAATATCTGAGAAAGTACTTGTCGTTTCGTAATACTCATCTCATTGCTTTGTTTTACTGAATAACGGATGTTGTCTGGTTCTGCTTGCCATCAGAAGTCCAATGTTTGGGTAGCTTAATTTGGATTGCCAGTCAAACTGGTTTCTTCTTTCTTGCCAGCAATTAACGGCTTCAAATTGGATTTACATTTTTTCAGGTAAAATTGGAATCTATTCTGGTCAGTCAGATGTTGTTTTTTCTGGACTTCCTCCATTGTCCAAAACCATTCAACTTGCTTCTGTAGTAAATCTATGGTGGTAAAATGACAAATAGATGGCTGTAAGCTTGATGTCTCGTAGAATCTACCAGAAGCGATCCAACCAAAAACAGTGTCCTGTAATCTTGGAAGGTTTTGTACAAGCGAAATTTGACCTTCTCTGAGGATTTGTGTTGAAAATATCAAGTTCTGCTAGCCGAACATCTGGTAACTTCAACTTTGATAAGATGATTTTCGGTGTTGGCAACTTTGTTGTAATTTCCGAAATGACTAAACAATAAGGAACTTAATGAAAGTTAGAAGTTCTGGACCTGCAACTAATCTTAACAATTTGTTCAATAGTCGTTCCCTTTTGGTTGAGTCCACAAACTGGAATCTTGGTGCGGGTCGTTTTACAGTTCACTTTCTTCACAAATATGATAGAGATCCACATTCCAAAAGTGCTTTACATAGGATATTACTCACCAATACTACTGCAGTGGCAAGAATTATTATTAATTATGCAGGGGTAACGTTGGTGCTAGTATCAAAGCTATCTTCAAAGGCGATGATACGCTGATTAATGTTGGTAACTCAGAGGGATTCTTCCGCTTTAAGTCCTAAGCCCGCTTTGTTGCTGGATCTTGTTTTTGTTTAATGAGGGCAATGATGATTGGATCCCATTGATCTATTGGTAATCGCAAAGCCTTAATTAATTTCATATATTGGTTTGGCATATTAGGCAATTTCCTCATTTCTTCTGCGAGTCATTTTTGGTACATCAAATAGAGCATGTAATTATAATAAAATGCTTCTCATTATATCTCTCAATGAGAATATCTCTCGCAGCCTGGTAATTGTTGTCTTCTATTTTAAAAAACTTGATATCACCAAATGCTTCATCTTCTAAGAAGTCGTTCAGGTACAATAACTTCTGTGGATCACTTATTGTCTCATAGTTGTGTACTATCGAGTTAAAAATATTGCAAAAAATACGCCAATCCTCGTAATTACCGCGAGACTTGGGAATATCCATGTTTGGAAGTCTCATCTTTACTGTTAAAATTGCTTGTTCTGGTGAACCTTGGAAATTCCTGTTCGAACTGTCCGCTCTCGATAATGGTGATTCCAGTCGAGACGCCGATTGTGCTGTAGATATCAAAAAGAATTACCGATTCTCAAATTGGTTTCTTGTTGCTCTGCTACTGGCGCTTCATTTTCATCGTTTACTTTCTCAATCTGTTCTGGAATCCGCTTAAAATCAAACAATAATTTTTCAAAATAAGCTGAATGCGTTCGAATTGCCTCCCAATCCTAGGAGGCTGCTTCCAAATTCAATGCGCTCTCTCTTGCTTTAAGTATTGCCCGATTCTTGAGCGAGTGCTTGATTTCTGATTCTGTCGTTGCTGTATTTGCTTCTTGCAAATTTTCTGGGTGAACTATGGGTTCCTCATCGACCATTTTCGATGCTTTAAGTTTTATAAATCTCTCTTATTGCGAAAAAATACAAGAGACTTACCATGAAACTAGAATCTTTCTGGTGAAACTTCTGCGTATTAAATCCGCTGCTATCTCCGTTCCTGATTTCTTGGGGATAAAAAATAGTTATTGAGTTCTCACTCACACAGCACAGAGCCTTCTTTCACACAAAGTTCGGCTTAGGCCCAAACACGATGTATGGTAATTACTTTTAGAAACTTTAGAAGTAACTATTTGAAAACACTCTCGGAGAAATGATGAATCATACTAAATTTAAAAAAAAAAACATTCATACAATATTCCAATGGCTGCCTATTTCTTTTTTACCTAGGTATATATGAAATAAAATCCAAACCCGATAAAATGCAAATGCGTTTTTTATTCATATTTTGTTGGTAAATTACTGAAACTAAAATAATAATATAAATAAATTATATACCACCAAAACATTCACTCATATTGTAGCATTCCCATAAGTGTTAAACAGCCTATTCCAGTAACCTATTCAACTATCCAGTTAGAACTTGGAGACGCAGTAACTTTTATTTATTATCACTATAACCACAACGATCGCCCAGTTTTGTATCAAATTAAAACTTTTCCGTTCCTCCCTAATTTCCCACAACGACGCTTAGCATCCCTGCATTGCTTGCATCCCTAATTTAAACCACTTAAACGCAATTGTCCGTGTCTCTAGTTTTTCTATCGTTGTCGCCGCAAATTCCCAAGTTCATCCCTCGAGTAACGGATGTTTGTGCCGTTGGCAACGTCACCTCCTGCATTCGTACGTCCCCTAATTGCGGCGTTGGTTCCACGTCAAGACGATCATATTGTGCACGTTCCAGGTTTGCGTTATCGTCGAAATGGGACGGCAGATAAATGAATATTGCTGTAGTTGTTGGTTAAATGGGCCCGTTTGGTCGAACTATGAGCAAACAGATTGTATTTATCTAGCGGGCGCGTTCGAAACTTTGCCGAAACGTCGTTGCGGCCTTATTTCCGGGCTTCGGGCGCAACTCGAAAGTCCCATCGAGATTTATGTGATGGATGGCGAACCGGCGTCTGGTTCATTATGGCAAGGAATCGAATGTGCCAGACGTAGTTTGACTTGGGACTATCTAGAAGGCGGCATCTAGGGTAATTCCAAGATACACGTCTCAATCTTCCCAACTATCGAATCTACGATATTAAGTCAAAAGTGCGATTAAGTTAAGTTGTAGTTGTTTTGAAAACGTCCTAACTAAGATTGTAATGGTTATTATGTTTCTTGAATCTTTTAGGTTATGTCGTTTTTAGAGAAATTTAGGTAAAGCCTTTACATTGCAAATTACAAGAGAATTACGTTGGGTGACGGGAATGAGAAAAGAAATTTTCTATTAATTTTTCAAAAATAAGATTGTTAGCGAAGTTGAGGATGGATGTATATGTTTTGCGAAGCTAAAACTATAGTCCGTGTTTTGCTTTGACATAGCGCCAATAACAATATAAGAAACATATTTGTAAAGAAAAAAGTGGGATTGTAAACAACGTTTTTGCTAAAACCTGTAAAGAATAAAAAAATTAGATGATCTGCTATAAAAGTTTGCAAAAGTTGTTGATTTCAACTGGTGCTAATGTCAAAAATAAGATGATTTGCCACAGGATAAAAAATAAACGGGGTCAAAATAATAAAAAATAAATCCTTAAAAGCTTTAATTATTTTTCATCGATCACAGAAAGTTATAGTCACTAAAACATACATTAATTTGATAGAGAAGCGAAAGTAATCGCTATTATTATCAAGATGTTGTGACAGCAATAAAAAAAAATAACATTTTGATTTTTAGCTTAACAAGCTATTAAGGCGCTCGTACATTTTCCATAGTGCTACCAAACACACTTTTTACATAACCATGTTTTTGCGCCGAAACATCAGGATCTCAAGCCGACACGAGAGCTATGGATTACCTTAGTGGATTCAGATGTACGTTTCCATTATTTTAAATTTTCTTCCACATAAAGTTGTTTTGTAACTTTCTCGCGACCATCCAAGATAAAGTAAAACAAGTCTGAAAACCCACATACGCACATTTATCATACGAATTACTCACAGATGCGTGGGTGTAATAAATTCGTAAAAGCTTTCGATAAATTTTTTGAGCTGTTGCAAATATTTTTCAACTAAAGCGCTATCATTGGTTATTGTGTATAGGTCCGCTTAACACGCCTCGTAAAAGGGATGTGGCGTCAATGATCGAGATTGCTGTGAGAGAATTATTTGAACGAACTCGAACGATTTCAGCAGAAATATTTTGAATCTAAATAAAATCGACTAACGCGACGTAAAATTTCTCGTCGTCTTTGGAAGTTTTGCTAGGCATTGTGAAATCTACTATTATTTTCTTTTTATGCATGAAGAACCAAGTCGAGCTTGTCCGTACCTGAAAATAATTTGCTTTTGACGTCTTTACATTCTAAATAATGTTGACTGAAATTAAGAGAATACTTTACCATTCAAGAGGCAAAGCTTTTGAGTTTCATTATCCAAATGACGATTTTGTTTTCTTGCTCGCTTCGATGTCTTATGCGAATTTTCTAAGGTTATTAGCGTCCATCATCCACCAGTCTCAAAGCAAACAGTCAATTTCGGCGGTATAATTTTTTTATTGGAAACAATTTCCCTACCTCCTCACTACTAATAAAATTTTATGGCTTGATGATAAATTGTCAATGGAGGAAGGACTGAATCGGGTGTTTCGACTCGAGTACAAAAGGACGATCAATCTTTTTATACCTTGTTTAGATTTGTCGCGGAATTGGAAAAATAAAAAATAAGTCCAGTAAGAAGGACCAATTTAAATTCTTTTCACGGCAAAATAACAGAAATGCCGACTGATTTCGTTGGGGACGAAATCGTCTTGTACAATATTTTATTCTAGGCGCCTTCCCGGGTGTTTATTGTTAAAAATAACAGGTTTCTCGAACCCCGGTGTTTTGTTAAAAGGAGGCGCAGTCGTTTTGGCTCGGAGTGAATAAGGACCGCTTCCGGAAACGTGCATTGTCAAATCTATTTTTCGACGGATAGTTGAGATATTTCAGAATTGTAAATAGCATGCGTAAGTGAGATAGAGAATTCCTAAGAAAATTTGAGAACCATTCAGAAATGTAACTATCCTTCAATTTTCTATCTAACATATATAATTATTATAGCAAATATAATTATAACTTTTATGTGATGGATTTAATATAAAATTAGGAAAGCTTTAAGTTATAAAATTAAAATAAAAAGTTTCAATAATGTCATTTTTAAAATGAATCTTACTTTTTATCGCTACGTTTGATTCTTTCTCTTAATACTAGAGGTGTAGCCGCCGGTTACATAGATTTGCTAGGTTCCATTGTTAACAGTCTCTGGAATTTAGGTACGTTGGGTTTTCCCAAATTGTTCGTTAAGGGATGGGGAAAACCCACCGGTCAATGACGTAGATAGTACACCAATAAGTCCACGTGACTTTACTTATATAAATACCAGGGATGGTTGGCAATGGGTTGTTACTCCTCTACAGTTCATACAAGAAGCATGTGCTTTCTTGGCTGCTTCTCTTATCCAAGTATGTAACAAAATAAAAGATTTTCGTGTACATATTTTGGTCGTCTTCGAGCCGGATATTAAACGCATTTATATTTTGGTTTAGAAACCGCGCCTGACGTAATAGTGTAATAGTGATACAGTGCATAAAGTTCAAACGTAGCGTCGTTTGTGAATTAAAAAGGTCCTTCGAGTTATAATCCTGAAGAGAGAAGCGAGTAGCTGATATAATTATCAGCAATCAGAGGGGTAATCGTCATCACAAGGTCAGTGCTTCCAATCATTTCCTTTTCCATTTCCCACAAGCGAAATTTTGAGAAATTTAAGCAACAATTCGTTGATGAATCGTTACGCATCGGTTCAGTCAATCAGGTAAAATAATCTTTAAAAAATTAGAAGTTATTTATTAAGCACGAGTCCAAATCAAGAAAATATGGATTTAGAGCTACAAAATTTAGATTTAAATCGACTTAAAGGAAAACGTAGTGTGATCAAGTCACAGTTTACGCGTCGAGTTAATGCATGCAAGAATTTACAAGTTTCACGTGAAAACCTTCCGCAATTTAAATTAATAAAACTACAAGTTGAGCAAATTTTTAGCGATTTTAATAAGGTACAATCTGAGATTCATAGTAGGGAATTTACAGAAATTGAAGAAAAGGAGTTTGGGGAGTTTGAAGACAAATATATGCAAATTGCGTGTTTTATTACAACAAAAATAGAAAATCTAGAGCAAAACTGTAAAAGTACAGATAAATCTCAAAATTTGGAGCAGCAGTGTAATATTAATGTAAAATTACCTGTTTTAAATTTACCTAATTTTAGCGGAAGTTATTGTGAATGGATTCCATTCAGGGATTCGTTTAAAGCTTTGATTCACGATAATCAACAGTTAAACGATTGTCAAAAGTTGCATTATTTGCGATCGTGTTTAAAGGAAGAAGCTTTCCGTACAGTTGAATCTTTAGCTGTATCCGCCGATAATTACAGTGAAGCATGGTTGTTGTTAGAGAAACGTTACGAAAACAAAAGACTGATCGTGCAAGATCATGTCATTTCGATATTGAATTTGCCGGAAATAAGCAAAGCAAATTGTTCAATGTTGCGGCAATTTTTGGATAAGCTAAATGGTCAATTAGCAGCATTGAAAGTGTTAAAAATGCCTGTGGCTCATTGGGACGCATTATTAATTCCAATAGTGGTATCAAAATTGGACTTTATCACCAAGCGTGAATGGGAAACGTCTCTTAACGTGGAAGTGCCGCAGCAAAAGGAATTTATTGAATTTTTAGAAAAGAAATGTGCCGTATTAGAAGCATTAGATAATAGTAGCAAATTAACCGGCAGTAAAGAGACGCCATTGCGTACCAAATCGAGGGGTTCCTTTGCAATTACGAGTAAAAACAGTCAATACTCATGCATTAAATGTAAAAAGTCACATGGACTTTATCAATGCGATAAGTTTGCAAATCTTAGCATTACTGATAGAACCGCGTTAGTTAAACAACATAATTTGTGTTTTAATTGTCTTCGCCCAGGTCATAGGAATTTTAATTGCTTATCAAATAATGTTTGTCGTACCTGCGGTGGTAAACATAATTCTTTGCTACACATAACCAAACCCCCATTAAAGCCTATGGTCGAAAAAAGTGAAAGTCTGGAAGAAAGCCAGGTATCCGCCCTTTGCATGAACAGGGACCGCGGACATGTGCTGCTCTCCACTGCCGTAGTGTTGTTGCAAAATGCTTTAGGGGATTTTGTTGAATGCAGATGTTTGTTGGATTCTGCATCGGAAATAAACATAATTACGGACAGAATGTGTAGAATTTTGGGTTTGAACAAGAAAAACAGTTCAATTAAAATCAATGGTGTGAATGGTACAAAAAGTAGAGCAAATAATTCCACCACAGTTCAAGTTATGTCTTGCGGCAAGGATTTTTCTATGTATATTAACTGCATTGTCATGAACAAAATCACATCCAACGTACCTAGTTCCTTATTTGATAGCAGCAAAATTGATATTCCATCAGAATATATTTTAGCAGACCCTAATTTTAATATTCCAGCTCCGATAGATTTATTAATTGGTGCTCGCCAGTTTTGGGAGCTGATAGGCTGCAAGAAAATTAAGATTCCACACTCTCAATTATTATTAACAGATTCTAGGCTTGGTTGGATATTGGGCGGAGTTATTGGTAGTAACAAATGTAAGGGTTCGGTTTCGGTCAGTATTAGTAGTTGTCATTTGTCGCGCACGGAAAATCAGCATGTGGCCACCAATAACTTGGTGGAACGTTTCTGGAAACAAGAAGAAATCTTACCCCAGCCCAATAACTGGTCCAAATCCGAAGTAGATTGCGAGAAGCATTTTGTGGACACCCATACAAGGGATGGAATTAGTGGTCGGTTTATTGTGCGACTTCCTTTTAAAGACAATGAGGTAAATTTAGGAAATTCCTATAAAATGGCACTGAAGCGCTTTGAAAACCTTGAGCGCAAGCTCGATCGGAATCCTGTATTAAAGGCCGAATATTCACAGGTTATTAGACAATATTTAGATTTAGATTACATGGAGCAAGTTCCTTCACAGGAAGTACCTAATCCAAGGTCCCATTATTTAGCTCACAATGCAGTAATTAAAAATTCCAGTACGACTACGCGTTTAAGGATCGTATTCGATGGTAGTGCTAAAACCAGCAACAGTCTAAGCTTAAACGACAACCTTTTGAACGGGCCCGTTATACAAGACGATTTATTTTCTTTATTGCTAAGATTTAGAACTTTCAATTATGTAATGGTCGCTGACCTTACTAAGATGTATCTTCAGATCAGTTTAGACAAAGAGCACACGGACTATCAGCTCTTAATTTGGCGTTATAATCGGGAAGAGCCAATAAAGATTTTCAGACTAAAAACTGTTACTTTCGGCTTGAAGTCTTCTAGCTTCTTGGCAATTCGTTGCTTAAATCAAATTGCATACGATGTTCGAATAACGTTCCCTGAAATTAATCAAGCTATATTAAAGGGATTTTATGTTGATGATTTTATATTCGGACATGACACGTTAAAAGGAGCTTTATCATTACAGAGGAAGTTAACAACTGTTCTGTCAGAACGAGGGTTTCAACTTAGGAAATGGGTTTCAAATACCCCTAAATTAATACCTGCTCAGCAGGGATTCATGGAATCCTCTGTAGTTAACATTGAAGAAACAGATGCTATACAAGCGTTAGGATTGCAATGGGATTTTAAGAAAGATCATTTCATGTTTAGCACTAGTAACATAACTTGTCCCGAGAACGTAAGTAAACGAAAAATATTGTCTGCAATCTCGCAATGCTTTGATCCATTGGGGTTGATTAGTCCATTTTTAACAATAGCAAAATTGCTAATGCAAGAACTATGGATATGTAAATTAGGTTGGGATGATTCTGTACCAGAAAACATCAGGAAAGAGTGGGTAAAATTTCTTGAAGGATTTAAACAATTGCCAAGTATCAAAATTCCGCGGCATGTCTTGATACTCAATCCAGTTGATATTCAATTACACATGTTTGGTGATGCCTCAATAAAGGCGTTCGGGGCCGTAGCTTTTTTACGTGCTGAAGATGCCGCAGGAAATTGCAGCACTCGTCTGCTTGCGTCAAAATCTAGAGTGGCGCCAATCAAGACAATCACTCTTCCTAAACTAGAATTAAATGCAGCTGTGTTAGCCGTGCGTTTGGGTAATAAATTACTACGATCGTTGTCAATAAAAATCAGTGAGACATATTTTTGGACGGACTCAACTTGCGTTTATAGTTGGATTTTAGGTCCTGCGAATAGTTGGAAAGTATACGTGGCAAATCGCGTATCTGAAATTCAAAAATCGACAACGACTGAGCAATGGAGAGTTTTGCGTTCAAAGCAGAATCCTGCTGATTTGATTACACGCGGTGCAATGCCGTTGCAATTGCAGAATAATGAACTGTGGTTTCAGGGTCCTAAGTTTTTGCAATATAGCAAATGTCAGTGGCCTAATTACAACAAAGAAGTTGGCGATATCGATTCAATCGATGAAGAAAAACTGGGTACCATAGTAATGGTGGCAAGAGAAAACTCCGAATTGCCATGTTTTTCTAAATTTTCTAAATTCATAAGGCTTAATCGTGTAATAGCTTATGTTTTGCGTTTTGTGCATAACGCAAGAAGTCCTGATAGTCATTTGATTGGAAATCTAAATGAAAAGGAATTAAATAAAGCCCACAATGTTATTATCAGGGTTATTCAAAAGGGCGAGTTTTCTGAGGAACTCAAAGAAATGAGTGAGAATAAAAATACTCATACATATAGCAGATTAGTGTCATTAGATCCATTTTTGGATGAAAATAAAATCATTAGAGTAGGAGGTAGAATTAGGCATTCAATATGCAATTATGATAAAAAGTTTCCGATTATTCTTCCTGCTAAACATCACGTCACGAAGCTAATTGCGGAATCTGAGCATATTGCTCAAATGCATGCAGGTCCCGAAACAACATTAGCTAGTATACGGCAAAAATATTGGCCTTTATCGGCACGAAATTTAGTCCGCAAGGTAACTCGATCTTGTATAAAATGTTTCCGCGTGAACCCAAAATTAACGCCAAGTCCCAAAATGGGAGATCTTCCGCCAGAAAGGTTAGGTGGGGTAAGACCTTTTTTGAACGTAGGTCTTGATTGTGGTGGTCCATTTTTAATCAAACAAGGGGGTAAGAGAAGCACTAAAACGATTAAATCCTACGTCGTGTTATTTGTATGTTTAGCTACTAAAGCGTGCCATATCGAACTCGTAACTGACTTGACCGCAGAAGCATTTCTTGCGGCACTAAAGCGTTTTGTCTCTAGAAGGGGTGGTGTTGCATTAATTCGATGTGACAATGGCACAAATTTTGTCGGTGCTAAAAACGAATTGAACAAGATTTGGACTTTGTTGCGCAGCGAAGATTTTACGTCAAAGTTGCAAGATGACTTGGCGTACCGACATATTAGTTGGAAATTCAGTCCACCTAGGGCTCCAAATTTTAATGGTTTAACGGAGAGACTGATTCGATCCGTGAAGCTTCATTTAAAACGAATACTAGGCAATGCTTCATTAACGTATGAAGAAATGAATACATTACTTATTCGGATAGAAGCGGTCATTAATTCGCGTCCTTTGATCCCGTTGTCCAATGATCCAAATGATCCCACAGCACTGACACCGGCCCATTTTATCATCGGAGAATCTCTTACTTCTCCTGCGGACCACGACTGGACTTCAGTGGCCATTAACAGACTGTCCAGGTACCAACGTATTGAGCAGTTGCGGCAGCATTTTTGGCGGCGGTTTTACAAAGAAGTGTTGACAAATCTGCAGATTCGTCAAAAATGGAAACAATCTCCAGAAGCAAAGATTGCTATCGGTGACTTAGTGATTATCGGTGAAGACAATGTGGCACCGTTAAATTGGAAACTAGCACGAGTCGTTCAATTGCATCCAGGACAAGACGGCATTATTCGTGTGGTTTCAGTGCGCTCTTCAAGTGGAGTGTTTCGCCGGGCAGTGAGCAAGCTTTGTCCGTTACCCCATGACGAGGGGTAATTAGAAACTGTCCTATCCATGGTCAGTAACAACACCAGCATCAGATATCTCGAGTTACAACGTTTTCGCTTTTGTGTTAGTGTCGAGTGTATCATGGGCAATTTTCGCGAGTGTTAGTGAAAAACTGGACAGTCCTTTTACAAATTTATTTTGATGTACTTTTTTATAAATTGTGATTCTTGATTTTGATTTGTATAATCTAATCCAATTTCGTTTTGAACGGCCAGTCCTAAATTGGTTTTAGTTGGCTCGATCTGATTCTCAGATTTAATATGTTCGTGGATTTTATTATAGTTATTTGTAGTTTTTTATAATTCTAATCTAACCTTGATTTGAGAATTTATTTGGTATTTGATATCTGTGTATTTAGTCAACTGATTTTGTGTAATTTAAGTTTAATTTTCAATTCGATGTTTAGTTTAGGATTTGATGTCTTTGATTTTGATGCATAATTTAACCTAGTTAGTAATTTTTGTTTATCTTATTGACATTCGTCAATGAGGGGGAGTATGTAGCCGCCGGTTACATAGATTTGCTAGGTTCCATTGTTAACAGTCTCTGGAATTTAGGTACGTTGGGTTTTCCCAAATTGTTCGTTAAGGGATGGGGAAAACCCACCGGTCAATGACGTAGATAGTACACCAATAAGTCCACGTGACTTTACTTATATAAATACCAGGGATGGTTGGCAATGGGTTGTTACTCCTCTACAGTTCATACAAGAAGCATGTGCTTTCTTGGCTGCTTCTCTCATCCAAGTATGTAACAAAATAAAAGATTTTCGTGTACAAGAGGATATTAAATTATAAACTTTGCTATTTATAATATTGATTGCGGTGGCAGTACGGCAGTATTTTGCGCGTTTTCCATTGCTAAGCATCAGTAAAATTTGTTAACAATTACGACATGCAAGTTGCAAATCAATCCATTCTCTTCTCATTCCCAAAATAAACGTAGCTATTTCTGACCGTTTTGTGTAAAAAAAAGGATTTAAAAGACTTCTGTTAGTAACAAATGTTATTTTTACAAAAACAATTTAATTTGTTATTGTTCAAATGTGACTAAATTCCTTCCATTTTAAATTATGAAGTAGTCTTTAAGTTTGTTTGAATTAAGTTTGAAGATGTGTCCATACTAAGAGAACGTCACCCAAGTTGGTTCAATATCTTAGAGAGTTCAGCAAATTGGGCGACTTCTGTCATTTCTGGCAACCGATAGTTTTTTACCCATTAAACTTGCTTATTAGAATTTTACCAAGTCTCTGGAGAACCGTAGCTGCCTTTTCGGTATGATATGATATGCCGGTGATCTTAGGCAGGCTTCTCTGTGGGGGCGTAAACAGGCCATATACCTCGTTAATAGGATTATTTTCACAAAATCCGCAATTTTATTGCACAATAAGTGCCTATCCGCACCAGCTAAAATGATTCACCGCCTTCGGCCTTTCGAAGTAGCTCCTGAACGAATCGAATTTACGGCCCAACTTCGGAACCGACCAAGTGCAACGATCCCATTCAATGAAAGTAAACAAAATTGGGCGTTTTGTCAGTAACGACATTTTCCACAGAAACGCTAATGAAGAATTTTGAAGGATGGTGCTATCGCCATCAGGAATTTTCCGGTAAAATATCCGACAGCGGTGTTGTAAACGAAGATGGGAATTTCTAACAGCGCTCCCGCTCATGACAGCGAGATAATAAAATACATATATTTCTGTGGCGGATTCATTTCTGCGGGTAGTATTCTGGGAGCTTCACTCTCCTTCCTTTTCTGTGTTTTAGTGTAAATAAGATGACGCCAGATTTTTCCCTCCACTTGTTTCCGGCAAATGGAAAAGAGAAAGCGGCTCTTGGGGTACAAATCATAGCTTGACGCTTCGAGCTCGCTCGGGCAACATTTTCCGTAATAGCTGCGATGAAACCCCGAGATCACTAATTTTTACCCAGGCACTATCTGGGGGATAGGCGGAATTTAATGACGAGTTATGGGAGTTGTTCCTAATGTTGTTAAAGTTGCGGGAAAAACGAACCCAGCATCGCCGCAGAAATTTTGAAAATGCTTTTATAATTTTTAATTTAATTATCTTATTATTTAAATTATTTAAATATCCAGCCAGCCATCGTCCTATTTCCAACTCTATTATTCCAACTCTATCTATATTATTGGGTCAAGTGTACAAATTGAAAGCGGTTGTGATTCGTTGTGCTTCGAAGCACCGTATGAAGAAACAAGACAGTGCAGAGATGGTTAACTTAACTCTATTAGATTGTTATTCAACACAGTTAAATAAATGATAAATAAAGACAACAGACAGCTTCTTTTTTGGAGTCAGTACAAGAAATAAAGAACCGAGGCAAGCGCAATTTGACCACTCTTTCACCATTTGCCCCTCGCTATAGTTCTAGGCGGTGGACATGAAGGGTGTAAACGAAGATGGTTGCAGGTGTGTAAAGCAAATACAAATTAATTTAGAAGATAATCTTATCTCATCTAAATACCTGCCTTGAAAGCAAACAAATCTTGTCAACTTTTCAGTAAGGGTTCCGAAAAAATTACTTCTCTCATCAACAGCTATCAAGAGTATATGAATTAATTGAAACACGTTTTGAAAGAAAGCCGCATAATTTTTCTGGACATCGTTCAATCTATAAATCGAGTATGAATGCTCAACTCCAAGTTTTGAAATACCTGTTGAACTACTGAAATATTACTTAGTAGATTGCTTGTTTGCTGCTAAAACTAGGGAATGCAACATATGGGAAAATATTCGCAAGAGTGTTTTAAGAATTCACAATCTGACCAATCTTATTCAACTTATTTGTGTCTGACATTTGAGAACCTCAAAATTTTACAATTGCATGTTTGTTGTTAATACAGTTTACTTGTTTACTCACTCTAATATAAACATAACTGTCAATCGCTTACTAGAAGCTCTAGAGGATGCATGCAGATACGTTCGTCCTTGGAGTATAACTCTAAATGCGATTAAAATTGATACCTTCCTTTGGTTAACGCATTCATCACCGCATATTTTACCCAACCAGCAAGTTATTTGAAATGTAGTTAAACATTGAGGAGTACATTTGGATCAATAACTAATGCAGATCTTTCACATCAACAAAAATATCACTCAAGCTTACCTCACACTATCTCTGCTCTATCCAATAGTTAACAGAAATATGCCTTTAAAACAACAGTGTGTTATGATCTTATGAGTATATACAAAAGAAAACTTTTTCAAGACGTCAACCACTAATGATAGGGATTTGTGCAGTAAATATTAAGTAAAAGACAATTTGTTAGTTAGTAAAATTTACTAGGTCATAATGTTTCTGTTATAATAATGTATAAGTAATGCATAGCAAATACATCGCTCAACTGAGTTAACAAATATAAAAGAAATTATAAATTATCCCATATCAACACGTTGATCAAAAGGAAGTACCCTTAAAGAGTTTGAATCGATTTTTGGAAAAAATTATATCAGTCTATTAACTTTTTAGTTGTATTTACACTCTTTTACTCTGGCTGTCCTAAAGATAAAAAAAAATGCTTTCTAAATGGCAATCATAATCTTCTGAAGCCAATAGAGAATATTAGAAGTAAAGAAAAAATTGCAAGGGACACGTGGAAAAGGTAAATTGTTGTTTGCTTTTTTTAAAATAACTATGGAAAAATCAAGGAACTAACTTAAATTATTTTCACGTCATCGGATCGCTCCCCTTTGAGTTACACAATTTGTCTCAAATGAACGGTATTCAAATGAGTTTTAATTGACTTAAAATATTGACTTGATGCTTAGGAATAAGGTTTTTTCCGGAAATTCTCAAAGACTTACACTTACACTTGAAAGTGTACAATTCGGACAACTCTTTTACAATAAGGATGGCATTATAAAGAATTTTTGTAATACATATCTGTGACCAAGTTTTTTTTGACTATAATTTTACTGTCAAGTAAAAATAACTTATTGGTTTTTTGGTTTCTGCGGTCTGCGGTTGTTAAATGAATTAGATGTATCCCGAGTATTCATTTGCCTTGTTACTTAACAATAACAGTACACATTTTTTTATTTTTTCTGACTGATAATAAAATTGATTACTCAACAATAACTTCATATTTATTAAACAATAAACTTCCCGATTAATCTCGGAGGTATTTCTCGATATTATGAAACGTGTTTGATAATTAAGCAATCTTTACCCCTTGTTTTCTAAATTTTTTAAAAATATTGCAGTTGGACAATAGTAATTTTTTGATACTTACAATTGTGACTGAGAAATGGAAAAACTGCGCTGGAGATGTTTCCAGTTGTGAAGTCAATGGAATTAATTCGACGTGAAAAAGGTCACTGAATTGAGGGTGGTTTCAGTAAATTCAGGTAGGGTCAGTGGAATAGGAACCTTTAAATCACTGTCTAACCAAATTTATTGACTAAACCCCCGGTCAAACTCTTAAAAACTTGTTTTACCCAACACAATGTTCTACTCTTCTTTAAAATTAACAAATAACAGTATTGATCTTTTACGTTAAAGCAAGAGATCTTTTAAAATTCCTTGAGACGTGAGTTTAGAAAACACAATGAAAAACGCTATTGATTCTTCATAGTATAAGAACTCGTGTACTTCTTAATTAATAATTATTTTGTTAATGATAAGAGATATCACAAGCATTTTTTAATATTTTAACTATACAAAACTTTTTTGTCGCCCAATAATTTTTTCAATTTTATTTAAAGAATTTGTCCCACATATGGAAAATATATGAATTAATAACTCTATACGATACTAGAGAACATTGTGTATTTTATAAAACTTTATATTAAAATTTCTTCACGTGTCGTAACCAATTTTGCCTACTAGAATCATATAAGATTTGGTCTATATAAATATTTAAATACTAAGATGTATCTAAATAAAAATAAATAATAGTCAAATAAACAAGAAAAAAATCCCTGCTCTTGTATTTTTGCATTCATTACAAAGAAATATTCCAGAAAATGTAAAACATGTAAAACACTCAAAGTAAAAGAGTTTGGTGTTACAACAGTTTTCAACAAATGTTTGGAACTAGGTGATTATAACTCTAAACTGCAACTACTGAAAGTGGCAGTTATTAAATCAAAGCAACCAAGTAAATGACGTATTATAATTCCTAAAGTTACAGAAGATGAAATTATCATATCACGTCATTTTTATATTTTAATATGCCTTCAAAAATATCACAAATTTGTGAAATTTGTTAAGATATAAGATCTGAAAAAAAAAACAGTATTCTGGAGTATGCAACATACAAGAATTTGTATACGAAATCATATCCAAATTCTAGAGACCCTAAATTAAATAATCAATTTTTGTATTTCTGATTGTATGGACCCTACTAACCACACACGCTGAATAAAAACACTTGGTAGGTTTTTGTGCTTTAAGATTTTTCCAGTGCGAGATGGTATCTATTCTAACATCTCTTGACGACTAACTTAAAACTGAACTATATTTACGATTTACAATAACACATCCGGTCCCACGACCACCAAAATCATTGCCTGGTCCAGCCCCCTATAACCGAGTGGACTCCAATAAACCACCGGACCACCGGCCTATATACACTGATAATAGGAAAGAAAATTAAACACTCACGTTAACTTAAGTTATGATATTATTTATATATAGTCAATTAAAATTAAAGAAGATAACCACAAAACATATAACTTGGAAATTATGGTACATCAAAAATCATTTACATACACGGGGACGTTCAATATCATACAAGCACCTTTCAGAATTACAAAATGCCATTGCTCAAAATAGTTAGTAACCAACATATTTGATCAATTAGCACCAGTCAATATCGATATTCTCAAAAAAATTCTTGATGTTTGTCTAAGTTTTTATACTCAAACGGTTACATTTCAGAAAGAGCCTTTAAGTTCCGCAGTCCATCATGACATGAAGCTACTACATTTTAGAATGCAAAACTGAATGTTTCTCAAAGCCCTCGTTTACTGACATCAGTAAACTACAATAAATTATCACACAGAGAAATTAAAATTATGTTACATACTAAATCCGAACATTAAAATAATATTAATAAGTTCTCAAATATATAATAACGCAAGTTTTCGTGTTCTAAATGTTCACTACGTATTCTACAAACCAACATTATTATTATATAATATATTTCTCAATATTATTATTGACCAACGTAATTGGTTCATAATAGTGATTTTAATTTAAAGACGTCTTTTATACAGACCCTTCTCCAGAGAGTCAGGACGCTCACAGTCAGGAGGGGAGTAGCAGAGAATCTAAGTAGGAGTGGAGATGTGTGAGACCTGTAGCCAGATGCTGAATGCGACGGACGGATTATTTTGACATTACTCTACATTTTGATTAATATCTCGTTAAATATTTGCCCAAAGAATCACATTAATAAGCCATCACTATCCACATGAAATTGTTCATATTTTATTTAAATGATTTTTTTTACTCGCGCAACCAAAACTGACGTAATAGAGTGTAAATCAAAAAGTATGCCTAAAATAATAAATTTTTGGCCGATAACAAACTAAGAGGACGGTGATTCAAAATCTTCCAAAATAAAGTCAATGGTAGCTTCAAAGTAGTACCTTAAACTTAAATATTTTTAAAAATAGAGCATCAACGGAATACTTTGATATTTGGGCACTACAATATCGTAGCTTTCGCGTGATACCATTAGTCTAAATATTGCATTTTGGGTTTGTATGCACTGTAGAATCTTTGTATGACTTACGCATTTAGAATTCATAGGGTATAAGCAACACATCTGGCTAGCAGTGGCTAGTTCATATATTTTATTTTGAAGTGCCCACAGAATTGTTTAAAACGCATTTTTGTTAAGCGCCAGCTCTTTATTAATGTGCTTTATTCCATGCAGAAAGAGCTAATAAAGAAAATGGCGTATTATATCAATACAATTAATATTATCCCCAAAAATATAAAATATTAGAAGTTTAACTTAACAAAAATTTTTAATCAACGACATTATGGAAACCAATACAGAATTTTGCAGAATAGCCCCGTTTTAATAATAAAAATAACAATGTTGGTTAATTAGTAATGAATTACTTGCAGACTTTCAAATTGTTAATAAATTCCAATTAAGTAACTTTTATTTATTAAAAAATAAATTTGATTATATAGAAGCTTATAGGTATAGTTTCTGTACTAAATAAGCATCGTAAAATACGAGAATTGATCAGTGTAAAGCTCGAATTGTTTTCTTAAAGACCGCATATAAATAGAAGCGATTAAGATGTGATTGCTACAATTTATACTGTGTGAATAGTAAAGGTTTACTTTAAGTTAGGAGATTTATAATTTTCTTCAAAATTAAAAATATAATTAACTTACATACGTCAAAAGCTTCTCTTACTTTCATTAACTTGCACATGGTCCCCTAGTCGATTTGTTGAAAAAGAACAATAATTAGTCATAAAAGATGTTGTTTCAAAATATTCTAGAGTTAAAAGCAATGTTGAAAATTATAAGAAATTATTTTTGAATAATTTTTTATGTGAAAATTTAGCTAAATGCTCGATGGAACACATCACGTATTGGATGTGACACACATCTAAATCCCAACCAACAAAAAAGAGAAAGAAAACACGACTTCTTTGCTCCTAGTTAGCAGAACCTCGCCTTTTGCCACTTTAAGTTCGTTACTGAAGCCCAGAATATCGCTGATTGTTTTATTAACTTCTATTCTTGTTATAGTTTCAGTTGAGGGCCCCTTCGAGACAAAGTCACCTATTATTTTCGCTTTTATCATTTTCCAGCGCCGCAGCGGCTGCAATATTTCGACGGAAATGTCGCTTCTGCAGGTGAAACTCAGCCTTTGTGTTCCCTGAACGCGGGAGTAGCGTTCGTGTTCGGGACGAGTTATTAAATTATTAAGTCAAAGGGGCACAACTTGAGGCTGCCTGTAGCTGGAGGTCTTCTCTTCTTGCGGAAAATCGGGTCCCCCTACATTATTGCACGACATTATAACACTAAAATACGCATTTATTACGGCGACCCGGAACTAATATTAAATTATAAAACAACAATAGAGCCGGAAATAACAACATCTCTTTCTTTCGTCTTCTTCTTCTCGGTCTGTGCCGCTGTTTTGGTAATAAACTCAGTGGCGTATTAGGCGTCGTGACGCGACCCGCGCCTATCTGCCGGATCTTGCTCCACGGAAACCAGTTTTCTTATAAACTTTTACGTCCTCTCTTCTTTAATTAAATTTATTAGTTGGGGGATGGAGAGTGACCGCAGACGTTGTTTCTACTTTTTATAATGATTCGCAGCTGTAACGTGCTTAAATAAGTGCTTTAGAGCTCGACCCAGATTCCGCTAATAACCAGGGATTCTCCAGAAAACAAACATCTCATCCGGTTTAGGATTTATAAACCTCACAGTGGTAATAATCCAAAGGATAGTTTTACTGCTACTAGTTATTCTTCTCTTTTTAAAGTTTAAATAGTTGTAGGCGAACAGAAAGCGTTATTACTGTAAACATCGCATAACTAATAGAGTGCTAATCAAACCTTGCAGGTAAAACAACATATAACTTCGTTTTCAGTTTAGTGAAATTTGGTGGGAGGACCGGATAAATCTACTCCAATTAAAACTAACTTTTTAATTTTTTTATAGAGTTTATTTAGGTAATTTAATCAACGCTAGTTTTCATGTTGTAGATTTGGATTTATTTCATTTCGCTTGTTGATTTGTGATCATAGGACACGTGCAATTTGCTGACATTTATGGATTGGTCAGGTCAATAACGAGTCGTGGGATGAAAAATGTGGTGCCAGGGTGATTATTATTGTGGATCATTGCGTATGATCAAATTAGGACCATAATTCGCTTTCCCTTCATAAAAAACGTTTTTTTCTACGGGCTATTGTATGGATTCTACAATTCCATGTTTATGTAAGCTCGCCGAATTCAAAAAAGAATTATGAATAAACCTAACAAAAATTTGCCTATTATATTTAACAAAAACAAAATCTCAAGGCTGCCGTTTCGTTAAAAAAATACATGAAAGGAGAATAAAAGCGAACTACAAAAAAAAATATATTTCGTTCATTTAATTTGATACTTTCCTTTTGATGTTCTGATGAATAAAATTATGATTTCTAATTACGAATTAACCAAATGCGAATATTACAGCATTGTTTCTAATCGGTGTATCAATTTGGTCTGCACAACACATTAATTAATTTTGCGGCAAATTTTGTGGCAAGGAATAAATCAGAACCGTCATGGTGGTAGGTACATCACGAATGGATAAAACAACAATTTATTGTTAGTTTAGGCAAAAAATATCATTTTCTATTTGTAGGTACTGTATCTTTTGAGGCGACATTGCGGGTTTCGTTTTATACAACATACTGCGTGTTAAAAACACAAAAATATTTGTAAAAGTAGATAACAATTATTTTTATATTTAATTTATATTTTGTGATGGTGTGATTTATTGCATTCGGAAAAGCTTACTTTTATAAAAACATGCACGCATGTTGTAGTGAAATTTGCAACTTATATATAGAGTTTTCGTTCTTTAGCTCGACCGACGGTAGGTATAGTAAATTCATCGGAACCAGGCACCATGCCAAAACAACTAAGTAAGCGTGATGATCACTTGAAACTAGCTCCAGACGCTCTGATTAGTTCCCTCCTACTCCAATTTCTGGTGGTAGACAGAATGCTTTATTCTTAGGCAGGAGTTTTACGTAAAATTTTGAAAAATGTCTTCAACTGATTCAGCTCCTAACTTTCGGTACGTTGTCCGATTTTACGTAAAGCGTTCTCATCAGAACTAAGCAACTGGCAGTTCACACGTGACGCGGTGCCTGGTCTTGATGAATTAACTATAGGTATATAAAAATATAGGTATATAAAAATTTGGACGTGGCAATATTTTATACTATCTGGTAACATCTATTTGTGTTTTTGCTTTTATAACTATTATTCAACGCTTACTACAAACTCCAAGTTTTAGTTAGACTACAAATTAACAAAAGTCAAATTATAGTAACTGATGTGACACATAATTAAAAAACATAAATAAAGTGGTATAATTACAAGGCACTCAAATAAAAATGATCTCCACATACCACAATACTGACCGTCATCAAAAAATCTTTATATTCCATTTTTACGGTTTTAAACCACATTTCTGGACGTTACTGGTTTTGTCTTGGCACCTGAATAAACGACTTTTTGGAGCTTCTATGGAGTTATTTTTACAGCCTAGCAAAATATAACGGAAAACCGTTAACCTGTAGCTCTTATTATTGTTACTCATATCTGTCGATATAAATGTAGCAAATCATGCAACACCTAGAATAAATCAAATCAAGTGGCTTGCTCTGCAGCGCGTGCTAATTTAGTTCAAACTACGAAAAGTGTCCGTTCGATTAGGTCATAATATTTCACGGCGTTTTGGCGCAAATATTTCTAATTTGAAACTAAATATTTAATTATGTGAAAGAAAAATAACAATTTAAAAAATCATTACTCACATGATCATATGCGTTCAAAATACTAGTTTTACACAAGAAAAAATTGCCTCAAGTACCCTATTACGTTGTTTTCTTGAATTTCCATTTTCATAATTTATTTGAAGCTAATTGCGCACTTGTTTGACTTACTAATTGCATACGTTATAATATCTATGGCCTGACTTAACATATCAATAGCACCCTTGCGAATCGAGCAACTTCAGATGACGTACATAGGTTACCACACTGATTGTCACACATTAATAGTATCAAGCAAATATAAAATTCTACTAGTGTACTTCGATTATTTTCAAACCAATAAGTTTATTTTTAATTTTCTAGTTCTTGTCTAGTTCTTGTAAATATACGTTTGAGACACAATACATTTTTCTGTTTATAATGAAAATAAAACTTCGGATCCCTCGCACGGAATTGCGAACTTTTATGATCGCTCCATAAACTTTCACTCTTACTGTTGAGGACACAATTCACTATTTTATTTGGACTTCGGACAATCTTGAAAGCTACAATTATATCAGTTTACTGCGTATAAAATTTGTTGAAATTAGAATTGATGTTATTGTATATACGAGGGTAAATTGAAAAGTTTGCTGCCAAACATACAAATAAGTCAAGAATTTTTGTATAATCTATTAACACAATATTGTTTAATAATCAGTAATTTGTTACTAGATTTGATAAAACGTTCGGTGTTTGTATATAAAATACACTCTTCAGCTGCTGTAACTTTGTCAGTCCACTGAAATTTTTATTGCACGTCTTGCTAGTTACTCTCCAATATGTGTTTTTGAGTATTTCATCATTACTCTTTCTCAAAACTGGTTTCATCGATCTGACACAAATGTATTGATGCTGTTGTATACTTGTAATAATTTTTCAAAGCAGGAAGCAGCTTTCGTATTAAGTTTCAGTTAGTTTTGGATCATGAAAAAGAATGTCTACCTTAAATATTATTTGTTGTAGTGTCTTTGAAATGTATGGAAACTTGTATTGTTGTATAACGTATAACATATAATGTGGGAAGCACTATTTTTTTAATTCTAAGAAATAAAATGTATAGAATATTAACAGAAAAATGACAACAATAACACGAGTTCGTAAAACTTTACAAAAATAGTGGCATATATGCCGTATAACCACGGTTGCCACTTTATTTAATCAATTCTTGTAAATTATCAAACTAAAATTAAAATTAGCAATGTTTATTTTTAAATATTTGTTTTTACAAGTCGTTGATTAAACAATAATACACGGCTATTAAAGAATTTGTGAACCAACCATATTTTATATGTTGAAACATGTAATGTTATGGTAGAAAAATAATTAGTGTCCCATCGTTGACGTATCACTCACCCTTACAAAATTGAAGTGTTTAAGTTTATAGAGAAGCCGGGGGAAATTTGGTCGCTTGGGTCGGCTATGCGTAACTCTTAAAGAAAACTTTACAAATTTTCTAAAGCAAACGAAATGAAAACCTGCCATTGAATTTCGGTTCCTTTAATGCGAATTTCGTTGAAAATGAGCTCGAAATTTCCACTACTAAGCAATAACAACGCGAAGCTTAACATGAAAACCTCAGTTGCCGCTTTGTGTTTCCGAAAACGTAACCTCGTTTTCTACTTCCTCTCATTTACTCGAGTAAATTACTAGCTTAACTTTGTGCCAGTTTCATTGTCATAACACTACAAACAACGGACCTTACAAATTCTAATAATACACTAAATTGCATCTATAAGACAACTCGATATCGTAAATACAAAGACATGACTTGGACGTGAAACGCTGTCAGAACGTGTTTTCATTTGGATGTTGGATCGAGGAGTCCCGACAAACTTTTGTTGTTTACAAAAGAGCTTTATCCAGATGGCAATTTGAGTTTTTCTGGATGATTAAACAGTTCATTTCAATTTGTCAGCGAGAAGTGAAGAATGAAACGCGATTCCGTAACAAAATGCGAAGTAATCAGGGAATTTAGACCAAGTTGAGTAACGTCTTCAGGATCGTGACGTCAATCGGAAGATGGCAGGTCTTAATCGTCGGAAATTTTCAAATGGTCGGATTTTTATAACAAGATAATTATAATGGCTCTATCAAATGAAAATCCAGTTGGGAAATAACTGTGCGTTTTTAAGAACTACAAAATTGTATAATTGTCTTTGCTCTTGAAATAAAATTCTTCTAATTGAAAGGAATAAAAATAAATCCCATTTTTCCACCTTTTGCTAAGATCCACACTATATCTAAAAATTGGTAAAATTGATCCAAATCTGCAAAAACTCAACGGACACCACAATCACTCAACAAAAATTATTTCATGTTTAATGTCAAAATACTGTGAAAAATTCTATATACATAAAAGTTGTTGTTAAAAATTTTAATAAGTAAAACGGAATAAATAAATGTGTTGAGTTGCGCCAGGTTATACCAAACGTAATGTATTGTTTTTATTATTATTATAACTAGCAACGCTTATGGTAAAAAAAAATTGAACAACAGATCTTTATTCGTTAAAGTGTATTTTTCGAAGTAAATTTATAGTCCCTCGGATTAATTTACTTTGTGGGAATCTCAATTATTTAAAATAAAAGAGTAAATAAAATTAAGTAAGTATGGTGAGAATCAATCACAGAAACTTACATATTTTTTCAAGAAAGAACCACAAAGAAATTTGTATAGTGTTAATCTATATAAATATTAACTAATTGCTGTTCGTTGATAAGCGCATCACTTGAGAACAGCTGGACCGATTTGGCATTTTTTATTAATGTTTGTTATATAGTAGTCCGAATAGGGTTTCTCACTAAAAAAAAATTAGAAAAGTTGTCCAGAAAATTGGAAAATTTGTCAAAAAAAGTGTTTTTTCTATGAGATTTTTGTATGAACTCAAGACCATAACTCATTATTTGAAAGATGGATATGCGTATTTTTGTTTTGTCTTGTTTGTTATGGAATTAAAAAAGTCTTCAAAAAAAAAATCAAGACAATTACAAAAGCCCCCCGAAAAATTGAGACAAACTGCAAATATCATAATTTTTGTATGCAATATCCATTATAACTGACGATAGGAACGATATATTTGGTTAATTCTTTTTTGGTTTTGTTTTTTGTTTAAGCGATTGAAATAACTTAATTGCAAATGTCTAGTGCAAAAAAACATTAGTTCCGCCACCATAGCCATTGCGCTCATTGATTTCTGAAACGGGAACACATTTCCTGACACAAATTCAGATATGCAACAGTTTCTTCAAAAATCACTTTAAAATTCATTGTGACTTTAAATTTAATGGAAAAAATAAATGATTTGGTTAACATGGAATTCTGGATTAATTCAATTGTGACTTAAATTTTGAACCAAAACCGCGTGGTTTCACGTCGATCACATTTCAGGCAACTCACATATCTCAGCGGTGTACTGACAATATAATTTATTAAAATGTAAAATTTCTCATTGGTGTACATAAGAATGTACTTTTCTTCAAATTGAATATCCAGAGTCGTTAATTGATGCAATGATCACTCAAAAATACTTTATTTTATCATTTTTATTTTGTTTACAGATTTCCAATAGTTTTTCTAAAATTCATAAAACAATCACAAACAAATGTATTGAAATTTAAGGACAGACTTCTGTCGGGCCAGCTAATTAACAATAAATTAATCTTTCTTTCAGAGACAAATTCTGAGGTAAAAGATTAATTGGACGTAGCTATACATCTCTATGAACAGAAAGTATGGGATTCTGGATATAATTAAGCAAATAAAACTTAAATTCAAAAATAATTCAAAACTGGTATTAAATTCCAACTGTTTTTGCTATGGTGGTTGTAAGGAAGCTGAATATAAATTATTAATTAAATACATTCTAATATAGGTACCGTAATTGAGATTTACTTATGATAATTTACGAGTCCTTTCCTCTTACTCTGGAGCATATATAGCATAAAATTTAAAAAATTATATTAAAATACGATTAGAAAATTGGACCAAATTCTTTTTTCTTATCCACTTTAAATTTTAAGCAAAGTCTTTCCCATCGAACCTATATTTAATAAAAGAGACTTACAGACATTGAAAAATGAGATGAAAACTTAAGGTTGTTTAAGAAAACAGAGTGTCTACAATTAGATCAACTTTCTATTTATTTGTCCCATGTCACATTTCTGTAAAAGCATACGAATCGTTGCTTGACATATTTACTACATTTTAGTCTCTGCTGGATTATGCAAAGAACTACATATGGGTTTCTACAGTGGAATAAATTTGTTTTCTAGGTGGAGAGACTTTTAATTAATTATAAAGATTATAGGGTACTCAACTGTTAATTATTATAGTATACCCCTATTTGTGTACTCATCAAATAATACATAACTTATATTGTAAGCAAGAAATTAGAATGTTTTGCTTCTTTGTTGAGAAATAAACATTAGCGCTTACTGCTTGTTTGAGAATTAACAAATGTCGTATCATTAATATTTTTTCCTTATTGTTCATTCTAATATTATTTTAAATTTTGGTTGGTAAGAATCCGATGTTAATCAACTGTTCTTGTTTCTGATTTATTTGCGTGAAATTTCTGGATTTAATTAAATTCTCCCGGCGCATCCACCACAATGCACGTGTACATACCTTAATTATGAATTAGTCCTAATACAAATCTGTACATTCTTAATTGTGTCAATCGTAAACATGTTGTTAAAAATAAATTCATTTTATTTTTAATTTCAAATTTTAATTCAGATTTTTATAAAATAAATACCTAACGTCGGCAGTACTGCAATTGTGGATGTGTTACGATAAGTCAGTTGTGCAAGTTGTGAAGTGATAAGTTAGAGTGGTGACCGAAGAAAGAGCGCAGTGTTCTTTCCCTTAATAGGCTCCACCACGTTAAATTAAAAGTCAAAATAATGATAATAAATACAGGCGGTTTTTCCGTGAGTTTGGCAATCAGAAAAAACAAGAGCACTATAAAATAAAAATATAGATAAATAATAAATAGCTTTAGCTAAGGTTACTGTTCGGTATTTAAAAAATTCAGCAGCATATTTTTAACTATTGGCAATCAATTCGTTTGATGGACTTTTTAAATTTTGATTCCACTTTGAAATTTTAATTTTCTCTCTTCATGAAGATTTTGGATGTTGTCAATTGTGATGATCCCTTGTTGAGGCAACATAAAGAAATTTGTATATTTAGTTAACATACGGATAATGTGATAATTTCCTGCATCATTCCGAAACGGAAATAACCAAGTGCCTAGTGGCGTCTTGACGATTAACATTTAGGGATAACGGGTGCCGCAGTTAGCCACTTAATACGTAACTAGAATTTCCTTTACAAGCAATGACTTACTAAAATTTGGTCATTTGTAGTGGCCATCAAAACTTGAGATTCCCCCCCCCCTCTGCGTAGACTTAATTAGATGAAAGTTTCAAGTGAGAGACGGCGGGGTTAGAAATGAAAACTTGAAATATCCATAATTCAATTGGAGCTCATCCACCAATTACTTCTGATGGTAAAGTTTGGCTTGTTTTAGGGCAATTTTGATAATAAGGTCCGGATTTGAGTTGTAAACTCCATCAAGAGTTTTCGGCTGTGATGGAAGGGTTAAATCTGGAAAATCAGCAGTTTTCTCGAACATCACGCGCAGGCGATCCTGTAATTTAACATCGAGAGACAGCTCGAAAAAATGCAAAACTTTTTAATTATCCTTTGGATTGTTGCCGACACCTCGTTTATGTACTCGACGTCTCCGGTTTGATTCAAGTGATCGCACGTTTGTTAACAGTCCTTATTAATGGATGGATCTCAACTTAACGAGTCACATTATCCGACACGGGATCCATTCGTGCCTCATCAATCCTCATTTGAAAACTTTCACCAATCGAAATTAAAAATGAAGTGGCAAGCCGGCGAAATCCATTCCTGGCATCTGTCAGTCACTTCAACGCAAATTAATCGTCTGTTGTTCGAGGGCCCGATTTTATAAAAGTGTTATTGTTGATGAAAGTATGTAATTGGGGATTGCGGATGCGTATGAGAAGTTTTTTTTTCTTGTTGAAGGGCGTTTTTAATGGAGTCCGGGATGGCTGTTGGGCATGCGAACATTCCGTTTTGCTACCGTTTTTATATATGGTTTTCTCTTCTGGCGTTATCTGGGGCAGCTCACGTCGAATACTAAAACGGAAGGCGTGATCGGTACCGTAATGATCACTTGATGAACCCCGGTTGCTTTAAATTAGGTTAACGCTCAACTTTTTTGCGTTCCACGCACAACGAGATAAATTATTGAGAACATCATTCAAATTCCACAAAAAAGTTCTTAAAAATACATTTTTTACTTATTAATTTGAAGAAAACCTCAATATTGCCGCTGAAAACTTTTTCAATAAAAAGGAAACACTCGAGGTAATTTATTATTGAATAACAAGAAAAATTTTGATGAACAAGGTTGTTCTTGCAAAATTAGTATAATAGAAACAGGTTCAAAAAATATTTAATGTTTCATGTTAATTGAATTGTTGGAATTTTTATTATGTAAGAATTTTATGGAAAAAATTCCTAAGGTGCGATTCACCCGGCACATCTACTAAAATTTATTTAGAGGCTTTAATCTCGAATAATAAAAAGAGATAGGCAAAAAAAGGTTAACTGTAATTAAAAAATTCCCATATCAGTTATAAGACGAGAAATTATGATATGGATATTAAATAATGCAACAGGTAAATATTTTATTGAAAATACTTTAATACTAGTTCATTAATTTGAATTGTCAGATATTCCCAATAAGATTCTTAAGCACTATAAGAAATTTAAAAGTTTCTATTCTTTTGTAAACTGAGATTTTAAAAATTATTGTTAAAGTACTTTACAAATATGCATTTACAGCGGCAAAAGCAGCACTTTTTAAAAAATTTGTTTGGTATAATTCTATAAAAAATTTCTCAAGTTAGAATTTATTAAAAGTTTAGGCAATGTTACCACATTGTTATTAATTCAATCATATAATAAGTTATTGTGAAGATAACTTTTCTATTATTTGCAGTGTTCAAAATGGTAAATTCTTTATATGCTGCAGTATGATGTAAAAAACTTAAATTAAAAAAATAATAATTACTACACATTAGATAAATTTAGAAGTTGAAACACAATACAGAGTTACTTTGCTTTAATTTAAAATTTAATAAAATAAAATATTTGCGACACTATTGTGCTAAGAGTTAAAACTCCTTTATTTAAAAATTTGCGTTAATTAGAAATAATCTGAGATTTTGGGTAACCTGTTAAAAGTTCTATGATTAAGAAAATTATCTAGTTTATATTTGGCACTTTTATGCGTTTAGTAAAGTTCACAATTCAAAATATATTGAACAAAAACAAAATAATACCTTTCACAGAAAATTTTGTATTTTTCTTATATTTTTAAGTAGATAAATGCGGTTAACGTCAAAACTTCAAGAACGCAAATCTGTTCGTTCTTCGATTTGACATATGTCAAACATATCTAACACATATATCTAATTGTAAACGATTCAACTAAGATTACGTATCACTGAATTTAGCGTCTGGAACATTGTTACGAATGCTTTTTGTTTCTAGGTAAATTATTGTCATAGAGGAAGTTTTATATTTAATTGCAACAGCGATAAATAAAATTTTAAAAACAAAATAGTTTTTACTATTGGAAACTTAACACATGATGCACTTTTTACCAAAATTTGAAAATAGTCAGAATTTAACAACCAAGTGAAGTGTGAACGTGAGACTAAGTTAACGAATTAAAAAAATAAACATAAAAGAGGGAATTAGTAATTAGTTAATAATTATTAAATCTACAATTTTAGGCTTAAATACACAAAGCGCCACATAAATGTAGCCATGAAATTTGTAAGTTAATGCAGGGTTGTATAAAATCACTAGAACTTCATAAAAATAAACATTCTTCACACGGAGAAAGTTTTAAATAGATTTATCAGTTTTCTCAAACAAATTATTTATCGGTTAGAAAATGGTACCAAGCCACAATAAAATATAATAAATAAATTGCAATATTAATTTGAGTTGATCTAATATATTTTCTGCCGGATGGATCAATTGGGGGTTAGAAAAGGAAGCCGCTTAGAAAGAAAATTTGAGTTCAGTCACCATGAGAAATATGGAAATTGGGCTATAAATAGACACCGTAAGTAACGGTTAAAACAATGGTGAAAATAAAAAACGGCCATCATTTTTGCTAAGTAGAAAAGTTTTGGTATCTACCCTACAAAATTACTCGATTTGATTGTGACTGTGACTTCATATTAAACGAAATGATAATGAAAAACATATGGTACTTTATCACAATAATAAACTTTTGGTCGACAATTTCACTATTACAATGATTTAATATTTATAATTAAGAGAAGATTTGTACTGCGGAAATGGACACTTAATGGAATTTGCTTGTCAATTAGACTGACAGACTTTCAGCGTCCTACTACTTCTGTAGGTATTTGGTATGTGGTATCCAGTTGGTGAAACTAAAATTAACTAACAACACCTGTTTACATTTGGTTTTAATCACAATTTGTTAGCTGAAGAAGTAAAAAGAATAAAATAATTTTAAATGGTAAGAAAATGTAGATAAAAATGTCGTTTTAAAAATTAAAAATATTATAGAATGCAATGTTAAAATGTTTATCAATTCCCGTCAAGGGGGCTTTATCAACAAAAGTTTAATTATCTACACTTGTTTTTGTTTTTTGTCATATGTGTCAAGTGCTGTGTGAAATATCTCGACAATCAAGTGAATATTTTTTTAAAGAAATGTTCTAGAATTACTTTTCAATATTTTAATGTGGACATTAAAACTATATTTAGTTTCTAACATAAATTTCATTTTGAAAGAATACGACACAGGGAGTTTGTAGTTACCTTTGCGGTATCCTGAGTAACCAACCTGAATTCTTTTTGTGAATGTTTTTTACTAATGATGTTTGTTAATTGTTAAAGCGACCGTAATTTATTATTAGCCAATTATATCAAATTTTAAAATAATATTATGTGGTGACCATGAACGTTATATAATGATACTTAGGAAATATATTTTTTTACAATTCCAATTACTGGGCCATAACTTACACATTTTGTAATAAATGATGGCGTCAGTATAGAATTTGGGGTAACAATTTTCTTAGTCGTCTAATCCACTTTAAGATTAATTCGTGATTGGTTTCTAAAGGTGCTTCACTTTCATTAATATCAGGCCGTTCAATTATTTCTCGCACGTACTAATACAAATATTTTACACAGTAATCCTGTCATTGTTATTTTTAGAAGTTTCAACCGTATATCCTGATTTGAGACCTCCTGTACGATTCCTGGAAAACATTGCCGCCAGCTTTGCTCTGCTACTTGTTAAAACGATCATGTATGATGTTTATATCAGTACTATAACACTTTATAATTCATATTAATTTAAAACCTCTATTCAATTACTTAATTATTTAAACTATTAATATTCCATAGTTACTTTTTGTAATTGGGTGTATTCTGTTGAAAATAAAATCCAAAATATACCAGGTGGGGCAATAGCGTGTCCGACTTTGATATCTCGAGTTCTATGATAGCTAGAAATTTGATTTAAAAACATAAATAAACTAGAAAAAAGTCTATAACCGGAAATTATTTTTGAACATACAGGGTGAGTCAAGATGATTATACAGCGGCAAGTGATTTTTTTTAAATGGAATGTTGTGCGTGAAAGAAGATTTTTTTGGAGACTTTTCCTCAACTCTTTCCACTTCAATATGATTACTGACTATTTCTAAACCACTGTAGTTTTTTTTTGCTCAAATAATGGCATCTGCAATCCCATCTGCATCCCATGTTAGAAAAATCACCGCAGTCACAATTACGGGATAAAAAAAAATATAAATACCAGTTAGAAAACATCTGTAGGATAGCTTTAAATCGTTTCTACTTTCTAAAAATTATACAGGGTGGCAAAACTTAATTTTTCAATTTAGAACTTTTTAAATTTAATTTTCTCATTTTTTTTTAAATAGAACCCCTTGTAATTTTTTAATGTAGAAACAAAAACAACCATTTTTTGTAAGATCTAATATTTTAAGATTATGTTTAATTTAATAATAATTGGTCAATATCGAAAATGGTTACAATTAGCTATAGGGGTATATTCACAAAAAATGTTTGTTTTTAGTTTCTACATCATATAACTGAAAAATATACAGAGTGTTCTATTTGAAAAAATTGAGAAAATTAAATTTAAAAGGCACTAAATTGAAAAATTAAGTTTTGCCATTTTTAGCAAGTAAAGACAATTTAAGAACATCCCACAAGTGTTTTCTAACTAGTACATATATGGTTTTTCTTATATCGCGTAAATGTAAATATGGTGATTTTTTTAATATGCATCTGCAGATGCCATTATTTGAACAAAAAAAAAATAACTGCCTCCAAGTGGTTTAGAAATAGTCAGTAATAATATTGGAGTGCAAAGAGTTTAGATAAAGGCTCAAAAAAATCTTCTTTTATTCACAACCTTCCAATTAAAAGTCTGCATTGAGAGATATTGTTTTACACAAAAGTGTATTTGTAAAAGTGAAGGCAAGTTTTATATTCCTGAATGCAAATGTAAAATAAATTGTAACAATATTTTGCCATCAGATAGTGAGAGTGAGGATAATAATATATAAATACCACCTTTCAGTCATTATTAAATATTTTTATTTAATGTGGCGATTATTTAAGCCGACGGGCAGTAGCGTCTGATGTTGAATCCGCGGGCGCGCAGGAGGGTGATCGACGGTCGAACCAAAAACCCATACATGGAGAAACAAAATTAAATTTGGACGTTTTATTATTAAAAATAAGTTTATATATAATCGAGAGAAAATGGTGTCTATTAAATTGGCCAGTTTTCACCAAGATATTGGAGCATAAACACCGAGCTTTTTTCTCTGTTTTTTCTGTTATAATGTAAGTCTCGACCACACTAACGTGTCGTGATTTGTCAATTCTGATGTAGAGTGCTGTTAGGAATCGATATGTAAAGGTCCCATAACTTGATACCGAAATATTGGGTTAACTCTTAAAACGACGTCTTTTGGGGTCTGCCACCGCACTGTAGCAGACATACTCGCATTACCTTTTCAGTTTTAATAATATTGTTAAAATCAGTTACAAGTTGTTGCTGCTACTCGAATTTCTTTACATTTCTTATTGTAGTTTCAATCTCTTTCAAGCTCAGTTATGTGCTCATCTATGCAGTAAACTTGAAGTAAGCTCAAGCTTTTAAAACAAATTATAATTCAGCTTTCTAATACCTTAAATATTTTGTATAATATTTAAATCTGAATTGCCAAAACAAAATCTCAACAGTCACATCTTTTGTGACTCAAAAATATTCAATTTATTTTAGCTTTTAGGTTGTTTTAAGTTGGAAGAATCTATAAGTAGTTTATTGTGCAATTAGCATACTTTGATAGTTATTTGGTGTGTACTCCCGTTGATAAAATCAGTTTCCAGTTCAGTTATGTAACCTTAAAGTTTAATTTTCAAACTATATTGTTGTGTGATTTTTTCTATATTAGGGTTTTAGCCTTGTTGGAAAATAAACAATATTATCATTATTAATTAAGATCACCTATAGTTTTAGTAGACTATTTGAAAAATTTAAGTGAATATATTTGGCTTCAAGCTTCAATATGTAGTCGAAAGTATATTATTTATAATCTTTTTTTTTAAACGGGACAGTTTTGTACACTAAAAGAATAATAGACTATTCAACGTGTTTTACAATACATTTACTGCTAAGTGCGGCGTGAAAGCGGTCACGTTGGGTAATTAACAAATTACCAAAACCAACTCAGGAGTAGAAATTTGTCGGGCACTTCCGTCAATTAGTACTTACCTATATTATTAAAAATTATAACACCCATAATATAAGTTTAGCATTTAACCAAAATTTTCCATAATACTGTCATAATTAATAAGAGAGAAAGTATGTTATGATTGTTTTATAATTTTAGTCAAACAAAAAGTGCTCTTGACACATATACTCGTTAAAGGAAACTAATTACCCTAATTACTATCGCTAACATTGGAATAAGGGATCGACAACATAGTCATTAATCAATAAAGAAGAAGTAAAATTAGCTGAAATTAATGGAAATTTAATTTAAAATTTAAATTAATTTTTCTCTAGTTATGTCTTCGCACGATCGAACTACAGAAAATTTAAAATGAAACTTGTGAATTATATAGATCCGTTTTCCATTTTATTCATAATAATCTTCTGGTCATTGCATACGTGGCCGTAATTCTGCTTTGAATTTAAAAATTTATATAGAATTTAATTAAATTTTCTGTCTTTTAATGGTTGATTCGTGGGGGTTTAATCAAATCAAAAATATTCAACTAAATATTTCCAATTTAAATCACTGTTAAAATTTTTATAATACGATAAAATTAATTGATTGAGTGACAAATTATAATCATGAATTTTTAGTTGGCTGAAAATTTTAATATAACAATCCGAATTCAGTTTTCCAATAACTGCGCTGCCTGGAATTTTAAAATTGTGAGCTCTTGCGTTAAAACTATTTAATATTCAATAAACAGACAATCAAATTAAAACCACACATAGTAATTAACTATATTCCAGTTACTCAATTTAGTTTTTAATTATTCAAGTGTTATAAACTGATTGCTTTCTATTTAAAGCACATGATTGGCATAAAGTTAGTTTAAAGACTTCACAATCTAGCTCTGTCACATCGTCTGAAACCAAGTAATTTTATTCTTCGATAAAATCGCCCTTCAAAAAGCTGATTCAATTATAATTACTGTTTACTGTTTTAAGTTATAAGTTAAAGCTTAAATGTTTTATTCATGCTTATCAATTATAACTACTAAAGTTTTCTAATTGACGAGCTAGCAAGTACTTTTTCTTGAAAACTACTTAAGAATTTACATCATTAATCTATGAAACATATAAGCAATAGAATTTAACTCGTTAGTTAATTAATTATTTTTAATTACGCGTAATTGCAAGAATATCTTTCTGGACTTACCTCGCCAATTGCGCAGTCCACTTCGATTGTTTTTTATAATCTTAACTTACAAAGTTACACGAAAGAACACTCAACAAAGTTTAGTTATTCACGCACAAGAATTAGTTAAAAGAGTAATGTGGGCACTAATATACAACCCTTTAGTATACCTTAATTTTACTTGACACTACTATAAACACTGATAATATTATGGAAGGAAATCAATTCTTTTCTCGTTCCGGAGTTGGCGACGACGTTAAAATCCGACGTCGGGACGTAAGCAATCCGCGTCGGTTGGCGGGTGGCGTCGTATTGCGAATTCGGCTCCAGCGAACGATGCTGGGGGTGGCGGTGGTGGAGTTTGCGGACAATACAGATGCACACGCCTCTCTTTCCCTACAATCCTTTGACTGGGGCCGAGTAATAGACGTTTGTAATAGTTCCGGTTGCTGTGCACTTTTTGATCGAACACGTAAATTGTGGTTATTTGTTGGAGAGGAAAAGTCGTAAATTTTACGATCTTGTTCGCGGGATTCGAGAAGATACACTATTAAGAGGTTTGATCTCTTTGGTTGTGGTTGTGTCAGTAAAATTTCAGATACTGCTGTTGAACGCAAGTAGGTGATTGAAGGCTGGCGGAAATTTATGAGTGATAGAGCAAAAATTCGGAAGTTTGAAGAAATTTATGTTTATTTATTTCCGAAGTTTTTCAGGACTGCGTAGGATTTGAATAATTAAAGTAGGCCACCATTTGTTATATTAGTATTTTTAACTTTGATGCAGCAAAATGCCGCTTTAAGAAATTAACAAGTGTAATTAGTCTAATTTGAGAAATTGTTTTTTACAAAATTCTGAAGGAAGATTTTACCAGTAAAGATTCGTTTTAAAAAATCCTCTTTAAATAGTGCTGAATTTATTAAGATATTTCAAATATCGGTCTTTAACCTTTGAAGCACTAATTGATATCGATTACTGCCTGATTATATTAAATGGTACATGCTTAAAATCTCACAATTGTACTTACAAATCATGAAAATCTCTTACAGGGGAAAATTTCAGATTTTAATAAAATGTTACCTTATTCTTGTTAACTGTTGGCTTTGTCGCTGAAAACTAGTTTGTGTTTCAAATTAGTGTCAGTTTTACAACGTTGCAAAGCTTATCTGTTCTAAGGCCCTTGAAACTGGACATCTGCTGCGTGGCTGTTGAATGAAAATTTTCGGTTGTCTGGTTGAAAAAACCGGTGTGGCCCGCGAGCCAGATTGACTGATGATAAAGCCGCAATTGTAATGGAGATAAATCGAGGTACAGCAGCGAAGTGCCCCTCCCCATCAGGACAAATGGCGTAATTGTGCGAAACCTCGTCGATCTGTCGTACGGGCAGATCGCAGTAAAAACCGGAATAACTCATTCTATCCGATCATCCGCCGATATTCAATTCGATAAATTAGTTCGTCGACGCATTGAAACAGCGCGTTCCGTTCCGTTACCCGGCGAACGCCACTGAAAATTGTATCATTTTTCATGTAAATTCAGATTCGGATTTAATTTATTCAGAAAGTCCTGGTGGCCTGCGCCGACAGGACCATAAAGCACAGCCGCTGTTGGTGGATGATAGCACAACTTCTGTTGCGCCCAGACTCGTCTGTTGATATTTTTGTTAATATGTGTTTTAAATTTCTTTTTATGGGCTTGTTGGAGCGAACAAGCAGAGCCGGTCACAGGGTGAATTCGTGTGTTCGAATTATAATTGGCGGAAAACTTTTGAGACCGCAAACTGCACGATTCATGTCGGACGGCGAGTGGGAGTTTGGAAGGGAAGTTCGACACGACTAACGTTCAAAGGGGGGGAGTTGGAACTGGGTTTTGGGGGAATCTTCAAACTGAATTTTGGCCGTCATAACGTATTTCCATTTCACATCGTGGCCGGAGGCAAAACAAGAAGAATTTACCTTCACGAGTTTTTCAACATTTTTCTTTTAGTATTAAATTCAAAGCGATGATGTATAAAATTCGCATAAAGAAGTCCTTGTATCGAAACATTTTTTATTACTAACACAATATTTCTCATAAGATGTTTAATGTGTAAGTTTTTGTCAATAGATCTTAAATTGCATGGCAATAGTTAGTTTGTGTCTACAATTATTAACCTTTTTGGTCTATGTTTTACTATAACAATATAAGCCCCGCTACAGATATTCAGTCCATTGTCAAATCTGAAAACTTGACAATGTGATTATTTCCCTTTTTTCTCTAAGGTACACCGCTAAGTTCAGTGCACCGGAAGTGACTGCTTCCACTAATTTGGTTAACGACAACATTAGTACTGGGAGAATAAATATTTCAAATATAATAACTAATTCATACCGTAATCCCAATTCATTCATTAACGAGAATCTTATTTAATCAGTGCTGTATTCAAAAGTAAAGGCATCCACATGTACTTTAGTAAGGGCAGATTTGTTCTAAGATTTTTTTACGCAAACAAAATTGTAGACAATGGCTTCACTAGCTATTTTAGTGTTAAGTCAAAGCTGCAAAATTAAATAAATTATTTGTTTGAGTGAATTAGATTAATTATTATTGAGCAGATGTTTTTTTTTTTTGTTCGATTAGGTAACTAAGAATGAAACCAACACTGGAAGTCGCTGCAATTAATATATTTAATAAATTTTAACAGTAATTGCGGTTGTTATAGTTTATCTTCTACCGACTGAATCAACTGGAGCAGCACCACTGGCTTGGGTACTCAGTTGGTAAAAGAAGTCGCCAAGAGACTTGAAAATTTGGATTTGGTCATTATTGGACACGTGAACGTTCGGCTGTAGGTAGAAACCGTAGGCGGTGGTTAATACTATGGCAAAAATCAAAACAGTGGCCCTCATTGCTGCTAAACTCAAAAACGTTTAAAATAAAGAAAATTACAGTATTGAAACTCACTTACCTGATTTGATTGTCAGTTGTTGATGACTGTAAATAGTGTAGAATTCATGAAGCTCTATATACTGAATTAAGCAATAATGAAAAAATGTGGTACACTATCACGAAAGTGGACCTTCGTTAACCATTTTATTATTACAATTTGGTATGTGAGATTAGGAGTTTTTTTATTGCGGAAATAGATGCTTATGAAGATTTATTTGAAATTATTTAGACAATAACTGAAATTAGCAAACATGCGAGTATAGCCTTACATAGATATACATTTACAGATGTTAGTAGTTGATACCTGTCAGCTTGGTGGAATTTAAAACAAAATAAATTTTCTATTGGTAGTCTATTTACGCCTAAGTCTGTTTTGCTCTAGTTTTGGTAACAATTTCAGTACTTTTAACTTAAGTGTATTATTCCATATTGCCGAAAAATGGAATTCCAAATTATCGTTTGAAATTATTCCCAGCCGGATAAGTTTAGCAGAGTAGAGTTTTATAACTTTGAAATCTTATTAGTAGATTAAATTGATTTACTGCTAAATTACGCAAAAATATAAGTAAATATCTAATGTATCATGAAATACAATAAATCAAATTTGAAACTTTTTGAAAAATTATTTTTTTATTATCTTATTACAATGAATTTGTTTTCAGGTAAAAGTATTTTTCAGCAAGAAGTGCGACATTTTCCTTAATGTCACAAGTTTGTTGTTAGAATCAACTAAAATTTTACTATTCCTACAAAAGAAAAATATAACAATCATATGTGTACTGCAATTTTAAATTTAATTCTGTAAACAAATACAGAACAGAATTAAACTTGAAAGAACTTGAAATTGCACTACAAGCAGGTACACACATAAAGTTAAAGTAACCTGAAACTTTCAAAACAAATTATCATTCAGTTTAGTTCATATTTTCTACAACTACTATTGCACTTATTTGTTAAATATTATATAAAAAGTACAACTTTGTGCAGTCTGAAAAATTCTTTGTGTACTTTTAAGTTGTCACACTTGCTGTAATTATCGGGAAACGAGAACTTAATTAAACTGATGGTACAGCCATTTAAACAAATATTTTTGGTTACCTAAAAATGGAAGAAATCAATTATAGTATTTGAAGGAATTTGTAACTATTTGAACTACCTCTGGTAGCATCGAAATTGTAGTTAAGTACATACTTGCTTATTCTTGCTGACGACAATCTTACGCTCAACTTACCAAATGCTCAGGAGCTGTATCTGGTTTAGATTTTGCTGTAATTTGAAACTATAATTTCAAGACTTTTCTTGATAACGGCAAACTACAAAGAAGAAACGGAAACGTTGTTTAAAAGTTAAAACAATCTAAATTTAGGTTCAGCAAATAAATTTAGTATTTCTTTCTTCGTAAGTAAATAAGAAATTTAAAATTGAATTTCAATATCTTTCATATTTTCGTGCTTTTTAAAAATCTTTTTGCCACTTCAGACCCATTTAATTCTCTTTTTCAATCGTTTTCCCATGCCTCTCTCATCTTTTTGCACACATCGCCAATATATTAATCATCTTTTATGCGGCCTCTCAAATATTTTAAACATCCCCTTCGTTTTCTGTATATTCGGCTTCATAATCAAACTTTGCAGGCATAAGTAAAAAGAAGTTAAAACCTGCCTGGAGAAATCATAATCAATTTCGTTAATCTTTCAGTATATGCTTTGTTTTGTTTATTATCATTACTTTTTTCTAGTCTTTGCATATGATTATCACGATTTACCAACTTTTCTTTTATTTCGCTTTCTTAGCATTGTAGTCTATGTACTACAGTACTACTCCCACTACATATACTACCCTGTCTTAATTCGTACTTTCCTTTCTTTTTGCTTTAAACTTTTTCATCCCTTTGTCATATTTTTGTTGTAGCAGAGATATAGAAAATATATTGAATATATATTGCACAACTGGTTGCTTTATATAATATTATTTCTTAATGCTATCTTCTAGTGTTTTGTCAATTTTGATATTAAGATACTATTTTTCTAATACACTCGTAGGGTTCCTCTCCGGAGACTTACTAGTTCTTATAATGGCTGCCAGAAAACAAATTTTGCACATATCAAGATAGTAAATTACTTGCTTAGAATTTTGTAAAACTTCATTATCAGAAAAATAACAAATACACAACAAAAGCACGAAGAATGTCGAAGTTGATAAATGAAACTAAATATTAAATGAAACCGAAATTATTGCTGAATTATTTATAATATTAATTAATAATAAATACATAACAAATATTTTTTTTATAATTGAACGCAATTTTGTCCGTCAAAGTCAATTTTTAAATATCGCTGACAAGACCCTTTAATTTTATTATACTATAAAATTTGTGTCACAACTAGTTAGTTAATGTGGATTATTGTATAGCAGTCCATAATGAAATACAGTTATCTGATTACTCATGATTAATTTGTTGCAAAAATTAATTCATAACTTTAAAATGCTCATGTTAGAATTGTGCTAGACATGACAAACAATTTTTCTTTATTCAAAATATTCTATTAACATTAATTTATAAAGGGAAACTAACTTTGCGCTCTATTGAAAACGATAAGATGCGTAGTAGCGTAGTATGATTATTTCCATATAATAATAATCTATATACAATGGTAGTAGTAATATAAAGAACACCCAAAATCACACTCCTGTTAATAATAACGAATTTATAAGCCGTAAAAACGGACACGTTGATTTTTATCACTTTCTTCAAACATTGCAAACTTTTCAATTTTATTCATCCGCAAGGCACATTTTGTTACAACTTGGAACAAAGAACCACTGATTTCTGACTTTCCGTAACAATGGCGTCACATTCCAAAATTGTTAAAGTCATTGAAATCTTAAAAAATAAACAACTAATAGGTAATAAAAACAATTATAAATTGTAAAAACTTACAAATGTTAATACAGCAATTAAACAGTTTGAAATAAAAAAATGTGGTATTTCTTTGCTTCCTTACAATAAAAATAACACAAAAAAGAGACGTTATAGAACCATCAATTGCAAATATCAAAGACACTCCAGAGATTCATTAAAACAACGAACCCTCTCACCTAAATTTACTAAATGTTGCTGGATTTATTTGGAGTCTAAATTTCGTTGACTTGGTTTCAATGCTAAAGTAATTTTAAGAAAGGAATTTAGTTCTCAATATTGTTCAATAAAGTATATTGTCACGCAACAAATAAAATATTGCGTGAACACTTGATAATAAATGCATATGTAATTAATAAAGACAACTTCTACGCACCCTGCTCTACAATGATTCCGTTCTGTCGGAAATCAACAAATAAAATGGAACCTTGCAAATCCGAGTTCGGTTAAGTTGGAGCCGACTTTTCATTTTTTATTTTTTTATCTGTGGCATCAATTGTGCTAGTTTTGTGCTGAATTGTGCTAATATTTTTTTCAATTGTGCTAGTCTCTAAATAAGAAAAACTGAAAAAGAAATCCGGGGGCCAACTTGACCGCCAGCCCCCCATTCTTTTCATTTTTTTATAATATTTTTGGCATTCTCAGTTGTACTCGTTTTGTGCTCAATAATACCGGTGCTTTCTCCAATTGTGCCCGTTTCTAACAAATCAAAAAAAATTAGAAAGTAATTCTATGGCAACGCAGACGGCCACTAGGTAGCCCCTTTGACTATTTTTTAGAATATTTTTAACTTATTTAGTTGTGCTTGTTTTGTGCTCAATTCTAACGCTGTTTTTTCCAATTGTGCTTGTTTGTAACATTAAAAAAAATAAAAAGTGTGCTCGTTTGTAACAAATCAAAAAAAAAACTAAAAACTAATTCTATGGCAACGCAGACCCCCACTTGCTAGCCCCCCTGACTTTTAATAATCATTTATAGCTTATTCAGTTGTGCTAGTTTTCTGCTCAACTGTAACGCTGTTTTCTTCAATTGTACTCGTTTGTAACGTAACAAATAAAAAAAAAAAGTCATTCTATGGCAACGCAGACCGCCACCAGCTAGCCCCCCTGATTTTTATAAAACATTTTTATCCTTTTCAAATGTGTTCATTTTGTGCTCAATGATAATGCTCTTTTTTTCAATTGTGCTCGTTTGTAACAATTCAAAAAAAATTAAAAAGTAATTCTATGGCAACGCAGACCGCCACCAGCTAGCCCCCCTGACTTTTCTAATTTTCTTTGATTTGTTACAAACGGGCACAATTGGAGAAAGCACCGATATTATTGAGCACAAAACGTGTACAATTGGCAATGCCAAAAATATTATAAAAAAATGAAAAGAATAGGGGGCTGACGGTCAAATTGGCTTCCGGATTTCTTTTTTAGTTTTTTGTTATTTAGAGACTAGCACAATTGAAAAAAATATCAGCACAATTTAGCACAAAACCAGCACAATTGATGCCACAGAATAAAAAATAAAAAATCAAAAGACGGGGACCAACTTGACCGAGCTGCAAAGCCGGGCCAATCGCAAGATGGATAACTTCTGAGGGGTTGTATGGTCGTGCTCCGGTCAGACCCAGTAAAGATTGGTCGCGGGTTTAAGGTGTTAGAGTGAGCGCCAGGTAATTTGCAAAACACAACCGGTCAAATAATTACCACGAAAATTACCTAGTGGTAATGAACCAGAAGGTTAACTCAACACAACGCCGTTGTCTCATTCACAACAATACATACATTTATTTACACAACTGAAGCTACAACACACTAGGAAGAAAGGGTAGGAAATATTGAATTTAAATGGATTGCTGAAGGCAAGAAATACAAAAACTACTAAATGCTGAAGGCGGTTATAAACAAATTGTCGTAAGCAAATCACACAATAAATTGGGTACCCTGACTGTCGACAGACTGGTGCATATACAACAGGTACTAGTAAAAATAAATCCCGGAAGGGGTTGCAAGCAATACGTTGCGATACGTTCACTTAGCTGGTACTCGTAAAATCGACGTCAATCCGGACAAGGCTAAACCTACAGCGTCCGGTTGGAATTAAGCGGTCCAGCAGGCAGCAAATGAATAGGGGGTTGTAGGTCCAATTCAAGGGGGTACAGACGTACAAAGACAGACGTGACAAGAACGGCAAAGAAGTGTCCCTAGGGCAGGTCCCAGAGAAAAGAAAAAGCCCTAAAAACATGTACAACGATATAACAGTCATAATCACATAAACGCACACTTACTTCTAATAAAAGGGCGTCGCACCAGAAATTGTAAGTTATCCTTTAAATGTCGCCAATAAAAGCGAGAAACTCAGAGCCCCTAATTATACTTAGGATAGCAATGATTATATGACTTGTTCGGCACAAAATTTCCAATACGTGGCTTAATTAATAATAATTAATCGCGCACACGAACAAATCTCGATCACTGCAATCCACAGTTGCGCCTTTTTTAAATAAAACTTTTTGTGTGTCATACCGATATCGCTGCAAAAGAAATCGAAATAAAGAAAAACTAAAGAGGGCGCAATTAGCGCGGAACATGAAATAAGAACATTTACCAGAAAGGGAAACATAAACATTTTCTCATCTCATCACACTAAAGAAAGAAACAAAGAAAGGAAATGTGACGAGAAAAGATAACTTTCTTAAGGCAGGAGGATGGAAAGGTCAAAATAGACCAAAGTCAAAATAAGAAATGAGCACAACTTAAAAAATATTCTGAACCCCTAGAGTTCCCAAAGTAACGTACATACTGTGACCGTTACAACCGATGAATAAAAGCTGAGTTAATAAATTTAGAATATGATATAAATAATTTTTGTGTTTGCCTGAAATGCTTTTCTCGATTATTTGGTAATTCTTGTTAAATACTAACCAGGGATTACTGACGAAGCCGTTGGAGTTTCTTAACATCAGTACTACGGTTAGAAGAATAACGATATCATAGCAGGTCATTAAGACATTTTGAGAACTGACATGTTAAAATAGAAACCAATAAAAGCTCCGATAATTAACAAAAAAATTAAATCTATGACTGTTATTTTAGTAAAATTACGGTTTTGTTGGATAGAAGTTTTCCAATTATAAGAGAACATTTCCAAATAGTAACCAATATTGTATAAGATTTGGAATAAAGTTTGTACCTCACCAAATAGGTTTATGAGTTCTGCTAACATTTTAAGTCATTTGTGCCTCGACTTTCACTGAAATTACATCAGTTCACAGGCAGAAGTGATATAAATATGTAAATAGGTATGTGGAAACGCAAGCAGTGTTGACACGTACAAACGCATTTGGATTAATTTTTAAACAGGGAAAAAGTATCTCTAATACAATTATAGAAATGTACTGGCAGAAAGTACGTATTTTCAAGCAAGTCATGTAAATAAATTTAATTACCTTTGACCACAAAAAGAACTGTAAATGTCACTCATTTGACAAATAAAAATTTTACTAAAGTTAGTAATAACAGGATTTTATTCTAGCATTTATTTATTTTTTGTTGGCTAATTTTATAACTTTTATTGAATGTTATGGAGGGATCTACGTTCAGAGAATAGGATCCTAGCAACAACACCACGAAGAAAACTAAGTAAAAACGTTTCTGTGACCTGTCAAACATTTGTGCGAAGTAACTGTCTTCGAATTATTGAGAAATTTGATGTTAAATAAATTATCAATAAAGATTTTTTATTTTTATAATGTTTTCCAATTATAAGTTATTATTGCTTCAGAAACGAGGCCAATTTAGTATGCTACTCTAAAATGATTGATTTCTTGTCCAACAGGATTCAAGAATGTTGTGATTTTAATTATCGTCGAGTCCGAAGAACTGCTACGAGTAAAGCTATGCAAACAAGCAATTTAATTTGCTTTAAGGAAAATCGTGATAAAGCAATTCAATATTTAGTAGTGACGGCTTGTTAATATTTATTTCGTGGTTAATTATTTATTCGAAATGAGAGGTAAAAATGTTCTATTTCAACTTTGCATCAAATCAATATTGAAAAAGCTAGTTGTAACACTAATTAAACTTGAGAAAAAATATTTTGTGCTGTGATAAACGCGTGACTATAAATTCGCCTCTAATTGGATCGAACGTCTGTTGTTAAAAGTAAATACGTTTAACTGAGAAGAGTTTCAGTGAGCGCCGAATTTTATACTAATTTTCATTATATTTCCGTTTCCGTAGTAAATATAACTTTTTCTATATTTTTTTCACCCAACTTAGATATATAGTTTTCACAACTCCATAATACAAATAATGTAGGAGCTACATAAATCAAAGATTTTCCAAATAGTATAGTTACGATTTTAATAAAATATAAAATTGTCGACGAATTTCTCATGACCAATTTCTTCAAAACTTGTAAATTTTAATACTTATCAGCATTCCATCTGCAGAGTCAAACAGAACCGTAATTTTATTGATTAACATATAAAACTAAAACCAATTTTAGGCTTCTAATATAAATGACAATTATATACGTGAAGACAAAGGTAACAAAGAAAAAAGTGATTTATTTTGTTTCTAAGAATAAAAAATAATAAATCTAAGTTAAAAACCAGTTATATAATAAGAGTTTTCTTTCGTAATTAATTTATTTACGTATATAGTATACGCAATTTAATGTGCTTGATGGTAAATTCTGGAGTTTTATTAATCGTAAGAGAAAGCCTAATGGTTTTCAATTTTTGGTAATTGATTCTAAAAATATTTATTTTATTTTCCAGTTAATTGGGCAGCACTATAAATGTTAACTTGTGAGCAAGGATTGACTACTAAATAGGTGTACAAGAGTGAGCTAATTATAATTATAGGTACTAACAATCGCTTATTAATTTTTAACAAATAATATTTTTATTAAAGTCCAGGAGCTAATGGTCACGTTTTCTTGCATTTGGTTACCCTAAATTAATTATCCATAATAAAAGTATCTGCATGAGAAATCTACTAGTAATTATTATTGGTTAATGTTTCATACATAAATCTTTAGTAATTTTAAATATTTTTACTTAACAATTGCTGTTCTATAATCAATTTCTTTGTAATAAGTGTAGGAAAAAAGTCCAGAACTGGTTAAAATTCATTAAAATAATCATTCGCAAAACGTTTGTAGAAATAGCATCTAGCTGATTTTCAGTCGTTTCATTTTTGTTGAAATATGTTGTCAACTTATGTAAGACATGCTTAATTCTTAAAATTGCAAATAGTGAGTACAGTTCAGCTAAGCTTTTGACAGTTGGATCTTTTTTTTTGGCTTACAAGCATCCGGTAGTAATCATATGATACGGCACATTGTTGTTATTTTGTTTACTCATTGAGTGAATTAGTGGCGGAGTTACCTATGTGCGCAGTGGTTACGCCCATAGTTTTCCCTAAGGTTTTCCGAGGAGGTCCCTTTTTATGACGTTGTTTCTTTTGCAAACACGACAAATTAAATGTTCAATTTTTTTATATAATTAATAGGTAAATTTGTGCAGTAAATATTATAAGTGCATAATACAATTTATATTTGTTCAGTAAACTAATTGACGTTTGGTAGATTAATAAATATTCATTTGAAAACGTAAACATTAGGGAAAAATAATTCTCCGTCCAACAGAGGAAATGTATGATCAGTTAAAATAATAGATGTTCAGTACAAATAATACAAGTTTGGTAAAAATAATAGTCGTCAAGTGAAAACTGTAAGCGAACAGTTATAGAATGAATAAAATGTTTAGCAAACTAGCTGGCGTTTTCTAAAATAATAAAAGTCCTGTTAAATAAAAGTTTATATCAAAAGTGTCATACGCCTGATAAAAGTGGTCCATATAACTCAAATCTGATCATTACAATCGGGTAATATTTAGATTAGTAACATACATATCTATTATTAGCAAATAGCCAGTCAATTTACTGCAAGTGTACCAAATATATACCAATACAAGTAATGTTGGTTTTTACGCTTCCGCGGGTGTTAGATGAAATTGTTCCATTCCGGGTGTTCATCCGCGTTGTCCCTGGTTGGTCCTGGAATGGACCGGTTTTTTGACGACGTTGTATTCGGTCGTCGGTCGATGAGAGCGGATGGCACCAATACAAGCAAACGACCTGAAGATGGCAAATGTGATTTTGCCGAAACGTCGTCAAAAAACCGGTCCTTTCCAGGACCAACCAGTGACAACGCCGATAAACACCCGGAATGGAACAATTTCAATACAAGTAATATATAGACTATATTTTATATTCATAACAAAAGAGAATGATACATATTTAAATAAAAAATAAAACTTTAAATACGGATTCTCTAAAGACAGCGTATAACATGATACGCTTGAACCCGTTAGTCAATCCGGTTGATAAAGTTCTGTAAATAATAACACGTAAATAATAATACATAATACCATTGATTAATCATTTCATACGTAAAAAGTCAATGATAATACGTGGTATAATATAAGCTGCGGAACCGAGGTGCTGGAGTTGACTACTGACCGTTTTTTTTTTAATTTTACCGCATAAAATTAAATATGATACTGTGCGTTTATTAAATCTTTAGCGTTTATTTTAAACGTTACAATAGTAAAATAGACTATTAGATTGGTAAGTGCATTCTAACCGAATCGAGACGAAGTCGAGATTTTTCTGTTATAAATTCGAACAGCACTGTGAAATCAGCAATAAATCTCCTGTTGTAAGTTAAACTTACAATAATTGTCTACAGTGTCTGTAAAAGCATATAACGACACGATTATGCAAAAAATGTTTTAAAATACCAATTGTGTATTACTGATTCTCTCTAAGTTTTCTACTGTAAAAAATTAAAATTTTCCCGAACATTCTATTTTAAATACTTGGCAAAATATAATTAATTAACGATCATATACTGATCAGGACGAAAATATAAACCGATTGTTTTATTAGTACCCTTTTGGAAATAAGAGGTACTTATGCCTCTGAATTTTTTGAAGCTGCAATGTTTATTTTTGGACACCGCAGTCACTGCACCCACCCTTCACTTTATCTTGCACTTCAACTTCACTTCGTTCGAACTTTCTGGGGTCCTAAATATTGACAAAATAAGGGGCTTTTTAATTTGAGCCCCTGCCTGCATTAGCTTAATTGTATGAATATATTTTTTTTGTATTACAGCACAGCGATTTATTTATTATTTGCCTGCGCTTGTCGAGGGCCAGTGATTCACATCACAGGCGTCTATTAGCACAAGAAATTATTCTTAGCAGCAAGACTGGAGCCTGTTTCCACTGCAGGAGTAATTTGGTCTTTTATATAAAACATTGATCTACTTTTTCATTTTATAATCCACCTATAACAGTTCATAACAGCATTAAATGCAAACTAGCTCTCCTAGAAGTTCCAGTCCAGGCAAATATCTAGAAAACTGCATTTTGTACAGATTTGAAAATGTCAACATTGAAATTACAAGTAGAAAGGAACAATTCAAAAATTTTAAATGATAAATCATATTGCGTTGTACTTCGTTCAAAAACTCTTTTGAAGAAAAAATTCTGTAAAATATTTTTGGATGAAACTTATGCCAAAACATCGAAAGTCTCGGTTTGTACTACTTTCTGATAGTGAACAAATTGTGGTTTTATTAGAAACTTGGAGGACCTTGTGTTTAATGGTTTTATTGTTAATTTGGAATCAGATCTGGTCACCCCTAGATAAACTCGCCAACAATTATACTTTTTTTCACTTGCCAACAACTGTCTTAGCAACGACTTGTCAATAACGTCTTGATTGAATTAACTCTTAAAGTGACCAGCTTACGCTACCAAACAGTCTTTTTTTAGTTTCCTGTGTTTTTGGAACTGTATCCAAAAACCAATTTGCTGTGTATGCATGATTTTTTCCTACAGTTTGATTTAACGCCATTATGAAACGACTTATTCTAATGAGGTATAACTTAATATAGGTTGAATTAAAAGAAAATCCAATTTGCGTTAGCCTCTCTGTTGTTTGACTGTGATGTGACAAATATGCCAAAAAGTTAACTTCTAGTTTTAATTTTAAATTTCTGTTAAACACATTAGATATCAAATTTAAAAAACAGTTCTCATTTGCCTTAAAAATGAATTCTAACAGTTTGTAGTTTTGGTCAAAGAAGTTTGTGGGGAACTAGATCCTAATAAAATGTTATTGTACATTACCAAAAAGAGCTAACAATATACTTTTGAGAATTTTCTGACATATTAAAGAATTTTTTTAAGAAAATAGGGATTAGCATGATTAAAATGGATTATCTAACAACTCGAGTAACACTTAACAACTTAAAATAAGGCAAGAGTTTCCAGAACTCATCAAACGAGTGCTTTTGTATCCAGTGGATATATACGAACTTTTGATGGTTAAAAACGAGGATACCATGGTTGATACCCAAATGCGTATTTTACCTTGACACAAATAAAACTTCAACCTAATTCTTCTGATGGCATACCATTCCGGCTACAATTAACGAGCTTCCCCAGGCTTTACGTACATTGTTTCAGCTAAATTCCTAGGTATATGTTTTAAGTTCTGTCTTTGAACACTGACACGGCATTCTTGCTGCTAGTGGACTTCTGATACTATACAAGTTATCAGGTTTCACCGGAGTACCTAGTAGCTACTGGCTACTAGATATTGGTTAAGCTATGAACGACAGACAGATATGCTTACAGTAACTGTTAATCATCTGGGTCCTTCAGAACGATTCAGAGTTTAAAATGATCTGCAGTAATTACTGTGGTTCAATTATAAGAACCATGTAAGTCTTGAAAAAGATAGCGGTCATTAGAAAGGTTTTTTATTATTCGAAACATACCCTTGAACTTAAGTAAGAGTTTCTTACTCTGCTCCGTGACTCGATAATCCGTTTTGCAAACCATTACTAGATTACCAATATTCAAATCAGGTGTCTGTTTGGATTTGATTGTTCCGGACCAGCTGGAAGCTTTGCTGACATACGGGTTCGAAGAGTTGCCAAATCTTTCCTTGCAAGAAGTTCAAATATTTCTATTAAAATATGAGCACTGACAATTGGCTTTGGATTGATGCCAATTAACGTTTGATAAGGGGGTACGCTCGTAGCTTTATGACAATAAGAATTTAAACTGACTCTATTTTTTTGACGTGCGTGTCCCACTGATTTTCATTTTCATCATTTATAATGCAACACCTGAGGCTATTTAAGATGCTTCCGTTATAGCGTTAGCATTACCCATTCGCACGTGGGTTAGCTATAGGATTTTTCACATGTTTAATACCGGATTCCAACCAAAAATTGGAAACGGCTTTAGAAGTGAATGCCAATCCATAACCGGAAAATAGCCGGGTTGGGAGCCCAAACAGAAAAATAAGGCATTCTAGAATCTTAACAGCATATGGCACCTTTGTATTTTTGACAGTTTCTAAAAAGACAAATTCTGATGTCACAAATGGATCAAGAAGATCTACGTGAATGGTTTCAAACGGAGTTTGTATGGTCGGGATCGGATGTAACAGATCTGGTTGTGTATCTGATATCGGTTTCATATAAAGGCAATTTAAACAAGCAGCTATTGCTTTACGAATGCGGCTACGCTCTTGAACCAATAGTTCCGGCAAATCCTTTCCAGGGTTTTCTCGTAACCAAAATGTCTGGCATCGTCATGATTGAACCTTCAAATGAGCCATCTACACGATGTAGGGACCACTTACTTTGCAAAGTTATGCCCCTTGAGATGCAAAAGTTGATTTTTAACTATGTAATTTTCAAAATATGTTTTTTACCAAAAGTCTTTGCTATTTGAGAGTAGTTATCTCTTACTGGAGAAATTGTAGTTGCTGCTGAACGGAGATTGGAGGTACATGATTACGGATTTTGTTGGCATCACCACTATTCGATGCTGGTTGGAGGCTAGTTTGTTTTTCTGAAAATGGGACAGGCTGTAGAGGTTGACCATTGCAGTAATATCACTCTAGTTAAAAGTGTCACTATCACTGAGTCACTAACGTGAAGCAAGGGAGGTATATTTCCAGAGAACAAGGTAAAGTTAAGTAAATGGAAAAAAAAAGCAAAAAGCACTTCTGACAACTTGGAAGCGAGTGTATAGGGCAAGCAATACTAACATCTATAGTACACTCTTTGAGAAGTTGTATTCAATATTTTGCCATCTATGCCCCTACTGTATTAAGATATTAAGTAACCAAAGTCAATTCCTAACTTTCCTGAATAAGCATGCACTCTAATTCGATTCTAACTGTTTTATCCCGTAAGTTACTCATATTTAGTTTAGGCCGGCGACAGCAAACTATCCTCATACAATGCATATGTCTTTTCCTCTTCGATTCTTTATAACGTTTTCGTTTTTTTTTTTTTTTAGAATAACAACAAGAGTTTCTAATAAAAGGAGTGGTTCAGAATTATTAGATATCGTATCAGTACAGAACAAAGATTTATACTACATAACGGTAATGTGTGTGTGGTCATCTGGTTTTTAGCAAAAATTATTTTTCAATGGTAGGTAATTGTAACACAGTTGAAACCTGAGTGATCAGCTTTAGATAGTAACTCGCAATGCAGAGCTAGGAGCAATCCAATAACTCAAGTCTTTTGAAAAAATAAATGTTGTTGTTATAAAAGTAACAACAAACTTTTCTGTAGTCAGATAATATTATATAGAGTACACGTACACCCACAAATATTTCCTTTCTTGTTAAAAAAAATGTACACGTATCTTTGAGAATTTATAAGGAGCTTTACATCAATATTTTATCCCTAAGACATTTCTTCAGTTGTTTCATAAATAAGAAAAAAATATTCCACAATTATTTGTTTTAGGACAAATTATTGCCGGAAATACTGAAAAGCTGCTACATATCCTTGTTGTAGATTCTGTTGAACATTTTGCATTACGTTAGTTAACCCTTCTAAATTTTTGAAATATTGTCACTTTGTATGCGAGATCTTAACTGCACAAAAATATATGCACTCTACATAAATCGTTGATGTACTTTCACTACGTCATTATAGACGAATGAATAAACATTTCCTTTGGTTCAAGGAATACAGTTAGGAAATTATAATCCCTTAACTCCGAATGCAATTAAGGGTAACGTAGAGGGCTTCTGCTTGAAGTCGTCTAGTTAAAATTGTGAAGCTGCGAAAATGTGCGGGCTGAATCTGAAAATAATTGTTATTGCTTTAGTATCTGATTTTGTAGAAACCAGCTGCAGTGTCCCACACCCAATTACCCAAGTTCGAGTACCAACCGTTTTCTACCCTCTGTTTGTCGAAAGCGAGATGTTCACCGTCCACATGTAATTACTCCAAAACCAAACAATTTTTTTATCATTTACTTCGTCGCTTACGTACAACAACCACCATAACTTAAACTCCCCCAAAAGCCTGGCTGGGCCTTAATGAAAAGCAAATACACACTGGTGCCAGGGCCATAAAGCGTCCCGTTCCTGTTTTCCAACAATGGAATTTGCATGTTTCATGTGTATTTTCCCCTGCAGATTCGGTAAACTCACAACGATACCTCGACTTAAGGGAACGATCACGCTTTGACGCTACGCCTTTCGTTTTCTTGTCGTTTACACGACACACTACGTAATTAGATTGCCCTTTCGTCGCTTTGTTGCCTCAGCTATCGTGTTCTATCTATCATCTTGCACGGTTAATTATTAGATTAGCGGGGATCCGGAACCGGGTGATGATGGAGACGGGATTTCCGGTTGCCATCTCAAGCTTTCGGAAAAATGCAAATAGTATTGTAGATTACTGCGATATGGTTGAGCGCCCTACTAAAAGCCCGACCGCAAAAAAACTAATGGGCCATTAAGGCATGTGGAAGAATTAGGGGGATTTGTAGACATAACAATTAGTATGAGTGGCGCTGTCTTCGAGATAGTTTTTCGTTCGCTTTCGCTCTTCGGGTTAGTTTTTTTCTGGGTTAATGGATGAAACGGTGACGTGTTGTTTCGAACTGTGAAAGCAATAACGTTGAAACAGTTCGTTGAAAGAGCGAATTAATTTAGAAATGTAGTTGGAGCAACAGTTTTGTAGAAAAAGTATCTGGAATTGAATGTTGACGAGGTTGAGAGAAGCTTTGCTATCGTGCTTGAACGGCGGAGTTCCATGGTAATTGAATATGTCGCACAATTGATAGTTTGTAGCTGATGTAATATGTATTAGTACATTGTGCCATCGCGAATAAACTCACTTGAAACTGTCTGCAGAAATTGGCGTTTTAGGAAAATGACGACGCATTTTATGTATGTACCTACTTATTATCCGGGAAATTTGCACCTAATTCAACACAGACTTTAATTATTTTAAGTTTGCAATCTCAGGAGTCACTCTGATATTGAAACAAATATTACTTGCTCTTGCTATTGTTGAATTCGTTTCCAATTTGCAGACACCCAAGCATCCAAAACATCCAGAAAAGTAATTTAATATTTCTATTTTACAAATAGAAGCGCTTAATTTCCGTGAACACCTGGTTTTCAACTAAGTAACAAAAAAACACAGCTAGGCCTAATATTCTAATTTTTACTGAAGCTTGGTTAACGGATGACATTGCATGTTGCCAACTTACAATTTATCGTTGTGATAACAATCCGAGAAATATCTCTTTTCCTTGTGGAGGTGGCGTGTTAATCCCCATAAACAATAAATTTAATTTCTACCCTATTTATAGTTACCATATAAGCAAAGAAGAAAAATTTATGAATTTATCCTGCCAAAAGTCTTCTAATCTTATTCTTCATTTTCATAATTATTTTCTTCCTGCAATACTAATCTATAACTGTGCGATTGTTGAAGTTACCGGCGTTGTCAATGATGGTACCGTAAACAAGAAAGTAGACGGATAGAATTAGATTGCCATCTTTTGGTTGACACTTTTAAGTTCCTAAATTTTCATAAAGTAAATAATGTCAGGAATTTTCCGGGTTTTACCCTGGATTTCTTCGAATGGCACTAGATATAGATTCAGTTTGGAATTGGGTCTGGATGTACTACCATAAATTGGAGCAACTTCCACATGACTCATTTTGTGCGCTTTTCTTAATTAGTTCCGAATTTTCCAGATTACTAGCGTTCATTCACATGTGTTACGTTAGATAATACCTTATATTGCAGGAAATTACATATATGGTATCTTTGGGTCAGGTTTATTTTTAAATATAATCAGGGCATTTACTGAAAAGCATCCGAAGCTGCATCTTCCTTATTTATTATCCAATTTGAATTAAACAAAATACTTTTGCAAATTATTCTTTAATCACTACGAAGTATTTCTAACAGTTATTTTTTTAATTATTAACTTCAATGTTAAATGATTTTTCACATGAAAACCTATTTTTTTATGATTTTGTTTGAAGCAAAATATTTCTTGAAATACAATAATATCTAAAAAGTTGACTTTGGTACAACATTCTGTGAAAGAATCAATTAAAATATTTATCGAAAATAAGTTGTATTTTTTTTAAAATTCAACTGTGTCATGGAATACAACGATTTTGTTGACACAACCAAACATGTTTGAACGAAATGACAAATTTGTTTACAAATGTTATTCAAATTGACCGTCACCCTCATCAATGCATAATTGACACCGTCTGGCTACTCCCCAAGCCGCGCTAGATGTAAGATTGGGAGGAATTTTACGGCAAAAATAAGTAATTCTTTACATTAAAATATGTCGGATTTCTGGAGTAATTCTATAAACGTGATCTTGTAAATACCCCCACAGCCAATACTCAAGTGGGATAAGATTGGGCGAACGCGCAGGCTACTGAATTGGTTCATACGTGTCTATCATCCGTTACCAAATTCATTATTTACCCAATTAACAATTATTCTGGCATTATGTGCCGGAGCCCCATATTGTTGAAAGTATACTCGATTAAGTTCTGCAAGGAGCAAATCATCAAAAAAAATTGCAATCTGTTCAAATAACAATTAGTTTTATTTTTCTTCATTTATAGTACCGTCAATAAAGAATGGTCCAATTAACGTAGCATTTCAAATTCCGCACCATACAAACACTAAATCTTAATTGAAAATTATTTCCAACAATTGAGGTGGGATTTTTGTGTCACTCAAATCGGTGACTGCTTCTATTAAAAATGCCATTTTTACTAAAAGTACATTCATCTGCCCTGAATCGTATCCAAATAAAAGCGGCAGAATTGTTCCCTCCTACCTCGATCAATTTCCTCCAATGCATGCGCTTTTTGAGGTATGTATGGTTTAAACTTATGTTTTTCTAGTACCTCATATACAGTTCAATTTGAAGTACCAATATTATTAAAAATTTCCCGAATAGAAGTTCTCGGTTTGACGTTTACACACAAAAAAACATTTAATTCAAGATTTCTGCCAAATTGGTGTTCCTTCTGTTTGAGTTATTTAATCGTTAGAATTTTTTTCGAGTCTTGCAAAGTTGCTACGTTCGGGAACTTCTCTATTTGGAAAGCGATTTCGAAACTTCACACTGTTTGACCACAATTTTTGTTGCATTCGAAATGCATTTGCTACATTTTGGTTAGTTGATTGCTATCCATTATTTATTTATTTCTTTACAAGAAAGTAACTTTGACACGCAGAAACGGTTACCATATGATATCAACGGCGACACTGACAGATTACCAACATTTATCTTTCCTAATCTTCACGGCGCACTTAATATCCTTAATTTTCTAATTACTCCTGTAATTAATACTGCAGTAATATGCATTGCAACCAATACGATGTGATGCAGTATTTTTGTATGGTAGCGGGCGTCCTTTAATTGTAAAATTTCACAGAAAAATTTCTGCATCACCATATGCCACACCACATGCCTAAAATGGTAGTAGTCGTAACAAATACGGCCAAATTTTTTATTATTCACATCCATCACTAATGTTAAAACTTGGGCATAATATAATTCTTTAAAAGCAAATTTGTTCAAGACTTAAGAGTCAGAAATAAATTTAATTGTTTGGAATTTATGCCACAAAAGTGATTAATAACTTTTTGTATCATTAAGAATAAAGATTTTCCAACTTATCTCGTGGTTCATAAAAAATTTATTTGTATGTAGTTCAATTATAATCTATCATTTTGTAATAGGATTTGAAGAAACTTGTTTCATATTTGATTTCTTCTAACTGTCTCCTTGTTAGTAGTTTGTTACTTTATGCTTTGGTGGTAAAGCTTATGTATTATTTTGATTTTCTTCATAATGGATTTTATTTAGAAAATTTGTTTTGTGCCGTTTGCTTTTTGATAGCATTTTTACATCCATATACCGGCAAAGCTACATATTTCCACTTAGTAGGCAATTCTAGATTTATATTATTTTATTAGTTTGCCTAAATTGGGCGTATTTGAAAGTTTATCTGCTTAAATTGCTTGGAGTATTCATTAGTTACGATAAATTATTGAAGACGATGATATAGCTACTAGCAAATAATTATACGAGAAATCGATTTTGTAAAAGTTTCGATTTTTTGCAAGTGATATCTAAAGCAATTTGGTAATTTTTGAGAAAGTGTGCGTAAATAACTATAATTTAAATTTGGTTGTTCTTTTATTTGTTTACCTTTACAACCAATACTCTGTTGGATGTTCAAATTTCCACCTAGGAATTTCAAAAGAATACTATCTGCCTTTCTTCTATAATTTATCAAATTACTTTTTTGATTTGCATATGTCCCTTAAAACTATAAAAGATTAAAAAAAATTAAATTGTTCTTAAAGGAGCTACAGTTAAAGTTGGTTAAAGTGCAAACTCATAAATGTAAACGTTGTCTAGCTTCTAGCAACTATATACATGCTATGTAAATATAATCCAAGAAATGATAATTCTTTTAGACCTATGGGAATAATTTGAACCAAGATAATACTCTGTCAAACCGTTTGGAGGTAATCCTTGAAAATATGCTTTTTCAATCAATTGCCTATAATAATAAAGGCCTAGTTTCTACAATTAATTAACATCTCATTTGTTATTTTTCTAGATTTTAAGTACTGAATCCAAAACTAAACGCTGACCTGGATTATGTCTCAGTCATTAGTGATGTTAAAAATTAAACTATTAGTTTGTAATTATGTGTTACTCTCCGTGTCATGCTATTATCCAGATGTAAGATTGCTATTATTCAAATTTTTAAAATGGCATTTAGTCAGTTTTAGGCAACAGGATAGTTTATTGATTATTAAAAAGTATTTCCATTGAAATCATACTTTTCCTTAAAAGCACTTGTTTCAAAAAATTTAACTACCCTTTTGAAAAACTTCATTCTCCTTAAGGGTTATCTAAGCCGACGCCGAAAGGATTTTACAATGGATTTGAAATTATATTGGGTACCATACACATTTTTTTAAACGATATCTTCGAGAGTGGGTTCGATATTTTAAAAGTGAGTTTTACGCACTGGTTGTACCTACCGCTCTTTGGCATCCTTCATCTCTATTTAGCGACTCCTCAAATAATTACCTCGTTTTCACTCGTTACCTCTCTCAGAAACACAAAAAATTGATCACAAGGCCCCTAAGTAATATAAATTTATACTGAACTCTTCAATAATTTCTAATTTCCTGTTGTAAAATATTATTAATCTTTGAAAGTTGTCAAGTTGACAATAATCTATACTGTACTTGTTAAGTTATTCCAAAATATTTTTCAAAAACTCTTTATATTCAAAGATTACTTTTCTAGTGGTTTTGCGGCTTTTTGTTGAACAAAGTTCAGGTTATTGAAATCAATGTTGTTTTATAAGATCCAATAGTAGTTTCTTGAGCGTATCGCAGAGATCACAGTCGCTCGTTCTTTTCCTTTTTTGGTTCTTATGGCGTCAAAGTTGCAACTATGTGCTGCAATATTTTACTGTTCGCCGATGCCATGAAAAATTTCTTTATTTATTGTCACAATTAGAATATTGCTAAAAACCCATGATTTGGTCGTCATCCCTAGAAATTTATAGTATAAAGCTAAAAAAGAATTATGCGTAACGTTATTTTAAGATCTTGCTTAAAAAAATTGAATTTTTTGATTTAGAATATTTAAGAGTTGCCCTTATTTAAAATATAGAGTATTAGGAGCTTTGTTTATCCATGCACGTAAGAAAGTCACTTTTAGCTCAATTCATTTCAGTTACAACTTCAAGACTAAAATATTGATTTTTTCATAAATAAAATCAATAATTAATTTACTGAGCAAACTACTGTTATTCCCATGATAGTGGGAAAAGCATTATCTTAGGAAGAACGGAATGGCGCGCTATTTGAGTTGAAAGCTCACTTATAAAATGTCGAGGCGATGGGGCGAAAGCGAGCGTCTTCTGTCAGACATAGTCAGTTCCAAGTACATACGTGTCTTGAATATAAAACTTGCACGGTACCTGTTTGCCTGAAAGCCCGAGCACATCTTGTCCGTGTCAAAGAAAAAGAATGTGTGTTACACAACCACGAATAAATGCCCGGCATGATGCTGAATGCCAAATGAAATTTTGACATTCGGACCATTCAGAAAGAGCCCGAGGGATATTGTTACCATAACGCAAACGGGGCCACATTTGATATTTATACAACCAAAAATAACGCGACAAACGCAGATGTGGGTTTTCTCGAATTTATCTCTTAAATTTCGATAAATAAAATCAATATCAACAATAAGCTACTCGCACTAAGCCGCAATTAACATAAAAAGTTGTATTGATAGTAAATAATGCATAGTCGAGACCAATTTAAGAAAAAATAACTGTTTATGCTCTGAATATTAAGAATCAAATAAATAAAATAAACAATTATTTGAAATTGTTCAGGTGACCCAGAACGCGCTGTGATTAGATGTGACGAATGACGTCACCCAACAAAGCATCTCTCTCTGACTCTGCTAGGCGATTACTTACACACGATATATTTTCTCAGGAAGTTACATTATTTTTTCCAATTCTTTCCTTTTAGCAATTAGTTGAAAGTGCATTGTGGATTTCTGAAGTACAAAATTTGTAAGGGCTCAGTTGGATAATTTGTCAAATGTCGACTCTTTTATAATTGCAGATTATGTTGGTAAAAATGCTCTTTTTATGTCTGCTAGAAGTTAAAATTCATTGTATAAAGGTCAATAAATAAGTTAACAACTATATTTTACGAATTTATTTTCAGTGAGATGTATGTAATTGGAAAAGCAAGTATTTTTGAGGTTAAAAGTAATTTAGCTTTTCATATTATTTTCCGTTCCCGATGACAAAATTTGCGCTAAAATATAGTGCTTAGTGCTGATCGAGATAGTTATGGCGATTCTGTAGTCTGATATGTACTAATCAAGACAGTTGATAATATTTGCACTATTAACGCAAAAATTGTTCCCAAGCTTAAACTAAGATAATAAAAAAGAAGTTAATATTTTGTATTATCAGTTTTTCAGGTGGATGTAAACATATGCTTGCATTCATTACGTGAGTTCACAGAAAACTCGAAGAATTGGCCGATACAGAATGCTACTGGTAGAAAACAAAGTTACCAGTTTAGGTACAACGGTACAACTACAAATTTTTTTGTAGAAAAATTTGCTATAATTAATAAATCTACACTATTAAGTATCATGTACAAACAAGCAGTTGCATATCGTACAACCTACTGTTCTAGATTGAACACAAAATAATTTTTACTATTTATCTTAATATTGGTTATACTACTGATCCTTGTATATTTATTAAATTTCAAACTCGTATAACTGCAAAGTATAAGTATGAAAATAATCCATAACGTACACAAGAATGTGGCTTAAACAATTTAAACTCGAGCAATTGTCGAATTATGCGAGACTATCTATAGTCTCACACTAACTAGACATTTTGCCTCAAGTAGTTTTTGGTGCAATTTTTCTCCACAGCTCGCAGTGGGTAATCTAACGGAGCAGCATTTTTTATGAATAAGAAAGATTTCAATAAGTTTAAAACCTCGACCTGCCATTATTATACATCCATTTCAATAGAATTCTCAAAAGCTAAAATCTTATTTAAGCTTAAATGTCTTTTACAGATAAAGACTGAAAAACATTTCATTTCTTTTTCCTGCTGGTTTGCCAGTCAAATCTATTTGGTAAAACAGTTTTTCTCGTTATTTTATTGCCACTCATCATGTTCCATATCATAATTTTTCATGTACTTCTTCGACTGTAATATAAATAATTTTAAAATAGAAATAAAGTAGTTACTTATATATAATTACTAGACACTTACATGAAAATAATTCTCCACATATTTCACTGTTCAACTCAAAACATTTCTTCACATTCCATTCTTATGGATTGGAATCAAATTTTTCACATTGCTGGTTTTGCTTTGGCACCTGAATAAACAACTTTTTTTAAGTGTTTATGGAGTTATTTTTACAGTCCGGCTCAGTAGCAGTACTCTTATTATTGCAAACGCTCTTATCAGCTTTTCTTTAGTTCTGCTTCTAACGTGTCATTGGTTTATGTCAAGAGACCGAATTTCTGAAAATAATACTTGTAATTTTTTTAGGCTTCATACATTTTTGTTTCGTTTTTTACTCTTATTCTTTTGTTCCATGAACAATTATTTGAATTTTTTGTTAGCTTATTTGTATAGTTCCTTTTTAAAGCTAAAAGTTAACGAAGAGAATAATTATTGATTCGTATATTACATACCCTGAAAATAAGGTTTATTTCGATTAAGTGCGTGAAAGAAACGATTTTAATATGTCATTAGCAAAGAAAATATTTGGAAAGCTGGGAGCTCTGAAAATCGTAATTGGACAGTAAACTTGGAAAATGACCTGAAATTCAACTTAGCGGTGTTTTGTTCACATATTCAATTTATTTTCGGGAAGAAGTGATAAGTTAGTGAAAGAAGCTAATTTTGCCAAGGGTCCTCGCCATCATTATATTCTTGCTTCTCATCTAGACTAATCAATTTTATTTAATTTAACACGAACTCGGAATGGAGCCAGAATCTGAATTTGTCAGTTAAATTTTAACTGCCAACGTGGAGTCGTGACGGAAACAGGAACAACCTCATAACTTACAATGCGGCATGATTTATGTTATTTGATTAACAAAACAAGTGAGCCTTATGTATCAGGGCCGCACTTATTTGATATGTACGACGGTTTTGTGATTTAGGATCACGTTTGAATTTGATTTACGGACAACCTTGGTATCGTAAAAGCCCCGAACGAAAATGTTTCATAGAGACTTTATTTCAAACATTGAATATTGTCAGGATTAAGTTTTAGTATACCGCAAATTTTCAACAAAGTACTTGCAAAAAAGATTGAGCTTATTAAATATTTTGGAAAAATTTTTCCAGTAAAGTTATAAATTTGCAAAACGTACTTGCAGAAAGATTCGTATTGTTGAAAGCTCTGTTCCGGAATTATGCATTGCGACAAAGTTGGAAATTGTGGCCTTAAGTTCTCGTGTTAATATTGATACTGTCGCCGAATAGTGCATAACTATGTTTCGGGTTAACCGTAGAAGTTGTGGACAAGTTAGTTAGCAAGTGCAAGTGCAACCAGTGATTACTTGATAGTGGCGTGTTTGGCAACCGTATTTCTCATTTCGAAATCCCCTACAATTTGCTTAGGAAACTATGAATTTGTCGTTACTAGGAACTTTCTGCATCAATCTGTTCAGGCAACATTATTACCATAGTTTTTCGAATTCTGGCGGTATTTTCTTTGTAATTATCAACTTGAGGGTGCAAATATAACAATAGACATTATAACGTAACTGACCCCAACTTTAACTTTTTGGCGTCACTTGTCTTTCAAGTTTCTCATGATCTTTCCTGCAAGTCGACATGGAACTAAAACCTCCCATGTGGAAAAAAATCGTATTCGGTTGCGAATTGATAATGGCGCAGGACGAAAGCTTTGCGGATCTTTTTAGAATTTCAAAAATAATTTGTTGTCGATTAAGGCAATTATTTTGCCGCTGTGTCTTGTTTCGCAAAATCAGATGAACTTGCCAGACATAATAACTAACCAAAACAGCAACCTCGGTGTTGCTGTATCAAACCTCCTGGCAATAGCAACACTCGCTAATGGGAAAATAATTACGACCTCGTCAGATTACCCGAGATGAAAAGCTGGCAGCCAGATCAGTTTGGCGTTTTCCTCCAACCCCACAGCAGTTATCAGATCATAGATTCATCCCCATCCTCCCCTGACCAGACCGTGATTAATGACAGCTATTGGGTCTCTGACGATTAGTTGCGGGACTCTTTGAATTTGAAAAGTTGCGACCCACTCTCGTATGGGTTCTATGTTGACGATTAATATTCATACCGCTTATGGAGCCCATGAATTATTGATGACGACGTAATGGGCCTATCGAGTGAAACGTAAACGGTAAAATGCCTGTTTTATGTAGTCGACTGGCTAAAGATTACAAAGAGAAGAGGTGAAAGTCGGGAGTGGGAGAAAGTCGGGACTGATGGGTGACAGGACCGCTCTGTTATATTAAATTTGGGAACAATACGACGAGGTCTCGGGAGTGTCGACGGAACGTTCTGACGGATAAGCAAGAATTTTATAAAATGGAAACACTAAGATTCTGAATTATACATCGAATGGCGCAGCAGAATTTACACCTGCAAGGACCCAAGAAATCAAAAGACGAAGAAGCTGGCACTTCAAAGCAACAGCTGGGGAACAACGACACTTGACATTTCTTCTAGGAACAAATTTGTAGTCACTTTTCTAATGAAGGGAAATTTTAAGCAACCCAAAATAATTAACGGTTTTATAACATACTCCAATCAGTTCTACTTCATCGTTATTAAGACTCTCATAAAAAGCACTTAACTTGTTATTGTATAATTCGTATGATGAGTGATGGTTAATTAATGGCCAATTCCGTACTTATTTTAAACAGGCGTTATATTATTTGTGTATTAAGTTTTTTTACAACCATTAAGTGTCCTTTAATGCAAATTTATGCCAATTAATGACGGAAATTAAATGCCTTGGATGCGGCGCATATTTAAGGAACACTTCTTACCCATAAGTTTGTTTTAAAGGTTTCATTTAATGATTTTAAATATCTTTCTGTAATAGAAAACTTGCTTTGCTATATACTTACTTGAATGCGTTAGTGTCGGATGGAAATTTATGCTAGTCATCTTATAGAGGTCTTTGCTTTAATAACAGGCAGAGGCGGCTGGTGTGTAAGAGCTGCGGAGCTGCAGAATACATAAAGAAAAATAGAAATAAAAGATATACACAGAGACATTCAGTATGATTGAACATGCCACTTACTTGATACCTAACTTTTTTTTGCCGATTTGTAACTATTCTGACACGAATATTAATGAGTGTTAGAATGCCACTGATATCAGTCAGTGGCTTTCTATAAACATTACCTCAACATTTTGTATAAATAATGGGGTTTTAAACTACCAGTGAGGGGCTACACACTTAATGATTGACATGATGTGACATCTGCTTTACAACAAAGATTTCATCCCTGATTGTATTTAATTTGAAAAATTTACGTTTAACCAAAATTTTCAATTAATTTGTATGTTCAGTTGGTAAGTACCGTTTGCTTAGAAAATTGGCGTTTCTATTGTGTCCAGGCCTTTACATTTCAGACAGAAATGCTAAGGGGCCATACTAGTGATGAGGTACCTACCTAATTTCAAGACTGACCAAACCAAAGAAACAAAAATGAATTAAATGTGTATGCATATCTTACCTTGTAGACTACTGCTTGCAAAACCACATTTTAAATTTGGAATTCAAAAGCTTGTGAAGTAAAAGTAACTAAATGCTAAAAAGTTAACATTTCCTCAAGCTTTTCTAAAGATTGATTATTTACTAGCTTACAAGACAGAAGTTGTCCTGTCCAAATTTCAATAAATTTGTTTGCAATTGTTTTTTTAATTTGTGAAAAGCTATTAGAAATGGGAAAAGTAAAAGTAAGAAAAAAAATATTTCTGAGTAATCATTACATCTATCAACGTTTGTGGCCGTGAATATTCAGTTTAAGAAGAAGTATATTCAAAAGTACGTCAATGGGAAAGTATACCGCTGAAATGCTAAAAATGTGCAAAATGCCTGGAATGTGATCGACTTGGAACCTTGAGGTCTTGTTCCAAAATTGAAGTCACAATTAAGTTAAGTTAGAATTTCATGTCAACTAAATGGTTCATTTTCTTTCATTAAATTTGATGAATCTTAAGCTAGTTTGTGATTCTCTTAAATTTGTTTTTTCTAAAAACTTTAACATAAACGTAACGAACAACCCAAAAAAGAATTACTCATATCCATCGTTCGAATCGTGACTTATGGCATTGAGTTCATATAAATCCCATAGGAAACAGCACTCTTAGTATTTTCCAAAATTTTGTAATTTTTTGGTCATCTTTTCCAACACATTTTTTAAAAACCTTATTTAGACTATAACTAATATTTGCAGCCGTTCTCAAATAATGCGCTGCCAATTCACTTCAATTCAATTCGTATAGATTGCGACACAATGTGCGTTGCAAATAATCCAAATTCAACTGAAAATGGACAATTGATTCACTTTGTTGTTACCGTATAACTATATGTAACTTTAAAACTCACCCTATTTCGCAGGTAAATCTGTAAATTTGTTTGAGATAAAACGACGAAAGTTAATTTATTTCAGGAAACGATTGCCATAAACTTACAACAGAATCACAAATTAGTTGTCATTATCTACCCAGTTGGCTGGATTCATAATTTGACAATCAGCTGTCAAACGATATTGGCGCACGTAGTAAAATAAACTGGAATAGAAATAAAATAACTGGAATAGAAGTACAATAACTACAATAAAAGAATGAAGCATATCCAGCGTTCGAATCGAGATCTTGAGTTCATACAATAATCCCATAGAAAAATGTACTTTCAGTTTTTCCAGAATTTGCCAATTTTTCAGCAAACTTTTCCGTTTTTTATTTTCTACGAATCTTATTCGAACTATAACCAACATTTAAAAAAGTTAACCGAATTGTTTCAGGCGTTCTCAAGTAATACATCATTTCATTTTTATTATCTACATGTAACGTGAGATGAATTTATTTTGGCTTTACAAAGTTACTTATTAAGGGGCTGCAAGAAACTGCCGAAGAAACCACCTAAATAATACTGTATCATAAAAAGTAAATTACTCAAGATCTAGCAAAATTGCTGCTGCATTTTTAGTTCGATGTTGGTATACCTAACATTCGATAATTTGGACGTAACACTTTCGCACATTTGGGACAATTTCACCAACCTTTATTTAGCTAGAGTTAGTTTTTCACTTCAGGTAATCAAGGAGGTTTAACTGATATTACAAAGTTTGGTAAATGCGTGATTTTATATACTTAACGTTAGATTTAGAGATCGGCGTTCCTTAATTTAGTTTTTATCTTTACGCTCAAAACTTCATGTCTTCAAGTTATATTTTCACCATAAAACCTTAAAAATACAAAATGTTAACCCCTCTATCAACAGAATGGCGCCTACCTTGCAGTTCATAATTGTTAGGCATTAATTTTATCTTCTTGCTGATTATACTGTTAACGGTGGCATCCTATATTCCGTTCTTCAAAGTACGGGTAGTTGTTGCCAGGAACCTTTAATTCCTCTCGAGACACAACGATAGCTACAGAACAATGCAAAAGAGCAGATAGTTTACAGGCAAGATTACTCTCCAGTTGGTTTCACAAATCAGTGAAAACAGCCCCGAGGGTTCTTCAATGATCTGTTAATTGCTCCAATGCCGTTGTTCAGAAGAGAGATTATTATTAATTTCCCGCCGCCCGGCAACAATGCTGCCATGTTGCAGGCGAAGACGATGACTAAGTGGATTTGATACATAAAAGAATAATTTATAAGAAACTTGCGGCTTCGAGGTATTTGATTAATATTACGCGTACGATGGATCCGAAGGGATGGGGGTAATGGTGATGGGTGATTGTTGTTTTCGAAAAGAGCGCATTACTTGCGGTTTTGTGCACTTGTTTTCTTATTCCTTTGCCGACAAAACCGACAAGAAGAGGGAGACTTGATGGATGACAAGAGTTTGAATTCTTTTCATGTTACGATCATACAGTTGTATGTAGCTCTTTATTGGCGGAAGATTGCGGTTATGTCAGATGGCGCACCTAAATTCTATTCAAAATACGATTCTGACTTAGATTTCCGGAGCTTTCTCACCCGGAAGCAACGCGATTCTAAACCTAAAGCATATAAGAAAAATTAGTTTTTAAAGCAAAGAAAACCGAACAAGTTTGATAAAAACATTAGTCGCCTCCACTCAAATAAATTTTTATTTAAAATTTGTGAAGCACACAAAGCTAGAAATTCATAACACTTTGACTGTCACAAAAAGTACACATTGATTCTTAAAAACGGGACCAATAAGGTTTCTTTTTAGTACATTCCAAGTGAGAGTGAAGGAAATTTAGGGTATTGCCTTTGATTTTCAGGAGGACGAACTAGTAGTTGTTCCTCTCGAGTTGGGGTCTCTTGACGGCTTCTTTCCTGGAAGTCCGGAATGAGTCGTCTTGAGCGACTTACTTCTCGGGATTAATTAGGAAGCAAATAGCGCTTTCTGGTCGGCTCTTCAGACAGCATTATTATTGTCGAGCCGAGATGCGGAGATAATGAATTACATTCAGTTGAATCTAGGAAAGCAAAGATTACAATCTTGAGATGGCAATTAGTATAATGCGGTTCCTTTCCGTTCTGCAAACAACTCTTGCTGTTGTACTAAGTTCGCGATGAATTTTCCGCTATATCAACAAAGTCCGGAGAAAACTTGCAACCGGATTCATAATTATAGTATTACAGCAACTCTTAACCAAGTTCATTTTTAGGATAACTAAACACTTTACTTATAATAGAGAAAAGTTTTTGATAATAATATTTATCTACTTACCTCAAATATGCACCAGTTAATTAAAATTCTTATTCATTCCAGTCGCTAAGAGTAGCTATTTCCGCAATAAGAAACTTGTATCAATTCGACACTCTAGCCTAGCGGACTAATTTTATTAAATTCCGGCAAAACACGTCTATTTCATGCAATAATAATAATAATAATAATATGTTTACCATTTCCGAGCTTTTTCTAATATAAAGCTGTCATTATTGAATATTAAGCACAGTTCTAAATAATTTGCAATCGAATTAAGTAATTTTACACAAATATTATTATTTCTTTATTATAAATGTTCATAAGTCTCGCAACAATGAGGGCTACTTTCTTGATTTTCGCCGTCGTATTGACTGTCGCCTATGGTTTCTACCTACTACCGAACGTTCAACGACGTTCACGTCTCCAATGGTGACCAAATCCAAATCTTTAAATCGCTTGGTTTCTTTTACCAATTGAGTGTTCAATCCAGCGGCGTCGTTTCTGTGAATACAGCTAGTAGGGGATAAATTACGTCGACCACCTATTGTTGTATTTAATCAAATATATTAATATAATTTTCTTGATAAATATTATTGGCATGCAAATAACGCACAAAGTTGCAGCAGGAAATTGACCATAAATGTTTGAGATTGTGAAAGTAAATTGAAAGTTTAATTTTCCTGAAAGCCAAATTAGCCGAAGTCGGCCATTTGGCAGTTTTCATAGCATTTTTAATGTAAATTGTGTGAACGAATGCATGTAAGATCTCTGGCTACAGTTAATATAAAAATTGCGATTTCCCGCTTATCTTTTCAGACGAATATTGGTGGTGTGATTGCGTGGTTGTAAACTAGCAACTGAGTAGTCCAAGTGGAGTGCCTTTTCGAGGATTATCTCCTTGCTTTAACACTTAACTAATTAACGCTTACTTTTATACTAAGAACGGGCTGTTGCTGCAACGACAGTTTGTAAAGGGATGAATGTGAAATGATAGCAAGGGAAAAAGAAACCAAAGACCAAGATAACAAAGGTTGAGGACCAGATGGGTTTTACGGCGCTATATAAGCCGTGGCGCCAACTTGGTGATCCATTCTGGTCATTTTGGGAACCAGATAGAGAGAAATTGCAAATATTTCCGTCTCAAACTTTATGAACTTTGAAGATATCTTGAAGATATTTAAAGAATATTTTGTGATTCAAGTTCAAATTTTAAGACACTTTTACATATCCACAAAGTTAGTGATAGTTCAGTGACCACTTTTGGTAAGTTGGCGGCCATGTGAGTTGTGATCCAAGAGAACTGCCGCCTAAATCCCTCCGACTGCCGCCCTCAGAATGCCCTCTTTGGGTTGCTGACTTCGTGCTGTGCTGGTGTGTTTGTTACTGATGACACAAGTATGTATTCTATTGTTGGAATAAATAAATATCACATTATCCTTATTACATTTTGTTTACTTCAGTGCAACCACAATACATTCAGAAATATAAGTCTGTTTGGGAGAAGAGTATCGAGTTCAAGCAATAGTTGGGACCCTATTCAACTGACATTACAAGGGCGTATTGTAACTACTGCAAGTGTCTGCTTAACACAAAACTCTAAGACATCTTGCTGCAAAGAAATATGGGGCTACTTTGAACATTTTTTCCTGCGCACTAATACAGAAGATAGTACAGTATTACCAGCCAGTCTCTTCAAGTACCGAAGCAAAAAAGAATAGAAGGCCGTTTGTGTCTTTATGCTGGTGTTGATATCTCCATATCAGCGGTGGAGCATTTAAATGACTTTACAGTTCACAGTTGATTTGAAACGTTATCGGGCCACATTTTTTAATGAATTTATAAATTATGTAGGATTTCTATCGAACCTACCGTGGAAAAAACTTTGCAACAATGAGATGTGCATCTTGATGTGGTAAGATCCAAAGAGACCTGTTATATGGCTGAAATTCTTTACTGCATGTTCAAAGATTAAAAGCCGATTTTTTTGTTTTTAAAATAAATTTTAGTACAAACTGTAATAAAAACTATGAAAGTTCTACAGCGGATCTCACTAAAGTGTGTTATCAACTTTGATTAACTTTACATAGGTACCTACATTTATTGTATTGCCTACTGTTAAATAATGGGCGTTGAGTTTTGTTATTGCTAGTTTATTATTAGAAAATAATTAATACATAAACGAGCTCTTGCTTCGACGAGTGTTTCTAGCTGACTAACGAAACAAGAAACGCGAGTCAGCCTAAACAAGCGAACAAAGCAAGAAATGTAAGTCAACATAAAATCTAAAAATAGAGCTTGATTTTTATTTTCAACACTCCCACTAAAATCAAACTCTAATTATTACTTAATTTTAACAATCTAATTAAATGATGAAAAATTGATTTCACAAGTGGCTTGGTTAACATGTCAGCTACTTGATCACTTGATTTGAAATACGTAACAATAATATTTCCTTTATTACATTCATCTTTAATGAAATGGAAACGGACATTGATATGTTTAGTTCTCTTATGGAATTCGTTGTTTTTCGCTAGTTTAATTGCAGATTGATTGTCAACATTTATTACAATAGATTTTTGTGCAAAACCTAGTTCATTAAGAAAGTACTTTATCCAAAGGGCTTCTTTTGTGCCAAGTGCCAAGGCTATGTATTCGGCCTCGGTGGTCGATTGCGCGACAACACTTTGTCGTTGGCTAGCCCAGGTGATTGGGTTATTTGCACACACAAACACATAGCCACTCGTGGATTTTCTCGTTTCCAAACACCCCGCGTAATCCGCGTCACTATAACCACACACTTTCACATCTTCAATTGAAGCACTTTTTGTGTAGGTATTTTGTGTAGTCCATGGTCCCCTTTACATAGCGTAGAATTCGTTTTACAGCCTTCCAATGATCTTCAGTCCAGTTGTTGAGGAATCTGCTAACTTGGTTGACTGCGTAGGCGATGTCGGGGCGACTCACCGTGGCTAAAAATATTAGTGAACCAACTGCTTCTCTGTATGGCTTACTGTTGTCGATATTGGGTATTTCAGGATTTTTCAAGTAAATACCAGGTTCCGCTGGAATCGCTACGGTATTTGCATCTTGCATGTTGAATTTTTCCATGATTTTCTTTATGTAAGGCTGTTGATGCACTGTTACAGTTCCAGTTACTAAATTTTGATTAATTTGCATACCGACGAATTGCTTAACTTTGCGTTCCGTGTTCATTGTAACTTTAAAATTTTCCTGTAAATGTAACATGAGTTTGTTTATTGCACTTTTTGATTTTGACAAAACCAGTCCGTCGTCAACATATAACGCGAGAAACACATCACATTTATCGAACAGTCCTTTAAACACACACGAATCGCTTTTCAGTTGTTTAAATTTAAAGTGATTTAAAAAGTTCAAGAATTTAATGTTCCAACAGCGCGGCGACTGTTTCAGTCCATATAAACTTTTGTTTAATTTACACACGTAATTTGGGAAATTGTTGTTTTCGAATCCTGGTGGTTGCGTCATGTAAATTTCTTCTGTTAGATCTCCATATAGAAAAGCCGTTTGTACATCGAACTGCGAGATTTCCAGGTCATTTTCTGCTGCTAAAGCTAGCAACAATCTAATGGAATCATAACGTACTACGGGAGCAAATGTTTCAGTAAAATCGATGTCCTTTTCTTGATTAAAGCCTCTTGCAACTAGTCTGGCTTTAAAACGCGTTGGAGTTCCGTTTTCATCGGTTTTCACTTTATACACCCACTTATTATCTAACGTCTTGAAATTTTCTGGTAAAGGCACCAAACACCATGTGTTGTTGGTTTTAAGCGCACTCATTTCCTCTTCCATTGCTGATTGCCAATTGTTAGATTCAGCAGTTTTAATCGCTTCTTCATATGTTTGAGGCTCAATTATAGAAGAGTAAGCAATAGCGTGGCCATAATAATCGGGTGGTTTGAGAATACTTCTGTCTCTCAATTGTCTTACCTCGTTGTCCTGTTGCACTTCCGGTTCAACTTCCTGTTGCATTTCCGGTTCAACTTCCTGTTGCATTTCCGGTTCATCATTTTCTTCCCCTTCATAGTTCCCAAAATTGAGCGTTGTTACTGTCGAATTTTCTTGCTTCTTTATTTCGTCAAGTTCATTAAAATTGACGTTACAACTTGTTTCAATTCTTCGTCGATCTGGATCCCACAAGCGAAAGTTCTTTGAATTTCCATCATAACCGACAAAAATTAGTTTCTTTGATTTCTTCTCCCATTTCTTCCGAAACTGGGGAGGCACTGACATATAAGCGGTGCAGCCAAACACCCTTAGATGATCAAGTTCTGGTTTTCTTCCAAACCATCCCTCATATGGGGTCATTGAACCGCACAAAGTCGACACGGTTCTATTTAGAACATAAACTGCGGTACTAACGGCTTCAGCCCACAGTTCTTTTGGCAAATTTTTGTTGATTAGCATAGATCGTGCACTTTCCACTATTGTTCGCATTTCGCGCTCGGAGCGACCATTTTGTTGCGGTGTGTACGGCGCAGAACACTCGTGGACGATTCCCTCTTTCTTGAGGAAATTTTCAAATTCCGAATTTATGTATTCGCCTTTTCCTTGATCGCTTCGCACTACTTTTAATTTGTGTCCAGTCTGAGTTTCACTTAACGCTTTAAATTCTTTAAATTTGTTAGGCACTTCAGATTTATGACGCAGAAAATAAACGCTTCGATATCCAGTTGCATCGTCTTTAAACAACACAAAATATTTAGAACCTCGCGGAGATTCTACATTCATTGGCCCACACACGTCTGTATGGATCATTTCGCCTGCTTCATTATTTCTCTTCTTTTCAGAGACTTTATGGGATTTTCTTGCTTGTTTGCCGAATTGGCAAGCTTCACAAAATACTTGTTCAGTATCCTTCATTTTAATCCCGATTGCTGCATTATTCTTCACTGTGTTTATTATGGAATTAAAGTTAATGTGACCGAGACGATCATGCCACAGCTTAAGTGACTTATTGCTTGTTGTTGCGTTACACTCTATGTTGCTGATTGTTCTAAACTTCATTTGCCACAAATTGTTTTTACGAACACCAATACAGGAAACACTGCCGGTTGTATCACGAAATTCGCAATGATCTTTAAATGCATGATGTGAAAAACCACGATCTGTCATGACTCCCACTGAAAATAGATTGCGTCTCAATTCAGGGATGTACAACACATTGTTTAATGTACGATTGTGCCATTTTCCACCTACTTCTGCTTGAATTTCTATTGCTCCCATGCCGGTTGCAGAAATAACTTTATCATTCGCGACTTTCACGTAAAACTGCTCTTTTAGTGGTTCTAATTTTGAGAACCAATTTAATTGATTCGTCATGTGAACGCTGGCTCCAGAGTCACATATCCATTCAGTGTCTTCGGCTTCCTTGCTTACTGAATACAAGGACGAGATGTCACAGATGTACGCTTGAGAATTCCTCGGTTTTCTTTCTTGCTCGTCTGCTATTCGCTTGCGACACTCTTTCGTCCAGTGCCCCTTCTTTTTGCAATAATTGCAGCTTGTCCTTTTCTTTAGTTCTTTAATGTTAATTTTTAAGTCCTTCTTCCTTGGTTGTAGTTGCTCTAACTTGGCCTGAAGTGCTTTTACTTCTAATGCTAATTTCGAAGATTCGCTTTCTTCCGTTGCATTCGCTCTGGACTCTTCTTTTAATAATCTTGCTGTCAGATTATCAATCGTTTGTTGCTCGGGTGCGACCGAGTCCCAAGCGGTGCGAAATGAGTTAAACTTTGCGGGCAAACTGTTTATTATTTTCGAGCGCACAGCACTATCACTTAAAGTTTCTTCCACATCTTTAAGTTGCCTGACTATAGATTCGATTTTTGACAAATGATCGGCTATTTTGTCATTATCGGCCATCCTGTAGTCATAGAACCGCTGCCACAACAGTTCTTTTGAAATGTCAGTTTTCTGTTCATGCACTGAAACCAACTTATTCCACATTTGAGATGCATTTTCGCAATTAACCAAATATTGCACTTGGTCTTCGGTTATGGTGCTAAGAAGAACAACTTGGGCTTTCGCATTTTTGGTTTCCCAAGTAGCTACAGCTTCGTCATTTTCAGCAGTTCTCTCTGGTTTAACTTCGGTACCGTTCACAATAGTAGCTTCTCTGCTTTCAATATTATGGAGACACTAAATTTCCACAGTTGGAAATTCGAACCGTCAAATTTGGCAATATGACAGGTTTCAGTTCTCGCGGCCATCGCGTTTCGCGTACTTTAACGGAAAACGAAAAAAAAAACGCACGGAACTTTACACACACACACAATACGGCGATTGTGACGCAATTTTTAAAACTCAACGGCGGCGGCAATGGTTTTAGCTAACGTACCCTGGGCCCATAACCTGTTAAATAATGGGCGTTGAGTTTTGTTATTGCTAGTTTATTATTAGAAAATAATTAATACATAAACGAGCTCTTGCTTCGACGAGTGTTTCTAGCTGACTAACGAAACAAGAAACGCGAGTCAGCCTAAACAAGCGAACAAAGCAAGAAATGTAAGTCAACATAAAATCTAAAAATAGAGCTTGATTTTTATTTTCAACACCTACTATAAGTCCGAATTCACAAATTGATATATTAATAAACAATTTTGAGATTTACTTAGATCCTAATCTCTACTTAGGGCCCTCTTCTGAAAACTCGTGCAATGAAGCCAATGTAAAAGGACAGAACTTATTTAAGATCTTTGTTAACATTATTCATTTAGCTTGCCAAAGAACTGAAGAAGAGGCTCCCAAAAAACATTAACATTTTACAGAAAATAAACTGGTTCTCAGTCATTGAGTGCTTACGTCCTAATAATTTACCAGTTACTAAAATTGAAAGACAGCTTTATAATAATGCGCAAATTTTGACACTAACTGAATGTCACTGTTCATCAAATTAATGGAATGAAACACAAAATACAGAATTTTTTGGGTTAAACTGTCTATTTACACTTTTAGTGAAAACCCATTTTGTGATATTGTTATGCTGGCATTGAAAATTTTGAGCCTGTTACATTCAAACGCTGATGTGGAATGAGCCTTGTTAAAAATAAACTACATAATAGAATGAAACTGCAGTTGCTAAATAATATTCTAAGGATCAAATTTTGTGTAAAGATTGTGGGGAAATACTGCAGTAATTTCTCATTACCTGGTGATATTATGAAAGTCATCGAAACCAAACATGCGTAACAAAGAGACTAAATATACTGATATTGTAGATACTGATAGGCAGTTGTTAGAAGATATTTATACCTGTTTACTCTAGAACATAATTTTTTGTATGATTTTCAATGAATCAAAATATAGATAATATTTTGTTCAGAAATTTTGTTGTTTGTTGTCTAAAAGTTTGATATTTTTTTAGAAAAACTCAAGGATTGACAGTTTTTCATAAGTTCTTGAAAGAGGGGGCACGTTTAATTCTCACGCCCCTCTAAATCTTTGAACTATTCCACTTGCGGCGCAACTGATGTGCTTTGCTCATAAGCCCCCCTTGGCATTGCCGCCTATTACCATTTTTCTGGTGATTTTTAGTTACCCTTTATTGGCGATATTGATAGTTTTTATTTTAGGCTGTGAAAATATAAGCGGATGCCAAAAGGTTCTAAGATTGCAATTTTTCGCCAATAAACCCATAACCATAACCATTGTACTTGGCAGTCGTTCAGCGAATGTGGTTCGCTAATTTTTCTACGAAAATTAAAATAACAAATATTACAAATAAACACTGTCTTCATATATTTTTACTTGCAATTAATGTCATGTATGTATCATATTGCCCTTATTTTAAATTCTTCAGTTTAATATTAATAGTATATTAATAAGAAAACACATGAAAAGGAAGGGAGAGAACTGGATAAATAATAATAATTTACAGGATTAGGTAAACTTTAGTAAGTCTTGCTACCTTTCCAGAATTGTTTTCAAGTGCGTGAATATATTTAAGTGGAAAATAACTAAAATTATCGAAAACAGGTTCCATATAAAAGCAAATTTTTTAAAAATACACCAACATTTTAAGAAAAATCTTGTTAAAGTGGCAATGGCAAAGATATTAATTTTATTCATGCAAAGTTTATCCCAAAGTTTTTGGACTGGATATCTAAAAATACAATACCGGTAACTTGATAATATCTCTTTGTGAAGAAATAGTAAAAAAATATTATGAAATGCTATTCATAAATATATTCTCTAAAGCTTTACTAACACATTCAAGTATTTGATAGACGACTTTTGACTGTAGAAATAATTTTTAGAAATCAAAGCAAGAAATCTTATCTGATGACAATTAACGAATAACAGCATATACTATATAGTATATGTTTATCAAATCCGATTTCTTTCTTGACTATCACATTATAGTTTTACACCAAATTCTCTGCAACGAAAAGGCAATTTACAATTAAAGCTGTCGTTCATTTAAAGACATTGTAGTTTAGTATTGATAATTTACGAAGATCAACGTTTACAGGCTGAGAGTGTTGCCTGAAAAACTTAAGAAATATTCATGGATCTTGAAATGTTCATTTAGTAGCCTCTGGCAAACGTTTAAAGTTATAAATAGCATCATTCTTTCTTGTCTTTTTTTTAATATATGGTAGGTACATACATAAGCTTTCTTTAAACTGACAATTTAAGTTTATATGATACGAAACTTGCAAATCTGGTGAACAATAACATTCCAAAATTGCATAAAAGCAAATTAAACTTAATTTCTAGTTACACAATTGATTACTATGATGTCCTGCAAATAAAGAGTAATATTTATCTATAATTATCGTAAATTTGCTAAGGGCGGAAGCGTAGTCAATAGCCTATCTATTCACTGATTCGTAACGTTGTTAATTGGAAACACTGCATTTAATTGTGGAGGAATACAACAAACAAACTCGCAATGAGAGATAACAATCTGCAATATTTCAAAAATGCTTGTTTCAATTGTGTCTTTCTAATAACAAGCCGGGGAAATGAATCCAGTGGCTTTCTAATATAAAAGGAACAGAAATGAAAGCGGTGGTAAACGCAGACAAATTTTACGACTGCGGCTCTAAGTAAATACAATTGTTGCTTTGGATCATTTTTCCCTATTTTTAGGAAATACTGTGGAGATTTTTTGCTGCTTAAATCGCAATCCTTAAGTGAGTTGTTTGAGGGTTGAGAGTTAACCGTTGGCACCTCGACGAGCCGGAGCGAAGGGTATAATAGCTAAATTGATTTTTTGGCGCTTCACTCCCGATAAAAAAGTTTGTGCGTTCATGCGGTCACTTTTTGCGGTAGAACATAAAAATTTGCCTTCGTTCCCATAAATCCGGTCGCTATCTCACGATTTTTTTCCTAAAAATATTCCTGAATCGCTAAAATAAATACCTTAGAAACCTCAATTGGCAAGTCAAAAACGAGGGTGTAAGTAGTAATTTACATTCGTTATCGCTTCACGGCAAGTAGGTGGCATTAAATACACTTTGCGTGAGGCATAATAAACGTCTGGAGAGAGCAGCAATGAATCTGAGCGGGCTTTCATTACGGTAGGGAGGAGGTGGGCGCATTGCCGTTTTTCGGCGGCAATTAACGGCCCGAACCGGATATTGTCTGATCCGGGGCCCGCGTCAGGTTGACCGGTGCTCAGAAGGGGACCCTCCAGTTTCATCGATTATAAATGCGATAATTAAATTCCGCAACGGTGCCCGGAGACCTGGCCGTCAGATGGCTGGTTTGAATGAATAAATTAGGAAAGTTTCTGGCGTTGCACGGCCAGCACTCGACGAATTTGCGGAAAATATAAATAGTCGGGCCTAGACGGTAATTGCCTGGCCTTATAACGAATAAACGATGATTTGAGTATTTCTATAAATCCTCGGAATTCATAACGGAGCGTTAAATTCTGGCATACGCGTAACGACCCGCATTTACAGCAAATGCCTCTTCAACCTCCTTTCAAGAACTAAAAAGGCACAAGTGACGCCTCTACTTGACTTCTTATCAAACGTTCTTTCATTTTTCTTTTTTTCTTTCTTGCTTTTCAATTTTAACTCTGAAAACGCCAACTAACGGATAAAGGTCTGATTACGTGTCAGCTTCTTGACAAGTATTCACTACGATGCAGCTGTATCCGCATTATTTTTTTACAGAAGGTAAACAATCTGGATTTTCTCGGTATTTAAAAAAAATGTGATTTTGCAACAACTTCCTTGTTAAAGTGTGGTCAATGTTTTGTGTTATTATGTCACAACAAAAGAAAAATATGTTTGTGAAGGCTTCTACAGGTTTCTAAGGAAACTTTGTTGTATAATAAATTTTAAGAAATTAGATTGACTCGAAATTTATTTTAAAGTGTGTATTAAGTAGAGTGGAACTTTGTAAAAAAATTTCGTAAGTGTTTTGATAATAAAATATCCATCAGAGTAATATACGTCCTGATTGTTCCATGATATAAATAAGTTTATTTTTATTTTTGTTAAGAAATTAAACAATACAAAATAAACACAAACATTCTTAACTATAGTATGAATATTTAAAAAATCGCATATATCTACAACGTGATCTATTTAGTTCCAAGTTACGTAACCAAACAAAAATGTTTCTGTCGTTCGCTATGAATCGCAGAATGCTCATGCATATATTGTGCGCATAAAACTGCAACCTTCAATATATATCATCGGCCTACAAGTAAAATTGATCAAAGCAGGCTTTGCCTTCTTTTACCAATGCAGTTATAAATTACTTTCATATGCCATAACAAGTACATTTAATATCTATCAATCAGTTGTCAACTCTTGTCAAAATTTTGATTGGTGGTTACATAGCCATTCGATACTTTTTAATAACTTGAAATGAAGCAAAGTTAGTGTTCGTTAAGTTGCTACAGAATACAACAAACGACTAATGACCAGTTAATGTAATAAAATTTTTAGAAAGGCGCTAGCGGCTTGTTAAACTCACGGCACGGTTGTGCAATCGGAGAATTGCACAAATATTCTTTCTAAATTTCCAGTTATTCTTTCCTTTGTTGCATGATATGCAATAACTACTTTTAGCTATGAAGTCACCATAGAATTATATTTTGCTGTTTCTGAAAGGGTAATTTTAACCTTTGTACTGAAAGAAAGTGAACACGCGACAACACTCAAATTCTTGGCAAACGTATTGAACGGAAGTGAATGCACAAGAGCACTCAAATTTTTGGTAAACGTACTAAAGTAAAGTGAACGCGCAATAATACTCAAGTTCTTCTATCTCTGTGCGGATGGAAAATCCGCATACAAACCATACCAGGACAGCTCAAACACATTTGTGTCTACGACTTCACTGTGGGAAAAACGCACACCAGTGAGTCAGCTGCAGGGAAAAAGACGCACACAACAGCTTTCTCTCAACCAAGGCCGAACAACACGCATGTTCGAGTTTAATTTATTAACACTGACATGCACAATAGTGTACTTTTATTTCATTTACATGAAGAAGAACTACCCCCTTTATGTTATTTTAAGATTGCTGTTAGATTAAGAATAAAAACTCAGTAAGACCCACACAATACAGGCCAATTAAACTTTTCTTTTTCTACAAGTTGCGTTTCATTTGCTTAACCAAGCGCTATATCGCATTTTTTTGACCTATCCACGTAAGGTGCCTCCACAATTAATCAATTATTGATATTAAACATAGCAGGATAAAGTATAGTGATCGCTTTGCCCAATTTCACAACAATCACAACAATAAGGGAGCTAAGCGAATCACCTGATTACCACCGGATATTTGCAAACTAAAAACAAAAACAAAATGTAACTGTCTACAACTAAATGCCCTAGTATACATAATTTAATTCTTTAAGAGCTTTTTCATCAGCTTATCAATTTCCATGCCGTGAGTACTAATTATTAAACAAATGAAATCAACAATTATTTCAAATTGTTTACGGAACCCAGAACAAACTGTAATAGGACAGACGTCAGACATCACCTAGCAAAGAATCTCTCCGGGTCGGCTAGGCGATTACTTATACGCGATTTATTTTCCAAACAACTTAGATTAATTCTTCCACTTTTCTTTGTTTAATAACTAATTAGAAGTTCATTATGGTATTTCAAAGCGCAAAATGACAAACCAAGGATGTGTGAGAGGCCAGTCAGATAATTAGTTAAAACTCGACTATTTCATCATTTGTTTTTTTACAGAAACTATTCTTTTGACATCTGCTAAAAACTACTATTTGTGAGGTAAAAGTCAATAAGTAATTAAACACCTATATTTTAAGTATGTTATTGGAACGACATGACTTTGATATTAAGAGTTCATTTAGCCTTTAGTATTATCTTCCTTTCAGATTGTAAAATTTTTGCTGAAAACAACATTAATTTTTTTTAAGGGCTGGCTGAGATAATTACGGTGTTTCTGTAATTTGTACCAAACACAAAATACAACATGTCATTATGCATAGACGAGGTGAGTAAATAGTTTCGTGTTACGATTTGCAGTATCTTCAGGTCGATCTAAATATGCAATAACAATCATTTTGTGGGTTCAGATAAGAATCTAAGAATCTGCACTTACTGGGTCAAAATACTACTGACCGAAAATTAAGTTGCCGTTACCAGGTTTAGATACAACCAGAAAGTTTTCTGCTAGGAGAATTTAGAAAAATTAATAAACTTACAGTATTAAGTATCATGTACAATGAACAAAATGCTTTTTTTAGTTGAGCTTAAATTTGTCTCGCAGATGAATAATGAAAAACACTTGACTCTCTTTTCCTGTTGGTTTGTCGTTGAAATTTATGTGGTACAAGAGCACATATCTATGTCCAACTGCAATATGAATAATTGTCAAATAGAAATAAAATGGTTATCTATTTACAATTACTAGACACTTAAATCAAAATAATTTCCACATACAAACACAATGGTCATTGAAGAAAAACTTTTTATATTGTATTCTTACAATTTTGAATTACATTGTTCGACGTTACTGGTTTTGTTTTGGTATGTTAATAAAAGGGTTAGCTAGAGCTTTCATGGAGATATTTTAGCAACTTTGCATGGTACAACAGAAAACCGTAGTATCCTCATTCATATTGGTTGATATAAATGTAGCAAATCACGCAGCAGTAGGCTAGAAGCAACCGACCTGTCCTACATCTATAGACTCTCGCAGGTGGGGGTTTTATATATTGTGAATTGTGATGACAGGCACAAGTAAAAGTGGATTATTTTCATAATTATGTCATCCTCCCTTTCAATTTTTTTTCTCCAGGCATGATGAGGTATAAACAATCCTTACAATTTTTTGTCTTGTCAGGTAGAATTTGTTTGTTTTTTTTAATTTGCATTTCAATTATTTGAAGTTCGCTAAAAAAATTGTAAACCATCATCTGCAATTTCGCGCTTGTATACTCGCGCCATATTTTAATTTACTATAAACAATAATTTAAAGCCAAGATTCTGGATCCAATAAGGAAGTAGGTACTTCTAATTAAATATCTGTATATAAAAATTGTTTTTTTTTAATTACGGATGTTAGAATTAGAAACATAACACTGGAGAGAACTAGAAATTGTAATATATACTTATTGGAGAGCATCACAAAATTTCCATTACTCGAAATCGCGTCATTGTGTATTTCTGAAGACCCAAAGAGACTGCAATGCATGATTGAAAACTTTTGTCAACATATTAATTCAGTCATTAAAACAATATATTCTTATTGGTGGCATCTCACATTCCCTGTTTGTTTCCTTTAATCTCGCCTTCAGAGCCGTACTCAAAGTGCCAGAATTAGCGAAGTTGTACAAAGTCCCCTTGAATACAAATGTAATTAAATGACGCCCTTATTAATCATCTCCAACAAAACTTATTGTTTCCAATTCCGCTAAACCCCATGCGAACCATCCCTGATGAAATTCATCTCGAAATGTTCCAGCAACCCTTAAGAAAACTGCTCACATCAACAAACACCTACCGACAAAGCCGTCAATGGAAGAAAGAGTACCGACTAGATCGATAGTTTTTACAAAGACCTCGATTAGATTCGGCCCTCTTGGGTGTTAAATTGATACAAATCCTGCTCCTTTGAACTGAGATAATGCAGTCTCAAGACGGACCATTTGCTCGGCTTGACTGATTCAGACTTCAAGATGCGACGCAAATAAATTTCCCGACCTTCCAACGTACGGCAAGAGCGATTCTCTTTGTCGTAAAGGCGGAGAACGATGCGAGGCTCTCGTCATATTCCAGTTCTTGCATGATGATGGTTTGCTTTAAAGTTTTATAGGCCGTGCCGACGATTTAACGATGACAGGCGAGGGGAGAACGCAATTCGCGCTAGATCAATTACGCACCGCCACTCTTGTTGATCTGGAACCAACACCATAAGAACATCACACATCTTCCAGCAGATGATTTTTCTAGTTAAGCGACTGTTAAGAGCAACTGCCATAGGGTGCCATCAAGTCCGACGGTGCAACAATCTGCACAAATATTTTTAAATGATTTTAGACCCGAAGTAATATTTATTTCGTAACTTTCTGCAATTTGTTTATTTTAACAATATCAATAAATATAGAAGAAGTATGGAAACTTTCAACATGAGATAAGCTGTTAATGGCCATTAATGACGTGCTAGGAAGAAAAAGTTTGTTGTGCTGATTAAATAGATTTTAGTTCTATTTGCAACCTTTTCGAAGTTAGTTTTTGGTCTTCCTTGATTGGTTGCAGCCTCAAAACTTTTCACTTTTTACCTTTTGTTACGTTCATCCAATGTAACCATCGTCACCAACCAAGAATCCCTTTCAATGAGAAATTTAGTCTCGCCACTTTACCGTATCCGATATCGTCCGGTTTTAATTTAAGGGTTATTTCTCTTTCGTCCTCCGTCCCAATTATGAAGAGCCGATGTTTTTAAGCACTATTATATAAACGTCGGTTCGTCGGAGAGAGCGCTCTTACTTATTGCTAAGAATAAACGGACAGACCTGCAATTAAGTGAATCCTTCTTTTGACGCCACTCTCCTCTTGCACATGATGCTTTCACACACCACCCCAATAGCCACATCAATCGACGTCTGATGATGGCCGCAATTCTGTTTGCTGATAAATACGAGTGCCATCTTGACTCAGCGTCACGTATACGGGGCTTCTAATTATTATTACATGGACAGTGACTTCAAAGGATCTCGCTCGCTTACCTTTACTGAATTGCTAACGTGTTTACGTGCCAAAATTGCCTAGATATAGACAGACGTCCCGTGCAAACAGGCTCGTTACAAATGGTGATACTTGCAAATAGAACTTTGACCCTGATTATTTATTCACGTAGGTGAAAGACGGAAATCATGAGTTGTCAGAGGACGATTGCTAAATATAATTTTAATGACAGTAGCTTTGTGTTTAAACTTGGGTGGTAATCGAATAAATCTATTCGAATGGAGAAACTATATTTAAAAAATGAGAGAGATAATTGCATCAATTCGAAGTTGTGCTTATAAACCAATTGCTGAAAGGCAGCAGCATTCATCATTATCGATAAATATCAATCACGTTTAATAAGGTGTTCTCGATTCTTCAAAAAATAAGGAGAGGTTATATTATCGGTAGCTAGCTACCGATAATATAACCTCTCTAATTCTCTAATTTCCTAACTCTCTAATCAGAAATTAACTTTTATTAGTCTTATCAGCTGTGAAATTATTTCAAAGAAGATATTTGCGTTGATTGTTTCTCTATGTTTATTCATCATTAGTATTATAAATCCGCAACCAATTTATTTAAAAACAGAATTGTATAATTAGGTTTGAGTTACAATAATGGCAAAACCTCGCCAACAGAGAAATTTGATGTGTTTGAAAGCCTAATAATTCTGCATAATATAAAATTTATATTTTAAATTTAACGATATTTTGCAGAAAATAGTGAGGATAGATAAGCCGCCTCATAGTCGATTTCTGCACTGCCATTAAAAATTAATTATATAATTGTGAACATTTTTATAGTTAATTTAAAATGAATATTTTGATATCTGAAATTAACCTTCATAGTCTTATCAGTTATTTTGCCTTAACGATGAAGAATGATCCAAAAATATTAACGACAAAGTCCGGTACAACAATAGATGCAGTTTTTTGCGATATCTCAAAAACGTAAACTGTAGACCAGTGGCGGCTTGTGCAAGGGGACACAGGGGCAATGCCCCCCCAAAGCGACCAAAAAAATTAGAGAAGGTATTAAACCTAAGCAAAAAATTTATAAATGCCATGAGATATGTTACTTGCTGCGATTTTAACTTTCCCGCTTCCAAACTGAACGCTGTGGGTCAGCTTGGTGTTGCCCTCCGTGCTTTGCCAGATTGCATGAACTTTGTCTACTATCTTTATTTTTCAGTGCAGTTGTGCATTGAGAATAGTTGAAAGAAAGCTGGCAACAACGTTGGATCGGGGCACGAATTATTTTGCCCAAGCCAATGGTAACTTGCTAAACCCGAACGCTGTCGAACTTTGCCGCTGTTTAAATAGGCTCGGCAATCTGCGTTCAAACTAAACACAATACATGCAAGTATCCAGCTTTGAAATAATTCTGTTGTCTAACCGTACTTGTTTTGTAGTTTTGGCGAGATTCAGCAACCACTCAAAGTAAATAATTTAAGGTGGTTTTTTGCAATTGCTTCTGCTTTTTTTACATTATTTTCTAGTTCACGCCAACGCATACAAATTGTTGATAATATATTTATGAGAAATCTGCCAAGGGGACCAGAGTTGTTTGAACTCTTTTTAAATATAAAAAGAAATTGCTCGAATACTTTGAACATATTATTGATAATGAATAAAATAAACTAACCATACAGCAATCAACCGGATTAATAATTAATCATTTGAAGCGTAAAAGATTCAATTTTTGGTTATAATTCTCTAAGTAAATTTTGCCGCACAGTGATTTTCTTTATAAACAATTGCAATTACAATAATTATGTACTGTTAAGATTTAAAAATACATTTCCGATTTTAAGAATACGGTGTGGAATATCAGAAATAAAGATGATTATAATTATTACAGTACAAATGATAAATCAAAAATCGCACCTACAAAGCGAGTCTGATATGTAGATAGAAACATTCAAAGAATCAAAGAAATATGTGTTATCATTATTACAAATGTCATAAATGGATTTTCTGTTAATAATTATGTAAAAGCTTTCTTACTCTCGAAACAAACACTTTTAAAAATTTTGCTGTAAACTTTCCGCAGCATTTTTTTAAGACTGTTGTTTTTAACTTAGATTCTTTTATATTAAAGCAGGAACCATATGTAGAAGGAAAAATTTTAGTGAAGTTAATGGATCCCTCCACATTCTTCAATTTCTCTTTAGACTATAACTTGTGTTTTCCGTGAATCTGATAACTTGTTAACAATTATTTGTACAATCCCCACGACAACAGCTGAAAGTGAATGTTGCTTTTTAACTTTTAAAAAAATTTAAACATTTTCCCAAAATACTATGGACTAAAGTAAGTTTTTTCGCACTATAACCTACGTGTTATGTTGAACGTAAAATTATTAAGCTTACAAGAGATTTTAATAATCTGGTTAGTCATAGCTCAAAAAATTAGACAAATGTATTTTGTTTATTATTAAATAAATGTTGCTTTATATTCATTCCAATCTTACGGAAATAGAGTTAATTTTGTGTAAGAATCATATTTTAGTTTTTGTTGGGGAGTAAGCTTCTCTTTGTAGATGATCTAGAAACTTACTACAACTGATTGTAAAATATAAATTAATAAATATCAAATATACTTTACTACACTATTCTATTAATTGTTATTAGATAATTTTATTTATAAGTTAGCCCTCCCATCTAATTTAACCACGGGCCGCCAGTGTTTATTGCTTTCCGATATATTAAATGGCAGTGAAAGTATTGCTGAATAAGTCGTGCAATTCCCGTAGTAGTAGCGTGGTTTTTCTGGTTAAGCATCTGGCGAAAATTGATAAATTGGTATTCAAGGTTCAGCATCAATTTAAAAATGAACGACCACTGGTCCACCATAGGGATGTGCCAGATAAAATCATACAAATACTAAAATCAAATTGACAGAACTAAACCGGACCCATGTTGGCTCTTTGCGCGTTTGCATTTATGAATTCCAAAATAGGCGTCCGGTAGCAATAATATTATTTCCACTGGTGCACTTTATGCATAAATAATCCGGATGCAATGCGCATTTCTCACATCGCATAAACTGCATCTGCAAATATTAGTGTGAAAATAAACGCGTGAATGCCGGTGACATCAGCGTATTGCGCCACTGAAAAAATGATGATGAAAGCTGGACGCGTTTCAGCAATTAGAACTAACTTGCGAATTCTTTTTATTTAATTTTTTAGGTTAATTGAATTAAATTGTACAGAAAATTAATATTCAAACACTATAATATAAAAGTCTTAACTTATAGACATGTTTTGTTCTCAATGCCACAAACATAGTAACTCAACCTCTAACACTCCATTGCTCGATGTATCTTTTGAATCATTCCCGACGAGTGCAGTTCGAGGATTGTCACTAATCCTACATAAATATGAATTTACCTCGGATTTCTTTATTGATATGCTGCATAAAAACGTGCTTCCAGTGGGTTAGTCGACACGTTGAAATTATTGTGGCATTAAGTTATTTTCCGGGCCGAGAAAAATTTATGTAGATTGCCGAATAATGTGACATTATAAATGTATTGTGTGACATTTGCATATAGATATGCTCAGGGCTTGCGATCGGTAAAATTTCAACAGCAGCGCCGGTTCTAACCTCGCGATGTATTAAGCCCCAACGCGGTCCCTATAAATATTTATAATGACATAATTATTTCGGTAACAACATACCTACCTATCAGGGAGCGCCCCGTGAATAGCAACGTGACAGCCACAAAGAGCACATAAAAGTTTTGCGGTAACCAAAAATTTTTCTTAAGGTTGATTTTTGTTAATGGCTGGTTCGAGGAAAAATTAAAAATAACACTGATTATTTTCTTTCTCTTTCTCTAATCTGAACTCGCTGAACGCACAGTAACACCGAAACATCGCCAAAAAACACCAGCAGCAACCGCGTTACCATTTAACCAAACACTTAAAGCCAGCCTCGCTGTATGCGGAATACTGTGACGGCTCCCGTCGTAACATAGCGACAGTACCAACCTTTGCGTATAATACTATCATCAATTCTTAAGTGTATTAGAATGTTAAACTGTGCTACTCGAATGCTGTCTGTCTTCAATAGGCGAGAGTGCTTTATAGTTAAGCTCCTTACAATTAACAATTTCATCAAAACGGTGATTGCAGATCCGATTTCGAAATTACTTGTAGATGTTAAGGCGAATGAGGAATTTAGGAGTGAGGTGTTGGTGTTCGAAACAAAAAACTCACGGTTACAATAGAATTAAAATACAAACGAATTGTCGTCCTGGAGAAAATGAGAAACCTAAAGAATTTCTCGCAACGACATAAAAGCGAAATAAAGAAACTTAACCGGCGAAATATAAATGCAGAATTCCGGGTAGCAGTCGCCGGTGTAACTCTGAAACTTGGGAGGACTTCGGTATTTCAAGTGGGAGTAATTGTATTGAGTATCCGGTCGTTTTTACGGCAGACTCTTTGCTTAAGCAAACTCTCATCAAGTAGGATTAGAGTTCCCGGTTTCGCCAAGAATAGGTATCTACAACGAGCTGCACCGTTGGCTCATTGTAAAGTTGGACGGCGACCATCGTCACTAACTTACTGCAAGCGCACTCGACTTTACACAAAGGATTACCAAGTTTGCCGGCAACTTACCGAAATGTGTAGAGGCAGCCGGGCACGTCACTGAAACACGCGTCTAGTTGGGATACAAATTCGACTAACATATGTATAGAGAGAGCGAGGGGTTTCAAAAGCAACTTCCTCCCTTAAGACCCAAAACAAGGGAAAAACTTGGCAAACCCTCTGAAGGAAGCATGAAAGCGCAGGACAATCTACGTAATTGAGGTGTATGTAGTAGAAGTTTTCTTTTTTTGAGAAGTAAAGATAAGGCTCAATAACGTCTACAAGTGCTCTTTGTCCCGCTTTACCACCGCTAATGGGGATGAACTGTATACATGTATAACACCGAGAGCTTTACTAGATTATGTTTCCGACTTAAATTACAGCACAGCGTGCACTAGGCTAAACACGGTATGTTAAGTGAGACGCTCTCCACCTAAATGATATTTCTAAGCGTCTCCTTCATTAATTTTGACGAGTCTTTGATAAAAAGTTCAGCACCACAGTCCTTGTCTTTATAAAATTATTTTTTTTATTAAGGAAAAGAATGAAAAGGATTCGGAACAATTGTTAATATTATTTTCAAAGTCGATTTTGCTGTAAATATTCATTATATTACAATTATTAATCGATTGTTTATATTATCTTAATTTAGCTTAGATTTTTATTTATAGTTTTTAAAAATAATTTTCTGTCGCATGTAGAACAATTTACAAAACAAGAATGCTAAAGAATGTGGCTATTGTTCGAAATTGTTTTATCCAATGCATATTGTTTGCGCACCTGCAACCATCTTCCTTTCCAACCTTGATGTTGACCCGTCTTTATGGCTTAACGGTATTTACAACCTCGGCTAACGGGTGTTCAATGGTACTTCCCTCAGTCAGTTTCTCTCAGTTCAGTCAGTTATTCTCCACAGTTCTCAGTCATACCTTCGGAGGTTCGTAGAACAGCTTGGCAAAAGGAACGGAAACAGGACAGACAGTAGAGGCATTGATTATTTATCTCTATAAGTAAAAAGTCAATGGTAGAGGTAAGGCCCTTCAAAAATTTGCAGATGGCAATCGGCTAAATATCCTACACTTAAATGACAATACTCATTTTCCTCCTAACAAAATGTCCTCTAATAACAAGGACTTCATAGTTTGCAAAAACACTAAAAACATAAAAAAAAAACGTTTCTCTATCAGAACTCTCCTCCGACCATAACTCTATATCCGCGACAATCACAACTAATCACAGAGAAAACCACGAAAAGATCATTACTTCATACAAGAATACTGACTGGACAGAATTTAGGTTTATTCTAGACAGCAGAATTAAAATCAACTCCGATATCAGGTCTCTTCAGGAAATAGATTTAGAACTAATAAAAATAACAGAAACAATTCAATACGCGAAAACAAAAACATCAAAATTAATTAAAATCAGACTTGCCAGAGACAACCTCCCGGTAGAAATAACTAATGAAATCAAAATTAAAAACAGGCTAAGGGTTAAATGGCAAAAATCAGCAGATCCAAACCATAAACATATGTTAAACGAACAAATTTGGAAAGTAGGATAAATGATAAATCGACATAGGAATGATAAATGGACTAGTAAATTAGAATCTCTAATTTCGGAGAGGGAGGATTTTTGGAAGCTAATTAAAAACCTTAAAACAGAAAGAACTAAAAATCCTACTTTAATTCAAAATGACGTAACATCAATCACAGATCAAGAAAATGCAGAACATCTAGCAAATGCATTTTAACAGGTACACAAAACAAGCACTAATATAATGATACAAGAACAAACTGATATTTTAGATTTAGTCAGATTAAGTAAGAATCAACCGGTAACAATGACCTCTCCGCAAATGGCAGAAACATTCACAAACCCAAATAAAATTGGAGAAGTAATAAAAAAATTACCTAATAGAAAGGCGCTCGATGCGGATGGTTTAGAAATCATAATTTTAAAAAACTTAAGTAAAAAATCAATAGTTCAAATAATATGCATAATACACGCAAGTTTCAAATTTGCATATTTTCCAAATAACTGGAAGACAGCTGTCATAGTCCCAACTCCTAAAGCAGGAAGAAACCACTCAAATTCAAACAATTACCGGTCAATTAGCCTATTAAATTCATTATCAAAGGTCATGAATAAAATAATTTTAAATAGAATAAACGGAATTGACAACAAACTTAAAATTACAGCAGATAACCAATTTTGATTTTGGAAGGGCCATAGCGCCATACATCAAGCAGCTAGAATATGCAATAATATTATTTATTGCATATTTTAACACTTAAGAAGTTACTGCAATAGCACTGCTAGATTTTCAAAAAGCGTTTGATGAAGTATGGATTCCCAGACTGATCTATAAATTAGTACAACTGAACTTTCTATCATATTTGATTAAACTCACTTATAGCTACCTAAAAAACCGAAATTTTATAGTCAAAACTTACAACTGTACAGAAGCTCCTTAGGGCTCAATATTAGGATCTAAACTATTCACTTTGTTCATAAACGACATCCCGAAATTTCAACAAACTAACACAGCTTTTTAAGCGGATGACACTGCAATTTATGCGCATTCATTCAGCGCAATTATGGCTAATAAACCACTTCAAATACACACAAGTCTGCTATAAAGATACTGCAACATGGAAAACACATATCAACCCAGAAAAAAACAAAAATATAAGTTTCAGACCTAAATCTACTAACACTAAAGTATTCACGCCACTTAAAGTGGAAGGTGGAAAAATTAGGAAAATAAATACAGTAAAATACTTAGGAGTTGTTCTAGACAGAAGACTTAGCTTCAATCAACATTTAAAACACCTACTATAAAAGGCATATATTGTTCAAAACAAACTCTACCCACTGTTCATTAACAAGGTTCTAAACCAACTTAATAAAAAGCTTCTCTATACCTTTATTATAAGACCGGTACTCATATACGGAGCCCCCATATGGATAAACTGCTCTAATACTAAAATAAAACCTCTACAAGTTTTCCAAAACAAATCCTTGAAACTCATAACAGGCCGTGACAGATACACCAGAATCAATACACTGCATGAAATAACAAAACTTCCAACCATTAGAGAATTTTCCACAAAGTTAACAGAAAAATTCTACAACAATATAAACTCAAGTAACACCCTGGTTAATGATATTATAAAAATTAAATCTAACAACACGTCTTTCAGAATAAAGCACAAACTATTACACCAAAACATGTCACTTTTTGCCCAACCATAACTTATGATAGCAATATTATCAATTATATGTATATTTAATCTGACGTTATAAGCATAATTATAGTGAATAAACGTATATAGCATAATAGGATACACTTGATCCAAAGTAAGAAGCATCCAAAACAGGTTTTTATTTCTCTTTTAACATATTTTTACATTTTCCTGTAGATTATAAGAAAGAATAACATAACTGTAAATAGTATTTCAAAGTGTAATTAATATATTTTAAGCTAATATAATGGCAAACTAACCATAATTAGGTAATAAGCGTTAATTTGTAAAGACGCAGGAATATCGTTAAGTAGGTAAGCACATTTAATACAATGTATTGTAGTATGTTAATTCAAACAATAAAATTCTTCTTAAATAAAAATGAAAAATGAATGACATTTTCTCGTCTACATTCACCACTACTTCAACTTGTGTTGTACAAATTTAAAATATAGTTAAGTTAACCATCTCTGCACTTTTTTCAACATATGGTCCTTCGAATCTTAAACGAACCAAAACGCGTTCATTTCCACATCCGACCCAGCACATATTATTATATTTTTTACCAAAAAGCCATCATAATTTTTTTACTGTAACATTAACTATATTTCCTTCATTTTCATATTATTGACTATATTTATAAAAATAATATAATTTTTATAAAAAGTAAGAACTTGCTTCTGAGAACTAAAACATATCTTAATGTTTTAACTATAATTTGGTTATCCAGCTAGATAACAGTAGCTCGGAGTACAGCTAACTTTTCTTTTCATTTTTTTAAATATTTTTTAACCATTTAATTGCTAAAATATTTTTTGGTGTGCTTTACTCCCTCCATTATTTTTAATTTTTGTCTAAATTTCTCAAAAACTTCATAACTTTTCCATTTCCTTCCTTCAACATATTTATTTCTCATAAAATAAAGATTGTATTTATTCTGCTTACATTTAGTAAATATAGGTTTTGTAAAATACCTTTAAATCTTACTACATGATATGCGTTATAATTCATGTGTACTTACGCTGTTTTCTTTTTCAATATACTTGGTTATTCCTTCTTGCAGGATGTGATTGGCATTATTTCCTAATTCTTTTTTAACGTTCATTTTATGTATTTATTTTATCAATTTTTACCATATTCAATACTTCTGCATATTTATTATACCCCTATCGTCTTATTTATTTAATTACTTTGGTTCTCCACGATAATGTTTGTTTTTATTTTAATTTTTTGTTTTCTTACTTTATATACTTTACTTTCTCCCCCTCATTCAAATTACTGCAATTCTTGGCATAGCACATATTTTTTTCTATTATCAATGTCTATACTATCTAACATATTTAATTTTTGTTTATTGGTATTATTTTATAAAGTGATTTCTACATTATTTTTCTGCATTTTTTCCTCCAATTTTCTCTTCTTTCTGTACTTGCATACTTTTATCAAATCTCTTTAATTTTTATGGTTATATTATAGATTTCTCTCCACACCAACATTCATCAAGTGCTCTCTCTTTATATTTATAAATTTTTGTGCCAGATCTTCCACTACATTTTTTTAATTTTATTCTAGCTACTTCTCTCACTATATTATATTTTTTAAAACTATAAATATTTTTACCTTCGTTGTTCTTCTCTACCTTTCTCAAATTTACCTCTTATTTATTTATTTCCGTGATAATTTGGTAGATATGTATAAGTTTTGCTTTTCATTAATCTTCATTTTCTATTATTCAATTTTTCTATTTTTATCTTATTCTATTCAAGTAGGATTTTCTTTCTTCTAACACATTCAGGTACTAAATATAGGCATTGTTTATATTGTATACATTATAGTTCTTTATTAACTTTCTTCAATTTCTTCCTTTTTCTTGCTAATGTTTTTTCATATATTTCTTATTTGCTTTTTTTATTTCTTTTTTTTTGCAGCTTGCTTTTATTATATTTTAATGTTTTTTTATAATATTGATGCCACTTTCAGCAAAATTTTATTCATTAATATATATGTTTTCTAATAACAGCTTCTTTGATTTTATAAGTTATTCTATTTGTTGGTACATTGAGTATATTTTACCTTATCTTTGTACCTACTATTTCTTTCTTTCAATTCTTTCTTATATTATTCTAGCTACCTTTTTCATACTAGTAAACTTTCCCTCTTATAATATTATTATATTATATATCATTTAAATAATAATTAATATAGAAAAATAAGATATGAAAATTTAAGTTACCATTTATAGATATTGTAAAGTTTAAAAAAACCGTTACTGCTTAATTTTAGACCTTATCCAAAAAGACAAAAACAATATGTGATACTACCGCATACACAAATTTCTTTCTTATTGCCCTGTGAATTCTTGTTAAATGTTTCTTCGTTCCTAAAAAGAGATACCGGGATGCTAATTGTTAACATCAGCCAATTGCAACAGCACTATGTTTAGGGGGACTTGGTTAGATTTGGGGAATTTTGGTTTTCTTATAATTTGGTGAGGTGTCTGCGAGAAAAATGTACGGCTTATTCAGTTAAGATAGATGAAGCGTCGAGTGTTAGTGGTTTAATTTTGATTCTTGATAGAGTTATATTAAGAGTCCAACACCATCCAGCAACTCGCCCGAAACTACCGATATTGTTGATCGAAGAGATTACAATTTTTCGAGTTTTGTGTGTTAAACTCAACACACGAGATATGTACTTTTTTCGCCTCCGAATATAATCTTAACAATGGCTATTTCAGTTTTTTCTCTTCTTTTGTATTTTCTTTTTTGTACCTAAATTTCTTTCTTTCCTATGTAAATTGCCTTTTTCTTCTCTTTGTTTCTTACTACCCTTCCAAGTCATCGAATCCAGGATTACTTGTTAGTTGAAGCCGATTTTTCACCCTCACAACAAGCGAGTCCATGATACCGTCCATAGAGGCCATACCAGCTAACTCCTCCATTTGTTTAAATCTTTATTGTAATATATATAATTGTAATAACTGGGAAGCCATAGTGGTATATGCATATTACAACGGCCAAGATCAAGTTGTCCGATTTTTTTAATTATTTTAAATTCGAATTTCTATAATTTTTATAATTTCCAAATAACGTAAAAATATAAAGTTTCAGCATTACAATATATTGAAACAATGTATTTATTTTCGCAAACAAAAAAGAGAAAAAATATTAGAATTTATACTAAAAATTAAACGTCACATTCATATTCTATGTACCTACATATGTTATGTGTAAAGTAGATCAACGAACAAATTTGCATTTATTTAGAAAAAAAATCATGTAGTGTAGTTTGTGGAATTTTTGTTCTTAAAATGGTGTCTTGAAACTTAATTTCAAAGTTCGACAAAATTTTAAAGACTGTATTACCTTCTGGATTTTATATGAATGAGTACAGATTTTACTGTAGCCCTAGCCTATATATATTTTAATTCGACTCACTAGCTCTGCTGACTCCCATCAGTTGAATCGGCCTTATATATTTGGGACGGAAATATCCAGTGCACTACCGAACCACCGAGAATTAATCGAAAACGTTCCACGTAGTCTGACGCGATAGCCAGGGCCGGCCGCTCTCCGATGATCGAGGTCATTCCGGAACTCATTCCTGAAGGATGGCGGCGGGCGAATTCTCGTAACAATGTCAAAGTTCTGTAATTTGCCTTAAAGTTTTTGATTATATGCTGGTCCAATGGTTGGCACATCACGGATGTGCACTTAAATACAAGCCAGCTTTGTCAATAAATAACAGAACTATTTGCTTTTTTGCACCCATTCTTTGGTCAAAATTCTATAACCCTTTTCTCGCAATGTCAGCTGTGATCCAGATCTTAGAATTCGATTTTCACATCACAGGTAACTTACTTAAGTGAATATTCTTAAAGACTCTTGACCTAGCTGCTTTATCTACGGTTAGAAAGTTTTTTTTTCTCCATTTATATTTACTCACTGTAAAATTGTGATCCCTTCTTGGAAGAGTTTTCCAAAGATAAATTTTTGTTTCTAAAAGTCATAGCTCTGAAAAAAAGACCGTCTCGTTTTAATTAAGGATATCTCTTGGTAAATAGTTTTTGTTATAGACCGTTACTTTTCCAGAAATGAGGATATATCTTGAGAATTTACCGATGGAGTCTTTTCACATATTGCTTTGTGGCGTTTTCTAAATTTTTAGGCTGTCCGCTCCAAAGAGATTTTAGCCAAAAATCATTAAACATTCCCTGTCCCTGTCCACTCATGGGAGAATTATAGAAAGCGGCCGGGATCAGACAAAAATGTCCGCTCAAGAATGGTATCCACTTATAAAAGGTGTCCGTAAAAGGAGATTCCACTGTATATCCTTTATGATAGTGCTTTCCTAAAATTCTATATTACTCGTCATGCCAGAAAGTACCATCGCCTCTCCTCCAAAGTTCATTAACCATTTGTCGAATAGTCGAATGAATAATTATTATATATATATAATAATGCATGCCGCTAAAAAATCTGAGAAATTGTAAATTGATTTCAAAAGCCAAAATTGAATTCATATTCATGTTCAACAGTTACCTTTAATTAGTTTGTAAAAACAAACAAGAGAATGTTGCATAGACTGATATTATCAAAGACATCATTTGTTTGATTAAAACCAGTTCCTGCGGTCGCTTCGCCTAAAACAACAATGTAAATAATTTTCCGCAACCAACAGTTTTGTTTAAATTTCCAGTAGACATTGTCAGCGCATTTTTAAACACTGCCATGTTTTCTCTTTCGCGATATCATCCTCGTCTTTTTCCGCATCGACGAAATTAATTTGAGGGGTATAACGGCAATTAGCAGCCGGGCCTTACGCAACTAAAATTCAAATTAGTATAATTTTTTCTGGAAAGTACAAAATGTTATGCTTGCGTATCAAGCAAACGAACTTGTGTAATTAATTGTGGTACGCGCAGGTTTTTCTTTATTAATTAACGGCAGCTCGCGGCTTTAGGCCGCTACGTTCTAAGCTTTTTAAAATTTTCATGGACTCACTAAATGAAACGAGTAGGTATATAATTATTCTATGAGAGAGCGAACCGAATTTCAATGGCGCTTTAATTGGACCATCGTTGGCGTTACTTGGAAAACATCACACGGCGGGTCGCGAGGGCACGATGACTTTTTATTAACCTTCCCTAATGATTTCGCCCCTTCAACATGGACTACAAACGCCGGGGGACCGGAAATTGTTGTTTCGCATCAATTTTGCCGCGCCGACATCCAACAACCGGCCCTCTCGAAAAAAAATTTATATTGGGTCGGACAAGCTAAGATTAATAGAGGGCCGGCCCACAAAAAGACTCTTTTTCATAAAGATACTTGACGGAGGGTCTTATTAGTTATAATACACACAGTCCAAGAACTGGTCAACTTAGTCTCCAATCTTCGTTCCACTTTCAAACTTGATATAACATCACAATTTACAATAACTTTTAGTATCCTATTTATCTAACTCTTTGTGTTGCCATTTTTAGCACTTTCTCATATCTTCAAAACTTTTATTTTTATATAAAATTACGGTAGGTTCTTCAGCTTGCTTTGCGATAATTTTAATGCAAATAAGACTACTGCCAAGAATGTCATCTGGTTATCAATAGCATCTCTACAGTCTCAGATATGCTATAAATATTGGTGCTATAATTTACTGTATGCGCTTTCTAATTCCTCATCATCCACAGTATTTGTATTAATATGCACATACTCCATTGTTATACAATATCATATCAGAATAGCTAGTCCGAAAGATTCTGAATTATTGCTTTCAATGGTCAGAATTGTATTCGAGTTGATGTTTTATTTGATTTTATCTCGTTAGGTTTTATATATTCTGCAAATCTTTCTTTATCCTTCATTTCCTTACATTTCTTTTGATGAGCGTCCACTTTCAAGGCGGTTTTCTTCTTATTATTTTTCTTCAGTTTCGTGATTTTTATAATAAAGCTCAAGTTCTCTATTGATATTTCCATTGCCAATTCCTTTTTTAAATTTTATGTTTTTGAACAGAAATCTCAAAACCATTTTTTAAAATATATCTCCTACTTTTTTTATTTTTTCCTAATGGCACATTTTCATAATTCCGTTAAGTCCGTTAGTTCCGTTATTTTTTCTTCAGCTCGTTCTTAGTGCAAATCCCGGCAATATTGCTGAGAAGTCTTAAAAGTTGTAAACTTACTTCAAGACTTAGAATTATACTCTAGTTTATGATTTTTAATACTTCTTTTAATTAGTTATGTGAAATAAGTCAGAAAACAATGCTGAACCTTAAATTATCCGTTAAAAATTAAATTTAAAAAAAACAAGATGCAGATATTAAGATATTAGTTTTAAAATGTCTCAGAAAATCAAGAAAGTTTTGAGGAAAATCAAACAAAATGATAATTGAAATAAAGATAGCAGAATAACAGTGTCTAAAATTAAAAACACAGAAACAACAAACCCATGATAGATCTTAAAACAAATTAAGGTATTTTAGAATACACATAAAAGCCAAAAATTACCAAAGTTTCAACTTACTCACTCTGGATGCTGAAGAAAAAAATTGAACGATCTGCGTAATGCGACTCATAGATGAAAGATAATTTAAGCAAATCGGACTGATCAACGAAAAACCAAATCATTTTGTAATCTTATGCATAAAGCTTATCAACTGCCATAAAACATCGATAAAGTTAAAAAAATGTTTAAGGGAAGTTTTTTACAACAGATATAAACAAATAAAATAATAAATATATTTAGAAGAAAACCAGTATCAAAAATCTCCTGACTTATACGTCAACATTTTTTTTATAAGAGTTAGTAACTAAAGACTGTAAACACAATTACATGCAAATCATTGAAATGTTTTTAAATAATATGCGTGTATATATAAAAAAGTGTACAAATTATCTTTGTTTCAAACCATAATAAAAAGTCGAAGTCATTGCGTTTCGAGAAAAACCATATCAAACAGACCAAGACAATCATCTACATATTTACTTTTTATTTTATGAGACTGTTTCTATCTAAAAAGGTGAGAATCTAGTCAATGGTGACTCTAATTATACCTTTGAGATCATAGTGGATCATAATTAGGTACCCTCATTATCACTTTTACACTCCAAAATATTGTTATTTTTTTATATTTAGCAATTACTTTAGAGTCCAGAGTCTTGTTAGAATATCAATAGTACATCCCGTTGCCTTCTGCTTAACTTTAATAATTTATCATTGTTTTTAACTTGAATGGTTTTTCAGCGTAGGTATGTACCTGCTTGTATGACTTTGTTCAATACAAATTATATTTCTTCCGTTAATAGTATCTTTACCACTTTATTTCGAAGACTACAAATATTATTCAGGTTAGTTCCTACCCTATCAACAATAATCTTGCACCGTCCCTGATCAAATGACCTGATCTATTGTTACAGAGCCTCCAAAAGTTTAGCCTATTTGGGGAGATATAATGATCATACCAAATGGATTTACTCTTCCTACTATTCTTTCATAGAGGACGACTTTTTTCGAAGGCGGTTGTTATTGTTGCAATTCAACAATTTTTCAGTAATTCCACTTCCGGTTAAATTTAGAGTTCGATAAGTTACCTTCAGCACCTGCACTAGGTTTTCGATTTCCTGTCCAATTGACTCTTCTGGTGATTGTTGTAATTTAAATATTACTTAATGTGAGCTAAAAATGATCATTCCTGTGGTCCTTGTTAAGAATATAATATACCGGAATTACAGAAATGTGAATGAATAACGGTGAAAAAATTACCCAGCAGTTTTTTCAATATATTATAAGCCTGCTATTAGACATTTATAACTTTTCTTTGTAAGGATCGACAACAAACATCTTAGCCATTCTGGTCTCTTGCGGAAAAGTAATCTCGGCTGATAGTTACTTTGACAAAATATCCAAGTTACGGTAGCAATTCAATTGTTGATTAATTGCTTAGAAGACAATTTTAATGTCATTAATTAAATATTATTGCGCCTGTTAGGCGCCTACAATGAGTTTCGAAGACATTTAGCAACAGTCATAGCTTCTTTAACGATAAAATTCCGCCCTAGTTTTGCTAGTGGTTACCCGAAATTTATGCAGATACCAAACGCAATTTGTTAGCTAGACTCGCTTTTATGACCGGAATTGCGTTAGACGGCAAGCTAATATCAGTAATATATTCATAGACGTTCTTAATTTTCCACACAAAACCCGGAATTTTCTTAACGGTTAACTGTCAAATATACATGATTTCGTGTTATAACTCATATCTATAGTAAATTAGAAACTAGTTTCCGCTCAAGCTTCCTCGTTTAATTGTCCCGATTTTCGCTGAGTAGTTTTAAAGATTCATGAGAATTGAAACGTTCCCTAGTCGAGATTCAATTACGTCCTGAAATCCATTGTAGCGGCGCAAGGTCACAATAAACAAACAATTACACCGGAAATTCACCTGTAGCGAAGATTTGATTAGAAGAAAATCTAATTCTGACAAATAAAACCGGAATTGCAACACTTAAGTACTTACTATCAAAAAACTGTTGATTGAATAATTTAAAAAATGAGCTGAATTAAATTTCTTAATAGCTGCAATTTTCTGAGTTCCAATAACGGTTTTGTCGATGCAAAAAGTCGCAGGTCTCGTTAACAATTCATGGATTAGGTAAATCGAGTTTGTAGAGCGGCCCCTGAGCACAAGCACGCAGAGATGGGAATCGTTGGAGAAATCAGGAAGCGGAGGAGTTGTTCCGGGATATTCCCGAGTCCACAGCCGCACGCTAATAACTCAGTCTCACAATGAATTAGACGTTCCTCGTTACATGAAACGGTAAACTCGATGCATTATTTATCGGACGGCAGGCTTGGCCTGCTAAGTACCGGTCTCCCGGTTGCTTTTACCCGCTTTTCCACCATGTTTGTCACGTATGGGACGCATGCAGCAGACGGACAACTTGACCATTTCTAATGGTAATGAGAGCGTTTTTGCGTTCCCAAAGAGGACAGCAATAAAAACAAAACAGTCAAGCGTTACTAGTAGAGCTTTCAAAGTTTTTATTAAACACTTTTATTGTTCAGCTTCGAAATGACGGTCAATTGCTTGTTTTATTTGCATATTTGTAGCTACGTGGTTTTTAAATTATTATTATTCTTCGCGCAATGGAAAACTGAGAACTTGACATATGAGAGACACGTGCTGCACGCTTCTGAGCAGATTGGCCCATTCAACATTGTAACTCCAATCCAGTGGTTTTCAAACAAATAAAAATTAATTTTAAAAGAAAGATATCATAATTAAGAGAGCACAATCTAACACATAAAGCCAATGTAACTAATTTCATGCAATACGTATGTACTTATAGACTATGAGATGGTGACCAAACGCCGGCGTCGACGATATCCCATGAGATCAGCGAATTTCTTAGATTATGGGTCGCATAACAAGAGACGAAGATGACGATGGTATCTTCCCGTAAGATTGACGAATTCCTTAAACTATTAACCCCTAACTTGGGATGTTCCCATAGGATCCGTGGATGGCTTAGATTAGAAGTTATGTAACTGGCGCATCACAATAGGGTTGTGGGAGAGTTTCCGGTGGAGTGGGGAGGTTGTAGTATAAATAAGCAAACCAAATCATCTCAAGCAATGTTTTATCTTTCTAATTTTAATTTTTACGTACTAACATATAATCAAACTAGAAGCTTTATATCTAAAATTAAAATAAAACAGTAAAACATTTTTTTAACTATGGCAATTGTGAATACCGTGTACCTTCTTTGAAGTTAACATACTGTTTAAATTTTGTTTTAATTTGAGATAGATGCTTTTAGATATTTTCTATTTGAAGTTTTCAAAAGTAAGAACTAGGAAATGATAGCAGTATTCGTAACGCATTTGCTTTTACTTTAATAACCAGATAATTACAAGATAGTTTATTATTTAAATAAAGATATATTGCTGGTGCAAGACAGTATTTGCAAAAACTAGTATTCAAGTGTTCTAAATAATCTTCTTGCGTAATAGTTTTTATGACCCTTTTCTTTGGTCCCTCTTATTAGCCGTTTGACCCCATACTTGTCAGAGTGCAACAGCTCGACTTTTCCTGATAAGGCAGCCGCCCTCGGCAAACCTCAGCGGAAAACCATATCTCAATAGTCATCACAACTTCATACTTCTTTCAATTCTGAAGTTCTTACATCAGAAAAAACTCCTTCTCAGGCAGGTATCTAACAAACGATATCGCCATCCAACCTCCCAGACTCACCCACTTAGTTCTCACTTTCTTTGATTTCTTGTACCAGTCTTTTGACCCTTTACTAGTCAGATTACAACAGCTCGGCTTCTTCTAACAAGGCAGACCTCAGCAAGAAAACATCCTTCAAGAGTCATAATTATTTCACCCATACAAATTGCCTTTCCCACTTCTAAATTTGTTATAGATACTTGAAAAAAGTCTACCTTGAGCTGGTTTCAAACCAACGATATGACCTTCAAGACACCATATGCGCTCCTACTGAGCTACAAGCAGGCCACTCTTTAGTTCTTTGTATTAGCCCTTTGATCTCCTACTAATCCGATTGCAGCACTTATAATCTATTTTTTACTTATAGTAGATACTCACCTAATATAATACAAACCTGCGGTTATTATCAAGATCATCAAATTTAGTCACTACTTTTAATTTGTTTATAGTATTTGCCATGTTACTCTTAATGAATATTTGTTGCTAAATGATTTAAACTTTCATTTATCAACTTATTTTGACTTCTTTTAAATTTATTCAAAAAGAAAAAGTACATTTAGATACCATACTCGACATGGAAAATGTAACATATAGAAATTGAAATTTTGTAAGCCCGTTAAATAACTTTGTAAAAATCTGTATAATTTTGTCGATTTTATTATTTTCTTCCAATTCACATTACATTAGTTTAGACTGCAAAGCTTCTAACTTACCATTTTAATTCACAAATAAAAGTTATTGCTTCGAGTTACAACACTTGTATTAATTATGTATGATGAGTTTTAAAACGATTTTGAATTGCATCTACCTAATATCTTCTAAAGTTCATTGTTTTTAATAAAATAATTTTGAATTTTTTGCAGTTTACTTTGACTATATTGTAGTTAGGGTTAGTAGTAAAATGCAGACCGATTCAATATGCCTTGATTACCAATATGCAAAATATAACTTTGTTACGAAATGATAAATACTCCCGCGTAACGCTTAAGAAGCAAACTTGCAAACTTTGATATTCTGCTCACTCATTTTAGAAACCAACTGATTAGTTAACGAATTTACAACTTATTATGAATTCATTCAAATAGTATTCTGTACGCACATGTTACCAAGGTGAATTGCCAAATCAAAACTTGAAATAAACTAAAGTTGCTATCTAAATATTTGACAATTGAATTAGTGTAAATAATATAGGAGATACATTTTTTATAGAACGTAATATCCCAATTTCTATAGGTGCCATTAATTACTTTCATTTAGCTATATTAGCACCAAGTAAATAAAGCACAAGAGTTTGTTATAATTTATTTTTCTTAGTAGAAATGAATTAAATAAACCTCATCTATCATGTACTTTTTTGTAATTCTTTATGCCAAATTGTGCATTTTTAACATAAGACCACGGTATACATGATACAGCTCTTTGAGATTTGTCATTATTATGTCGAAATGTAGATCGAACAAAAAACATTTTCCTAGTCCAAGGAAATGGAATACGTATATGTACATCTGGCTATACACTTAATTATTACATTTTAAACTTATACCTATATATCAAGTTCATTATTTAAAAATAATAATACAACATAAATAGAACCAAACACTCACTTAATTTACTTTCATTAATTCTTGCATTTATAACTGCAGCTACATGATTTACCTAATTGTTGATAACAATGTCAAAACTATTGCCATATGCTTTAAACCAGGCCCCAAGCTTTAAAATGATCTTAGTCAAAATTTTATTATCATTTTATTCCAATATGAAATTTGCTTCTTTCGAAAGAGTTCTCCTTCTTAAGAAACTTGAATGACGGACAGCGCAAACAAAAAATAAAACTGAATCTTTTTGGAATATCACTAGTGTATAAATTATTGTAAAAATATTAGAATTTTATTCACCGCAAATCAAGCATGCTTGATGGATTATCGGTCAGAGCAGGGAATCGAAAATGGGGAGACCGGGTTCGAATCCGTGTTAAAGAACGCAATTTTATCCTCTCTACACTGAAATAATATTTATGTGACACATATCAATAACGCAACTCAGTGATTACGCTTAAAGTGTGTCAATGGGTGTATTTGTACACATGGTTTCTATAAAAAAAGAGCTGCAATTTGCTCATGGGATAAAAAATCTCATGAGCAAAGAAATTAAAATAATTTCTTTTTCAGTCTCGATAAATTCCAAATGCACTTAAGAACTTAGTCCAAAATCGTACAACATATCTAAGATATGAAAAATTCATTTTTCTATGTGGATTTTGGTAGAAAACACCTACAATGAAATTGAAATGATGATTGTTACTTGATCTCAAAATAAATTGTGATAGTCGTTTAAATGTCCACTCTTCACGTTAAATTCATTATTAGTTTGTGATCCATATTCATTAATATTTATTTTTTATCAAGTTTAAAAGTTATTTTTTATAAATTAACAAAAAAGCTGCGATCTTTTGACAATATTCTATCTTATATAATAAATATTCTTAACGTACGCTGCTAATATTATAAATATCTTCACTTGGACGTGAAAATAGACTTTGTGGACAGTGAAATAAAAAAAGTAGCAAAACGTCATGAAGAAAAACTTTTTTAGCACATAAATATGGAAATTTCAGCAGCACGATAGCATGAACTAAATCAGAAGATACAAAAGGGAGAAACCCTACAAGTTGGTGTAAAGTGAATGAAATTGATAGAAATGGAGCAAAATGAAAAAATAATTGATTAAATTGTCGAGCCAAGTTACTATATGGCAATAGAATTGAAGTTTCAATGTAGTGTCAATAGAATTAGGTCACTTATTAGTATTTGACTACATCGTATAAAAAGAAGAAAAAAATATTTAGGATTTGGCGAATTATATATTTTGCAGGAACTAAAATCTAGGAGAAAAATATTTTTAGAGGCCCAAACTTAATTAAGCAAAGACTGGTTTAGTTTTAAAGCGTCCTGTTCGTTCATTTATCCTGCTGTAATGATGTCCATCATATGATTGCGTTTCATTAACATCCTCCGCCTGTTACAAATCTGGACCAATTTAATTTAATCAATGGTTTGTTTCGGTAGAATCCCTCAACTTTTTGCCCCCTCTCCGACCTCGATATGCCTATATAAACAATCAGTTCAGATCTAGTTAATCTGGAAACTACATCGGTTTCAACAGCCCAGCTCCGTTTTTGCCACACATTCTGGGCGATCCTGGCTTATTAATCACCAAATCCCTCGACGCAACGCCGAATATCGCTTTCACAGAATTGCCGTACCGAATACTTTAATCCGGAAATGGATCGCAGCCAGTGCTGGACACTAGTTAAAAATCCTGAAAAATTAAAGCTTGCAACGATTCCAGTAATTAAAAGCAAATACGGGAATTGTCAGGGGGTAACAAGTTGGAGTTCGTATAGCTGCAGCTATTGACGTAAAATCAAGTTTTCTATTACCAATTCTCGCAGATATATTTATATGGATTATTAATAACAAAAATCTAATTGTGAGTAGCAGTTTTGAGAAGACAAAACGCCGAAATTACTAAAATAAGTGCTAATAAATGTGCAGAGATTGCGGTTAAGGCTCTATTGAAGCTCTTTTAAAAGTGACGCGTGCAGGGGGTTACCTTACATTTGTGTGTATCGTTATTTTTTAAGCAAATGAGCTGAAATTTCGGTGATACATTTATGAAGGATGCGGCTAGGCGGCTAACTTTTCGGACCTACAAAACTCTCTATAGTAAACGAGATATTTAATGTTGAAATACGGTCATATTTAAAGAACAAAATAAAATATTTGCAATTAAAAATTTAACACTTTGACAGCTTAGCCGCTTTGCTGTATTCTTCATAAAGTTATTTCCAAAATTTCAGCTAATTTGGATCAAAAATAGTGGAGTAATTTACATATGCTTAACCCCCTGCACGAGCATTTTAACGAATATTTATTTGTGCCAGCCCGATCGTCCTAGGCAGCGGACGTGTTGACAAATTTCGTGGGATGGAGTAGGGAAGCCGGTAGTTGACCGTACCGTAATAAAAGACCCGAAATAATTCTAAGAAATGCGGTACTTCAAAAAAATAAAATTTTATTTTCCAGCTTACCAGCTTATTCAGCACTGACTGCATTTATTTTAGGCAAATAAGTCTTTTATCTCGTTGGTAGCAAGAACAACTCCAATTTTTACTTCCATACTTTTTTTTATTTACAGTATACTTGTGTGTAAAATTTGTGTATTTTACGAGAAAACTTATGCTTAGTACACATAGAATAAACAGAAAAAATCTCTACAATTAATTATATTTTATTATATTGCATGTTGATTCTAAATTTGTTTTATTACGAAATGTCATGATACTGATCGGGTAAACATTTAGGTAATGATGAAACGACAAGGACGTTTTGAGAGAAATTGACAAAAAAATTCCGTTCTTCCAAGGGTAACTATTTTGTTAGCATTACTATTACAATATCGGCCGGTATCCGTACAATCGGGATCGTAAAGTTCTGGTAGAATTCTAAGAAATGCGGCATTTCAAAAAAATAAAATTTTATTTTTTAGTAACTATCTTACCCAGTACTGACGGCATTTATTTTAGATGAATTAGTCGTCTGGTTAGGTCGTTGGTTGCAAGATCAACTTGAATTTTCTCTTCGATATTTTTGTTTTTATTTACAGTAATTACTTCGGTATACTTGCGTGTCAAATTTGTATATTATTCAATATGACAAAACAATTAATTATATATTATTCTATTTCATGTTGATTCTAAATTTGTTTTATTACGAAATGTCATAATACTGATCTGGTGACTATTTCAAATAAGCGACGATGGATCATCTCCAAGTAAACATTTAGGTAATGATAAAATCTTCACTTCAACTAATGGGGTACTTCCACGAAATTATTTTTTTGTCTAAAACTGGTCTACTGAAAATACTTGACTATGCAAATAAACTTTTTTCTAATATCGTTATTTGTGTATATATTTCAAAAGTAGCCTCTAAACAATGCAATACAAATTAATTTATTTAAACTAATTTGTCCGGGACCGAGTCTTGCTTCCAGATTATGACTCGGCGGGAATTTGTAAAACGACAAGGATGTTTCCAGAGATATTGACAAAAAATGCCAATCGTTCTTCGAAAGGTAACTATTCTGCTAGCCTGGCAAGCAGAATAGTTTTTTAATATTGTTGGCATTCCCAATGGTACTCGTTTTGTGCTCACTAATACCGGTGCTTTCTCCAATTGTGCCTGTTTGTAACAAATCAAAAAAAAATTAAAAAGTAATTCAATGGCTACGCAGACGGCCACTAGGTAGCCCCCCTGACTTTTTTTAGAATATTTTTATCTTATTCAATTGTGCTCGTTTTGTGCTTCATGATAACGCTCTTTTTTTTAATTGTGCTCGTTTGTAACAAATCAAAAAAAAATTAAAAAGTAATTCAATGGCTACGCAGACGGCCACTAGGTAGCCCCCCTGACTTTTTTTAGAATATTTTTATCTTATTCAATTGTGCTCGTTTTGTGCTTCATGATAACGCTCTTTTTTTCAATTGTGCTCGTTTGTAACAAATCAAAAAAAAATTAAAAAGTAATTCAATGGCTACGCAGACGGCCACTAGGTAGCCCCCCTGACTTTTTTTAGAATATTTTTATCTTATTCAATTGTGCTCGTTTTGTGCTTCATGATAACGCTCTTTTTTTCAATTGTGCTCGTTTGTAACAAATCAAAAAAAAATTAAAAAGTAATTCAATGGCTACGCAGACGGCCACTAGGTAGCCCCCCTGACTTTTTTTAGAATATTTTTATCTTATTCAATTGTGCTCGTTTTGTGCTTCATGATAACGCTCTTTTTTTCAATTGTGCTCGTTTGTAACAAATCAAAAAAAAATTAAAAAGTAATTCAATGGCTACGCAGACGGCCACTAGGTAGCCCCCCTTACTTTTTTTAGAATATTTTTATCTTATTCAATTGTGCTCGTTTTGTGCTCAATAATAACGCTCTTTATTTCAATTGTGCTCGTTTGTAACAAATCAAAAACAATTAAAAAGTAGGCCTATAGCTACGCAGACCGCCAATAGATAGCCCCCCTGACTTTTTTAGAATATTTATAGCTTATTCAGTTGTGCTCGTTTTGTGCTCAATGATATCGCTGTTTTTTTTAATTGTGTTTTTTGTTACAAATCAAAAAAAAAATGAAACTAATCTTATGGCAACGCAGACCGCCACCAGCTAGCTCTTATAATTTGCCCCGGCGCTCACTTCGCTTTGAGAAAGTGCGCGACGGCCTTTCTGCGGTAGAGCAAACTTGATTTTTTCCCTTCGGCTGTAGAAGCGATTGGCCCTATTTTGTTAACTTATTTTTTCTTCACTTTTTTGTAAAACTTTGTATTTGCTTAATTTATACTGTGATTGCTATTTTTCTTTTAAATTCAATTGAAGAAACAGCGTTATCATTGAGCACAAAACGAGCACAACTAAATAAGATAAAAATATTCTAAAAATGTCAAGGGGGTTAGCTGGTGGCGTTCACCGTTTTCATAGGATTAATATATTTTTTTATATGTTACAAACGAGCACAATTGACAAAAACAGCGCTACAATTGAGCACAAATAAAGCACAACTAAAAAAGTTAAAAATATTCTAAAGAAGTCAGGGGGGCTACCTAGTGGCGTTCTGCGTTGCCATATACCTACTTTTTAATTATTTCGGTCCCGGACAAATTAGTTTAAATAAATTAATTTGTATTGCATTGTTTAGAGGGTACTTTTGAAATATATACACAAATAACGATATTGGAAAAAAGTTTATTTGCATAGTCAAGTATTTTCAGTAGACCAGTTTTAGACAAAAAAATAATTTCGTGGAAGTACCCCATTAGTTGAAGTGAAGATTTTATCATTACCTAAATGTTTACTTGGAGATGATCCATCGTCGCTTATTTGAAATAGTCACCAGATCAGTATTATGACATTTCGTAATAAAACGAATTTAGAATCAACATAAAATATAATAAAATATAATTAATTGTTTTGCCATATTGAATAATATACAAATTTGACACGCAAGTATACCGAAGTAATTACTGTAAATAAAAACAAAAATATTGAAGTGAAAATTCAAGTTGATCTTGCAACCAACGACCTAACCAGACGACTAATTCATCTAAAATAAATGCCGTCAGTACTGGGTAAGATAGTTACTAAAAAATAAAATTTTATTTTTTTGAAATGCCGCATTTCTTAGAATTCTACCAGAACTTTACGATCCCGATTGTACAGATACCGGCCGATATTGTAATAGTAATGCTAACAAAATAGTTACCCTTCGAAGAACGGAATTTTTTTGTCAATTTTTCTCAAAACGTCCTTGTCGTTTCATCATTGCCTAAATGTTTACCAGATCAGTATCATGACATTTTGTAATAAAACGAATTTAGAATCAACATGAAATATAATAAAATATAATTAATTGTAGAGATTTTTTCTACTTATTCTATGTGCACTAAGCATAAGTCTTCTCGTAAAATACACAAATTTTACACACAAGTATACTGTAAATAAAAAAAAGTATGGAAGTAAAAATTGGAGTTGTTCTTGCTACCAACGAGATAAAAGACTAATTTGCCTAAAATAAATGCAGTCAGTGCTGAACAAGCTGGTAAGCTGGAAAATAAAATTTTATTTTTTTGAAGTACCGCAGTTCTTAGAATTATTTCGGGTCTTTTATTACGGTACGGTCAACTACCGGCTTCCCTACTCCATCCCACAAAATTTGTCAACACGTCCGCTGCCTAGGACGATCGGGCTGGCACAAATAAATATTCGTTAAAATGCTCGTGCAGGGGGTTAAGCATATGTAAATTACTCCTTTATTTTTAATCCAAATTAGCTGAAATTTTGGAAATAACTTTATGAAGAATACGGCAAAGCGGCTAGGCTATCAAAGTGTTAAATTTTTAATTACAAATATTTTATTTTGTTCTTTAAATATGACCGTATTTCAACATTGAATATCTCGTTTACTATAGACAGTTTTGTAGGTCCGAAAACTTGGCCGCCTAGTCGCATCCTTCATAAATGTATCACCGAAATTTCAGCTCATTTGCTTAAAAAATAACGATACACACAAATGTAAGGTAACCCCCTGCACGCGTCACTTTTTAAAGAGCTTCAATAGAGCCTTAAGTACGTAATAAAGGAACATCGTGTTCATGTCTACCAATTTCCAGTGGTTACACGCAAAGAAACATTCCTTTGTTGTTAAGACGAACAAATGGTGAAGAAGGGCAAAAAGTGTGGTAGATTGTGCTGGTGCTGGCACAGTTTTCATGTGAAATAGGGGGAGGCATCCATCTTACCAAATGCCACTAATGCTCCGGAAAAGTGTCTAGTTTAAATTAAATTAAAGTAATCTGTAACTCCGGCAAACACTTACCGAACTAATTTACTAATGAATTTTATTATGCAGTGCAGAAGCAGGATTATTAGAAGCCGGAAAATCTTGAGGGAAGAAAGTCGCAAAAATGAATCCACTTAACGAAGGGACCGTTTAGATAAGAAGGAACAAAGAAACCGCATCTGGAATAGTCTGCCACTTTGAAGGAGCAATCGTTTGAGTTACAACTTATATCTAATATTTAATAAATAAAAACTACATAATTTGTGAATTCGATGAATACCCGAAATACATCGACTTCATTTAATACTCGCGGAAACTTGGAAACCTCCATAATTTTTGTTTACACAGTATACATATACCGAAAAAATGCGTAATGGGTAAAGTTTTGAGGATCGCTTTGAAATGGCATCCTTTTCTCGAGAATAAAATTTTATTTTCCCCTATCCGCTGTTACAGTAACTTAATCGAAATGTACTCAGAAATGTTTACCTACATTATAAATTAAACATGAATATCCTTACTTTATGTTTTTCTCTTGATTATGTCGGTTAAACGCTTTATTCCGCCGTTAACTTAAATAATTAATTGTGTAAACGATAGAGTCTTGTCAAGATGCATAGTTACTCCGATTTCCTGCTGCAACGCGTTTATATCCCCAAACCAGATAGTTATGTCTCCACCGAGAACCATTTCTGCACACTTTAAAACACAAACTTTCCTACTTTTGTTGATTTATTGTCAATTGGGAATTTTTCAAGCGACTCGCTTTGCCTTCGCAAATTTTAATTAGGCGCGATACCAATTAGGCCCGGCTCTTGATGTAGTAGAGTGGCTTCAGAGGCGATTCATTTTTCTTAGGACTGTTCTTTCTTTCAACGACTAAACTACTGGTGCTTTCGTAAAAATTAACTTCTATACAGTGGCTCCATCAAGTTGCCCTTCAAGTGTCTAATTTCCAAAACCTTGCACCATCTATCCCGTCGCTTGCACCCTTATAATTACTTAAATATTTAATAATTACTATGGGGGATGTTTGCTCTACAATAAGTTTTACTACAATTTATAAATTAAAATGAAAATAAGGCATATCGCTTCCTCTAAACTTGCACCAATGCTTTTTTATCTTGCACCCCTCTTAGTGAATTTCTTGACCATCTTGTAAGCTGGTATGGGGGAGGTCACTTTGACGCCGTTAGAAATAAGGCTTAGACACATGAGAAAAATTGTTAAACAATATAATAGTCTTGCACTGAGCTTGCACCACATTGCACCACCTGTCCCGTAGCTTCCACTTGTATGGTTACCTTAATATTTTATTATAATTGTGGAGGATGTTTACTCCACAATAAGTTTCCCTCCAATCCATAAATTAATGTGAAAATAGAGCATATAAAAGTAAGCCAAAATTACCTGTGGGGAGGAGGTAACTTGATGGAGCCCTATACAGTATATGAATAAAACACTGTTTTGGGTGCTAATTCCCATCACTCAAATTACTAAGTTGCGTTAATGGAGTCGTAATAACAATCATGACAATTAAAAAGTAATGCAAACTGTTATTGCACTGCTCTCCCAAAATTGCCGTTGATGATCTCTAGTTTTAACGTATCGGAGCAAATAGTGTATCTCTTAGATAAATTCTGAATTTCAAAAAAAAACTTCTATATATTTTTCGGTCTTATAGCGTCCTACGATTCCAACAATTAATCGTGGGGAAAAATCTTCCACTATTTTCAACGCGGGCTCTTCACTTATTATTCCATTTTACAATAATTTTCATGTTATTATTTTGTAAAGTTATGTCTCCCTCTTTATTTTATCTCTTTTTATTCATTCAGTGCTCTCAAAATACTTATTTATTTTATTTTTACTTATTTATGATTTTCTATAAATTTATTATTCATTTCCTCAAAATTTATCTTACCGTTTTATTATGTTTACCTACTTCTTTTTTTATGATTTAATCACTTTGCTTGCAATTATGTTGAATTATTATACTTGAATAAAATGCTTAAGGACCTAAGCCCAAGCATAAAAATAATCTCATTAAAGACAACTACCTTCACAATTCAGTTTAGACTGCAAAAGCGGTTGCCAAAATAATTTTTACTACGTTACTTATACATGTACCACGCGTCTCTGGCACATTTCTGGCCCACCTTTGTGCTGTTCCCGTGGATTAATTGAGCAATAATACTTGCAATCTCGATCCACCACCATCAAAGCATCCATTTGCCACAGCCGCGCTTTGATCTAAGCCGCTCCTGATTAGGCCTCAAATAAGTGGCTTAATAATGGTAAACTTTGGTTTTATCTCAATTTATACCGGTTCGGACTGCCGCGGTAACATATCTGACCATTAACTGTTTAGCCCCAGGTGAAAATGTCCTATAGCCACTGGAACATTCAGCAACGTAATTACGTTGATACATGAAGTGTGAGTTTAGTGTTTACGGTGTTCGTTTTGTCCCTGTGTCCGACGTGGGTTTGTTAATTCACGTATAATTGCCGGGTGTTGCTGTTTAACGGGTGACACGCGGACTCTAATTACTCAACAGTTTAAATTCGCCAGATGCTCAATTTAGTGAAAAAATTGGTTCTCAAACAATAAACTTCAATGACCCAACAAAGCTTCTTCATATAGAAGATACTACTTTGTTATTACCGAAAAAAATATATTTTAAAACTAAATTTTAAACACTAAACTTTACCCATAGATCTTTAAATTGTTCCTTCTTTGAGTTCTTGGTACACTCAATGAGCTTCGTGCACTGTACTTTGCTTTTAATACAAGACAATAATAATACCAACTCGAATGGATTTGTTCTTTTTAACCTTTTAACCGGATTCTGATTTTTCAGTAATCCGCTGACTTTTTTGTTTGGCAAAGACGAAATTTGTGTTTTCTTGCAAATCTTTTTACTTCCTTTTCAACTGTTGTGATACCAAGGTGTTGACTGTTAGATTTCCAAAGCTTTATACTATTTGTATAAAAAACATATGAAATAGGATCCAAGACGCTTTCTTGAAATAACTCCGTCTCTTTCTTACTTCAGAATATGCACTCTCCTCTTTTAGCCTGAACAGATTTTTCTCTATATGTAATTTTAGTAAATCTACGCATTCTTTTGATAGCATTCCGTTTTAGTATCAATATCTCCTGCCATACTTTACCAAAGTATATGGTTGAGCATATTTTTCCTTTCAAAATTATTTGAATTACGTCAGATCTCAATCCAAACTGATGCTAGCGTATTACATTTTAACTTATTATTAGCGGGTTTAGTTTTTTACGCGAAAGATGAAATTAGATGCATTAGTGATATACATATAGGTGTTTATAAGTTAACCGCATTTGGTTATGCTTCTGGCATCTAGCGCAAACATTTCTGATATCTTCTATACGTCTGGCACGGGTTTAGACCTGCGATATCTTTTTCGTGATAGCTGCTTTTAAATTTTGTCAGTTGTGATATCAAACCCTGACCCTTCTTTGAGATTCAGATTTGTTCTGGTTTCTTTAGCCACTTTCTTTAAGATGACTTGTTCAGTCTCTTACTCTTTATGTTTCTTGTTTATTCTTTTCTAATGTTTGTTGCCATATCGTTGTGTTGAACTTCTTCTGTAGCTGTAATGCGCTAATCACATCCATTAATTCTTTGATATGCTCTGTTAGCTGCTGCTTATTGCCAAATATGATGTTATATTTTACTTTCCTTTTCCAATGACTAAGGTACTCGTGATTAAGGTTCCTCATTCAAAATAGAGACACAACCATTTCAAAAAACTGCCGAGAAAATTTGTCCAAATAATTAGTCTTTCTCCCACTTCACACAACTTTTGCAATAGCTATCAACTACGTTATCTTTTATCCAAATTTAGTATTTGTAGATATAATTTGATGGGTATAACTTTGCACTTTTAATATAAATTATAAAGAAGATCTCAGTTAACTTTTTGATCGACTGTAAACACCTAAGGAATCATGTAACTAAATTTTAAAGAAATAACAAGTATCTGTTTGGTGTAACAAAAAGTCTCCACATTTGAAGAAAAATTTACCCATAAATTTCACTTATTAATTATTATTATTAAAGCTATGGACAAATATCATCTGAATTATCTGAATTGTATACATTAAATACCATGATATCTTAAGAACCATGCGGTTTTGTTCCAAAATTTAAGTTACAATTAAATTAAGTCAGAATTGATGTCAAGTCAATGATCTGTTTTCTTCCATTAAATTTAAAATCACAATGAATCTCAAGGTGATTCATAAAGCAAATGTTTTATATCTGCAATTGTGTCAGGAAATGTGTGAAATCTGTTCCTGTTCCAGAAACCAATAAATGAAAAAGTCCAGGTGGCGGGACCAATGATTTTTCTTTTAAAATAAAAACATCCAATAGAATTATTGCCATTCCGGAAGCATAATAAATAAAGCAAAAACAAACAACAATCAACGAACAAAATTAATATCATCAGTTACCATCAAGAGTGCATACAAAAATTATGATTTTTGAAGTTTGTCTGAATTTTCGGACATTTTTTTGAGATTGTTAAATTTCTTTCCTAAAAACTCTCGGAAGATCACAACGAACACCAAGAAAAAAAATTACTCATATCCATTGTTCGAATCGTAAGTTATGGTCTTGAGTTCATACAAAAATTTTATGGTAAAAAACAAAAACAATTTTTGGGGCAGCTCTTCCATTTTTCTAATTTTTTTTTCTAGAAACCTTATTCGCACTATTACAAACACATTGTGTATATTTCAAAATTAACTAAAAAATTTTAGTTATAGATAGATTCATCAAATTACAAAGCACGATGGACCTTAACTTGTTTACTTCAATTTATTAAAACTTGAAGAACCAACTCAATTTTCATCATTATTCAGCTTAATTTCTCTTACGGATTGGGGTTGCACACTACCCTGAAACTTAAGTTTTTTGTATCTCATGGTCTCATTACTCTAATTACTTTTTGGTTGTCGTTATTGATCTTCCGAATTATATTTCTTCCTGACTACCCTGGCTGGATATTTACATAAGATACGGCAGAAAACTAGTCCTTTCCACCACAAATCCAGCAGTGTAAGTTATCGTTAACCCTGTGGTACCCAGGTGCTTATTTAGTATGAAATGTCTTGCTAATACAACTATTGCACATATTAACTATTGCTAACTGCGTTAGCAATTTCTCTATTTTTGTGTCAGGTAATTGCACAACAAATATAATCGTGTGTCTCATTTCCAATGCCTTCGTCCCATAAAATATTCATATTTTGCTTAAGAGTTCTTTTACAAGCTTCTTGGCGGTGCTTTATGTCATTCCGTAGATTTCTGATATGTCAGTATATACCTACTTCAACTTTTCATATACATTCTTTTAGTTCCGTTCTTGCTTCCGCGCTTGAAATTCTTAATACGGACTTTTTTCTTGAACTACCTTAAACTTCTGCACTTATTCCTTTGTCTTACTATTTTTCTTTCTATATGGTTCTTTATGGTTGTAATTTTTTTAATGACATCGGTATTATAAATCTGTATTATTATTTTGTATTTTTGGTTATTTTTTTCCGCTTTAGTTTTTACTTTATGAATTCATTTTGACATTGTTATAAGTTTCAAACCACTATATTCTTGTCCAACAGTTTTTTAATTTTAATTCTTATTTAGTTTGCGGTGTAATTTTCCGTGGCAAATTTTTCTTAGATTCACATGTATTTTTTTTCTTTTGCTTCTTTTGCTAAGCGGTGTTTTTTCTTTGTTTGAAACAATATTCCTTATCTCGCACAAATATTTATGTTTTGTTTCATCAGAACATTTATTAAATTTAAATAAAAAATTTATAAAATAGTTTTTTTGTTTTGTCTTGGGAGTTCTTTTTTATGTTATGTATTTACTCTATTTCTTCTTATCTGATATCATTGATTTTTTGTAACTTCCTTTTTCTTCTTTATATAATTTACAATTACAATTTTTGTCACCCATTTTTTAATTATTACAAGTTTGAACGTTATTGATAGTTTTGAGTTTCTACTATTTGAGGAACAGTCAAATACCTAGATTCATCATACATTTTATTATCAATTTGTACACAACAGTTTAGACTACTATTGACCTTAAACAACTCAAATTATTTCCTAAGTGCAAATTTTACCTAAAAATCATTTACTTGCAATACTTTAGAGCTTTTTGGAAAATCATATTAAAATTCAATTATACTCAAAGTTTTATGCTTGGCGGAGTTGACTCTATAATTTAAGCTATTGATTCATTAGCGGCTCATACTTCGCAAAATTGATCAAATGTATCAAAAATTGACTTTAACTGAGTTTCTTCAATATTTAACTCAGAAGCCCTCAACTAGTAGAACAAAATAAATTCTAAATAACTCATGTTTGCAAATCTCGAACCTCTCTGTAAACAAGGCTCGGTTTTGCTTCGATACGGAATGTTACTTATTAGACTTGATGTTTACAGTGATACGAAATAGGGCTCATTACCCAGATAGCATTATTTCTTTGCTATAAATAGTAGTATATGTAGTAGAATAGTTGGCCAATTTAGAAACATTTTACTTTGTTTTATTTATTTTTTGTATTCTATCCTATTTTAATCCATTTCATTCTATTCCATTCTATTCTATTCTATTCTATTCCATTCTATTCCATTCTATTCCATTCTATTCCATTCTATTCCATTCTATTCCATTCTATTCCATTCTATTCCATTCTATTCCATTCTAATCTTTTCTATTCTATTATATTATAGTTTATTCTATTTTACTTTTAGTTGAAAAATTGTTATTATACTTTAAATCAGCCAAGTGCAAACTAAGGCCCGCCGGCAAGATGCGGCGGCCGGTTTTCGAATTTTGTCCGGCCCGACATTTTCAAACATGATTTAGGAAAATTTGGTGCTAAAAACTGTTATTTCACGCGTTAACTTCATTAAATCTAGTGATCTGAATCACCGTCAGTTTAAGGGCTTCTTTGAGGAACTTCATTCTGATTTCAAAATTTTTAAATTTTATTGTGAAATCACATTGCTAGTGGACATTACTTAGCATTTCAATGATCATAATGTACGTTTAAAAACTAAGAGACAATTTGTTAATTAACTGTATGGTCGAGTCTTTCCAAAATAATCTAAGAGGTTGGAAGAATTAATGGCGGAATAATGCTTGCCAATCACTCTGATATTACTGCATTTGTAAATGATTACAATCTTTGGAATTAGAGTTATCCAGCAGATTTTCAAATTTTTGCCGGCAAGAAATGAGTTTAGAGATCTCTTCTGCCCCTTATAGTGTTGATGTGTAGAAACAATGAATTGCAAAAAAAAGTTGAAATGAAATGCAGGTTGAAAGATATATGATTGTTTGAGTCTCTTCAAAAACATTTTCCAAAGGAGAAGTACCCAAAAGTATCGGAATTTTTCCAAAGAGTAATTACTCAGTTTAAAGGCACATATTATTGGGAGCAATTTTGTTTTAAAATAAATTTTGTAAAATCTAAAAGTAGGACCAGCAATACAGATATGCACTTAGAAAATAGTTTACGCAGAGCAACATCAAATATACCTGCAAATTTTGACCGCCTTGCAAAAAAAATACAATCACAAACATCTCATTACTATGTAATGTATTTTCTACTAAATAATAAATTTTGTTGTGTAAATAAATATTATTTATATTTGTTGCGTTATTGTAATAATTATTTTCACTTAAGGCCCCGCATTTTTTTCTAAAATGAAAATCTAATCCGTACTATTAAAAATATGGCAATGTACTTAGTTTAGTAGTGCTTGAAGTTGCCATCACTTTCATAAATATAAATAAAATTTTTTTAGTTTTTAGCTTACACAACGGACCAACAATTCCAAAAAAAATGTAGACAATAACTTTCAGTCACAATTTGGTAGGAAAGGATAGGGCATTTTCTAATTGGATATAAGTAACTTACGTTTTTGAAAATGAAATACACCATGTTGAATCATCTTTACTAGGCAATATTATCTTTTCATCATAAATAATAAATCGATAAAAATGGCGAAGGCGCCGGGTGAATTTATGCACTTAATTCATAGTTACTTTCAATTTCGGCACCTTCACTAACATTAAATAAAAAGTTACCGTTGACTTTTGGACACCCTATAAAGTATCAGATATTTGATTTTATCGGACTTATTATCAATAGTTTACTGGTCAGTTGAACTTATGCAGCTTCAAGTTTTCTTAGAAAAACCATTTATCACAAACATTTTTCAAGAAATTCTTCCACTATCGGTACTAAGTATTTTTGAGATAACAATATTAAAATGTTGTTGTTACAAAAATTATTAACTGCTGCCAATTTCTATAAAATTAATCAGGTAAATATTTTTGATATTACTACGTTCAATATTTAGATTTAATCAAATGGGGTAGATTTGTATAAAAAAATACAAGTTAGCTGCACACATCTCAAGTCTCATCCGAGAAAGATTTTTGTGACATATTTCTCAGAAAAAAATATCTCGTTACCAAATATTCGCAAATTTGGCAATGTTTTAAAATGTCGAAATATAATCTCGTAAATTCTCGCTAAACGTCAAATTTCAAAATTGGTGGATGCATAGGCAATATTTCCATTATGTTCATTATCGCATCCAATTTCAACCATTTTAACTACTTTTATCCCGTTTTTTTATTCTTCAGTTCTGGCAACATAATGCTATCGAATCATTTGCCTACGGCTTCACTGCCATTGTTGAACAATTAAAACGTGAATCGATCGTGTCGTATTTTATTTTTAATTTATTGCTATAATAAATTGCGTTGGAGTCCGCCGTAATACAAATTTAGCGAGTGTATCTTTTCTGTCTAAAATCTAATTTATAGCTTATCAAACACATTTAAAATACATGAGGTTTCAGCAAGAACGCTACCTGTAACATACGATAACGCCACTTCAGTTTAGGGTCGCCATCGAGAATCGGCCATAAATCAAATAAATTATCCAACTTTCTAACATCATGAAACTAACACAACAAGTTTAGGTTAATTAAAATCGGTTCATATATGTAAAGCTTTAATTAGGATTGACCTTACGATATTTCATTGATTAGACCAAAGGCTATCATGAGTATCGCGTTTATTAATGAATTTGATCAAATGCGTAATAGTTCAAAATTAATTAATATGTTAAATAGCAAAAGCTTTCCGCTACTAATGACCTCCTAAATTAAATAAGAACTAAAGACAAATAAACCGAAATAATTACAGAATAGAACGAGTCAAGTTGAAATATTAAATGTCAAGCCGATGATCCCATAATTTTTTGCTAATTCTTCAACAAAGTTGACTAATTTTTACCAGATAAACAGCGCCCAAAAACCCCCCAACTTTGCCCCAATTGTCTATTTCTTTATTCACCTCTTTCTTCCGGCTCGAGTCTAAGAGCGTTTATCTATTTCACGAGCGCAACCCTTTGATGTTATTTAATTTCTTTGTTTTGCGAAATAAACAAGGGGTAGTTACAATTGTTGTCTCTTGTTGCCGGTTCTGACGGAAAAAAATTGCTCGATAATGTCTGCATTGTTATTGTTGTTGTTCGTCAGGCTGGTGCTGTTGTCCATGTGGTTTTAACGGCCATTTACACAGTCGCATTATTGTGTTTTATATAACTACCATTAGATACGTCTAAATGGGCGGCGATTGTTCTCGGTAGCTTTCCGCCACGTTTTTATGCCATTCTCAATTCGGAGGGTTTTTCAGACGCTTGCCACTACTGAAAGGGAAACACAGATGTCCGTTTCAATATAAGCTACCGTTATCTAAGCAGCAGGGCCAGGAATGGGAGACGGGGCAAGTTTTGGCAAACCTAATAACCACCCCTGTAAGGCCATGAAGAGTTGGTTGTGCTGCCAACAACGGAACTGAAATGGAAAGATGACGTCATCAGGATAGAAACCATGAAAAAGTTGCGCAAGAAAATCAATTTCTATATGAAATCCTGTTGGGGATGATATCCAAGTTTTATGCTTGGATTAAAATATTAAAATTATTACGTACCAGCAAAATAATTTGGAGGATCTTAATGGCAAAAATGATTTGTGCGTCTATGTCTTTATTATCTCTAGAATTACCATTAATACTTGGCATATATAAAAATGTCCATTAATTACTATAATTTTCCTAAGAAAATGTAAATTTCATTATTAATTCGTAATATATATTTAATTCAGAAGTTCATATTCACAACCCATTACATAAATTTCTGAACCTTGGCTCTTAATTGTCTAATAAATATTAAACGTGTATATTTATATAAAGAAAAAAATTAAACATTTTGAGAAGGAACGGAGACATTTATTTTATGCAGTCGTAATTTAAAAAAGCGGACATAAACTACGTAAATGTATTGTTTGATTTTTTAAAAGAATTCGGTAAAAAGCTCAAAAATAATAATAAAACGATGTCATGCACCAAGGAGATTGGAATACTATCAGTACGATTATTATTTTTTTAAAAAAATAAATATTAAACGTATGAACACATAAGTATAGATTTCAGCGTTCCTGGATGCACCACGAAATTCGAAATCTGACCACTATACAGCTCGGTCAAGTTGGCCCCCGACTTTTGATTTTTTATTTTTTCTTCTGTGGGATCAATTGTGCTGGTTTTGTGCTAAATTGTGCTGATATTTTTTTCAATTGTGCTAGTCTCTAAATACCAAAACACTAAAAAAGAAATCCGGGGGCCAACTTGACCGCCAGCCCCCCATTATTTTAATTTTTTTATCATTTTTTTGGCATTCCCAATTGTACTCGTTTTGTGCTCAATAATACCGATGCTTTCTCCAATTGTGCCCGTTTGTAACAAATCAAAAAAAATTAGAAAGTAATTCTATGGCAACGCAGACCGCCACCAGCTAGCCCCCCTGACTTTTTTAGAATATTTTTATCTTATTCAATTGTGCTCGTTTTGTGCTCAATTGTAGCGCTGTTTTTTTTAATTGTGCTCGTTTGTAACAAATCAAAAACAATTAAAAAGTAGGTCTACAGCAACGCAGATCGCCAATAGATAGCCCCCCTGACTTCTTTAGAATATTTTTAACTTTCTTAATTGTGCTCGTTTTGTGCTCAATTGTAACGCTGTTTTTTTCAATTGTGCTTGTTTGTAACATTGAAAAATATATTAATCCTATGAAAACGGTGAATGCCACCAGCTAGCCCCCCTGACTTTTTTCGAATATTTTTATCTTATTCAATTGTGCTTGTTTTGTGCTTCATGATAACGCTCTTTTTTTCAACTGTGCTCATTTGTAACAAATCAAAAATAATTAAAAAGTAGGTATATGGCAACGCAGAACGCCACTAGGTAGCCCCCCTGACTTCTTTAGAATATTTTTAACTTTTTTAGTTGTGCTTGTTTTGTGCTCAATTGTAGCGCTGTTTTTTTCAATTGTGCTTGTTTGTAACATATAAAAAAATATATTAATCCTATGAAAACGGTGAACGCCACCAGCTAACCCCCTTGACATTTTTAGAATATTTTTATCTTATTTAGTTGTGGCCGTTTTGTGCTCAATGATAACGCTGTTTCTCCAATTGAATTTAAAAGAAAAATAGCAATCACAGTATAAATTAAGCAAATACAAAGTTTTACAAAAAAGTGAAGAAAAAATAAGTTAACAAAATAGGGCCAATCGCTTCTACAGTCGTAGGGAAAAAATCAAGTTTGCTCTACTTCAGAAAGGCCGTCGCGCACTTTCTCAAAGCGAAGTGAGTGCCAGGGCAAATTATAAGGTTTTTCATTTTTTGGCTTTCATTTTCAAATTTTGACGACAGAAATTCACCAAAGTGAGCGTTTGCCGGAACAAGGAGGTATAAGATATTGCTTAAATATTATTGCATTTATCATAAATAAAAAAAATTATATTTAGAATGTCATGCAGTGATTAATATAAAAAGACATAAGGAAAACATAATTGTAGTACATAAACCTATATTCTATTAAAAAGCAAATGAGGCAACACTTCTTCCGCATTACTACAGTCGGTTTTCTTATTAACAAGATCATCATATACTTCCCATTTATTATCGATTCGGCAACTATAAGTCTTAAAATGAGCCAGTGTATGTTTGTTTTCGACTTGAGATCCCGAATATGCTATTATGCTTCCTAGCCTATATTTTACGCTAGCAATTGTAATATCACGAGGAATTTAAAATTTCCAGATTTAAACTTCTGGAAATTAAATGGGAATCCGTTATAAAAAGTAATGAAACATATTGAACAAGTTTACCGTATCCTACTGTATCATTGAGCACAAAACGAGCACAATTAAATAAGCTGAAAATTTCCTAAAAAGCCATGGGGGCTAAGATAAAAATATTCTAAAAAAGTCAGGGGGGCTAGCTGGTGGCGTTCACCGTTTTCATAGGATTAATATTTTTTTTAATGTTACAAACGAGCACGATTGCAAAAAACAGCGCTACAATTGAGCACACGATTACAATTAAATACGATAAAAATATTCTAAAAAAGTCAGGGGGGCTAGCTGGTGGCGTTCACCGTTTTCATAGGATTAATATTTTTTTAATGTTGCAAACGAGCACAATTGAAAAGAAGAGTGTTATCATTGAACACAAAACGAGCACAATTGAATAAGACAAAAATATTCTAAAAAAGTCAGGGGGGCTAGCTGGTGGCGGTCTGCGTTGCCATAGAATTACTTTTTATTTTTTTTTTGATTTGTTACAAACGAGCACAATTGAAAAGAAGAGCGTTAGCATTGAGCACAAAACGATCACAATTGAATAAGATAAAAATATTCTAAAAAAGTCAGGGGGGCTAGCTGGTGGCGGTCTGCGTTGCCATAGAATTATTTTTAATTTTTTTTTGATTTGTTACAAACGAGCACAATTGAAATAAAGAACGTTATCATTGAGCACAAAACGAGCCCAATTGAATAAGATAAAAATATTCTAAAAAAAGTCAGGGGGGCTAGCTGGTGGCGGTCTGCGTTGCCATAGAATTACTTTTTAATATTTTTTGATTTGTTACAAACGAGCACAATTGAAATAAAGAGCGTTATCATTGAGCACAAAACGAGCCCAATTGAATAAGATAAAAATATTCTAAAAAAAGTCAGGGGGGCTACCTAGTGACCGTCTGCGTTGCCATAGAATTACTTTTTAATATTTTTTGATTTGTTACAAACGAGCACAATTGAAATAAAGAGCGTTATGATTGAGCACAAAACGAGCACAATTGAATAAGATAAAAATATTCTAAAAAAAGTCAGGGGGGCTACCTAGTGACCGTCTGCGTTGCCATAGAATTACTTTTTAATATTTTTTGATTTGTTACAAACGAGCACAATTGAAATAAAGAGCATTATCATTGAGCACAAAACGAGCACAATTGAATAAGATAAAAATATTCTAAAAAAGTCAGGGAGGCTAGCTGGTGGCGGTCTGCGTTGCCATAGAATTACTTTTTAATTTTTTTTGATTTGTTACAAACGAGCACAATTGAAAAGAAGAACGTTAGCATTGAGCACAAAACAATCACAATTGAATAAGATAAAAATATTTTTAAAAAGTCAGGGGGGCTACCTTGTGACCGTCTGCGTTGCCATAGAATTACTTCCTAATTTTTTTTGATTTGTTACAAACGGGCACAATTGGAGAAAGCATCGGTATTATTGAGCACAAAACGAGTACAATTAGTACAATTGGGAATGCCAAAAAAATTATAAAGAAATTAAAATAATGGGGGGCTGGCGGTCAACTTGGCCCCCGGATTTCTTTTCTAGTTTTTTAGTATTTAGAGACTAGCACAATTGAAGAAAATATCAGCACAATTTAGCACAAAACCAGCACAATTGATCCCACAGAAAAAAAAATAAAAAATCAAAAGTCGGGGGCCAACTTGACCGAGCTCCACTATACTTGTCTATAAATCCATGCATTACATATTCTGGTCGGTCTGGATATGTCTAGTTCTTATCGTTCCTTAATTGAGCCCACTGTTATGCGAGGCCAAAGAGATACATAAAATTGGAAAAAAAAAGTGGGTATATCCAATATATGAAAAGCGACAAAATGATGGTGATTTTATAGATTATTTTGTGACCATATTGATAATAAAATAAACTTTTGTCACTACCTTCAAATAATTTATATTTTAGAGTAATTATATACTCTAAAACCAGATAAACGTTTAGTTGTATTTTCTTTTATTTATCGATAACAGTGGTAAGAAGCCGATTAAAAATGTGTGCACTAGTGGCCGTCAGCTAGCGCACTTGAATCTCCGAGCAAAACGAAAAATATTCTCGATGAAGCTTTGCCAAAATTCGTGTTGGCCTTTAATCTTCCTGTTAATGGTGGTCTGCATTATAAAATTCTATGCTGTTGGCCAAACTTTACAATTTGAGTTAGTAACAGTTGCATTTTTACAAAAATCCTGAATTTTTTCAGGTGGTCCTTAATTATTCCGTATCCCCATAAAACCGAAAACGCCACTAATTAGTCGACATAAAAAAATTGCCTGTGTTAAAAAATATCGAAATAGTTGTTCCAAGTTTCAATTACAGCTCTGGCTTTGTTGCTAACTCTGCGTTAATTGCTATCCACCAGTAAAATCGGCAATTTCCCTTTTGCACCATTCGTTTCATATTTTGTTCCACCCTCCACTTCACCACTTCTAAATTAAAAATCAAGCGAAACAAAACAAAGAATTATAACACCAGTAAACAAATGGTTGTGCTCGAAGTTGCTATTTGCGTTAAATTGGGGTCGGCGTTTATGATTGTCTGCACGCATAAAGTCCGAATATTAGAGACGGCCATGTGCGCCCCCGTATCGGCTTCATTTCACTTTATGACATTGAATTTCAGACTCAAATCCGCCGACGCGTTCTGTCTCGCAGATGGGGTGTGTGTTCCTATCCTGTGCACGTCTTCCAGGAGATACATGGTGGCTTTTATAACTTCTCGGTCCAAATAAACCGGTGTGTTGATGTTAATGAAACGACTCATATGATGCGAGGGATCCACGAAAACCCTTGGGTGGTGATGAAGTAGAGGTATTTGGACGAGCTTCTTAATTGTAATTAAGTAATTTATGCAATAGTGTTTGATGGTAGGTTTTGTGGAAATTAAGAGTTACGACAAGGTCTAAGTCTATTTTGGCTCTAATAACGGTTATGGACCACTAAGTTGACTTTGATGGATTATTATTGACAGCGGAATTTACGAGATGAATTTTATGTATATGGTCAGTGGCGCCAGAGGTTATCTTCTAACTAAGCAATAAGTATGCAAGAATTTCGAAAAAGGTCTCCGAGGCAAGAAGTCTCATAGAAAATTAATAAAGCATTTGAGTTTTATGTGATAAAACGTGAAGTGTGTCCCAATGCATTCAAATGAGGAACAGAATTTGTTAACCTGGTTTCGTTGTCTTTAAAAATTATTTGACTTTCATCAGCTAGTTTATGTTATGAGTTATGAGTATATGGTTATTAATTCTTGCTTTAATAAAAGAGAATCTAACTTAAAAAATGTAGCTGCAGCACTACAAAAATGCTCCGAGAAGTTTACAGCAAAATCTTTAAAAGAGTTTGCCTCAAGGAGTAAAGAAGCTTCATAATGATTATTAACATAAAATATATCTGTGATATTTGTTACAATAACATTATATACTTCTTAGGCCATTTGCATGTTTCTGTCTACATATCGAGCTCGGTTTGTAGGTATGGGATTTGATTTATCATCTGCATTATAATAATCACGATCAACCTCATTTCTGATATTCTGCACCGCATTCTTAAAATCGGAAATGTATTTTTGAATTTTGACACTATCTTACTGGCGTAGTTGTAATTGTTTATAGAGAATATCACTGTGTGGTAAAATTTCATTAAAGAAGTATAACCAAAAATTGAATACCCCATCTTTCAAAGAATTTATTAAGCCGGTTGATTGCTGAATGGTTAGTTTATAATTTTCATTATCAATAATAAATTCAAAGCATTCAAGGAGTTCTTGTTTATATTTAAAAACAGTACAAACAACTCTGGAGTTAAAATTCCAACGAGTATTTAATCCGCGTGGCATAACTATATTATCAAGAATTTGTGTTGGTTGTGGTGATCTAAAAAAAATGTTGAAAAAGCAGAAACATTTGCAAAAATACTCGAACTTGCTTACTTTGAGTGGCTGCTCTTTCTAGAATTAAATTTAATTGATGGCCGTAACAATGAAATGGTTCTCTTGTAAACTGAACTGACTGTACTCCATTATTTCGGCCACTCATAACAGAAGCCACATCATAACTTTGCGCTATTAGTTTTGCAGGAGATTTGTTTATATTAATTTTCTCTAATTCAGCAAAAATTACGTTGCTTATGTCTTCTGCGCTATGACTAGGTGGTATTAAGTATCCCAAAAAAGTTCATATACTCTAGCTTCTTTAACATAACGTACTAAAAAGACTAATTGGGATATGTTCGCATTATCAGTGATTTCGTTAGCTTGAATTACAATGAAATTACTTTCTTCAATTTCATTTTTTATTACATTCAGAGTTACCACTAATATAGAATCTAATCATTTATTCTAAATTGTCTTTGATAAACCAGAAAATAAGCATTTTTCGATTGCTCTATATGTGATTTGAGAAGTAAATCAGTTTCGCTCATAAAATATATTAAGCCTCTAAAAATGCCCGGGTTGTCGCTATCCAATGTTTCGTTATGTCTTCGGAATGCTAATTCAAAAACACCACAAAATTTGATGCAGTCAGTAAGTTTTCCTAGAATGTAACGGTTTTCTTTTACTTTTTCATTATGCTTTAGCACTTCAATCCGATAAGCGTTACTTAACTGATTTCTTAGGTCAACATGGCCTAAAGTTGCAAATTCGAGAGAGTAAAACAAATGCCTTTGACATATTGAATGCTTTTTTATTTTTACACCCAAGTGCTTCAGATCAGTAATGCCCGTGTAGACTCAAGCGGGATTACAATCATCGGACCCCATCAATAAACACACACGCAATAAGATAAATTTCTGACATCGCAACCACATAGCCAATTTTGGTACATACCTGCATTGAATGATCTTACCACAATTTTGCCCTTCACCACATGTTGTTTAAGAATCTGAAGGTTACGCCGAAATAGACCCAACTCTTTTATTTTTTTACGATTCTCGAAACTTAATCCTTTCAATCTTGCGGCGATAATTGCTTGGACGATATTCATTGCTTCAATTAGAACACGAAATCACCCAACAACTGCTGAATCTCAGTAAAAACAAGAAACTAGAACGGTAGAGCAACAACATTAGTTCACAGTTGAATAAGCCGATAATACGCCACACCACACCACACTGGTATGTGTTGTATTTAGTTTATAAGCAGATTGTCGCTGCCAAACTTTTTGAAATAACGGCAAAGTTTGAGAACGTTCGGGGTTCGGGTTTAACAAGTTATGCTATTGGCTTAGGCAAAATGATTCTAGCCCCTCCTCAACGCTGTTGTCAGCTCTCTTTAAAGCATTTTCGATGTATAATTGCATAGGAAAATAAGGATAGCATATGTCAAGTTTCACGCAATCTGGCAAAGCACGGGGGGCAACGCCAAGCTAGCTCATAGCGCGCAGTGTTCAGTTTGGAAGCGAAAAACTTAAAATAGAAGCAAGTAATATATCTGATGGCTTTTATAAAGTTTTCGCTTGTGCTTAATACATTCTATATTTTTCTGTGGAGCTTCGGGAGGGCATTGCCCCTTTACCCCTCCTGCACCAGCCGCCACTGGTTGTGCTACAATGTATTTTGTAGCTGTACTAAACTCCGAAACTACAGCAAATTTCAACAATTTAGACATATTAGTTAATGAATCAAAATAAATTTTAAGTTACGCTGTCAAGTTCTTTTTATAACACGGTCAATTACAATTTGCTTAAAATTTATTACCAAAGTTTTATTTTTACTTAATTTTTTTCTAAAACCGTTGCATTATTGTCAAAAACACAATAATGTGTGCATTAACATCATGTACAACAACGCAATCTTGAAGATTTACTACAGTTATTTGGAATTTTGTACAACGACAGAATACATCGTCGTGCCTACAACAGAGAACGCAAACAGACTAAACCGCAACTTTTACGCCCATCGAATATCTTTGAAATATTAAATTTGCTTTATTAAGTTTGATTCAAAATATTTCCCCTAAATTTTCAGTTATTCACCTGAAGTACATATTATTTTATGTTAAAAAACTATTTTTGTTTCTAATGACATGCGCTTGGAATACTATTGTTTAGTTAAAATATCAACATAAATCTTTTAATATAATGTAAAATAGGTACGCCAATTATTTTCTTTCTTCTTTCCCTCACTCGTATGGCTAAAAATACGTCCGTACTTTTAACTAAATTTGTCAAAACAAAGTTTTTGAATATTAAGTGATTTCAGTTTCCTTGCCAGAGTGAAAAAGTTGAGAGTTAAAGTTCTTCCTTCTGTAAATTCTGTAAAAATGAGGAAAAGTTTAGTCGCCTAATCAAAGTCACTAATAAGGTTTTCTTTAATTTATGGTCCTTTGAAAGTCAAACAGAATTCCGACCGAAGCCTTTGTTGACGTACATAATGAACTCGCCTCATTATTTCATGTGTATTTTCCATTAAATTTTTGTTAGCATAATACGCATTCAAACGTCACTTCAGCATGCATATTCGTAATTAACTTTTGTTGCCTGCTAGAATTTTATAGTTCAGCAAACCCAATTATCGGCCAAACTACATCGGTTCTCGATCACTTTTCTCCTATATTACCAAAATTCCACTCAATTTCCTAGATTCAACGTATTTTTCCGCTCTTTCCCTTAACTGATTTTCCGTTTGAAGTTGAGGAATTGCATAATTTACTTCAGGTATGCTTACGAGTCTACTTACATAATTTTACAAGCTACTTGAAGGAAATAAAATTATTTTATAAGACCTGCTAGCTGCCGTTTTTCCTTTTGATCATCGTATTTAGTGTTTTTCGTGAAAACAGCTGCCACGTTGGGATTATCTTTCATCATCATCAACTTTTATTAGAGCTAACGCAATTCGTCTTTTCGTAACGTTCTCTAAGAAAATTGGATCTTCACCCTTTGCCTGCGCGGAAGTAGTGGCAGGATGCATTTGTGACCTGTAAGCGGCCCCTATCCGGCTTAAAGACGAGAGGAAGCAGCAAAGCTTCTTGAAAGTAATATTGCATCAAGTCGAACCAACTGAATAAGTAATGTACTATCTTAATAGCTAAAACTAGTTCTTGAGGCATTAATAATATTTACGTCAAGTTGGGCAGGAAGAGCTCGTGAAAGCTGGTTCAAAGGGTTTTAAGTTTAATAATACAAATTGGAGGTTAAAGCAGGTCTTAACTAACTTTAATATTTGCTAACGAAAAAATAGTGTTTTAAAGAAATTGAAAAACGTGACGACCTTTTCACTAGAGTGGTGTAAAGTTCCGTAATGTGCGTGAATCTAAAGGGTCTTGTGGCTATTTTTTTTTCGCTCACAGGAACGGGTTGAAAGACGGTGCTTATCATCATTTATTCTTCTGTAGCCGATTCAAGATCGCATCTCGTTTGTTATCCAGCTGAATCCAGGACTCCAGTCGCAAATAAAAAAATGGATTTATTGGAATGAACCTTAAAAAGGGTTTATAATAAGTTCTCCGATTTATGTGGGTGTCATAAAAAATATGCAGTAATTCAATAAATCCGCCCCACTCGCTATTTCGCGATCCTAAAGATGAAAGGTGGTGGAACGTCGCAGAAAGGGGGCCTAGTCGGATTATTCCATTGATACGTGATTTATCGTCGGTATATTTCAGAAGCCGCTATCATAAACTCTTCGATGAAATAATAAATTTCCGATAGTTTCATAGTTTCGGCGTTCAGGTCATGAAAACTATAGCCATAAACAAACATCGCGGTCAATTGCTAATGAAAAATAACGTGAAAACTGCCAATTTGCCTAAATAGATGGCTTCATATTTGCACGTTTTCACAACAAATTTGATGGCTGAAAGATTGTATTATATTATTGTTTGAAAGAATTACCCTAATTCAATATTCTAAAGCAAGATACTAGATTTGGATGTTTTCAGCAAGAAACTAATTAAAAGTGTCAATAATTTCACTATCGTAAAAATATTATTTGATGAGTTAGATCTTAGATTTTATAAAAGAACAAAGAGAGGCGATAAATGTGATTTAGATTTCATTGCTAGAATTTAGCTTTATTAATTCTAATTATTCTAGAAGCATATATATAATTTAAAAAAATGTAGAACTTCATCCAGAAATAGATAAAATTAAAGAGAATTTTCACTAAGAATTTTCAAGTGGTAAAAAGCTTTAACGGGATTAATTTATTCGGACTCGTCTAGTGTATAAAACGTGTATAAAAACATAATAAAAGTGAAGTATTAACACAAGAAAAAGCCAAATGTAAAAAGTATTAGAACCACGATGGATGAATTCTTTTTATATTCATTTAATTTAAGACAGAGGATACCCTCTGTTTAATCTGCTGGGCAATATCTTCAGCAATGCATTTTCTATATATAAAGAAAGTTTGTATTATAGAACTCAAAATAACTAAAACAAAAGACTTAAAATAGAACAACTAATTTAAAATTGCATTCTCTGTCCTTTAAGCCACTCAAGGTTTTAAAACTTTTAGAAATTGAATTTTAAAACTTTTAAATTTAAAAACGCAAATATTTTTAGTAGGTTCCCAAATTCATCAAATTTCCATTTGTATTGAACAGATGTTTTGGTGTGATCTAGAAATTTTTCACTTATTAGGAAAATTACAAAAATACACAGAAGAAATACCGTAAAGCCGACAACACTTTCAAATTTATAAAGAAATGCATGAAGCTACTAGTATTAGTGTTGTAATTATTAAGAAATTACTAAGTTACTAAATTACTAATACTCTGAAGAAAGCGTTTCAATATGTTCTCTTAGAATCAGAACTTCAACACATTTGTTAAAACAGTTAACTAAATTTGAAATTTTGAATTATGAAGATATGCAACGCTATGACTTAATACACTCAAATTTTAAAGAACTCTCATGCCAGTATTGCCTCGCTGTATTTTGACGAAAAATATAGAAAAGGTCGATTCCAGATAGAATAAAAATGAAAATAAGTCCAGAACTCTATCTGGAAATGAACATCTACGAGTTTTGAAATTACAGACTGTGCCAATGGTGTACTCAGAACTGGCCGTAATTTCAATGCAAGGTTCTAACACATAATTGTAGTTCACTACACTTTGATCCTTTATCAAGTAGAAATATATTTTGCTCACAATCGATCTAAACGTTAAATGAGCTTGTAAAAAAAAGCCAATAAAAAAAATATAATTTTTACTAGCAAAGCCGTTTTCAAAGGTGAAAAAATCTAATTACCTTTCTTACACCTCAAAGTAATACCATAACACACTTCTTCGCACATTTTGGAATATTAAACAGATCGCACAAAAATGAGGCAAAAGATGTAATATTTGTGGAAACGTATTATTTTGTTGTTTTTTTTTAAATATAAATAAATTCTAAACCAATATATTGAAAAGGTGACTACACCTGACTCACGTGTAAAGCACTTCAGAGCTTTCGTAAGTGCGCCCCTATATCACCCATAAATTTACCGATCCAATCTCTGGCTATTTGTCGCAGGAAACGTCATAAATCTGCCTGTTTTCCAGCCAGTAACCACTATTTAATTTAAACAAATCGCTAAAGCAATTCCCCCGGCACGATTCCCGTTACCACATTAAATTATCTGAAATTTTCCGCTATATTGAAGGGAATCACTACAATCTGGGATCTAATCAACTTTAAAATTGGTATTTTCTCGCAATTTATGCAATCAGATAACATTTCGATATTACAAAACAACCTGCGGGTTTTCCCAACTTTTTCCTCCATGCACCAACAAAACTGTCTCATCGATCCAGTCGAAATTACAAGAAAACAGATTTCAGTCGTACAGCATCCATTTCACTTTGATTAAGAAACTTCAATAGAAACTAATTGCTGACGCATAATATTATTTCATTGTAGTAACGCAATTAGGGACAACAATGCAGACTCAAGGAAAGTAAACATGATGTTCAATAGATGGAACCAATTGAGAGTGTAATTGTTGTTTTTAGTTATCACGTGATGGTTGTGGAAATTGTCTGTTCATTACTGATGGACTGCCGATCGGAACGGCCATTTGCATATTCAATCAAACTTTGATTTCAGCAGATGATGGATTTAATTTACGTTAACATCCTCGAGTTTCCACCTGCAAACCGGGCAAGCCCTAGCCAGCTTCCGTTTCCAATTATTGAATATTCTACAGACTTATTTCCAAATTGCTTTCACGTACGCAACTAAACATGCCGTTTGTATAAAACAGTTGCAAAAAAATAATTAACCTTCTGCAATTTACATTTGTCGCAATTGTGACCTTACCATAAAAGAAATAGCTAAAGCAAGACAAGTTTAAACTTTCATTAGGTCTTGAAACTTTGACCTTAGCTTCTTTTTCATCTTTTTGGGTAACTAGAAGCGGAAGTTGATCATACCACTCGAAAAAAACAATCTAAAGATGGCAGATATGATTTTACCAAAATCAGCAATTAACAACACGGATATGCAACCAGAGTACATCAAATTTATTTACCACCTGAATTCAAGACAATACTTCAGTTCAGCATATACTTTGATGAATCAGCTTTGTGAGCTAATGAAGTCTCATTGTTAGCATATTTACTATTTAAAGATGAAAGAATTTAATAAGAATTACAAAGCTGACTGATGAAAATTGATACTACATAATAATCAATACTTCATGAATTTGAAGAAATGTTTGAAGAAAAAAATCCCTGTAAGTAATAACGCAGTTAGTTGCCTCTTATGGTGTTTCATCAATAATCACAGAGTGCTACAAGAAATTATTGCATATTTAAAATGTAATATAAAACGTATTAGCTATACAATGTTATTTATGATCAACAATAGTTGACAAAAATTTGAGTGAACACTTACATAAGTAACCTATTTTAAGCCTGTGTCAACTTTTAGGGATATTATGCAGGCTCCTATGAATGATTGTACCAGTTCAGTTTTTCATGTGTATTTAGCGTTGATAAAAGAATAGGAATACTATCGATTTCTTGAGGATTTGTCAGACCTACAGGATCTTCGATCATGTCTAATTGCTTTTTTGGAAGACTCAGATTTAGGCAGCTGAAAAGGTCACTTTTTATTGTTGCTGTGTGATTTTCTTATTTTCAAATTAATGACATGTTTTATGACATTTGGCTTATTTGGGTGTATAGTACTTACCAGAATACTTAAAGAATATCATAAAGCTTTACAGTGAAAATACTAAAAGAATTCGAAAGATAAAATTTAAATATGACAACAGCTGTAGCTACCCTATTCTCAATATTGGAGGCACCAGTGTAGATGATTATGCAATTTTTATGTACCAATAAAAGGTTGTTGAAATTGTTTATTGTTATGGATGGAATTGCATCACCTTTAGGAATCTAAGAAAATGTCAGGTTTATATCTTCAGCAAATATTCTTCCCAAGGATGAGTTGCGGAGTTTTGCCAAGGAAAGGTTACAGACATTTTAAAATTCACTTCTCTTTCCAATTGATTAATTTTTTCATATTTAATCTTAACGTAAATATATTTTAAATTCTTCTTGAGAACGCATTTTGATCATTTGAGTTTTATAGAAGAATGAGATTGCATATGAGAAGGTAATAAGTTTGCCACTCTAAAAAGACTCTTTACAGAACTTGTACAGAATGATCCTAATGATATTTGTAGTGCAAATATTTGGATTGAATAGATACTTTTTAAGTCTGATTTTTTAGCAGTAAAGTAACAAGCCAAACCATAATCAAGTTTGGATCCAATCAAACTTCCATAGACTTGCAGCAGTTCGGTTTTATCCACTCCCCGTTGCTATGACTGAAAACTTTATATAAATTTAAGGCAGATTGCATTGTTGTTTTTAAATATTTTATATATTCTATGTCATAAGTGTTATGAAAATAATCAACAAAATCAAAAGCAATTTATTAAATGAAAGACTAACTGTATAATTTTGAATAAAAATGCTGAGTAATGTTTCAATCGCTTAGTGCTCCATAGAGAAGTTTGTCAACTATTAATTAGTATCTGTTTGGACACGGTTTATAATCTGTTTGAGTCACAGTTAAAGTTCCTAGCAGAGAAAGATGATTATAATCCAATTTAATTGATTCCAAAGAAGACGTAGTTTATTTAACAAATTTATATAATAAACTTAACAAAGCAAATATGCAACTTTAAGACAAATTTTATCAAAACAAAAAGCTATTATTACGGCGGATATAGCAAAACTTTCTTACTTTAAAGTTAAATTTAGGGCCAAGTAAATTCAAATAAGTTTATCAACAGTTAAATAGCATGATAAAATCTTTCTTACTTATTGTCAGCACTTCTAGATTCTTCACCTGTGACTTTAATGAACAGTTTCAAGATATTCATAAAATGAACATTCACTTGGGTTTTGAACTACTTTTCCAGCATAAATGCAAAAGTCACCAAAATTACAATAAGATCAGATAAAATTAGAAGCAAATAAAGAATTAAATTTTCAATTCAAACTGACTACAAGCATTAAATAAATTAGGGAACCTCTGATCTAACCAGTATTAATACGTTTTTTGGCTGCATCTATAATTGGAATTAGGGCTCCAAAGTTACCGGGATTACTAAAAGGCGACTTTGTCCCTAAATTGAAAGTTCTGCGTAAATCTCGTACCAACGATAATGGAAAGTAAACAACGATAATTTTACATGAACGATGCAGGTCTGCGGATTTGTTTAATATTCCCGGTTCCTTCCATGAAAAAGTCGCATAGGCAAAGGCGCCCCCCGAGACCGGCTCATATAAGTTTAGTACCGAGCTTCAGTCGCTGGAGGGCAGCAGTTTCGATGGAGTTCCGGCTTAATCTTGCGGCTACACAACCAGGTTCCGCTCCAATCAAGATAACACCATTACGCCACTCGCTAAAACTTCACACATAACACACCAACTTTTAATAATATTATCTCGTGTTTTGGTTTAACTTAACACTCTTTTAAATAATACATCTGGGATTAGACCGGATCCGGCGGCCGGATTAACAATTCATAGGGCCGCCGGCCGACCCGGATTCTACTCAATACCGAAGATGGAAGAGGTTCAAAACAGCTTTCGGGACTTTCAGACATTCCACAATACAGGAAAGTAAAAATTAACGGCTTCAGTTCGCGTTTAGATTCCTAAAGTTGCAAGTCAAGCTTGATAACGCACTTACCTTTCAGTGATTATTATAATGCCAAATAATCAAAATGGTTGCTCAAGCATTATTTCTGCAAGTAAGTGTGTGCCGGAGACAATTGTTAACGCTCCACCGAATTGGTTTAATTGTAAATTTTACAATTGCCTAATTATATAAAAGTAGACTTAATGGCGCAACATTATTGTCTTCTAAAAGTGAAATCCTGTTTTAAAGAACATCAGAAGTTGGTGTTGGCGAAACAAGCTTTGAATTATCGAGGAAAGTTATCTGGTGGACGATAGACCAACCACCGCGACTCATTATGCATAATTGATGAAGATGTTTTGTTTAATGCTTTTAGCTATGTAGTAATTTACTGTAGTCTCGCTTCGGATGTCGTTAACATTGGCAGTTTAATAATTTAATTAGCAAAATCTGCTTTTAGGATTCATAAAATATTAACTCCTTTGCAGATGTACGGGAAAGGGAATGCAATAAAAATAACCTCTGTCAACAATTTCGCGAAATGTCCCTAATTACGTTTGTTTTATAGAGGAATTGTTGGAAAATTATGTAGAAAAAATTGTTGGCTGTTCTCGTTTTTACTAATTTTATTAGCAGTTGCTTTTAACAAGGCTTTGTTAGAGTGTCAGACAAAATCAAGTTCTACTATTGCTAGTTATTTTTAAATAGAAGGGTAATTTGCAAGTTACAAACGTCGTTTTCAATATAACTAGTAAACTTTCTTTAATTTTAATTTCCGCCTGGATGAGATTTAATCACGCCGTCTGTTCGAAATAAGCTCAGCGAACTCAAATGAAGAACTGAAGTAATTAAAACGTCGCAAGCTCAATGTTGAACAAATAAAACGGTCGAAAATTAAAAGAGCAAACTGCCGCTTGGGCCGCGAATTATTGTTTCTCTTGAAAATATCGTCGACCTTAAAAAGTCAAGAGTTTTATCTGCTTTAACCCGAACAATTCGACTTTTATTGCAAAAATGACAAAAGAAAAATTAAATTTGCGAGTTACGCGACTCCTCTTGATAGTCGCTTCAACGCACAAAAAAAGAACGGTTAACTATGTGAAAAAAGCCGACAAGAAACAAGGTCTAGAGGGATTAATTAATAAATTATCCAGCCACTTGGAAGTGTTCTAGTTGTTTTCGTCTAGGTGTGTTTTCAGCAGTTAATTTGGTCTAATTAACTGTGTGCAGCTCATGCACGTATCTGAACATTAATAATGGCGGAATGCAAAGCTTGCAATTATCTTTATTCTTGATGAATATTTCCGCACCCCTCGATGTTCTTCGGAACAAATGGCCCACAACCTAATTTTAGAGGACGCTTAGAACTACATGTCCTTGCATAATGCATACTTGTTTGTGCAGTTTACCTCGGGATTTAATCAAGATAACCATACGACATTTAACAGTCGCTTAATTACGTTCGAGCAACAACAACAACTAATTGCAAACGTGGATATAATTAAGAAAAAAATCAACTTGCGGTAAAACACTAAAATATTCAAACTTTAAATAAATAAATCCTCTTTGTAGTCTATACCTAATACAAATGAACAAATTTGTTATGTTTAAATTGCCTGAAATAAAAGTGCGGATACAGGGAATAGAAGATTTAAATTATTATCATCGTAAAAATTAAAAGTGCCCATTAAAAACTGTTGAATTCTGTTAAACGGCTGGAAAAGTTTAAAAAAAGACTATAAAATAACCATCGACAAAATTTAAAAAAATTAAATTTATTAGAATCAATTGTGGACGACCTCTCTTTACAAATTTGTGTAAATTTTAAAAGAAAGCCCGGTTTTTCTGGGAGAAACCATATTTTTTTAGTGTAGGTTGTAAAAGAACTTTAAAATATCAAAAATTACTTTTTTCACAAAGTACAAGCCCATTTCATCAATTGAATTTTTGAGTTTTAACAAATATAATTGCATCATATTAATATTAATATTAATAAACATTCAGATATCTTTAAATTAACTAAAATTTAAATGTTCTGAGATTGGAAATAAAACTGTTCAAACTTTGAATTTTTAAGAAAATTTTGTTTAAAGAATTGATTTTTTTAAATTGAAAGTTTAAACAAAAATTAACTTTTTCATGGCGTTCGGTGAACTAAGGGGTTTAAAATTGTAGTGTAAAATTACCAATAATAATTCGTAAATTTTAGAGAAAAAACTTCCATCTCAATGGATTATATTGTCCTCAAAATTCACTAAGTAAACCAATTTTTCTAAAGAAATAGAAATAACATTTGAGTCTTTCAATTAGCTTAGAATGGCGGTTCCAAACTATGGAATAAAAAACCATAAACTTTTTTAAATTAAGTGTTGGAATCCGGCAACTTAACTTTCAATCTTCTTTCCTCTTTTTATTTAAATTTCTCCAAAGCTATATCAATTTCAGAAATTACCTTTAGTCGTTGAGTGAATAATATAATAATATAATATATATATTATTCACTCAACGCTTTAGTATAAAACGTTGTCGTTAATACAAGAAATTGTTACAAAATTAAGCTAATTTTAGGAGTTAGCCCCAAAGTTAAAGTCATATAGTTTACTAAGTTTTAAAACATTCATGCATTGTTAGAAAGTACTTTGCATTTAGATATTTTGCATTGAACAGAGAAGAAGCATTACCGACAGAAAAAGTAATTTTAAGTACTTAATGAACGCCAGAATTTAAAGTAACTTCGACAATGCCACCTGCCTAACACCCTCTAGCCTAATAAAAACGAGGCTACAATAATCAGCACCCTTTTGACAATATTACCGAGTATATCATCTATATAAGTATATTACTCAAAAATTAAACTATTGGTAGAAAAATCGGTTCTAAGCTAATTATGTTGAAGAGTCCTTAGTAATGAAACCAAATAACAAGCTTAATCTGTAAGCCTGTTTCGTTTTTCAAATGTTTACATAATTTTTTTTTAAATAAAGTTTCTAATGGGAGACTATGCAACTTAAAACGCTCTGACATGAGAGTAAATTCGTTTGATGCTAAATCCATGAAACGTGACCTCGGGTTGTCAGTTTGGTATGTGCATATGTTGGGACCGTGAGTACTTACCATTAGCATCATGTAGCAAGTTTCTGCAAATTCTATCCCTTTTTTAAATATAAAATAATCCAATAAACTTGTGATAGACGATGGGGTTATTTTTGGTAAGAAAGTTATTTATTTCGGTAATTTATATCACCACCATTGATGTGACATCAATGCGGACAAGCCAGCATCCTGCAATTAACTGCTGACAAGCCGCACAACACTATGCAGTTACCGAAAAATTGACACGTAATTTGCATTATGTAAAACTTTACAAATCTATCATAACACAGTAACACAAATACAAAAAAGCAAATTTTAGAACGTAGTTTGGTTCTTAAAGTTTCACTTCTGTCGAGGTAGACTATGGTCAAACATCTCCGATTTTTTTGGGTTTGCTTACATTTTTTGATTTTTTGGACAAGTAACAAGTAAAACCATAATTATAATTCTATAACGTTATGTTGATTATAGGTTGATCTATTAATCTAATATTCCAGAATTACCCCTAATTTACAAAAAGAGGCTAAATTTTCAGTGGACCTTTAATACAATATTGTATTGTTGGGTGCCTACCAGCCGAAGCAAGCGCATCGTGTTAATTTTACCACGTGGCACGTGCGTCATTTATGACACTTCTTGATGTTTATAAGTGAGGTTATGTGGTTTGTTGTGTACTATTGTTTTCACTATATCGCTTGCGATGACGGCGGTTACAAGCGAAAATTTTGCGGAAAAGCGCTCATTAGATGATGCCGCTGTTGACGCGTCGAACCCCAAGAAAATTGCGACCACCCCCGAACCGTTAACTTCTAGCGAAAAATCCGTTTCAACCCCCATTGAAACCTTCAATGGGGTGGAAATTTCGAAATTAACGAAACGTCAAATGAAAAAGTATAAAAAATGTTTGAAATGGCAGGAAGTGAAAAAAGAAAAACGCGCCAAAGAGAGATTACGAACGAAAGAGAAACGAATCAATGCCAAGTTAAACAACATTGACTTGGGGCCTAGCCGAAGGCAGTTAAAACGTGTGAAAATGAGTGAAAGTCCATGTCAAATTAGGGTCTGCATCGATTTGAGTTTTGATGATTTAATGATTGATAAGGTTGTTTTGTTTATTACACTATTTCTTGATTCATAATTATTATTGCAGGATATGGCAAAAACAATTAAGCAAATTTTGAGGATTTACACAGAAAATCGACGAGCTAAAGCACCAATGCAACTACATTTAACTAGTTTTGAAGGACGTTGCAAAGACGAAATGGCAAAACATAACGGATATGAAAATTGGGATATTAACTTCCATAGTGAAGATTACCTCAAAGTATTTCCAAAAGATAATTTGGTTTATTTAAGTAGTGAAAGTGAGAATATAGTTACGGAATTAGAGCAGGATAAAATTTACATTATTGGAGGTCTGGTTGATCACAATTTTCACAAAGTAATAACAATGAAAGGAAATAAATCAAAATAATTCTTGTTGATTTTTAGGGAATATGCCATAAAAAAGCGCAGGAACAAGGGATAATGCATGGCCACTTACCGATAGGTGAGTATTTCTGGATGAAACACAGGAAAGTTTTCACAATAAATCAAGGTATATTAAACTTAAGAATTCTAGGGTTTTTTCTTAACTTTTTATTCTAGTATTTGAAATTTTATTAAGAGTCACTGAGGGGAAATCATTTAAAGAAGCATTTGAAATGATTCTGCCAAAAAGGATAGAAATGGTCCCAACAGGAGCTAGCGACGATGATGAAACTAAAGCAGAAGCAGGCCAAGAATCAATTTTAAAGAACAGCAACGATGATTCATGATTGTTGGAATTTGTTGCAATACTAATAAATTTTAAACTTTGTTCAATTTTTTTGTCAACAATAGAATTTAATCACTAATCTTGAGTGTTTAAGAAAAGGTAATTACAAATTTTTGTAAAAATTGCGCAATTAAGATAACGATAAACAATGCAATAAATTATTATAATAAATTATCAACTTATAAAAATACAGCCACAGTAATAGAAATTGCTGCAGATTTAGAAAAAAATTTCACTAATAGTATGTTTTCTTTTCAGAGGGTTTTCTTCCGCTTCTTCCAAAACTTTTCTAATTCCTCCTGTAGATTCCTCCATTGCAATTTCATATGCCGTTAGTGTAGATTCACGTTTATTGAAATCTGCAGCAGCGTCCAACAATTTTTGTGCGATTTTCTTATTACCTCGCAAAATCGCCAATTGCAAAGCAGCATTTCCATGTCTTTCTCTATTACTAATGTGTCTTCTAAATTCGTTGATTCCTAGTAATAATTTTACTACAACACTGTTCCCATGTTCAACAGCTGTAAAAATTAAGTCATCATCTTCCTCAGAAATTATCCAAGAATTTCTTGAATTCACATATTCAGATAAGACTGCCAAAATTTTTACACAATCATTCTTGATACAGTTAAAAACTAAATTTTTGATATCTGCACACATTTGTAGATTGGAAATGTCTAAAGAGTGAACAGCGAGAATTTTTTCGATTGCTTTAACGTTTTTTGTTTTATCCGCATATTGAACAGGGGTTAAACCAAAAATAACATCTTTACTGTGAGGAGAAAGATTTTTTTCCAACAAAAATGACACAATTTTGGTTTGAGTTTTGCTATTTCGTGAACACGCTAAATGAAGTACGTTTCTCCCTGCCTCATCAACAGTTTCCAGTTCTTCTCTAGAACAGTTATAAAGTTTTTCTAAATCTTGATCAAGAACTGCCTGAATTATTGGAGATTTCTTTGCAAGAATTTTATCAAAAAATATTCTAACCATCACGTGGACTTCTTGGAACAGCAATAAAGCTACCTGACGGATTTGAGGATTTTCCCAATTTTCTGCTAACCAAGACGCGGCGAAAAACTCAGCCAAAATGCGATGACCAAAAATTGGGACGTTCTCCTCACTTACTGCAACAATTATCCCGTTTTTCTCCTCACCAGTCCGAATTTCTGACAGAAAATCTCTCGTGTCTTTATAAATGAAATTCGACGCCACTTCTTTGCCGAAAACCGTGATGATTGAGGCGATTTGGTAGATGGGCTTGTAATATTTTTTAAAAAACTGTCTTAAATGCCTATTATTATGTTCATTTTCTTTCAAAAATCTCGCCTGGCTATAACTAAATTTCATATCCACGAAACTTTCATAGAGTTGCAAAATATCAATAGGAATCAACTCGTTTGAATTATTTTCGTTGTACTGATTCACCAAAAATGATTCTAGTGCTTCAGTTAACATTTTTAAATGTAGCGGAATTCCATTAAAGGAGGCATCCCAGTTTTTGGCCGATTTCCAGAAAGCTTCCACGAGTTTTTCAGGAGTGGTCGAGGTTTTCGCGTAGGTTTCAATATAATTTTCTTGGTCTTCATAGGTGAAAGGACAAATCGAGAAAGGAAGAACGTTGAATTTTTGTTCTAAAAAAACTCCAGTTACTGGTCGAGTTGTAATCCATTGTTTGATTCCTCTAGATCTGAAGTTTTCAACGCAATCAAGAACTTTATCACGAAATTGGGGCGGAACTTCGTCAAACCCATCAATAAACAGAACAACTCTTTGATTCTTACTAAAAGCTTCAAAGCAAATCTTTGTTACTGGTCCGAAGTTTTCGATTTGCTCAAAAAAATAGTTTAGAGAATCCTCGTCGTATCGTTCGATCCCGCTCAAGTGATTGATTAAGTCTATTTTGATTGCCCAGAAGTTGGTGGGGCAATTTTTGCATAATTTGGCGAGCAACGTAGATTTGCCCATGCCAGCTGAGTCGCTGATGACGTTAAGGAGGTTGCTACTACATTCGAAAAGATCACTTTCCATTATCGAATTGCCTTGATCAGTTTGAAATTTTCGGATAAAGTCTATTGGTGCTGTGCTTTCCACCCATTTTAGGGTAAAAATTTTGGGGTCTTTTTCCGTGAGAACAAAAGTGTGATAGTTGTGTTTGAAAGCACGAGCAAACTTACGTACCCTTTCTACGGTAATGCCGTTAGGAACTAGGAAGATGTTTTTATCTGAAACTCTGCGAATTAGGCGAAACGGGGTGAAATCTATGGATCTAGATGGGAAAATATTGGCAAAAATATCGTAATGATCAGAAAGCTCGCAAAAAACAAACACAGCGTCTTTTCTGATGAATTTTAACGCATCGACTTGCACGTGAAACTCATAGATAGTTCTCTCTATGTAGAGTTTTGGAACAGTCACGATTTTTCCTATCCTCGAGTTTTCCAGAATTTCTAGAAACAAGTCGGGGGTACATTTCTTGAGGAATTTCGGGTCGTAACCGTTCATTTCTTTTAAAGTAACATCGAAGCGATCCTGGACTGAAATCGATACTTTTTCAAGAATTTCGCAAAATAAACTATAACGCTGCTTTTGCAAATTTAGTAAATTTTCGAATTTTGTAAATTTTTCTGAAAATTTTCCACTTTTCGTCACTATCACGAAATTACGAGAACAAATTTTACACAAAAAGTAAATAATTTTTGAAACTTCTTCACAGGAATTTTCACATTTCAAAAGTAAAGGCACTAATCCGCTTTTCCAGCAAACAAGATAGAGAGACTTTAGAGAAATTTTACCATTTTCACTCTTTTCTAAAATCCATTTTATTGGTAGCAATTTCTTCAAGTCGTCTTTCAAAAGGATGTAAGGTTTCAGCCAAGATCTTGGATCTGGCACTCCTCCAAAGTTCAGTTTTGGAAAAATCGACCACCAAATTTTTGATTCATTCTTAACAGTATCCCTAATAATCGTAATATCAACGCATTTTACCGCTTGATTCCACAAATTTACATGAAGAAAATGTTGAGGATTAAAGGACGGTTCTGCCACATACGGTAAGAGAAGTAGTTCCGATAATTTTAGAGCCGTTTCAATTTTGGTTAATTTTTCAAAACCCCCAAAATGTCCCTTGCTCCAATTTGTCACAAATCGCAATAACTCATCACAAATATCATCAATGTAACTGAATTTGCTCCCTATTAGTTTGGTGATATCTTTAATAACGTTTTCATAATTCTTTTGGTTGGTGTAAACAAAAAAATGCGAAAGAAAATCCTTGATCATTCCCGAACTTTCATCGGATACAAACTGAAACTTGATGGATTCTTCTTGAAAATTATCCAGAAACGATCCAAATCCCTCCACTCGCTTTAACTTTATACTTCTCCATTGAAACTCATTAATTGTCTTACTGTAACCCCCAGTAGTGTAAAGAAGGAAATGCACATTTCTGAATTCGTTGTTTTCTCTTCGAATTTTCTCGTAACTTTTCAGATATTTATCTAAACTATAATCCCCTTTAGGGTTAGTTAAGTTTTCCACCGTTACGTTTTTGCCAATATGCTTCAGCTGAATCGCTAAGGTGACTTTATTGAAGGTTTCGTGATCGATTTCGAAAATGGCATCATCAAAGTCGCCCCAATTTTTATTGTTGCTAGATGCATAAAAATTTCTTACTTTATCATCGAAACATAAACGTAAAGCCAAATACGTTGTTATAGCTATTTCATATGGCCTTCCGTAATCTATTGCACCTGGTCGTGGTGGGTATCTGCAAACATTTGTACTTCAACTTGTATAAAGTTTACAAATAAAAACTATTCTTACTTTAGATTCGTCATTGAAAATGACTTACGTTCAGACATTAGGATACTTAAGTAAACATGGTTAATGAGGAACTAAAGTTGTTGTAAATCTATTGTAAACCTTATCGGGTAATCAAAATCGTGTATCTAGTGCAGGTATGTTCTTATTTAAAATGTATCTTTCCCGGCAACAAGACGTCATTATCATTGATTATCATCAATCAGATTCCAGTTTTGCGAAATATCGTCATAGCAGAGAAACTTATTGACAACGGCAATCAGCTAATTCTTTGTACTGTTTTTAAATATAAAAGTAACATCCTCGAATATTTTGAACATATTATTGATAACGAAAATGATAAGCTAACCATACAGCAATCAACCAGGTTCCTAAATTATTTGGAAGATGAAAAATTCAATTTTTGGTTATATTTCTGTATTAAAATTTTGCCGCACAGCGGTATTCTCCATTGCAACTACGCTACTTAAACAGTCTCAAGATTCAAAAATACATTACCAATTTTAAGAATGCTGTGCAGAATATTAGAAATAGAATTGTGAATAAAATAAACTTATTAAGTCCAAAGAAGATTTTAATAATCTAGTTATTTTGCGGCTTAAAGAAATAGACGAATGGGCTTTGGGATTTCTCTTTTAAATTAAAAATTTCTTTCAATTAAATTTTGCTTTTATATCTCAATTTTACGGAAATAAGATTAATTTTGTGTACGAATATTTTTTTGTTTAAGAGTAGGGGTACTGGCGAGACCTCCATGGTCAACGATCAACGGATTGAAAGTAGTACCCCAAAGGTGATCTAGAAATTAACTATAATTATTGTAACACTCTAAAATATAAGTTAATTAATATCAAATATAGTTTACAAGGGTATTAGTTGTCATTAGATTATTTTAATCACGAGCTGCAACTGTTGTTAGGAATTCTGAACGTCAATAAATTGGAAGAGATAACATCCAAAATAAAAATGGATACTTCTCCTTTTTCTTCAATAAAAACATTATCAGTTATTTCATATCAGTAAGTGACTTAAAGATATTCTTAGATATGCGTAGTATTCTTAGAATTCTGAAAAGAATCCTTCATATTATTCTAACAATAACAGTGAGAAGAATTGCAATTTTCTTTGTATCTTTTTGTTGAATTTAAATTTTTGTTATATTCTTCATGAAATCGAAGAGTAACTCAAGTAACTTTTTTGACTAAAATAGTTTTGTATCGGCGCATTAGATGGACGTGTAGCGGAGATTATCAGTGTACCTTGATAGCTTAGCTGTCAGAGCAACCAACCAGCAATTGGGAGACCCGGGTTTAAATCCTGGTTAAGAAACACACATTTATCCTTGCTACACTGAAAAGCCATTAATGCGAACCGCTACGGCTTCAATTCTTTACAGGACAGACCATTGAGAAACACTTCTAATTTGATTAACAAAAGAATAGTAGGTTCCCTGTGATTTATTCAAAACAGGCATGAAGTAGTAGGTACAGGTCACCATTTTGTTTATTTCTATGTCTTTTTTCGGACACGTAGCTGCAGGTGAACTTATGTAGGGCTGGTCTACTTTGCACTTTTGTAACCTAACCGTGTGAGTATTTTCAAAAAATACCAAATATAAAACTTATGATAATCAAAGTAAATACAAGCAGATATTAATATCAAAGAAAGATCATATTCTTTAAAAATACATAATGTATAAATCGTTATGAAAACAATGTTTTTTATTTATATTATGATATGGTACAGTGTCTAGGTTTCATTTTAGTAATTTTATGACGACATCCAAGGCAATGTAAAATCTCAAGGCTGTCAGTTATAAAATAAATGAACAATAAAATAGAATGAATAATAAAATCATATATTAAAATAGCTTTTTAGTATTCATATGGGAAAAATATTAGCTTAAGTTTAGTTAACAAAATTATTTAAAAACAATTCCCCGACACAATTAAAATGTTTCCATTATTACAATATTAATAATAATAACTAAGGTGGATTGTGTATATCAGATAGGTATCTATTTAGTTGTCGAAATCAAAAAGGTGCATAAGTCAATGATATCCTTTCAAGGCCCCTTTATTGGTGAGGCTTGATATATTTGATATCGTGGTTTCTACGCCACTGTTCCCTTCAAAGTTCCCGCGTAATCATCCAAGACGATTGCACCAACATAATTAGGGTTTGTCTGGGTGATCCCGTCCTGTCTCCAGAATAGCTTAGCTTCCGAATTTTGAAACGTCATTCAACTAAACTGTCAAAGTTCCGTAATGGAAGAATCGACGTGTCCAAAATGAATGTACAAGACAAACACTAAACCTAGCGATTTAGTTAAATTAATGTACAAATAGGTACGTATAACACGCTAGCGGCCTTTCGTAGGGCCCCGTTATTCGCGCTTGTTTGACTTGCTCCAATTACCCATAATTGCATTAACAATTTGCAGGTAATAAATTTTTGAAAATAACCATGGAAGACGAATTGTTGGGTTCGGGGAATAAGAAAAGTGCAATTTCTCAGGCGTGGACCAGATTGTCACAGGTAAATTTCTAGATAAGTGACGTTGGCTTATTTAACCATGGAGTATGCATCAGGACACTAACCAAAGTTCAGTTACTTTCTTTCGTTTAACACTAGCACCTGTTTGACCAGCCCTCATTAAATCTAAGACATATTTTTAAGTAAAATGGAGAAATTTCAGGCAATAACGTACCTAGATCAGATAATATTTACAAGTAAGCTCATTTAATTGGAAGTCGATCACCATTTAGAGAAATGATGTCACACATAGACAGCCAATGGTAGAATCAACTTAAAATTGATTTGTGGTACAGTAATTGTTACTATTAATTTGTTGCTGTAAATTGTAATAAATTAGAATTCATTTCTGTTTAAATGTCTAGTTGCGTATTTTGCCTGGAAATTCTTGTGTGTTTTGAGTATGGTTGAATTTGACCGTGTTTCGATGTTGTGGACGCAGATATACCAAAGCACATTGGACAGGTGGACGCCGCACAGTAGATGGCGCTGGTCAGGAACACTGGTGCTCCTTTTGGGTTTCGGGATTCGCATCGTCGCTAAACAGGTACTCACGATTTTGTTTTTTGTGTTGTTCTAGTGGTACCAGGGAGTGGTGGACAGGACAGTGCCGTGGAAAAAATCCCGATGGCTGACTGCCTTCCTCCTCATCCTAGGGTTTATGGCCCGGGTGCTTTACGCGCAGGTACTTCTTACCATTACTACTCTTTTTTGTGGGGTTGTGGCGCCAATGGGACACGTTCTGGCTTTTCCACCACTTCGAAATATTTCAAAACAAACTATCATTGATAGTTATGCTATTAGTTTAAAACAACAACATGCCTTTTTTAGAAGATTTAAAATTTAATGATTTTAAAGAGTTTTACAAATGTGTTTTCTAAATGCACAAATTTAAAAGCGGGATCGAAATTTAGACCGTTTCAAGCAACTTCAAGAATACCAACGTTGCTGTCTCCCACCTTCAGCGAAGAAAGGTTTCTATTTGCACCATATAAAATCATAGTTTAGTTATATACTTTTACTTGTATTTATAGTAGCCAGGTAATCTGTTCAAATTTACTAAAGGTGAATTCCAAAAAGGTAACATAATATCCAATATAAAAATTTGAAAGATAAAAGTTACTGGATGTTTGTAAGTGATGATACCGTAATTATGGTGAGGTGCCAGCAATTTCATGTTTTATCTACTCTGGTAGACTTTTATGTACGTTGTTAAGTTAGTCTTAAAAAAATCTGCTAATTTACATAGGAAATTGGACATGGTTAAAACTGATAAAACTCACTTAAGAAAAACGTTTTATTTGAAAGACTTGTCACGTTACTGTTTAGAATTGACAAAATTAGCTGTAAAGGTTTAAAAAAATGCTTTTGAAAGAATTCTAACTTTAAGCATTGAAGAAATGATTTTTTTCTTTTTATAAAAGTACAATTTCTTAGTTGGAAAACAATTGCTTTGATTTAGCTGTGAATATTTAAGAGATTTTTTGCTTGAACAAATTAGGGCTCAGATTGCTCTTGTGACGAAAACTGTTGTTAAAGCGAATTTTTGCAGGGATGGTACATCGTAACGTACGCCTTGGGCATTTATCACTTAAATCTCTTCATAGCGTTTCTAACGCCGAAAATAGACCCAGCTATGGACTTTGATGGTAAGTTAAATTCGTTATGTTGTGAAAAAAAAAAATTTTTTTTCCTAAAGCGGAGGAAAATGGTCCCGAATTGCCCACAAGAGCCAACGAAGAATTTAGACCTTTCATCAGGCGGTTGCCGGAATTCAAATTTTGGTATTCCGTAACGAAAAGTACAGTGATAGGTCTAATTTGCACGTTCTTCGATTGTTTCAACATACCGGTGTTTTGGCCAATATTAGTCATGTACTTTATCACGCTGTTCTGTATCACCATGAAGAGGCAAATTAAGGTAGGGAAAAAAAATAATTATTTAAAAAAATCACTGTTTTTGTTTTGCAGCACATGATCAAGTACAGGTATTTGCCTTTCACCCACAGTAAACCAAAGTACCAGGGACATGAAGAGACGTCGGGGAAAGTGATAAATTCACCGAAATGACGTTAAGTTAAAAGTGTCCGTTTATAGACTTTGTATTTAACAGAAATGCCGCTGTAAAGTAATTAAAATGGTATGGAAACATGCGATATTTCACAGTATTTGTGTTGAAGTTTGACGGTTTTGTTTCTGCTCAAGGAATATTAACAGTTTAAACTTTCACTTGTTTAGTTAGTTAGTTTCTTTACAACGCAACTTCAGCATTTAAATTGAACGAATTTTCGCATCTTAGTTGTTTATTTGAAAGTCAGGCTGGTGGATTCTGCGGTTCTGAGTTAATTTGTTCTATCTAAATATGCTGGCATACATACATTTTGTAATATATTCTTAGTTGTTTTACTTTTTCCTTGTGGAGTGTGTAAATATGTTTAACTGTAAATCCTTTAACAATATAATTTGTTCGGCGCGATGTACAAGTTGTAAATCATTAGCCGATAAAGTTTAATAAAAGCCACTTCTTACATTGAGAACACGTTGCCAGGCTTTTTTTCCGGTTAATATGTTACCGGTTTTCAAGAAAATTACTTTATATTCTAAATTTATTTTCACAACATCAAGACTATTTTAAATTGTAATAACGTCTAGATAGCAAATAAGCTTTAGCTTTTTTTGATCAAATAATTGAAGTTACTTATTTTTCATAATAATTTATTTGCCCGTCATTACACCATTGTATTACTAGTTGCGGAAACCAAAAAATTACCTATGCATTCTGCAGTTTATAGTTTTATAGGGAGTGGCAAAAGCACATTTTTACTGATTACGTAACTTTATACGATCATGATGTATCTATAATGATGCATAATAAAAAAATTGCGTAAAATGACCTCAAATTTCATGCAATTGGTACGTTAGAGTGTTGCAAGTTGCAAATAATGAGCCGTTTTAAGGTTGGCGGACAAAATCAAATAAAGAAAAAATGTCACCAGTTGCCCCTGAACGAGAAAATGCAGTGGCGGTTCGTGGTTAAATTACTCGTAGGTGGGAGGGCAACCTCTAGGACAAACTTATAAGTATCCAATGGCGAAGCGTGTGTTTGAACTGCAGGCAGGCTGCCCCTTATTGTCAAACATATATAAGACACTATTTCCTAGTTTATCAGGAATTAAAAATTTTTGATAAACAATTGCGTTGCTCTAAAAACAAAGATTTATTTTAGAACTCACAGACACCCAATACTAATTACACTGCCTAACTTAAATTACTATATCCTACCTGAAAACAAAGAAACGACATTCAAAGTTTATTAATTAAATTGTCAATTCCTTCTATTCTATAACAATTAAATAATATTTCTAATCACTGTAAGTTCTGACACTCCAAACGTAAAAACTGTCCTCTCCACCAAGCTAGCCGCCACTACTACCAGTGCCACCTATGTAGTCCATGAGCGGATATACTCGTATGTTCACAGTTCCATCAACAGAGGAGCAAATTAAAGAAATATAGTTTCTTTATAAATATATAATTTTTGTTCATGTAAATAACCATCTCCGAGAATCTCTTATATAAATATATTTTCTTAAGGATGATTAAAATTTTTATAATATTAACATATTAACACTAATATACTTTTTAAGGCATAAGACTGAGTCTCAGGGGCCTGAAAATCAAAATGGAAAATTAGTACCTATAGTACCTACAAACTAAATCTTAAAAAGTTACCTAGATTTTTTAATATATAAGTTCGATTCTTCTTTCTTTTTTTTTCTGCAAAAACATCGATGATTCTTGACACAAATTCTTGTCGAATTGCAGATTTCTTGACCATACCTTTTGACAGGTTGGTATATATTTATCTTCACTTCTATAAACATATAAAAGTTCTCCTTTTAATTTAGTTTTATCAAAGAATGGATACCGTTTTATTAAATTTTCTAAAAGATTATCTGGAAAATTCTGAGGACTATTGTAGAAAGAAAACTTTTTCTCATTTAAAATTTCTAGAAAATCCAATTCTTCAAAATCCTGAAATCTCGTTTCCAAATTAATTGTTACAGAGTCCAGTAGTTCATACGCTAGTATTCGAAATTGTTTGATTGAGTTAATATTAAATTTGGAATTAATTGCTTCAACCCCCTCTTCGTCTTCAAATTATTTTGTTTCATCACTTATGGAACTATTTAACAACTTCTTGGCATTTTTAATACAGCCCTGTATTTCTTCATCTGTTCTCAACTTTTTAATGGAATTTAAACGAATTTGAATCTTGCACCGTTTTATGTCCATGCTCTTCGTTTGCAAAATGTCAAATATTATACTAGTGTAGCCGAATATCCGATTATAGAATTGTAGTAAAAATACAAACTTCGGATCCTTAAGATTTGTTCTTAATCCAATGGCTTAATTTATGGAATTGCTGTCCCAACCGTCGTTATTGATAACGTCATTAAAGGTTGCTCTTAACTCCGCATAATGTTCGATAATAGTAGCAACAGCACGAGAATGAAAATTCCATCTTGTTTTACAGGGATGTGGTAATTTAAACCCTTTTGCCTTATAAGGTTACTTCTTTTACTGGAAAGACTAAAGAAACTGTGGCAGCCGGTGAGATTTGCAACAAACAATTTGACTTGTTTTATAGTTTTGTACGCATGAAGAAATACTAAATTGAATTGATGGGCATAGCAGTGGATAAATAGAGCGCAAGGATGTGTCTTTTCAGTATAGTTTGAACACCACCGGTTGTCCTTGCCATTGTACTGGCCCCATCATAAGTTTGCGAAACTAATTTAATCGAATCAATCCTCAACTTTTTTAAAACTTGCAGTATAATAGTGGCTAAGCCTTCGACAGTTTTATTTGCAGAAACGTCATACAATCCTACAAATCGTTCTTCGATGTTTTCAGTTAACATATTAGCGTATCGCAAAATTATACTCAATTTAGTTTCAGTTGAAACATCAATAGTTTCGTCAGCCTGGATGGAGACATAAATAGTATGGTCTACGTCATTTTAAATCTATTCATTAACAACTTCGTTAACACGCTGTATCAACTCATTTTGAATGTCTAAAGAAGTCCCTTTAAAAAGAGTAGCATGTATTAAATGATTATTTATATGAGGCTCTTCTTCTGCCAGAAAATCTAGAATTTCTAAGTAATTTCCTATATTTAAAGACATTTTAGATTCCTCATGTCCCCGAAAAGCCAACTCCTGTCTTGCCAACAAACAAGTAGTCGATATAAGCCTTCTAACAATTAATATATTTTGATCCACTTTTTCATTATGTGTAATAGCGGCTAATCTGACACTTTCTGTAAGGGCATGATCTATTCTATTCCTTCCAATTTGATTAAATTTGACCGCTGCATGAATATGCATAGCAGAACTTTCATGTTTCTTTGCTTTTGAAGCAAAATTCTTTAAACTTTCTTCACCAATTCCTGTATGACACCACTCCCTATCTTGAACTCAGAACAGCAAACAATAAAAACAAAACAGTTTATTGCGATTTGCACCCCGTTAACCATTTGTAATTTGTGTACCAGTTGGTTTGAAAATGTCTGGTAAATTTGCAACCCTTATTAACCATCATTAGTCTAGGGTGGATTTCATACATTTTAATTCAATTTTCTTCTTTAATGTTAGTCGAAAAAAACTGTCAGGATTTCTAATTAAATAGTCCACTAAGTCCTCCATGTCGCCGCATAAATCCATTATTAAATTTATTGTCAAAGTACTCCACAACAATTACTGCACTAATGCTCTAATATGAAACTACAAAACATTCAAAACAATAAATTGAAAAGAAAAATGTTGCACCCCATGCTGGGACTTGACTAAACGCATGGCTCATCGTAGGCTAGCCTAAACAACGTGTTAAAATTTCATGCTATGAATGCTATGAGTCATACGTTTTTCGGTGTCACGACGCGTTCAAACGTAGGCCTCGGTTCAACAGTCGAGATTTTAAGGCTGCAGAGCCAGAGCCTACGAAGCTGGGATAGCAATCAAGTATTAGAATCATAATTATAATTATCAGTGTTATTAACTTCAACATCCATTTATTTATAATTTATATGTTAAATATTATTTATTTTTATTCAGAAAATTAGGGTAGGCTGCGCCTTACAGCCTTAACGGACGCTTCGCTGTAAGTATCTAATAACAATTGATACCCTAGTGAACTGATTTGATACTTATTAATTTATATTTTACAATCAATTTTAGTAAGCTTCCTTATCAATCCGTTGACCTATAAAGAAGTTCTCGCCAGTAGCCCTACTCCCAACAAAAAACTAGAAAATGATTCTTACACTAAATTAACTTTACTAATGTGAAATTGGAATATGAAAGTGAGATTTTTTTTAAAGAAAGAATTTTTGATCTAAAACAGATATTTACTTAAAAGTCATATAGATAAAGTCTATTCGTCTACTTTTTTGAGCTAAAAAATTACTAATAACCAGATTATTAAAATCGTCTGTAGACTTAATAAGTTCACGTTCAATAGAGTAAGTAGCTAGCGCGCAAAACCTATCTTGGCCTATAGAATGTCGGGAAAAAGTTTGTATTCTTTTTAAACTTAAAAACAACGTTTGCTTTTAGCTGTTGTCATCGGGATTGTATATACAAATACAATATATACAAATACAAATTGGCTTGACAAAAATTTTCCCTGCTATATATGGTTATTAATTCTTGCTTTAATAAGAGAATCGAACTTAAAAAATGTAGCTGCAGTACTAAAAAAATGCTCCGGGAAGTTTACAGCAAAATCTTTAAAAGAGCTTGCCTCAAAGAGTAAAGAAGCTTCCAAATGATCATTGGATGGCTGAATGTTTATCATTTTTATTATCAATAATGAATTCAAAGCATTCAAGGAGTTCTTGTTTATATTTTAGAACATTACAAACAACTTTGGAGTTAAAATTCCAACGAGTTTTTCATCCGCGTGGCATAACTATGTTATCAAGAATTTGTGTTCGTTGCGGTGATCTAAAGAAATGTTGAAAAAGCAGAAACATTTGCAAAAATACTCGAACTTGCTTACTTTGAGCGGCTGCTCTTTCTAGAATTAAATTTAATTGATGGCCGCAACAATGAAATGGCTCTCTTGTAAACTGAACTGACTGTACTCCATTATTTCGGCCACTCATAACAGAAGCCCCATCATAACTTTGAGCTATTAGTTTTGCAGGAGATTTGTTTATATTAATTTTCTCTAATTCAGCAAAAATTACGTTGCTTATGTCTTCTGCGCTACGACTAGGTGGTATTAAGTATCCCATAAAAAGTTCATATACTCTAGCTTCTTTAACATAACGTACTATAAAGACTAATTGGGATATGTTCGCATTATCAGTGATTTCGTCAGCTTGAATTGCAATGAAGTTACTTTCTTCAATTAGGACACTAAATCACCCAACAACTGCTGAATCTCAGTAAAAGCAAGAAACTAGAACGGTAGATCAACGAAATTATTTCACAGCTGGATAGACTGCTAATTCGCTACGCCACACCACACCACACTTGCATGTATTGTATTTAGTTTATAAGCAGATTGTCGTTGCCGAACTCTTTGAAACAACGGCAAAGTTCGACAACGTTCGGGGTTCGGGTTTAACAAGTTACTTTATTGGCTTGAGCAAAATGATTCTTGCCCCTCCCCAACGCTGTTGTCAGCGTTTCTTAAAGCACTCTCGATGTATAATTGCATGGGAAAATAAGGATAGCATATGCCAAGTTTCACGCAATCTGGCAAAGCTCGGGGGGCAACGCCAAGCTAGCTCACAGCGCGCCGCGTTCAGTTTGGAAGCGGAAAACTTAAATTAGAAGCAAGTAATATATCTGATGGCCTTTATAAATTTCTCGCTTGTGCTCAATACATTCTCTATTTTTCTGGAGAGCATTGGGAGAAAATGTATATGTAGTCTATGTTTAATTGTTTATTGTTAATATTCTTTACCGAAATCGACTAATTTGCACTATAATTTTCTGATTTTTAAAATTAGTTTTAATGGGGGCAGTGCCGGATTAAGAAAATTGCCGACCCTAGACCTATTAACATTTGCCGCTCTATTTCCGAGGCGTCTGCATTTTTATTCGTAAGTTTTTTTTAAATTTCTTACTCGTTTGATTGTTCTTTGTGGCACCTCTGCCTCATTAAAGCTGACCATGTTTGACTTTGACGCATTTGTGGGCACATAGTTTGTGATTTAGGACTCCCACTTGCTATTAAAAAAAAAACTTACGTGTAGTGTTTTAATATAACATTCACGTTGAAAAACAAAATTAACATAAATATTTGGGAATTTACAACAATAACAAGTAAGTATTAAAGTAAAACACAAGAATAAAAACAAAAAAATATAAGTAGAGATTATAAGTGTCCTTTTTTCGCTTTGAGAGGAGCAAAAGAATCTATTAGTTCAGTACAGTTTAATTGTTATAGCAACTGGTACTCAATAGTTATAATTGCAAACGCATTCAATATTTCTTCGGTAGCGTTTGATTGTAAGAACGTTTTTATCCGCTTGAGGGCCGAAAATCTTTTTTTCTGCGCAACAGTTGGATGCAGGGTTGCAGGCAAGATATCTACATTGATAATCACTGACTGCAACCGGCTTTTTCTAAGAAAAGAGCATTTCTGAATCATCGACTTAATTTCCTCAGCATCATTGGCAACATCGATGGTTTGTAGATAAGCCCTAAATTACAGACATTTAGCAGCAAATGAGTTTTCCAATTCGTTGGCATAGCATTTTCGAAATTCAGTAGCCTTATTCGTGACTTCTTCTTCTAAAAGATTGGTGAGGTTTGCCAAAAAGTCGAATTTCAAAAAAATATATTTTATAAGCAATACATCTTTTGTTCAGTTCAGCCAAAAGTTGATCGATTATCATCAGATAGGTTTCAGTTTTATATGATTCTCTTCCCCTTATAAGCACTTCACCACCATCACCATCATTTGTTTTGTAGGGATTTGTATTTATGGCTTTTCAGTGTAGCCAGGATAAAAGTGCATTTCTTAACCGGGATTTAAACCCGGGTCTCCAAATTGCCAGTTGGTTGCTCTGACAGCTAAGCTATCAAGGTACACTGATAATCCCCGCTACACGTCCATCTCATGCGCCGCTACAGTTTCATCAAAATGATAAAATGTAATTTTTGTTTTCTACCGCGTCTTGTATCTACAATCAACGTCATAAGTCTCAAAGCCGGATTTTTCTTTTGCCTGTGTTTCAAAATTTCGAACATTTCTCTTGCCGCAGAAACGAAACCGACTAGTGACTGTACAACTGTTCCCAAGTAAATGTTAACATTTTGTAGTTTTTTACTTGCCAATCTGTACAAAATGTTGTTCCAAAATATAGCTATAAAAATCCACTCTAGTCTATTAAGCTGGCGAAGCAATCCTGTACCCTCGTTGCGAGTAAGTGAGTTTTCCATGGTATCATTTTTTAGTGCTTCTAATACTTTAAGTACTCCGTTCCAGTAACTTGTCAATTTTTTTTATTTCTTAAATATGAAAATTATAAAGCGAGATTTTGCCGCTCCTCAAATTTTGCCGTCTTAGGCCCGGACCTTGTTGGCCTATGCGTTAATACGGCACTGAATGGGGGCATGAGGTTACGGGGCATAAACATAACAAATATCACCTTATTTTTACTTTTTCATTCCTAGTGTATAAAATGGAATAATGCATTGTCTAAAAAAAGAAGGCCTTTTTCTTGTTTTCGCAAAAATTGCTTAATATAAAATTGTAAAAAACACAATTACACTATAGAAACAACAATTCTTAGATTCTGTTTATCATTGGAACAAAATGGTCAAAAACCGACTCTTTAAAAATTTCTCTAGCCATGTACGTATTTTCGTATTTTTGTAAATTATAGGATTTCGTAATATTTTTAAACAGATTGGATTTTTTTTTTATCTACCAATTACTGTCTGTCGTGTATGTAGCTGTTGTTTGTCAATTTTCAAAGAAAGTGCAATGTATGCTTCTCAAGTGGCATTTTTTAATATAGACCTATCTCGTATAGATTGCAGAGTAGGTTCTTTTTAAGCATGATCAACTGCTGCTTGGATTAGCAGTTTTTCACCCATAATTTTCACTTGCACTTGCAATAAATTTTACATTGCTTCTTGAATTAAAGTTTCAATACAAATTTAATGCTTTTAGTTTTATTTCTACTCTAAGAACGGGTAAATTTTTGGCATTTAATGCTGTATTTATTCACTCCACCTATCTCTGTATAGAACTTGTAGAGGATTTCAACTGAATTATATTGAGTATGAAATATGAAGACATGTTTTCACCTGTGTTTCGCCCGCCAACAGTAATAAACTTTGTTAAAATTGTTAAAACCAAGGAGACCAACCACAAGAATAAATTATTCATAGACCCTAACTTCAAAGTCGCTGTTGTATGTCTGGCTACCTCTACATCACAGAGCAAGTGTTTTTAGTGTTTATACGATTTTAATCTCTTCCTTACGAAAATATAAAAATAAATGGAGCTAATTAGAAAAAAAAACTACAGCATTTACTGGTGGTTGTTTCAGTTATCGCAAGTTTTTTTCTTTTACTTCTTCGGTTTATTTACTTTATTTTGAATTGAGTCTAGTGGCCACATTGCCACATACTTGCTGCAAAGGTTCAAAAAATCTAAACATGTTAGTCAAGGACTTTTTTGCTTAAAATTTTGTATGAAATACTAATACGCATTCAGATCAAGAAAGGACAACAGAAAGTGCCCTTCACAATCCTTGCTCAAAGTAAGGATTACTTCAAGTGCGTTTTAATAGTGAAAAATTTGATTTCAACAAGTAAAATAATCTATTTCTTATAGATCTAAGGCGCACATAACGAAATTGAAATTGTAGTAATTTAGTTGAGAATAAGAACTGCACGATTTCCTTTGTTACTTCTTCATAATACCTGTTTGGCTACAAAACATAAATTAATTTTTAGAAAAAAAGCAGTAGCCCATTCAGTCATAGTTTATTGTTACTCAATTCTACAAAGGAGCTAAATTAAATGCAGATATTTATATATTTACACTATACCTACAACTCAATTGGCCTTTGTGTACAAACCCCTACTGGTAAAATAAAGCTACTATCTGAACCTTCAGTTAGTTCTTTACCAAATTTAAATAAAGAAGTGGTTTGGAGCACTGGTGTTTCACCTACACTATGTTATTCACTTGCATCAAGTATTACAATTCAGAAAGAGAAAAGGAGTTAATTTAGTTGGAATGCCCAAGTAGTCAATTTTGAACAGGAATCACTCTTTGCCTTTCCACATTGTTACTCATTACAACTCCCATGATATAGTTCATCTTTGACTAAATTCCTGTAGTAAATTGTATTAAGAGATGACAAGGTTTTACTCAAGTATTAGTACTTTTGCAAGTCTGATAAACATTAAGAAAATAAAATAAAAACTGTTCAGTATGAACAAGTTAGACACCATGAAGGTGTTAGTGAATACTCTGAAGTGCTATTTACATTGCAAAACCTAAAAACAATTGCGTGGATTTAATTTAAGCTTCTGATTCTTCAGTAGCAACTTCTTCTTCCAAAATTGGAACAATGAGATTATCCTTGGACATCAAGTTGTATTTGGTGACAAATTGCGTAAATCTTTTGCATAAACAAGTTTCGTTTTCAAACTCATCAAAAATCAATCTGTGATGGAAGTAGGCGTGAGAGAAAATTCGGTAGACACGACGACAAACTGATCCCAATTTTGCTACTGATGATTCCTTAATACTGACTCGGCTTGGAAAATATTTATTGCTATTGAGTAAACAAGCGGCCCCATCTAGAGTATGACGAGTATAATCAATGGCGGGACATTCTTTGGGTGTTTTATGGGCAGCACATAAAAAGATCCATTGTTCAGTTGCTGTCATTTGAGTGCAGGTTTCCGGATGACATTCACCTTGCAGTCGAACAGCCAACCCGTTCAATTCCATACAAAATTGTCTAAAAATCGATGATTAAAACCACAATTAAAACTGTTAAGCGAGTTACCTTAAGTGCTCATATTTCCAAACGCCTTCATCTTGAGATTCAGGCATTTTTAGAATTAGATCAATATTGGCCGGATTATGTCTGATTAATTGCTGAATATATTGTTGCACGGCCAAGGTGCTGTCCATTTCCTCGAAAGGTTCATCCGGCCAACGGCAAAAGTCCTGGAATTAAATAAGGCAAAAGTAGTGACCCACCTTAGGGGTTATTGGGTGGTGGAGTGTTTGGTAGTACCTTAGCCTTAGTACCGGGCCTATTCCTTCGTAAAACTGTAGAACCATCCGCCATCTTCATCTTTGACATCAATAAATTGTCTTAAAAGGCCAAAAAGGCGATCACGAAAATGATGGCGACAGATGACAGCTGTCAACTAACGAGAATGGAAATAAACGTAAAACGTAGCGTCCTCTCGCGAACGGCGGCAAATTCAAATCTGAGTTTTGATTGTAACAAATTTAGTATTGTTTACTGGTGGTTATAGAAAGAATGCTTAAAATAAAATGTCTTCAGCTGTTAAATACACGCTGGTTTAGAAAATAACAGTAAAAATTTCTCGGTATTTTAAGAATCTCCCGAAATTCTCCGGCGCATCCACCAATTTGCAGCTATATTTCTTGAAACTTGCAGGATACAATTTATCGTCATATTTGGGGAAAAATTGATCCAATACATCTAAAAGAAAGTAATGATAATAATGAGATTAGAAAAAGCAGTAGTTTAGTCAAGTATAGTAATTCTTCACACATTATCTTGGAAAATTGTGACCTGATTTTACATTGTCTCGTGTTTTTCAAAAAATATTTTATATCACTTAATAATTATGAAAAAACTGTTTATACTTTTTTCATAACATGTAACCTTTTTAAATTTTCTTTTCTATCTCAGAAGTCGCCAGGGTTTACTTTTGCTTTGCTAAGTGCTTGCCTGAAGGTAATCTTCATGATCTCCTGATCGTGTCCTCAATGCTTCAATATTTTTTTCATTAATGCCTTATAGTTGCTTTATGATTAAATACTTTTTTTTCTTCGCCATACTCGTTAACGAGCGTTGACGACCTCTCCCCACGTGCCTGTGTGATGCGCTTTTATTAGTTCAGATAGACACGTGAGATCTATAGTTTATGATCAGATCCGAACGACCGGGAAATTTAGGGAGGCAAAGTATACACCGCTCGGTGGTTTACAATTGCCTTCCGAGGTAGAAGCAACCGAAAGAGGCTCCAGTTTTTAATCGGGAATTGAACCCGAAACCAACTGAATCAACGGTAGGGATAATGGATACTAAATTAATTTACCTATTTTTATTTACAAACATCTGAAAAACATATTAAACAATTTAAAAATACATTTCTCAGTAAAATACATTATTTGCTGCAGATACCTGGTATCCATTGCGCGTTTTCAATTTTTAAATCCAATACTGACAAAAAAGATTATTGGGATCATGTTTTCCACTGAAGAAATGACACGAAAAACAATATGCACTATCCTCCAATACACTATATTTCAGTCAATTAAATAGTTTGTACTAGGAATATCTAAAACTAGGCCATTTACTTCCAAATTGGCTTTGGCAGAATTTCTTTAAATTGGGTTGAGGGGGTTTGTCAGTTTTAGAAACTGATAGATCTTTAGGACCTATACCACCTACATTTTTTACTGGGGTTGTAATCTCTTCTATCCATTTAATTTGTAGTGCATGTTCATGTTCTACTTCTAATTCCTAAGTTGAGACATCATTTTGACTTGTCGAGGTTGTACTATTTGCATATGCATAATTATCACAAAAGTTTCCGATGAATTCATCTTCATCGTTTTCGGTATTTGGTGCAGACGGATCACTTGCAACACTACTGACACTGGTTTTGCTATCGGGTAATTCAGCCACTTTAGCTCGTTTAATAAAATAATCCAATAAGCTGGTACTAAGTTTATTCATTTCGAGTCGATTTAATGATAATTAGTAGACAAACCCAAGAAATAAAATATATAGGCAAGGTGTTTAGTGTTAGTGATGTTAGTCTTAAACATAAATATTAATTTATGAGCGCGCTACCATGCTTATCATCAATAAGTCCGTTGCATCTACTTTGATGATTTCCTTCATGTCGTCAATCCCCCTGTCTGAAAATTTCAGCAAAAATTTAATATAATAAAATCCAAACTACGTTTCTGTTCAAAAATCCTTTTCCCAAATTTGGGCGGGCACTCAGGTGGGCACGCCGTTCAACAGGGTGGGCTCGTGCCCACCCGGGCCCCCTCTAGCGCCGTCGCTGTTTTCTATTACCTTGCTTTTTGTTGTGTGTTTTACGTTTGGCCTTTGTTCTGTTCTTTGTCTGTTTGTTGATTGCTGTTGTTTTTCTTCTTTTTTTCTCTTGGCCCTTTGGAGGAAAAGGTAATGCCTAAAAAACCTCCTTTAGGCAATTGTGGATGGCTTTTATTCATATGATTGTCATATCAGTTCTTCTTTTGTACTGTAAATATTATTAGTTTGGAAGTCTTATTTACTTATGTGTTGATAAGTTGAAAGTATAGTTATATGTTCTGTAAGTTTTTTTGATCACGCTTTTAGTGATAATGTTATGTGTGATTTGATTTTTATAAAATTTGTCTGAGAGTCTGTCTATTAGTTGTTTGATCGTCGGTAGGTTATCTGTAGGTTGTCTATTATTTTTGTGTACATGTCAGCATTTAATATCCGTCTTAATGTCTTATTCTGGAACACCTGTAATGGTTTAATGGTCGTTTTTGAGAGGCGACATAGCATTGGGGCCGCATATGTTAGGGTAGGTCGTATTACTGATTTATTTAATCGATTTTAGTTATCCACAGACATGGGGGAGTTTCTGCCAAGTAGGAGATATAGTTTTTTGAGCTGCATTCCTGCTCGTTGCACAGTATTTATGATTTGTTTTTTGAGATTCAGTCTTGTGTCTAGGTGGACTCCTAAATATTTAATCTCCCTTTTGTCTTTTATTTTGTCATTTTGAACTTCAAGTGGATTAAAAATTCTGTTCGACGTAAATCGCTTGGTAAATATTATGTTTTCTGTTTTATTAGTATTTAACTGGATTTTCCATTTCTTTAAATATTCTTTCAAGCGATTTTCGTGAATTTGGGTATGTTTATTACCCATTTCCGCATGAAATGAGATGGTCTACATTGCCGTATCGTTCGCATACTGCCCTATTTCCGAGTACCGAATTATTGGAATTTCATTAATGTATATATTAAAAAGCACATGCCCAAAACCTGAAAACTGAGGAACTCCGTCTTTGATTAGCTTTAAGGTTGATTATGTGTTGTTAACTTTAATGGTGAAATACTTTTCAGTTATGTAGGAGTGAATTAGTTTTGATAATTGGGTTGAAAATTTATTTTTTACTAGTTTAAAAATAAGTCCAGAAATCTAGACTATATCAAATACTTATTTAAAATTAAGGGAATTTAGGACCGTAATTTTCTCCTGGTTTATGTCTTTGGTGATTCATGTTAGTTGGATCAGTGTATTGTGCTTTGGTCTAAACCCAAACTGACAGTCGTTTGAAATTTTATGCTTAATATGTGTGTTGATTCGATTAAGTACGACTCTTTCGGTCAGATTATCCATTGTGCACAGAAGGCTAATTTGGCGGTAGGTATTTGGGTTGTCCGAAGGTTTGTTAGGTTTAGAGATTGGTACCACGGTGGCTATTTCCAGATTTGATATATTAATTATTATTATTATTAACAACATAATTGATCCTAAATAAGAAAGAAGCTTAATGATTTTGAGAAAAAGGAAGAAACAGTTTTAAATGGATACGAGATAGCAAAATACCAAAAAGTAAAGATTTCCTGTTTGCAAGTTTTCTATGGGAAATTGTAAAAATTTCAATTTAAAAATGGAAATAAGTATTTGCTTTTACAATCTAATTTATATTTACAAATAACATTAAAAAATAATAAAAAAAAATTTGAAAAAATATCAAATCAGCAAGGAGAATCTTAATGGAATAATATATCTATGAAATCAAAGTAATCAGTATTCGATTCTGGTATCGTTAAATATATTTTTAAGAAGTAACTCAATTTTTTTGAAAGTAATTTTTATGAAAAGCATCTATTGATTATAGCTTTGCAAAATTGCAAAATTTCTGTTTGTCAATATTTAACACAACATCTGAACCGAATATTTAATTTATGTTAGAAAACCTTGATCAAAATCATACGATCAATAATAAATGAAACAGAGCCAAGAGCAGAAATTTTAAATAAGTCGGAAACGTAGCTAGCATTAAGAAAGCATGAGGTGGTAAAGAAATTTAAGATATAAGATGCTAAGACCTGAAAATTCTTAGTTTTCAAATGTATTTATTTTCGTAGAGAATTGTAACAGTTTTAGTGTAAAAATAGAAAAATCAATTTGCTTGTTAGTTTTTATGTATAGAGACAAATTATAATGTTTTCAAAATTTTTGAAAAAATTATCCGAAAAATTGTGGAATTTTTCTTTCAGAAAAAGTGTAAAATTGTAGTAATCTGTTTAATGATGTGTGTGTGTATTCACTTGAGATCTACTCTCAATAGTTGCTCTCAACTGCTTATCCACTTGAGAGTAAATTCGCAAATTTATGTTATCTAGATACAGTTGCGGGTTTCTAGCGATAGTGCTCTCAAAACCATGTCCACAGAAAATGGATACTCAAAAACTTGCTGCCGCAATTTTACTGCAAACCAAAAGAAAACAAAAAATGTGAAAAATGGTATGTGTGTTGAATGAAACCCCAAATTCGACGTAGAATACAGTTAATAAAATGTTAACAAAAAAGGTGCAAATCATCTTATTGGTCATCGTAAACGCACAATACAAGTTAACTTACGTTGATGTTGAATATAATAGAAAAATATCAGGCTATCGCTGATGATGCATTTGTATTGAAGCCATAGATATTAAAACTATATAAATCTTTTAATGAGTCTGCAGTAAATTGTAGAAAATACATTTGGTATGTACATTGCAAAATCTCTTGAAATAAATCGCTTTTTTTCCTAATAGGCAGGTATTTTTGTTGCTGATCTGAAATACAATTGAATTCAGTTGCAATGTCTTGGAAAACTATTGGGTTATTTTCCCCATTGCGGTACTAAGAGTGCTCTCTGTCACGCGCACGGAGCGTTATAGAGATGACAGTGCATGCTGCGTTTTAGACCACTCCTAAACTAAAGCAAGTGTCTTGATTTTTTCTCTGTTAGAAACTGATTAGTCTACAGCAGTTTTGGTTGAAAGCTAAATTTCAAGTCAATTGGCCAAGCACTTTTAAAAATAGATTTGATTAAATTTCCATAAAATTTATTACCAATTCTTTTCTGAAGCGGTCGTATACAGGATCATTGAAAACGACATCAAGTCCGAGATATCATTATTTAAGGTATAAGAAAAAGATCATATTGCGGTATCTAACACATTCTGCATCTCACGAAATATCAAATTCTTATAAACAAATTCAAATTTATTCAGTATAAAATGCATACAAAAAATTACATGCACTCCACAGAGGGACAATTATCCCTGTGCGTGAAACTGTTAACTTAAAACTAACTTAAGTGATATATAAAAATAAATAGAAAATAAAAAAAAATATAACTTTCAGTATGACAAGTGCCATATTCAAAATTCAAAAAGTAACAATATAAAGATCAATATCAAAACAATATTAAAAAAGCCACAACATTAATCAAACAATATCAGAAAAAAATAATAATATTAACCTATAATCACATTTATACCTATTAATTGCAATTCCAGTATATAATGTGTCTTTAAATTGCATTTAATATCCGTAACTTTAATCTCTTCTTAATACTTTTTCTAGATAAATGAAGCACCTTATGATTAGTAGGCAACATATTAAATATTTCTATTGCAAGCAAATAAGAATTCTTATTACTAATTTTTTTCTTAGTTTTTGGTAACGGTAATGATTTGTTTCTAGTTATACTAGTGGATTCTAGATATTTATTTCTCAAAATTACATAATGAAATAAAATGGACTTAAGAGCAAATAATTGTTCAATATTAATCGGACAATCTCTTACAAAAGTATTTTTTATTTATAATCTTGACTAGTTTATTTTGTTGATTCTTAATAATATGCAAAATATTTTCATATGCACCTCCCCATGCAATAATACCATAACTTATTATACTATTGCAAAAAGGCATAGTATATAACTTTTAAGGTTTCAGTATTCATAGTACTTGAAAGCCTATGCAATACATATACCAAGTATTTAGTTTTATTGTATATATAATTAATGTGCACATCCCATCTCATATTACAATCTAAATGTATTACTAGATACTTGCAATTATCCTCTCTTTTAATATAGATACACCATTTATTTTTAAATCAAGGGTTTTAGGTACACTATCAGAGTAGCATCCAAATGTTACAAAAACTGTTTTACCGACATTCAAGGAAAGTCTATTATTAGCCAACCATTTAGCAATAAGTTTCAGTAAAACATTTAATTCATTTTGAGCCAAAAGCCAATTATCCGCAGTGGAGTATATGGTTGTATCATCTGCATAGGACAATATATTAGGTATTCGATTTAAAATGTCACTTATATATAGAATACTATATATAGGACACTAATTAGTTTTTTTATTTTTTGTTTTGACCACCATTTTTTTCGTGTGATATTTGTTGCAAATACTCTCACAATTCAAACTGCTTCTGAAATTAAAAACTAACTCTCCGACTTGCATAAAACGTCATGTCCACATGCGAGTTAGTAGCAACTTGGACAGTGATATGTGCTGTTTGATAGTTACTTTTGAGTAGACACCTACCATCAGATTTGGCTGTTTCTGAAAGAAGCTTTTGATAATACTTACTCGCGTTACTACAATATTTCTGTTCATCCAAATTTGCCATAGTTAGAAATTATATAAGACTATAGAGTATATTCAATAAGTAGGTATATAGTAATATTTTGGTAGTTGACATGGCAGCTGAAAATAATACTAGTAGTTCCTATAAACCATTTTTCTAATGTTCCTCCTAACAAAGAAATCGGGTGCTAAAGAAACTTATACAGATTTACATTTTTGACTATAACTTTTAAGCAACCTTGTAAATTTATACCAATTCTGCAACTCATATGGACTAAGAAACTCATAGTAGAATTATTCCAGTACGGACCCAAGTTTTGTTTCTTAATCGTTGGGCGGCGAGATGCACGGCGAGTTGAACTACTCTACTATGTTTCTACCCTAAGAAATTTTTGTCGTTGTACTTAGAATAGCATTGCAGGATCGTTACTTAGGCTACAATCCATCCTTTCAAATGTTGTTCTAGCAAAAAATGTTTGATCAATAAATTTCTCAGAACAAATTCTTCGTGCTTCAAATAAATTTCAATGTGCTTGTCCATCCTATCAACATGTTTGACACAGAAATAAGAAATATGGATCCTTAAGTAAATAATGTTTAGATAAGTTTTACAAATTTTGACGTACTTACTTATCGGTATCCAGGACAATAAATCATTGGAGTTTTTATGCAGTATTCTAATTTATTTGAATAACTAATGACATCAAATCGATTTTTTCTAAAAATGGTTGATTTTCTTGAAACAAATGATGAGTACAGGGAAATGCCTAAAGTATTTAAAAGAGTATTTTAAATATGGCAGTTACTAAAATTTTGACCCTACGAGTGCGGTACAAAGTTTGTTCCTGATTTCCCAGGGTATGTATAAGATTGATTATAGTATGCGTTTCTTGATTCATATGTGTTATACAAATCTATAAAATGTTATTATTTATAACTTAAAAGTTATAATCGCAAATGTAAATTTTTAGGTGTATCTTCGCGTCCGATATTCTTGTTAAGAGGGACATTAGAAAAAATGATTATATGAACTATTATTATGTTAACGTGTCTTGTAGGCTGCCCTATATTTACCGGACATTCTGTATAAAATCAATAGTTATGATAATTTTGTTAAAAAAATTCACAAAATAACGACAAATGATAAACAAATTAGAGACAACAAATAAGGGCTTCAAAGGATTTAAAGGCTTGTAAAGAACATAACAAGAGAGAGAAGAGTCTTAATTATAAAAAAATGTAAAATTGCGTGGTTTAAAACTCAGAACATAAAAAGCAGTGGCATAGTAAAACTTTGTCCGAGGAAACATAATAACATAATAACATAATAACATAATAAAGTGAAAATAACGATAAACGAAAAATATGCAAATTAGCTACACGTTTTCAACGAGTTACAAACTAGTGCTATAATTTAGTTGCTATATTCTTCCCTATTACGTTACTTCCAAAAGATTTGTGCATTTGATTGATGCTTTAAAGGGTGTGTTGGGTACTAAGGGGAGCTTTGCAGATCCTAGCTTATGTGCTTTTGGAGGCGGTCCTCTTATACCTAATGACTCGGATATTCAGGTCATGAAGCATCTAGACGCCTTAATGCCCCAGGATAAAATGCATCGCCACCAGGACGAATACACCAAAACAAGGGAGCAAGCCTCTACGGCAGTCCTGCTGCCTTGCGCATTCCTTCGGTTACCGGATGCGACTCGGCGTGGCCAGTTGTTGCTCGTTTGTTGATGTTTCGGGTTGTCGTGATGACGCTGATTCATCGCCGCAACGTTTCGCCGCCTTAATTCAATCTAAACAGTGTCCTGATACCTATCTTTTAACTATGGAATGGATAACAGCCATCGACAAAAGGTACTCCACCAACATCAATTTAAACCTTAATCCATCAACAACAAACCCCACAAAATTTCCAACTTTTTTCAAATCCACTCACCAGTTAACAAAAACATAATTAGTTGCTTGCTTAATTAAGATATCATCAAATAATTCAAAAGTCGCCGCTAAACAGTTAATTAACTTTCGCAGAGCGGAAATTAAAATATTTGCGTTAACACCTAACTTGAGCATTTCTTTTACGTGATTACTTTCTCTGTTTGTAATTCGTGGAGTTCCGAATTGAAATTGACTCATTCGGGGTTGTCCCTTCTTCTGTTTGCTCTAGCTCGGTCCCCATTCTTTATTTTGTTGCATGGGCTACATTGTGTTTTAAAACTCTTTGTATTTTTATATCCACCTATTGTGGGTAGTTGAGATTATGGCCTCGTACCAGGAAACCTGCAGTCAATACGAAAGATTTTACGTGCTTCGCCGCGGGGATTTGCACAACCTATTCCTCCTTTTTCTCGGAATTATATTGACTTATGAGGCATCCCTATCTTTAATTTAAATTCCTTCATAGCACTTCTTGTCGGATATCTAGGAAAATATAGCGCTTTTGCTCAGGAAATTCCAGAAATTAACCAATTATCCACACTTGGAGACTGCAGGTATAAACATTGAGAGTTCGTACACCTTTGCGTTTTATAGCAAGTGTGGCAAGTAAAGCGACTCGTGGGCGCACCGGTCAGGTAGAAACGTCAACTGCTGTTAAGGACTTGCAAATGTTTGAATTTGTTTAGCAATAATTACGTAGAGTCGTATATTTTAATTAGCAATAACGTCATGAATTGTCAAGAGCACTAGGCGCAATGCAGTAAATGTGGGTGCGTAGAAGTGCCACCAACGGACGGAACTTGCAGTGCGGCAAGGTCCTTATTAGGATCGAAGCAGGAGTAGGTGGAGTTGTCTACAAAATTTAAAGCAAATCTTCGGAGATTTTATGCTGAAATTAAAACGCAAGTAGTTAAATTGGTTAATTTTGATAGTTTTACCAGATATTTTTTAGTTATAAATATAGAATAAAATTATTTCATTGTTTGAAAAATGTACTGAATCACTACTTTCTTCAATTTTTCAAGAAAATAGTCCAAAACTATATAAAACTCACTTTTTCAAATACTAAGGAAAACTTTAATAATATATTTTCTACATTATCAAAAATAATTGTGAGATTATTGCTTTTCTCTTTTATTAAGTTGTAAAGTTTTAAAATACCCACGTAGCGACAAACTTTAAAATTTTGCTTTTCATAAGACTTTTTATGCTGAAATGATAAATATGTAATCAATCACTTTTGTGTTTTTAGACAATTCTGTCTATTTCTACATTCTTTCTTATTTTGTATTTTTTTTGAGAACTCAATTCTCTTCCATTAAAAGCAGCATATTTTTAATAAAATTACACATTAACTTAAGTTTTTTTAATATTTAAGGTTATTAATTAAATTTGCTATCTATTTTATATCACTCTTGAGAAAGGAGAAATTGATTTTTGTAATATAAAAAAAATTATAAACTGAGTTAATTTCTTCTGAATACTATAAAATTGGATTAATGGAATTGGTCAATACTCTATCATTATACGATTGAGAACCAATAATTTAAAGATTTTGTTTAAAAACTTCCAAATGTTATAAGTTTCTTGAAATATTAAATCACATAAAGCTTTTCTATATTTTACCATTTCTCTCTTGACAAGGAGGGAGAAACCGATTTGTTCCAACAATAGAAAAGTTATTTTTCTAATAGTAAAGAAAGTTGGTGCTGAAAAAAATAATTGCAACAGTAGAATTCCTTTTGTATCTTACTACTTTTCTCTTAAGGAAAACGAAAGAATGTTTTTTTCTAATATGAAGAAAACTTAAGCTTTTTCTTAAATTACTAAATCGTAATAATATAATTCTTTTGTATTTTACCATTTTATCTTTGTGACAAGACACGAAGAAGAAATTAATCTTAATTAGGACACAAATATAATTAAAATTAATTACAAAGTGTAAGAATATTAAATTTTAATAATATTTCTTCGAATCTTACTATTTCATCTTTAAATTTTTTTTTCTCTAACATAAGCCAAATTTTCATACTAGAATGTTCTTTTTAGGCAGTAAATCATAACTTAGCCATATTTTACAATTTTCTGTTTGAAAAGAAATCAGAAAAATTAATTTTGTTTAGCACAAAGGAAACTTTGGGTTCTTAAAACTATCAAATCTTATAAACAAAATTTCTCTGTATTGTACTATTTCACAAAAAAAGCAGTTGATTTTAATTACCTCAACAAAAATCTTTAAACTCAGTTAAGTTTTTTTAAGAGCAAAAAAATAAGCTCCAATTTTTTAGAAATGTTAAATTGAATTAAAAGAATTTTTCTGTACAGTAAAGACTCCTAAGTCGAGAGAATATGTTTCGAAAATGTACCGTGAATACGGAATCCGCAAATAGGGAGTGGCATTTTAAATGAAAATATAAGAGATCCATTCTAAGGCTGAAAGTAAGCAAAGAAATATTATAGTAAAATTAGCTTTTTGTTTTGAAACTAATAAGAGACCCTCTAATTGGATTGATATTCAATTGTGACATTATCAATTTGCCTCTTAAAAACAAGACTTCTGCCCAAAGGCAGATCAATTTTTTTTTAATTACAAAGCTTATTTGACATTTTTAAACCCTCACTCAGTTTTTTTTTAAAGTTTAATGTCACAATACATACACATTATTCTAAAAATACGATATGTATCGTAAGTTTTGGATTCGCGAATACAAAATTCTTCACCCGTGAATATGGGAAGTGGTCACAATTTTTTCGTCCGTGAACACAAAAACCGTAAATAAGGAGCTTTGAGTATATTTAACTATTAAGTTCTAGTTTCTATATTTACTTCAATATTTTTTTAAACGTTTTCTTCATAGTAAGTTTTAATTTTGTTTTCACTCATATGGTGCTTTATTATCATTTACAATTTTTTAAATTTACATTTCTTTTATTAAATAGTTTTATAAAGATTCAAGTTTTTGCTAAGTAGCAGGAATGGAGTGGGAAGTTGTAAAGTGGTTTACGGAAATTAACCTTTGCCCCGTTTGTCTTTTGTTCATACTTAGAGGCAGCTATTACATTTGCTTCTAAGTAATTAATTAAATAAGGAACTAGGCGGTAGTTACTCAAAATTTTCTAAGACAAACAACAAATATTTGAACCACCAAAATAGTTTATATATACAAGTTGCTACTAAATTTTGTAGTAACATTTTTTGCAATTTCTAAGGAAACTCTAGTAAATTCCCTGGTAATTTGTGAAAGAGTTTAAGAAATATTTAGCAAAGCTATACAAATTTTACTATTATCTTCCGTATTCAGAATTTGCATCAACAATGCAAAGTTATTTTTTATCACCTTCCTGCTTTGTAGTCAGCTTTGTTAGCTGAGTGCATTAAAATTGTTTTATTTCCTTTCCATACGTGCTCGCAAGTTTCCTTGAGCACGAAACAATGATGATAAACGTGAATACTGTGTAACTTTCCCGAGCACTCTTTTATGTTGCCTGTTCCTGAAAACTTTTTAAATTTTTAAATGAGGACGAACGAAAGAAAAGACATACCCAAAAGCAGTTGGTACGTGCCGAGAAAAGCGCCGCACGGCAGTTTATCACTTATGTATTATGCAGGTGGGGCAACCTACAAAGCTACTTTTATGTTATTAAACTCTTGTGTATTAGCTGTTTGCGGACCAAGTTGGAACTTTTAAAAATGGAGAGCGCAACGCTAAATTATAGCTAGGAAAACAAGCATTCGCCACACGTCGGGGTCAAAGATTCTCGAACTTCGAGGGGTTGCGAGAAACTAATAAATTTTTGTTGAAAGTTACTAAACGTCTTTTACAGTCGAAAATTAGACACGTCTGATTCGAGAAACTTTTAGTTTTGCATCGCCCAGATTGGCGCTTTCAGCAAATTTCCAAGTTGTGAGGTAAACCGAAAACGCAGGAGTCTTTCCCAAACTGCCCAATTTCCGCAGTTGGAACGGTGATATTGATAAACTGAATTGCGTAACTGAAAAAGTTTTGAACTCGAGGGTAATATTTCAGAATTATTAAGAAAGAGACGAAAAAGAAACTTTCGATTATGTTAACAAATAGCCGATTTGTTTCAAAAATAGAGAACTAAAAACAGTGTAGAATGGCGCCACTCCAATTTTGCTGAGTGATTCTCTGGTAGCAGATTTGTGCGTACCTGAAAGGAATAAGTAGTATTCGAGATTTTTGTGTAAAATCAAAAGAAATTGGAATTATAACGTGTTGGTCGATACGTTTTCCTCATCGCGAAACAATCTGAAATTTAGTTGACAGAAGGAAGCAAAACTCGGTAGCAGATCTCACGTAGACAATAAAGCGGCCGCAGTAACGTATCAAATCATCAGAAGAAATAGCCCACGTGTTGACTAACTTCCGGATATCATTTCCGGAAACTTTTGACGTGTTTTGTTGAAATTTTTTAAAATTATGTTTGGGTGTAATGCCAAAACGAGCGAAGGAAATTTATAGAGATCATAAAAGCGACGTGCAGGGTATAAAAGTTTCGGCCTCTCAAAACTCCGCTTCCAGCCGGTAAAATTTTATATAATAAACATTGTTCGATCTTCAGCAAACAAAGTACTTTAATGTCGAAGCGAGAATATGGTAAATATTACTTCAGAATCAAACGATTCGAGTTCTGAAGCTGGAATAATTAGGGAGTCAATATTTAGATACCACCAGAAATTATGGGTGGTTCAAATGGGTGATTTTCACGTTGTAATATTACAAAAAGAAAATCGAGAATTTTTTTACAATTCTTTCTACAACGTAAGAGTTTCTATTCTACATTTAATATTAAACCTCAATTTTGTCCTGAAATTTTTAGAATTGCCTGGATTAAAGCTCTAATGTAGGAGTTAGCTTAAAAATTTTATGCGTCGTGCCTCTCCTGCAGGATTTGAGTACTAATTCTTTAATCCAAACCGGATTTTTTTTAACGTGCAGAAACTTTCAATTGAACTTTTGTTTGTACAAACTTATCCAGGAATTTTCCGTATTAAGGTTTCCATTTACAAATAGAATACTATATCGATTTTACAGTTATAATATAGCATTAAACAAATAGCGTGTATGACTTCTATAAACTATTTTATACCAAGACAGTCACGCATTTATATCATTATAACTGAAAAATTAGTCAAATTTTTAGAAATTTCAATTGAAGCGGAACAAAAGTATTAGGATTGCTGAAATTCCAGTAATCACTTGACTGTTCCCACTTATATTTTTAATCTAAATTCCTGAATCGTCGCTATTACATTTTTAATAATTGAAACCGCCAACCAGGAACAATAATTGCTTATTATCGCGGTTAAATTTGAGAGCGTCAGCGCGAGAAATGTGATTTACTAAGTGACATTTAACGATTATTATCACAATTGACCGACGACCTGATGATAAATGCCCGGATTTACGCTTAAAGAAGTTTTTGTTGTGTTCTCGTAAACCGGAACGTGGAAAATAATATTCCTTGCAGATTATTGCGGTGTTGTTGAATTTCTGCCAGGAGTCTTGTTCGTAGTGTGATAATGTTGATGATTAGGTATCGTGAGTTGATAAATAACCTTCGACAAGTCCCAAGCGAATTACCAGCTTTGATGTGTCAGAATTAAATCGGGGATAATTTAGCATTAAGCTAGGTATTATTCAGGAAAATTTCAGGTCATTGGTGACATTTTTTGCGGCATTCAAAGGTCGGAGATAAATGGAAAGCATTAATTAACTATTTATTAACAAAAGATCGACATTTTTGGCTCATATAATTTGACACAATTTCGATAACGCGGAGCTTATAGCTTTTGAGCCGAAATAAGTTAGGAAAGTCTATCTAATTACATTTAATAGATTACAAACTTTTCAAGAATATAAAAATGAATTAAGTAATACACATATTAAAGTGAATTAATTGTAGCAACTTAAAAAATTTGGACAGGCTTGACAAGAACTATTTTTTTTCAAAATTGTTTTGAGAAAATTTCCACCTTCTCAGTAATAGTAAAAAGTAAAGAAAGTAAAATGGATTAAAATCAAAGCAAACTAATTGAAATTAAGGAACGTTTATAATTTAGTGCAATATGTGGCTCATTAAGAAATAACTAGAAAGAAAACCAGAAAAATATTTAAAGGGGACGGTAGTTTGAAAAGTAGGAAGCTTTTAGACATCAACAAATAAGGCAACAAATTTAAAAAACTTAAATTAATTTGACATTTGAGAGTTAATACAATTGAAAAATGCTTTTGAATTATTAAAGAAATAATGTTGTAAGTAAATAATATTTACAAATATATTGGAATTAAGGAAACTTATAAGCCAAAATTTTAAATATCACTTAAATAAATTTGAATAAAAAGCACTAATTAATTAAGAATTAATATTCACAGTAATATTACATGTCTATAAGAACCGTTTTCGAACTTAAGGAACACTAAATAACTTAATCAAAAAGAAAATTTTAAAGAAATATGTTCAATCAAAAATTTAAAAATATTATAATATAAAATTAATAGTGCCGTAATTCCGAACCTTAGAAATAAGCGCTTCAATACAAATTAAAGAGACCATAATAAACAATAGCAAACACCAATATCAAAATATCTAATATAGGGAACAATCAAACCGAGATAATTCTTAGAGAGTAATTTTTAGTGACAAATAATATAAACTCTAAATTAAGTTTGAAGTAGGGTAGAATTTTTAGAACAAGCACAAAGAATGTTGCTTTTCCTAATTGTCAAATCAAAATTAGATGGGAAGAAGCCTTTTTTTAGTTAATCTCTTAATTTGCAAAACATTTGTTAATTTTCATACATATGGAGCTACCGAAGTTCCACAGTTCCATACATTTCAGAAATAACTGTGTAAATTAAAATAATATTTCCTTTTTTTATTTAAGGCTTTTTTATCCGAAATTTCTAGAAATTGAATTAAAATACAAATCTGTTTTTTTGATTAGTTCTCCCTCCTTACCTGATTTAATACATCTTCTGTAAATTCTTAAAAAGAAAATTATTGAATAATTTTCTTCTAAATATTTATAGATAAAGTTGTAAAAGTTTCCGTTTTAGTCAAGTTAATTTTAATCTATTGAAATTTTCATTTATATCTTCTCCTCAACACTTTTCCAAATGCCTGTGTTATCTTTATAGTTAAGATTACTTTCAATATACAGAAATTTCAGCTTGGTGTCTTCCATTAAGATTCTTAGTTTTACTGTTCGATTGTTTAAAATTTACCTGAAACTTGTCTAAAAACATCGAACTTGGCCTGAATCAAGCTTGTGCGTCACTGATACTCGCTTGGATGATTGAATTATAAAATCCATAATGACCTTTGTAGCACGCAGCAATATTCAGTTGGTGGTTAAACGGTCGGTTGGAGGACTTGAAAGACGAGGCAACCGTGCAGATTATCTTTATACCGATATCACCACTCGACCCAACGATCTAGTTTTCATCCCGTAACACAGATGGTTATTTCATCGCCCGGCGGATAACCTTTTTTTAAAGTCCCATTCTGCGCGTGATTTATGTTGTAATCTAATGAAGTCGGGACAGAGAATACAGGCATAATGACCCGTAATAATTTTGTTGGATTAAAATTTCAGGTTTTTCTTTCCACTAAAAGTTTCGCTGTGTAAAAGTTAATTGGAAACCTTACACTTTTCAGACGCCGCATTTTCAGCTTCACAAAATTAACACGAGATTAACGCCGGATCATGCGTTTCTTTCGGTGAGGTGAAGTTTGGCGACAAAGTTTCAAGCGGCCACCTAGAGTTGCGTCTCTTGAAGCGATTTGCCATGAATCATTCAGCATGCTTAAATTGAGTTTAGCAACTAAGTTGTCTTTAAACTACAATGTTTGCAGCTTGAACAACTTGACTTTATTTGTTAGCCCTTTTCAACAAACATCAGGACGGTAACTGAATAAAAATGAAGCGCTCGGATTAAGAAGGTGCTGTAAAGAAACTTGCGGCGATGCTTGCACAAGAATTTTAAAATCATATTAATATAAATGATGTGCTGCCGGAGCAGTAAGAAAGAAAAAATGAATTCAGGTAGCTCCAAGTTGAAAAAGGTTACAGTGGGCGTTTGAGAGGGATCTGGACACAAGTTACCAATGTCAAGATATAATAATTTAACGTCATTTTACAAAGTTTTACAGTTGCTTAAATTGAAAATACACAATTTCAATATAAATTAAATTTGATGCAAACTTATTGAAGGAGAATTAATTATTGAAGTAATTTTTTTAACTTTCAATCATTCAAAATATGTCTTGTACATTCAGTAGTTGCGTTTAGTAAGTTCATATTTTTCTTAAATGCTTTGATTTATAACATTTTCACTAATATGATGGTTTTAGTAAAAAGGTAACTTTTAACTATTGAATCTTGTTTGCTCTTTAGACTATGTTTCTCCGTAGTCTTAAATAGGTAAAATAATTATCGCTAGACTAAGTAACGTTAATACTATTTTGTAGAATAATATTAACGCTTGGATTAATAGCCAGATAAGGTTGAACCGAAATTGTTATAAGTAGCAGCATACATATTTGTAAAGATCACTGAATAAATTTTTCTAAATATAAGCAAATAAACTTTACTGAGCCGAATGAAACTATCAAATTGTTAAGCGTTTTAAGTTGTTAAAAGTAATGTTTGATATTATTTAATTTAAAAAAAAATAATGGAGAAACTAAGAATATGTTACTTCAGACACAGGAAAAACTATTTAGTAGATACTTTTATACAATTTTTAGAAACGTAACAAATATTTCAAGAACAAATAACCACAGAGCGTGGAGGTAAGAAAATTGTAATTTTGTAAATCTTAATATTAAATTAAGTCCTTTTTAGAAAGTTTGTGAAAAGACTTGTGTAAAATTTTATTCATTAAATTAACTTTAATTTCCCGCTCTTATACGTCGATATTGCATGCATTCTCCCGGCGCCTCCGCCATTATGAAGTGCAGGTGTATTCTACGAACACGCTAACATAATGCATTGATTATGTTCTAGCATCCTGTATAATGCAGTTTTAGCTTCTTGCCGGTCAATATTTCTGTTTAGTCGTTTATAATTCGTTGTGAAAAATTGTGTTAGGTTCTGTAACATTTCAGTTATAGCTCTCCGATAATTTCCCCCTGTCCCTCAGGAGCTGTCCGACATGTCCCTAAAACCATTGAAACTCGCAAAACGCAAAAAATGTAAAATTTTACCGTATTTCCTAGAAAATCGAAGAAAAACATTTTTTAAAACAAGAGAATATCGTTATTTTTCTGCAGTAATTCTACCGTTTCAGGCTTACAGTGCTGTCACAAAATCCAATTAAGCCACTGAAATCTATTTCAGAGTTTCATTAATATTTCTACCTCATACGCTTCACTCTACCAGGTGAACGAATGTTGCATAAAATATGTAATATTTAATAATAAACGTCGAACTTTGCCACTTATATCGATATTGGCAACATTTTAATCAAAGCGTTTCCGCTTAAGGTTCTAAAGCTTAACTTTGTTAGGTGGTCAATAAGTCCGAATGTTCGCCACTTAAGAGCGGGGATTGAGTGGTGATACCTGAAAAAATAGTAAGGTTGAACGAGGAATTGGGGAAATGTGATGTTTCCTTGAATTCTCCTGGGTGACTCTTATCGATCGACACAGGATCCGAGTTGCACTTGCTCAAACTCACTAAGTGGCCTGGAAATAACGATGGAACCAAAGTTATTTGAACGTGTAGAATATTGAATTATTAACGTCATGCTCGGATTTATGGAAAGTGACAATAAGGTTGAAACCGGAGTGAAGTAGTTCGCCATTACCGACTTTTGTTGGAAAACAATGGGGGAATTGAAGGAATCGGTTCTTTGAAGAGAGCCTTAGGCTCTTTCAACGATTGCGGCTGCGGCCACAACTATAAAACGCTTGACTTCCAAGCAGTTAAGCTCATTAAGGGAAATATCGGAAGAAAAGCCGCAAAGACGTCAGCCATTTTCAAAGCGTCTATTGTTTGCACATTCATCTAAACATTTTGAATAAAGACACAACTTGTGATTTCAACAAACGACTGCATTTGTTCCGTGGTTTTAGATTTATTAAGTTTTCTTGAAACTTATCTCATGTTTGCTGATTGGGCGTCTTCTAAAAAAGAAACCAAAGTTTAATAATTTTGTGAAACTTTTTTGAGATTTTCAAATTATAATTAGACAAGTTTGTTAATTAATTTCTTTTGTATTTTGTCCATCTTGTAAGTTAGTAATTATTGTGGAGTCGGTCGTCTAGGAAGCTACTTATAATGCGAATGCACGTGCGGGATCAAGTAAATAGCACAATGCCAAGAATATCGTACAAGTTTAAGGGCGCAAGAAACCCTATACGATGTTTGGCAAACATAACTTTTCCGCCTACTCGCCGGGAGTTCGGCGTTTTCCTAAATTTTTACTGCCACTTAGGAAAGTTTCTACTAACCAACTTTAAGTAGCGGCAAGTGGGCGAAAGATCAAATATCATTTTTGATCCAAATATAACTTTCAATATCTTTAAATGCTCCCAATGAGTTAATGTTCTGCAAAATTTGCAAATATACTAAATTAGAAAGAGGCGACAGTTAGTAGCGGTGCTTAATTTATTACCGTTGTGCACTTTGCCAAAGTTCAACTGTTGTCTTTCTCTCATGCAAATAAATCTAGCAAGAAAATGTAATTTTTGAAAAATATAAAAATAATTAAAATTTTTATTATCTTTGAAAGCATTTTAATATAACTGTTAATAATTTTATTTTATTTATATTACTATTAATTTTTTCTTAACGTTTTCAACATGCTATATTATGTTTACTCAATATGATACACCAACTTCTGCCTGTCCTTGTACTTCACATATGGAACATTACTACAAGCATTGTATATAAATTATGATCATACAATGCTACAAGTAAAATATGATCCAACGTTTAAAGTTTTAAAAATATTATTATTTAAAATTGTTCATTACTCATAAAAATGTATAAATTTCTTGCAAATATTTTTATAATCTTTTTATTTGTAGTTCATAAAAAATCATTTGATTAATTGATGAGGTCTGTATTGTCTTCAAAGCAGTTGATTTTTGTAACCCAAACTTTTTCTCGAGCAACATGTTATTTCATCATTCTTTTGTTAGACGGACGTAGAATCTGTCTCCTCTTGTTTGCAAGCATTTTTATTACCTCGCAGAGAAGTTATATTTTGTAACATTTATTCACTTATTAATTCAGGGTAAAATTTTCGGCATAGGCCAACATATTCTGACTTTTCACTATCTTATTATCAGCGTTGGTTTTCTTATATTATGTAATTTTGCTTGGGTGACTATTTATTTTTTAAACACCAATATACTAATATTTCCATTTAATCTTACGTAGAGAATTATTCGCTACACAAACATAGAATTTTTCTACATAAAGAAATTATTTTTAAATAAATAAATTAAATTTGCATTTTACCCCTGTTAAACCTGGCTGTTCAATAAATTTGCGCTACCCGAAAAGAAAAGATGAGGGCATAATTCAACACAAAACATTTGAATTTGACACTTAAAGTGATAATAATAGTAACGATGTCACATTTTATTAATTTGTTCAGTAATTATCATTTAAAGTGATAACTACAGTCAAATTTCAATGGTTTAGACAATTGTGTATTTTGAAAATCAATTTTTCTTCCTTTATTAAAAAATTAACCATTTGATGTAGGAAGGAAAGTTCCACAATTGTATATGGAATAATTTTCTACGTCAAGAAGTTTAGCTCTACAATTTTGGCTAAGCATAAATATCTTCCACACTTTTTTCATTCCTTGAATTTTTATGTAGTATTATTTTTTGAGTAGCCCATTACAGTAGAGTGCTAAGCGGGCTCAAATGTGTCACTCTGCGGTGGTTTTAAGATTAAAAGCTGCCACCTACCTAAAATAAATGCCCTAATCTTAAATATATTCATTCTGCATTCGTCAAAAAATCGGACCGTGCAAAAGGGCATTATTCAATTTTTTTAAATTTCCTACAAAAACTAGTACACAAAGCATTGAAAAATATTGTCCCAAAATTCCAATACATTCTTTGTAGAGGTTCTTGCTAGAAAAATAAAGTTTGGAAAACTATTGGCGCGACATAGGGTTTTTGAAAATTTAAATGCCTGTATCTCGTGTACGAGATCATGAAGCGATGCACAACTTAAGCACTCGTCGCTCCACCCCGTCAATTCCCACCACCTGAACACTCTGGGTTGTACCAGCACTTGTGTGGATTGTTGTTATTAACAGGGGAAATGAAATTATTATAGAAAACACCATTTTTTAATTTTTTACAAAGAGAAATGGCAATTCATAATGCAATGATAACTTTTATTAAGTTTGCAAATATTATCCATCTTATTAAAACTGGAAACAGGAAACCAACATATAATTTAGAACTGAGTTATAATTATGTAACAACATACAAGAATCTTACATCTTTAAAATAAGACAACAAGGAATATAAGTTATGCTTAAGTAATATTGTCCATTTATTCGCTATCAACTTCGCTTTCTTCTACAAGAGATGTTAAAATTTTTCCTGGTTTTTCTCGTTGTTTGTCTGCTTAAATTGTAAATAGGTAAAGTACCTTAGTACAAAACAATAAGCATAGTAAGTTGTAAGTTATATTAATTAAATAAAATTGAGAACACAAAAATGGTATTTGCAAAAAAAAAGTTTTTTCTAAATTATTATTTGCTAATTAACAGTTTGGCGGGAATAAGTCCATCTAGTTTTGACCTGACCGACAGTAGTAGCACGAATTCAGAAAATGAAATTAAAGCAGGCCTAAAAATCCAAAATCTAGGAAATGTCACTAAGTCACTATTAATCGGGTGCATTAATTAAATTTTTCCAGAAATCTCTAAGTACATTAAAGTGAATAATATTGCTTAGAGAAAACATTACCAAAAATGCAATTGCTCAAGTGAATGAAAAAGTTAAAATTATTGTTGCGGCTGTTGCCTGTTAAATGGACTGTATAAGGGTGGTACTGACACTTGACGATTTTGTATTAAAAACTATATTGAAGTTAAAATTAACGAGTTTAGGTAATGATATTACACTCCGTTGGCACTTCTACCTATGTCAACGTCTCACATGCCACTGCTGGTTTTGGGTTGGAACGAGCCACCAGTGGCAGCGCATTTATGTCCGAACAATTATTGAAATGGTGCAACGTTTTTACTTCTGTGACACAAAAATTGCTACTCTAACTATAAGAGCAAAAAAACATTGATTCGCTACAAAACAGGGTTTAGATGCAAATAATTTTAAAAGAAAATGTTGATATTAGCCCACAAGTATTATGAAAAAGTAATGTTGTTTGCATTTTTGATATCAGAAAATGTATATTTTGTTAAGGACGATCTAATTTAATGAAATTATCCCAGGTTATGACAACTATTCGGGTTAAATAAAATATCAATTTCCAATACAAATGAAGCGATTTTTAAATGCATTGGATTAAATAATAATCTTATTGCCAGGGAAGTGAAATACCATGTATCATGCTTGTTGGTTTTTTGGTCCAAATTTAAACAGTCCGATCCATTAGTACTGCTATAACTTCTTCGACTCCATCATTCTTTAAATTGGACTTTGATGGGCAAGAGAAACAAATACAAATTTCAATAAAGAAAAGGTACTTACAATAATTACAACTTTTATTATTTATACCGAATTAAAAGGAAAAATCTCAAAGAGACAATTAATTGAGAAGATTTAAAATTATTTTGGCAAAACAATCGACACAATTCAAGGAAGAAACGGGAATGAACCAGAGTTAATCAGAAATGCCCAATGACGAGAGGCTACACTGTCCTATAGATTAAAAGGTTTGAACCCGCTTCTAGAATTAACCAATTATTTGAAGCTTGGTTGGCACTTTCTGGATGATAAAATAGTCCCAATTTTCCAAAGTCTACTATCGTAGCCATGACCTAGCATCTTTGACAACTTGTAGATGCAAGAAAGATAACATGCTTTGTTTAGAAGGTATTTAATTAACTTTTCTATTTTTTAATTTTTAACTTCAAAACAAAATGGTGTAGCTGTAAGAAAAGCAATATTTTTTGTATAGGTTTCAGCAGATGCATAGATTACAAATCTTGCCATAACACTACTGCTATCAGCGTTACAAATAAAATTGTAACATATTTTGTACAAGAATGTGAAGTTGATAGCGATTAGATAGATAATATTGCTTATTAGTTAATAAGAAGCATAATATCTACTTTTTGTCTTATTTGTTTTAAAGATGTTACTAATATAAATTTCTTTATGTACTTACGTAATTGTAACTTAGTTCTAAAATATATGTTGGTTTCTTGTTCCTATTTTTAATAAGGAAAGTAAAATTTGCAAACTTAATAAAAATTGTCATTGCATTATGTATTGTCATTTTTCTTTTTAAAAACTAATAAATGGTGTTTTCTATAATAATTCCATTTTTACTGTAAATAACAATAATCCACACAAGTGTAGCTACAACCCAAAGCGCCCGGGTGGTGGGAATCATCGGAATACAGCGACGAGGCGCTGCTACATCAAGGTTAATTTATGCATTGCTTCATGATCTATTTTTTTAAGAGCTTATTATAAGCAGTATAAAGGTACAGAAGGTATCATTATAATGAAAAAGAATGAGGCCATAAGGTCACCAAGCCATTTTTCAATATAATGCTTAGTTTTCAAAACAATCAAAGATCAACGGCAAAGACCATAAAAATGAATTAATTTTTGCCGGGTTTAAAACCGAGATAAAAGCGTTAAAAGTTTTAAAAACCCTATGCCGCGCCAGTAACTTTTTGAACTCTATAATTTTTCCAGTCAAAACCTCTACAGAGAATTTGTTGGAATTTTGGGACCATATTTTTCAATGCGTTGTGTACCAGCTTTTGTGGGTTATTAAAAAAAATCAATAACGCCCTTTTGCACAGTATGATTTTTTGACAAATCCGGATTGAATATATTTAAGGTTGGGGCTTTCATTCTGGGTAGAAGGTAGCTTTTAGTTATAAAACTCCCACAAAATAACTTTTTAAGTATCTTTACTTATTGCAAGCACTATCCTATTATTCATTCTCTTAAATTCTTAATTTTTTTACTAAATTGATATTTTTTATCTTTAGACATAATTTGTATTGTTTCTAGTGCGTAATAAACTAGTTTAATATATATTTTCAAATCAGAGTTTTTTTTTCTCTATCCATGCATTGCTTGTTCAGTAATTTCCACAGTTTTATTTTTATTTTTATTTAACTACTTCTTGATTAGTTTACATATATAATTCTTCTTTCATTTCTATCTTCTCTTATTTACTATGTTGTTATAAGATTGTTCATCATGTTTTGTAATATTTTTATCCTTCTTCCCTTTTCTTTCATTTTTATTAATTTTCATGGTTCCTAAATAGAATTATAAGCATCAGTTCTAATGTGTGATGCTTATTTTTATTCCCAGTTTCATATAATTGGTACTCTTTCGATTTTTTACGCAAATTGGCAAAGTCCGATCTTATTAACTTGATTCAACATGTTATAATTTTCTTCCATTATTCATGATATTGTGTTATCTTGTTTCGTTACGAATTATTCATCTATATATAATTTTTTTTTTATTGTTGAAAGTTTTTCTTTGAAACTAGTTTTTGATTACTATGTTAGTATTATAGCCTTTAACTGCATTTTAACTGTGCCATTAGTCTTATTTAGTATATTATTTCTAGAATTTCCAATTACTTGTATTTTACATAGAAACTGTTTTCTATTATTCCTTATTTTCAGACCCCAAAATGATGATGTCTCTTTTTCTTGCAGGCCATGTGATCGTAACGTGAAAGACGTTGAGTTAATATCAGCCCGCCTTCGCCGCGTTGAGCAGCTGTGCAAGCTTCCCAATTCAGTCCTTCAACAGCTAGCTTTATGTGGATATTACGAGGATTTAGAAAAGGGAGTCACACGTAAGTCAGCTTTCTATCCAAATTAAAGTAATCGCAACAAACGACCGATAGATTAAAACTTTCCAAACTAATCTCGATAAATCTAAAGTGTTTTCGTCCCATCTTAACGTTCCCTCCTTTTTTTTAACTCCTTCCCCAAACCTTGGATGCGTTTGGAGATTGTTTTTCTCTCGAACGACTCGATAAAATACGCAGATTGATTGCGGACAAGCAGAAAACCGAAGGCACGTATCTACTTTAGGCCTGTAACGGGACTTAACTCTCGAGGATAATAGATTCGTGCAGGATTCAAAATGCGCCCGCCATTCCCATCTAGGACGAAATTCGTTTATGCCAGCAACGCTTTCTCGTATAGAAGACGTAAGAGGCTCGGAGCTCGTCTCACCGGAATCGCCTCCACTTCAGTTAAATTTAACGTACGCGCTAAGTTGGTTCAACTGATTCCATCTTTCTGAATAGTGACTATTAGATGAACGCTCCTCAAGAAAAATGGATGATGAGGCCGTTCGCATAAATTGAAAGCCGATTTTCACAACGGAAATTGTGGCACTCTTCTATTTTTAAAGAGATATTTAATTTAATATTTCTACATAACTTGAGATATGGTCTCTAACATTCTTCAAGTGTCCCAAAAAACTCTTGAATTTCTACTATACGTGGCAAAATAACTATTTGAACAACTTTTTTATTATGTGGATTTTTTGAATTACTTTAGCAACTTTAATGAGTGGATTTGATACAAATTTTGCGGGACACGTTGCTATTATTAAAGTTTAGGGGTTCTCTGTAGAAATCTGAAATTTCACTAATTAGCCGCAAACACCACAGCGGATTAAGGACTTACTAAAAACATTACGTTCCAGCATGATAAAGGTGTCTGTTGATTAACGAAGATGTGAAGTTAGCATAGAGTCTCAAGGGGTGTAAATTTGGATTAATTATAGTCGTGGAACCTGGAATGTGCGAGTTAAATAGCAGAGCGGTGGCGTACTTGACGACAACCCTGTTCAGAAGGGTTTAATTTTAGTTAAAATATGAAATAATAATGGCGATAACTTTAAATTCCTTGGCTCCTAACAAGCATTCTTGAATATCTCGAAAATTTTCCCCCAACACTGTGGTCGTCAAACATGTTTTGCCTTGAATTTAATTGATGAAAATTTAGAAATTTTGGGAGGTTCAAATTTCTACGTTTGAATTTATTGGCCTGTCGAGGATTTGCATAAAAGCAATAACTGCTTTCAAGAACAAGGAACAAGTTGGTACGATTTATGGCGGCGAAACGAACCCCTTAATAAAATGGAACCTTATTAAAGACTAATATTTGTACACAGGCAAGTTTGCGTCAGCTCGTTAAAGCAGGGCGAATCATTTGGGTAAGAAATTGTGTTGGGGAGGGTTTTGGGTCTGTATGTTCCCTTTTAAACTTCTCTCAGACGCAGACTCTATCGATTATCCCTGCTATTTCTTCATGAAATGTGCCACTTGTTTGATTGCCACCGCACTAAAATAGCGGGTTAGAAAGCAATCACTTGGTATATCTAAGTGGAAAGTTAGATGTTCGTTAAGCGATCCTGTCGTTATGTGTCTATTCAGAACTTTATGTTTTACAATAAACTGGAGTTGACTTCGACAATATGAGCTTGCGTGCGCATTGAGGATTACAGAAACCCTTCATCTCGATATTGAACACCTTCAACACTACTAAACCCTAATTACAATAATGAACAGCTTCCTGACAAGTAACTTGATTTATATCGTAAACACCAGTAAAATAAGACATTAGCTAGATGCAAAACGTTATAATTAATATTATTAACAAAATTAAAACAATCAGCACATAATGTGATATTATTAAATGTTGCCTTATCTTGAACAAAAATTATACAAAACCCAAAGTAGAAACATTTTTTGCGCTATAGTAACAAATTATAAAGTGGCAAAATTTAAATTGTTTGCAGTTTCGGCAAAATGGAAATAATCTAAAACATTTTTTACTTAACAAATATGTGAAAAGAAATTTTAATCAGAAAACTTACTGAATGCTGCTTCAAGAGTTCTACGACTACAATAAGAAAACCACAGACAAAAATCAAAATGCAAAAGAATTTTTCTATTTTCTTACACAAGTCAGGCCTAATGGCAAGTTTTAAAATATTGTTTTAGGTTGCGAAATTGGCTTGACGCTTTGACCATAAAATTCAACTTACGCGTAACACATAATACATAACATTTGTCTCAAGCCAGTTGAGGCAGGTCAATGTTTTAAGAACGAATTTAATTGCCGACAATAATTAGGTAATTGCCTTGCTGTTCTACTCGTGCAATTAAATTAGCAGTAGTCAATTATCTCATGGAAACCCAAACAAGAACCATCGATCTCTAATATCTAATAGACCCAGCTGCGTTGCTCCAATTCCGCGTGCAAACTTGTCACTTTCATTTTTAACGTTACCAAACAGGGTCACTGGTTTATTTGACCTTTAAAATGTGGCACGTCACAACAAAAAATAACAATTAAAAACCTACACGTTTGTCATTAATAAACCCCCTCAACACGAATCTGGTTCATAACACACGCTCAGTTGCATCCCCTTCAACCTCATGCCTTCCTAACCTATCAATAACCGATCAAATCACTGGAAGATCTCCATAAACGCCAGGTAAAAATAAATTCGAACTTCTTCTGTAGGTGTACCTTTTGTTTGAAAGCGCATCGAACCACAACGATTTCCATATCGTCGAGTTCAAGTCGAAGCCAAACGAAATGCAAACGATACCCTGAAGTAATAGCTTTCAGGTTCGTTTCTTGTAAACGGACTTTATTGTAACATAAATGTAAACTGCATGTCGGCCCTAGCAAAACTATTTTTGAAATTATGCAACTTGCAAATGCATTAAGCGATAAATTCGCAATGTTAATTAATGGTGTTGTTGGAGGTGAGCCATTGACAGGAAGTATCAAACTTCAGAGGATAATTTCGAAGAGAGTGCAATAGAGTGAAAGGGGGACGTAATCCTGCTATTACTTTTTTACAGAAATTCCAGGTGTGAGCTAAGAGGAAACAGTTAGGATACTGGAGGGTGGAATTTGTAAGTCCGAAAAGTGTTTAAAGTTAAATGTCTTTCATTGCAGCTCCACTTTTATAATGTTTAAAACATTTCTTTGAATTTATGACATACCAGCACAGTTCTTTTTTAACAATTGATATATTGAGTAAAATCGCTCTTATCAAAATTATCATCTCTTGATTTTTAATAGCTGCTTAAATTTGCAGATCTAGTTTTAAGGTATTTCTTTAATATTTTAAAAGTATTTAGCAAACAAATTAAATCTGAAAACTATCATTCAAGACATCCAAAAGATCCAAATTTATTAATTTATTAAGATTATGTAGATGCGTTGATCGTTCGTAAATATTTTGTTTCATTCTAAACCTATTTTTGAAGTATATTTCTACTTTGTTACTAACAACATTTGGGAAGAAAATGAGTTCTTAGAATTATTTAAAATTAATTACCATAGTGAAAGACCATTAAAGGACCATCAATATCATCATCTAATAACCTCAAATCTTTAGCCATCATTTTGTTCCCTGCCTCCACTGCTAGATATTGGCCTTCTTCTTTAGGGGATATAGAGTCGTAAAGCACCAATGTCGTCATGAGATAAGAAACTTAAGAAAAACTCATTAGATAATCCCACCGACCGGATATCTAACCATATTCATGATAGTTAGTGAAAAGTGGAGGACGAGCTTGAGTGGACGCGTCAATTCCATGGGTTTTAAGAGATATGTAACTACGTTTCCTTACAAAAGTATAAAAAATCGTCATTATAAACTACATTTACTTTTAAAATCTTAATTCTGCTAATTCATTATGTGCCTCTATTTTTAGCTCATTTGAATCATTTTTATAATTTCTCTCGTTTAAAAAAGATATTTCATGACAGAACCAACTTGTTCCTAGTTAATTTTTATTTTGCAAGAGGATTTAAAAGCTGTTAAAGTACTATTTGAAAAATCTACTTATGAAAAAAAAACAAAACGCACTTATTGTTTTAGATTTTTATTTGCTTGTAAATATTTTTTTTGCAGATTTATTTTCAAAGAATTTTTTTCAATTTGGACAGTGTTTGGTAAAAAATAAATTTTTCGAATTTTTAAAAATAATGTGACGTAGAGGACTATCTAAATAGTTTTCCGTTTATGCGGATTTATAGCAAACTCAAGGTCTTATATTTTTTCAATTATTTTGTATCTTTCTCATCATGTTTTTTTCTTGCTTTTTATCGCATCTTATGCTTATAATTATTTTATAACTAGAATTACAGCTGTTTTATATTCATTGATACAATACAAACTTCTTTTATCTCTAGTTGTCTTTGTCCTAAGTAACATATTTAATAAATTTTTGTAATTGTTGTAACACATTTCTGTAGCAATTCTGTTAATTAAACAACTAATTAAGAAAAATTGCTGATTTTTCAATTAATTTGACTTTAACATGTATTCAGAATATCTACATCGAGAAAAACTTTGTTTTTTCATTTGAAATTTTTGTTAAAGTGGAATCTTCATTTTCATTTTGTCGTAAAAATTAGTCAAAGAACCAAATTGCTAAACTTTGTACTAAATATTTTAATCTCTATAGAAGTATTCAGATATTTTGCTGCAGATATTACATTGACATTTTTTTGTGAGTTGAGAGTCCCCTTCTAAAATTGATTTCAGTTCTTTTATTTTTTATTTAAGTTTATATATATATAAATTATGTTTGCTTTTTACTAGATTTACCTATCAATGAATTTACTTAATTTATTCTATTAGAGTTCGTTTTCCATTCACGTGATCCTGCTCTAAGTAACTTTCATAGAGATAATAATTATCGCAATCAATAGTTGTAATTATAAGCTTATAAACCGTGATGGTTTTATTAAAATGGCTAACAATTATGAAGAAATATTAATTTAGCTAAATAGTTCTAGTTTATCAAGTAATATCAATTACAAGAAACTATGAATTACTTTATTTTGTTGACATATTAGAAATTTAGACACGTAATATGGTTTGATTACCTCATTTATTGCATATAATTTGTAAATTTAAGTAAGAATTTAGGAATCCTCCAAAAACATTCATATTTTATAATTTGACAAATTTATGTGATCCGCAAATGATGTCAAGTATATGTTAAGTAGTTTTGTGATTGAATTCACAGCTAGAAATATTATTATAGATGTGATGGAGATGAGTAATATTGTTAAATATTTATAATTATTACTAAAGTACTAAAATAAGTTTATTAGGATTCTCTATAAACCTACTTAAAAAACTGGAATAATATCGGTTTCAGGACTTTTTTAGCCCAAAAAGTAATAAACGATAAAACTCGTCTAGTGCCTGGGTAAAGATTTTTCATAAAATAAGTTTAAATTGAACTTCCAATTAATTGCCAAATTAACAAACTATTAATTATTTAAATGCTTGCAAAAACTTGCTAATTTTTATCCTTCTAACAAATCTACTTGAAATTAAATCGATAACACGGGCGTTCGCTTCGCCATGTTTGCAGACATCTTCTCAAGCAAATTAACTTAAAAAGAATTATGTTTGGAGGTGTGACGATATTTTCACAACTTTGTGTGTGGCTCCTGAATGATTAATGTAGGTTGTTTTACACATTAAATCAATCTTTCGAAACACCAATAAAGTTGCTCAAATTGTTGTTTCGTTAAAAGTGATCTTTAACTAGAACTGGTTGCGATTCTCTTACAAGAGTAGCCCAGACCCGGCACACCCACCAATCTCGACCATTTCACACTATAAAAGCCACCACTTCCAACCAAAATGCATCATTTGCATTACAGCAATTTCCCTATACACATTAAAAAATGGCAGCTAAGGTAAAAATTTATTTTATTATTAAAATGTTTTATTGAATTTGTCGATCAGTTCTTAGTTTTGTTCGCCGCTTTGGCCGTTGCCAACGCCGGTTACTTGGGAGCTCCAGCCACCTACGCTCCTGGCCCATCGTACAGCTCTTACGCCGCCCCCGCCATCTCTTATGCAGGACACGGTTACAGCTACGGCGGAGCTTATGGAGCTTCTTATGGAGGACTTTACGGAGCCGGTTACGCTCATGGTCCAGCTGTATCTTACGCCGCCCCTGCCGTTAGAGTAGCATCTCCAGCTGTTTCCGTCCACCCTGCCCCAGCTGTTAAAGTAGCCGCTCCCGCTATCAGTTACGCTGCTCCAGCTGTATCTTATGCTGCTCCAGCCCTCTCCTATGCTGCTCCCGCTGTTAAAGTTGCCGGTCCAGCTGTCAGTTATGCTGCCCCAGCTGTTTCTTATGCCGCCCCAGCTCTCCGTGTAGCTTCTAGTTATGCTGCCCCCGCTATCGGTTATGCCGCCCATGCTGCTCCAGCTCTCAGTTACGCCACACATGCCGCTCCTGCTATCAGTTATGCTCATGCTGCTCCCGCTATCGGTTATGCCGCTCATGCTGCTCCCGCTATCGGTTACGCCGGACACGGTTTTGCCTCCCCTGCTATTGGTTATGCCGGACATGGTTTTGCCGCCCCCGCTATCGGTTATGCCGGACACGGTTATGCTTCTCATGGTATCGGTTATGCTGGTAACTACGGATGGTAAACGGTTTCGTGAATTTTGATAAAATTTGGTATAATATTTTTCATTTCAATGGAAGTCGGATTGGGTATTGTTATAATGCAATGGTGTCACGTGTTTCCGGATGGACCTCATAATTAAGTACCTGTGCACGGAGGTGTAAGTCATTTTAATTCATTCATTGTTTTTGTTGTAAAATACTTATATTGTACTGAGTTTTTATAAAAAAAAATATAAAAATTAATACAAGTTTTATCATATAAAAGTGTTTTTTTTCTTACAATTTTTATAGATGATGTGCTTCTGCAAAAAAATAATATTGTAAAGGCGGTAATAGAACAATAATATAGAGAATTGCTAATAGAGTAATACCAAAAATAAAAAAATCAAGTGTGGAGTTTGGAAATCAATCATTGAAGAGGATTTATTCAAGTAAAATTGAATAAACAAAACTGATAAAGTAAAGAGAATGGAAACAATGTTTCGAAAATTCTTAATGTTAATTTGAAGAACATAAAAAAATACTAGTAAATTTAAAAGCAAAATATTATTTCTGAAAATTTATAAAAATATAAAATTATGAAATATAAAAAATAATAAAGAAAATATAACTTTAGGTTTTATGGATATTTTAGCGTAAAATTAAATTATAGCATTTAGAGAGACATAAGTAAAATTTGCAATGTCATAAAATTGTTAAATGCAGAAAGTAAATAATTCTTGTAAAGCACGAGAACTAACAAAAATATATTTAGTTGAGTAAACCTGATAAAAAATATAGCAGAAATGATACTGGTTAAAAGAACTAAAAATAACTAAATATTAACCACCTACTCAAAGTGTTGCTTACTAATATAAATAAAATAATTAAGAAAAGAGTAATGATAATGAAAAATATTTAACTTAATAAAGCCCAAACAAAGTCAATGAAAGTAAATATAATTTTTGAGATGTTTAAAATAAGGAATTGATATAGAAAGACAAAAATAAAATATTGAATTTAATCATGGAAATATGTAGAAGGACAAAAAAATCTTAAGTACCTATTTAAAATAATTGAAGTAAAGGAAAAAAAATGTAATAATAAAAATTAAAAGAGGTAAAATATGTGAGAAAATATAAGATAATATAAGAAGGGGAAGCTAACTTTTTACTGTAAATTTCAAGAACAAAGCAAAAATTGCAAATAGATTAAAAAGTAATCGATTGTAAAAATTGAAGAACAAAAATAAAAAATACTAATTTATAGCTCCAGTTTTATGTACAAAATAAAAATAAAGTATTAAGGCATAAAAAGCCGAATATTTTCTCTATAAGAAGAAAGCCTGTGGATAGCCTGTGGATAACATAGGTGTATAAAAATAAACAGTAATTTTGTGTGAAATTTAAGAATTAACAAAAATACATCAAGTTGAGTGAATTTTATTAAAAATGAAAAAGACAAGGCAAGTAAGACAGAACTATTGTAAAAAAATTCTAAAAATATTTAGTGTCATGAAATTTCTACCTATAATAAACGAAAGGCAATAGTTCAGTATAATGCGACACTTGAAATGAACGAAGAAAATCAGAGTAATGGCAAGGAACAGCGTAACGATCAGGGGAATTACAGAGATAAGGCAGTGGCAAGCTGAGCAGATGAAAAAGCAAAACGGTAATCTTATATTTTTTCAGACACATTTTTTATATAGAAAATTTGTCAACGCAACAAACATCAAGTTGAAGGTATTTCAGGAATTTTTGTTGGCAACACAAATGGAAAAAAGAAATTTCAATTTCATAACATGAATTTCAGCAAAATAGTGACAGAGTACGGGTGATATGGATGACGTATTAATAAACCGACGGCGACGTCTCTCCAACCATACTATCCCATTAAATAAAAATGTTGCACCCTGTCACTAAAGCAACCCCTCTCATTCCTCGCTCTTATAATGAAACTTCGATCTAGACATTTAGGCACACCAGACACGTCTTTTATATCAAGATAAGTAACAGTCTCTTTAAAACCTGTCTGTATCGCTCAAACTAATTGTCTTTTCAACAACGTCCGCCTCTTCAGCCGCATTTAACCAACACGATGTGTTCCAGCTACGCTCGTCTGCAACATAATAACGAGAATGTAGCATTCAAGACCAGCTACGTTTACGTCTAATAATCCGCTTTCAGTTAATTGAAATGTAAATTCGGGTAATCCGAGGACGGAAACGTGAGGTGTGGGGTAGGTGCCGATTCTAAAGAAGACGTCGTAACGAACTCAAGTCCATTGTCGCAAACATTGACTTGAAAAGCTCAGATGACGCAATGCCGCATAATAATACCTGTTCTAAAACAAGGCCATGATAAATTACTGGAAACTACCCCCTAAGGTTCAACAACGGCTGAGCAATTTGTTTGTATTTAAGACCTCACATGTGTTACCTACGGAAGGACTAACCTTAACAAAGAGGCTACGTCCAGCTTTCGAGCTGAATTGTAAATATAGTTTGGTTTTGCATTCTAACGCTTCCAAAGGAATTAAAACAGTTGCAGTAACTTATTAGCGTTTACAACAAAGACTACTGCAAGTTAAAGTTACCTTTAATTAATGCGAATTATGTAAATGATATCAAACACAGAGTTGCACCAAATTAGAGAAGTAAAACTTTCATTCCTTGTTATTTGTATAAGGGCATTGTAAATTATGAGGTTCTTGTAATGTTGGTGTTTAATTTAAAAACGAGATGAATGCAGGAAATGGATATAAAACTGTTTTATTAATATGTTGTTGGGCAAACAGTAAGCCAACTTCACACCTTATTTGTAATAAATATTCTTTAAATTTTATTGTAAGACTTCAAGCGTTTTTCTATCACTTTAATTACTTTGTTGTTTTCTTGACTGATGCTTTGTATTAATTTTTTAACAATGTGGTAAAAATTTGAAGGTTCTAACTATTTACTTCCAATTCGAATGCCAGTAACAGGTGCTTGAGTTTCGAGCGTAATTGAATTGTGAAATAGAGTTCTCTAAAGTGTTGAATATGAACTGCAAATCGCAAGTCGATATTGCAGTGGCACACCAATGTCCTATCTGGAGTCTGCTAGCAGCAGATAAACGATATCGCAATACGCATTAATTTTCTTTAAGGGATCGATGGGGTGATTCAATTTATTTCGCTGTTTGACAGCGCCCCCATCCCAACACTGCTTTATCTCAAATCCCGTCCTCCGGAATTCTATACATTTGCAGCAACAATTGGGCCGTTTTCAGCGTGCCGCAATCTGTCAGATGATGTAAGCGAGAACTTTAGGTGAAAATAACATTTACACAGTTCCACGTCAATGTTTTTAATACGGTCCGTTGGGAGTTGAAAATTCTGTGGTAGAATTAACGCAAATGGCCGAATTGCGTTTTGTTAACAGTTTTGTTCGATTTTTCGCTAATTAAGCATTCGAAGTAATTATAGGACGAAAAGAGCAAATTAGGAGCTTTTAGACAAAGACCTTGTTCATTTGAGCACAAAGTGGTGGCCCGGTTGAGAAAATTGTACAGTTTTCATATTAAATTCTTGCTCCCAACTTAAATGCTTGCTTCTAAATTGAAATTAAAACAAAAGAAATATTTTGTTTAAATTTCAATCAATAAATAATTATGATTGTGAGTTTTCCATAAACCTCCGGAACCTCGCACGTTGGAGTACGTTTGAAATGTTTGTTCGAAACATTCCTCAAAATTTCTGTACCTTTTTAGACGGCTGCATCATCGCAAGTTAACTATTAAATATCCAAGTACATTAATTACTGCAATGTATAGCCATATTCGAAAGATATTTAACATTGGTTGAAATTGCCTCGGGATAAAATTGTAAAGGACCGCGTCTCATGACAGGTGACTGACGATAGCTGTTGTTAGTCTTTAAAAACTGTTGTGTTTGGTGCTGATGTGCGGTTGATGGAAGGAGATTTCGGCAAAGGCCACTGGACTAGTCTTGCAAGTTTGTTGAAACTTCAGTTCTGTTGTTGTGTAATCGTCTGTAGGGTCCCATTAATATGTATTATAAACACGGTTTTACGTAGAGGTGTGTCATTTTCTTTGCTCCACATTGAACAATTTTTAATGTTCACCAAGCTCGTTAATTCTCAACAATATACGTTAGCGGGTAGAATTTTATTAGTCTATAATTAATATTGGAGAGGAATATTTGCGAAATTGAGGACAACGAAAAAATAAACTGTTTAATTTATCAGTGCGTTGGCCGTTGAATAAATTATATAAGAGGGGAGATACGTGAAATGAAAAGGACGAATGGGTAGAACAAATTAAAAAATACATTTTTTATTATTAAATCACTCAATATATGAAACGCACTTATTGGGTCGGTTTAGTAATTATTTTAATCTTTCAAGAAATAATTTTAACACTTGATGCAAAGAGATTCGAAGTTGTTAATTTTGACTTATTTGCCCTTACAGGCTTCTTTTGAGTTACAAAAGAAAAGAAAGTTTTATTAAGCTACATTTGAAGTTTATTTGGAATGATTTCTAGAAACCGTGTAAAAATTTTACTCAAAAATATTTTATTTTCATAAAAAATTATCTAATAAAGAGGCAATGATACCGATAAGTTGTAACATTTTACAGTTATGAAACAGGAGCTACTTCTAAAAATTAGATTTGAAGTCTATGCTTCTGTTAAAAGCCACGCAAAAGCAGCATAAATTTAATAATTCTTTGGTAATTTACTCGTGATTGACTTATTTCATTAGTAAAAAAAATACTGAAATAAAAAAAATTATAATTGGTATTAGTTAATCTTTTTGACTTCATCAGTTTTTTTACATCACTGGCAACATGTATCTCATTAACAGTTTTATTTATTATCTGTTAATTTAATATAATTAAAAAAATATGAACTCAAAATGATTTAATGTACACCAAAGCAGGTTAGTTTAGAAAATGTTTTACATTTTTTTATTAAAAGATTGTTTTCTATAGTTTCTTGATATTCATATTTATTCTGTAACCAATAATTGTTAATGGATGAATATTTTTAAATTAGGGCTGAAAATACAAAATTGACTTTTAATCTCTCTGTTATTGATCAAACTTAATTATAGATTCTGAAATGGATAAAATATTCTATTCATAATTCATTAAATGTCTCCAGAACCAATAACTAAATAACGTCACTTTCAATTGTATAGACTGAAAACTTTAATATAAATTTTTTAATAAATTAATTGCTTTAAGAAAAATCTAATAATATAATCAATAATCAATTAAATCAATAATATTAAGAGAGCAAAATTAATTGAATTTTGAGGAAAATAGAAAGATGAAAGCACATGAGAAAAGAAAAATAAAGTAAGCCTAAGCCAGTTAATTGAGTTCGTAAGATAAAAACTTTATGAAAACCTGAAATAAAATTATATAGAAAAATGACAACAATTCATTTATTAGCTATCATTTAAAATAAGAAAAATACATGGGTTACGGCAATATAATATAAAGGAGAGATAGTCTGATGGTGGTAGAAATTAAAGAAAAATTGTGTATAGTCCTGAAATATGAAATCAAAACGTCCAAAAACCAAATAGATAAGCAATCACTTTGGATGCCAATTTTTAAATTTTTAGTAGTAGAATCTAATGATAACCGAATAGGCTTGAGAAAATCAATAATTAAATAAGAAATGTTAGTATATCAAGAAACCGTGTTCCTCAAATTCGACAATTGAGATGTTGTGTAGTAAATTTTTAGTAATTTAAAGCAAATTGCAACAAGAATAATTTGATTTCTTTACTTATCTTACAACATTCAGTTGCGCATAAACTGAACACTGCTACTTTGTCCAGTCAGAATTCTTACCCAATACAATACAAATTCTTGTAGTCTCTACCAAAACCTTTGATTTATAGATTTTATTAAGCTCAGCTTATTGCTAAAACTGCTTCAAAAAGCAGTTTTCTGTGTATAAATTATGTGTCATTAAAAACTGCACATCAGCTCAAAGGAGAGTAACTTGCACAATTCCTTCTGCAAGTTGAAAACTTGTATACAGTGATGCAAAAATTATATTCTAATTATTTGCTCTTTAAAATATAGCAAGTAGTAGGTTATTATGTAATATTTATGCATGAAACCCAAACAACTAGTCCAATTATAGATAGCTACTATGGTTGAGAAGTGCAAGTATTATACAATTTCGAAATTTTAATATTTATAACATTTTCATTTACTTATGTATTTAGGAAATTTAAGAATTGGTATTTAGAAAGTTAGAGGTTTGCATCCCAATTATCAATAGTAATAGAAAATTTTAGACAATTATAAATAATTGACCAGCTAATTCTAACAAAAATTCTACACTTTCTATTTTATTCTACATTTTAGTTTAGTAATTTTAAATACATCTATTAACAAAAATATTTTCAAAAAAGGAAACATTTCATGTTAAAATTGCATGAAATACCATCTTAGGGATTGACATCTCCAGGCAGAAAGCTGAAATTTAGTCTAATATTATTATGTAATTTTCTATTGGGAATTGTGTTGACACAAAATGCTTAAGTAACATGCAAGGTGCAAATGGAACATAATAATCATATTCAATAGGTTTTTATTTCTTAAGGTGTGGTGGTTTCGCTCCCCGGTAGTAAAAGGGGTGTAACCCAATAGAGAGAGTAAAACACGCTATATGTTCGTTATAGTCTCAAGACAAAGCTATGTTACAAGAACCTTTTGATTATATTAACACTGGAATAAGATAAACAAAAAACTAATTGTTATTTTATTTTCTTTACTAATTGTACCTCAATATTGTGAGGCAGGTGAATATTTGCAATGGATGGATTTACTATCGAGGCCCAAGATTAGTTGTTGTAGTAGATATAAACCCATCTCTATTATTGACCATAACTCGAAAACTAACCTTCTTGTTAAAAGATAGAGCTCAAATAAATTTTGTCTGTACCATTTTCAATAATTGTTGCAGCGAATATTGAATAGTTTGACTTTTAGGCACTTAAATTAATTTTCAAAAGTAAACTCTTATTTTGACTTAAGTTTATATTTTCAATTTCAATTTTCTATACTGGTTCTTAGATTAAAATCGCATTTAAAAATATTCAGAGGATCAAAATTTCCCAATTTACCTTTTGATACTTCATATCGGGATTGAGTCTGAAAATCCCTCAAGAAGTCCATAAGTCTTCGTTTTCCGGACGTTCCGTATTTTTTCTCATATCGCGTTACTTATCTACTTTTCATCTAAAGCAGTTCTTTCGATATCACCCACCTGAAATCTCATACATTTGAGCTTTCCTCTCTTTACTGATAGCTAAGAAAATCTACTGTCAAACTCTTTACCTGTTCGTACACCCGGTGTATATTTATGACATTTTTCGCCAAAGCTCTTGTCGGCACTTAAAATCCCTTTTCTTCCCACACAATACAAAAAATCAATTTTCGCTCTTTGCACACCACCTAGTTGAAACTACATCCGACCGCGACAAAACGACGGCTTCGTACGGAATGCAGAGGAAGAGAAGCCAAAAAAGTCAATTGGACGTGTGATCTAGTAGCATCCTATTTATTCTTCAAAAAACTAATATTGTCGTTCTCACCACTTTGTTAAAAGCTCCAACCCCCGTCTTAATCCACCCTCGTTTTTATCGAATCAACTCTTTTAAGTTTTTTACGAAATTGTAAACCTTCAAAGAACTCAGGTTTTTAATGTTTAAAAACAAAACGTGTATACGCCATAAACATCGGTTCTTTGTGGCAAAATTAGAAGCGCTCCTTCAATTACGTAACCGCAGTTTTAGTGAAATGAAGCACCTTCTTTGAAATTCAAACAATTTTGTTACGAATTCCGGAACTGTTTCTTTGAAATTATCATGATTTAATTTTCTTTGCCATTCTTGCCTTTGTTCCATGATTTCGAAAAAAAAACGCTGCCGGAAACTGGTGTCGTCATTCATATGTATTGACAGCTCGAAGTTTGCGTCACCTGGAGACGAGTTTTCGCAGCAGGAGGCGCGACAGGATTGTCAACAAAGTCCTGCATTATAACATAGAACGTAACGACTTAAGAAACTGGATTTCTGCTTTGGCACCGGGAAATATTTCTAACTGAACGCTGATATGTAAATTCGGTAGATTCTACTATCTCAAATTTGGTTTGCGGTTAACTTTCAAGCAGTAATTTCTAAAAAAGACTCATCAAATTAATTATTAAAAAAGGATTTCTATTTTACAGAATTCTCAAATAGTTACAACCTAGGAAACTGATAACTACAAACAATACCCTTTCAGCAATTTAAAAAAATTGTATCTATATATTTATAAAAATCGTATAATATTCTACAAATATTTAACAACAGTAAATAAAATTTTTTTCACGGCAATAACAGTCAACTAAGGTGCGAATTTTGTCCTGCTGTTTTGACACATTGTTTGCCCCAGTCGTAAAACTGATTATCTTGTCCAGACCTTGAGGAGAAAATCTCTGTCGTTGACAATTTCTGACGTTCGTGGGTTAACTGGAGGCCAGTTGGGTTCTTGCGCTCGAAAAGCTCGCTTTTAATTTATTTACAACCTCAAAGAACAATGAAATCTGTTTTGCTGTTATTTTCGTCGATCTTGCTGCAGGTTTTAGAGTGCTGAATTTCCAAGTAAAATTGCTCGTTCCAAGGGAAATTACAGGTAGCAGCTAGGTAATGTTATTAGATGCAGAAACAAGGCAACCGAAAGTAATTCGAATTTAACTTGCGAAAGTTTAAGCGAGACAAATTACTGCTTCTCGGATTAAGTACAGTATCAGTGTACTTGCCTAACTTTAAGGGTGGGAAGGTCGATGGTTCAATAATGTTGTTTTGTGGCGTAAATGGAGGGTTGATTTAAACGCAAACTACAATCTGGTATAATCTAGCGACGAAACTGGACGTCACGTAATTTAACATGTATGTTATTCATGTTTTATTGTTGCAGTGTTCCGGCAAGGTGACACAGGGAAGTGCTGGTATGCTGTGATGGCTGGAATACTTGAAGTTCGAATATTCCAACCAGAGACTGATCCAAAGGTATGCACATTTATTATTTATACTTTATTGTATTTGTTTATTTATTTAAAAAAAATTTGCAAACTAAAAAATGTATCGAGAGACTTTTACAATTTTTACAACTTTTTTTATTAAGTCTAGCTCCGTCAAGTATTGATTTCACCTAAAAGAATCGCATATTACACGTGTGGGGCGGCGAAGAATACCTACTGTACTTTTGGTCGAACAAAATTAGATTAAAGTTATCGTCTTGACGTGTTTAAAAATTGTGGATTCGCCAAGGAAATTCTCGTGTACCGAAAAGGTTTGCCGTAAATCAAGATGTTCGTTTAATTGGTTCATCAATTTCAGCTGTTATCGGATAGCGTTTAATGTTGGTTCTCTTTTCTTTTTCTTTTTCCATTCTTTTTTTAAATCAAGTTAATTTGAACGTTAGCACATTTCTTTTACGCGGAAGGTTATTTTAAATATTGGGATTATATTTGCCTGTTCAGCGATTTAAATATTTTTTATCTATAATACTTTTGTAGGATCAATAAAAAATCAGATATTTTTCTTGGTAATGAAATTAGTTGTTATTAACTCTGTAGTATTCTTTACTTAAGCTCATCACCTACTAAGTGTAAAATAATTTATATTTAATTTTTAACATACTACATACTACAAATCGGCAATGCGCAATTAGACGACAAATTGAAATGATTAAAAGAACTACGATATTTTTTTTCCTAAAGAATTAGTTTTAGTAAGATCTACAGATATAACCAATATGCAAATTGTAGTTTAGCCATTTTCCTATCCAGCTGAATATTCTATATTTCTTCTTAAATTTTGATTTCAACTGAATCTACATTTAATTTTCTATAGTTTTGACAGGCTACAGTACGGTTATTTATGACTGACCTTTCCTTAGTTGCATTTTATTACTTTTCCACTTTCATTTATTATTTTTACTTTAAAGTTAGATGCTCCGTATAAGTTTATCAAAACTTCTCTTAAATTTGTAATTTGTTCAACTAATAAATATTACTTCCGCTTTTCAGTAATACTTTGGGTGATATGCATTATGATCTTTTAAGCTTACAGTTACCTAATCAATAGAATACTGATTTTGTTGCTCTTTATAAACCGTAAATTATAGAATGTTGAAACTTGTCTTTTTAAGATTTTACATGCATTTTCCTCATTCTCTAGCACCGTTTTTTTTCTTATCAAATTAGTTCATTTTACATTTTAAATAAATTGAAGGTTTTGTATTATTATAATTATTAAATCAATAAATTTCTTAAGCTATATTTCTGATAAAGTTTCAAGTGAGGGCTTCCGTAACCCGTAATATACACCTGTAGTACCAAGCAAATATGTTGCTACAAAATGTAAATGCTAACAATTATTTATTGAATATGGCAACATGTTGATCTTAGATACATAATAATGTTTTCATACTTACTAGATATATAATTTGTTCGACTTCTTCAATGTGAGTTTAAACTTATTTTAGAATAAAATTCTTCTTTTGTTATATTTTGTTTTGACTTGTAAGTAAAATATTATCAAATATATTTTTTAAGGTTGCTCATCAATTATTTTTGCTTTATCGTCTGCATCAAATCAGTTTTGTTTCTAAGTAACAATTTGTTTCATTATCTTTCTCTATAAAGATTTTTTTTATTTTTACAGCATAAGTTTACAACTTCTTCATAAAGAATATACAAATTACGATGTCACTTTACCGGTCACTACATTTTGCAATTCATAAAAATTTATACTTCTCAAGATTTGTATTGTTTATGTAGTTTAGAAACACACACTAATTGAAGATGCTTTTTGGATATTCGAATTCAATTCTGATAGATGTTAATAAGTCAACTCAGTGGTACTGAGTTTCATAAGGGCATTTCTTTTCTTAAAAGTATTTTCTAAATTTTTGCATACAAATTAAGACCTTTGAAAATTTTTTTCAGCTTATTATAAATTGACAGTACATGAAGGAATACGACATTTTTTCTTCAATATGAATTTGAATCTCTTCTGTGATAAAATAAAATCTCCGTTGTTCCACAACCACAACTTATAGAAATTTTCTATCAAAATTTATATTAATATTATTGGTTGGATGCAGAATAACTGTAACTTTTAAAAGAAAATGCTTCTTGGTATATCCTTCTTTTAGAAATGAAATTGTTATTGATTTATTTTCATATCTTAATTTTTTAACTATTTTTTAAAGATTAAATGAAAGCCTTTTAACAAAAGACATTTAAAGGTCAAACATTGTCAAGTAAGCATTGTTGATAATATCTGAAAATGATTACATTAAAGCCAATGGCGTTTCCTAATTTTAATTATTATAATAACCTAAAAAAATTTGGTTTATTAGAATTCTCTATTTACTTAATGTCCATCATCCATTGGGCCTAACTCCACTTTGTTTTGTTGTTAAATCAAATTGTTGGTATTTCTGAGCAGCACCATGGTACACTGATACTAGTTTCGTTTGCCCTTCTATTGTACTTTCTGAATTCTTTAGTTATAAGTACATACATAATGGTTTTACATTAATTTACCAAAAATTAAGATAACACTCCATGGAGTGAAGGGGATTTCTTAATATTTTTCTATATAACGCTGTTTTTTCTATATAAGTATACATTTCTTTTCCAGCGATACGTTGTGTCATGTTCTTTAATTCTAATTATTATGTTTAAATTCTCTGTTTAGTTTCTTGGGGGAAATAATTAATTTTTCTTTAGATATTTTTTGGGTTAGTAAATACCTTGCCTTGTTATAGTGTAATATTCTGTTTCTATAATATGCTTCTTAGTTAGTTTACAAAAAATATATAAAATATCGAAATTATACCTATATTCTTAATTATATTTTTTTACGTTTGCACGAATTTCAATATGAGCGATTGGTCTTTTGTAAAAGTTTTTCAATACGATTTAATATTTGTAATCAATTCTTTGGTTCCTTAGCAAACCTGTTTGAGTTCAAATTCAAATATTCATGGTCGGCTGAATGTATCCATTAAACTACAAAGATTTGTTGCTCAATCTCGATTTACCCATTTTCATTAAACTTATGAACAGATTTAATCTCTATATTCCGAATCCCTAAAGTCTCTTAGTTGTAACTTGGAGTGGTATTAAAAATGGTGGATGCGACGAGAAAATGCTCATAAACCAAAAAATTCCAACTTAAATTCACGTGATGCTTTGATTACTCCATTAATTTTAGATAATGATCGCAGTGATCCATAAACTTTAGTATTTCAACATCAGGTAACTCAGAGATAAGAGAAAGTTTATATTTAATGAAATATTTGAAAACTCTGAATTAGAATATAAATCGTAACTAATTATTCCAGCGTAGTTTAATTTAGCAAACGTTAAACACATTTATCACTCAAATATTCATCATAAACTTTGTTGTTACATTTTAGAGAAAATTGTTTAGGAGTAATTTTGACATTAAAGTTGATCATAAATTGACCGAACATAAGCGGGTTCGGATTGGCTAAGACCCCCACATCCCCGAGCTTTGGCTTTTAACAAACTACATCTTCTATTTACTTCTATTTACTACTATTTACTCTATTTACTCTCTATTTACTCTATTTACTCCTATTTATCTTAGGATAAACTTTAGTTACAAACAAAATTCAATTGTCACCAAATGTGTTTCATATGGATACATACAAAATGCCCCGATTTATTTTTAGTCAAATCTATGATTATTTAATTGGTAGTGGGTTAAAGTGTCAGAGCATTATTTTACAAAATTTAATCTCACACTGCTTGCAATTGTACATAAACATTTTTATTTACTTTAATTTCATTGCTTGTGTTTATTTCATTGGTTCTATAGTTGGAAATTAAAAGAATATTGGTATGTCAATAATACAGCACCACAGATAAATAACTAACGTAATAAACTTTCTATTATAGATGTGAGTATTTTTTAATCATGAAAATGTTGGCATAAAAAAATGCATTTATGGATAAATATTCTATATGAGATAAAATAACAGAGCTCCTTCATTGATTCTTATCGTTGAAGAGTAGAACTTCCGAAAAGGCATCCATATATTTTAGTAGAAATAGAAATAATGGTGCTAAGATTAGAAAATTGTACTAGATTTGCTTGCCTAAATTACTTTATTTAATATGATTTTTTATTAGGTTTATTAGTGATGTTTCTTTTACAGCTTTCGTACGAATTGGCAGAATATTTGATAATTTACGGTTACTGGACTGTTTAGCTATTTAAAACTAAATTACATACTTTAATAATGAATATTGATGAATGATAATATGAATAATCAATATACGATTCTGATCACAAATTTGCGCTATTTATTATAATTACTATTATAATTATATAATATTATTATTATTACTATTGATAATAATAATAATAACTTAATAAACCACCTTTACTCTCAACTACAAGCTAATGTAACTTACTTAAAATTTTAAGTTATAGAAACTACCAAAGCATCAAATTTATTATTTACATCTTAACTTACAAAGTCGACAATACCCATTATTGATACTCAAGTATTTTTGATTGCTAAGAATCAGGCACTCGATACTTCCTAATGTCACAAGGAGAATTATATCTGTGGCCATTGGTTAGATACATCAATCATTATTTTCGGAAGTGTATCGAAGCGTATTTATGATAAACAGTGAGAGAAACTTAAATAAATATACAAATAAATTCGACAGTGGGATCAAGCATAGTTCCTATATTTCAAACGGATATCGTAACATGGAGGGTTCTTCAATATCTAATAAATTGTCAAAAATTTACATCGCATATTTCGTATTCTAGTCCAAATGACGTTTCTTTAAGTTTGGAAACTTTTATTATCTTATTTGTACTAAACCTGAAATAAAAATCTACTTCATAAAATTAAAATCCCTTCTTCACTGGATTAATCTATGATAATTTTAATGAAAATTTCTCCCTTCTCTCGATTTCAACATTTTGTCAGATGTGTGGTAACACATTACTTTTGTTTTTCAGTTTTCTTAAAGATTTGATATAATTTGTTTGACTCTGTTTCACTATTTGTTTTTGTTTCTGATGTCAACCCAGTAAATCGAAGATCTTCCTCTTCTTGTTCTACCGTCGACTTTGCGTGAACTATTAGTTTTTGCTAACTTTAATATATTGAGAATTACTTGCATTATATTGTTTAAATAAATTTTGTTTTTTTTGCTTATAAAATTTATTAGTAAATGCACAAATAAACTGAAAACAATGTTTCTAAAATTTAATATTAATTAGGCGTATTACCAGTAGGTGTAATTTCCTAAAATACGGACATCTTGTAAAGTCAACCAGTGCATGAACGTCACTTTTCTTAACTCAACAACTTAATTATTAACTTTAGCAGCACTTTGCCGTTTCAATTAGGCTATCCTCTAATGCCACCAATCTAAATTTAACTATTTTGGCAATTTCCTGTCTCGCAACATCGACACCAAGTACGGGTGATTACATATTGGGGAGACGTTATCCAAATTTATATCTTAAATCTAAAAATGCATTATTACATAAAATCCACACGTTTAGTCTTTCTGATAAATTTCCTGTTTTGGAAACACAAATGCATTATTGATTTGTCGACCACATTTGCGGTTGCCTGCTGATGACAGTCACCACTCTACAGGTATCCATTATGCATCTGTTTCCACAAAATAGATAACTTCAACCGTTGGGGCTAAAGTTATAATGAGATTCTAACAATTCAAACTTAATTTCTACACAGGAATAGATGAAATAAATGGCCAGTGAAACTATATTTTAGAACAATCCTTCTGAACGGAAAATTTAGTGGGGTTTGAGGAAAAATGAAATACTCGTCCTAAATTATTAATACTTAAATACGACGTTCTCATCTTCTAACGATATCCTGAGTTTTATTTTAACGTTAATATTGCGATACCGCAATCGCTTTTGTATTTTTTTAATTAGAAGCGTTGTCTGTGAATTTGTTAGATAACATCGAAACATTGTCACGTAGTTTGTCCAATTCTCCCGGCGCCTCCACCAAATGTCACGTCATTCCTATCTATTTCGGATACCCTCATCTATCAGTTAGAAATTTTCAACCCGTTGGTGTCATTTCCAATCCCCATGCTATTAGTAGGTTTGAAAATTATTTAATTTGACTTATGTCCAAATTGAATATTTGATGCGTGTTCGAAAACAGGGTTCCCTTTTAAATTGATTAACCCCAAGTAAATTAATCAAAACCCACGCCATCACAACTAATTCATTTTGATTACAAATTCTCTAAATCAATTACTTTAATGTCGCTTTTTCTCGAAAATCCCCGAATTTCCTCGCCTCAAGGTAAACAGCGGTCAACGAGATTGCGTCGCCTGAAAGTATATCGGGAAAATGGGAAGATTTCGATCCAATCACGGAACACATTGAAATTTTCCCGTAGGTCATACAATTACGGGTGTTTGACATATTTCTGTTTCCTCACCTAGCCTGAGGTGGTCTAAACTGAAAAAATTATGATGTTTTGCGGTTCTAAGTTACGCACGTAGATTTCCGGCGGGCTTCCTATTGATTCGTTATTAAACATCAAATAATTGTCTTGTGGAGAAATTGGAATACGGATAACCATTAATTATTACACTCGGGGCAGGTCAGGAGTGATTGGGTTACGCGCTCGTACTAATTACATAACTAAATTGCGTTGTTGGTTGCAAACATGCAAACATCAGTTTTTGATGTTTTTTAATTCATTTATAAGAATTTAAACTGAATACTTGCAAGAAAATAAATTAAACTTGTATATTTGTATTTTTATTAAAAACGTTATACATATATTGCATAAAAATGTAACTTATATTAAAAAAAATTAATATCCTTAACTGCAGGTCAAATAATTAATATCTAGCTAAGTATTTAAAGCTTAAGATAGGTATAGCAATATGTAGGAAGAAATTAGAGAGAAGAATCATATTAAAATGCTTATGTAAAATTAGTCAGAAGACATTAATTTATTGAATCTATTTCTAAATATACGAGTATTACAATTACTGCAAAGAATTAGAAATTAAATTTTAAAGTTAATTCTTACATATTGCCAATTTTAACATTAATTAATTAATTACACATTAGAATAATTACATTACATATACATTTAGTTAATTAGTGAAGGAGAAGGAAGGAGTTAGTGAACAGACAAACTGCTACTTTAAAAAGTTAATTTGTTTAGGAAGTCTAACTTATTTATGTAGCGTCTCACGCATGAAATGTGCAGATCGGTAGAGCGTTAGAATGATTGATATGGTATAATTAATACCAACATAATTTACACTTATATTTTATTGAAACTAAAATGATGACAATTTATTAAAAATAAAAAAAGGTCAAGGAGAAAAGAAAAAGCAGTAGTGGAGCGATTTTGTTGGCCTGACGACGACGAGTATGGCCGTAGGTCTTTTCATTTCAAAGCTGACTTGCCTCCAAAACCATGCTCAAAACCATACCTTAGGAAATAAAGGAGAGGGGCTTAATCATTAGTACATTAGTTAGTGTGGCGTAACCCAGCGAGACCAACGGCTCAACTTGATTTCTGAACCACGGGATAGTAGAGCAGCTGATGGTACCACCTTGGGTAGTTATTTGTCTAAAAATGGGCCAAGAATGTATAATACCCAACAACTTGTAAATCAAATTATGGCATGGCTACTAATAGGTCAGATAATAAATTCCGAAAGTCTTGAGTTCAAAAGTATATCATTTTAAAATTTCTGAACTTTTGAAAGAAATGATGGGTAAATTTAGAAACGTAAAATACTGTTTTGTTGCCAACTTTATAAAATAAATAAGTACCTACTTTAAATATTGTACCTAATTAATTGTAAATTATAATGATTGCAATAATTAAATTAAAACTAAATTTGTCAATCATAACAACTTTTGGGCAATTATTTATTTTGCTTCTTTATTATTAAGATATTTTAAAATCATATTTGTTTACCTTAGATTTTAATTTTGCAACTTTATAACTAATTCTAGGCAAATACGTTTATAACGGTAGTTACTTCTTCAGCCGTTCATAAGTCAGTCCTGGACGTAGCATCTCTTTTCTTTTTAATATTTTTTATTATGCGCCAACCGAAACCAATCTCTTCCCATCGCGTTCCTTATGTCCAACCTGCGTCACTGGGGTTTATCAACACTTCGTTTGTGCAAGCGTGGTCTCCGCTAGATAATATGTTTCGTCCATCTTGACCCGTCGTGGTGAACGACATGCCCCACTCAGCTCTATTTTAACTAGCTATCTACGGTATAATGTCTTCAAGTTTAATTTTTTGTCAGATTTCTTTATTTGTAATGCAGTTCCTAAGTCTTTATTGCCGATATAATTCATTCTATTGGTTTTTGAGTTGTTAAACGTTTGTTAAGAGATTTAACAGTGAGCGTCATAGTTTTTATTCCATTTAATTAATTCTTCTGTAATGTCCCAAGTCAATCTCATGCATATGCCTATTTCGGAAATTAGGTATTTCTCGCATAATTTGATAATATCTTAAATCCACATATTTGTCAATTTTCTTTATCTTCTTGCCATTTATTTTTATGTTTATATTTTCCGTAGTCATCATCTTTAGTTTATTTAAATTGATCGTTAATCCAATCTTTGTTGATTATCTTCCAGCATTTTTTGTAATTTCTCAATGTTTTGACTAAAGATCACAATATCGACTGCAAAGCAAAAGTAACTCAATAATCTATTGTCGATTTAAAAACTTTTATTTTAAATTTAGAGCTTAAAATATCTTCAAGAGAAAATAGCTTGCATCTCCATTATAACTCTTCTATTTGAAGGGATTCTCTTTTACGATTTTTATCTTAAATAAAATCATAAATTGTTTATGCCTTGAAGAGTAGTCCATAGACCCACTGGTTTTTAATAACTTACTTTTAATGAAATCATTGTTTATGAGTACTTTTATAGATTTGATAGTAGTAGTCTCTCCCAACTTTATTATATTACTTTTATAGTGATGTCAGGTATAGTTGTTCGACGCTTATCTTTATCTCTTTTTGCTGGTTATAGTATATATGTTTTTGGCAAAGCTTTTTATGTCAGTTTTTATTTTAGCTTTTAAGATATATATAAATATATCCATTTAATTTAAAGTTCTAGTATTTGAAAATTAATGCTTTGGTATTTTTTTATGTTATTTTGTATTGTTTCTGCTGTAAGGAAACGCTCTATTCGAATATTTTTACGTTATATTTTCGGACTAACTTCTATTCTAGCTTTGAATAGTTTATAAAAATTATGTAGGATCATTAAATCTATTACTAAATATTTGCAAATCAAGTCAATTGCCTCTTTTTTGGATTTTAGAACAAAAGGTTTAACAGTATATTTGGTCGCTTAGGATATTTCTCAGTCTTTCTCTGAAATAAATCTATTTTCTTCCAGGATTGCAAGGAAATATCTATCTGCAACTTTTGCTGTAGTTGGAATTATTACTCCAAAAAATTACTTTTAGGACTTGTAGACTTTCAGAACTTGATTAAGCTTATAATGGAATATGTCTACTCATCCAGTAGACATTCGCGTTGATGCAACGTTATGTAAATAGTAAGCTTTTATTGATTCAGATATATACATGTTGTTCAGCTTTACAAGAACATCTTTTGACTATCTCTTTATTTGTTTTTAACAATATTTGGGACATTCCGTGTTTAAGCAAAAAAGAAATAATCAAGAAGTAACTACCAGTTTCTGTGGACTGTAAATGGGTTTTTTACACATCCGAACACCAGTTTTGTTTTGAGCGGATTTTAAATTTAAAATTTACTGGAAATGTTGTCAAGATTGTTAGGTATAGTACTACGACAATACTTAACAAGTTATTGCTAATCAAATATTTTTTACAAAACTCCAGTAGAGAAGAGTAAAGTTTATATATTCAAACCAACTATGATCTGTGAGTTCCAAATTAATATTTTTTTATAAACACAAAAAAATCTTGTTCGTATAAAAAATTATCACTTTTATATTGAAATTTTACATTGAAATTTTCACAGCATCAAGATACAATTGTGGGAGAGAAAAGCTACAGTAGTTAAATTTGAAAATTCTAAGATTGAACAAAATTATAGAGTAAAATTTTTTTGCATTAAGAAAGCTGTAAAAAGTCAATTCTTTCAAATAAAATGACTATATTTTTATAGGCCTAGTCAAAAGAGAATTACTTTCTGTTTTTAACCATATGAGAACTATCGATAGTTTTTGAATTTTTGCAGTTTTCGAATAGAAACAAAGATTATTTTGTTTAAAAGTTACAAAATTGACCAGATCAATTTTTTTATTGTTGAATACAATCGATATAGAATTTTTTCCATTATCCATATCAAAAGTCGATTTATGATCCAATATACAACAAATTTTTATAAAAAAAACGAAACAAAGTAAGGAAAACTCCATGAATTAATTCACTTAATAATTGTTCAAACTTTATTTGTTGATATTTTCTGGCACGTACGTTAACGTGTTTAATAACCGCCCTTATTTTTTGCGGAATCAAACTTTCAAATGCTTGAACCCAAGTAATAACTCGGGTTTGAAAATCGACCAGTGAAATAATAGGGGTCGCATAAAATATCCTCTTGATTTTTCCTCAAAAAAAAAAACGAGTGGACTCATGTCTCGAGGTCTAGGAGGCCAACTTCATAGACCAACAAGTCCAATTCAGCTATCTTCGAAAATTTCGGTCAAGTCTCTCCTAATTGTTATGCCACAATATCTGTTAATTGTTTGCAATTATTAAATTATTAACGACGAGCTAACGTAATAAGACGGGAGAATTACTACATTTATGCATTATTTCAATGCCCATTCTAAAATGCGAATTGGTCTAATCTCGTTGCATAACCACGTAGTAATGTGCATTCTGTCCACAAATGCGTATTCAACCAATGCGAATTGAACCGCTGTGAGGCCAACATGTGACACTAAAGTAACACTAATAACGCCAGATTCAATGAGATTTCGGTTATAGTTTTTTTGTGTGAAAACTTTATTAGTTGGCTGCTTAGAGATTCAACTTATCCAAATCTGCATTAATCAAAAAGCATAAACTGACTTAATGCGCATTCTACAAATTCAGCAGTTTGGAATGCGCATTAAGATTTCAATAAACGACAAACGTAACAACTGATTATGCAATATCTTAGTAAAATTGACTTATAGTTTCAGTCTCAAAATTTAATAACGCAATTTTTCTTCGACACTATTTCCATGTTGAGAATTGACTAGAAAAGCAACAAATTTAATAATAATGGTAAATTTCAGAAAGTGAGTGGGGATGATAAGATTCGTAAACGGCAAGAGCGACTGGGAGAAGAATGCGAAGGGAACAAGAATATTTTAATTAAGTTTTAAGAATTCAAAAGAACTTGATGGAATCGTTGTGAGAGATGCAGTATGGAATACATTAATTATTATCTTGTCAGCAAAACTAATTTGCTTGTCATAAGTCCTTAGTTAATATATCCTTATAATTATTTGCTACTATGTTCATCGCAACAAAATTCTAATTTAAGAAGGTGTTTTATAATTGCAAGAAATATTGTGTCTGTTTGAACACCGAAAGCTAAAACCATCGTTTATAGGAAATTATCACTTCCTCGTACCATTTTGATAGTTTTAATGAGAAATCGATGATTATATGATATTTTTCGCAATTTTGCCAATGTTAAACGCTTGGATAAAATCATAAAAGTTTATTGAGTGATTTTCTGTATTACAAACAAACTGGAGCTGTCGAAAAATGACCAAAAATAACGTCCGATGTTATCAGGAAAATGCAATAACTCCAACGACCCCTAATGAAATTGTGGATACTGGAACGCTATGTAAACGGATCCTTTGGGAAAAAAGGAATTATAATCTTTGAATTATTATTACTAATCTAAACATATGTGCACTTGTTATAGGGGGGATGAAGTGTCCAGAGGGGATTTCGCTGTAATTCCGACGGGAATGTGGTTAATATTGCCAAGCAGACTTCAGTATGTAATGCTCCCTTTAATCTCCAGTTAGATGGCAATATCGCTTTAAATCACAAAATCTGCCGCTTGGGTACCGCGGCTATATTGCTCTTTGATCTGTACGCTTGTGAAGCACGTGGAAAAATTACCATTTTTCAATTATTCAGCACAATATATACAATTACTTCAAAAACTGTGAACGAAATTGGACATGAATCAAACATTTCACATAATTTACGTTTATCAATTCGGGAGCTATTCGCTTGGATTCAATGAGAAAGCAGTTCTTGATAATGAAAGGTCCACTCGAGCTTCAAGGCATTTGGGTTTTTTCAACTGTTGGTTTATAAACGAAGAATTTTCAGCAAATTGGACTTTGATTTTATTCAAAAAAGTTTTTTGTTTCACTCCACTCTTTTCGTTTCATCTTTCAAAATTATACTCGACAACTATCTGCTTATTACCTTTTGGAAAAATTTTTTTGAAGTTAATTACAAAATCCACAATGTTTACCCCGATCTAATTTCATGAAATAATTTACAAAATCACACATAAATAATTTCTTTCTGTAAGGAAAAATTTACATAGCCAAATACATTTGAAATTTTTATTAGATTATTTTGTACAAATGATAGAATAGAATAGATTAGAAATTGAATTTCTAATCTTACCGCCTTGACATTATAGACGAATTGTGAGGAATGCTAGGTATTTATCGTATTTCTTGAGAAGCAATTGACTACCGCAAGGGGAAAAATATTAATTTTTACATAGGCTCACAAAAAAACTCACCGCACAGCAATTATTTTTCTCCGCACCTTTAAGTTGATATTTCAAAGTTTTTCATTTCATTTGTTATTAGGTTTTCTTAATATTTTAAGCTATTTTTATCTACAATGTTACAATTTTTATGTTAACTTTCGCATCTTGATAAAACTCATGTACCCTTCAAACCCTCTTGCAACATTTCATCATTATCACTGCACTTGACAGTGATGGCTTTCCATCAACATTACAAGCTCACTCCGACTCGCTTTCATATTAAAGCACTTCCCTCTCGTTTATTGCTCATTTTCCTACAATACAATGTGTTCTATTTCGAGCAACACACAAATTGCCGGAATTGTTTAATTCATCGAATCCTTGTTGGAGAGTAAATCAGAAAATGGCCGATTACGGCGATAATCGACCTGGCAACAGGTACATAGTTCAAATTTATTTCGTTCCGTTTCCAGATTTTAATCAGCTTTTCACGTCGCTTAATGAGTTCTCTTCGTCCAGTCGGAAAGCCAATTTCGTAACTGTCGCCATATGTTGTGTTTATAAATAAGGAAATTTAAATTAGTGTCGTTAATATTCGTTATCTTCATTATCTATTGGCAACATTATCACGTTCTCTGTTGGTTCGTGTTTTGATAACTTCCATTTCGAGTGCGGCACGTGCTTGCGTCCATCGAATGTGACTGTTGTGAAAATTACGAAGAAATCAAGATGCCTGGTAACATGTGGCGGCAAAAAGGACGTTACAAAATGAACCAGGAAAAGGTTTGTTCAAAAAATGATCAAAAATTTTAATTACGCTTACTTGTTGCTAATTATCAAGTAGTGTTAATGCAATATGCAATTGCGAGCAGCTTTTAATTAAGACCTTTCTCTCCTGAAACTACTCATTTGCTTTAGAATTGCTCCGATTTGCTTGGCAATGCAATTTTAGGATACCTGTACAATAATTTAACACGAGTGGATTTGCTCTAGTTGTTTGTTATAGCACAACTTTTGGGGGTTTACTCTACGCTAAACACTCGTCTAGAACCGCTCTTATATAAATATGTAAATAGCAATTACGTCGAACGTTGCCTACAGAGAAACTACTGAGCTAATTTGCTATTCATTTCATTAATATTCAAATATCTATAATCGGTTATTCTAAGTTGGTACTGATTCGTCAAAAGGAGTATTGAGCGAAATTTTTTTATACTTTTATGCAAATTTTCAATTTGTATCAAAACTTGTATAAGTACCATTCTATAGCGCACAGCTTGCGTTAACTGATTGCATTTGTAACTATCTCTTCCCTTTATAAAATGAACGTTTAACAACTCCAGCTTCCGGGATAATATCGTTATCATGTCTGCTCCCGCTCTTGATAAATCGATTTCTTGCCAAGTTGAACATTCAAAATTTTAGTAATAAGGGACAAATTTAGAATATCCGGGCAAATTTGCTGTATTTCTCTTGTATAACAAAATTTAATTATGCTAAAGAACAAAAATAAATTACATGTTTTAAACATAAATCAGGATGCTAAATGCTAAAGATGCTAAAATAAAAATTGTTAATCAAAATTGAAGTTATTATTAAGCGCTTTACAAACGTCTAACTTCAAGATGAATATCCTGAAATAGAGCGCAGCTACAACATTGACGAATTAAAAACAAAGAAGGCATAGTTGCTTTTAGGAGTTGAACTATAAAAGTTTCAAAAATGTTCAAAGGGCGTTTCTGGTTAATTGTAAGTAAAAAAACCGAAAAAAGTAAGTTTTTAACAAACTTCTCTTAACTCTTCAAACAACGAATTAATTACTTTCCAAAAATTTGAGTAAATTTAGGTTAATTAGAGATTTATTGTAGAGCAATAATATTGTAATATTAGCATGCGGCAAATATTGGTTTGATATTTGTTAAATTGATGTTTGAATTTGCTTAGTTTGAATCAAGCTGTCGCTGAACATTCTTTTGTGAAAATTTTTCGAATACTAAATTTTAAGCAGAAGTATAATCTTGATTGCCAAAAATTTTTGTAAAATTAATACTCTATAGTACGAATCCAAAATAACTGAGAGTGACTCATGCCTAATATCAAAACACTATCACTATGAAGTGTACGTGCAAATTCTATCTAGTTCATAAGCTTTTAAAATCAACTAAAGCTTGCGCTCCAAAAAGAGGAGAACTGAACTAGCCCACACCGGGAACGACCGATCGGAAAAACATGCAGGGAGCCGAAAGCAACTTTTGCGTTCATCGAGTAACTTCAATCTTCACAAACATTTTAAGATGGTCTCTCACTTGCGACCACGTGGTTAACCAGTAGCGCAGCATAAGGTTTTTTCTAGATAATTTCCATTTCTCTTGTTGGTGGAACCTCTCATAAATTAATGTGAGGAGCGACAGCAGCAGCGGCTGTGACGGTGCCGAGTCAGCTTCAGACTCCGATTAGGCATTGATAATTTAAATAATGATAATTTTTCCACATTTTTCAACTTTTGGCCCATTTTTTACCATCCGCCTATGACTTTTCCTACCCCTTCCCACGTTCTTCCCCGCAACCCTCCAAATGCTGAACTATGAGTCACTCTCAGTTATTATGGACTCGCTGTATAGAATGATATCTAATCTCAAGGTCTATCTCATAACTACTAAAAGCGAGTTAATTTAGCTTTTTATTTCTTTCATTGCAAATATATATGTCGTAGTCTTATAGTGAAATACGTCATTTCATGAAAAACCTAAGCTTTTTATGAAATGCCGCCATATCGTGTAACTTCATCACAATACACAATCTGCCGAGGCATGTCATGGAATACCAGTCTTGCATCGGTCGGTAAACACGATCTGCCGTAATTTACAAACGGACACTTCATGTGATGCCGCAGCACCTTCATTTAGCGTTTATTCTTAGATTTTAAGTGTTTAAAATTTTTTTTAATACATAATAATACTCCCATAATACAATACAACCGTAACACATTTTTTAACACGCTAATGCTTTAATGCTTAAATTTTTATTTATGTATTACATGCGCGAAATGTATTATTATGAAGTGTGATAACATCAATTTTGGCCGATAGGCACCTACAGTTAGGTCGAGGTACAAAAGTTATTTAAACACGTCATAAAAATACGAAGTTTGCCAAAAAGTACACATAACATTTGAGAACATTACTTACAAAATTGAAGAACATGATCTGTAGAGAGGTCCAGGAAGCTAGATTCGAAAGTGAAGCACAAATGACGCCACTATGCAAAATCCTTAGTGTTTCGTTAGTGCTTCATTGTGCTTTAAACCAGAACCTAGCCACAGTTACGGTTTCTGAGAAATAGGGCCTTAAAGTGCATACTTGGAAGCTGGCTACACCCTTTTTCTTAATAGAAGCACAACTGACGCTACTATACAAAATCCTTAGTGCTTCGTTAGTGCTTCATTTTGCTTTAAACCCGAACCTAGCTTAGTTATTTTAAGTAATTCTATCAAAATAGAATTAAAAGAATCTTTGTGACGTAAGTAGGAAATAATTATGACGTATCTACAAATCAAAATTGGACTTTAAGTAAGTAAATCAAGATACTTTCGAAATAGTTATTAAGACTAAAGTACAAACTGAAAAAGGGAGATACAACGAAAACTAATTATGTTTGATAAAAGCAAGAGAATAAAGAATAGAAACAATAAGGCAATAAAGCAACTTAGAATGTGCAAAAAATGGAAGAGCTATTTAAGCAAAAACCAATAAGAATGTAATAAGAAAATTATGTGCCTAGTGAAATAACGTAACAATAATTGTACTAAAAGTAATAATGCTATGTAAGTGAAAATGATAAGACTCAGTAACGCGCACTGTAATTTGAAAAGTTGCAAAGAATGGTGGAAAGTAAATTAATAACTGTGGAAATTAAGAAATAGAAGTGAAGTTTATATAAAAATGCCAAAAAGAAATTGAAAGAAAATAAAAAAAATGTACGCAACACAAAGAGAGAAGATTTAAATGAAAAAGCCCTTGACGCTTATTTTGTTAAAATTAAATATTTGCTAAGATTATTTGGCTTTGTAGGACTTATTTATTATTTTGCTTCTTACTTAGGAGAGGGTAATATAATTTAGACTTTACATATTCCTATTAAGCCTTCAGATCGATGACTTATGGGTAACTTGCTATTCTTATTTGTTAAATTTAAGAAAAAAATCAACTATGAAATAAAATTTTAGCTTCTTGCAGATCTTTTGTTTCAATGACCAATATTTACATTCTTATATCAAACAAGAACCAACACTATTCTCAAAGCAGTTAGCTTCATTTTCCAGTGTAATCTGGTAGACGTTTTTTAGCTACTTCTCCTCGGAATACAATGGCGAACCACTTAGTACACTACCTAGAATAGCCTCTCTTCAATTTTCAAGTGGTCGATCGAATTCGAACTGTAGGTTCCAGTTGTCCGTGCGAAAGGCAAATACTATAGACGCATGTAGAGAAGTTGGCGACGGTTGGTAGTAAGGATAGTACGTAAGGAAGAAGAATAAGTTAAGCTTTCTATAAATCATCAATTCCAAAATACAGACGTAAATGCTGCGTGCACTGGGTTTTTCACGACCAACAAAACAATCTTGTAATACAAAGCAAATAACTTATTAAGAAAAATAAATAAATACAAATATTTGATTTACAAATCAATACATTTAATTACATATCTCTATTCTGAGATTGCTTGATATAATATTCCTTTTAGATTGAGTTTTTTTCTTCTAATTCTTCTCCCACTAGTTTTAATTGTCAATATAAACATTAAACTTTTTTCTGTAAAAATCAATGTAAAAATGTTTATGAGTTATTTTGGATATCTCCAAGATACACCTCTATTTTTTTCTATTAGAATCATAAATATTAACTTTCACTGAATTACTAATAGCACGCTCAGTTTTCTGAAGCCACAACTTTTTGTTAAATAAGGCATTGTCAGTTGCTCCCTGGAATTTAATTAGCATTTCGCATAATATTAGTATCATTAATTAAAGTAACCGCTGCTGCCATTACTTTTTTGTTTAGTTTGACTTGTTGTCTCTCGATTTGTTTTATAGATTTACTCGATTCGATCCTTCGAATGGCACGAACAAAATATTTATGCAAACCTCCCAAGAAGCCTCTCGTTTATCATATATCACGCACAATTGAAATTTCTGTGCAAGCCATAGAATTGCAGGCACGTCCCCGCCAATACCCTAAGCGCTTATGAAATTTTTTAGATTTATGATAACTTTTCATTCCCATATTTTTCAAGTTGTACCGCCATCAAACTTTACAACATTGGCTGTGTTGTAAAATTGAATTTACAAACTCGCATGATCGATCCATACGTAAACACAATTTTGGCCTTATTTGTTTAACTATCGATTTTCTAATTTGGCAATAAGACAGGAGGTTTTCCCAGCTCACTCTCTCACAGAAGCATCGAAAATTTATCGATGCTTCCTGAACAAAGTAAATACTTAATTAACGGAAACGCTAGGGTTCTCTCAAATTTGTACATCAAACAGCAACAATGGCCTCAAAAACGGAGCTAGCAACTCATCAACATGCAGATTCTGTCAGAGTGTAAATTAAATTGCAGATATCGACAGCGCTGCTGCAGGAACGGAAAACTCACCGATGACGCACTACTAATTGTGAATCATAATTTTCTTCGCTGGATGAAATTGTAACCCAAACTTCAGATCTAATTCCTGCCAACGAGGCGATTACATTGTTTTATGTCAAAAATGTAAAAAAGCGACTTTATGAAGTTTTTCCAATTGTGCTTTTAACGTTAACAATCAAGTAATTTCTAGTGATTGTTAGAAACAATGAATTTTTGTTCTAGGTTCCTGTTACTGTTTGTACGTTGGGAGTAGGAGCTACTTTTGGAGAATCTATCCTGCAGGACCTTCCTAGGGATACAACGGTCGTTACACAAACAACGTGTGAATTGTTGCGTGTCGAGCAACATGATTTCAAACTTATTTGGGAGGTAAGGACCGGCCTGTTTCGTGTTCTCTTTAAGTAAGCATGGATGAGCAACCATTCTAAGGAATATAAGGATAATATTATTCCAGGCGTATGGTAGTAGGAAACTCCTCGGTAATTGTAGGTAGTTTGCTTGTTATTTCAAAAAAGCATAATAAATTTAAGGCAGAAACTTAACGATAACATTACTAGGATTGAGTGTCTGAGTTTGAACGAAAAAGGCAATGAGTTAGAAACGTAACCGGGTTTTTTCACCCACGTAAGACTTCAGAATATACTAGGATCTTTAATTCTACCATAACTGTTATTAAGTCCACAAGTTTGTTTTCATTTATATTTATCACTTTATTGGTCCGACTCGATGCAAATTTTAATTTGCTTAATTTGAGCTTTATAAAATTAAGTCACTTTATTTAAAACTGTGCTTTTTTAATTATTATATAACCAACAGTTCTTTCAACATTTTTGATTTCTTATTGAATGGTTGATTTATTCTTCTTAGCTTTGCTTAACTTCACCCACTACACGATATAATTTATAACGTTTGATATATATTGTTTAACTTTTATTTCTTTATGACTAATTTCTTCTTGTTTGGCTTGAGCTTTTATGTATTTTGATTTTCTGGTACATAATAACTTTTTGTGCATCTTTGATTAATTTCTTCTTCCTTTCTACATTCTCAGCTCTCTTCCAATTCAAACAATCGGTATGACACTTTTTCTAGAATCTTAATGTAGATTATTTTCGCGTTAGTATTTTTATTTTTATACAGGCTCGGTATTCAAATACTTTTGCCATCATTTGATCACACAAAGTTTGTTTTAAAATCTAATAGTTTACTGTTCAGTCTTCGAGCAGAATTTTGAAGGTTTATCGCTTAATACAGAAGAAGCGCTTAAATCAATGTCCATTGTGTTTATTTTTGTGTACCAAACCTAAAACTCAGTTCAATCCATCATGCAATTTTTGAGTTACCTCTACAAATCATAAGCACATTTAAAAAAAAATTAAAACAAATGCAATCAATTAAGACGCTTTGTGAAAATATCCACCATTAAATATAATAGACAGCACTCTTCAAATAACATATAAAAATTTATAATATTATTTCAAAAGATTAATAATATTTTATTCCCTGAAATATCAGAATTTATAGGCTTTCGATGCACACAATACATTTTAACTTAGGAATTTATATTAGGTCGGGGGTGCTTAGAATAAAACAAGATCAGGTACAATACCAAATTTTTATTAAAGCTTGAATCAATTTAAAGCAAACCCAAATAGTTTCACGCAAAAGTTCACTACTACAAATGGGATGTCGGCCATTACTGCATTCGAAAAATAAAAGTCACAATAAAAGCACAGAAATTTTGTATGTTTGAGAAAGAAGAAGACAATAAGATCAATTCGAAAGGTGATGGCGTGAGTCTTTTGGGCTTTCAAGAACATTATCTTACTATAAGGAAAAACAAATTGTATTACTATGTACTGAGCTGGTGTACTGTAATAACTAAAATATACAAATATTGAGAAAATACTGGATTATACGATTAGAGTTGGTAGAGATTTTCCCGTGTATTCTCTAAATTTGTTTCCCGTGGACTACCACTTGAAGGATACTAAAGAAAAATATTTTTTAAATGAAAAAGTGATAGAGACTGAAGTAGCACAATTTTTAGACTTCCATGTATCGGGTTAATAACAGCTTCAAAGAGAATATGTTGACAGAGAAATTCAAATTTTCAATTAGGCGGTAAACTTTGTTAATATACTTAAAATAAAACTATTGAAAACTGTAGTTTTAAATTTGGTAGTTTCACCTAGGTAGTAACAATGTTTACATCGAGAGTACCAAGCTGGGCTGACCCATGTACTGGTTTAAATCCGACTTAAAATGGTCCTCTTTCCGCCGTTCACATCAATAGGCTGTCGGCCCATCTATTCAAAATATGATCTTTATTTAGTCTGCAATTAGATGTTTTTTCCTGAAATCCATAAAGCAAACAAAATATTTTCTAGCGGCTCGACTTTACTTTTATTACTTTTAAATTTATTATTTTAATATGCATTTGCAAGCAGACTTTTATGATACTTCTTTTTAACATCGGTTTCTTTAAAGTTTTGAATATCTTGGGATGTCTGTAACTTTTCTCGTCTATCATCCTCATACTTAAAGTAAAACTTTATACATGATTTTGTGCCTTTTCATTATTATTATATTTTTTTCTTATTCTAGAATTATCTGCAATGTAGAGATATTTTTAAAACTAATTAGATCTTCGGATTTTGAAGATTTTTTAAATATTCTTGATTTAACTCAACCCATTATAGTAACTTAACTTTCAAAAAATATTTTTTTTATTCTTTATTGAAAGACTGATAGTTTATAATTTAACTTTATTTCTTTAGCTTCAGATTTAGAATTCTTTAATACTCGAGATCATATAAATCTGGATGTGCTTTGTGAATAATTTTTTCCTCTTAGCTTCATTCTAGCTCCAATTCTAGCCAACGTGTATTAGAAATGAATCTACAAGGAAGTTCGAAGAAATTGTGTAGAAAAATAAAACTCAGGTTTAAGCAATTGTTAAGCAATTGTCTCTATGCTAAACTGCAAAACTTTCAATCTCTTCTAGTATAAGATAAATATATTTTTTTAACAACTATAATTAGAAATTTGATACTTTTACGTACATACTAAACTATAATTGTGTATAAGGTTTTATGTTAATTTTTTGCAATTTTAGTTTCTTTTTGCTTTTAATTATTTTTATTAAGAACTTCTGAGTTTTTACTTTTTCAACCTTTTCAAATTTCTTTTGTTTAAGTGTACCCACTGTAATCTGTTCTTTATAATTTTTACCACATAATACCGCATAACTCATTTTGGCTGACTTTATCTTTTGGTTTCTCTAATAAAAAAAAAATGTGTATCAGGAGGTATATAGCGTCCAGTATGACGCTATAAACAGCCTCATAAACGATTATGAGGCTGAAAGAGGCTGTTGAAAAATAAGTTCAGATCTATTTCATGTTAAGGAATAGTGTTTATTTTAAGTCACAAATATTTCAATCATCTCTCAAATGAGATAAATAATATATTTTTTAACCATGTATTGCAATTGAAAATTTGATACTTTAACGTACATACGCAAATTTGAAAGTTTTTTTACTAGAAAATTTCAGAAATGTTTTTTTTTAATTTTACCGTAAACGACCAACTTTCTTTTTACCTTCTTGAAACGCTCCCTACCTCGTTAAAACAACCAGGAAAATAAATCGTATGTTTTTTTTAAGAATTTGGCCCAACTTAAAATTGTTGCTTTTACAAATTTTTAATTTAGAACCGCTACCACGTCTTGTCTTTTCTCACCATCCCCTATCTAAGCTTTTCCCCGGCAACCAATTTTTTGTTTCAAATCGATACTTCAATTGTTTTCGCAATGTTCTTTGTGTTAAATTTCGGGGCCTGCCCTTAAACCCTCAAATTTATTCAAGAACGCCCTCGGTTATTGCGACATAAGTGTATTTATAGTTATCTTATCAGACCTTTGTAGCGTATTGCCGAGTTTTCATGCACGAATCCAGCTACTTTATAAGGAAGTAATTTTAAATAATTAACCCATCCCACAGATCCGGCGACGACGCATCAACCAGTTTTACTCAATTTCGCTTCTGTTTTGTCGTTTTCAGAAGAACAAAGAGCTGATGAACGACTTGGTGATCAACTGCAAGCTGAAAAATGGTAAGTTATAAGTGATTAACCCAATTAGTTATTGTGTGTTAATAAGCAAGATTGATGCGAGTTGCGATGACGAAGTGTCATGAATTAATCAATCAAGTTGTCGAATTCGAACTTCATCACTGCAAGATTTTCGTTTCGTCAAGATTTATTATTGGCGAGATCGATCTTTCAGAGTCGTTCCCTAGCGAAATGAAATGTGAAGTGAACATTTTTTCGCGTAACTCAATAACGTGCCGGTTGGAGAAACAGCAGCTGGTGTGAATACCGGGTGTTATCGCTGAACGAAATGAATAATTCAAAAATATTCCCGGGAAATTACCGGAAAATAATTTGTCAATGTTGTTTTCCGTAATCAAACGAGGTGCGTGTCTGACCGCAAGACACAAGGGTAGCTTATGACTAATTTGCCAAACCTACCCTATTCGATGACGGACTCGGAACTAATTCGTTTTATCATTTGATATAATCCAACCCCTTAACTGTCGTGATCCAGTTTGGTCCGGCTAGTGTAGGTGAGGTGGACTTGATGGCGGTGGTGAACGTGAAACATTGCAAAAAACGCGGATAAAGTTGGCAAGTGACGCGAGTGGTTGTTGCATTTCTCCCTTGGTGGTCATTAGCGTCGATGCAAAGCTTTAAGGGAATTGATTTACCAACCAAGGTGGAAATTTATCGTGTTATTGTTCCGAATTCTAGCAACCATCGATCAAGTTTTCTGAAGCACGCACAAGAAGGGACGGCGTATCATAAATAGCCACATAGAACCTCAAAAATAAAGAGGAACGTATTCATGGAGAATGAGGGTAATTAATTTGTGTTTGACTTCCGATTTTTCGCAAGTTTCCAAAATTTCACTTTTTACGAACACAGACGTTTATGGAGGAAGCTAAAAGAATAAAGATAACCTTGTCTGATGTGTTCTATATTAAACTTTTTACTATAACTAGCTTCCAGCATAAAGCTTCTTATAGTCGATACAGCAACATTCACTCGATTAAGGTGTAATGTACTCATCGTGACGGGAATTTGTGGTTCATCCATTGTATAGAACTAAGCTCGCAACCATTATTGTGCTAGAAAGGGATTGAAATTCCAAATATTTGCTTAACTATTCAGTACGGCGCTACACAGTTAGTCAAAAGTTTACAATTAGTCCCATTAGAATTATTTATTTTCTTACCTGTAGAAATTTTAGGTACATATTTGCGTTTATCTTAAGTTTTCTTAAATATTTTTTTTAACAGCATCTCCAAATATTACTTAAACTATAGCCAACTATAGCTACTAAAAAAGTTATAGTTTAAGTCCATTTTTTACTCTCTTCTGTTGCTCTCCATTTAGTATAATAAATTTCATCAGATTGATACCACTGAATCTTTAGATATCAGGAAACGTAAAAGAATCTTAAATTCTATATATTCACTCGTATTATATTTCGTCGTATTTCAAGTTCAAGTTTTGACGAATCATCCTCCGTCTACGATATGATTTGATTTTGTTTCTACAACTGCATCAATCTTCTGTCTTCTTCCACTTCATTACAAAATGTTCTAACCGCCTGATCTTGAAAATCTCAGCATTTTTGTCAATAGCTCTACTTCACGTATTTTCGCAATTTATCACTGAGTATGAGTCTAGAAACACTAATCTATAGCAATTTAAAATAGATAGTAGATAGTGGTTAGTTGTTAATGTTCTCTGTTACTTTAATTGCAAAAATAAAATTGTTGTATTTTCTGGAAGAATTATGTTACTCTTTTTTATTTCAAAACTTTTTGTCAATTTGGTGTTCAAGTTTTTACGTAAGATAAGGATTCAAAAACTTTCTAAATAAAAATTGGAACGCTCAACTTGTCTACTTGTCATTCTTCATTTTTACCCTTCAAATTTCTTGTATTATGTACCTAATATGCAACTTGTTTCTTAATTTAACTTTTGTCTTTTCTTTCATTTCTTTTTATACCTTGTGGTATTTTGTATTAATTAGTTTTACTTTATTACTTTATTTACCTTTTACATTACCTGCTTTCCCCATTCTTTGGTCACGCTCTTTTTTCAATCTAATAATATTAATCTATTTTTCTTTTATTTTTTTCCCTTTTTTACATTTGTAATTTTATTTTAATATTATCTTTCTTTATTTCTTTCAGTTTGTTGTACTTTATTTACTCGTTATATTATGTTCTTTCTGCTACTTCAATTTAATAATATAATTTATTATTGATGATAAATATCTTTATTTCTTTTGTTTCCTTTTGCCTCTACTCTACTTTTGGTTTCACTTTTAGTATTTCTGTACTTATATCAGTTTTGTATATTATCAGTAAATTATTTTGGGTTTTTATATTATTTTGTTAATACTGGAATTCTGTTTAATAGTTTTGCTTTTATTATGAGACATTTTCTTTTTTTATATAATGCAATTTTCATTTTTTTAAAGTTTCTGCTTACATCTTATTTGTTTGACATTCCGCATTACTTCTGCTTCCTTTCTTGCCACTAGTCTATTTATTGTCTTTTTTACATTATTCTCTAATTATATACTTTTATATCCTTTATTTTTTTTTTATTTTACACATGTAGATACATTTATTGATATTATATTAACTATCTTCATTCTGTGTCGTTTGCCCTTTTACTATCTTCCATCTTAGTGGTTTAATAATATCTTTTTTTATTAATTCCACTCTTCTCAGTTTCTCTCAATTTATAAACTTTTTTTGTAGCATTTTATATTTTATATTTATATTTATATTTATATATTTATATTATATCTTTTTATCTTTAATCGCTTCCTCTTTTCCTTTACATGACTTATATCATATATTTTATTTTCTGATATTTTTAGATTTTTTTTTAAATTATCATTCTGTTCATCATTTTACTCATTTTTTTAAAATCTGTTTCCCTTTGTAAATTTTTCTATTTACTTATTTTTCTTATTAATACATTTTATCCTCTGTATTCACATTTTGCCAAATATTCTCTTGTTGACAACAAAATCTATTTTTATTTACTCATATTGTACTGAATAAGTTATATCTTTAATTCAAAGAAATTATTTAACATAATTACTTCTCTTTATGTATTTATGTATCCACTTGATAATTACTCAAGTCTCTTCATCCACAGCATGTCTGTCTTTACATCTCATTATTTAAGATGCGTTAGCGACTTCCCACACGTGTCTGTAAAATACAACTTTATTAGATTGCAGTATTTATTAGAGTGCTTTTATTGTTTTTTCTGCTTTCTGCAAAATTATGATGTTTTCTCCAGTTACTATTTTTTTTCACAAATATATTTTCCATTACATTTTCTATTTATGTACTCGCTCTATATAGTTGACTATATTGCAAGTTTGCTTTTCTGCATCGTTAGCTTTCTTCTTGCTTTCTCAACTTTTACTAACCACTTTTATAGACTTACTTCTTTTTTATATCTATTTCTACTTATTTACATTTTTATTTCTTTGTAGCTTTACTTTAATACAATATTTAAAAATATTTCATATGAAGTGATTTTTAACATCACGTTGTTAAAATTCTTCAGGCCTTTCTTGAATAATTGCCTTTAGTTCAAAAATTTTTATTTCATCTTTTTCCTTACGTGAACCCAATCTGTATTGTAAATGAGAGAAGGTTGTATTAACTCTGCACATAGATCGGAAATTTGTACTTCTTATTTTTTGATTATTTTTGGATAATCCTTTCTTTTTTAGGGTTTGGCTCCAGTGTGAGTGGCGGCAAGTCTGGAATGATGCAACAGGATGCATCGCCGCCCCCCAAACGATCGATGTCGCCTGATCAACCGAATCCTGCCGAACCCATCACCGACTCACCCAGCACCATAATCGGCAGGATCGGATGGGCGCTGCGTACCCTCTTACTCTGTATATACCTTCCCTTATATTGCCTCCCATTTTTAATTCATGTAATTTTAGCCCAAAACACGTGCCTCAAAGACAGAAAAGTGTCGGGCAGACTTGTGAGGAGGTGCGCTCCAGGGACCGAACTAGTAGATTGGCTATTAAACTTGTCCCCCAGCATCCACACTAGAGCTCAGGCTGCGGGGATGTGGCAAGCACTTTTGGAAGAAGCAGTCATATCTCACGGTTAGTGTGCACATTAAAAGGAAATGGAATTTTCCCGGTGATTTTCACAAAAATAAGCAGCGCTTTCGTAGTAAAGAGGGATCTCGCGGCTAAAACAAAATACTTTATTTCTAGTTAACAAGGAGCAACCTTTCAAGGATAAATGTTTCCTTTACCGGTTTTGGCAGGACGAAGAGGGACCAACTACTTTACCGCCATTGGAAGACGTCGCAGCCGCCGAAGAACAAATACACGAGTCTCTAGGGACGTTAATACATCGCGGACCGGATGCCGTTCTCAGGATGATACTTAGGAAGCAGTAAGAGAATATTTTACAACCACCATTAAAAATTTGCAGCGTTTCTAAGTGTGGCGTTTTATAAAATACCCCGATTTTTTCAGAAGTAACGAAAGAACTACAGATGATTTAGAAACTATTTACGAAGAATTACTCCACATCCGCGCTCTATCGCATTTGTCTAATTCAGTAAAACGGGAATTGGCAGCAGTTGTGGTTTTTGAGGCGCACCCTAAAGCCGGAACAGTCCGTGAGTCACATTTCTTTAAACATCCCTCCACATGACTCATCCCTTATTTTCAAGTGTTTCATCAAGGCGATGAAGGTCGGTCTTGGTACATAATAGTGCGAGGTTCGGTTGATGTTGTAATACATGGCAAAGGTACTGTCAATACCCTTCATGAAGGCGATGATTTTGGGAAACTCGCCCTCATCAATGACGCTCCGAGGTAACCGCTTAAACTGGCAATTATCGCAATTAATTAATTTTCTCAACAGAGCCGCCACCATAGTTTTAAGAGAAAATAATTGCCACTTTATGCGGGTCGACAAAGAGAATTTCAATAGGATATTAAGGGACGTCGAAGCGAATACTGTAAGACTCAAAGAGCACGGCAAAGACGTTTTAATTTTGGAGAAAATCAGCACTTCGACCAAACAGACTTTTTCATCTCATTTCAAGTGATACTTGGAATATTAATAAAACTTGTTTTATTCGTCGATGCGTTTCAGGTACACTGTAATGGCGGGAACAGCACAGAAAATGTTGGAACATCTTTTAGAAACTAGACTAGATGGACGAGGCACCATGGGAGGCGGCGATAACTTTATAGTGACTACTGCTCACGATCCTTTTCTAGACGACTTCTTACTTACACATATTGTGTTCATACCCACTCATCAATTGGTCGCAGAACTAGACAACTAATATCCTTTCAAAACCATTTTAAAATAACTTGAATTTTACAAACATTTTCCTTAACTAGAACTACCTATAGAATAGACTCCACAAATCAAGATCGAGAATTTATCCTAGCCTGCAAGAGGAGAGTTATTCAATTTGTTTATAGATGGGTCACGACAATACGTCAACCTGTTTTTGAAGACGATTTGGCAGTAGAATTTCTCGAGGATCTGGCGGCGGAACTAGAGTCGGACTGTATACATTGGAATGCACTACAGGAAGAAGCTTCCTTGATGCACCACGTCATGTCGCAGCTCCGGAGGTAATCTTTTCACTCATTTTCTTATTTTTATTTATTAATATAATTATTTCTTGTCCTTTAATAATACTATATATCTAATAAAAAGCTAATGGAGGTCGATTTTCTTATACTTTTGTTTTAGGAATTGTTTTCTATATCATAAATAATCTTATATAATTATTTTATTTTTAAGCCATCTGTAGGTGTTATTATTAATATATAACTAGACCAAATAATCTATTAAAAGAATTTTTTTGCTTATAAGAAATATCTCTTCGCAATATATTGTTACTTTTATAATTATAATTAGTATTCTTCCTTTCCTGTAAGTGATAGTTTCTTTTAAAGACAGAATAAATGAGAAGAAGGTTTTTCATACTACTATTCTGTAATTTTGTACAAATATTTCTTATTTTCAATTTTTTAAATACTTTCTTGGTAATTTTTTCATCAGTGAATTGTGTAAAGAAATTTTTACATAATGATTTTTTTTGGAAAATGTTGTTTTAACTAATTATTTTTTCTCTGTGACTCTTGTTTTGTATTAATTAAATTCATATTTCCCTATTAACAGACATTTTATTGGACTTTTCTTAATTCACTAGTATTCTGTTCTTATACATTGTTTAAGATAACAATTTTTTATTTTGTCCTTGTCTTTATTCTTACTGCTATTTCTTACCTTAAGAATACTTTACTTTTGTAAACTTAATGTTTGTTCAGCCTCTCTATATATAGATAGTTTACTTTATAACTACTTTATCTTTATTGTTATTTTTCCAGATACCAAGAAGACAAAAAAGCTCACGAAGGTCAGAAATGGAAGCTACCCCCTTGCGGCGAGCCCATAAGCTTGTTCACGGGCAACAGCGCGAACAGAACCATAATCATGCCTCAAGATGACAGTAAATTGTTTTTCAATATTCTGAATCCTCTCTATTTTTTTCTTTAGTAATTTTTAGAGTGTATTGTGCGGATCACACGTACTGTACCTTAAGACTACCTGTAGATACAACAGCCGAGGCTATCACGGTAGTGGCTGCTGAAAAATTAAAAATGCGCTCCACTGATGAACTTCTTTTGGTCGAAGTTAAATCCAACGGGGAGAGAGTAACTTTCAAGGACAACGATATTAGTATACCAACCGCGCTTTCGATTAACGGAAGGATCTTCGTATCGCCAAAGGACCATCTGGATGCTCTGGTAAATAAATTGACCGCCGAACTATCCTTCTCATAGTTTTAATACAATCTAGTTTTAATGATTATTTTGCAGACTTGTCTTTCTGAACAAGAGGAGCCCACGCAAGGTATTGAAGCCGATATTGAACTTTTCAGCACTAAAGAGCTCGCATACTACATGACACTTTTCGACTGGGATCTATTTTGGTAATTTCATTGAATTATTGTGGTTGGTTTTTAGAAAATTTTTGTTCTACACAGGTGTGTACACGAATACGAACTTCTTTATCACACATTTGGGCGTCACCATTTTGGTCAAATTACCGCCAATCTCGACGTGTTCTTGCGCCGTTTTAACGAGATCCAATTTTGGGTTGCCACCGAAATTTGCATGACGACGAGTTTAAGTAAACGTGTGGCGCTCCTCCGGAAATTCATTAAATTGGCCGCATAGTAAGTTACTAACATCGTCAAACCGCAAACACGATCAAATCGAATTACAGTTGCAAGGAGTACCAAAATCTGAACGCGTTCTGTGCTATTGTTATGGGATTAAGCAACGTGGCCGTGTCGAGATTGTCGCTCACCTGGGAGAAGTTGCCGTCGAAGTTCAGAAAGTTGTACACGGAGTTCGAGTCGTTAATCGACCCTAGTCGAAACCACAGGGCGTATAGGGTGAGCGTAGGGAAGCTACAACCACCCGTCGTCCCATTCATGCCCCTCCTATTGAAAGACATGACTTTCACGCACGAAGGCAATAAGACTAGTCTCGACGGGCTGGTCAACTTCGAAAAGATGCATATGCTAGCGCAAACCATGAGGACCATTAGGTTTTGTAGAAGTAGACATTTGGGTAAGTGGTTAAATAAATTCTTTTCTCAAAAATTTTGAGTCTCAATGTTGAACTATAAGAGTCGAAATTTAGATCCAGATAATTATTTCATCGGAGGGTAAAAATTAACCGACCTTTAGAGTTGTCGGACCTTTAGTTTAAAAACGTGTAACATCAAGCTGTAGAATTGAAGCAAAGAAGAAGTCAAATGTCAGAGTTTAAAGTTTTAAGTTTACAAACAGAACTTCAGTGATATTAAATTGATTAATTGATTGATTAGCTTCTTGTCGACTTTTTTCACAAGCAAATTCGTACTTTTTGATTTTTATTTTGTCTATCTTGTTGCAGTTTTGGAACCACCTTCCCCTAAAAGTGAAGGTGAAGTTAAATCTTACATTTCGTGTTTACGGGTAGTTGACAATCAACGAGTGTTGACGAGTATGTCCCAGAAACTGGAACCCCGTCGCTCTTAGTGGCGTTATTATGTGTCGGCTAGAGTTGTTAGTTATGTGGGCTGGAGATGTTGGATGATCTGTCCGCTTCCGTTTTACAGATCTTCACCGACTTTTGTGTGATTTTTACTCTAGGTTTGCAAGTTCTAGCTACACAATAAACGTCAGTCTCTCTCAAATATCGACGTAATCCACTAGCTACAATACAACTCTTATTACGAGTTTACGGGTTATATTTACTGAATATTTCTAAACAATTCGACCACTGGCATTAGAAGCATGAGAGAAGAAAGTAAATTGAGATGCAATCCGACCATAAAGTGTGAGAGATTTCAACGTCATGCGGGAGAAATATTCAAGAATACGTCGTATGAGGAAGGGATTTCATCGTCCAAATTTCAAATTTTTTGAGGATTTTATCGAGTATAGTACGTTATATAAAAAATTATCTGATCGTTCTATTACGGTTTTGATTTCAACGTAGGAACTTGATTGCCAACGAAATTTTTGGTCATACAGTATTTTACTTTTAAATTATACTTACAAAGAAGTATAACTAGAAAATGATAATAGCATAGCAAAAGTCGGTAGTCTTCTAAAAACTAAATTCATTGATATGCAACACATTATACACTAATACTCTATTAGTGCATTTTCTCATATAAGTTACAGTGACTTTTTGCTTTTGGTTCTTCCGATCATGAAGTCCGCATCTCAAGATTTTATCGATTAGTTTTGAATTATTGTCAATGTTAGTATTGTTTAGATAAATTGTCAATTTCTTGAGTATATAGCAATTTTTATTACTATATATGCGGATTGGATATCTATAAAGTTGTAATTATTAGAAACGCAACAAGTATTTATTAATTTCATTATATGTGCCTTAAGAACTATCAATTAACTGTTTGTTTACTTAATCTAAATGAGCATTATTATAAATTAACGTTACTCTTTTTGTCACCATCCAGTTGATTGTATTTTTGTCTAACCGTCTAAAAACGCAAACATTTTTAGATAACATGATGTTAATGTGATGGCTTAGTTTGATAAAAGAATTTTGAGTACTACTAACATAACTTGACGTAGAAAGTGATCTGGTGGCATCTCACATTTACTTTGTTACTCCCTAGTTACTTGACTTTTAATTGTGTCAAGTAAGCATAATTACAGTTTTTGCTGACAACTCTAGCTATCTATGCATGATGAATGTTGATAATCTCCTCCTACTATAAATAATGATAATGATAGTACTGTGTCTAATCAAAATCAAACTTTCACTTAAGCTTTAATTACTCGCTATTGAGTAAACAATCAAGAAATATCTGTGAAATCGGCAAGCACGTGTAGCATTAGTAAAGAATCTTATATTCTTATACTTAAGAGTGATTGTGGTTTTAGACATTTTTATTGTAATAATAATATATGAAAGCAATAAGATTGTGTTAGATAACGTTCTGTTAATTGCACAGCGCTTGTGTTACGTAGCCAAGATTTTACTAATACTTGCTTTTTAACACAGCTATTTGAGCTAGAAACAAAAGTAAAAACATCAACAACATTATTTTCCAACTACTTAGCAGTTAACTAGATAATTGTAACAATTAAAATAAAATCACTTTAACAAAAGAGATTTCGGGCTGTAAATATCTGTTACTAGCTCGAGTTGTGTGTTTAGAAAATGAGAGTATTGTTCTACTTAAAATGTGTCTCTTTTCACATGTGGAAGTCTCTTTATGAATGAATTTGTTGTGACAATCAAGATAGGCTAATCTCCTTAATTGTACAATTTTGAAGGATCGACAACCATTTCGAGTAATGAATTGGTGATCCTATTAGAAATTAAATTAAATTATATGTCAACACCAATGTAATATTTGCATCAGTTAACTGTAGTATTTGGTAACGCAATCTTCCAAAATCTGTTTTTATTATTCACAATTTAACAATGTTTCAGAAAACCTGACTTCTATTTCAGAATACCAAATTCTGTTGGAAAAATGTAACTCACAAAACTGCGTAAATTTTTTAGTTAGTTTTTTCTGCTAACAGATATGTGATACAAGTATATCTTTTTTATTGCCACTACTGATGAACAATATAAAGCGTTGCGGGTGTATCTTAATAATGAATAAATAATGTATTGTAGCAACAGAATAAAGAACGTTTAATTATTCTTTCACTAAAATAAAATTGCTTTTATTAAAATTTAATTGTAGTGCATTGTTTGAAAATTCTATCATGTCAACCTGTTATAGTTATTTTTAACATTATAACGAAGAATATGTTCTAAATGCTGGAAACACGCACATGTATAGATTTACGTATATGATAAGCACATAAGATGAGTCATAATTGCCACCTTATAAGCATAGTGGACCAATTTTATTATCATTACTCTATAACGGTGGATTACTAATAAGATTTATGTATTTGTTTAGATTTTGAGATGGTTGCGTTGCCAGTGTGATTTTTAAGCAATTATTTAAAATAAAATATTTCCCTTAAAATAAGCGAAAGAAACGTGGGGAACAATTTTAGTGAATTAACGCTTTCTGGCATAAGTTTTGTCACTGCGCTTCTTCGTGTACATTGTAAAAGAAAGTAAACAGGAATGCTTTGCACCTTAGGTGAACGAGTTTAACAACAATGTAATATTTGAGCAATACACTACAATAATATTCGAAAAGTGCGTTTGGCTGCATGTCTTTAAATTTTGCTTGAAAATGTGTAACAAACATTGTCTATTGTGATATGCGATTTTGTGTTTGTACGTGTATATCGGTTATTATCCTGTTATTTATTTTTGCACACTTTACCTTGTCAGTAATAGCAAAGTTGTAAGGAAAACACTCCAATAACTGTTTTGTGAACGGTCTCTGTTATAGCCATCTTTTTACCTAGGATTTATCACTTGAAATCTGTATATATTAACATTTTTTATTATATTTTACTCCATACAAAAAATTAAATAAAACATTTGTAAACCCTGTGAAGTTTTTATTAACCTTTATCCTTTCGACTGATCCGAGGCTCTGAACAACTTCTTTTGTGTTTTTTAACATCCGAAAGTTGCGTAGAAGTTCTTGATTGTAATTCAGAAACTTGAAAAATTGTCAACTTAGATTCATTAGTGGATAAAACTTGAAGTTGATTGGAGTTTCGAGTTCTTTTACTAGTTTGGTTTTCGTCCAAAATCGTAACTGTTGGTACCCCTGGTTTTAGTTCTCGTTCAAAAATTTTAATAATTTTTTGATTTTCAGATAAATCCTTCTTACAATAATGCCTCTTCTCTTTCCTGAATAGTCTCTCTTTGTGATTACCTTCGCTTTTAGTTTGTTGCAATTTATGTTTTCGCCACTTTTCATGAAATTGATCCACTTTCCATTGCAAACACAAATTTTCATACACCAAGGAACTATTTTGAGTCACCAACTAACAATAAAAAATATAATTAAAGCGGAATATTTTTTAAAATACTTACCTGCAGATATTTTTTGTTACTAGGTGACATTGGTTCCTGAAATTTATGCATAACAAGTTCTCCCAAATCTCGGGATAAATTCCTCACTTTCCCTTTTAAGTCGTCAATGGTGTTCTTCTGAATTTCCTCAGTTTTTCTCAACGCGTTTTTCAATTGAGTTTTCGTTTCTTTCATTTTCAAGAACTTTATACTTAAATTGTAATTAGTGTGAAGTGTCTGCTCCAGAGCTTTTTTTAATTTGGCTACTTCGATTTCACTGCTAATTTTCTTTATCACAGTGGAACTACTTAAAACTTTCTTCAATTTTTTAAACTCGTTCATTTCATGGCAATATACTTCTTTTTCCTTGTAGTAAAATTTACGTTCTTCTTCCAACTGTTGGGTTAAACCGTGATTAGATCTTTTAACTTTTGACAAATTTGTCGCTAATTTTTCTTTTTCTCTAGCAAGTTTTGCTACAGCAATTTCCTTTTTTTCTTCATCTAAACGTAAGGTTTCAACAGCTGCTTTCAAGTTGGCAACTTGGTCCTTGAGGTCATCAATTTCCTTAATAAGTGGCGATGGTTGGGTCATTTGTCTTGGTTCATTACAGTGTTGCTTAAGGGTTTTGAGTGGAAATAAAACCTTTCTGTAAAAAAGATAGAAGGCTAAAGGCAATTGAATAACATGGAAAAGACTCACCGAAATAGTGTCGTGGAACTCGATAGCTTTTTAGTCAAAACTTTTTTCATTAATAGGGGACAGCAGCAGAAGATGCATTAGCTACGATGATGCTATAATGATATAGATGCCGAAATGGCAGCAATCTTTTTTGAAGCGCAAATTTTGACAAAAGTTTGACATTGACACCAAAGCAACAAAATTGACACTAAACATGATTAGTAAAAATTAAAAAACGGATCCATTCTTGACATTTTAATCATTTGCATTATCATCTAATTTTTAAATTTTATCGCAAACATTTCCACGTACAATTTTTTTTACAATTATTACTCTTTTCCACATTTTTTGTTCTTATTGAAGTCACTTATACTCATTAAATTGTATTTTTTATTTTTAAGTTTTTGTTCTTTAATTCAGTAAAATCGTAAGTTAAAAATCCACCTTGAACGCTTTTTATTTCTTTAATTTTTATAATTGTTTCTTTTTTAATTAGTTCTCATTTTTTTACCGCTATAGATATATAACTATGTAATAGTTAATTTTATATTTGCTTTCTAACATTTATATACATAATGTCTATTTACTCCTTAATAATAATACTTTTCATTGGTTAGTTTTATAATTAATCCTTGACATTTCCCCTATAACAGACACGAGTTGCAAAACTTGAATAAGTGATATAAAGATTTTCAATGAACTTAGATTTGATTATAAGAAAAATACAAGTCAAATTTCTTTGTTGATGAAGTCGTCCTTTCTGGAAATGAATAATTACGCAACGAAGGACGCCAATTCTCATTTACACATAAAGGTGTTAGTTATTTGATGCGAGCTGGTTTTCCTCAGTTGGCAAAATAACTTTATATTGTACTGGAGTAATTACGAAATGAAGCTTTTTGCAATTTTTGTTATAATCTACAGTGCAGTATCCATTGAAGGTATTTTTTTATTACGGAGAAGAAAGAGCTAACATTAACTTTGTAGGTGGATTTCGTTTATCAACCTTAGTAAAACCTCTGGTATATTCATTAAAAATTCACCCCGATTTAGACCTAGGTATATTCAAAGGTGAAGTTTTTATACAACTTCGAGTGAAAACTGCAGTTCGTTCAATTGTGTTTCACTCGAGCAACTTGAACATTTCTGTGTTACTTTTGAACCAAAAAAGAGATGACGTTACTTTTAATCTTCGGCCAGAATTTGAATTAATCGAGGTATCTTATATCAACCAAACCTTGATTGCGGCAGGAAACCACAACCTTTATATTATGTATCAAGGAAATTTATTAGAAAAGACTTATGGTTTTTTCAAGGCGAGATTTGTTACTGAAACCAATGTCAGGTAAGCCTTCACTTTTAGGACACTTTCTGCAATAAGCTTTCAAGTTACTCTGCAGTTACCGATTTTCAACCAACTTACGCTCGGAGAGCCTTCCCTTGTTTTGATGAACCTTCATTCAAAGCGAAGTTTCAGGTGGTTTTAGTGGCTCCAAACTCCTCTTATACAGCACTATCTAACATGAGACAAATCGTAAGTAAATGACAATTACCTTCAAGAAATTTTCAAGAATTTAGTTTTAAGGCTAGGTTTGAGACTTCTTATGGAATTGTCTACAAATTTGAAACCAGTTATGTTATGTCTTCTTACCTCGTTGCTTTTGCCATCACTCAATATAGTTATGGGGAGGTAATTCTAGGTTACAACTGCAAAAATGTTCCAATTAGAGTTTATTCTCTTAATGCTAACTCCGAAGATAACGCCGACCCTATTCGATATGCAGCAAGTTCCATACAGTTCTATAGTAATTATATAAACTTCAATTATCCATTACCTAAAATCGGTACGTAGTATTTAACTAAATTAAAGACTTAGAATTGTTCAAACTTCTTGCAGATATGATCGAGTACGAGCGTAATCAAAGTGGAGCCACCGAGAATTGGGGGTTAATTACCGCTAAACTAGGAGTATTGTCGCCCTCCCTTGATATTTATGAGAAAACACAGATTATAGACGTAATTTCACACGAAATTGCCCATTATTGGTTTGGAAATCTCGGTAAAACACTAGATATCCACCTAAATGCGAAACTATTTAACTTTTTTGTTTTAGTAACAAATAATTGGTGGGACGACATTTGGCTACAAGAGGGGTTTGCAGTTTTTATGGGCTTGAAGGCTCAAGATTACATTCTCAACAATAAAGAGGCTTCAAAAAATTTTGCAACACAATATCTCGAAGATGTGTATGTAACTGATCAACAACAGCCTTCTAGCGCTATAGCAACTTTTTTGGAAACTCCTCAAGATATTGAGAAACACTTCAATGACATCACCTACATGAAGGTAATTAGAAAATATTAGATTTAATTTAGTAGAATTCTTTTATAGGGAGCCGCTCTTTTGCGTATGCTGGAAATGGTATTGGGAGAAGACAAGTTCAAGCACGTTTTGCGTTGCTACATCAAACGTTTTGCTTTCAAAACCGCAACTAGTAATGATTTTATCAATATTGTTCAAGATTTTGATCATGAAAATGATTTGCGGAGCTTTATGACCAGTTATTTGTTCCAAAACAGGTACCCTGTTATCAAAGTTCGAGAAGATGAAGCCAATAAAGTCTATAATTTAACGCAAATTAGTTGCGCCCTTGAAGTTAATGAATCGGGAAGTCCTTTCAGGTAAGTTTCAATCTTAAATTTGTGTTGTGTAAAATAAAAATATTTGCAGCTACAAATGGACGATACCAGTTACTTATACCACAAACTTAAACCAAAAACCCCAACTGGTTTGGTTTCATCAAGATATGAGTATATGTAAGTAAATATACAGGGCGTTAGTAAATGTTATGTACTTATTTTAATTGGTGTCAAAAAGTCAAAAAGTTTATATGAACAAATATCCTAAAATGCTTGGTTTTCGATGTACAGAATGCTAGAGATTTTCTATTTTTTTTTTGTGAATTTTGTGTCTTTGCTTTACTAGAACTAACTTAACCTAATTTAATTAACAACAAGGCAAATATACTTACAAAAAATGTTAAAAACGACCGCTTCTTATTCTCATCAGCCTACAAAATTTTTCAATACTTTCCGTTGTATTACAAATGATTTCAAATTCTTCAGTTATTTGATTTCATCGTTCTTCTAATGTTTCAACTTTAGTGTAAACTAAAGTTTTAAGATATCCCTACGAATAAAGCTCTAAACAATTTAGATCAGGTGATCTAGGTGGCCATAATTATGAACATTATGTATTATGCTGTAATAATATTTATATTATGATATTTATGACATATAAAATAATTTATAATCGTATAAACACTTGATAGAGAAAAGTATTCATAATAACAAGCAAACTGCTTCCTCAATTTTAGCACATACTGAATTTGGAAAACTAAGCACTTTAGTAGGGATATGTTTATATGAACTTTTCTACTGGAAATTGGTCCAGATATTACATGTTAAAATAAGTACATAACATTAAGCAACACTTTGTCTATTGAAACATCACCTTATGTGTTGCTCGCTAGGAGAATAATTTTTATTAGCAGTATTTCTTTTTTGATTTCCTAAGTGCAAATTCCACGTGGTTCCGAAAAGTGGATAAAATTCAATCACGATCATATCGGGTTTTATCGCATAAACTACAGCGATAATATGTGGAACAATCTTATGGAAAATCTTCAGGTAAAATCTGGTTGTTTTGACTTAAAATTCTCTTCCTCTTTCAGGAAATTGGAAATGTGGAAAGATCGCATCTTTTAGCAGAAAGTGTACAACTTTATTTGGCTGGACTTCTTCCTTGTCAAGTTTCATTGGTCTTAATGGAAAAACTCAGCCAACTTAAAGATTTACCACAATCACCTGTGTGGGTTTTTATTATTTATGCTAAAGATGAAATTGCAACACACGATAAGGAAGCTTATAAAACTCTTGAGGTACTTGTATTCTATCTACTCCAAAGCTATATTATTGAGGCTAAATTTTTTTGTATTTTATTTTTAAAGTTTTATTGCATTATTTTTTAGAAATATATAAAAAGCTTGTTGAAGAAATCAACATCAAGGGCAACACGCAGGATTAAGAGTGAGTCGTTAATGAATAACCTCTTCATCCTTAGAAAAATTTTAGGGAGAAGTGATGTTAGCGACATAAATACGTCAACTCAGACTGAAGTACCGGAGCGAGTACTTTTATGTACAAAGTGGATCAAAGAAAATCTTCAATAAACTACAAGGAAAAGCTTACTGCCGAGATGTTATTTAATTTAGTAGAAACTTTTAGTTTATTGTCTCATATCTAAGTAAGAATATTTTATTACAAATTTTGTTATTTTGTTAATGGTCAATATGGAGAAAAGATTTGAAAAGTTAAAAGGTTACCAAGAAAAGTTGGTGCATTTTTGAGTGGATTTAAATTTGAATTGTCTGGCATAACTACATATTGTTTAACGCATAATCGAAATTTGACTATCAAATTTCTTCTAATAATTCGTTATTATCATATAATGGCGCCATATAACCACTATTCACTTTGAATATTTCCCTATCAACAAGTTCATTGTAAACGAGAAGGTTGTGAGTTTAGTCATTTTAAAATGAAAATTGATGTTTTGCTCGTAATTCTAAGCATGCACGTGCATGCTTTGCAAGGTAAGTTGTTCACATTTCAAAATTTTCATATTTCATCTATAGAACTATTTCTAATATAAACGTTGTTATTTCTTTATTGTTTATTTACAAACCATTCAATATATATGTATATATATACATAAAGTAAAAAAAATATTATTGGTTTATGGCATCAACTTTATCTATGGGATACCAGTATATTTATCTAATTAAGTCTTTATAGTCTTTGTTCTTTAAGTGGTAAATGGTTAAAATATATATTACTTATTAGTTCATTGTAGTGGTCAGCGTTCTCTTTCTGTGTTTTTTAGTACATTACCCGATGGCGTCTGTTACAAAAAGTATTCCCAGGACTCTTTGTAGGGTATGATCATTGTTTATAGATATAATATCTATAAACAATGGTATAATGTAAGACATAATGGGTTATCGTTCTTAGAATTTTGGATTGGCGTTCAGTTGAATTTTCAGATTTGGTATTTGATGGCTTGCTGCATCTACTTAATTTCAGTTTAGGAAACAAACATATTTTTGTTTTCCACTGTCAATATTGATTTCTCGCAAAAAAAAATACAACGAAATCTTGTTGTGTAAAAAGAATTGTTTCTAAAACTAAGCTTTTCTTTATTGGCCCTAGGTGTCATTGATAATATTCTGTGCTTTATTTTATTTAATTTTACTTTAGCATCAATATTCTTTTTATTTTTTATTACTTGTATCTTGTGAGTGTAATTCAATAGTGAGTAATTCAATAATACCGTGTTGTGAACGGTACGCACAGTGAAAAATCACGTGAGTCTCGCTATTTCCAAGTAAACCGGTAATTTCTGGCTACTTTGACAGGTTTTCTAACTCTTGTTATTATTACCTGAATTTAAGGTAAGTGATATCATTTATTGGTATATCTACATTCATCTAACCATCTTTGGTTTCAAAGGCATTTTTCTGAGATTATGCTCCTCACTTAAGTTCTTGTCTATTTCCTCTAGAACCAGCTGTAATTAAATTTACATTGCTTGAACTTGTACCAGTTATTTGTTTATGATATGATTACGTTTCTACCTGTGGAATACAACTAAGTATGGTACTTTTTAAATTAGGGTTTTGCTAAATCTAGTGAAATAAGTTGTCTGTCTTCATATACATACGGGATGCAGCTAAATTGTAACATTAAAAAAATAATACCGAGAAGTTAAAATCAGAAATATAACCTTAGAAAAAAGCTTTGGGAATCAAAGATAGCTCAACATTTACCTCTAATTTAGATAATATCCACTAACTATCAGGGCAGACAGAAATTATCGGTTTACCAGGAAATAGCAGGATTTACGAGATTGTCGCGACATTGCCAGTACTGTGTATTCAACTTTTACAAGTTACAAATAATATAAAAATATTGTTGCAAAAGTAAAAATAATTAAAAGAAAACAGATAGTATAATCAATGGCTTTTCAAAACTATCTACAATCATTGTACAATAGAACTATGAACATTAAACGTTTGTCTATGTATCACAACTAGAGTGTTTGACACCTAGCGTTAATAGAGAAAAGCTTAGTTCTAGAAATAAATATTTAAACAAAAGATTACTTCAAGAAAAAAATTTTTTGAAATTTATTTTCTGATATAATTTCCTAAAATAAAAGTTTTATTATGCAAAGAAAAAATCTACAAAATATTTTTCTTTATTTATTAAATTTCTAAATATATATATTTTTTAAATTTATAACCCGAACGGATCCTCGTTTTTTTGCAAATGATAATTGATTAGCCAAAATACTTGCATAACTTTCAGATTTACATGTTTTAATTTGAACTCTTTGTGTGTTTTCCTAATTCATTTCTGATCTAGGTGTGGTTCAAAGTATTGTATGTTTTTAATTCGTATAAGTTAATTGTTAACCGTAATCTGTAGACATCTGGTTCGGTTCATGGTAAATGTAATTTCTGATCTGAGCTAATCTAGACAAGATTGCAATTTTTTTAAATTTTTTCTGGATGATAGTCTGAGGACAGCGTAACTGGCTTTTGATATCTGCACCTGGTGGAGTTAACAATTGAGTAAGGTATATTGGAATAATTTTTGATTTTTCCTCGAGTGACCTCGTCCAGCGTCCATCAACTTTTCTAATAGGCTAGCAGGTTCAAAATAGGCTAACATTAATGTCAATTTCCGACAAAAGTAATTAAAGTTTTATCTATATGAGTCAAGATTGAAATTTTGTTTTTCCTCAAAAAATGATTTGTGAAACTTCAGAAAAAAAGTTTCCTTATTGTTTCCTAATTTTTCTCTGTTTCTTTTTTACATTTACACAAATGCATAGTGAACCATATATAGCGAGATTCGGAAGCAATTCAAGAACTTTTCTTTCTGAATTTTTAAGTAAGATGTAAAAATAAAATTTATTCTAGCGCGGAGCTTTCGCCTACCAACAACAGTCGAGCCTTCTTTCTATACTATACAGGTCCAACCAAATCTTGACAAAGGAACGTTCGAAGGAGAAGTGACAATTCTTGCTAAAGTTAAAAGTCTAATAAGCTCGATAACGTTTCACGCTTGCAGTATTAACATTACCGAAATATACTTAAATGGCGACCAAAATATTCGTTACCTTCTCGATCCCTCTTTGGAACTCATTGACGTTTTTTATGACAACAACTCAACAATATCACCTGGAGAATACGTAATCCACGTAAAGTACACCGGAAGTTTATTGACACCATTCAGAGGTTTTTTTCGAGCGGGTTTTACTAATAACAACAAAACGTCGTAAGTGGAAACTATTTTTTTGTAAATTTTAATATTAACAAATTTTCAGTTATTTAGCAGTAACAGATTTTCAGCCAACTCACGCTAGAAAAGCGTTCCCTTGTTTCGATGAACCAGCTTTTAAAGCTAAATTTGAAGTCACTATAATCGCTCCGAATTCGACTTATAAAGTTTTATCGAATATGAGAAAAATTGTACGTGTTTCTTATAAATTATGGTATAATTACCTAATTAAACTTTTAAGGCGAGTTTTGAAAATTTAAGCGGAGTTTGGCACAAGTTTGAACCTAGTCCGATTATGTCGACGTACTTAGTAGCATTTGCTCTAGCTCCATACAATTACGGGGAATTGAAGTTTGATTATGGTGGAAGAAATCTTCCGATTAGGATTTATTCAGTAGTTGCTAATAATAAAGAAAACTTGAAACCTCTTCAATTTGTAGAAAAATCTCTAAACTTCCTAACAAATTACACCAACTTCAGCTACCCTCTACCTAAAATTGGTAACTTAAAAAAAATTGTTACGTCTCCTCCATTTTCTTTTTAGATTTGATCGAGTATGATCGATTATTTTCTGGTGCTACAGAAAATTGGGGTTTAGTGACAGCAAGAAAAGGACTCTTATCACTTCAATTAGAATTGTATCAATTGCTTCAAATATTCACAGTAATTTCCCACGAAATCTCACACTTTTGGTTTGGAAATTTGGGTAAGAGTTTTGGCAGACTTAATTTTAATAATTTGTACAACTTTTTCAGTTACTAATGAGTGGTGGAATGATATTTGGTTACAGGAAGGCTTTGCGGTTTTCATGTCAGTAAAAATTGAAGAATTTGTATTCAATTCTACCTCAGTATTGAAATCATCTAAACTCAATTCAATTAATAATTTAAGAATTTTAGGTCAAATTCTTCCCTCAAAATTACATGACAAAAAGTTATTTTTATGATTTGACGAATCTTTCAAAACCTGTTGTCAATTCTATAACAAAGCCTTCACATATTGCTGAAAGCTTTAATGACCTCGCTTACACTAAGGTAATTTGATTATTGTGTTGTGATTATAACTACTATTTCTTTAGGGAGCTGCAGTGTTGCGCATGGTGGAAATGGTTATAGGTGAAAATAAATTTCAAACCGCCATACAAACATATATTAAACTATATGCTTATAAAACTGCAACTACTAACGATTTAATTACTATTTTTGAAAATGCAGTACCTACCTTACCTTTGAGAAGTTTAATCGAGAGTTTTGTTTATCAAAATCGATATCCTTTACTACAAGTTGATGAAGATGCAGAAAATGATGTTTTTGTTATCAAACAAACTAGCAGCGGATTCCGAAAAAATGATTCAGAATCAGTTTTTGGGTAAATGTTGACTTTTTAAACTTATTTACAACTTTAGCTTTATTTTAGATACAAATGGACGATACCAATAACTTACGTTAGTAATCTCAATAAAAAGGAAAAAATAGTTTGGTTCGGCAAAGATATGGATTCTGGTTAAATAACATACAAGTGATTTGCAGAATTTTAGTATTTTGAAATTTTAGTGGTTATTCCTAAGGAAGACAAAAAATGGATCATCCTAAATAATAACCAAATTGGGTTCTATTTAAGTAGTTATAGCGAAAAACTCTGCAAAAAGTTCGGAAATCTTTTCAGGGTATTCCTGATAGTAAAACAGAGAACGAAATAGTTTTTAATTAAGCTTTTAGGAAATTGATCCTTATGGCCGAATGCGAGTCCTACAGGAAGCGATTCAGTTATATATTCTAGATTTGGCTTCCTGCGATTGCGTTCTAAGCTTCGTAGAAGATCTTAGTAATGGTGATAAACCAATAGTGCCTCTTACCACTATTGCTAGATTGTACGGATTTTCCATGGAATTTATGGCAAAATACGATGAGGGTGCATTTCAAATTCTGGAGGTAATTAGATATAACCCTAGTAAGTTTTAGGTGATAAGTATGCATTTTAGACTTATTTGAAAATGGTTTTAAAAAGAGGAAATCATACTGACAAATGGTCAGCAATACAAAGTGAGTCATTGAAGGAATTTGGTTGTGTTATTTTATTGAAATTAGATTCCAGTTACGCAGTATTAAGAATGGGGGACGAGGTTCCTCAAACTGTGACCTTATGTTCGAAGTGGATCAAAGAAAATTTACCAATCTATCTTGGAGAAACTTAATATTAATTTTGAAAAATTTTATATTTACAAAGTAAAATCTCATTGCTCAAAATTTACGGGAACGATTCAACTAAAGCTTATTATGTAAAATTATGTTAAATGATTGCTATTTCTGTATAGTATATACTTATAACATCATTTAAATTATATTGCTTGTATAAAAATTAAATAAAAAAAAAATATAGATTGATAGCAGACAATAATGCAGAAAAAATCATACATAAACAAAAAATTACATAATATTCTTTCCCAGACTTCTGCCTGTCTTCAATCTTTTTGCCTATTAATTATTTCAACCAGCATTAAAAAGATTTTTCCATTTGAAAATTTTACCAACCTTACTACTAAATTTTATTCTATTAAATTTAAATGCCAGTTTATCAAATTTCAGTACAGTTCAATATAGTGAAAGTGATGAAATCACAGAAGTTAGAGAGGGTATATTCGAAGAAGAGAGGCGATCAAGCTTTAACTTCTTGAACGTGGAAGTCGCAATAATAATTATTCATAAAATTTTACAAAATATGTATAGTTAGAAAAATACATGTGTTAATATATTTTTATTTTTATATTTTAACTGGTTCTCTGTTTGTGGTCACTACAGCTCAAATTACTAATGTCAACTAAGTGTGTTTTAACAAAATTCGATATTTACGTTATACTGAACCACTGTTGAAGTTATATTTTTAAAATTTTATTTACATGAACTTTAAGTACTAAGTTAATACATAACTATGTTCAACATGCAGCGTTGCCATCAAAATTCAATAAATATGCAATTTTATAACAATGTTTTGAGATATATTTCTTGCATCTTATATCTCCTCTTACAAATTTAACAAAATCATTATTAATAGCAATATGAAATGAATTAAGTTTTGGCCATTACCGCAATTTTTATTGTTGTGTCACTAGTACTAAATTATAGTGACAGGTAGTACATTTTAAATCTAAATTCTTATTAGCTCATACAATTCACATTTTTGTGGCTGAGCAATTAAACAGTTATTATTCATGTAAAAATTTGGCAATGATACTAATTTAAACTTTTATACGTAATAAAGACATTTATTATCTTTAATAAAAACTTAATCAATTAATTAATCTCTGAATTCAAAAACACTTAAATTAACCAGAGACGAAGGTGATTGAAGTAACTTGAAAGTAACATCATCATTACAAAAAAATGTAATTCTTATTTTTAACATTCTTAAAAAATTATAATAACTTTATATGTATTGTATACACCGTTATTTCTTTCTTTTAAGGTATAATTATTGTCAAAATATTATTACGAGTTTTAAGATAGCAAAATTATTAGGATTCTATTTTTTAAATTTTTAATTTCTTAATTTTGGTGTTACAATGTAATAAAATAACTGAAAATTTCTGTGATTGAAGCAGATTTTAAAAACGGTTTGTGATGCAAGCAGTTTATTAAAAATTAACAATTAACTTTTTTTCAAATGTTAAGTAATAAAAATAACGGTTTTTGACTTAAAAGGAATATGTGTATGAACATTTTCTATAAATATGTAAGTTTACTAACATTATAATTATTTTTTTAATGATTTTTTACATTGATGTTTATTTATTATGCTGTGGAGCGTTGTAGACTTTAGCGCTTAGTGCTGGTATCTGCGGCTACCTTGAGTAATTCTCTACCGCTACGACAAATTTTCGTCTGGCCCTGACCTGGTAACTGGCAACGGCAACACTGAATACGAGCTCCAGAACCAGAAACCAGATCACCAGGACCAGCCTTCTCAAACTTCAACCTATGAGATTTTGGGTTTATGCACCATTCTTAAAGTAAACTCTACAAGAAAGTTGTAGAGTTGTAAAGTTGTTTTATTTCACAAAGCGTTCAAACACAAAAAGTGCAGAAATCCCCATCATTTGCGGCAGCAGCGATTGAACTCCAAATTTAATCTAGAAACGCGTGTTTACATTTACGTCAATCTGATTTTCTTATCATTACGATGTTGCGTCGTCAGGCGCGCTCAAGACGTGAATACCTATGCAGAAAAACCGTTGAAGTCAACCAGAAATCGATTGAAGACAAAATGAATCGCATCAAGAAGAGCCTTGATAAAAGCCTACCGATCCAGGGAGGTATGTGCGAGGAGGCTTTACATTATGCCAAAAAGCTCAGATGAGGAAGACTGGGACCCTGGAGGGATAGTCCAGTTAGGGGGTGAAAGCGGTGGGACTTTCGCCAATTCACAGAACGACAAATATAAGTACACTATAAACAGAAAGAAATGAGAATTTTCGGCGTATCTTGTCAGGTGTGTTTGGTGGCGGGAAAGATATAGAGATGGGAGAGTTTGAGCCGGCTAAAAGAAGCGTGCTACGAACAGGTTGTTACATTTCTATTTTGCCGAACATCAAATCCCCACGGTATGAACATAATTAGGTGGTAGTAGATGGCCGGAGGGTCGGTACCTATTAATAATGGACAGTGCATGGTACTTTTGAGTTTCTCTTTTCCGTGTTTGCCTTGGAGGTGAATTGCTGCTTGAATATTTAACAATTTTTGGTTACTTTTAATTGGAATTTTTTTTAAGCAGCCGCTAAGTCATGAATGTTTTGTTGCCGCGAAGGCCTTTGGGAAAACACTTTGATCTCGATTTGCGGGATTTATGGCTTTCAAGATAAGAGCATGGAGATGTCTTTTGTACCGGTTCAAATTCGATCTTTTTTAGTAATCAAGCAAAGTGTTTTCGGTGCGCCCACTTGCCATTGACTACTTTTTGATGTGTTTAAAACCCTCACAAGGTAAGGGTAGTTTGGTGTGCGTTTATAGATGTTAATACAATTTTTTCAGGGCTTTTTTTATGTTTTTTAGTATTATTGTTCCTATTCTGGAGTAGTTTATCTGGTCGCAGCTTATTGTTTTTATTTGGCTCTCTTATCGCGGCGTCAATTGGATATCGTGGTGATGTCGTGGTTGTACTGAACGACTTTTCCAACCTCTTGTCGTCGCCAAATTCCATACGGCCATCATCACCACCAGCCCTCAGCCCTCCGGGAGCTTTAGCGGAAGAAGCTCTTATCCGTGCGACCAGATAAGGTTTGTTTAGAGTATTGTTGTACCCCGTGGCCCTCAGGCCGAATTTGAATTTTCCGAACTCTACCGGCTTCGATTGCTTGAAGAGCAAGTGAACGTTAATTAATTTTACCGCGCAAAATTAAATAAGATACTGGGCGTTTATTAATTCTTTACCGTTCATTTTAACCGTTACAAAATTTCTTAAAATACCGTTCATGTATTACTGATCATTTTTAAATTTTTTGCTGTAAAAAAAGTTAAATTTGACCGACCAATCTATTTTAAATACTTGACAAAACATAATTAATTAACGGTCATATAATAGTTCTTACTGATCAAAACTAAAATATATAACGATCATTTTATTGGCACCCAATAATTAATCAATGATGTGGCGGTAAAACTCATCTAGTTTTCAACATTCTCATCCTTATCAACTGTCCGACCGCCCCGACGTCCTGTCACTCAGAAGCCAAACTTTACCTTTTTACCATTTTACTAAAAACAATTTGATACAACGCTGTTAAATATTTAGTTGTAATGAGTGTTGATTATAAAACATTGATGTATGGGCAAGTTTGGGATAACATTGCAAAAAGCAAACACCAGCGGATTCAGCAGTTCGGTTAAGTTAAACCCCCGCTTTTACTTTTTTTATATTTCATGTCATTCGGGGGCCAACATGACAGCCAGCCCTTGTTTATTCTTCACTTTTTTATAATTTTTTTATATTTTTTTTATAATTTTTGTGTTCACAGATACACGTGAAATATAATAAATTGAAAGTGGGTGGTAACTTCACCGTGCTGCTGAATCCAACTTGTTGACTTTTTACACTTTTATACCAAACTTGTCTATTTTTGCAATATTTTTTATTTTGTTTCTTTATTTTATCAACTCTCTTTTCTGGAACGTCTCCCAACTTTTCCCCCACTTCTTCTCCCACACTTGTATAAATATCTTACATACTTTTTATAGTCAACTTAAAATAATGTAAAGCTAAAGGTTCTCTTAGGTAAAATACAAATCTTTGTTTTTGACGATCAGCTTTTAATCTGGATATTTGATAATAAATAGATCATAAGTTTCAATTGCTTTAGCCAAACATGCCATTAGAATGAAGTAGGGTAGCTTACATGAGCAAGGTAGGTATGTACCAAATGAAAAATAGAAGCAAAAGTTAAATCCATTTCAAGTACTTTCATTTATTGGGTGATTTCTTGGATGTCAACTGCCAAAGTCTGTTGTCGAAGCCATCAAGCTCTTACTATAGTAGTAAATACAGTCAATGGTCAAAACAGAAAAAAAATTTCATTGTCAGACTCCAACAAAGGTTCCACAACTTTGGAACAATAGCTACAAGATCGCAAAAAAATCTATGACAATAAGTAGTGCGATAAAAAACTATTTAATTTATTTTTAAGCTTTTACCCTAATATTGTAAAGATTTCTGGAAGTCTAGGTGCATAATGTTAAAGTCTTTAATTAAAATATTTTAATTATTGCAAGTTTAACAATAGGAATTTGTCAAAATTTATAATATAGAAGAACAGTTGCTTTGAGCTTAAAATATATTTCTATTTATTCCCTTAAAGAAAAGATAAAACTTCCACATTTCTCTTGTAATATTTTTATTTTCATAGTTTATAGTTTTTAAAAAAGAAAATGTTATCTTCATGTGAGGTACATTTAATATGTTTCACCCGTTCTTTTAAAAAGCTTTAAAAATTTGGCCAGATATAATTGTTGTTGATATTATTTAGTCACTTATTTCTTGTTCATCTTATTTCTACAAAGTTATGTTTTATTCTGCACATACTTTTTGTTACATTTCTATATCCTCATTTATTACTCTTTCCTGGAATTTCTTCCAAATTTAGTCTAGTTTACAACCTCTAGACTCTTTCTTTGATTGAATAATCACTTCTCATTTTGTAATCGTAGATGCTTGTAAAATTCTTTTCTTTCTCTTTCAAGCGGGTACAGGTAGTACTGCTCTAAACTGTTTTCTGTGGGAGGTAACTTATTTATAGTGTTCGAGGTAGGAGAATTGATCTTACATCATCTACAGATGCTATATCGCAATTATTTGTATACAATTTAAGAACAAAATTGTGTATTTTATTATATAATTTATCACCAAATTCTGTAATACCAACGTTACCAAGTAATTTTTAATACCGTACTTTTCAGCATAGATTCTTTCCTAACCCATTAAATTGGGGGTAGTGGTATTTCCAGTTAAAGCATGAAATGCAGGTAAATGTTTTGGAAGAGAGGTATTTATATTAGTTTTGTCAACTGGGATAAACTTATGACAATCCTAGTTGCCAGTTTTCATCCAAACTTCTTCTGTTATTTGATCTTTAAAATAAACAAAAAGAACTAACACATCAATGCATTTGTAGTCTATGATGCACCCAGTATATCCATCTCTCTTTGCAGTTAAAATCGGTAGTAAAATTCTTGTATCTGCTTCTTCATAATCGAAACGTAATAATTTATCTATAAGGTAAAAATTACTTTTATACTTAAGAATATGTCTAACTCCGCCATTTGTAACAAACTCCAAGTTGGTGGTTTTCGAATATTTAAAGAGATATTAGGCAAGAAATTTGGTAACTGCTTTTAATACAAATATAATTGATGTTTAACTGCCAATTTTGTGGGAGTGCACTTTAATTAATTACTCGGTTAATAGCAATTCTTATCAAATATTTAATTTATACTAATTTATATAAGATTGTCATCATCACTGTTAGATACGCTGAATCTATAAAAATGTTTCTGTAATGTCACAGCAGATAGTTAATCCACTGCTATTATTTGAGTTCCTATCTCCACATTTTGATTCACAGCATCAAAGAAATTTAAATTTTTGAGAGACCGCTGAAATGTATCAATCAATAGATCAATTTTATTGAAGCTTAAAAACCATTCGTCTTGCCTTGTGCTATTCATTGCCTAACAACGAGACACATTAAACACATGAACAGATAATAATAATAATAGTAACTTATAAGGTCGGAGATTTTCTTTGCCAATGTAGAAAATAAACACCTTTGAAGATTTTGGTGACAACACAACATGCTACTCTTAGATGTAGCATAGATAAAGGAAAAATTGGGACTGGCGGGAACGATAGCTCGGAGTGGGGACGCGAGGGTCGTGCAGTGAGAGGCGGCATAATGTAGTTGAGCTATTTTGACGTTACTCTATATTTAAATCAATATCTCGTTAATTACTTTCTAAAAATATCTGTTTCAAAAGGCATCGTTATCCAGATAGAATTCTTCATATTTTCATACAATGAAATTTTTAGTCGACAACTGAAATAACATCTTGCAAAGCTAAAAGTGTGCTGAAAATAATGGATTTTTAAACTATGACAAACTTAGGAAACAAATATTTAAAATCTCCTCTAAAATAAAGTCTACGGCGTTTCAATAAAAGCTTCAAAACTGTACGTCTATTTCTACTTCTACTAGTTTGAATTTGGCATTATGTGTCCACACACACTGTATTTAGAGACAGGACAAAAGTAATACATTTAGCTAATTTAAATAATTTTATTTTGTAGCGCTAATATTGTAATGATAAAATGTTTGCGTTATTTCATTTTAACTAAAACTAAATATGACTACAGTTAAAGAATGCTATGAAGATTTTTTATGTTTTACTTGCATGTAGCTAAACTCTGTTTACATCTGCTTCTTAGAGTTATTTCTGTAGTTGTTTGTTTGTACGAAAGAATTTTGCAATCAGCCAAGTATTCAACAATCAGGGCTTCGCAAGAGATAGGGGAGAAATTAAAAGATTATGTGCATAATGATGAAACTGGGGACAGTGTGAAATATGAAAGATTATTCTAGAAAACGAAAGAACCACCTACTCCAGGTTTCAATAATATTGAAGAATAGAGAGATTCAACTTTTAATTTTAAATAGATATAGAATAGATGGTATTAGAAGAGTAAACGTATTATTGTTGATCACTCAATCATATTCTAGTAAAATATAACAGAGCAGATTACCTGCGTCACTTTCTAACGACGTGATATTTTTCAAAAATTGCAAAAGAATTTTTATCGTAAAACTGGGGTTAAAGTTCAGTTAATTTAACGTTAAAAAGGGGCTCGCCAAGTAATGATAACAGAGATGTTTTCGGATGACCTCCGAGGTCAATTGTTACCGAAACCTATAAAAGTACGGCTTTGGGATTTCTTCAACACTCGAAAGATAGTGGCTGCTGCGAGTGCGGCGTAATTTAACGGAACGACGCCGATATTCCTCTACAAACATGACCCGAGTTAGAATTTTACAAACCGAAAACTCAAGAACCCTCTTGACCGTCTCCAAAGATAATGAACCCAAGAAATTTCCACAATTTATAGCAGCTACCATAGGTAAGTTTATAAGAAAAATATTAATGTTATTAACATCTGGCTAGACTATACCGGATACAAAACAAAACAGATTCAAAACGATACTTTTTTCTAAAATATACGAAGGATTTATTAAATATAAAAAAATTGGCAGGGGTAAATCTTTTGTGCAGAGTCATTATCCACAGGTCAAGTGCAATAATAATCAATAGGTCACATTTCATAATTAATAGATCATAACACTTCGAATCGAGCACAAAACACCAATAAAGACGGAAAAAATAGTTGCTTGTATACCTTGACATCCTATGTGATGTCGAGAAGTTCTTGTCCCTTATAGATGTAGTTACATTAAACTAATCAGCGTTAAATTCATTAAAATTCAATTGTCTTTAAAAAAATTGTATATCTACTATTATGCTTGGTAGGCCAACTAATAAAAAATCAAATTTTAGCCACACTTAGTGCTTTTTCGATGGGAATGTGTCTATCCTGGACTTCTTCGGCGATACCCATGCTCCAAAAGAAAGACTCCTATCTCTCAATAACCAACGATCAAGGGTCGTGGATAGGGTCTCTTATTACACTTGGCGCCTGTTTCGGAGCTATTCCTGCAGGAGCAGTCGCCAATTTTCTGGGACCTAAACGCACTCTTCAATTGTTGTCCATCCCCCTATTTCTTCCTTGGATCCTGATCGCTTTCAGGTATAAAATTTTTATTAAAAATTTGCCACTATTAGGTTTTTGTTTTAGTGGTTGCGTTTACGGTTTGTTCGCTGCAAGATTTATTGCCGGCTTGGCTATTGGAGCCACCAGTGTCGCCGCCCCTATGTACGTGGCAGAAATAGCGCATTCGTCGATAAGGGGAACTTTAGGAACTTTCTTTCAAGTACAAATCACTATAGGTCTTTTAACGGAGTATGTTTTAGGTAAGTTTAAAATAAAAATAAAGAATTCGATTTGATAAAGAAATATGGAGTAGAATACTTTTGTAATTCTAATTAATAGTCGCTAGAGGTCGCCGCAACTTCGGAATGTTTGATGCCTTAAAAGTTTCAAGAGGTAGATTGAAGTTTGATCTCCTTAAACTCATATTAAATCACTATTTAACGAATTTTTATAAAAAAAATCTGGAAATGGCAAAGAGAGTTATTAATTTATTTGGGGTCATTTTATTCTGAGTATTATAGTTGATGGCGATAACGGATTGGGAGGCACACGTGATTTTCTTATAAAGCGACACGTCAATAGTTTTGGATGTCTTTCAGCGATTGATTGAACGAAATTTTGTTCCGATCGGGTGGTTTTTCATTGAGATGATATCGCTTTTCCGCTTCGATGCTTTCGAAAACAAAATGTGTTTGAATCAAAATTATAATTATTAATGAACACGTTACTAGATCTAACAAAATTTTGTAAAGCATCGAACAAAAATGTTGTGACACACAGCTTGACTATGAAAGAAAACATAATAAAAATTCTGAAAACAAGCAAATTTAATTAATTTAATGAGAAAAGTTGAAAATTCATCACTTTACCAGTACTCGCCAGGATATGTTCCTAATTGGAAGTTGCAAAAGCGCTGCTATGAGTTTTGCGTTACGAAGCAAACTTTCTTTGATTTCATAATTGCGTAAGTCGATCAAGTATTAATTTCAGAGGTAAGAAAACATTAAATTAAAAAATTAGAAAAAACTAAATTTTGCTTCTTTCATATTTAAATTTGTAAAAGAAAGCAATTACTTTTGTAACGTTAAATAATAAGTTAGATCGTTCTAGCTGTTCTCTGAAACTGACTCGGCCAAAAGTTTCAACAATTTTTTTGTGGTCGAAATGCATTTTCATTAAATATTACACTAAAAGGAAGCAGTCCGGTAATAGCAATATTTGAATTTCGGTACTGAAAACTTAATTAAAATAACGAGAGTTGTTTCTCTCCCGGTCTTCTAATGCACTTGTCTTACTGTGGAGGCCCATATTTGGACCATGTTTATTAACGCTGCTAAAAACTTCTGTAACATGTAGCAGCAATAAGTGCAACTGTAATTCGCAATGTTTATTGTTAAAATATATTTTAGTGTTATACCTATTGATTATAAGTCATTATTAATTAGAAATTAAACGTACCAATCTTGGACATTGCAAATCATGGATATAAATAGTGAAAGAAGAGTATTATAATAATGATAAGATAACAAAAAATTAAAAAAAAAGAAAAGCGCAAATGCAAAACCAAAAAAAATAAATATAAAAGTTTAATAAAGCAAAAAATATAAGAGTATAAGAAAAGTTTAATGAAAACAGTTTAATGCAAAAAGAGAAAACTTAAAGTTAAAAGAAAAGTAACCCTAAAATGTGGATTTAAAGAAGAAACAAAAATACAAAAAATCACCTGAAATTTAGTTGATGGAAAAAAACATGCTTAATGCATTTGTTTAGTAAATAAAAGGCATAAACGTAGATGAGTGAGTGAATAGATTAAAAATTTTGTTACGTAATACAGGAAGGACCGCACTTAACAATTATATTTTATTTATTATGTTAGTTAAATTGTTTAGATTCTATTTTAAGTTTGCTGATAACATTCCAACTAATGGCTTTTTAAGGTTTTTGTAAATATATGCTTTAAGATATACTTTAGAGCAGAAAAGTTTTTAATATTGGACAAATATTTCAGAAACATATGGTACTTCAATTATAATGCTGAAGTTGTAGTTAACTGATTTTTAACGTAGAACGATTAATATTGAAAATAGCCCTCTTAGAGCAAGACTTGTAACTCTTTGAAATGACGTCGCATTATGTTCTTGATTTGAAAAATAATAGAGACTGTAAATATCCACCAGATTTTGTTCCTTCAACAATTTTGTTCGAACAATCAGAGCGGAGAGTATATGAAACTTCTCGGAAAAATTAAGTAATAAAGATCTTTTGATTAATAATGTGAAAATAACTTTATTAAACTTCTTTAGTATATATGCACAAACCTGTTACACGTAGATATGTATGCTACGTTAGAAAACAATGTTTTTACATTTTGCCATTTCTGCTTACGCAGCTAAGAGTTCCAAAAAATTGTACTTACAAACTTTTCCCTCTCCTGAAATTGTATACTTACTTACTGACTGTAACTGAAATCAGTCTAAATTACTTACAAAGAAATAAATGATACCAGAGTTTCATTTTAATTCCTTGAGAAAAGTATCTTTTGGTAATCGCATACTTTAATAGGTACAAGAGGGAAGAAATATTCATCGAACAATAGGCACTCTCCTTTTTAAATTGTGTTTAAAACAAGTTTTTCAACTTAGAAGTATTTTTTGGCAAAAAATAAAGTTAATTTTTGTATACTGATAATGAACTCTAAACGCCTCAAATTTCGCACTGCTAATTACGAAATAGTACCACTTGTTGTTTTTTAAATTCCTCTCTGTCTCAACAGTCATCTTTATGCGTTGAATAGCTAAAGCATAACAAAAGCACGTAATCCTTTAAGTAAAAGGGGCTGAAATGAATAATAAAAGAACTAAATCCCGGTCATTCCTCAACGACTTTTACTGATGCCCATCACGTTCGTCCAACTTTCAGGAGGGACAGTAGTCGACTTCAAATTGTTGGCCCTGACATCGTCCATCGTACCTGTTGTCTTTCTAGTCACCTTTTCTTTTATGCCGGAAACTCCCGTATATCTCCATACACAGGTACGTTTAGCATTAAAAACTTATCGAATTTTCTACGTAATTATCACTATTGTTCCAGGGTAAAGTCGACCAGGCGAGGAAATCCCTCAACTATTTTCGAGGCGGAAGTTGTGATGTCGACGATGAATTAACGAGAATCGCCGACGATATCGCGGAAGCTTCAGCCAACAAAGCTGGAATCTCTGACTTGATTGATTGCAGAGCGACCTTCAAGGGATTAATAATCTCGTTGGGACTCATGATTTTTCAACAGCTCAGCGGCATCAACGCTGTATTATTCTACGCGAGCAACATCTTCGCAGAAACAGGAAGCTCCATGTCGCCGGATTCATGTGCTATTTTAGTCGGCACCGTCCAGGTGAGCTTTCATTATTAACGGAAAAATGTTGAAGTAACACTTAAAAATAGAGAGCTGCTTTCAGTAACTTTACTTGCTGTTAAGTAATTCTTAAATATTTAATATGATTAGTCACCGGAAACTCACTATGTCAAGAAATTGGAACTTAGTTATGAAAGAAAAATTGATACCCTCTCGAGGTTTTATTGAATTCAAAGTTTATTAAAATTTAGGGGTTGGTGAGTTTTTGGTTAATTTGATTGCTAAATGCTGAACTGTGCGTGGCTAATCGATGGCGTAAGCGATTTATGACCCGTGTCGGCAATTTAAAGGACCTGCACAGTTGACCCGCACATACAGATAACCAGTCGGCGTCTCTCGGGAATGCTCCGGCGTTACAACTCACCACAAATCTCTCACTTGGCTGTTTAAACAAAAGCTTTGGTTTAGGGGGTCCATTTATCCAAAACGATCTTTGCACTCTGAAATGGGTGGATTAACGTGTTCGGAAGAAACGGGAAAAAGTTTAAACGCCTGTCAGGTTGACTGGCGGACATAAATAATCAACAGTGTGGTGTTATAGAGCTTTAGATCGACAGCAGGAAGAATACGCTCTAAATATAAAACGAAAATATTTGACTTAGGGTGCGTTTCTGTTTTTGTGAAACAAATGAGGATTATCTAGCCCACTTCATTAATTTTTATTATTCTGAAAACAAAGTGTTTCCGCGGGCCGTTTATAAGCATGAAAAATAAACGCCAATGTCGAGGTGCATGTCATAATAACGTAATTGGCCCGAAGTAAGTCTTTACCTAAAAGCTGGGTAAACGTAAAAAACAAAAATACTTTAAATCCCTAAAGTAACCTCGAGAGAACTTGAAATTATATTAATACCGGCATGAAATAAAAAAAAATGCCAATTTTCACTGATAATAAATTAATTTATCCATTAAGTAAAGTTCCATTTTTCGACGCAATACTTTGAAAGGAATTCTTATTCGGATATTTTTTAATATCAACTACTAATAAATAAGTGAACTGGCGGGATAGAAAAACTAATTCGGCTGTTGGCCTCATACACTGATGGAAGCTCTACAACATTATATTCACGATGGTGCACTTGAATTCGAAGAAAAATCTTCATACTCCGGTTTAATATTTATATATGGCATTGATACCAAAAAAACCCTTCAGAACATCTCACTACCCAGTGTCCATATTGTTTTTAAAATGATTTGTTTATTTTGAGTTAGTTCATAAAACACGAGTCGAGAACGCAACTTTACTACTTTAGAGGTCATGACTTTTTCGATAAGTACTCAAATATGTTTTTATTGATGTGAAATTATACATTCATATCTGAAGGTTGCAACAATTTGTCTTCTTGGCGCCGCAAATATTTCCTCCGGATCTGGATCTCCACCCAGCTTATTTGTAACGGTTACTCAAAAATTAACGAAATTTTTTTTCTCACGTTGTAAATTGATACATATCAGTAGGGAATAGAAGAACGGCTACGCATAACGTTACCCGGGAGTCATCAAGCCGTTTAATCTCCGGAAGATAAATGTGGCAGGAGGCAAAGACTTGTATGGTTTTTACTTTTTCTATGGAATCACGTTCAGGTTGTGTTATTGTGAAAAATCTCTCGTCGGCTTTTCTGGTTATTTGTAGATTTTTTTTTGTTGATTTCATTAGGGACGGATTAGAGATTACGAGTTTGAGCTGGTTGCTTGTTGGATGTAAATTGCGGTGGTTTTGTAGAAATCAAGCCTGAAACTATCCCGACTATAAACGAGCTTACAACTATTGACACGCGGTTGGTCGCACACGTGTAACGCAACCGGGCACATAATCCAGCACAAAGGTATTAGAGCTTTAATAAAACTTCGTGTGAGAACACATCGTCGAAAACTCTGAATAAAAAAAATAATAATAAAGCCGGTGTTGAAATTTTCTTTGACAGCAGCAACTGAATAATTCTTAAAATACATCTTTAAGCGACATATTGCATCAATATTTTTTTCCTATTTTGCAACATTTTTGATAATGCTGTGAAAGTTGTATATAACTAAAAAAATGGTAATGTCTTATTAAATAGTGCGGTAACTTTTGGGTATTTGTCTTTAAGTTACTTAAATGGAAAGCAGGAATTTCGAGAAAACCATTCTTGTTAACATTATGTTTTAGCTTAATACTATAATATTGCCAACAAAAAATGTTAATTATAGCGCTGCTTATTTGCTTGGTGAGTTTAATTTTCGCTTGCTTCAATCATTCAACAGGTGTTCCCGTGTTCATAAACTTCTCAATAAACACGTTAAAGTTCTAAATGAAATTCGTTAGATTGCACCTAAATATAATTAAAATACTATAGGGAAATGTCGATTCTTCCTCGCGTAAGTAGAGTTGATTTCTCACTATAATTAGTTGGCTGATATTGACCTTTTTTTAATAACTAGTATTGAAAAAAAATAGCTACTAAGCGATCTAAACATTACAAAAAGCTTTGTGCAGACAAATATTCATTTAAGCTTTTTAATAAAAAGCGTTACGTGCTTTTGCAATAGGTACTTTTCATTTTCTCTTTTTTCTGCTCATTATTCACCCTATTATTGAATAGCTCTCTTGCAATTTTTCTTCGTATTTTCACGTATTTAACTTTTGTGGAACAAATCCCTGCATATGTGAATTTCATGCAAATTTTCATAATTTTCTCAATACAAATTATTTTGTCGTAAACACCTCTTACATATGCAAGAATTCTTCCATAAGTAACTGCAAAATTTTATTCGTCAATTAGTTAATGATTTTTAAGAAATAATTTTATGATGGTTTTTATTGTTTTGTCTTCTCTTATTGAATTTGACGTAGATTCCATTATTATGTTACAAATTTTGTTAAGTAATGATCGTTAGCGGATAATGTGTGTGGTCCAAGATTTAAGCGTAAATTTTATAAAAAAATGTTAACCCCGACGTAATTACCACGAAATAATCAATTGTCATCTATCAACGTTAACTGTTAGTTAACTTTTTTGCAAAAAATAAACGTAGAATCAAAAATTGAAAGTTAAACATCCAAATTTGTTGTTAAATAAGACACAAGTAAATTTTAATTTAAATATCATGAAAGGCACATAATTAAACAAATTCCTTTTAAGTGTATATCTATTTGTGTAACTAATAGTAATTGTAGTCATTTATGAGAAAGGTAATTTTACATGTTTTTATCGGAATGCATCATTAAAGGTCTTGGCTATAAGAAAATGTAATAGAGCACTAATACACATTATGAGGTAAATGTAAAGGTAAATGTACAGAAAATTTAAAGGGATATTTTTTTCAAGATTGCAGAATCTGGTATTCACAAATATTTCTATCTATTATAGCATCATTGTTGCAATAAACACTTATGATATGACTGTAAATAAATAACCACAATTGCTATGAATAAATAATTATTTTATTTGGATTGGTAGTCTACTAAAAATTACTCTACTCCCAAATTGACGTAAAATTCTGATAAGATATATAAAAACGATTACAAATTTTTATTTAGAAATTGGTTCAAATTACCGAGTGATTTTTGTTTTAATTTGACACGTACAATTTTTAGTCAAAGCATTTTGAAAATTATGTGCATGTTTATTTTTGCAATTTTTGTATTTCTTGAAACAACGAGAGTTTCTAAATCTAAAACTATCTGCTTTTAAACTTCTGTGAGATTTTCAAAATTTTTGCATGGCACTATGTTATGTATCATAGAAAGTACTGCTAACTTTATCATATGAAGCAATACTGAAAATTTACTTTACAAAAAATTTGCAGAAGAATTTAAAAAGTTGTGCTATTTCATTGTTAAATAGGTACATCTTTCTAATGTAATTTTTTGTAAATTTAGTTTAATTTTTTAATAGCAATTTTAGAAAACAAACTTTTAATTTACTGTCTAATTTAACTTTTCATATAATTTCGAATGGTGGCAGCAACTTAATTTTTAATTTTTGGAAAGTTTAAAATTTTTAGCATAAAATAGTAACAGCTTCTGCAATATAAGGAATATTTCTCCAACCTGTTGATTGTTTAATCGTTCACCTTCTAATATTATATGTGAATTTTTGTATTCCACCATCAGTCACTTGTAAAGAAGAAGCAAAGGAAAATTTATTTGGGATATTTCAGTAATTTCCAAACTATGCTTGAGGAGGAGTAATGTGCCCTTAATAGGTTTCGCTTTTTAGTAGAGCATAACTAGAGTTCTTTTACTTTTATTAGAAATTTTGTAAAAACTTTTATATTTTATAAAAAATTATGGCTAAACTAACTATGAAATTTAAAGTAGACCTTAACAATAATTATACAATCACTGAATATTTATCATTCTTCATCTATCTCACCTTTGAAGCTTAGTAATGGAATGGAAATTTTGCAATAGTTGCTTATACAGGGTTGTTAAAAGTGTAAACGAAGCTTGCTTAAATTATTCAACAAAAAAAATTTTTTTTTGTCTAATTATTATTTTATTTCAAATTGCCACCGGCCACTTTTGGCTAAAGCAACCTTTCTTTTCTTTCAATGACAACGTACTAATAGCCAGTGTGGCGCAGAGAATTATTCTCTACACAGACGTAGAATAATTTGTTTCCTAGATTGAGGCTTTTATTTTAAATAAATAAATAAAATTTGCGTTTCATTTATTTTAAACGCGTAGTTTGGCCTACCAGAAGAAAAAGAAGCGTACCCCAACAAAATACACAATCGACAATAGTATTGGAATGTGACATAGTTACTGTTACTGTCATCCAAACCTCACATTCAAATAGTGTCATTGCTTGTATCAAGATCCTTTTTTTTCAGGTAGGAAAGAAAGATGAAACCAAAATTTAATTTTTTTCTTAGTAAATCAGATTACTATTGTTCAACTATTAGTGTTGCGAGTACTATCAACACAAATAGGTACTTTAATAAAGTGACATTTAGAATTAAAACCATTGTCAGAACAAGGTCTTCTTAACATAAAAAACAAGTAATAGTAATCGGAGAATCATTTCTAGTTAGATACCTGTACCATCCACATGGACGTCGGTGATTATAATGTTTCGTAATACTGTAACTCCTAAAACTAATTAGCCTCCGCTTTAGCGGTTGATTTTTCTTCATCAGGTTCTCGTTCCCGATTCCGGCTTAAACTGGTAGTAATGCAGGAAACTTCGTTAGAACAGCTGAATTTTTCGAGTCAAGTTCAAGTTTTAACGACTGCGTTGAAGTTATCTGGCAAATCTTTCCTCACCAGTTTAATCATTTTACAACAAATAGAAGGTTGGAATCTTTTTGGAACTGTGCGCTTAATGAACACGATTTATCAAGATGAAACTAGTGAACGGCACGGATTAATCTCTATCTCCCTGGAATAATGAAGGGTTCATCTAAAGCAAGGTGGGGACAACCGACAACCGGACGGACAAACGTCACGTGGTCTTTAATCAAGCGTTTTCGGGTTGGCCCAGAGGCGAACGCGTGTTAAATGATAAGGCCTCCGAAACTGCTAATCCCGTTATCCGATGCCGAAGCTCGTCAAAATGGATTAAGAATTTACGTTAGTTTGAATCTGTAACTTGACATCTGACTATCAACAAGAACGATTAGCACTTTTCACTTCAAGCTTCAACATTAAAAGTAAATCAAGCCACTTATGGTTATTCGGATTGGGATGTTCTGTTTATCTCTAGTTTCTTGTGATATTTATGAAACATAAAGTCCGGTAGCATTCACAAAAGTCGTCCGCTGTTATTGCTTGTTTTCATCCATACTTTATGATATTTTTTTGTTGAACACAGCGATGTTGGCCGAAATCCACAGTGCGGGACAATTCAACAAGGGGTGAACTTTGATGTTGAAATTTCTATTGAATTGCTGCAGTTTTTGTTTTTCTAGTATTTTAGATCTCCTCTGTAAATCGCGTTAGAGCGTGACCATGGGGCAAAATAAAAACTGAATATTTAACACAGATCCTTTGAAGTCGTTTGGGTTGCCTTAAAGAATATGAAAGCACCTTTCCCTGAATTTGCAATTGTTTTTCATTTCTAGACCCGAATGCTCAAATAGACGATATTAATACTTTATAGGACTGCTTTATAATAATGTGAAAACGCTAATACTAAACATTATACGCACCCTTTCTCTAAACACGTGGTTAGCTAATGTTGGCTCTTGGCGCTCTTTAGTGTGTTATTGTTACGCTTCACTAATTTAGTTAATACTGAAAAATAAGCCACAGCACCATATGTACTAAAAACTTCAGCTGTTTTTTCTTGTTAACCCAATTATTGCTCGCCGGTTTAACTAATTTTATAGGTAACGTAGCTGTTTTGTTGAACAAGAAATGAGCAAAATCTCAACTGTCAAATATCTGTCTAGCGACCTTACCTAAATTTGTCGAATTTAATTTCTTATTGTTTTGCGTGCTTAAATTACGGCAAACCGCTGTTTGAAAATGAAACATGTGGCAATCCTCAAGGCGCGTTCAGACGCGGGCTCGAGCTCGTGCTTGTAAACTCGTCGAGCTCGTCCAGATTTTACATTTTACATCCACTTTGGCTCGGTTGGATTGTTGAGAAGTACGTGCTTGTGAGGATTCCTTTGACTTTTCATTATTATTATTACCATTGTATATGGAAATAATCATACAAAGTTATTACCCACACAGAACAAATCACAAGCAACAATTTAAAAATTTGTCAGATTTATTTTTGCTACAAATCCAATATATTCATAAAACTCAGTATTAAACTATTATTATTGTTAGGATTAAACAAAATTTTATATATTTTATATCATTAGTGTATAAGGATATTTAGGAAATTTAAGACGGTATAATAATTACATTTTAATTAAATTTAAAGGATTATATTTAATAAGATTTTTGAGAATTTATTGAAAGGCTATATATAGCTTGCAACTTATTTTAGGAGGTTTTGCAGATTGTATTGTTTTTCAAAATTCCATATAATTACACGAGATTCTCAAAAAATATATAAAATTTTAAACTTTTTCTAATGATTCAATTTCTTTATTGATATGTTTAGCAAAAATCATGCTATATATAATTTCAACAAAACATTTCATTAAAACAAGAAAATTCTTCAAAATAACTAAGATATGTCATCAGAATTTCATGTTATTTTACAAAATGTCATGTATTTTATGTTTACTGTTGTTTTTCAAAATTTGCTTATAGAGTTTAGAATATTCGTATCATAAGATATTTCTCAAAGTTTCTAAATACTTTAGAATTTATTTAAAATTTCAAGCTGAATTTGAGAATCAAATTTAAAGTAATTACGAAGAATTTTCACAACTTACAAAAACTATAACAAAGTTTGTAATCAGCTTCTAAAACATTATAACATTTGTAAAAGGTCAAGATGTTTTATGATAGTCTTCCGTAATTTTTTGAGATTTTATACTATGTATATATTATTCCACAAGTTTGAAATTTTTTACAAATTAATTTAAAATATTTTTTTAATATTAAAATATCTTTACCAAATTCAAAATAACTATATAAGACGTTCAAATATTATTATGAAATTTCACGATTTTACGAAATGCTGAAATTTTTTTAACTAATTGCGGGTGTTATAGAGATTATATAGGTATTTCAACGAAATACGTATTAGATTTAAAAGTTTCATAAATGAGATGTTTGACAAGCTCAACTAAAAATTGGTTTGATTCCCAGAAATATTTTTGCAGCTTATCTAGCATTTCAACAGAAAATCCTATAATTTTCTTTATTTCTTATATTACTTTTTCTTTAATCATTTTTTTTATAATGAATTTTATAATTTTTAGGTGGTGGCCACCCTGATGTCGACCGTCCTTATCGATCGAGCTGGCCGCAAAATCCTGCTCTTTATCTCGGCTTTCATCATGTGCATCAGTCTTCTCACCCTCGGCTACTATTTCTACTATAAAATCGATCATGACGTATCACATTTAACAATTCTACCTATCGTATGTCTTGCAGTTTTCGTGATTGTTTTTTCAATTGGTTTTGGTCCCATTCCTTGGATGATGATGGGAGAAATTTTTACTCCTAACGTCAAAGCAATAGCCAGTTCCATAGCAGTGGCCCTTAATTGGATTTTAGCTTTCATCGTAACTAAGTACTTTCAAACCATGGCAACGTATTTAGGACAAGGAATAACTTTTGGAATTTTTGGCATAATTTGTGGTTTAGGAGCTATTTTTGTTGTTGCAATGGTACCAGAAACAAAAGGAAGAAGCGTTACTGAAGTTCGAGAAATTTTACTCGGAAACAAGTGCAACGGTTGCAACGGATCCTGCCAAAAAACCACTGCAGTTTAAATTTTCCTTTTAAATTTGAAGTAAAAAAGTGAAACTACGGGAGTGTTGAGTGATTCTACTAATTATTTATTGTTATAATGAAGAAAAAAAGTAAAACGTAATTATTTATTTGATGTTTAAGCAAAACAAATATGTTCCAAATTTTCCTACAATTGATTCCCTAAAGAGGACAAAATACTTAGGTCAGAAAATGACACATCCTTCCAACGTGGCCTTCAGCCATCATGCTTGTGAGACTATAAAGAATTTCGTTACAGTTTGTGCATCTCAGTTATAATTTAGAATTCTGCTAAAAACTTTAAAGCAACGGTAGATGTATTTTTCAAGTGGCGCCTACAACTTTATTGAATCGCTTTATCTACATCTAAAAGAGATGCATGACAAAGCTTATGTTTTTATCTAATAAAACGCCTTGTTGCTTACTGAAGTTTGAACAAAGCGTGTTCGTTAATAAATCTATTAGGTAACTAAATTTCAGTTTTGCGAGTTTTTGATTATCAAGTAATGGATTTGATAAATTTCGGCTGCTCGCAGTGAACTAAAAATGCTTCACTTAAAATTACGAATCCAATAAATCCTTTCAAACCAAGAGATAATTAGTTTTAAAACTGTTTATTTATCGATAGTTGCGGGTTTGGAAACCACGCAATCGCAATAACTAAATTATGGGTGCATCGCAACGCAAATCAAATCGGCGGTTAACGCAATGTCAACTTTACAAGAACCGAATGTGTTTGGTTAGGCAAAATCCGTGTTTGCTTGTATGTATATTTATTTACATTGTTACATTGAGAGTACATTTTTCAACATTATTAAACAAATAAGGATTATCTCTTACGTATTTACACAAATTTGAGGAAATTAGATCTCCATACACGTATTTTACTTAGTTTAATAAATATCTTAGGGATTAACATTGATTGAATACTTCAAGTACAGTGGCGTTATTCCGGATCAGGGCCCCTTAACACCGGTTCTTTGTAACGCCCGAACCGGAATCACGGATAATATTTAGAGTAAATGTGTAATTGTCGGTAACGCCAATCAATTGTGGTATAATACTGATTATAGACACTTGAAGTAAACAAATTACGCGTATCACCATTCATTGTTACAGAATGTTGACATTTTACAATAAATAACTAACATTTGGCTAATAACACAGCCTTCATTATGGGTATCGAACTCACTTCTAACCAAGCACGACTGGGCAACGCCGCGGTTATTGGCGATGTTGTCAATAAAAAAACAGAGCGAGCGTTGTCAAATCGCGATTACGTAAACGTGAGACCGAGAGTCAGGTTGTGCCTGAATAGTGAAATTGAAGCAAACAGTAGGTATAGTTAAAAAAATTGTTCTGTATAGAGGATAACAATAGGTGCATATAATTACATTCATTTCATGCTTTTTCGAAAATTTACATTAGTATTTGGAAAAGTCGTAAAGAGACAAATTAAATAATTAATTTGTAACGTCAGTTAAGTTAGGAATTAAGTGGAGGTAGCAAAATGTGCTTAAGTAGTCCGAGCAATGGAAAGCTTATGAATCTGTATACCCGAGAAATAAGAAGTTCTAGTCTAAGTTAAGCTCGATAAATTGCACGTCTGCCAAAAGTGGAAGAAGGCAGTTGCTTGCTGTATTCTCAAAGTCAAGATGTCCGTTATCCTAATACAAGGCTCGGACAGCAGCGTTCAAGTGCAGATCTGAAGTGGATAGAATTCATATTTTATTCATACAAAGTTATCTAAAAAACCGTTTCCCTTATTTGTTCCAATAACAATGTGACTAGGTAGGAATATCATTTATCACAGTTCTCGTAAGTGTCTTTTACAGTAATTCTCAACAGTTCTGGGATTTTCGTAAAAAAATAGCGTCCATAAGCTTCTCATTAATGAAAGTGCACGCTTATGAATTTAATAATTAAACAACAGTCAGCCCTAAAGGCAACACGTCTTGAATAATATCAACTTAACGAAATCGTTTCACTAAAAAATGATTGTGCGTAGAATTGATTAGAGACGATGACGCGCATGTATCTAACTTACGTGATTAGCCTAATTTTATAGAGTTAAGTCGTTAATCTTTCCCTCTCCGAAATGAGTGAACAATTAAATTTTACAGTAGTTAAATGCTACGTCATTTTTTAATGTACGGGAAAACTACAGCTACGGTTCCTCATCCGGCAAATTTTCTCAAGTCATCGTCAACGGCATTGCGGAAGGCGATGAGTAAATCAATTCGAATACTACTACAATGTGCAAAAAAATTGCACAATCTTTACGTGATAGTTTTTGTACGATTATAGATTTTTACCTCGCCACTAGCAAAGAAGCACAGTATTTCCGGGTAACAAAACGGACGGTTATGAAGAAATATAAGACCCGTTTTAAATTGACCAGAGTTCTGCGTCACTACTTTTAAGTTCTATATGATTTAGGCCCGGTTTTACAAACACGGAATAAGCCCGAGAATAGCGTTATTCGAGGAATAACTAGAATGAGCAGTTTTACAAGTTCCTTTTACACCAGGAATAGCGTACACTGGGAGTAAACCCCCCGTTTCTGACGTTATTTAATTTACGTTATTACCCTACTTGAGAGTGAAGCTAAATTTATGCATTCGATTGGTATTGTTTGTGGGAAAAATTTCCTGTATTATCTCTGGGCATGCAAGTGTCGTTATAAAAATCACAGGCAGTTGCGGTGGTTACTGTATTAGACAACATTTCAATTATTAAAAAACAATGATGTGTAAAATAATAAAGTAAAAATTGCTGCTGAAGTCGATATTGAAATTGCTCACAACAATAAAGTTCACGATGGAAATGGCATTAACAGAAATAATTTAATTAATAATTATTTTGCGAATTTGTTGGAAGATTATTAATGATTAGAAGTACTTTTTAAGGGTTGTTAAGTAATTTTGGTAACCAAAAAATAGGAGTAAAATAAAAAAGTATTTATTTCGTACTACCAATATCAAAATATTTTCGGCCATTCCAGGAATACTTATTCCAAGCTTTCCGTTGGTTGTAAAACCGTAATGCGAATAATTCCTGGAATAACGTTAGACCAGGAATAATTATTCCTCTGTTAAATTTATATTTATAAAACCGGGCCCTAAAACGTTCAACAAGAAGCCTTGCAGGACGCAAAATCCATAAAGATACTAAACACACTAAAAAATTGTGTACTTTTAAGTATTTACTACTACATTCAAAGGGGAGCAATGTGGCGGCTCATTTGCGGGATTTAAAATTTCTTCACTTTCGCGACTCTATAGCGATCGTTGCGATCGGCTCTTTGGTTAATAGCAGGAAAATATTGCGTCACCACGTCATATAATTATCGGATGTCAATTTTTTTAATTGCCAATAGTTTATTTAGTTAGTGTTATGTTTCTTAGCTGATTGAAAGTAGTTCTTTAGTTGCCAGTACAAAAGTTTTCAAAAGAATCAAGGGACACTAAATATTTTTGTACTCCACATTTCCTGCAAATTATAGTACAAATTAGTTCTGAAACCCACGCCCAATTTGGTGGAATTTGTGGCATATAGCAACGTGGTCAGATTAAATGTTCAATAGCGCCACGATTTTCTATTAAAAATTTAAGTACTTAAAATGTGTCCAAAATTCTAATAATCTACAAATTTATAAGACACTGGCGATATAATGCGTCTATTTCCCACGGGAAAAATTATTTTTACTCCAATTTACAAAATTAATTAGAAAAATTTACACTAGAATATTTTAGGCCTAACTAAACAGATTGCTTTGAAACTAAACCGGACTTTGTTAATTAATTAATGAAATAATTAAAATTAACAGTGCTTTAACTAAACTTTTAAATTCGAATAACGAATTAGGTTGGGTCTCATTAAAAAACAGAACTCTGTTATTTCAACTCTTTCCCTGAGCATTTTAAGTTAGAATTAATTGTTTTCCCTATGACCAGCCACTAAATAATCGAAATGTAAGCAAATCCGCCGAATGAGGAATTTCGGGTACCGGTTAAGTTTACAATTTGCCACTTTCGCCGTGGCTGACACATCGTCAGCCACACAAGCACATGGCCATTTTCAAAACTGAGTCTTTGGCCAGGTACACTTGACGAACTTGAGGTTTCTGGCGTAGTTTTTGACTGCGTCACCTCGACTCCGAAGGATCACAACCTGGATCACTATCCTCTCCCAAAGAATTTCCTTGTTCTTGTTGCTGCACGTTGTAGCTTGGAGACCGGAACTGTCTGCCCTGAAGCTGCGATCCGTCCGAACCTCTCCGCGACATCCCCCATTCTTTATCTTTGCAAAAACACTTGCAAATAATCCTCTTAAACGCAAACCTAAAATCCTTAGAGAAGAGCGCGTAAATTAACGGATTAATCGCACTGTTGCAATAACCCAACCAGAATAGAATCGAGAACACTAAAGGGTGAATACAGTCGGGACAGAAAGCACGCACCAAGTACATAGTAAAGAAAGGAAGCCAACAAAAAATAAATCCACCAACAATAATCGCTAATGTTTTTGCAGCTTTAGTTTCCATCCGAAATCTTCTAACTTGAGTTTTAGCATTTCTTTTTCCTAATCTTCTTAAAATCAGTTTTGACATTCCATCCTCGCAACTACTGGGACTAGGACTTGGAGCTCTCTCCTTTTCTGCCGCACTATCACAACTACTTGATCTTCTTGAAGAAGCTCGTCGTCGCGAACTTAAACGTTGCACTCTTAAATGATTATCTCTTTTGAACACGTTTGTTGCAGTGGTGTCTTTGCCGTTCACTGTATAATGCACTGCATAACTAGCTTGACCTGTGGGGGAAGTTGGAGTTACTGCAAGTAATTGAGGAGTTGGATTCGGGGATAATTTTTCACTTGAAGGATAGGAGACACTAATTTTGACGCGCTCATGCTGGCCTTTGGTGGAGGGGCTGGGGCTGACGCTTTCGGTAGTTGTAGTGGTACTATTGCTGCCGTTACTATGAGGAGAGCCCTTTTTGCGTTTGAGGTTTTTACTATGGCCTCGATGGATCCGAAGTGTAAGGCGTTCCTGTTCAAAACGACCAAAACCTCGAGCACCTACAACAGGAAATAGAAAATTAGACAAAAAGAAATTACATCGTAAAGTTCCTCTAAAGAATCTAGCAGATATTCTGAAGTAACTTAAGCAGGAAGTTGCGCTTATTTTTCAGTACTACAAAAATGAGATTTATCTAGTATGTATAAAATAAGTAACTATAATTCGAACAGCTTCATTAACCGGAAACAAAGATAAAAGATCAATTACCATACTCTAATTGAGAAATAACCCAACAGCTATTGTTTTAAATAATTAGACAATATAGAAGGGATAAAGTATAATAAAAAACTTAACACTAACATAAAATTTGTATAAGAAATTTCTATTTGGGTACTAAATTTTAAAAATAGAAAAAATGGATTTTGATCAGGTAATTATAATTAAAGAAATATATATGAAGGAGAAAAAGAAAAATAAATCCACGTTATAGTCACGCTACTATATAATATTCTAAAACGATAAGAAAGAATATTTGAAAACAAGAATAATAATTATAATAATAAATAGAAAATATTTTTGGAAATAAAAACTAAGAAAAATGGAAAACAATAAAATTGAAGTAACTCAAGTTTTATTTACAAAATTTGATAACATTAACAAGGCAAATATAGAATAAATTTAAATGTACGATTATTACAATATCTGCACACATAGAATTAAAGAAAATAAAAATCAGAAAATGTATGTACAGAAATGTCAAATTTAAAATCACATCTCTATCATAATTAGATCTGTAAAACAACACATCAAGAATAGCGCGAAATTCCACAAGAATAAATTTTAGTCCTCAAAGTAAATGTGACGCTTTGTACATCGAGTAAATTGTCTTTATTTTTTTTTTCGTAATAAGTGATTTGCCCGGAATTACATTTTTTATTACGAGTAGCAGAAAGAAAATTATGCATAAAAAACGGAAAATAATGAGAGAAAAAAATATTGTATATCAATATAGTGTCTGCATGGAGGAAATATAATATTGTAAAGATAAAGTTAATGACGTGTTATAAAAGAAAATAAAAATGAAAGACTTGCAGTTATTTGCTCAGGTAGAAATATTGAACTAGCGGTATGTAAAGAGTAAATAAGCGAACTAAAAATAGTATCAAAGAACTAAGTTCTAAAACAGTAGCTTCACAAGCATTGTAGAAAAAATACAGTTTTCTTTTAAAAAGTATGATAAGGCAGTATGTAAAAAAGAGCAAACAAAACTAATAAATGCAAGAAACGTTCGAGTCAAATATTAACAATAATAAGGCAAGTATAATACAATGCAGAATAACAAAATAAGGCAACAATAATAATTCTTGAGCAAATTGGTAGTCGTTGGAGACTGCTACTTACATCGGAATTATATATCTTATAGAAATTATATATTAAATCGATAGATATAAGTGGTTATCCAAGAAAAAAGCAATGAAAATAAGCATGAGAAAGATATAAAGAGAATATGAAATTATTATAAAACAATACGTTGCAATATATTAGGATACAATACGTCACAATACTTTTTTAGTTTAACCTATAAGTGGAAAAATGATTCAGGTCTATTGATCCCAACGAGAAATTAGTGCAGATATCAATGAAACAGTCGCAAGGAGGTTGAGGTTTCAGCCTAATCAATTATACAGCTACCCGCCACGACTTAGGGAAGGGATCAATGTGCAATATGTGGGTTTGAATCATTTATATAAATTCCTATCCGTTTCACTTGCAGTTATTCTTATCGACAATACCTCAAATTTTGATGGATCTGGTAATAAAGTTCGACCGGGTGGCCCCGGTTTGTCATTCAGAGTGTTGACACTGCGTAGGCGCCTAGGTGTCTGAAGTTCAGTGGATATCAAAGCATCTACTGAAGATCCGTTTCGACTTCCGTTAGCCGATGTGTTTGATCTCGCAAATAGATTGAATTTAATAATTCAAAGCTTGAATCTATGAAACTTTCATCTTACTTATTGATTATCTTTCGCCACAGCGCAAAATTTGATGAAAAGTAATAATCCGACAGCACATCCAATAAATAAAGGCGATCGGTAAATAAAATCATTTATATTGACACTGATCCCCAAACAACGGGCTTTCCAATGGAGAGGGCGTCCCAAGGTTTAAGTACGGCTCCAAACACAAAAACGTACTCTACTTGGTCCCGACGCGTTTAGAGATAGGTAAATAATGTAAGTCGGACCGCATAATCGTTTTACTTGGATGTATTTCATTGAAATTCCATTGCTGAAAAACAAGCCAAGAGAAAAACGGAAGCGAATTTTTGCATAAAATGCTCCGAATTGTGCAAACACGTCAACAAAAATTGACACAACCACACCGCAATCAGATTGGTAGAAATCCACCTGACAAAAACAGAAGACCAATTATAATTGACGTGGGTAGTAGCAGCTTCAGATAACAAACTTGCAAAGTGTAAGTAACTGCTTCAAAATAACATTAGAAATGCATAAAATTACTTTGTTAAGCAGATTATTAAAATCAACGCTTTGAAAAATTCCACAATTTATTTCTATTCATTTTAACTGAAACGTTTTTGTTGGAAAGTTTGGATAATTTTCCGCTAACACAGCAATATAATTAGGATTGTGGGAGTAAAAACTTGGCATTTGTGCACTTGGATCGAATTAGACGTGCGCCCCCTCATTATCTGTTTTGTCTCCATCTTCCACTAACAAACTGAGTAGCAAACAGTAAACAAACACAAACCTTTGGTAGTTTTAAATCCTTGGTTAATTGCTTTTGTTGTTCTTATGGCGGCCTTGTAAATGCGCCAGTAGAAGAAGAGCATAACGAACATGGGGATGTAGAAGGACCCGAGGGCGGAATACACCACGTATCCCGCCTCGTTAGTGAGTTCACACTTCCAGGGACAGTACGGATCCTCAGGCAGGGTCGTGTTTGTCGGATCGTCTTGCGTCTAAAACGAATTAGCGGAAATTAATTAGATTAACAAGTAGCCAGGCTGGCGACGCTTAAACAAATTACTTTTATCCTTGAGGTCACGAGAACTGACGGGTGCAACTAGTTTAAACTATTAGTGGTGTAACGAGGCGATTCTCTTAGAAGCCGAACCCAATTGTGGTAATTAGAGGAACAAAGATGGAAGCAAACGGAATTCACCCGACACGTTTACTAGAGTTAGAGATTTATAATTTTTAATTTCAGTTAGGCTTCTCTCCTTTTAGAATCCTGCCTAACTGCTGAATATTAATTTTTTTCAAAAAAATTACATAAGTACCAAAGTTTTATATAATTACTTGGCAATATGTTTGCTTCTTAAAATGTAAATATTATTTCCGTATCACTTTAGTAAAACATAAAAAAGTACATAAAAATTATATTAGTTTAAATTCTTATTACCGTAGGTACAACAATTTCCACGACTTTGAATATTCGATATTGATGAAATAATTTACACTTACGGTCCATCTAAAATACAATCCGTGATGGTAGCACTCATATATTACAGATTTCTAAATGCTCACGAACAAATTGTATCGTTAATATAAACAAAACAAAAAAGAGGAGAATGTAGAGTTTTATCTAAAGCAAGTAAGAACACTAACAAATAAGAACCTTTCACTACCTGAAACCTTTGCAATTAACAACTAAATATGATTCAGTGAGAAAACACCAAAATTCACAAGGCGTAATCACCAAAATTTTATTTTGAAATGACATTGACAAGTCCATTGCGGTAACCCGCAGGTTCTCACAAACGACCACCTCATCACTAACTATTTGTAGGGTTCAATGATGGCAAACATGCCAAGTAGCACTGACAAAGTATGAGTATATAGAAGTATTTACTTCAGTCTCCGAACTATGCAGATCTATATATCACTATGTGTGATATATAGACTAGACTATATATCACTGTATAAAAACAATTCCAGCATACAGTGGACGTCAAAAAATCTAACGTGGGAGAAAGTCTAGCATAAAATAATCCTCTAATAAATATTTCTGAAACAACAAGAAGAAAGGTTCATACAGAAAAAAGTAGAAAGAAACTAGAAAATCGTGGAAATCTCTCCTTCACAGGCAAGAAGCATCAAAATTTTCAGATTGACCTTCTCAAAAACAACATTTCCAAAGAGAAGCGATCAAGAACAGAGGGTAATAAACTCGTTCGATCGGAAGGAAGCATCTCAAAACCAGAAACAATCCTAGAGTAAGTGTTAGTAATCACATTATATTTCACACTATATCACACTATAATCACACTATATTTCTGAGTCCAACGTGCATGCCCCCATGTGAAACAATTTTTGACCTGAATTTCTCAGTTCTGAATTGTAATCTGGTTTCCTGTGGAGCCATGAGCGAGATTGTTCTACTGATAGTTGACAGTTTTCTGGTTTCTTATCTCTACTGCGCTTTTCTACTATTGGCTGTGTTTAGGTATTTTGCGTTGTTTTGATAATTTATTTCATCGGCCGGTGCGCCACTGTTAGCCTAAGATTGTCTTGGCCCCCGGAATTTTCGCTGCTGTGTCGCCACTTTGTCCACGTTCTTTGAAGAATGTGCAAGCATATTTACCATATTACAGTCCCCTAAAACCCAAGAAATAATGTTTAATTTCGATACCACAAGGCTCCAATTGATCCAGCTCGAACAGTCTGCTAGTGATATGGTACCCACTGCATACTTTTAGCTCAATTTTAACAAAATTTCAGTTCTCTGATTCAGATAGCCTGTCAACAAATGTGGGCATTTTCTGTTATTTAATGACATACTCGTATTTCAGACGGGTAGTTCAGCACTTTTTCCATACAGCAGTTTTTCTTAATCTCGCTAAATAACCTCTTTCCTTAAGGATTGACTGCGAATTCATCATTTGGCCTCTCGTTTTTTTTTCTCCTCCCTCTTAAAGGGCAGTTTAGCTTTAAGGCTCTTATTACTTCTGAACTTATAACTTTGATTAGCAATTCTACATTCAGCAATGTTTGTGATTTTAATGAGCAGTCCTACAGTCCCATGTCTGAGTTCTGGATAAGAAACTCTGAATTGCAAACTCTCGGGTTTATACCGACTTTACTCTCTACCCGTAATGTCTTTAGTTTAAAAATTATGTACCTGTGGTCTTAAAGTTTTAGTTGTTGAGACACATGAATTTCTGCAAATTGTGTTACGATAGTAATCCTTGTCAGTTACTTTCGACAATTTTATTTATTGGTGATAATAAATTCAATAAGTCGCACACCCTTAATGTTGTTAGCTGAACTGCTTACTAGAATATGGCGTGCATTAGCATTTCAGCATAGAATAAGCTGTGCTTTATTGGCCCCACATGACTAAACCATCTCATTGGTCTACAGGTGGGTCTGGTCAATCGTACGGAATTGATTTTTCAAATTGGTTTGCGTCACTATCATAGAAAGTTTGGATTTTTTGGTCGCACATCTTTGTTTACTGGCTTTGACATTTAACCCATCTCATATTTCCACTTTTCAGTCATATGTTTCTTAGTTTTAATAACGATTCCTTATTGCGTATTACATATTTTAATCACCTTAATTGTTAATAAGACATGAAAGTGTGTGCTGTCTTAGATCTTGTTAATTAGGAAATAATTCATCCCGTGCATCCGCCAAAAGTGCAACGCGTTGTAATTGCACTAATTAGACGAAGTTATTATATTTTGATTAGACGAATGTGTTGTTATTATGAAGAATACAAGAAATTACTCCAAGCGTCCGAAATTTGACAATACGGGCACAACATTTATGGCTTATTCTGTTGCATTGAATAATCAATGTTATCCCTTTAGTTGAGAGCTTTTTACTATAACTGCCGTGGCGCCAATGTAAACATAATGATTGTCGATTATCCAGAAAGATTCTTCGGACCGTTTTGCACAATACCCGTCAGCTCTGTCCGCTTTTAAAGCTCTGGCTGTTGGATGAGGCCGTTAGCACCAGAACGAATAGGGTAAGCATATTTTACAACGCAATATTTACGTCACCGCGATGAACACGTCCCGCCGTTACACATTCGTTACAAATACCCTTCCTCCAGGACAGAATCCGCAAACGCGATATGCTTATTGTGTTACATAGCAATTTTGGAACGAGCACTGGCGCTTTTTCAGGAACGATATGCCTGTGTCAGCGGGACATGAAATTTGTCAACAACATTGCCGTTAGAAAGCTGCAGAGTCGACAATTTCGATTTGGCCGTAATGCGGAGCCCTCCATCCGTAGTTATAATTGCATTTGACTGCGTATATTGTTGGATGTTGCACGAACAGTTATGTTAGCCGGTTTGCTATTGATCCCCGCCGAACTTCAGAAAAACAATTACGCTGAAATATGGAGGTAATTTAGATATAAATATCAATATTTATTGAAGCTCAATATGTCGAGCAACCTGCGCGAGGGTTTAAAAGCTCTCACTGTTGGTTACTGTTATCTAACTAATTTCGTTATAAGTGAATTGGATTTTCAACCCTGAAAGGGGTTTCAGAAATGTTTGTTAAATATTAATTTAAAAAAAAAACTTTTAAATGTTTTTTTTTTTAAAACCCTCATTCTTCTTTCATATTGCTGTTTTTGCGATGCAAATCTGAATTCCAGTTACTTGCTCAATTAACATAATAATTTGGAGGTGACACAGACATTTGGATAGTAAAGGGTCGTGTCGGCACTTTAGGGCTTTCAAGCCTGCAATTGCCCGCCCACTATACAAGGGAATACCTTTTGCTCTATCAAACACAATGCTGACTGATTGTGGAATCGATAAATCAAATTCGACATGGATGGCTCGACAGACATTCCTCGCATACCTTGATTCAGTTGCTTTAAGCGAGGGTAAAAATTTGAATTCCTCAATTATTATTTCAAAAATAATTATTTCAAAAATTGAACCGCTTTGCAGTAGATACCGTAATTAAGTTATAAAACCAACATGCGAAATGCCTGTATACCGTGCAAAACTCGATGATAGTATAATTGAGATATTAGTCCTACAGGGGTTGATTGATTCTTCTGTAATAAGTTCTAAGATTTTAGAATATATATTTCTGTGCTAGAAATTAATTTAAAAAAATAAATTTTGGCACTTTATCTATTTTTTTACGTAAATAAATTAGTAGGATGCTGGTAGATATTTTACTTTATAAAGTTAGATTTTTTAATTTGCAAGACAACGCGCGACATCTCGGCAAGATTAGAGCGGAGACTCTTGAAATAAATCGGTTGCATTTCTATTATTTAAAAAGTTGTAAGCAACGAAGTTTTTTGTAGTCGAATTATGTAGCTTGACATATCGTATAAATGAGAATTTTAAAATAAAGTACTTTCCCATGAATCATCACACGTGACATCAATCCTCGTAACGACCTGCATCTAACGGGAATTTACAGGGTTATGCATTAGTTGCTTGACATAATCTTGATCACATTACTCCTGAAACTTGTGCTCACGAAATGAGAAATATGAGACCTTATGAGGTTCGAGGAGCGCCATTTCTACGTAAGTGAGAAACATAATAGATTATTTCTAGAACTTTGGTTACAGATGTAAATATTTCAGGAGTTCCTTGGACAATCGATTTTATATAGCCCTTTCACAGTGCATTAAGTGCAGATTCCAACGTCACATTTTAAGAAGCTATCAGCTTAAATCTCTTATTTTATGTGTTTAAGAGAGATTTGCAATTTTGGTGGATGCGCCGGGATAATTCAAGCAATTTTAATTAATCTTCCACATCTCTGAATATTATTATTAAATAAGTACCTAATTAAAAAGCTTCTCATTCAAGTAAACTGCATAATAGTTACCCACACAAGTGGCATAGATCTAATAAAAGTAAAAAATGTTACCTACTAGCAAACGAGTAATATAAACATAGAATTGTGCTAGTAATTATAATAAAGGTGGAATTTTAAAACAGTTCAGCGGCTCTTTGATATTAAATAAATTATCTAGTTCTCTTTCCTTCTTCTATTTTAATTAAATAAATGTTCCAATTTATCGAACTAGTCGGCTTTAAATTTATGATTTATCGGACTTAGTTGCATTTTTCAAATCAATCAAATAGTATTGCTGCGTTTGCTTATTTTGAACTCCCCTGATGTTTATTAAACGCTCTCTCGAAGCGAATTAAGACGAAATTGTCAACTTTTTGCAAGTGATCACAAAGTTCTAAAGCTCAATATGTCTTATTGAAGTGTAAATTGAACCTAAAGCACAACGTCACATCAAAATAAGTTTGGATTAATAATTTATTAAAATATGAAAACTCACGGTATGCACTGTAGTTGATTTATGTTTTGAAAAGTAGTTTTGTCAACAAATTCCAGGTGTATCTACCCAAAATTTTCAATTTATTGATGATAACGTGACCTTTGCAATCCAACTGTGGATTTTAATTCATGAACTTTGTTGTTTAACATTAAAACAATTTTGCCAGTATCCACATTAATATATAGAATGTTTCAAAGGTATTGCAAAATATTTTAAAAAGTAATTCCTGGAATCTCAAGAATTTTTTTTATATTGGATCCGAAAATGTTAACTCGCTGAGTTATAGTCTCTTAAAGTTGGGATCCTAAAGAAGGTCATTATTTATAATTTATAAAACTGTAAAATAATGACATTCACCACAATAATAATGTTATGCTTAATAAGGTACCGTGTAAACTATTTAGAAATGTTTCCTAGAAATAGATCAAACTTAGACTTGACGGAAGGGTTTCTATAGGATTGTCCAACAAAAAATTAATTTGCACGTATTTATCAACATTCACAAAAAACTGGCAATTTTAAATGAAGAACTAGCAGGGTGGTAAACTAACAGAAGTAGGAGTCATTTTTACTCCGTCAGGCTTGAACAACCTCAGGTAAGAATTTCAAAATAATTTACACTCAATCTCATCAAATTTGAAAATGTAAGTAGCTGTGGTGGATACCATTTTTTATCGCCAACAGTTTTGGAGATAATAAATAAAAACGTTTTCTAGGGTTGTTTATATGAACTATTTTCTTAAAATGATTTCAGAAATCACCCACTAGAACTTTTTGCTGCTCTTTTGGAACACCAATGTATCAGAACTATTTTTGGCGCCATAATTTTATAACTGTCGGACGAGTGTATAAATGTAATTAACACGAAGTAATTAACTTTAATAAATAACACTAGAATATAGATTTTCAGTTACAATATTCTGCCTCACAGTTGACAATATTGAAGTGATCTGGTGATTCAAGAATTAATAAGCTCCAACTATTATTTTATTATTATCGGAGAAAAATATAAAATTTGACACCAGGGAGAGTATATGCCAGTCTACAAGCTTTAGACTAGAGATAATTTAAGACTACGTATTTTTCTTGTTTTTATTCTACAATAAGGATGGACTGAAAATTTTAGCGTGTTAGTTAAACATTTAATGAACCATTTAGTTGCTTACTTCCGCCACTGAAATAGTTTTGAAACCAAATTAAAGCAAGCTTAATTAAACTTTCCGAGATATTTGGCAAGATTTCAATGGGAATTTTAGAAGAGTGTCCTGTAACACATTACTTCCTCTGAAGTGTCAAAATGCATATATATAATTAATAATAATGAAATGTAAGAAATGTGTTTGTATTAGGGTTTATAGAAATTTATATTATTACATGCAGCCTAAAAGGTCTTAGGAATTCCCAACACAAACATTTCAGTATTTCATATATTTATACAAACTGATTTTTAAGAATTTATCATATAATTTTAACTATTAGAATTACATTATCACCAGTAAATTTAATAACATTTAGAACTGCTTTATTTAAAGCTTGATTTAAGACTCAAGCAAGCCCTTCTGAAATTTTAATGCAACAAAGTTTTAGAAGTCACATTAAAGAAATTTCAAAGAAAAGCAATTATCTCTTGTAATAAAATATTCAAAATCTTAAAAATATACCTCAAAATAATCTCCATTAAATGACTCAACCTTCTTAGAAATTTGCAATAAATACTTTTCTAAATTACTCATAATCAGAAGTTTGCGGACTGTTTTAGAACTATTAACCAAATTCTTTCTATTAATGTTTTTAAGGTCTTAAGATATTGTAAGCGCTGAGGAAGCTGTTAAACATTTTATTTTAAATTGAACTTTGTTTCGACAATTTGCTTAAGTCGCCCTATGAGCAACGGTAACACTGATTACACCGAAACTAGGGTTGTAGTAATATGCTTCTTAACAAGTTTCTTTTGTTTAAGTGTAAATTAAAATTTGTTACTTTGTTTAAAGCCATTTTATTTCTATAAATTTCCAAAAAAATTTGCTATTTAATTTATCAGCTGTCTGTGATTTTCTTTTGTAAAGTTTTTGAAACCTGAATTAGGTGTAGCCTATTTCTTTTAGTTTATTTTGATAGCTTTCTCGAGAATTTGTCACAAGGTCAAGCTTGAATAAGTGGGAGATGAGAGTTAGCTTGGTTTACAAACTAATTAACTGTTTGTTGGAAATACTTGCTAGAAAATTCGTCTCATCATTTCCCTTCAGATGATTGATTTAAGTAATTCATTTGCTTTGCTTAATATTTTCATTAAATAAAACTCTCAAGGAATCAAGGTAGATATTCAAAAATCTCGATACTGATGAGTAAAACAACTATTTCGATTGCATTTCTATTTTACCGAATTTGCATTTTCAACAATTTTCATCATTTTGCGTCCAGAATAAACAATATCAACTCTACAACTAAAGGATAGCCATTTGCTACTAGGAATAATTGCTGATAATGATTTTAATATTTTTGGTAAAAATTTTTATATAACGTTTAAGCTGCATTTCTATATAAATGTCAATGTGTACGGTACGCAAATTCAAATATATGTAATTATGTGCCACATAACCGATGTTTATATAGTAGTGTTCATGTTTACAAAGAAATTTGGGAAACAAATAATAGGTCAACAATACTTAAAAAATGATGCATAAGTTTGGGGTTTGAATATATCTAAACATCTACAAAATACTGCCCCAAAAATTTATTTTAAAGACGCATACAAGAACTTTGCGTAAATTTTTTGTTCCAATTGCAACAGAAACAATACTATGAATAAGAGTTTGGGATATTATATGTTTGTATTTATATTAAAAATTACCATTAAAATAAGAACATTTGTTAGGTTTTTTAAGTCAAAAACATAGAATCAACAGATGTACGTATAGAAAAATATACTTTAAAATTTCTAGCAAAGTTTATAGAAAATGGTATTTTGTTGTGGATCCTCTTTAGTAAATACAAAAACAATTTCAATTACATATTATATATGATGCGTTTTCAAATTAGCTTAGCTATCTTTTATCCACTTTTATTAATATCATATGCATGCTTCCACAATATTAGGAAATTTTCTCTAATGTATTAGATAGTACATATATATTTATACCCAGGTTTCGAAGATTTTTCAAAGAAAAAAAACTTATTTCTTGTACAATATTCGAAAACTTTGGAACATACCTCAACATAGTTTCTCTGAGATGACTAGATAGCTCTTAGGGAAGAGGTATGTATTCTTAATAAATAAAATTTAAATATGATTTTACTTTTTCATTTTTCAGATCTCTCATCTTAGCAACATAGTTTTTATCCAACTTGATAATATTTGAAAATATTATCAGACAAAGCTTCCTTTTACGTCCAAGTCAGCTCTGGGCTTTTTCGTAAAAAAATAATTTGTTTTACAGTAAAAAAACATGTACGCATATACGCTTAAAGATAATAGAGTGAAAGAATATTTCTAAGAAAAGAGAATCTAAAACACCCCTCCCACTTTCCCACATTTCACTTACCTTGCTATCTTTCCATCCGACTAGGGGAGGGAAGCAAATGACAAAACTAAGCACCCACAGTCCCGCGATTAAGAGCTTTGCCCTGGAATGAGACATAATGCTCGGATACGTTATGGGTCTCGTCACTGCCACATAGCGATCCAGGGAAATAGCGCACAGATTCAATATGGACGCCGTGCACATCCAGACGTCCAGAGCCAGCCACATGTTGCACCAAACGTCGCCAAAGATCCAAACCTGCAAACCAACCATCCGAAATAAGGGTGATTCCTACGTCACATCACAAATAAGCAACTTCAACGTACGTAAATAGTAAATTAAGTACAGATCACTTTTATGGCCGAATACATGTGGTGATGCGGCAAAATTGTTTTCTTTTTCTTTTATTCCGTGATTTTGGGCTTATTTTATTTCCTCTTGAACGGAGGAATGCAAATATTTACTACCAGTTTTTGAATGTGACGTTCATAAACGTATATTGGATTTTGTGTCAATAAAACTGTGAGTATCGAAGTCTCATAAGTCACACTCGTGCTTACAGGGAAAAAATTATTTCGGACGCAAAAGTATTTTACGTAATCACCGGCTGCACGCAACTCGTATAAATGGAAATATTTTTATAATATTAATAAATTTTGCCAAGAATATTAAGCTAAACTTACCGCGAGAGTTCAACGTGCTCTCGATGAAAACGAAATTTATGAGGAGTATTAACTCGGGTTAACCATCACTTACTCGATGTACAAAACTGTTTGCCCACACAATTCGAGAATTGGGTAAATAACGAAAAGATTTAATTATGGATCCCACACAAACAGTGTATTGATTGAATTTAGTGCTGTTTATTTAACATTAAATGTGTCTCTATACCCTCAAATACAACAAAGCGGCTTGCGCAATCTGGTGAACTTTAAGGGAGGTTACAAAGGACGAGTCGTGTAATATAATCTAATGCTTACTTGAACTGAAAGATTCACTTATTGTGGGGTAGTTTATTTCGTTTTAAGCTACTTTTTATTGTTGTTTAATTCTTAAATTTTCATGAAAAGCTCAACTGTCTGCTGAATTAAATCTCAACATTTTTCAACTAACAATATACTTCATTCTTGTTATTCTTTGATTTAAAACAGGTACTTTATTCTTCAATAGTTGAAAGATTAATTCTTAGAATTATCTTATTTTTATATTGGACATAACTTTCCATCTAGTTATAAAGCATATCTGCAATAATTGTTTTTTTTAATATAGTTGTTCATAATTATGCCTAACTAGAGAATGGAGGATTGAAATTCATTTTAAACCACCAAATAGAAAACCAAAAGGATGGTTGAAAGGGCAGGAAGTATTGCAATCGCAAGATAATAATGTAAATAACATTATAGACAAAGAAATCTTAAATTATTTAGACATTGCATATTAATTAGAAATACTTAACTTGAGTATTAAAATCAGTAAAGCTAAAATACGATCATGATCGAAGTTAACATCAATCAGGAAAAATCCTACAATAATTATCAGTTGAAAGCTTAAGACTAGTGAAGTATATATATATTGCTATAATCAGAGGAGAATATTTTTCCAACTTCTGCGTGAATAATAATTAATGAACCGGTTAAAAGCTAGAAGAAATAACGTCGTACCCAGTTTACTTTAGATTATTTTCAAAATTTTTGAGAAAATACTAGCAAAAATTTACTCTAGTAATAAACAACAGAGATCTAATTCCTGAACTTCCATTTTATATTTAAAAGCAGACTTAAAAGAATCAAACAGGTGCATCGAATTGTTAAAAAAATAAACAATGATTCAAGCTCTAAAAGATATTGCTTTGCGATTTTTCCTAACATAAGTCAATCATTTGATAAAGTGTGGCATTGTGGTCTTTGCAATCAAATGAAAAAATGTTTATCTGACATTTATATGACATTCCAAAATCCCATCTCACAAATTGACACTTCCTTGTTAAACAAGATCACACTTACTCAGAAATATTATCTATAAAATTGGGTGTTTCGCATATTGTATATGTTGTGTTAGATTAATGGCCTACTAACCACCAATCTAACAACGCGATATTTGTCGATGATAAGACGGTGTTAACTTTCCCCCACAGATCCAATAGCTGCCTCTAAAAATTTGTAATCCATCCTTAACAGAAATTAAAAATGGCTCTCAAAATGAAGTATATGAGCTAATGAGGTTAAGGGTGACTGTGCATGTCTGATTTACTATGCAAAGAGAAACATTTCCACGTATTCAAATTACCAAATGTAAAATATCTCATTCAGATGAAGTGAATTATCTTGGTATACGCTTAGGCAGAAGATTAACATTAATGAAAACACAAAATGCTAATAAATGGAGTTAAAAAAATGAATTCCCTTAATCATAATTTAATTTATGTATTTGCAATGTCGTAAATGGATCAATATTTCTTCTTGGCGTCTTTAATTTGAAATTGTGGTTTTTGTATGTTCTTTTATGCAATTTAGTTTTTTTTTAATTTTTTGTATTCTTTCTCCATGTCTTTCAGTAATGGAAACACATTTCGAAACACGATTCTTTTGTTTTCAAATTAAATACTTTGTAATTTATAGAATACATTTTTACCCTACCTGACTTAATTTTTTGTTGTTTAATTCCAGTTTCTTCCTCAAATTATCTGAAACATGAATATAAAGTTTACTTCTATTCAGACTTAAAATCTATTTCTTTTTCTTCCGCAATATACATGACGCAATTTCAGATCTCTGGGTTTCTAGTTTATTCTATCAAAATGTACGTCAAAAGATTCCTGGTATGGAACTATGAGCAAGTATTCTTTACTATAGCACGTTGTTTACGTGCGTTACCATTCTGTTTTTGGAAATAGGAACAAGAAGAGTTATTTAAAATCATTACGGAGTTATTGTCGTTTTGTTTACCCGAAACATTTGAGCAGCCGTTTCTCTAGACAATATCATCTAATCATTTATAAAAATTATAGCCCAATGAAGTCAATTATTGTCGGAAACGTCTGCACCCTAATATTAACAAGTAGCAAAACCATTTTATTTCCAATCAGGCTGGACTATTTTTAAAGGGTAAATAACCCCAAGGAAACCAATAACCTCAATATTTCTGATCAGTGACGTCAACAAGTAATAATCTTAAGAAAACTTGCCGCTGTTCCTTTAAATTCATTTCATGTCATCTCAACTGCATAATAACCTCAAGCAGCAAGGTGCTTGTTCCTGTTTCCAATTACACTCATAAATTCATGACGAAAACGGGATGGGCGTTGTAAATAAGAATATCATTTATAAAATTTTAAATGTCAATTGCGCTTCCACAATCTTTTTTTAACAAAAAAAATTCTACTAGGAAGCATTGCAAATATATTTTAGTGACGTTGGAAATTTTCAATTTTGTGTAAACCAATAACGATATTGGAAATGATTTAATAATAAAATTAAGACAGTAAATGGAAATAGAATTTAACTTTTCCCCTCCAAACAAGTTTTATTTTAAGCATAATTTTAAAACAAATATTTAAAAATAATTAACTTAACAAGTAGTAGTTGTTAATTGTACGACAATGAAAAATTTTTAATTTTTTGCCAAAGACAACATGATATTCAGTTGAAAAATAGTAGATTTTCTGAAAGATTAACCTACCATTTCTACTGTAAGGAAAATTTAAAGAAAAGTTGATACCTTATGACTTTAAAGTTAATTTCGAAAGTGGTTCTGGCTGAGTAACATATTTTTTTTGCAGTTTTATTTAAAATTGGGCGAGTTTTAGGTAATTATTGTAAATACTGATTAGCAACTGAAAGGAATGTTTTTAATTATTATTATTTTTTAATTATGATTTTAGTTTTAGTGTTTTAAATAAATATTGTATTATGATACTAAGAAAATGTTTTTTGTGCAGTTATAAGTTTAGAGTTGTGAAATTTGCATAGCTTCCGACGTGTGACGTGTATTTTTCGAAACGGCCAAGATTTTGATGTTAACTGGGTTAAAATGGCACGAAATCTAGAATGCCAGCCCATTATCAGGAACTAACTCTAATGACCCTAACTGAGCTTAGCGTTTTGAGTTGGGTGGCCATCAAGAGATTAACTTTATCGCTCTCCAATCGATTTGTCAATGTTTCGTGCTCCACCGATATAAATAGTTTGCTCGCGTGATTTTTCTGCAAATTTCCGCAATAAAGCCTTAATTTCCATACGGCGATCTTGACCTTTCAAAATTACGGCACTATTATTTCAATTTTTGACTCCATCAAGCATAATTGAAAAGAACGCAACAAAACAAATCAAAACCACTAAAAATCGCCTCCAATCAACAATATATAACTTTTTACATTTTAGCGAGCATGCACATTTAGTAGCGCAGCTACAATAAATTCATTCTGTTTTACATATATCCTCTTACATTTACTGCGGGATTTGAGAGACAATGCAATTTCCTTTATAGAAATGTACTAACCAAATGCAAAGTCCACTATTGACTCAATTTCGCGGAATTACGGATGAGAATTCAATACTCCACTATTAATTAGACAAATCGGTAACCAATATTGATTTGACCTATGTGCTCGAATCAGAAATAGAATTGACTAAAACGGTAATCTAATAAATTTTTAAAATCTTGCCCTCAGAGTTTTATTTATAGACAAAAGTGTAACAAAACAGAAAATTGATCTCGTCACATCTTTGAGTGAACGTTATTGATTGTATGATTCCGAATTTTAAAAATCTATAAATTCTAACGTAAATATTTACGAGATAAAATCTTCTTTAAGGTTAGTTTAGTGCTATCGATTACAAAAGCAAGTAGCTCAACGTTTTGGGCAAACTCTGTTGTTTAATTTATTTATTTGTAGCGGTAACCAATAGGAAAGTTATTCAGAATTTAATCCTGAAATCCTTGTTTAACTTATTTATTTGTAGTGCGTTAATTAAGAAAGTTTAAAAGGTTGACTAAAAATGGAATAATTTTAGTTCCGAGCGGCACTGGTTTCAGAAAGCCACTACAAACTTGATTACAATAGAGAAAACGGCTCGAGGAATGGCTTAGCTTCATGAAATAATGCAATTATTGACCTGTGCTCTAATTCATCCAGATATTCTGGAGACTGGAATTTTAGAAAATCACAAGCTTCATTGCACAAGCGCGTGGGAGGACAACAAACGTCTATTATTGTTCGTTTGGTATACGTAAATCATTGATCTGTTATATTAATTTGCACTAAGAACGACTGTTTATGACAATAATAAGTTCGTGCTTATGATAGAGTGAGTTATAATTTCGAACTTCATTAATTGCTAAATAAATTTTATATATATTTGTTATAAAATTTAATATTAAAGAAAAACGTTAGGTCCCATAAAATGATAGGAATAAATTCCAGAAGCAAACACAACTAGAAAAAATTAAGAAAATCGTAGCTGAAAATCAAAAATGCACTCAGAAATAGTACATGGTCATTTTTCTGCACCGGAGCTTCTAAAATGGAAATTGATTTGACGCCTCTATTAAATCCTCGAACAAATTGGACTGCGTGAAAGAATCAGGAAGAGAAGCGGCATTTTCATAGTATAATATTTAATTGTTCTAACCTATTATCCTAGAGCTATCTACCTAGTAGCAACTTCCTTGTTTTACACATTGCATTGTTATTAACTGTAAATTTTAGTGTATCTTTCTGAAGTTTGTTAAAATTCTTGAAATATTATACAGTTCTCTTAAAATGTAGATTTGCATTTTCTAAATTTAGAAACAAAACTGAACATAAAAAAAAGAAAACTTTGATGCTTCTAACATTCTTGATGTTTTTTTAAATTTTCTTAAGATTTTAGAAATATATAATTATTTGTAATACAATTTTTTTTTCTATTCCAATCAACATAAAAAACATAAATTACAAATTAAAAAAATACATTAACATGAGCACATGTAAATAAAGAAGTTAAAAAATATCTAAGCTATAGCAAAAATTATGAAAAAATAAAAAATAGTTGAAAGGGCTTGCAAGATGAAGCAAATAGAAGCGAATTAGGCAGGTAAAATGAAACACCTAAAAGAGGGAGTATTTCCCTGCGACCTTTATCGCTCGTTGATTATAGTTTTGAAAGAACTGAGTAAACAGGGATTATTTTTTTCATTAATAGAAAGTAAAATTTTATTACATATTCACTTAAAATTTGAAAACAAATTCTACCGAATCGTACCGAAACTTGAACAGTCAAGAAAGAAGAATATCAGATTAAATTATTTCACACTGTTTTATACTTGATATTTATCCTTCTGGAGTTACTTTTAAAACTTTCTGGTAATCACTTGTAAATTTGTAAAACTTTTGATCCCTATAATGTTTATTCCCAAATTCTTCACAAGTTTTTGCTATTTCCTAAATTCTGAAATCATAAGATTTATTTTCAAGCGACACAAATCTCTTATATCGCAATTAGTATTACAGTTTTTAGAAAGTTTGAAGGTTATTTATAAAAAGATTATAAAAGATATATACTCGCATTTAAGTATTGAAAAAGGTAGAACGTCAGTAATTTCTTTAAGACACAAAATAAAAGGAAGAAAAAATAACGTTAGGCAGAATTAAAATTGTATCACTACACAGTAAAGGTCGAATAAAGTTTGAAAAACTAACCAAATTAAACTCCTTTTTCATTTGTAACAGTAATAAACATGAAAACTAAAAAAATTAGAGACCCACTTAGAATCTAAAATAAGAAATAACAATGTTGTAAAACTTAACAAAATCATAAAAATACTAGCATAATAATCAATCGTAAAATTAAAATAAGATACAAATTCTCAACAGGCAATGGCTAAATGTAGAAGCTCTAGGAAGGCAGCCTAAAAGAATTATTAATAAATTCAGACAGAGATTTAGCCCTTTAAGTAATACTTAATCCAGAAAAGTTTGATACCAGAACGTGGAAATTAAAGCTGCCTTCTGTATACAAATTTCTGTATACACATTGTAGTGTCCAAAAGACCAAATACAGTGTGATCCAGTACAAAGAGGATCACACTATGGATGTACGAAATTTGATGTAAATTATGCAATGAATGAAATGTGTTGTTTCAAACCTGTAGCGGACTGTAATTAATAATTTGGAAAATTACAACATCGGAAAGGCCGAATGTGTTTCTCAAAGGCGATTTTGATCAGCGACAAATGCTGATAAATGTACAGGAGATTTGTAGCGGACACAAGGAAAGTTTGACTGGACTTACCTCGCCGCGGAGTTTGGTCAGCGTAAAGATAGCACTGCGACCACTAACAACAATAACAACAAAAAACGAAAAACACCCGCAAGATGTTTATAATCACGAGCAACCACCCGTGTTGGTGGTGTAAAGGACCAAACTCGACTCACTATCACGACCACTAATACGTCTCTTGGTCGTTCAGAGTCTGTGTTCTGGTTTACCTCATTCGTCCGAGTCAAAACAAGGGAATAAAAGGAGAAAAGAAACAGGACCGGACGACGGGTAAATCAACAGGACGAAACACACATTACATTAAACAATACTGAAGACACTGAAAATCCTGAAAATCAACACAGAAATTTGATAAATGCAAAATAACTGATAAAATCGATTTAAATTTTATGGCTCAAAATTGAAGGAAACAACTATGTTCCCATTTCAAAAGTTTGCAAAAAAAGTTAACAATTGACAAGCCATATCAGGGTTATAAATTTAATTATTATGATTAATTTCGATTCGAAAAGAAATTGTAAAAATGTCACAGATTGAGGTATCAAATTTTTATTAAATACGTTTAATCTATGTCGTTAATTTTAATAAAGAAATAATTTTTAAGTCACAAAACAGAAGCTGAAGTAAGTATTAATATAATGGCAATCGCGAATTTGTATTTTGAAAGCAATAATATGTTTAAGCTTAAATCCTAGTTACTTGTCATTAATCAAAAGCCAATAATTAAGATTGAAAACCTTGAAGGGTTATTGATTCTACTTTGTAGTTTTCCATTAAATGTAGAAAATGCCAACCTGTATAAGATTTAACACGTAAGTCTCAAATACGATTTTGAAAAATTAATATATATTTTAGTATTATTTATTTTTATTATTAATATCTTTTTAGGTATTGAAAATTTTGTAAAAATGCTATTAAAAAAACAAATGAGTTTTGCCGCTTTATTTTTTGGAGTTCCTTCTAACTTTAACTTAAGTTACATCTCTCACAAATTTATGTCGTTCAAGTAACGTTTGCGCCTCATACATTCAATACATTCAAATAATGTCAAAGCACCGTTAATATTTTATAAAACATTAAACCACCCTCAGCGCAACACGACTTCCGGTCGCAACTTATCAGGTATTTCGCTTATCATCAGCCCATTTTTCGCGTCTCTTCGAATTTATAGTAGCGCAGATAGCCATTATTAGCCCCTCTATTTTATTACCCACATTAATAAATTTCGGAGCAAAGGGTGTCGAAATTCTGCTAGCTCGATCGCTTTGTGTAACTTTATACCTTAGCAAGCAACCCCCGAAAACACCTGGGGCTTTCTCAAGGAGTACATGATGCGCGGGTTTTGTTAAATATTTGAGGGCATCGCAATATGTACCTAGCGTTTTCCAAATGAACACACCCATCGATTTTAGTATTGCGACAGGGAATCGACGTGTACCTATTGTGTAAATGTTCCGATGAATAAATTATGACGGTAACTAAAAACCAACATGGTCGATTATTATTTTTGTGGTATCATTGGCATAGGGATGAATGACTACGAATAATACATTGGAATTTCATAAATATATACACAATTGATGCGTGTAATGATCGCAATCGCCCTACCGGCAAACAAACCAAAACTAATTATAATAACAATTGTCGATTGTGTTAATAAATTGTAGTCGAAGCGACTTTTAATCCGATAATTGTACCTAATATTTGGGTTGTGGTAAAAACTTTCGATGTATTTCCGAGGTGAGTAACTTCTTGAACCGTTCAACATTGAGTTGCAACATTAAAGTTGCGTCAACAGTTCAATATTTGGAGAATGGAAATGGATCACTTCGGTTTTTCTTTTAGATTGTTTTATCTTGATGGTAACAAGAAATACGAGCTCCTGTTTATCCATATTGATAGATGTGGCCTAAGTTTTCTTGTCGGAGATTAGCAGTTATCCCGACAGGAAGCTGGCGTAAGGAAAGTGTCTCCAAGGACCTTACAAGGAACCGCTTGTGGTGAAATAGCTTAGTTGGCTCACGTCAATTTCCGCGACATTTCGTGCCAAAGATAAAATAAATTAACCACTTAAAAGAAATGGGTACTCCTATTTATTTCTAGTGCTGCAATATTTTTAAGTTGACTGGTAAATATTTTCTTCAACTACGTAAAAGTGAGTGGGCACATTTAAAACAAATCGTCTTTAGTGCATGTACTTTTGGAAACTTTTCAAATTTTAAAAACTAATTTTTTTTCCTTACGGGTTGCCACACGCAGTACTAAAGCTTAAGTTTATTGTCTAGTCTTATTAGTCCACCAAACCTCTTTGTTAGAAAGGCGGAAATACATTATTCTAAGGGAAGCCAGGCCGACTCTTCTTGAATGGACAATAGCGTGCCCTCCAAAGTGTTAATATTTTCTTGCTACCAGAATTAGCCATTCTCATAAATTTGACATCTTCTCTACTGCACATGTTTGTAGGATGTATTTCTGCTCACTTTTATAATATTTATAAGCTTATTTAGTGGGCAATGTCTTAATGAGACCGACTGTACGACTTAGCAGCTGTCTGCTTAGCTTTAACAATTCATCAGTTTTTGCCTTGGATGGTCCCACAACAACTATGCGGATTTGCCTTATTTTCAATCCCTTCGTTTAGTGTTTAATATTTTTTCCTCAATATTCCTTTACCGATGTTCTTGTAATGTTATATAGATCTTCTCTCTCAGGACTGACCGACTTTAATCAAGATTCTTCTTGTGACATCTTTGTACAATATATCTGCTTTTTATTACGATACTTACAATGGTGCTTTTTCTTTCAGTCTAAGAATACGCCTCCCGTATACCATACCATCGGTCCACCAGTGGTGGCTGGTCAGGAACGGTAGGCACGGCCCGGCAGCACCGGAAAACTCAGAGAGAAAATAATTCTTCTCTCAAAAATGGTGCAATATCTAGGTATGGTCGTATTAAAGACTCATGCTAAAATTCAATGAGCATTACAAAAATAACAAAGATAGAAGGTGTTCCATTTGAATGAAATAAATTGAGATCACCTCCCGGTAATAGAAAAAGTACCACCGTTTCTAAAATATTTTTATTTAATAGAAAATGTGGTATTTAAGCTCTGTACAAAATTTAAAATTTGTATATTTTTTGTTTCTCTATTTGTTTACAATTAGCGATGAACAAGAACCACCTTGTATATTAAAACCATCCTCATTCTATCTTGCCAAAAACTCTAAATATTTCCATTGGTTCTTGTCGGACAACTTACATACTCTCACTGAATAGAAAAATAAGCTGACAAAGTGAAGAAACGAAATATTGTTAAAGAGTATAGAATTTATAAAAACTTATAAAGACTATAAAAAAACTTCAAGCCAAATTTTATGACTTTGAAGCGGCAGTTGCTTCAACAAGGTTTAAAAAAGAAGCACGTTTTTGCACTAACAATATTCAGATGCTGGATTCTAAAATTGCACCACACTGAGCAGCAAAGTAATAAAAATACATCTTAAGTTTCTGTTCCTCTTCGTGTGTTTCTAAGTGCACTTGGCGCTTACCGGCCCCGTTCCGGTCATGTTTTTGAGTGGACCTTGAAAATGGTTCCACTGTTACTTCCTTATAAGCTCTGCACTGTTTGGCAATTTTTATTATTCTTGTTTCTCGCCAACTGGTCAGTCCCGAGGACAGGAGCCGCCACTGCAATATACTATATTTGAAGGCTGGATTTCCGTTCGACGTCCGTAATAATCGACCCATTTTGGTTCTATGGAGCTTCTCCAAAGCGCTTAAAATGTTGTTGTATATTAGAATTTTCTGGTCAATCCGTGGTTATGTTTTTTCCTGTCAGCATAGGCTAATAAAGGTTTTATGAAATTTGACCAATCTTTCGGTCTTTGCACAGTACGTGGAGACTGCTATTGCTAACCGTGATGAGGTGGACGTCATACTGACTTCTCAAAGGCGTTTAATCTTGTAGACCATGAAGTTTTGACTGCTAAATTGCAGCGATTTTTCCTGTATCTAGACAACATTCTTCTGGTCATATCATGATGGGAGGATCCAGAACATCATATATTATGGATATACTTTTAAGAGTCTCATTGCGAACTGCGGGGGTAATCCGGGTTCCAATATTGGTTCCTCCTTTTGGTGAACAATCTTTGTTGAGCGATTTACTGTAGATTCAATGTAGTAGAGTCTCCAACTGATTGTGATTAGCTTCAACGTGATATTGCTAGTACTCAGGAATGGTGCAGTGGAAATTAGTTACAACTAAATATTTCTAAGTGTAGGGTTACATCATTCACGAAAACCGTCCAGGTCTATCCATATATGATGAATGGGTTGATTTTTACTAGGTCGTCGTCAGTCAAGGATTTTGGGATCACTTGGACGTTTCTGAACCATATCGGCGCGGTGACTGCGCGTTCCATAAAAATGTTTGGAATTATTTTACAGGAAGAAATGGTAAGGCTTTCACCCGTGTTGACGTGATTTAGTTACTATATAATGCCCTAAGCTTGCCCCGTCTAGAGTATGCTGTCCTGGTATGGTACCCGCATTATGCTTCTTACATTTTGAGTCTTGAGTAAGTACACCGAAAGTTTCTCAAATAAATCGTTTTTAAGCGTGATGGAGTGTACCCCCAGGGAGGCGTAAATTCCGGCCTTCTGCTAAATAGATTTGATGTGTGCAGTCTGAAGGTTTGTCGGCCGTGCATAACTCTAACCTTGTAACCTTCCTCCATGGAGTTTTAACTAATGTAACTGATTGTCCGGTTTTGCTGTCACAGTTAAGTTTTATGGTGCCTCAGATGAGTCTTGATGGATTTGTACTTTTAGGGAGCCATTTGTAAGGAAGCTGGCATTTACAAGATTGCCCATTTATACATTGTGTACTGCGTATAATAGTATAAACCACCTAATTGACATTTTTGCTTGTAGGTTTCTAGATGAGCTTCGAATTTTAGCTTGATATCTAGTACAACTTTCACGTATTTGATCTCATTTCACACTTTAATTTTTTTTCCCTCAGGTTATGAGCGATATTGAAGTTCACTGATAAACCTTCCTAGTAGCACGATTTATCTACCGTGCTGAGAGCAGAGTGCATTATTTTAAAAAAAGCGATTTTGAGATTTTCCGTGACCAAGATGACAACGTCAACTGCATAATCTTGCGCATATAATTTCTATTGTTCTACCTCCATCCAAAATGGAAGAATAGATAAATTCCATTTTCTATTTCTGAGTGCCGAGCCAATTCATCTTGTTATTGATTGCTCAAATCCGTATCCCATTACTAATGTTTGATAGAGTTAGTAAACGCGCTCTCTTTATTTAAATAGATTTTCGTAAAAGCCTGTCGATTATCTATCGTTTTTTTTTTGTGAATTAGTTTATTTGAACTATCTCACGCGATTTCCCTAACTAGTAGATAAACTAATTTCGATGTAAATATATCTTCTGTCACGTTATCATCTCTCATATGCGAATTAAATAGTTTCTTTAAGGTTTCCAGGAAAAATAATGTCAGAAAATGGATTGAAAGGCCTTGACCTTAGCGTAGAAATTTCACCCTAATTTTGGTATAAACACCACTGAAACTATCCTAGGCAAATTTCCATATAGTACATAGAGTTGTTGCAAGCTTGTTCGTTTCTTGTTTTAGTCATTCTGAAAATATTTCTAATATGGTATACTGGTATGTCTTTAGTTGAACCGGTTTTATCTTATGGAGTCGTTCCATTGCTCGGAAAGTGTATTTTCATCAATAAGTCTTTAAGCATTAGTTTAGCTGCTTTGTTCTTAAAGTGATTCAATCTTTTTTTGATGTTCTCGCTTCAAATTTTTTCAACATTCATCGATTTTGGAAATGACATTGCTTCTTGCACAATTTATTTTTTGCTTCTTTTGACCTTTTGACCTTCTCTCATTTTACCAACTCTTTAGTCTGACGTCACAAAGCGTGGTCTCTTGATTAACTTCCTTAACTTTTATTATACCGTAGCTACATGAATCAGTTGTGGGCCATTTGAAAATAGTAGTAAAAAGTTTTTCAAAAATTAAGATTTCTGCTCACCCTTTCTATAATTTTTTTTGTCAATCAAATCTTTTTACTCAGATCTTGGCATAATTGCGTATAGTTTTATAAACTGTTTTCTTAAATTTGTTATTACAAAAAAGTTTCAATTCATTGCTAGAATCCATCTATTGTAAGAATAATATTATTATTTTTAATATATAATAAGGATAACATCGAATAAGGAATTTAATTTTTTTTCTTCATTTTTCAATTATAAAAAACATGCTGGTGGCACAATATTTTTAATTTAAAACCAAACAAAAAATTTTGCCTAATGAGGAATATTTAGCAAATTAAAAAAAAGACTATTGGCTGAATGTTATTTCTCAGATACATGATTTCCTTATTAGGAGCAATAATAATTTTAATGATTAATCCAGGCTTACTTGAGTATTTTCGTAAAATTTCAAGATCTTTCTTATAAATTGTATTTTAATGATACCGTAACGTTAAGGGCAAATGAAGGTGTAGCATTATTATTGTCATCCGCTGTTTTTTGCAATTTTTATAACCAACCCCAGAAGAGTCTACAGAATTTTGGTTAACGCGACTTTCGTTTCTTTACTTTTAAATGTCCTCCATTTTGCTCCATAAGCTGCCAATTTAACGAAGTTAACGTTGTTTCATAACTCCTTGTACGCAGGAGACTAATTGAATAATCACAAAGTCCACTTTACTGTCTTCCCGTGAAATTTTTCAAGGATATCTGCCACCGCCGGTGATTTCTTTTTTGTTTTGCGTAGTAGACTGGGGGAGAATTCCCGGATGAAATGACTTAAAATTGAAATAACCCCAAACAAACAGTTTATGTCGGTAAACAAGTCGAGTGAAATAAGTTAAACCTTTGCTTAATTTCATCAAGCTCGCCGCAAGTTTGCTGCTTCTTGTGCAAATTAAATGTGAGTCGACGCCCCTTGCTTTTTAATTAAATCGGATAGCAGAAGGCTCAAAGAAATCGCGATTATTGCATCATGAAAATTAATTTTATGCAGACTGAAAATAGGAAGCTCAACAACATAGCTAAGACGAAGTCAGTAGGATTTTCGGTATTTTTCTTTAGAACAGCACCCACGGATTTTTTGTTGCTTACTGCCAACGACTAGTTAATTACTTAATTAAAAACTTTTTAAATATTATTGGTAAATCATTTCAAATGGGAAACACTTTTCATATTGTGAATTTATCTCATAGTCTCATGAATACCAAAACAGTTTCATACTTTTGTGGTTTGTTTAGCTACTCTTGTGTGGATAATCTTCTTTGCTTTTCCACCCATCAAGCTACACAATAAAGTTGTTCTGTACGTCTTTAGCTTTAATCCTTTTTGCATTTCTACCTATCTAATTGTTGTCACATTGCCACCTTTGGATGAGAATCTTACCACGTTTGTTTAACAAAAACATGCACTTATATAATTCCACAAAGAAGCAATTAAAGAAGCCAACAAAAACTATTACAAATGCTATACATCAAATTCTGTCCCTTTTAAGAGATGATTCATTTTAGCGGTGTTTACAGTTGCAGAATGAGTAGAGTAGTAACTTTTCCCTTTTGATTCGCCGGTTTCGTCTAGCATAGCTTTAAATGCAGATGGAGCTTGAAATAAAAGTCTCCACGCTCTGCAAGAAATAAATAAAACAACTTAGACCAACTCATACGCTAACCAAAGAGGTCTGAGATGTAAATTTTTCGTAACACACTGGAGCATTTGGTAAGATTTGAATATGTTAAAGCAGGGATGTAGCCGAGGTGGCGCTATAACCGCGTTATTTTCCCCAAACAGTAGTTAACAACAGAACAGCGCTTTCTTCAGTTATTCGATATATATTTTTTTACACAAATTTGTGTCAATAATTCGATTCAGATTCTTCATAAAACCGGCGCCACGTCTCCCTTATTAACAAAAGTTAAATTGCATGTTTTTCTTGAGTTTCTCCATCTTCCGGATTATTTCTACAGTCCGTTTCTGTTCTCACATAATTTGCATGCTCTAACGATATTTCAACATAGGAATTAGGTTGATTTAAAAATCGAGTTATTAACAGGAACAACTCCCAGGCTTCGATAAATTGCGCTGATTACGTTCAGTGGGGGAGTAACCAGGTTTTTAGTATTTAGGATTAAGGGTAAAAACGCGGATGGTTTTATCAAATTTTGTGCAAACACAAATTCGATTATGGAAGAATACAGTAAATGTCCACGAGAGAATTCAAAGTGATTTGTAGATTTCAGAATGTACCGTTAATAAATTTGAATTGCGAGAACATTAATATTAAGGGGAAATTGTCACAGGCTTTGTATCTCTCCGGGGCGTTTCCTGCCAGAAGCAATTAAGGACTTTATCGCGGCATAATGCTACTTAAAATTATATTATGGATATGACGTAATTATTGCATAAATTTCAACACTCTAACGATATGCCTCTTTATCTCTTTGTATACCAACGATTCCTACTTAGGGATGATCCTCGTACCCGGGAGTAACCTATAAAATGGCGCCAATAGCAGCTCAAGCAAAACAACTGCGCGTTTTACTCTCAAGTTCAAAGAAAAACCCACACGTTTTCTCTATTCAATTTTTATGCGAGCCTCAATCCCTCAGTTCTTTTTGAGGACTCGGGTTTTGGTAGCGCTGCCTCTGTTAGCTAATTAATTATTTTTTCTCGAGTAAAGATATTCATATCTTACCAAGGACCACCACACAGGTGGTAAAATGTGTAATTGTGTAGAAAAAACAAAACTTTAGATTAAGCAAAATTATGGAAACCCGTCTTGTAACGAGATTCCGTTTTCTGGTTTGCTTCTTTTCCGGAAACGGTAAAATAACTTCTAATTATTCCCCGCGCTTAGACTCTCCTGCCATTTAATATGCGTTGGTTGATTTAAATTTCTAATTTTAAGTTCCTATGTGATTCAGTTGAGTTCTGTGTTCAATAACGGATTTAGGTGTTTATTTGCACTGTGCTATTAATCAGGACGTATTCAGGATTTTCCGTTTGTCGCTATTAATTAGGAGATGATTTTTGCTCGTGTCCGTTTAAGGGTGGTGTTGGATGCCGGGTAAATGAGGCGTATGCGAATGGAAGGGTCATCAGTAGGAAAATGGTGCTTCATTAATTATCTCAGTGACGGAATAACTCGATATCCCAACAATGCACTTAGTGAAGTGACAAATTATGTGACAGAAAATGGATAAATCTCTGACTGGAAAAGAAGATTCATTCATCCATTCATGCGGAAATGGCGCAGAAAATTTTTTCTTTACAATGCAATTGAGTATCATTCGTTACAGATAAACTTTTTATGGTGTATTTGGAGCGTGTAAATGATTTATAAAATTTCTGCATCTTATACCACAATTGAAGTGATTAATGTCACTTGCAACAGTATAAGAATTGACCTGATATTTTGAAGTAAATTGGTAAAATAAATAAATTCTGAATAAAAGAAATTAATAACATTTGCATTGCATAAAGTTCTCATCTTTAATATAAATTAAAAAAATTAACCAGCAACAAAAGAAATTACAAAAGTACAAATACAAACATTCCTTTTAATACATGCGAGGATTTGTCTTATAATATTGACTTAAATATAACATAGAAATTAAATAATTGCTTATAGTAAATTTTGTTTGCAAGGCCATCTTTACTTACATAATTTGAAAAAAGAATTGTTAAATGGAGCTTCTTTCAATCACAATGATCCTTAAGTTGTCATTCCCGGCCAGATCTGCAAAAACTCCTAGGTTTTATTTTATTTCAAGTCTTGATTTAAATTTATTATTTTTTGTTGGGCCCCTTATCTCCGCGGAATTTTGGATATCGTGGTGAAATCGTGGTAGTCCGTGCCGAACCAAACAATCTCCCGTCGTCGGCGGACTCAATCTTACCATCTTTACCAGATCTCAACCTTCCAGAAGCTTTAGCGAAAGAAACCTTTGGTCCCTTTAGCGATCTATCGGTTCAGATAAGATTTGGCTGTAATTATTGTGGTTCGAGGTGTCCGGACTTTATCGGCTCGGGTTGCTTTCCAAGCAACCATTTTATATTGTACGTTTTTATTGTTTCTTATTTTGTGTATTAGTATAATTATAATATATAATATAATATGATTATTATAATTATAATAATTATAAATAAATGGATGTTGAAGTTAATAACACTGATAAATATTACTCTAATACTTGATTGCTATTTTAAGGGGATTCTCCTCAGAAAATTTTCATCGCATTTTGAATTCTCCGGTAAATCGGCCACTACGTGAAAAGGCGTAAGAAAAAATTATTTGAAATCGAGAGTTTATTAATGCCGACTTGCGGCCTTGCCGATAATGGGACTTAACCAAAACCAAACATAAAACAAACTGGTTAATACGGTTCAAGAGTATAATGTTTCAAACATTTCATTGAAGGAGAGCACAAGCAGCTCGGTCAAGTTTGGTGCTCAATTGTGCTGATATTTATTTCAATTGTGCTGCGAACTAGTTTTAAATTTTTTTAGTAATCACAAACGATCACAATTAAAAAAGAAGACACCGGTATCACTAAGCACAAAACGAGCACAACTGAGTAAGCTGAAAATATTGTAAAAAGTGACAAAAATGGAGCGCTGGCGGTCAAGTTAGCCCCCGAATTTGTTTTCAATTATTTTGCTCTTTAAAGATGAGCACAATTGAAATAAATATCAGCACAATTGAGCACAGAACTAGCACAATTGATGACATGAAAATAGAAATTTTAATCTAAAGTAGGGGACTAACTTGACCGAAAACATGTTCGACACTATTTGTGCTTTTTAAGTTTCCTTTCATTTTCTAAGTCACCAGAAGAATTTACCGATTTCCTATATTTAATGGCACAATTCACCCCATGCAGTTCCATACTAAGTTTAAAACCGTCTACTATAATATCGCTTTCCATTGCTGTACTTGACTTTTCCCAATTTTTAAAGCACATCTGAGGCTTGTTTGAAGCTTTGGCACATATAGCACAGTATTTATTACGTTTGCCCAAAAACAGAATTTTGCCGTTTTTTTTCTCCAACTATACAGGCGGCTCCTGATCTGGCATTACAATTGGTACGGTATGACCTCCGACATCAAGCCCCATCTGCATTAACTGTTAAAAGCGACTTCATTAACTTTTCCAAATTCAATCGCAATTTTAAATTCTTCTTTTGCTGCTTCTAACATGGACCGCCAACACTCAATTTGGAAAATTTTGTTCAAGTCGTCTTTAAATTTCTCATTCCATTTCATGTTGATTCTAAATTCAATTTAGTACGAAATGCCATAATACTGACTATTTCAAATAAACGACGATGGATCATCTCCAGGTATCTTCACTCCATTCCAGATAATTAAGAATGAAAGTGATTATTTCATTAATAAATAAATGATTTATACGTTCAATAAATAATGAGCCGCTACACAATTCACTATATTACTTTAACTTGTAACAAACTAAACACTGCCAATAATCTACGCGGTTTCAACCGAGGGACGTTACAAGGGTGAAGAGGCTAATAACGGGAACATCTGATTGTATTTGTTTCAACAATAAGCAGAAGTAAAATAGCATTCGAACAACTATACGAAGCCGCTGTTTCAAAAACCATAACACACCTAATTTATGACCATTCCTAATCTTATATTTATGAGTTGGTTGATGACCGTTACGAGACCCAGCGGTCGAGAGAGATAGTTCGTAAAAGAGAAAGAAAACTTCAGTACAGATCTGATGCTGAAAACACAGTCAACATTTTACACACATTTTTTTCTTTATTTATTAATCAATCAACTTCTTTTTACTACTATTATGTACTCAAAGGTTGCAGGAACTTCCGTAACTTATTTTCTTTTAGCCACGGTCTTTTAATCATGATTACAGCCAACACAAAAAGTGCGATATTTTTACCAATTTATAAATTTTTTACGCGACAATGGGGACATTTTCTCAAAATCGGCTAAGTTAGGGAAGTAGCTGGTATATAAAGCTTCTATGAAAAAAAAAATTAATCCCGTATGTCTAATGGTTTAGAAAAAATCCGTGTTCAAAAACAGCGAAAAATAGATATAAAACATAACAAGAAGTATCGCCTTAAGGTTACGTTAGGAGCAATTCTATATTTACGTGAATTCGCATATGTACAGCTTTGTAGGCTCTGGCTCTGCAGCCTTAAAATCTCGACTGTTGCACGCGTCGAGACACCGAGAAACGTATGACTCATAGCATTCATAGTATGCAATTTTAACACGCTGTTTAGGCTAGCCTACGATGAGCCTTGCGTTCAGCCCTTGAGTGAATAATAATAATTATTCACTCAACGGTTCAGTAAAGGCCCAGCATCGGGTGCAACATTTTTCTTTGTATTTTATTGTTTTGAGAGTTTTGTAGTTTCATATTAGAAGCATTAGTGCAGTAATCGTTGTGGAGTAGTTTGACAATAAATCTAATAGTAGATTTGTGCGGCAACATGGAGGACTTAGTAGACTATTTAATTAGGAATTCTGACAGTTATTCTCAACTAACATTAGAGAAGAAAATCGAGTTAAAATGTAAGAAACCCACTCTAAGACTAGTGATGGTTAAGAAGGATGGCAAATTCACCAGACATTTTTGAACAAACTGGTACAGAAATTACAAATGGTTAACAGGGAATGCAAACCGCAATAAACTGTTTTATTTTTATTGTTTGCTGTTCTCAGTTAAAGATGGAACAGGATTTGGCGAAGAAAGTTTAAAGAATTTTGCTTCAAAAGCAAAGAAACATGAAAGTTCTGTTATGTATATTTATGCAGCGGTAAAATTTAATCAAATTGGAAAGAACAGAATAGATCATGTCCTTTCAGAAAGTATCAAATTAGCCGCTATTAAGCATAATAAAAAAGTGGATCAAAATAGATTAATTGTTAGAAGGCTTATGTCAACTACTTGTTTGTTGGCCAGACAAGAGTTGGCTTTTCGGGAACATGACGAATCTGAAATGTCTCTAAATAAAGGAAATTGCTTAGAAATTCTGGATTTTCTGACAGAAGAAGAGCCTCATTTGAAAAATCATTTAATACATGCTACTGTTTTTAAAGGGACTTCTTCAGACATTCAAAATGAGTTGATACAGTGTATTGGCAAAGTTGTTAATGAACAGATTTTAAATGAACTGGACCATAATATTTATGTCTCCATCCAGGCTAACGAAACTACTGATATTTCAACTGAAAGTAAAATAAGTATTATTTTGCGATACGCTAATATGTTAACTGGAAACATCGAAGAACAATTTGTTGGACTTTATGACGTTTCTGCAAATAAAACTGCCAAAGGTTTAGCCATTGTTATACTGCAAGATTTAAAAAAGTGGAGGATTGATTCGAATAAATTAGTTTCAGCAACTTATGATGGGGCCAGTACAATGGCAGGGACAACCGGTGGTGTTCATACTATTATTAAAAAGACACATCCTTGCGCTCTATTTATCCACTGTTATGCCCATCAATTAAATTTAGTATTACTTTATGCGTGCAAAACTATCAAACAAGTCAAATTATTTGTTGCAAATCTCACCGGCTTCCACAGTTTCTTTAGTCTTTCCAGTAAAAGACGTAACCTTATAAGGCAAAGGGGTTTTAAATTACCACATCCCTGTGAAACAATGTGGAATTTTCATTCTCGTGCTGTTGCTACTATTATCGAACATTAGGCAGAGTCAAGAGCAACCTTTAATTACGTTATCAAAAACGACGGCTGGGACAGCAATTCCCTAAATCAAGCCATTGGATTAAGAACAAATCTTGAGGATCCGAAGTTTGTGTTTTTACTACAATTCTATAATCGTATATTCGTTTACACTAGTATACTATTTGACATTTTGCAAACGAAGAGCGTGGACATAAAACGGTGTAACAGCGAAATTCAAATTTGTTTAAATTCTACTAAAACATTGAAAAGAGATGAAATAATAAAGGACTGTATTGAAAATGCCAAGAAGTTGTTAAATAGTTCCATAAGTAATGAAACAGAAGAGTTTGAAGACGAAGAGGGCATTGAAGCAATTGATTCCAAATTTAATATTAACACAGTCAAACAATTTCGAATACTAGCGTATGAAATACTGGACTCTGTAACAATTAATTTGGAAACGAGATTTCAGGATTTTGAAGAATTGGATTTTCTAGAAATTTTAAATGAGAAAAAATTTCCTTTCTACAATAGCCCTCGGAATTTTCCAGATAATCTTTTAGAAAATTTAATAAAACGGTATCCATTCTTAGATAAAACTAAATTAAAAGGAGAACTTTTATATGTTTATGGAAGTGAAGATAAATATATACCACCTAAGGAACTTTTTAAGCTTTTGATCCGGAATGAACTAAAAGATGTTTTACCAGAATTCATAAAATTACTTTGCTTGGTACTGAGCGTTGTAGCTACAACAGCTTCATGCGAGCGAAGCATGAGTACCATAAAACACATCAAGACATACCTCCGTAATACTATGACCAACGCAATGCTTTCTAACTTGTCAACTTTAGCAATTGAGAAAGGTATGGTCAAGACATCTGCAATTCAGCAAGAATTTGTGTCAAGAATCATCGATGTTTTTGCAGAAAAAAAGAGAAAAGAATCGAACTTATATATAAAAAAATCTAGGTAAGTTTTTAAGATTAAAGTACTAATTTTCGATCTTTATGTTCAAGCCCTTGAGAGGTGGTCTTATGTTTTTAAAAAGTATATTAGTATTGATATGTTTATATTAAAAAAAAATAAACCTACTTAAGAAAATATATTTATATAAGATATTCTCGGAGATGGTTACTTACATGAACGAAAATTATATATGTTTGATAATAACGGGCAGCCTACCTGCAGTTCAAACACACGCTTCGTCACTAACTACGACCCTGCAATAAATATTAGCACCGCAATTACTACTTCTGGTGTTGTCTTTTCCAAACTTCAATTCCAGTCACCACTCACTAATTTTGTCACCCCTGAGTCAAAAATGGAGAGAATCTGTTTACTTTAGTTTTACTGTATTTTCTAATCTTTATGATCCTTTTAACATCCCTTTACTAAAAAACTGGTTGTTCCTAAGCTTGTCTATTAAGTCTATATTTTCATGGAGTTACACGGTTTTTCTTAGAATTTACACTTGTTGCCAGTTTTAGTAGTTATATTACCGTTATTTTCCTTATTGTTAGTATTGCCTCATTCTTTATAAAAAACAGTTGCTCCAGTTGATATTATTGAGAATTTCATTTGGTCATAAAGTATTGACCTCAGAACATTGCCCTGTGATACCCTGGTTCTTATTTCATATTTGTCCTTAATCTTATATAATCTATTCTGAATCTAAGGCCAACATATCTTATAGGTAGTTGAGTAGATTTGAGTTTGAGATTTTGGTCTAAATACTTTTCTTCTTCTGATTAATTTAACTACAGTATTTCTTGAGAAATGTTTCAGAACTTCCTTCGTATTTGATCAGTTTCGGAAATTATTCTTAGCTTTAAGTATTCTTCGATTACTTTTGACAACTTTCGCTGAGAAACTAACTCTGTTCCCTATTTTTATCTTATTATCTTATTGAGTTTTAAAAAAAAATTGAAGTATTTTGAAATGGCATCTATATCTTTTCTCGCTTGCGCGTCATTGCTAGTTAAATATCGATTTACATAAATATTCACTTATTCGATTTTAATCTCATGCATCTTTCTCTTTCAAACAAAAAGTTTAGCATAGTCCTATGAATGGTTCTAGTTCAATACCGTGATTTCTCCTTGTTCTTATTTTCAATGAAAAACTAAATCATTGCCACAACAGAAATTTGCCCGGCGTCTCCACCATAGCGCTTATTTATTGCCTTAGAAAAATTTTAGATTTCGCAATTAAAAACCAGAAGTTTTTAAGGTAATAACTTTAAATTTAAGCTTATTCAATATAAATTGTTAGCATTTGTGGGCTTCACTTCAATAAAGGTACTGAGCACTACTTTGGTACAACTATGAGTTTATAATATTTTCCATTCCAACAGCAATAATTTAATAACTTGAATAAATCTATCTCAAAAAACTTTCTTCGATGGGAATCTCAAAGGTTTCAAATTTAACACCTATACCAAATGAAAGTTTGTGCAAGTGATGTAGAGGTTATAAAGTATTATATATAAGTGGTGATGATTGATATATTAAAAAATGCTACTCATAAAATATGAATATATAACTATACTTTTAAAACTACATGAAAGTTAATAATATAATAAAAATACATAGAAGGAAAATTGAAAGATATTTTGCTGAAAAGTAATATAAACAATTAATTAACCTACCTGTTTTAAAAAAACATAAAACGTATTGCTGTTTAATATTGGCAACTCATTCTCCAATATGTTCATCAATATTTTCTGCAATAACAAAATTAACAATAAAAAACTAAAGTCCTAAGCAAATTTATCGTAGTTTCAATAATAATAATAATAATACTAATAACAATAATAATAATGATATAATAATTACATATTTCAAGTAGGTTTTGCAGCAAGACTAACTTTAGTCTGGGATTCGATTCCATAGAACAAATTTAGAGTTTTTGATTTAACAACTAACTTATTATTTAATGTAGTGGTAAAAATAACTAATATAATAAAGTGCAGGGGACAAGAGAAAACTGCAAAAAACAAAAGAAAAGATTGCAAACAAGGAAGTAAAAGTGTTTGTTTATTGAACTATCTACCACCAATGCTTACCTTCTAAGGATGCAAGGGTCTCACAAATAAGTTGGGAATAAAGTTAATCAGGTTGCAAATTGGTGATTAATAATTTTATAGTTTATCGATTTTTGCTTTCTACTCAATATTCTATAGGACATTACAAGAAAGTCTTAAGATTCATTTTATATTTTGGTTCTAGACAGAGAAATTAAGATTTAACCTCCAAATCATTAAAAATTGATAGTAAGGAAGATGATGCCATACATAGAGCATACCCTCGGAAAAATGAAATCGTAAAATAATCATTCTTTCAGCATTAACAAAAATAATACTACTTTGACTTCTATTTAACTAAAATTTATAAACACTGCGTATTACTTAAGTAATTAAATACATTGGTGGTAAAGTACTATTCAACTATTTTTAAAAGATATAACATTTAAAAAAATATGAAATCATAGATGGAACTCCAAAATAGTTAAATTAGAAAAATAAACAATAGTAAATTTTTTTGGTGTGCTTCACTTCAAAGACAAGTTTGTTATTAAGTAAATCAATAGACATATTTATCTGAAATTTAGCAAGGTTAAGATATTTATCCGATTAATTTTAGAAATGGCATTAATAAAAAATTGGCATAATAATAAAATGGCATAATTGAAAAATTATTTCCAGTAAATAATTATAAAAACGGTCAAATAAACAAAATAATATAAACTTTGTTACATGGTCTCAATATTGCAGACACAGATAATAGTATTCTAGTAAACTTCTGGTGTTCCGCCCTCATACACACGATTTGTTTGCCCTCGTAGTTCGTTTCTAACTCTGAAATCTGTAGTATAATTAATAATCTCCGAAACTTCCACTTTATCCAAACGACTGGTCTGACGCCATAAATATCGACAATGTCCCTTATAAAATTGTCTTTAGAAGCGAGTCGTAATTCAGCGGGTATCCGCAATACACCCACGCATTCATGGCTGACTCTCCCTTTTCCTCTCGCAATTAATCATGCCCGCACCAGTTGCAAGAAAAGTAATTACCTTGAAAACTTCCCAAGTGGCGGAAAAGGGCAACACGGCTACTCCAACCAGCAGATCTGCAACGGCCAACGAAACGATGAAGAGGTTGGTGACGGAACGCAGTTTCGAAGAACAAAACACGGCCGCTATCACCAAACAGTTGCCCACAATTACCATAACGTTGATGAGGGCGAGGACAGAAAGCGAAAGGAGCAAACAGGGATCTCCCCAGTGGACATCTTCCAAAAGTGCCGCACACGCGGACGCATTGAGTGTATTTCGCATTACATTAGCACTTTCTCATTCAGAAACGTCCGAAAAGCACTGCTTCACTTTTTCCATTGCAACACACCCGATCTAAAATAATCATATTTTTTGCTTTATTTTCGGTTTCTAAAACTCACTTTGAACACTGATACGGTAATATTATTATTCTTCGCGTGATTTTCATGATGGTCTTCATTATCCGTTTGGAGTGCAGACCTTCTTTGTACTTGTTTCTGGCGGAACTCATTTTCTTAATTGAAAAGGCCTGAAACAGATAATGAAAGAATAATTAGATTTTCAGGTATTTACTTTAAGATTCTTTGTTACCACTAAAATTTTCCATTTAATTAATGAATCGCGAAGCTCGCGACCAAACTTAGTGTTCAGGTTTAATTGTTTGTTTCCAGGGAGTGAATAATTCAAGAAGCGCGCATCTACATTGCTAATTCGAGATATTTGGCACTTTTAGGGCGTTTAAGCCACCGAAACACGCTTGAACGAGATCTTTCTAACAACAACAGAATGGGAACAGAGACAGCGACACCACCCACCCTATTAAGTGGCCTCAGCGGTTATTGCAGTTCAAAGGCCTAAATTATATTAATAACAATTAATTAACAAATTTCGTAGTACATATAATCAGAAGAGGGAACAAGGACAACCCCTCCCCCAATACCCTAACTCCGGGACGATTAATTTTCACATTGATTTACTATATATACTACCTATAGATGCTTAATAGGTTTGATTAAGTCACATTTACTATACACCAAAGTAGCTTCATAAGAAGGTGAATAAATATAAAGCATTGTTTAGAAATAATGAAAAATAATATGAATTATTACTTTTTAAAATTATAGTACAAAATTGAAGCATCAACATTAATGATATTTATGAATGAATTTTAATACCAAGACTAATAACAAGAAAAATAGAAAACAGAGTTATTTTGCTATAGAGAATTCTTCAAAACGATGTTTGGAGATGGACTATGCGAGTTTCAAGAAATAGTTTTAGAAAATACTAATGATGATGCTAATTTACCACCAAGTAAAATCTGCAAAATGTTGAAATCAAAAGAAAGAAGTTCAATTTTAATAAGCAAGAAAAAATCATCGCTTTTTTTTAATATTCTATATCCATCCGTATTTGAATCCACTGAATTTGTGTGGATATCTTAAAAACAATACATGGTTGAAAATCAGTGTGTATCCTAGTTTCCAAATGAGGAACATGTATGAGTAATGTATGTGCATTTGTGAAATATTTATAGAATAAATCTTTCAAGGAAAATAAAAAGAATTTCTAAATCGATATTGTGATGTGCACCAATTATATCAAGTCTCTGGAACTATCTAGATAACCTAATTATGTTAAATTAATTGTGTGTCTCATATTGTTGTCAATACTGTGTATTAATTTAAAAGATTACAAGACAAACTACGGTCTTGGATCAGACCTGTCAATGATTTGACCCAATAGATAGCGGCAAGTATTAAGAAATTATTTTTTTATATTTATGACTCCATTATGCCTGCGGTTGGTGTTTCTCTTTTATTTGCCAAACGAAGCATTCCGCTACATAGTATACTCTAAGTATCTTTAAAAAAATACTTCAACGGTGATATCTGGTATTGAGACTTTTAACTATACTAGTAGAAATCAATAGATACCCATTTTCATCAAAGACTGAAGATTATGTACATACTTTCATAACATTGGTTCTCCACAGCAATTTTTTTCTAATATGGTATCTCTAGAATAGTAATTGGCGATCATAGAATCGACCCAAATTGTCGGATTTTTATCTGTCATTTAATTTGGAAGCAGCCATTTTTTGGCGCATCAGCTACTTAAAACAGAGAAAAGTTAACCAACCCATTTCTAACCTTTGTATTTACAATATCTAAGTTAAAACAATAAATACACCAATTATCAAAGAATTGCAAAAAGTTTTTTAGTAACATACGTAAAGTTGCATAAAAGTTTTCTAAAAACCCATTTTATTCGTTTCTTTGTCTATTTTGATAACACCCTAAATTTAGTTGAAAAGCTATTGGTATCATTTGCCGGTCACTCGAGGTATCGTGTAAAAAAATATTTTTTTGATGAAGGCTTAATGGTGGTCATAGGTAGTGGACATCTTAGACAACTGGTGGTCACCCTTGCAGCATGTGAAAGACTCTAAGTAGACAGATGTACGTACATCAATACCAAAATTGATGAGAGTCTCTTTTTTCTTATGCGAAACGACTATCGCAGCTGAGTCAAGCTACACTTAAAGAAATACGAAAACTCAGAATTTGACTAACTAAAGAACCTCAAGGCAACAAAGAAGTGGTTAGGCTACAAAATAATATAAATTAGTGAAATCTTTAATTTGTTATACTTGCATGTAATCGTGGAATTACAAGTCCGATTTATGAGTATTTATTTTAAAGCAAAAATTTTTCAAATTTTGATAGCTTACCTACTCAGAAACTCCAATGTAATTAATCTTGATTTCTTCAACACTTTCACCTTATTGAGATTTTGCTCCAGCAACAAAGCATCAATATGATTTCCGTCGGTCAATGCGTTCATCTCTAGCTACTGTTTACGCCACATTGCTTGCATTTCAGAGCAAACCAACCTTCAGCGATTATGTAAAACATGGTAGTGCGTTAGTTTCAAGGCGATCATAATCTGCTCACCATTATTTCCTGCCATCCTAAATCGCACATTAATCGATTTCCATTTCCAATTATTAAGGGTGAACTTATTGCTCATCATTCATTATCATACATAATGTGCCAGGGGAGATAAAAAAGAATTACAAAGTCTAGCACTATTTCTATAATATTATTGAAGTTATCTAAGCCTTTGCCGACTATTTTAGCAACTTGTTATAAAAAATTAAGTCAATAACTTAGGACTGCACGAAATTATTTACAATTTTTTTTAATGCTTATGTAATTACAGAACAGGTGTTTACAGGTCTCGAGCATTGTTGTGGGTGCGTGGTTTGAATACAATCATGAATTGTCGAGGAATATTTCTGATCTTAAAACTATTCCTGCAAAAATAGTGGGAAAATGGAAAAATTGTTAATATCAGATGCAGAGTTGAATAGCTTGCAGATATAGTTGGAGTATTTAATGCTATTAGTTTAAGATAGTCGGATGATTACTCTAATATACACACACAAGATTTGAGCCCGTTACTGTCGCCATCTTGCGACGAAAGGATTTCTTAGGACTTTTTACGGCAGCAATTTCTGAACAATTTAAATGTTTTAGGGTTAAAAGTAATTATTTTTTTAAAGCCATTTCTTCTAATTCCTGTACCTCTTTTGTCTGACTGTAACTCATTTTTTAGTTACTGCGACAAAACACTTTCATTTTTAATTATAGCCGACTCGGATGCTTCTTACTTTTAACAATTAATTTTTTCTCACTTTTCTATGAAAAGTGGTATCGTCGTTCTGCAATATGTCTCATTTTAAGCGGCAGAAATCCGGTGACACGTTCAATAAAGAACTTGTGTGGGCTAACATACAATGAACAATTGTCGTTGGCTGGTCTTTCATTTAGGGCGTTCATCGTATTTGCTGAAAGCTTTGCTTTAACAACTGCTTAAAGACTGCTACACCCGTGTAATTTATCACTGCTTTTAAATTTAACCAACAACGAGGTTTTCATATAGCACGAACAGAATTTGTTTATCTTAACGTACCAGAATGCACCAAAATGTTTAAAAATTCATTGCCGAGAGCTTCCCTGAAAATCCACCATTCAGAGACGTAAAACTCGGACAGCGAGTTTTCAAACGGATAGACCGTGAAATTGTTAGTTTGAATGTTTTATCTCGCCGGTAGCGTCACCTCAATTCTTGAACTAATACCTGAATCTCAAAAACGTTATGAACGCTAATGGAGGAGACTTGTTAGCCCTTTACTCATTAGAGCAACAAATTTTTTTGCCATCAAAACTTCTATTTTTGGAGTTAAAGCTTTTATAAAATAATCACTTGGCAATAGCTTGAAGAAAACAATTGAAAGACTACCTAATCTAGTTCTAATTAGCAATAAAATGCTGCTCTGCGTCACGAAATGCTATACTGAAACGTATTCAAACAGCTAACGACTTAAAATTTGTTGTTTCCGTAAAATAACAAAGCGAATTCCTGTTGAGTGCCACTTTATTTTCTGTTAATGGCCGAAAATGTAGGTTCAGCTTTATGACTCTCTGGCAGAGTAATTGTGAATTGATACAGTGAAAGAGGTAGTTAGATGAAGTTCACAGCATCACCTGCATTACTATACTTATCCCTTCGTATATGCCTGAAATCCGTTTTCTTGTTAAATCTAACGACGTAAGAAGTTCAGTTTCAGTTTAACGCCCCAGTGTTTCATAGGTAGATTTTCAGATTACGACGCTTCGCGGTGCACCTGATAAGAACGAAAACTTTGTTGGGGATATCGTTTAACGACCTAGAGTGAGACTTTCTACAAAGCCGAGAAGGATTTTACAGCGGATATTGCAACAATCATTTTTATTTCTCAAGAGTGAAGCCAAGAAATTTACATAGAGTTCAGAGAACGGAGAATTAAATAGGTATTTCTTTAGTTTATATACATATTACCTTTCGTTGTCAGTTCATTAAACATAATTTGATAACGAAACGTATCCAACCTAAAGACATTACTGGTAAAGTGATAAGTGTTCTCAAAAATTGACCCAAGTTAAAAGAAAGCATCCTCTACAAATATGAAAGGTAGTATCGTATAAAAAGTTACATCCAAAATTTGAGATTAGTTTAACGGAGCTATTAAAGGACTCTTATGGCACGGCAACTTAAATTACTTAAAAAATTTAACAACTACTTAAGAGGTTTAAATAAAAAAATAATGGGCGCGGAAAGGGGTACTCAAAGAACGCATAGATAGGTACATTTTATCTAAGCCTATTGTCCAACTAAATTAACATACACTGAATAGTAGTCAGAATCAAATCTGTCATTTATGGTTATCGTTCGAGGCCAATGCTCCAAAATAACGTTATTACAGCAAATTCAGGATGATTGTGTGATTAAGCACGTTTAATTAATTTGATCTAAATTAAATATCGAATGAACCATTGAAGCGTCATTGATTTCAACTCCATCATTTACCAACAGAATTGCCGTTCAATTACGTCCTCATAAATAATCGAATCTGACATTTAGCAAAGACGTAAAGTCATTCGACACGAGTTAAATTTAAATGGCAACCACTTATCCATAAGGAAACCCTTCGAAACGCATCGATTTTACATTTAGGCTTCAAGAGTAGACGCAAGCACATGTCCCAAATGGCTATTTCACCCCAACACTCGCCAAAAATGGGTTATTTAGGAATATGTGGAAAATGCGCATTTTCTCGAGAATGAATACGACCGTTGCAGTATTTACCGATTTCCACAAAATAAAAATTGACAAGCGAAGTTGTTAAGCTTCTCATTTTTTAATGTAATAGTGTTTGTCAGTTGTTTCTAAATATCTTTTTTTTTTGTTAGTCAAGGTTCTCTAACTTCTGTTCAATTTCCCGTGAAGTTCTTAAACTTGCAGCTTCATTGACGTTGGATCACTTGTCAGGAAGCCGGATATTGGGTAGATACACTGTCCATGTCTTGACTTGTGGCGTGAAATTTATCGGCCTCTTAGGACACGAGAAGGGCGCGTTCCTTCAAACTGCACACATACAAATTGAAGTATTGCATATCCAAACGTTGGCGTGTCAGCGCATTCCCGCAGGACTCGTCGTGTTACTCCCTATCGCTGCTCGAAGGATATCCTAAAGCAACTCAACGCGCAGTTTTGTATTTGTAAGTGCATCCTTCCAACGAGTTTATATTCCGATCGGATCACCGATTCCAGCTGCTTAATAAACGTCCCAAGATCGACCCTTCTTGTGTTGCTACTAAATTTATTCGTTAAACCCCTTAGAAGATATGAATTTAAAGCGATCTTTTTTAATTTTTCAGCGAACTAACTACGAAGTAATCCGAGATAAGAATCGATAAAATTTCACCCCAGTCAAGAACAATTATAGTTAGAAGTTGGTTGGCATGTTATTTAATAAACATTGTAAAGGAAAACTAGACATGTGTCTGGTTTCAAATTAAGTTTGAAATCGGAGAATTTTTAAAACTTTTCCATGGCTCTCCCAGGAGACAAAACTTGATAATAGTATTGCATAGTTTTTGTCACATATTACGGGAGATAGTTGGGAAAGAAAGGAAGCGAAACTCTATTTGACGAAGATGCGCATTCAAGTACAAATAAGTAAAGTTTGGAGATATTACAATATTGTTCAAGCTCAACGATTTTGCAACTCAGAGCAAATTATGAACACAGAGTCAGTTTGTTTTCTCTTTACTTTCAATCACCTTTAATGCGTCTCAATCATATTTTAAAATAATTCACCGCCTAAGCTTTGCAATTTCCAACGCGTCAAAGCCTAGAGGTCCAAAAATAAGTAATTTGTATTTACCTTCTTATTGTTCTCTATTCTAAAATTTCTCCTTTATTTCGATGCTAAATTTCTTATGACTTCAGATTTTTTCTTGTCGCAATTTTATAAAAGTTTAACTTACTTTCTGGAAAACATATTTATCACATCACTTTGATGCTTATGTAAGAAGATTTTAACATCCAATAATATTTATTTTACATTTATAAGAAAACAAAAATAAAGTGCATTGGCATATGATACAGCTCCTCGTTCAAATGGGGAAACTGCAAACTGAGAGGAATTTACAAGTAAACAAGAAAGAGAGTATTCAACTTGAAGGACCTCAAATACAGATTGGTTAATGCTTTTAATTTTTACTTTAACCACTTTCAAGAAGTTCCAATGACATTTTAAAATAGTGCACTACTTGGACTTTGGTTTTCTTCGATAATATGCATCAAGATTTAGAGATCCTCGACAAATTTCAACTTAATTCTGCTGTGGTTGTATATTCAATAGTTTTTACTTCTTTCTTAATATGCGACTTCTTGCAACTCCAGTTCCTTTTATAATAAAGTAACTTTTCTAAAATTTTAACTTAGTACGTGGAAAATATCTTTGGCACATTACTTTGATGTTTAATTAAGACAAATTTGGACGCCCAATAATACTTATCTCTCCTAAAACCTTTCAGTACATCATTAAACTTAAATTTATTACATAAATTGACGTTCAAAGGGAATTTCCGATAAAAATAGACGTTTCAACTCTGCACGTTTTTCCCTTTCTACTAAGTCTGAGCAAAACACGATTGCATTTAGGCAAGTTTCATAAATCAACGCTTATTTACTGTATACTAATATTAGACGTTATAGCTACTGTATAATTAGAAGATGACATAATTAGCTCCTATCTGTTATGTGGTCGTAAGGACTCGGCTCGGATAAACCCTTCTATCAAGTGCTGTTCCGATGAGCGTCGGCATTTAACTGGATTTATGTTTTAAGAGGCAACCTGTTGGGGAATTTGACACCGGGAATTTCATTTTTAACACCATCAAATCTCATCTGAATTTTACGAAACATTCAATCGACAGTTACCAACCCTCGTATTTGACTAATCAGAAATTAAATGCCAGATCTAATTTACTCAAGATCGCAATTTTGTTATTAGATCGTTTAGTGTTCAAATGACATTTTTTTGTCTAGAATCTTTATTTTTGCCTCATCAAAATTTCAATTAAAACAGCATATATTCGTCAAATTCGAGTTTTTGATGTTTTGTGCTTTACGGGTTTTTTAACCGTTCAGGTATAGCAAATATTTTGCGTCAAAACTGTATTGATTTAAAACGCAGAGTTAATCAGTTTGTGAAAATAAAATGACCAAGGAATATCTACAAGTGATGAGTTATTTCTATTTACAGCATCCCTCTTAAAGCTCTTGAATGAATAATTTAATGAAATTTGATAGTCGGAGCAATTTGATATAATTCTATAGAAATTTTCACGAAGTGCCAGGAAGAAAATTAACTTATGGAAAATATAAGAACCTTTCCTGTGAAGTCACTTTTTTTTAAATTGTGAAAAAATTTGCGTTAATAACTTTTTCATTGTAAGGTGTTATTTTTATATCTTTATTTGTTCACCTTTGATAAATTTATTGTAGTCTAGAATTCAAGTTTCAAACACGTACCCATACAAATTCTTCAAATGCACCACATGTTCTGCAATATTTTTGAATTGTAATAATAAAGTTATTGATCTTGCAAAATCGTTAATGCAAACGACCAATAGTAGATTTCAAGAGAATGAAATTTTGACCTAGACTTTGTGTTTTAAATTTATTTGTCAAATTCGTGGATTTTTTAGAGTTTATTTTGATTTAGCATAAAAAACAAAAATAAAACATTGTTTTCATTTACAACATCGTTCTTGGTACCTATGTATGTTACCTATACTGAAAAACAAAATTTTATTGTTTCCACAACTTAATATAAGTAAACTGGTAACTATTGTCACCAAGCACCTAAAACGGAGACTTGCTTATAATATAAGCGACTTTAATATGGTCTTTTTCTAATTATCAAAAATAAAGAAAGCTTCTCTTTTGTTACATTACGCTAGTAATATTTTATTAGTTTAGCTTGGATGTTCTTTTGTCAATCAATAAATTGTTTCTCCGAGTTCATTGAAGGTTTCACCAATACTGAAAATTTATTTCTCCTACAACATTGTTGCTGATGCCTCTTTGAATGTTGTACCATTGTATATGGAAATCATCATATAACGGTTGTATTAACCTAATAACTCAATAGTCTCAACAACCGGATATAAATTTATAACAACTTTCACAAGAGGATGATGCGGAGATGAGATTTTCTTATGGGTAATATAAGAAGTTTCCATGCCAAGTTTCTTTCTTTACCATCTTTCATTACGAGAGGGTTTGTATTGTTATTAATGCAGTTTTTATAACTCTTTTCGATCAAGATATTATTTCCTCCAACTAGTGATCGCAGACATAGGTCAATACAGATACGTCAAAAGCAAATTTTTATGTTCGATGTTTTTGCAGCCACATCATCTTCTCCTTAAACCACGTAGTTTTTAGTAAGAAAATTTCAACCTTTCTGCTATTATGACAATAAAATTATTGCTGTTAAAATGCTTAATTAATAAAGATTAGTAACTAATTTCAAGCGGACGAAGTTTTGCTTCAAACTTTACGTTGTGATTCAAAGCGGAAAATTCTTTCAATTTTTCAAAATTCAATTTAATTTAAAATAGTTTCCATGCTTAGAAATAAAAATGATGAGTTATTTTTGTTTACAACATCGCTGCTGTCGCCTCTTTAGTAGTTGCACTAATCTAATGAAACTGAGTAGCAACTAGTAGCAACTAGATATAAATTAATAACAATTTTCACAAAACGTCGAGACGACGATTAAGGAGCGTTCGTGCGAAACTAGTTTTTTTTTATTGTGTACAAATTGATAAAAGCTCCATTTTGTTTGCGAGACGTTATTTATATCTTCGTTTTGTTGGCACAATAGTTTACTCTGAACGAGTTCGAATCAGCAACATTTCAGCTAGCAAAGTGAAAGTTGCCAAACTTCTAGTAAACAACGATATCTATTGTTGCCCTTGGACACCTTCCAACCTTTTTCCCTTACATCAATCTTGCATCAAACAAAAGTGTGAAAAAACAATTAAATTTTCCGAACGCGCCGTTTCTTGGCACGGAACATCATAGTATTGAATCGACCACGTCAACCGCCAATTATTTAAACTCTCTCAATTAGTTTTGCTTTACAAAAATTTCAGTTAAATCAATTAACAGTGGTACAAGAATAAAGCAAAGACGGCTGTTTAATTTTTTTTAAATAATTTAAAAATTATTCAGCCACACAACAGAGGGAAAGCGCGATAATAACTAAATGTCCAATTTTAGATTGCAATATCTTAATTGTATCGAATAGAGGTACCACTATATTTTTGTTATGGATAAGAAAAATTTAAAATTATAAATTTTGCAATCTAGCAATAAAATGCAATAATTTTACCGAAGTTTTCGTATAGTGCTTTCTATTAAGAGTTTACTAACTGTAATTGGGTTAAATGAAACAATAAATGTCTCGTCGTTTATCAAGAAACAGCTTTAATCTCATCTTTGACAACTAATACGCTTTGAATTTGTATCTTGATGTATAGACAACTTTTGGAAGGTGACCCACTAGATATACCTTCAATTGAACTTACTTGTTGAAACCGACTCGTTTCGGTATTATGTAAATATGAGAAGGATGCATCAGAAATGATAAGAAAAGTCCTTAACATGATATACAATATTTTTAAAAAAGAGGAATCTGCAAAACCTAAAAAAACTACACCTTTGATTTAAAGAATTGCAGGTGAAAAACGAAGTCAAACACTTGGTACCTATGCTAGATACCAATGGGGAGAACAACCTAGGGACAACAATCAATAATGATCTACTGGGTCTAGTAAAGAGTTACAGTACTAACAATAACCAACGTTACTTTGATTTGGCGGCAAAAACCTGAAAGAAAGCATTAGGAAACCTAAGCAAGACTTGGATGCCTAGCGGTAACAAAGACAATAACGTCTATCGGAGATATGAGAATGGTCTCGGCTTGCATCTACTGCACTTGATAGTGGCGAGTAAAGCATTGATGGCGTTTTATAAGTTGAAATCAAATGGATATGCAACTGTTCCAAGAAAATGATACCATAATTAAATAACTAGCAAATAGCTAATAATAGATTACTCGACAAACAATCAAGTTAGCATACCTAAGAATAAAAGTATGGAAGCAAGGGGGTGAAAAGGCATCCATCTGATACCATAAGATAAACTAATGGATCAAAAACGTCAACCAGAGCGGCCAGGAATAGAAATCAAAACGTGGCTGGTACTGCATCCATGTTTCAAGTAGAAGTCACAGCCACAGAAGTCTGTGCAAAAGAAATGATACACATATAATACACAAATAAAATAATACAAAAAAGAGGTCGATAGAAGTCGGTTTAAAAGCACTAAAAGACTGTTAAGTAACATTGATAAATCTAGCTTTTTACAAAAGTGTATAGTTGAATTAGATCAGGAAAACACCAAGACAACAAAATCACCGATAAAGAAGCATACTCGATAGGGAAGGTCAAGAAAAATATTTGATAAGATTTAAACCGACCTGTGGGATTGCAAATAGTTCCATGAAAAATCTACTGAGAAGAAAACATGATTTGTATTAGATAGCGCCAAACATGGAATGAGGCACATATCCCAATTTTTTTGGAAATTATAAGATACCAAAACCAATTAATTGCTCAAGCTCAGCAGAAATCAAATAAAGCATGCGGTAGTTATTCTAACAAGACATATATGCTAAATGAAGAACCATAAAGGTGAAAAAGAATTCAGACTTATGGAGGTCTATAAAGAGAATAAAATTTCTCACCACATCTTATCTGCCATGGTTCTGAATTTCCATTCTTAGGTGTGTTGACCCTAAAAGCTTTTCAAAGAATTAAGTTATTTTACCTGATTGCATGTTGAGTATATGGGTCTTAATTATTATTTGGTATATTTCAGAATATTATTTTGTTGAATCATTAAGTATGAATGTCTTACTCTTCACTACCAAGTGCAATAGAAGTTGACAGAGCAGCACCTATGTGAATGTGTTAGACGTTGTTGTCCTTGTTATCTCTACGTATAAAAGCTTTTGAAGAGATTGCCTGAACGCTTTTCCCTTTCTAACTTTATGCCACCAGATAGAATACGCGTTGGCTATTGGCATTACACAATTGTTTGGTACAGCTAGTGCACCATTCTTGATTGGAATCCCTAAGTTTTGCCCTGCATATTCTTGCAGGTCCACAGTACCGGCGTGCCTTTGGTAGTTATTTTTTCTAGACAAGTTTTAAAGCCAAGCCTAGCATCTAGCATAAGTTCCAAGTATTGGATCTCGTTGCTTAGTTGTAATTCTTTAACACTAAAATATAGTATCCTTAATTTTAAAAGATTTCTCCTTCTTGTAAATGTTACCATGGTAGCTTTGCTCTGGTGAACCATTTATCCGCCATGTTGACAGTTTCTTGCGTTATTTCTTACGCAACGCCCTACTATGTTCCTTCAGAATATAGGAAATAAACCAATTCCGATAAGTTTGTGTGCAAATTTTAATTCAGATTTTTTCCTGTTGGATAACATATGATTTCAACCAAACAAGTGTGCTTCAACTTTTAGAAGGAGTTTAACACAAGCATTCTGCATGAAGAAGTTTTTGTTTTAGTTAGATCATAACTTAAATATCCTATTAATTGTTGCAAACATGTTCCCGAACGGTATCAACACAACGTAGTTTCTTTGTTTTTAACGCCCTTACGGACCAGAGGTAAATCCGTAGTAATTATCCTGGGGAGTTTTGTAAACTTTACCTTTGAGCCGCTGCTCGCATAGCTCCCTGTTCTCACGCTCTTTCTTGCGGCTCGCATTTCAAATGTAGAGGCCATTCAGGAATCTTTTGCAGCCAGTACCGTCATTATTAATTATTAATACCTAAAAGTTAATCAAACACGACTAATGAAATACAGTAGAAAAGGTTGAGATAGCGGCATTCTTGCTACTATCACGTTTGGTTTTATTTACATATTTGACCTAAATTGGTCGAGACGCGTAGCTTTTCCAAGTCACCCTCAAGTAATCATCTAATAAATGATAGTCATTAAAATCAAAAAGGTCGAAACGCTAAAAGCGAGAGCAATTAATGTCCAGTTTTCATCTATTGTTTCAGCAAATTTAATAATCATAAGTAGCCGAGTAAATATTCCACAATTTGAATTAAAATTTTGTCGGAGAAATTGGGACAGATTTCCAATTCACACTCAAATTCCCCGTTGGCCAACAAATTTCTTTGGGGACTTACGGGCAGTTTTAAGAAATTTGTTGTCTGCTGGCATTAACTACTTCATCTGTTTCGTGGCAAAATTCTAAAAGAATTTATTCAGTCATGACAAGAACTGGGTTTGATCCCCATCTGGCTTAAGGTGAAGTTATCTCTGAATTTTGTAACGACCGCTTTTATTTAAAAAAAAATGTTTGTTGCTTAGGGAAAAAATCCAAAGACAGGCAAATAACAAGAATAATAATAAACGATTACTGCAAATATGATTTCTTGCTTCCTATCTCCGGCCTTTTATCCGAGTGCTCCTTATTTGTTAACATCGACTTCTTAACTGTCAATCTGATGTTAACGGAATCAAAATAAATTGAGCAGTAATTTTTTATCTGTTCGGTTTTTGCTTCTTACCAATCGACCTAACGTTAATAATATAATTCAGCTATGATTTAATAATTTTATAAGACTATTAAAGAAGCAAACTTTTAAGAAGACTCCAAAAATAAGAAGTAGTGGATAAACTAAGTGAACTTTTCCTACTTAAAAGTGTGACGAAACTGAAAGTAAAAATATTGAATATTAAGGTAGCTTAGAAATAAAAGCTTAAATAAAGTGTGTGATTTTTATTCAGGGCCCATTAGAAGAATATGGAGCAATAAAGAAAAAATTAATCTGATCATCAAATAGTTCATTTTCTATCGAAGGAAAATATTTCAACTGTCGCTAATACCGGAAGTTGATTTAAGTTTTCTTAATTTAAATGAAACACATTATATTTTCACTTTCTACACATTTGCAATACTTATTCAATTTTAGTATTAGTCTCTGAATACGACCCTGTCTCATACCATTTTTGAAAAAGAAATTTTTTTCTCTTAGAATCAGGAAAAATTCTTTTCGTATAAAAAGCTTATAACTTCTAAACAAAAAATTGATAACTTTAAAATTTTCGCAGCATCAAGATACAATTATGGGACAAAAAGCTTCAGCAATAGAATTCAGAAATTGTAATAGGGAACGGAATTATGAAGTAAAAATTTTGATCAACTTCCTACTAATTATTTTGCTGCGGTGTGCTGGAGCCATATGTAGTTGGTTCTAAGTAATCATCAGTGGAGCCAAATTTAAACTATCTAAAAAATCTTTCACTTAGCTTCTTAACATTTTCAAATAGCAATTGTGGTTCAAATTCTCATTATAGAAGAAATAACGGACATCAGTGTCCCATAAAAAACAGATGGCATTAAAGCTTGAAGCTTTTTTCAGTAACATGAGGATTTTATTGCGTCCAATGATGACAATTATAATAATGGAAGATTCCTTTCTTGGAAAACTTGGACTCGTATGTCTAGGCAAGCTGTAAGGAAAAAATTATAATCTTCTTGACGAATAGCATTGCAGAGATATCAATTCTGCATGTAGATTCCTGAAAGTGAAAAGCTTCGCCAGTGTAAATTTGTAAGGATAAAAATGTTAATTTCTCAAGGAAGATGGAGAAGAGTCCCAATCGCTTTGTGCAGATCGAATAGAATGCGTAGATGCGTTTGGATTTGTACGAGAATACCTTAAAACTATAACTTCAGCATCTTTATTTGCCCATAATTACTGAAAATTTTTTGAAGTCTTTGTAAATGCAAAAAAACGGATGTCTTGCATTAAACGTTCTGCAAGCTCTGAAAATAATTTTCTGGCAGAATGCAGAATAATTCGAAAATATTATTGTTTGCGTATTTAGATTTTATTGCAGAAAAAATGTTAGGGAAAACAGAAGAAAATAACGCAACTAGCAGAAAAATTACAAAAATACCAATTTTTAAACCAAATAATCTTTATGACCACTCAAAAACTGCGAAAACTCGAAAGCAACTAATAATGTATATAGTTAAATTAAAATTCAATTCTCTTTCGACTATAATTATAAAAACATAGTCATTCTATAAGAAAGAAAAATACTTTTTACAGTTTTACAGTAAAAAACTTTACTTTATAATTCCGTTCCCCATTAGAATTTTCCAAATTGAATTCTTATCTTGACACTCTGATAACTTCAAGGCTATTAATTTACTGGTTTAGAGGCTATGCACTCTTTATTCGAAGAGGTTTCTTCCTGTTTATTAAGGAAAATAATGTTTTTCGCAAAAATAGTGTAATATCGAGTCGTGCTAGTATTCATAGACTCATAGGAAACTCCTGAAATTGAAAGAAATATAGCCTGTTCAATTTAATATAAGGAAATTGAATCAACTTCCGGTATTAGCGGAAGTACCACCATTTCTAAAATATTTTCCTTGAATAAAAAATGAGCTGTTTAAATTTCAGATTTTTACTTTGATTCTCTATATTCTTCTAATGAACCCTGAAGAAGAACGACTTTGTATTTGTTGCTAAAGAGGTAAATTCAAGCTTTTTTATTTTGGCGCTGATTTTCGTTATAAACTGGTAAGACAAATTTCCTTCATGGCTTGCTCCTTGCATCGTGCGATAAAATAAAATTAAATTCCAACTAGCAACCGCAAAACGCCAATGAAAACTGCATGCAGACATGCAGTGCAACGTTACTGTCCTGATCGATAACGCTCTGTAGATAATTCTTGAATATTGGGGCGAGCATACTGAGTCCATTGTTGTGCATGATTGTGGTTGGCAGTGACGGAAGTGATTTCAATTTGATTGATAGATGGCAGCGATCTCAATTTATATGCATAGAAGGTGACCACGTTCATCACAATTCTCAAAAACATAAACTTTTCTGGGACTGCCTCGAAAGCACTTAACTGACGCAAGCAGGAGAGTTTAATTGCCGATATCGGTTCAAATAAAAGCCAGAATGACAACATCAAATGCAATTTATCACAACCGACCGGGAAAGTCGGAGGTACTTTAAAACGCGTCAATCATGCAAGAAGAGGAGGGTCGTTATTTACGGCCAGAAGACCTAAGGGCTTTTCGAAGTTATTATTTTAAATAAACCCGGAAACATTTAGTGGTGGGAAAAATTTCGTCGGAGATTTTTATGAAATTCGCCAAAGGCTTTATTAAAAATTGATGCTTTCCGATTGATAATTCAACATTAAAGAATTGAACTTGAATTTTACACATGGGAATATTTAATTTTTGCGCCTGTCTTACGCATTTTTGTTATCAAATTTGTGAATCATTACGTGAAAGTTTAACGTTACGTAAGATGCAATGAGTTTTACATAAATTTCCACCAACTACCAGCGCTCTATGCATAAATTATGGCAAGGGTAAAATTACGTATTCAAGTTAAAGTTGGAGTAGCCCCAAATAAGAAAGAGATAACGAGGCGGTTTTGTTACAAGTTCTACGTTCCCGGAAAGCAATTTTTGTGAGATGAATTCCAGACGTTGCGTTGTTTGCGTAATGTTTGTCAGTCGGTTGTCAGTTTTAATTGAAACGACAAACGGAACGTCCAGAACTATTTCAACTGAAAAGGCCAACAACAATAAAATTAAATAATCGTCTGTAGTATCAAATTCCATAATAGTTCTCACAGAAATGTAATAATAGGAAAGTGATATTGACAAACCCAAATTGTCGTCAACATACAATGTGAGCTTCGCAAAGTTAATAATTAACACATCCAATTATGTCAGTCGTGTTATTATCCGAAGATTGATTTTAAAGATTTACATAAAACAACTCTTGAAATGTACTGGATAATTGCCAACAATTTTTAGAGAATTAAGCAGAGGTTTCACTTGTGTTTAATTTCTTTTAGTATAAATATTTAATACGTACTTTAATGCCAAATACTTACTATAATTACAATCGTTTTCGGTTTTCCTAGGAAATTGTTTGTATGTAGTGGCTTATTTACAGTTCGGTGAACAAGATTGATTGCGATTTCGCCGATTGGAAACATCCTTTTTGGTTGAGCGCTAATAACGTAAAAAATTTATAAAATGCAATTCTGAAAGCAATTTGTGCAACAGGCACCTATGTCAAGCTCCATTCATTGAGACATCTTACCAAATTGCCCTTGCAGGTAGTTCGAACATAGCTATGTAACTGACTCACAGAAATTGCCTTTACCAATCGACTGTAGCAACGTACTATTTGCAAGAACGATAGAGAAGGAAAATTCAAGAAAGCCCGAAACGCTATTTACATAATATGTGCTATAGTATTAAAAAATAAACAAAGTTTGGCGGAATTGGGGTAAAGTGAGAGAAAGTATGTCTGTGTTTGAAAAACCGAGATGAAGTTAAAGAGTTCAATTTTTTGTATAGTGCTGTACGCGGATAATTGCGTCCTATAACCCTATTTAAAAATGAAAAAGTTCAAGTGCAAAATAATAAAATCTTTTTGTATTTCTGTAGTTTAGCACCAAAATCGCTAAGTACTGGGATAACTATTATTTTGTTCCGTAAAATTATGAAAGCTGAACACCTAAAAGTTGTTTTTTTCATCAATCTGGTGGTTGTCAAGCGGTATGGTATTCAAATTAGAAATAAAATCGCGAACGTCATTTTCTATGATTTTGTAGAACTAGAATGAGTATAAATTACCGAGACTTGACTTTTCACAACCATTACGTTTAAAATAAAGTTAAAAATATAAAACATATCAGAAACGTTTTAAAAAATATTTAACAATCAATGCATATTGTTCTGTTGCGGATGTGCCAAGTTTTGACATGTGCCACATTTTTAAAATATTAATATAATTAATAAAATTAATAATGCAATAAATTGTTCAAGTGAAGACCATGAAAAAGACCAGAATATTAGCAGCTTTTATTTAGCTCAAAATTTTCAAAATTTAAAAATATCAATAGAATTTATGAAAGAAATCCGAATTTTATTATTATTTAGATAAGACTTTCTTCAAATCAATAATGCTGATGCAGTTGTTCAGTTATACAAATGCATCGAGCTTCCTAACTGAAAACGTCCTGATGCCGAATTTTCCGCAATTTCTCGTAAGATTGATCTGGCTGCCGCACGAAGCGAGCATGGCTGGCAATACTGTTAACTCAACTTTCTGGACTCCCACCAATATTCTCTTTTGCACAAAGAAAAAAAAAAAACATGTAAGAAAGGAGAGGTGCTCGATTCGAATTACTTCCAGCATCACCCCCGCTTTGTCAAACTTTTAAAGTCGTTCGTACTTGACAGAGCAGGCAAACATTTGTTTCTGGAGAAGCTAAATGCGGTCAACGAGATGAAAGAAATATTAAAAATTATGTCAAAGAACGCTAAAGCCAGCAAAAGTGATACTTTCAAAATTTAGTTATGAGTTCGATTCTGGGCCATATTTAAAATTTTTACGAAAATATATAATAGGATAGCATGCTAACAGTATTCTTAAAATGGTGTCGACTCTTTTTCCAGTGCATTAAGTTCACGTTAAATTAAACTTTCTTTATGAATTGTGAAATATTTTTATTGGTTCACAGTACTATCCATTGAAATTTGAAACTGTAACAATTATTTTTGGAAATGTATAGTTCATTAAAAAAGCGAGTCCAATAATTTTTGATCTTGTAAATTTGTTTAAAAAATAGTTCCAAAAATAACTGACGATATTCACTAAAGCCTTATGGGTGAGGTTCATTCTCTTTGCAATACTGTTTCTCTTTAGCTACATATCTTTGAACTTTCATTATAAATATAATTACTTGAAAAGTAACTACCCTTAAAAACAATGAAGATCTACCTTACTTATGGTGATTTAATAGTAAGTTATTTATTTTGTTCTATTTCTATTTAAGTGAGAAACATTTTAATTGTAGAAACTTATCTCAAATTCAAACTTGAACCTTAACAACTCTCGAGAATAACAAAGTGTCTTTTGAATTACGATACCAATATTCTCACTCTCTACCTTTTGTTTATTGTATTCCATCTTAAGGTAGAAATAGTTTAATTCAGAAAATTTCTAATCAACTGATTAAAACTTGAACTCAAATAAATTCGGAATAAGCAAAGTCTCCCTTGATGTCAATAATTCTTGGTACACTTGGGAAATAAAAATCAAAATTGATATCGGCCACCTTTTAACTAATCTCATTCACAATGAACTGGATAAGAGTACACCGGTAGCTGTATCTTTCCTTGACCTTGCCAAGGCATTTGATACTGTCAGCCATAAAATTTTATTAGATAAACTGTTTAATTATGGCATTAGAGGCAATGCACATAGATTAATTCCTAATTCTCTGCAAAATAGAAAACGACGTGTAAAAGTTGATGAGACAATGAGTGAGTTTTGTGAGGTAAAAACTGGTGTTCCTCAAGGTACAATACTTGGGCCCATATTTTTTATTCTATATTTTAATGACCTTTTACTTGGTCTCCATGAAGATATAATTATATTATTATTAATATCTTTTATTAATATCTATTATTAATATCTTTCGCAGATAATACTGCAGTTATATCTTCTGATAAAAATTGGCAATTAGTGGAGGTAAAAATGAACTATTATTTAAAACTTATTTCTAATTGGTTAGCTTTAAACGAGTTATCCCTGAATATACTCGTAGATAAGACGTTATTTATTACTTTCGGCAATTATTGCAACAGTGTTCCTATTAATTTTAATTTAGAAATTAATGGATCTAATCTTAATAGACTAGAAACTTGCAAATATTTCGGCATTATTTTTGATTATAGAATAAGATGGGATAACCATATTCAATACATTTTAAACAAGACTAAATATCTAACTTTTCTTTTTTATAAATTCTTAAAAATTATGCTACCTGTAACTCTGTCAATAATTTACTATGCTTTTTTTCATAGTATTATCAACTACGGAATTATTGCTTGGAGTGGTTGTTCACCTATCCATAAAATCATGTTACAAAAACTACAAGTCAAATTACTTAAATTTATTTTCAAAAATCATTTTGTTACTTTGAAAAGACCATTAAACCTTGAACAGCTCTTTGCCTTAGAATCTCTTACCTTCCATTATAAGGAATTAAGTAATAAGTTCATCAACTCCAATAGCATCACTAGAAATATAGAAATAGAAATCCTTTGTTACCTCAGATATGTAAATCTGTGGGTAGTAGAAACAGTTACATTAAAGCTATACAGCTTTTCAATAATTTCCCAAATGATCTTAAAACTTAGGGCTGCTCTAAGTCGAGTAAATGGAAATTGAAAAACTGGATCATATTAGAATATATTTCTTAATTACGGATTTTGTTAAAAATTTAAAAATCTATATCGTTATATATTTGTAAGAAGATGTTTTTTTTTGTTATAAACTTGTAAATTTTATATTTCTCTATTGTATAATCTTTTCAAAAACTGCTTTATACAATATGGTTGGATGTTTCAACTAAGATCTTATTATATGTTTGAATATTTTTATTTATCTTTCTTAGTATTGAAGTCTATCGTTTTAAATTCCCAAGCCCACAAACAGGTATCGTTATACCTCTGTAGGGTTACATGTATTTTTATAGCTAGTCTGTATTATACTTGTGAACTTTTAGATGAAGTAAATAAATAAATAAAATTATAAGCCATCTTCTTCCTTTATGACAGTTTTTGCAACCTCGTAATAAATTAAATTAAAAAAAAATATATGTTAACCTTATTTCTTAAAATCCGGTAGTAAATTTGCGATTACATTTTAATTATATTCTCAGAAGAATTGAAAGTTCAGAACTTCTTAAATGTAGCAATGCTTTTGTTAAACCAAAACCTAATAATTCTGGCTTAGAAATATTTGAAGTTCAAAGCACTATTCACTAAAAATATGGAGGTTAAAAGTTGAAGTTCTCTACTTTATAGAGCTCTATTTTTAAGTGTACACTTTAGTACTATTTTATACTATACACGCTGTGGTCAAAAGTCTAGCAAAACTTACGTTTTAGAATCCTCTTAGATAAAATTATTGGTAAGTGAAGTAATTGAAATATTGAAGTCTAAAATATTCTCTTTACAAGCCTCACTTAAAATATTTCTTCGATAAAGCTGGCAATTCTTCATAAAATGATTTTAAAGTAACCGATAGAAAATATTAGAGAAACTTTTCTAGAACCAATATCACTTAAATTTAGGATCTTGAATAAAGTAACTCAATTGTGAATAAAATAACATATCATTTTCAACCTACCGGACCTAAAACTTTTTGTTAATTTTTTTTGCGATTTCTTTTATGTAATTGTTCAGTTAATTTTATTGTAAACTTCAATGGAATCTCAATGAGCAACTCTTGTGTTTTAAACCACATGATTTGATTATCTATTATATTGTTTACACTTTTGTAGAATTCATTTGTAAAAAAAATATTTAATAACGGAAATTTTCGACTTTAATGTAATTCAGATTTCAAAGATATTTTAACCTTGGGATATTAATGGATTTAAATCCAACAATTTATATTTTTATATGGTAATTCTATAAATTTATGAATATTCACTCTACATTTTAAAGCCCTTACTCTTCTCGTAAATATGACGATTACACTTTTATTTGAATATTTATAAAACAGTTAAAACTGCTTTTTAATAAGAATTTAAAATTATTGAGGAAGTTGAAATGCAACCTGTTCATCATTTCAAATTTGAGGTTTCTCATATTCAAAGAATTCTATGAATTAATATTATCGCATACAAAAATGAGCAACCAATCAATTACGTTTCGAATTTTTTATAAATTCGGATTCCATAAAGTGCAACAACGCAAGGTAAATATATCAATATTGTAATACAAAATATGAAGGTAATTATAGTGATGGTTATATATATATTTTTTAAATAAATGATAAAGCACAACTATACTGAAAATAAAAAAAAATAAAATGTGTCTATAAGAAAGTGATAATTCCTAGGTTAGTTATCAAACTTTCCAAATTAAGAAAATGTTTACTAACATTTCAACTAAATATAAAACTTGGAACAACAATTTCAACAATTTTGTCAGAAATTCTCTTGCTGTTTAAATTGATTGCATTAAGTTATATTTTTCATTAGTTCTAAGAGTTGCTTATATTGTGTTTACAACCAATTTCGCAGGTATTCCAATAATTAGCAAAGCCAAATAACTATAGGGGGGTAGGACGCTACTGAAGTAACGTCGCTAAAATTACCAAATTAACAAGGGCAATTTTGGAGAGGTGAACTAATCAAGTTTCGATTACATTAACAATCACTTAACTAACCAATTCTCAGCAGTTACTAATTAGTAATTACTTTAGCCTTATAACAATCTGACTCAATTTAAAAATCTTCTACAAGTCAAAACACGACAAAAATCTCAATTAAATGGTCCGTAATCAACAACGTTAATTGTAATTAAAGCGCACCTGCCGGTAGGTACGTACTGCCATAAAAGAATTTTGCAATTAGAATTTAATTTACAGCATAAGCCTTTTTCTGCTGTTTTTTCCCAACAACCTGTGCGCTTCTAGACCACTTTATCCTATCAAATGTGCGAGAAACCATTTTCTTAATTTGCGTCCTTTCAAATAAATTCATTTTAAAATTATAAATTTAAAAAGATTATTGTTAAATTTTAGTTTCGTCCCCCAAGGCCTCGTTGCCGCCGTACGAAAGATTTTATTGTGGTAATAAAGCTGCAACCCTTGCAATTGCTTTCAATATTTCACAGCAAAACTATTTAAATATTTTTTACGAGGCACTCACTAGCCCGTATATCCCACCTTTGTAATTTGATTTGTAAATATTAATTAGCAATCCCCACCTGTCGGTCCGGCCCTTAATCAAGGTAAACCCGTTGAATAATCCATGAAGTTCCCTGATTCCGGTAAATTGCACTAATGTTTATCACGTTAATTAGCTTTGTTCATATTGTCACGTTAGTCGCGGGACTGATTTATTACCACCGGAACTACGAGTGCTCCGCGTCCCGTCCAATGAATAGCGGACGGCAACGTCGACGGCGGGATACTGGCGTCGCGACGCTCACAGATGCCGGTAACCCTCTCCCGGTTAGCCTAGGATTTTTGCTTCTGCTCCGCTCGACCGATTCAGCGCTGTACAAATAACCAAAAAGTTAGTTACAATTCGAGAAGAAAACGACACTTTTAACTTCAACACTAAAATGTAGCTATGACTTGTTAATTTCTGGCATCAAGAGATATTACTGCGATTTCGGATGTAACTTTTTTATTTAAAGCCATTTCCGGAATTGCTGCTTTACCAGCGTTTTAGGAATCAAGTTTTAATGTCGTTAAAAACGCTTTCGTACCAGTTATTGTCGATTTTTGCAACAGGAGGTCAAACCAAAGTGTGGCGTCAGCGTGTCTCGTCGGCGTGGTTGTCGAAGCGTAACGCATGCTCTTCTGCACTTTGATGGGTTTCAATTCGAGGAATACCTTCACTGAGTGAAAAGCAATTAACCCTTTCAAGCTTGGCGCAAAAGACGTTATTGGAAGCCCCCACATACACGAAAAGGCAAATTGACCGAGTTTCGGATTGTCGAGTTCCTCTCAGGTAATTTCCGTATTCTATAAAATCTTTATTGATAATAATCATGCTATTCTCCTGATACTAAGCTTGCAATTACTGAAATTTTAGGGAAAACTAGAAACATACGGTTTTTACTGAAATTAATTGTAGAAAGCTTATTTCAGTGTACAGTGTACAGTGTACGAAGTGTACAAGCTTATTTATAATAATTAAATGTAAAATGAACATATAAAAGAGTATATAGCTTGTATGAAGGAATATATAAATAATATAGTTGCAAAAGAGAGATATATTTACTGTTAATAGTCAGACTTTTCCGACTTTTTTCTCCAGGGTGCGCCAACAGATTTTAAGTTCGGAAAGCTTCTAAAAATCAAAACACAAAATTATAGAAAAAAATATTTTAACCAACGAAAAAAAAGTATGGCTCGATGACTCCCTGCTTTTTGAAGAGAATGCTCATAAACTGCAGACATGGCTTCGTAACTGTCTGAGGACATATTTTGTTGTATTTAATAATAATAATAAAATATATATATAGCAATTTTCGGGATTTTCATAGCAACTGTATTGATATATTTCCCGTTGCAATCTAGGAGCCCGTTATCTAAATCTTATTGAATCCCATATGCTCATTACTCCCTTATATCTGTTCCCTATAGAATAGTTAATATACATATAGTTAATTGACACTCTGGATAACTCTTCCGGTGCAGTGGTTAGTGGCTGTTAGTAGTTAGTAGTTGTGGCTGACTTTCAGCTATTAGACCTGGGCATTTCCATCAAACGTGAGTCGGAGTCTCCTTATCACAGATTTAACAATTTTGATTATTTTTTTATTTTTATCTTCAGATATTTGTATAGACAGTAGAATTCTGTTAGAATGTTTACTCTCGGCTAATTTTTGTTTAGAGTTTGAAATTAATCAGTCCTTGATTTGAGCATTTCTCCCACAAATTTGATTCTCCTATGTGGAAAACCTCTCTTTACAGATTTTAAAGCAAACTAAATTTATCTTATTCTGACCGTCCAGTCAGTACATTTTATCTATTTCATCATATCTTTACTAATAAAATCAATATATGTTGTCAAACACTTAGGCCCCGTTGCATAACCGTGAGAGTTTAAGACGCCATTAACGGAACTCTAACATTTTGATTACATAAACTGGACATTAGCAGTTTGCTATAATATGGATGAATTTTACAGACATTAACTTTGTTGTTTCTCAAATTCTTAAAGAAAAAACAGCGAATGATTCTGTGATCGCGAATCAAAATTTTGATGAGACTTTAATCACGCTTTGTGCAACCGGAGCTTAGTCTAGAATTGTACATACTTCTTTGAATATATCGTACGTTATAGCCCTAATTATGTATTGTTGTCTGACATAACTAAACTAACTAGTTTTGATGTACATATGTTGGGTTGATAATATCGTCACTGATATACCTAGTTATCAACTGGTTGCTTAAAGTTTTTTAAAAAGGATACAATTATTATTATAACTGGTTGGCAGATATATCTGAGTTAGCTTAATCCTGAGTACTTGAATTGGGACATTGAAAGCTAAAAGCTTGTTCATTTGGTGCTTGAGTCGTGACGGAAATATTTCCTTCAACCCAGTAACCTAAAAAAATGTATCCTATCTTTGTCTTCTTTCTTACTGATATGTGTACGGTTTCATGTACTTTGTAGAATCTCCATACTGTTTAAAATTTACCAGTTAATTATTACTCGCTTACTTTTACAAAAAAAAAAAAATTACCAAGTACTAGATAACTAGAAACAAATATAGTTCTCTAGCTGTATCTTCTGCAGAAACAAAATGTTGAAATAAAGTATAGTCTGGTGGCGATTCATTGAAACATCATAAATGGTGGCGACGCCGGGTGAATGTGCCAATCGTCATCTGACAGTTTCTTACAATTACACTATTTCTTTCTTGTATGCTAACATATTTTGAACTTGTTTCTGTTTATTTACAGAAAGGTTCCATCGGCTACAGTTTCCAAGGGGAGGAATTCAATTTCACCCTCGAGAACTCTTAGGAATTCATCTCTGGCCCAAGTTAATCGAAGCGATCTGTTCGATGTACAAACAAATTTATTGTGTTTGTTCGCTTTCTTTTATTTAATTACTTTGCTTTGAATTTAATACAATTGTAAGCCTTTTATCTTTTCGGACGATACCTTCTGCGGCTTCTCGTTTTGTCAAATCTGCTTGTTATACTTTATCGCAATTCTATCATAAGCATCAAGTTGTTGAACTTTAATCTTACAATCAACCCACGTCGGTTTCTACCCTAAACTTATCCATCTTTCCCTAAAGTTTCTTTTGTCGGTTAAAGCAATAATAATTTCGTTTTGCGATCATTTGCATATAACGGCATATTGCTGATTTGTAGTTAATAATCCTCTCCGGAATTGTTTTCATTGGATTGTACTGAATTACATTAATCTGTTAAGATTTTTTATTTTTTAAATAATTCTACGTTGAATTCAAGTATGGATTAAGTGTTAACATCCATTTTCTTTCAACCACATTAGATCTGGTCTGTTTCTGACAATTATGTAGTAATTTAAAAGAAAATTCCTTACTAAATAAAGTCGTACGCTTCATGAAATTAGTTAGTGAAGTAATTCAATTATTACCCTATTGAGGTGTTGGAGAGGGTCCCTCTATACAGCATTACTTTTTTCTTTTTATGCTGGCTCTAAAAAACAAGATCAAATAAGATTCTCTCGAGAGTGATCAATTTATTTCTTCGTCAAATAAAGACCAAAATTAACTTACATTTCCTTATCATGATCTTCTGCTTATAGATGAATAATGAGATCGAGAAAGTTTTCTTGCAATTGAGAATGCGACGGCCAGATGTCGCTTTGTTTACACGTCAACCTTGTCGCTAAATGACTCCAAAACAAAATTAAGTGTGCTCGTTTTGCGTTTATAAACTGATTTTCCTCAATTACAAGGCGGTTTGGTTGACTTGCGTTTTGCCGACAATGATGAATAGATGGGCGGAAATTTCCAGTTTCCTCCGTATCGGCTTTTCCAGGTTTAGCATTACATTCTAATATTTTCTTTCAAAACGGCAGTTTACTTAAATAGCAATCAACAATATTATCAATTCACACATATTTTCTACTAGTAATATCCAAAATTGCATAGTCTGATTGATGGTTTGCTAGAAAAGGGAACGTTTTACAATAACTTAAGAATAAACCAATAAACGTTGCAATCAACGCACTTTACTTAAAAAAATTTCCCAAATAGATTCAGTTTTTGCAACTGAACATAATGCAAATAAACACTATTGTTTGTATTTAATATAAAAAATTCGTTACGTTTTAATTAATTGTTTGCTATTTAACGTTGCCCTCTATAAGCCATTTGTGAGTATTTTTTGTTTCTCAACTTTGTCACCAATAGCGCCTCCACTAACATGTTAACCAACCAACTGCCCCTAATTCGCATTTCAGAACTGTTACGTAATTAACAAGTTCCAGAATTCAGTGATTAGTCTTGTTTAAGTAATTCCGCTCCAATGTCCGAGGGGAGCCAAAAGTTTCGACATTGTTCTTTCAATTTAGTGCCTATGCAGTTGGTGTTTGTTCACAAATTACTATCAATGATTGATAGCATTTAACGCTAGCATTTCTAATAATTATACCGGAAATTGATTTATTTTGTAATTAACTAAAATCGCCCACGTAATTTCAAATGTTTCTGATAAATCAACACAGATAGATCTTGAGTATGAATTTGCATAAAGTGGAGAGTTGTGTTGGAATAAATTTAATTGACGTTGGGGCGAAGCAAATTGCTACGGAGAAAAGACAGTTTTTGAGTGTTTGCAAAGGTCTCGACGCCGCAATGGAATTTATATCTAGGAACAAGGTGGAGGTTTGGTGATTTTATCCCGAATGACGCGCAGAGTTTGGAAAAAAAGTCGATAATCACAATGGAATACTGAGTAGCTGAAATTGGGAGAGTATATTACTGTTCAGAAATAACAATGTTGATGGGGAGACACCAGGAAAAAGTGATCACAAAGCAAACGTGAAGAGACAAATAGATTACATTTTATTCGATGTTTTCGAAAATAGCAAATCCAATAACAGTAACTTGTCAGCAACAATTCTTGGTTAAATTCAAAATATAGCGAAGTTAAACTCTTGTAGTTTCTAGAGAGACAAGTGGAAACTTCTTCTCATCAACAAAGAGCAGCTACAAATAAAAAAGTGTCTCATAAGCTAAAGCAAAAATATGGTTCTAGCATAGTCTTTTCAACATATATTTCAATTAATTGTAGGGCTAGAATCGAGAGGAAAATGAGAATACTTGCTTTAATTTGAAACGTTAGAAACAATTTAAATAAAAGGAAAATCAGTAAAAATAAGAAGTGGCTTGAGAGTTTATCCTACAAAGGTAGATAATAAATACTAATAAAAGTAATTAACAAGACCTCAAAGAAATGAGAGATAGATATGCGCATTTTAAGGCGTAAACTCAATTCAAAATAGGAATATCTAGAAACACACAAGAAAAATTTTCATAATTTAAAAAATAATAATAGTTCATTTATATAATCTGCAATATATCTGAAATTCTTATTCTACTTTAATTTCAATACCAAATTTAATTTTAAATGTAAAATTGAAAAATGTACGTATTTTTTAAACATATAAATTGTAAATACGTGTTCAGCAAAATTTTGGAAATATCAGCCGCAAGTAACGTTTCTTTGTTAAAAGTTGATGTTATATGAATTTATCTTATAATGGTCTGTGGGCACGAAATTTGGGTAATCATAGATAAAAATTGGAAGCAAAGAATTATGCGGATAATATAAATTTTCTATTTCTCAAAAGTGATGCGAATTAGAAGAAAACGATCTACTGGAGAGCAATGTTGACGTAAAGACCCTTTAGAACATGATAGAATAAAATCTGGCTAAGACCAATTTTAACATTAGGAAAAAAGACAAATATGGCTAGATTGCAACACATAATTGAAAGGTTAAATTAGATTTTAAAAATTCTGTTAAGAGGATTTCCTCTTTATGTGGGAAGGAAAGAAAAATATATTGAAGGCAATCTAAATTGCATTAGAAATGTTAGGCTTTTACTTAAGTTTTTAAGGAAAATGTTTCAGCATTTTCAAAATACTCCTTATATTCATTTACTTTGCTTTAGTGCTTCAAGCAATTCTCTAAATTATTAATTTTGCCTATTTTCTTCTGTGTTGATTCACACATAATCTCAGAATAGTAATTCAGTCTTCCTGCTGGTTTGTCACAGATCTCTACAACTGGGTATTTTATATAAATTTTCTTTTCATTTCATTATACGTTTTTGCGTTTACATTGTATATTACTTGTTTTATGTATTTTAAACGTGGTCGCTCTTTCTGTACTTTCTCTTCTATGTGATGCTTCTGGAATGATGCCTTTTTTAGTTAAAATGTTTTTTATTTGTTGACTTTTCTTAAATATATTTAAAAAATTTCTTTCTTCTCCAATTTGTTTATAAACTTCACTATTTGCTTTCCTTTCCGTCGAAGTGATCTTCAACATTCTTTTGTAACACCACAATTTTAGCACTTGCGGATGTCGTTGATATCCTCACAAAGGGCGACGACGTTCCTTGTCTATAGGGGGCAGTTGTTAGGTTTGAATAAGCAAGCTCTCCTTGCTGAAAATGCCTTTTCTGCTTGGTAAATACGTCCCCTTAATTCTCTATTGTATTTTTCATCTCTTTATTTATGCCATTTAATTATATAAATTAGTTAATCTGTTCTAAATTATGTTCATTAGTTGTTGTATAAGTTTTATTTTCATATTTTTGCGCTAACCATTATAATCTTTCTTTTTTCTTTAATTTCAGGCTACATCATTTTGAGTAAAATATTTATAATCTTAAATTTTCTAAAGATTTTTGAAACTTTCATTAAATTCTGCTTTTAATATACATGGTCCTATCGTTTCATTTTCTACTTCTTCCTCTATCCTTAGTTAAAGTTTCTTTGAACTATCGTATTTGTTTAATTGTTCTATATATTGTTTTAATGACTCTAAAATATTTAAGCATCTGCTACGATTATGCCATTTGTGTGTTTTTTTGTCTGGTATTTTTCTTTTTGTCAAATATTTGTGTTATCTCTTTATTTCCTATACTTATTTTGCTATTCTTGCTTCATTATTTATTCCGTTTTTTAATTGTCCTTTTTCGATTTTCTTATTCTTGTATTTTCTTCTGTGGTTTATCAAATTGATTACGTCTTAGGTTGTCCATAAATTTCTTGAGCCTTGCATGAATATACACACTACTTCTTTCAGTTCTTCCGTTATATGTTTTATTACTTCCGTTACTTTTATGTGATTTTTGTCTACCTCTGTATGCAGTTTTTCTAGTATTTTTTTATTCTTATTACTACTTCTACATTCTATCTAATTTTTTCTTAATCTTTCAATATTATAGATAGAATTTATCACAGAAATTTTAATTTATATTTCCATCACAAGAAGAATATAAGAAGAAAGTGTATTTGAAACAAATTGTCAATTAAAAAGAGAAGTTTTAAAATCAAATTTATTATATTTTTACCGTTTCTGATAGGAATCATTTTATTGTAGGAACAATAAAATGTTCAAGTTATATCTAGCATGATTCACTAAATTACCCTTTCGGCTGTTCTCTCCTCACCTTTATCTAAAAATAGCTTCTCTTAAGTAATCTTTCTGAAACTTAATTGTATTTACTTTGCCATTTTTGTTTTGTCCAACAAATTTATTTTTTGCAGCTTTGCCGGTGTTTAAGTTTCAAGTTGTCCATAAAATTGTATTATTTCAATCTCAAGTTATTATTATTGTTAATTTCAAAAAAGTGTCTTAAAAAATAATTATTTTTTCAAACTTATATTAAGAAGAAATTAGACCTCTCTACACGTGTCTGTAGTCTGCGTCATTATTATTTTACACAGACACAAGACAAGAATCCTACAGTTACTGTAGATAGCCATGATCTTTCCAAGAGGAGCAACCGTAGTCTTCCAAAATTTAAGTCACGCTAACTGACCCTAGGGTGGATGCACTAACCATTACTCCACACGGATGCGCATACCACAGGCATGTGTAAAGAGGTCACCTACACTACATAAAACTTAAAGAAGTAGAGCCGTAGCAAGTGTTGGAAAAAAATTGAAGAAATTGAGGAGAACGGAAAAAACAATATTGTTCGAAGAACCAACGCGGGTTTATTAATTTATTTCATATTAATAACGTATCGAACTTTATACGAATATTTTATTTACTTATTAAGTTTCTCCCATCATTGTAAACTCGTGTATCTTTTTATTATTACAAAGTCTTCAGCTTTTTTAGCTCCGGAAGTTGTCGGGTTTAGCACTTACTACGATTGCTATGACCTGTTCCCAGGCAGCTGCCTGTCTCCGTATTATCTCAACCTCGTTCGAATGCACACCGTGAATTTCGAGGATATCTCGCGACGTTCCCCAATTTACAATTAGCTGTGGAAATAACACACAACCCTTCGAGATTGTTTTCTATTGAAATCGGTAATTCAGATTCTGCTCGTCAGTTTGGTCCTACAAGGTTCGAACTGTGAACGGCGCCAGCCGTAAACATCCGGGCTCAGCCCTCCGGCCCAATTGTGGCTAAACCAGAACACCGCAAACGCGCCCAGCTTATCGAAAAGCTATCTGATTTTCGGTTAGGACCCCAAAAAATACTGCCGCATTTCGAACGTCATGTTGAAATTCCATCGCATTTATTGGAATATGAGCAACGTAGATAGAATTGGCTAAAAAAAGGTCTAAAACCAAACGAAACAACCTGCAAATATTGGGGTTATCGCCGCGTTTTAATTCAATTCAGTATTTACTGTTGTGCCGTTTCAGTTAATAAAACTGGGAACTGAATTGAAAAAGTTGGGATTATTGTTGATTAGTTTTATCGAAACAACAACGGGAGGTCGAGGAGGGGTACGAAACATTTACAAAAATAGCCAATAATTGAAGGGTAGCAGGAATACAAGAAGATATCAAATTTATGAATGTAACCTTAAACCTGCTTTATCGTGAGCAATTTAACTGCAGGATATTTCAAACCGAATTTGGGGAAACTTTCAAAACAGAAATTCAACTTGTAAAAGTCTTTCGCTGTTTGACTAAAACTTGGAAACAAAACAAAATGCTCTTCAGATGTTGTCAATAATTAATAACTATTCAATACTTGTTAGTTCCGCAGAGTTCTTTTCTAATTTGAGTTATTATTAGGAATTTTAATGTTCTCTAGTATAGGGATACGGGTTTAATATAAAGCGGGCGATAATTAACAAAAACTATAATGTAATGTTTAATGTAAAACAAATAAAAAACTAACTTAACATTGACCAAATGACTACTCCACAGGTTGCCGCATGCACCTATCTTCAACGCCACCCGTGTCTCCCCTCACCGTCGCTGTTGTCCTGTCGTGGCTAAAGCCTCGTACACACTACAGGTGCAACGTATAATAAAAGTGTAATGCAACATGCACTGCAACATGGACGGTGTTTTTATTCGCAGACGCGCATTTCTGTTCGCAGACGTTCCCACAATTCCTCAAGATGTGATTTAGCGTTGCACAAATGGAGTCGTATTATAATATAGTAGTTTCATGTGGTGTCTTTATGTTAATACACAAAATAGTAACGTCGGATAGAAAACGACGATTTATACATAAAGCGAGCTGGCAACAACTTTTTTTTTATTTAAATTCACATGAATTGAGTGGTCAATAGAGAAACTTGGTTTGGATATCTATTACAGACTTTGAAAATTTACTACAATTAATCGGTTCCAAAATTGTAAGAGATGCCTATTTGAGACAAGCCATATCCGGTATAAGTCAGACCGTTGTATGATTATTAATCCATATGCAATGGTCAGACTAACAAATTTTACCTCCACACTACAACTGTGCGCGCCTTTGTGTTCCTACCAAAAATTCACAACCGATGGGTCGCTGGCGCGCAATCAGTGCAACACGAGGTGCAACATGCAACATGCGCGCAACGCACGTCCACAGATGTTGCATTATACGTTGCACCTGTAGTGTATACAAGGCTTAAAGTGACGTCCTGCTTTTCCCACAGTCGGCCATCCTCAATTACATTTGCTCGATTGTCTAGGGCTTTAAGTATTTGGCACAACTGGAAGTTGATTTTGGACCATCGTGGAAACCTTTCTTCGCGACATCATAGGTGTCGTTGTTCTTGACTTTAACAATTTTGTACGGGCCTAGATACTTAGATCTTAACTTTAACCCAGGACCCATTTGAGTGCGCTTGATAGCAACTAAATCGTCTAGTTGGTATTTCCTAGCAGGTTTTCCTCTTAAAAAGTAAGTTCTTCGGTTTTTGTTCTAAACTTTCAAGATTTGTTCTTTTGCTTTGTCTTTCTTCGTTTCTTGTTGTTCCAGAAAAGCTTCTCTAAGCTCTTGTTCAATCACTTCGTTGATTTTCAGATCTTCTTTAGTACGCATTCTGATTCCGAAAAGTAGTTTATACTTCAATTAAACGTGGAATTTATCAGCTGTTAAACTCTGTCGAACTCTGTCGTTGGATCTTCAATACTAAATTCAGATAAAATTGTAATGATGGTCGAGTTAACTCTTTCTATCTGTCCATTGGCTCGTGGTAACCCAGTAGTTATGTAGTAGTGTTTGTGCATTATTCCTGAAATTCCTCGCTAGTGAAGTCGGATCCTTTATGTGATATGACTTCTTTAGGGTTTTCCAAATTCTTTTGTTGAGATTGCAGCTTCGAAATAACTTCTCTGGTTGTAGGGGATTTCGTTGGGTATAGCCATTCAAATTTTGTGAAATCGTCTATGACGATTAAAATATGCTTAAAATTCTTGCTCGTCGATTCGAGTGGATCCAGGTAATCAATGTGGTACCTCATTAAAGGAAATTTGCCATTATGTATGAGATGTAGAAATCCTTGTGGTTTTCCATGCTTCTTATTATTAATATACATGCAACACAGTTGGAAATGCAGTTTTCCACTCTTTCCTTTAAATTCGGAATGAAAAATTGTTGTTTTATCCATTCCATCATTTGAAGCGCAATGTCCTTGATCGTGACAGGTTTTGATAACAAACAGTTCAACGTCCTGTGGTATGACAAGTAATTCTTGATTAAATAATCTCTATAAGGTTTTTTCTAAGTACTTCTTCTATTAGATTCAAATGTTGATCTTCATCTTATGTTATCTTGATTTTCGTTAACAGCGTATCATTTAAGGTTATTAACATCACAGGGTATCTACTAACTAACTTCGGTGTTCGATTGTGAAGTCATAATCTTCTAAACATAGGGACCATCTCATGTTACCGAATCATTTTTATGCATTGTTTTCAAGAAGGCTTTACAGTCAGTAATTACCTTGAAATGGTCGCCTATAAGGTCAATTCTGAACTTCTTTAAGGTTTCTATGACCGTTAAAACTTTGTAACTAGAGTATTTTTCTTCAGCTGAGGTTATTTTTCCACTCATATTATAAATCGCATGTAGATTGTTGTCATTGTAAGATCTTTGAAAGAGTATTGCTCCAACTTCATCCTTACAAGCATTAGTATGGACTTCAGTTTCAACGCCTTGAGTGTAAATCTTTATAACAGGATTGTAAGATAAAGCATCTTTTAGTGCGTTGAAGGTTTTACGTTGTGTTTCTTCAAATTCGAACTTTTTATCCTTTCTTGTAAGGTCATTTATTTTTTCAACCAATAATAATTTTGGTTCTAATTTTATTTCTATACTCATAGCAACTATAAATCGTCTTTGGTCATAGTTACTAAAAGACAACCGGTGGAAACCGTAACTGCAGCAAATCAGAAGGAGAAAATTGTTCCTTGCAGATTTAATTACAATTTTTATAAAAACAAAATTTGATATTACAATCAAACTATAATTAATTAAAATTAAATTTAAAAAAAATTAGAATTAAATGAGAGCACTTCTATTTGAGAAAAATTACATACTTAAAAAGATATATTTTTCAGAAGCACTTTTTATATATCGTTACATATCCAGTTTGGAATAGTACATGAGTGTTCTGCGCCAATACTTTATATTTTCAAATATGATCATTTACAACAATTCTTCATAAAATAAATTTGTTAAAATTTTTCAGAACAAAATACCTAAGAAAACTATAAATTGTACCTAAACTCAGAGTAATAAAAAGTATGAGGTTTTTAGAGAAAAAGCAAACATTTGTCAAGATAATATATTGTATTGGATTTAAGATAATAAAGTTGCTTTCAACTTTTGTTATAACAATAAATCGTAGAAATCACAAATATTTGCGTTAAATAAGTAAATTCAATTAAGAGTAAATTAAATTGCCAATAAAAAATGTTAACTAAATCTGGAGATTATTGTAATGTAGTTAGTTCAATTAGCTGAATTATTGTTAAATCATTTATAGAAAAATAATTCTGGTAAACGTAACGGTTTTGAAATATTTTCTAAATAATTATATAAAATTGTCATATTTCCATTAAACTTTTGTATAAACTCCTCATTTTCTAGAACACTGATATAACTGAAATAATTATAAGAAATTGTCATACTCTTGCTAAAACTTTCTGTGACACCACTACTTTTCTGAGCACCTGTACAATGCGGCAAATTATGGAATAGATTGAAACAAACTGTTGTCCTAAAATAAAAGCCAAACAGTTAAATTTCAACAAAATAAAATGAATAATTAAAAAAGTTTTGTAAAAATAGAAGGGTAATTGCCAACTCAATCGGGAGTTTTTTCTTCTCGCTCCTTTTCTCTGCTTCCTAACCGATCTGGTTAGGAGGAACGATATTGATTGATATCTGTAAATGCAATAATTGTAGAATTATCCCGCTGAAACAATCTGTATGGTAATCGGGCGCCATTTGTAAGGAAGTGAACAATATCGTAGCATCTCCGTCATTTCTCTTGCAGAATTGCGTTCACGTCGCAAACTTTACCAGCGGAATCTAGTAAGGAATTGGCCGAGTTACGTGTACAGAAATCCTATTCCCGACCAAGAAAACACTGACCATCCCCCTTAAACTGTAACTCGTCGTGTCTTCGCGCAACCTTGACCCGCTCAAGGATATAATAACGTTTGTGATACCATCGCACCCTTCGTTTCTAGGCACGTTCTCTACAACTAATTAGATTGTTACGTGAAAAATTCCGGTAAACAGACTTTGATTCGCTGCCGTTGTTTCACCCTCCGTAATTCCAGATTAACCCGCCCGAGGAATGCGCCAGAAACAACAATGCGTTAATTCGAATTTATTAAGTAACTTCAGCTGGTGCTTCGTTTATTTTTTTCTTCTAAATTAATCGTTGATAATAATTCTATTTTTAAGTTATTCGGGGTGCGTGAAATGTGAAGTTAAAATTTCATTGGTTGCATGCAAACGTCAACTTGCGGAAGGCCGCAAAGTTTAATTAGACATTTAAATGAAATTTGTGAGAGAAACTACAGAAAAGCCCCGATTACAGAGGCAAATTTCTACTCATATCTAATTTACATCAAAGAAAAATAAAATAATGCAGTTAAAATTGTGTTAAGTTGAACGGTAATTGCCTCCGGAGCCGCAATGACTTTGTAAATTTTTGACTAAATAACAAAATTCGTTGCGCGTTGCTGGCCATGTTATTCGCATGCCGAACAAATAAACTTTTAGGGGGCCTTAAACAAAGTTTTGAGTGCAGCCCAAGTAAACATCCGATGTACAAAGAGGCAATCTCCAGCAGACCATCAACTCTAAAGTTGAGGCTTTATTGAATCTTTTGCTACTCATCGCTGATCGGCTGCCGGACTTGCAAACATTCCACGTTTATCCCTTCAGAACCGATTCCCGTTAAATAGTTGGCGTTGACTTTCTCTGGTTCTTTCACTCCTAAACTAGAAAGAAGCATTTCCATAAAACATAAAATTCTTTTGTATAATATTTTTAATTAAAATACGTCACACGTATTGAAATTTTGGTAAAATCCAGCCCAACTTAGAGACGGAGGAAACAAATACTTTAAAAGTTATATATAGGCGGATACAACAATTGTGATAAAAATATTAATGTATTATAATAATATTAATTAATTATATATTACCTATTAATTTCTATATACAGAACCAGCCAAAAATATGCGATCAAGCTTTTCCTGCGTAGACCATTAGATTTAAAAAAATATAATTGTTTGTCAAATGACTAATTTAAAGCTAAATTGGTACATTTTTACAAAATGATGCCGACGATTACTATCCTGGTTATTGCCCACATTATTTAAAATTAGAATGATAAATAAGGAAAGAAGAAAAGAGTGTTGGGTAAATGAGAAAATTGTAGAAGGATGTCTGAGATTGGGATCATTGTCTTAGGCTCAGTTGAATGACTCAATTTGCTTTAAACTTTCAAATTGTTAACTTGGTGTTTGAAGATGTAATAAATAAAATTTGTTATTATTCATTGGTATCATTAAAATTATAAGTCCTGAAAAAAAGATAATTCTGCCAAGGTAACCCGCGTGTTAGTGTATTGGAAAAATCATATTTTGCCTAACATTAGTAGGTTCCAATAATCTGCAACCCGCAACGGGAATAAGATCACGTGAATTGTTAATTCCTGCTAACGGTGTCCTCAAGGCGAATGACATCCCTACAAAAGGCCGTCAAACACACCATCTATAGACGGCATTTTTAGTACACTACCGTTTAACGGCAGCTTAAGTACAACAGCGTTCTTTTTATTTCTCTTAAAGTTACAGAAAATATTTCGGGCCAATTCATAAAATGCATTCAATCAGTAACGGCTTCATAAAGGCGTATGAAGCGTTAACCAGCCAAACTAATCCGCTATGGGGACGCTAGTAGTAACCATCTTAGCATTTGGAGAAAATGTACTCCCCTACCCGGTCGAGCTACCACCTCCAGCCCTTCTTCCACCTGAGGCTAGCTGCCCAACTCGCCTGAAGGCAACCAAATTTATTTATGACTGAGGCAAGGGCGCCACTCATGAAATTACTCGCCTTTGTCATCCATAACACATTTCTTGTTGACAAAGTTGTTCGACTTGAGAGCTGAGCGACTGCCAATCGCTTTTGCGTAAACGAACACAAAAATATTATGAGAAGTACTCATTATGAAGATAACTAATAATCCATTTTCCGAATTTGAGATAAAGTAGTCACATGATGTAGAAATTAATACAGATTAAAAAAACTAGCAACAAGTTGAAGAATAATTAGGCAATAATAATATAATTAAAGGATTTCTTTGAAATAAAGCAACTTGAGTAGCCTAAAGGCCGAAATTCGATAATAGGGGGTGAACTCAAAAATATAGTTTTTTTAAAATATGGACAGCATCCGCAACGATCTTAGAATTTGGAATCCGGAGGGCGCATTGCTAGCGAGGATTCGGCGATTCGTGTGTATACATGATAGCAAGAAATTTTAAATATCATTATTCATGTATGACTAACGACAATAATAAAAAACTTAAAAGTAACCTTCTTGCACGTAAAACCATAGATTTCTATAAATTTGTTGATTTGCTTCATTTCTTTAATGTAATTTGTATTAGTTCCATATCTATCTCCTAAATGTTCCATTTCCCTATAATATCTTGGTGTGGTTTATAATACCATCTACTGTAATTTCTTCTGCATTTGGCGTTATAAACACGATATTTTGACAAAACTCTTTATTATTTTACAAATCCTTTTGTAATATATTTAAATTGTATTCAAATATGTAGAGTCGTTCAGTATGGCAGGATATCTCTACGTGGAGTTAATTTTTGAGCATCTATTAGTTCAGGAAAAATGCAGTTCAAGTAAAATAAATTCAGCTTTAGAAGCATTTCATTTTCCCGTCATCTTTGTAAATTTGCTTTACTGAGAAATCGCTGTCAGTATAAATAATAAAGTCGAAGTAAAAAAATGAGCGGCTGACGGTCCAGTTGGCCCCCGGATTTGTTTTAATTTTTTTTTGCTCTTTAGGGATGACAATAATTGCTGGCACAAAAAAAAAGTTCTAAAGTGAAGGGCTAACTTGACCGAAGCTGCCTGGACTTATCAACAAGCGCAACCTTTTTTCCTACTTTCTTTTACCTTAATAATTTATGTAATCAGTATGCCGATGATATTGTTTTGGCAATTTGGAAAAAATTGCTATTTTGAGATAGTCCCTTAATGAAAGTAAGTAAACGTTAGTAAAAGATTAATAATATCTCTATTAATGTGACAATTCTCGAGATATAAGGTAAGAGCTCAAATGTACCATTTGTAAAAAGTGTATGAAATATCGGACAGAAAATACTTCAGAAAGAAAATTTGAGATAAACATAGGCGCTGTGTGGGGTACTCTAGCGATAGACAGTATTTTAAGCTAAATCCAAGAAGTGTTGTCTGCTATGGATATACCTCCTTCAACGAAAACAGATTGGGTGAAGTTTGAAAGAATCAAATAGTGAAGAACATGAAAAAAAATATTGAAGAAGAAAAGAAGTTGGCAAAAGGTGCAGGTGACAAGAACACAAACGACTACTACTACTACTACTACTACTATTCACAACTGTGTTTCTCAATTTTGGGTAGAGTAAAGGTTCCTGGGGTCATAGTTATAAGGCGGCTTCTGGTGTCGTAAATTTTAACATTTTGGGTTCTTTGTTCTATCATGACTGATTTTTCCTTGATATTTTAGGCTGTTGTTGTTCTTGAGTTTTGAGTTTTTTAATACTGCGATAGCCTTCGAAATATACATGAATCACACATATTACTAGTAATAGGGTATAGCGACATTGGTATTGTCTGTGTTATCGGTGATAATGACCAACAGTATATTTACACCAATTAAATCAATAAAATTACAATAATAATTTTGTAATAAGGGAAAAAAATACTACAAAGAATTTTTACAGCAATTCCCAGTCGCACTGCAACGCATCTTTAGAGCATTATAGATTGTGTTTTATTATAGGCGGTTCTATACACCACCGTCCTGAATAGTTAAAAAATTTGCAAATCGTTGTTTTGTAAATCTTGGAGCAGATGTTATGACGATGGTTTATGTAATAAATTTCTATAATTTCGTTTGTGATTGATTCGGCATTTCAATCTCAACTTCCAAACTATTGCAAATAGCCAAATTCCAATGATAGTGACATGTTGCCAACTAAATTGTTGTTAAATTTAAAATTTCATCGCTTATTTGCATATCAATCACAATTTGGTTCATTTTTGAGGTGATGGGAGTAAATTATTACAAATTGAATTAAAGAAGAAGCCGTGAGACTACATTATTTCATCTTTACAACTATGCTATTTTTTTTCATTGTATATTGACGTAGTTTGGAGTGAAATACAAAAGCATGTTTTTTAACGTTTTGTCCGCCACCCTTAACGTTTCTAGTTGCATAAATGAAAAATTCAATAAATCAAAGGTTATATTTAAAGCCCTTGATTAATATTACTAAAAGTTACACTAATTGACGCACGAAGGTTCTTGAGGGTGCAGTCAAACCCTTTTCCGTTCACTGCATCACGCACGGGGCGTTATAAACACTCCACACAAGCTATCAATTTATAAGTAAAGAGGCAAAAGAAAGCTTCTCGTACATTCTTTTATTGGATAGAAAGTAAAAAATTCAGACTAATAAATTTTAGAGGTTGTTACTCAAGTTTTATCAAGTAGATATTATTGATGATAATAACTGTTCATTAAATTATATGTTTCTATAAAAGTGACTTTAGTGGCATAGTTTATCTACTTTTGTAGGAAAGTGGCACTGAAATGATCATGTTTCAAATGCTCTATTGAGTCTCTATATGCCTTTAACAAGAGGGATGATTGATTTTATGTAAATTGGAATTTTCAAAAAAAGAATAGCTTTCGTAATTTATTCAACGAAGCCAATTCGTTAATGACACGTCCACGTTTTGGTTTTAATTTTACTCACTTAAAGCAATGCAAAAAAACACAAGAGTAACAAATATAAGATCTCCAATGTGTCTTTAAAAATGCCTGTGATATATTCTCGCAACTTTGGCAAGTCTTTACAAAGTCTCACTCTATTTATATGTCTCTCGAAACGTTGATAGCAGCAAGTTTTTCCTCTTATTTTGGGGATTCATCCTAGATTTTAATTTTGCAACAGTGCGGTACTTGACACCAGCAATTACGAAAAGTGAAACCGATCCAGGAAGAGTAAAGTTGTGGATGCGATTTTGATAGAAGTTCGCTATCGGGTTCATCGGATTACGTAGAGTAAAGCGTAGGTAATTCGATATTCGAAATTGATCGCAATCTTTTTATTGGCTTAGTTGCCTGCTAAAAGCTGTTGATTGAGAGGCATTTACCCGCCGAAAATAAAATTTTCCGGGATTCCCCGACCGTAACATCAGGTAAAATTGGAAGAGCACGAAATGGAACCCGCGACGACACAGTGTTCGCAATATCACTTTGATAGAGAATTAATGGCATGGCGGATGCTTCGCGAAGATAATGCAATAATTATCTTAATATACAAAGGATATTTAATGACACTTCAGTTCGCAATTTAAACAATCTAAATACGTCCCTTACATGCACGGTTTGACATTAACCCCCGAACTCCTTTATCGCCATTTCACATGACATGCCATTTCCGTGTGACTCCCTCAAATGATGAGATTTTCAGAGGCGATGAATAAGAGCGCGATTTTAACCGAGCACCTTGTTTGCCGACAATGCCACTTTATTATTGATTAGGGTTGAAAAAACGTGCCGGTAATCATCAACGCGCTTTGAGATTGTACATCGTGATGGAGCGACGAATTATTACATTTCCGCACACCACGCTGTCGTATTTCATCCCCTGACATTCCTGTTATAGGTGACGATGCATATATTTACGTTACATGGAAAGGTGTATGATGCAACGTATTTTTATGCGCATAATGCAGATATATCACACCCTTCACCGGTTCGATAGAACATACTTTTCGGTTTTACACACGCGCAAGAATCGCCCTTCACCAAAGAGCGCTTCAACTTTTCGAAGAAATTCATCTATAATTACGCCCTGTTAATACTAGCATTTGTGTAAACTTTAATTTTTGTAGCCCAATTTTATTTGCATCTAGAAAGAAATTTATAACGAAAAACAAGATTTTTTCACTTATTTTTTATGGTTCTGTTTTTTGAAACTGTTATTCCATTCACAACCACATTGAAAGAAATTGCTAATATTCTTAGTTCAAATATTAAGACAATTGGTTCAGAACCATTTTTCAACTAAAGTTGTTAAGGGTGGCCCAAATTAGAACACAGCGAGATTTGAACTACATACAATCTAACTGTAAGTTGTCCCTAAAAATTTTTCACTATTAATTTGAAATGATTCAACATGCCAATAATTAATATTTTTAACCCGTATTGAATTTTATCCAAAAGCGAATCAACTAGTTTTATGTAAAAATAGATTAAATTTATTCTTCTCGATATATTATAATAACTACAGGCTATCTCAAAAATCTTACTTTATTGGTTCTTTTTCTTGAACCCCTTCCTATAGTCGTGAGTATTTTGTAAAACTTTTTTCTCACTAACATTTTAATTACCATTTCATTCACACTACTATGTCGATTGCTAAATTATTCCTTAATAAAACACACCAACTTTTGAACACAAACGTTTTAGATTTCTTTAATCTCTGAAAGCTGCATTATAATATAGAATCTTTTGTACAAATTTTGTTCACTCTAGATTGAATAGATAGAACCTTTATTACTTCAAATTGGTCAAATTTTGATCAACTGTGATGTCACATCAATTCCTGTATAGGATCTGGTAAGAATATCGAACAAAACCTGTTTAGATTATTCAAATATTTATACGGTTTTGACTATACGAGAAATTGTACAAATTTTTGTAAGAAGAATTAGGTACTTATATCATGTGTTATGGCTTATAAATAATTCAAATACCTTAACCTTAATCTTCGATTTTCCCAATTTTTATTTACGCTATTTAATTTCGATTATTTCTCCTTTCTTTGTTTCACCGACATCTTAGTATAAAAGAAATCTAAGATTAGCAATGCAGTCTCATCTTTCCACTGTTAAATTATATCAAAATTTTATTTTAATTTTCATATTTTGACTTAACTTATTTTATCCTCTCAAAATCACTTCATCATTTTGCGTGCGCGAATTTATTAGTACTTAGGTAACTTAAACAGCTTTTCGCAAAACTTACAGTAATTTGTCGCAACCGCCATTTTCATTTCTGTCTGGAGTAGTTTCTAGTAAAGGATGAAACCCGCTACGAATTAAGGAAGTCCCACCTTAACAACCATCAAACTTCCTATTTATATTCACTCTTCCGTCACGCAGTGTCGTCCGTAAATTTTACGTCACGTCCAACGTTGCAATCAATAAAACTCCCAGAAGGACGAATCAATGCTAATAAAATAGTAACTCCGGGCCTTATAAATATTATATTCTTATTCCAGCATGTAGTGACGTCAACGACATGTACCCTCTTCTCAATTAGCTAAACACAGTATTCAGTAGAACAAAATAAAAACAATTATTTGTTACTCAAAATAAAATTTAACGCGCCATCAATATTTTAAGAGAAGTGTTAATTGAATTACAAGATCGTTGATCCGAAGCGGGCTCAATTTCCGTTTCTATATTGTTTGAAATATGAGTACTGCTACGTCATATTTCCATATCCTCTTCACTTAATATTTTCATAAAAGGAGGGTGGTGAAAATGTGTGGGCAATCTGTTGAGGTCAGAAAGGATTGAGGCACATCCTGATCGCTAAGGAAGTGGTGGTTCTGACGGATTCGTAGCGCTCACAGAATTGTTCAAATTCCAAACGCTTTCTTAAGAACTACGCATTGACAATTTCCGTATAATTCTTAAAGTTGCAGGAGGTCTTTAGGATCAGTTGGGCAATACAAGTGTGCTAAATACAACTATAACATTATTTCTGGAACAGGACCAATCATCAATAAAATAATTTTAAACATAATAAGAAATTGTTATCATCTTAATGGCAACTATTTTTATTAGTTAATTAATATGCTACTAAAATGAATACAATTGGGTGTAGTACGATGAAAAGCATACGTATTTAGAGAAATCATTTTTTTGATTAATTATTAAAAAGTGGATAGAAGCAATTAATAAACATGTTCCATTGTTATTTTAAAACTTTCAAATTTTTTTATAAAAATTTGTTGGTTTTTGAATCGTTATCTGTCGACGGTTAAGTAGGGACTGCATGCACAAATGACTGATGTGGTGGGAGAGTTTCGCTTGTAACGAGTTGTATTGCGACAAGTATTTTAATTACTGATGAAAGCAAACTAGTGTCCATTGTGCTTTTCCCAAGAGGTCCTTTGCAAATTGCACCCAAGTTGTAGCTTAATACTGAATCAAATGAACTGCAATTCATTGAAAATTAATAATCGATAGATTTTAAAAATGCTTTTATTAAGAGCAAATAGCACAGCAGAGAGCAGAGCAGAGAGCGGAGCAGGAGAGCGGAGCAGAGAGCAGAGCAGAGAACAGAGAGCAGAGAGCAGAGCAGAGAGCAGAGCAGAACAGAGAGTAGAGCAGAGCAGGGAACAAAGCATAAAAACTTCAACAAAATCAAATCCAACGCAACATATTAGGCTAGCGCGGTTTTGTCTTGTTAACCTGGTTATTGCTTCTTTCGTTGAACAAGAAAATGTATTGATTAAACTAAAGTGTCAACTGTCAAGCTTCTTGTTAAGTCTTATTAAGTTCTAATGAAAAATATAAGCGAATTGAAATTAAGCATATCAAATTTAAAAAGTTATTGTGCGTGAGCAAATTGGTGCAATCTGCTATTGTTGAAGAAAAAAAAATGTAGCAATCCTCAAGGCGCGTTCAGACACTCGGGCTCGGGCTCCTGCTCGGAAACTCTTCGAGCTCGTCCAGATTTATGAGACTACGTGCATACTGAATTAGGTGGGTTGTACTGCACGGGCTTCTAATGATTTCTTTGATTTTTCATTTCCCACACAGAACGAGTCACGAACACAAGTACGAGCACGAGGGTCTGAACGCGGCTTTATAATGCGTCTCATAGAAAAGTTTTTTATAATTCTACTCGCAACAACTTGTGCATTTCTATTATTTTTATTTTACAAAAAAGAGTAATTGACTGGTAAATTTGCAATTAGCATTGACGTTTCAAAAACTGACACAGTTGACACAACACTCCTGTTGAAACGTTCTCCTGAGATTATTCAAACTATTTTCAAAATGGTTGAACCCATTCAATGCGTGACCTTACCATTTCTACAACAAAACGGTCCGGTTCAAATATTAACGAAAAAGTGTGACAAGGAAAAACGGCTTAGAATAGAGCAGTACAGAACAAAGTAAAGTCATAACATACAATAGAGAAACTGAACAGTGGAATGGTGAAGGACACTTTTGCGAAAGCAAAAAGCTACAGTATGTGAAGAATTAAGGATCTATCAAAAAAATCTCTGCTTCTTCATGAGTAATAGAAATCCAATATTTTTTTTAATTGGCATGTGATTAAGTTGAAGAGAATGAACAGTAAAGAATATTTTTTTAAAAGCATCACGTTTGTTTCATGTCAGTTTATAAGAAAGATAATCATAATTAAAAGTTCCTTTGTTTCTTCATTTGATAGCGGCAAATAGTTTCTCATTACATATACAAGTTTCTCAAATATATTATTTCTTCCTTTCTGTTTTATATACTAAAACATAATTATAGAAAAAGGCTGAAGACACCTTATTAGAAACTGAAAGCTATGTTGAACAGTGGCGGCTCGTGGCTAAATTAGATGGGAGGGCAACCTCTAGGACAAACTTATAAGTATCCAATAACAATTGACCCTAATGAACTGAATTGATACTTATTAATTTATATTTTACAATCAATTTTAGTAAGTTTTCAGATCACCCTTTCAGATCAATCCGTTGACCTATAAAGGGGGTCTCGCCAGTAGCCATACTATCAACAAGAAACTAGAAAATTATTCTTACACAAGATTAACCCTATTAACGTAAAATTGGAATATAAAAGCGAGATTTTTTTGAAAGAAGGAACTTTTGATCTAAGAGAGATATTTACTTAAAAGTTTTATAGACAAAGTCTATTTGTCTATTTTTTTGAGCTACAAAATGACTAATAACCAGATTATTAAAATCGTCTGTGGACTTAATAAGTTCACGTTCAATAAAGCATGTAGCTAGCGCACAAAGCCTATCTTGGCATATAGTATTGCGGGGAAAAGTCTTAATTCTTTTTAACGTTGAAAAGCAACGTTTGCTTTCAGCTGTTGTTATAGGGATTGTACAAATAATTCTTAACAATTTGACAGATTCACGGAAAACATTTTGAAGGTTATTGTCTAAAAGAAATTGCAGAATGTGAAGAGCTCCATTGGCTTGACGAAAGTCTTCCCTTCTATATATGGTAATTAATTCTTGCTTTAATGAAAGAGAATCTAACTTAAAAAATGTAGCAGCAGTACTAAAAAAATGCTCCGGGAAGTTTACAGCAAAATCTTTAAAAGAGCTTGCCTCAAAGAGTAAAGATGCTTCCAAATGATCATTAACACAAAATCTATCTGTGATATCTGTAATAATAACATCACATACTTCTTTGGTCATTTGCATGTTTCTGTCTATATATCGAGCTCGCTTTGTATGTACGGGTTTTGATTTATCATCTGAATTATAATAATCATGATCAACCTCATTTCTGATATTCTGCACCGCATTCTTAAAATCGGAAATATATTTTTGAATTTTGACACTATCTAACCGGCGTAGTTGTAGATGTTTATAGAGATTATCACTGTGTGGTAAAAATTTATTAAAGAAATATAATCAAAAATTGAATTCCTCACCTTTCAAATAATTTATTAAGCCGATGATTGCTGAATGGTTAGCTTATCATTTTTATTATCAATAATAAATTCAAAGCATTCAAGAAGTTCTTGTTTATATTTAAAACAGTACAAACAACTCTGGAGTTAAAAAATACAACGAGTATTTGATCCGCGTGGCAGTCTTTCCATAACTATATTATCAAGAATTTGTGTTGGGGTGATCTAGAAAAAAATGTTGAAAAAGCAGAAAAATTTTCAAAAAATACTTTAACTTGCTTACTTTGAGTGGCTGCTTTTTCTATAATTAAATTTAATTGATGAGCATAACAATTAATGAAAATGGCTGTCTTGTAAACTGAACTGACTTGGCTTATACTCCATTATTTCGGTCACTCATAACAGCAGCCATATCATAACTTTGAGCTATTAGCTTTTCAGGAGATTTGTGTATATTAATTTTCTCTAATTCAGCAAAAATTACGTTACTTATGTCTTCTGCGCTATGACTAGGCGGTATTAAGTATCCCATAAAACGTTCATATACTCTAGCTTTTTTAACATTAAGTACTATAAAGACTAATTGAGATATGTTTGCATTATCAGTGGTTTCGTCAGCTCGAATTGCAATGTACTTACTTTCTTCAATTTCATTTTTTATTAAATTCTGAGTTACCGCTAATATAAAATCTAATAATTCATTTTGAATTGTCTTTGAAAAACTAGAAAATACAGCACTTTTCTTGCTGTATATGTAATTTGAGAAGTCAATCAATTTTGCTCATAAAATTTATTAAGCCTCTAAAAATGCCCGGGTTGTCGCTATCCAATGTTTCGTCATGTCCTCGCAATGCTAATTCAAAAACACCACAAAATTTGATACAGTCAATAAGTTTTCCTAGAATATAACGGTTTTCTTTTACTTTTTCATTATGCTTTAGCACTTCAATCCGATAAGCGTTACTAAGCTGATTTCTTAGGTCAACATGGCCTAAAGTTGCAAATTCGAGAGAGTAAAACAAATGCCTTTGACATATTGAATGCTTTTTTATTTTTACACCCAAGTGCTTCAGATCAGTAATGCCTGTGTAGACTCAAGCGGGATTACAATCGTCGGACCCCATCAATAAACACACACGCAATAAGATAAATTTCTGACATCGTAACCACGTAGCCAATCTGTATTTTGGTACATACCTGCATTGACTGATCTTACCACAATTTTTCCCTTCACCACATGTTGTTTAAGCATCTGAAGGTTAGGCCGAAATAGACCCAACTCTTTTATTTTCTTACGATTCTCGAAACTTAATCCTTTCAATCTTGCGGCGATAACTGCTTGGACGATATTCATTGCTTCAATTAGAACACGAAATCATCCAACAACTGCTGAATCTCAGTAAAAACAAGAAACTAGAACGGTAGAGCAACAACATTATTTCACAGTTGAATAGGCCGATAATACGCCACACCACACCACACTTGTATGTATTGTATTTAGTTTATAACCAGATTATCGTTGCCGAACTCTTTGAAACAACGGCAAAGTTTGACAACGTTCGGGGTTTGGGTTTAACAAGTTACTTTATTGGCTTGAGCAAAATGATTCTTGCCCCTGCCCAACGCTGTTGTCAGCGTTTTTTAAAGCACTCTCGATGTATAATTGCATGGAAAAATAAGGATAGCATATGCCAAGTTTCACGCAATCTGGAGAAGCACGGGGGACAACGCCAAGCTATCTCACAGCGCGCAGAGTTCAGTTTGGAAGCGGGAAACTTAAAATAGAAGCAAGTAATATATCTGATGGCCTTTATAAATTTCTCGTTTGTGCTTAATACATTCGCTATTTTTCTGGGGAACTTTGGGAAGGCATTGCCCATTTGCCCCTCCTGCACCAGCCGCCACTGATGTTGAATAGAAATGGAATTGCTAAATCTTATTTCTCTATTTAACAGATGTATAGTTTTTTTCAAATTTGATTGCCCAAAACAGTAAAGATATAAAAAACGTTTTTTTAAAGATACAATAATTGTAGATGCACGCCTCTGTCTGCAGGGCGGTATACTCTCTCTATCGTTTTCTTGTCCAATTTGAGAAACTGGTATTCAATTAGGGTTTAGACATCTCGACTTTTTTAATAAAACCAAGTCAAACTTCTGCACACTGAACTCTACAGTTCTGTTCGCTGCATTTGAGTACCTTTCATAACCTAAGTTGTATAACAAAAGTCTTTTGATTCTGAAGCCGCACGCTTTGTCGTGATTTTCTCCTCGTCCCGGATTGCTTAAGCCTCTCATGTAACAATAACGCGCTTATTAGGTAGGAAATCTTCGATGCCTCATCATCTAACTGGTACGGAATTTTTTAAGAGAAGTTATAATTAGAACAACTAAATAGACAATTTGAAAATTAAAGGCAAGATGGAAAAGATAAGTAATAAGCGGACGTAATTAAGCGACACTAAATGTACTAAATTAAACGGTAGAAGAAGGCACGACAGCTAAAGTACAATAATTTTAAAACGTCGCACTAAGCGAAATTTTGTGCGTAGCGAGTTCAGCGAAAAGGCACAATTCTAATAATTAACGAGACAAAACTTCCAGAGCATATGCGAGCGATACGGGTTTAAATCAGATTTTACCAATTACTTCTTGAAAATTACAATGCTTTCCAAGAAAGAGATTCCTAGAAATCAATGGTAAAAACGCTAACCTTTGTTTTAGTAGAGGAAAATAGGATATCTATCGTGAATTCCGTGTGCACGGAAAGGTAAAAAGCTACGGGTTTATTTTTTCCATAGAATATGTCTTGGGGATGAAGAATCCACCTGTCGTCAAAAAATCGTCATGTGCAGGGGCGGGGGAGGGGTGGTTTTATAAAAAAACACTAAAAAGTAAAATGATACCTTGTTCTATTAGCTTTACAACGAGATATTTTGCGACTATATGTGAATATTGTAAATAATATAAAAAAAATATTATTCCAAGCATGCCCATTCTAGTTTCCGTAAGTAAGCTATGGTAACTTAGAAGTAGCTGCAACACGAAACGTTGAATATCTCTGGTACGCAAGGTGTAGTAAAAATTACAAATTTCAAATTCGTTCCCACTCGATTATCCTGATAATTGGTAGGTTAATCAAAAAAATACTTTCTACAGTTGTTGTAGCCTGATTCATTGCGATTTGAATGCTTGTTACATTTTTGAATTATATTTATAAATAAGAAAGATATGACCAAAATGGTGGATCGAGGACAGAGCGCGAGCCCGATTCGGGACAAGCGCTCGTACACCGCTGCCACCCGATACCACCCGCAACGATCCAAGTCTATTTGGCGGGAAAATTGTAGTTGCCCTGTGTAGATGCAGGGTGCAAAATACGAATTAATGTGGAGGTTTTAATAGCTGATTAAACCAATAATGCATATTAGATACCTGTATTATAAGTTTTAGTTGAAAACACTACTCTAATCTTTCGTTCATACTCTTATTACGTAAGTGACTAATAATTTGTTGACCATCATCAGTAAGATTTTTTTTATTATTTTAAGTTAAGTACTTCTTGTAATGGATATCTCAGGTGGTTCAGAAAGTGAACTAAAATCAATCATAAAAATTGCAGTGGCAACTATTAAAAATTCTTTGGCAGCACGTTCTGTTAATTGCATAATTTGCAACCAATCCAAAAACTTAATTTCAAATACTAATATTTCATTCGATACTTTCAAAAATAGTGCTAAATTAAGATCAAGTGTTGATAATGGCAATATGTTTTTGAATGGCATAATGACAATTATTATTAATTCATCGGGTGGACACTATTTAAAATGGCATCGAAAGTGTTACTTTAAGCTTTACTAGCAAGAGAAATATTGAAACTTAAAAAAAAATGCAGTGCAAATATGACATGTCAGAAATGAAGGGGCTGACCAATTACAAAGACTTAAGTAATGAAGCTTTTTGAAATTTATTACCAGACAGGTTGTGTTTCTTGATTCAATTATTAATTACTGATGATACTAATAAAAATAAAACACAGCAGGTTTTAAATATTTGTCAGGATATTATTTACATTTATTCCAATTTTAAGAAGCACATCCCAAGACATGCAGCTCTAGGACTGTTATTACATGAAGAAACCCAATCCAGAAAAATTATTGAAGCCATACAATGCTTGTGGACATTCTTTACCATACAGAGACGTTATTAGAATCCGAAACTCTGTTGCACAATCCGAAATTAATCGCGTCTATGATAATAACAAAGTAATTGTTCAGTCTCAATTAATACCTGGTAGATTTGTACAATTTGCAGGAAATAACATAGATATACTAGAAGAAACTCTTGATAAAAGACCCACCTTTCATGCAACTCAAATGGCAGCTTTTCAGAGCGGGCCAATATCGATTTCTTCTGAATATCTTGAATTAGTACCATATAAATTTAATCTCAATGTACCTGCAGAACTGCATGCATTACAGAAATGTGGCATCAACAGAATTCTAAAGAAACCTCCTTTGCAACACTTAGTAACACTTTGCAACAAAAAGTAATTGATATTGTTGACAATAATTATATTAGATCACATAATTGGGCATGGATGTTATGCCGCTTAAATTCTAAAGACAAGGTAAATGTAGATAATGTAATTCCACAATGGACTGGATTTAACCAATTAATAATAAAAGATAACTCCCAGCTTACAACATACGGGTATCTTCCAATATTGCCTCATGTTGCTTCCGAATATGCCATTATTTGGCGGTTAATGACCAAATGCAAGCAAATTTGCTGAAAATTTAAAAGATAACTTTACCGTCATCACTTTTGATCAAGCCTTGTATTACAAAGCTAAGGAAATTCAGTGGCATCTACCAGAACATTGTAGTTCATATGTAATTTGTTTAGGTGGTTTTCAAGTAATGATGAATTTTCTTACACGTATAGGTCAACATATGGACAATAGTGGATTGTCTGGTGTTTGGTTAGAAAGCGGTTTATATGGCGATTGTACGGTTTTAGACATCATGTCAGGTAAAAAATGAAATAAAGCAATTTGAGCTCACAAATTAATGTACGAGGCTTTAATGCGAATGTTACTGCCATTGTTTGAAAATTGGTTAAAGGACAGTAAACATGATATGATTTGTTCAATCACTTTGTCAAAATTATTAGTAAATGAGGTTATAAATTGCATAAGTATTGAAAGTTGATAGGCGTTCAAAGAGTTTATTTTATCTCAAAATTCTACAACTCAGTATAATTTAGTTATATAGAAATGGTTGAAACTCTGTTAAGCTTCTTGTATAGTGAAAGAGTCGGTAATTGGGAGCTTTAACCAAATGATTCCTTGGTTTTTTGCCTACAATCATACCAATTATTCGAGATGGGGTTCAGTTTACTTGTTGGATATGATGGATTTATCAAATAAAGCACCAGCAGTTTTTGATGAATTTAGAAAAAGAAATTCTGTGATAAAAAGACTTCCTGATAGCTTCAACCAAATATCTGTTGATCAAGCTCTTGAGCATATTAACAAACGTTCTAAAGATGAGGGAGGAATAGTTGGTATAACCAAAAATTCGAATCGTTTGGACGAATGGTTTTTAAGTTACAACACAATAGGTTTACTTATAGGCAATTTTCGTTCCAAAAACGGATATAGCATTAAGAAGCATTCACAAAATATTGAATGCGGTCAGAAACTGTTAATTACTGACGAAGAAACTGTACAAAAATATATAATATAATTGGTAATATGAAAATTATCGCGCTTATTATAGAGGATTCTTTGACTTGTGGGTCGTTGCGGGTGGTAGCGGGTGGCAGCGGTGTACGAGCGCATGTCCCGAATCGGGCTCGCGCTCTATCCTCGATCCACCATTTTGGCCATATCTTTCTTATTTATGAATATAATTTAAAAATTTAACAAGCATTCAAATCGCAATGAATCAGGCTACAACAACTATAAAAGGTATTTTTTTGATTAACCTACCAATTATCAGGATAATCGAGTGGGAACGAATTTGAAATTTGTAATTTTTACTACACCTTGCGTACCAGAGATATTCAACGTTTCGTGTTGCAGCTACTTCTAAGTTACCATAGCTTACTTACGGAAACTAGAATGGGCATGCTTGGAATAATATTTTTTTAATATTATTTACAATATTCATATATAGTCGCAAAATATCTCGTTGTAAAGCTAATAGAACAAGGTATCATTTTACTTTTTAGTGTTTTTTTATAAAACCACCCCTCCCCCGCCCCTGCACATGACGATTTTTTGACGACAGGTGGATTCTTCATCCCCAAGACATACTCTATCGAAAAAATGGACCCGTAGCTTTTTACCTTTCCGTGCACACGGAATCGTTAAATAAGCGACTTACGCCGGCTATTTGCCTCTACTATTTTGGGGGCTGGCATAAATTTTTCTACCCGCTTCGGTTTTTTTAGTCAATATCTTTAGCTCATAGACTTTGTGTCGGTGAATTTTCTGATGCCTTGCCAATATTTGTATCTCTACTAACAGTGGCCAAAAACTGGGGCTAACATCCAAATTGTTAGTGAAAGATTTTTAGTAATTAACATAATTGTTGTGATGATGAGTAAATTATTAATTACCCTCCAAAACTGAAATTGCAGAAGCTGATTTTAAATTTAGTCAATTCGACTGATATTGATTCAATTACAACGAAGCTCACGTTACATTTCGTTGGATGTAATAAACTTAGTAATTTGTGTATTAGGTTGGAAAGCTAACTCGATTTGTATTGATTCCTCGAGATTTGCATGTAAAATTGCGAGGTGCCACCCATGTGTAACAGGTTTGGGCGTCAACCTGATTACAACCAAAAGTACAACCGAATAGCTGAAAATAACACAATCGCCACTAACGTTCGAAACTGCTCAACAGAGTGCAGTAGGTATATATGTTACCTAAACTGCCTCAAAGAATAATTTATTTTTATTAATCCAGAAAATAATTTGAATATTATTATATATAGCCGCACTTTTTCCTAGTTTCCCTGAAAATGGCAATTTATAAAACTGCGCGAGGCACAGCGGGCAGTCAGGAAAATGGAGAATAAAGAGGCCGAAAAGAGGAATGGCACAAAGGTGAGCATTGTGTCTAACTTGAATCGCAAAAGGGGAGTTTTTATTGAATCAGATGTCTCGTGGTTTTCGGACCAACACTTTTGTCGGATTCAAGAACTCGTTTTGCGCAACTGTTCAATAATTGGATTATCGACATACATACTTTCTGTTTTATAGCTGCCGATTGCGTTTACAATAAGTTACAAGTTTTTTTTTCAAAAGCTCCTTCGTTAAGAAAAATTTACAGAATAATGGCTCTAACACAAATAATTATCGGAACTTTTGACGTCTTCGCATGGAAACAATTTGTCGGCGACAAAAATCGAGAAGCTGCTCGTAGAAACAATTTATTGGAACTGGGCGAAAAAAAAAAGAGAAATACGATAAAATTCGGACTGGCACTTTTTTATAAGAGCTCTCAATATAAACGCGTATAAAAATAAACACCACGCGATTTGCAACAAAAATCTCTGAGTTAACGATAAAATTTAAGAAAATTAATTGCGAATTACAATTCCGCTAAAATATTTATATTTTCCACTTGCTGAAACTTCTTTAACAATAATAATGCAACACTGCCCAGTAGCAATAAAATATTATAAAATTTCTCATTATTGAAGCTATTAAAAAGTGTTTTTTCACGACAATGCTTTCAAGTACATTAGAAATCCAGTAAAAAGCGCAACTTTGTACAGGATCCTAGATGTGTTTAAATTTTCTACTACCCTTTTTTCAAGAGCGCTGCAAGAATGAGGACAAAATCTGCAAAATTAGTACAAAAACACGGCCGTAGTTTCCTTAAGTATACAATTGTCAATATTGAAGCTCCTTTTTTCCAATTCTTCTTTTTGCGATTTAAATTCATTCAACTTTAAAATTCAAACAGAGGACGCAATTGAATAACAAGGCATTCATGGCTTGGGGGTTCCAGGAAGCCGCCCTAAACAATTCTTTTCCTGGAACCTGTAATGAATTGATTCCTCGGCTGCAATAAACAGTTTATGGCCAATAAAGACGGCGTAAAATAGAACAGAATATAAAACCCCGAATGTAATTTTTCTTAATAAATAGCAGACATCGCTGACAAATTGCCCTGCAACATATTATTGAATTACCTTTGCAAATAAAACGTAATAATTTTACACTGCAGAAGTAAATTTAGCCGTAATTTGGCAACGATCTGAAAAAATTTAATGCATCTAAACCGTGAAAATAGATTGCTGGCTACAAACATGCTCGAGTTCTATAATTAGATGTCGTTTAAAAAATGCAAATAGAATCGACTTTCTATTGCCTACCTGGAGAACAATTGTTGCATTCTGAACTTTCACGAAAAGTTGAGCGAATGATAATATATGCCGTGTTGGTTCCACGACGATTTATATTTATGATTTATTCCCTAAATGACGAAAGTTTGTTCGTGTTCTCCTATTTGTTTGCTCGGAAACGTCGAGAACTAAACCTCCAACGACACTGGAAACTGTTGCGGTAAATTTTCTGTGTGATTTCCTCAACAGCCGGGGATTGAAACCAATGATATCGGAAATCTCCTTAGTGAAACAACTAAAGTTGTCGTTACTGACATCAATGATCTGTTTGGAATCGAACGGCGTGTAATTACAATCCCTAAAATTGTTGTACGTTTATTAATTTCATTAAGTCGTTTTGTGCTGCCGGAGATAGGGTAACAGCTGCATTGCCGAATGCAACCTCGTAAATGTTGTTCCAACGAAATTTAGTGTGAAAATGCGCCTCGGTTCTTAGCTTAGTTGTATTAATTTAACTAAATTCGGATAATTTTCTCAAAAAAAGTACGTAATGTTAACGCGGACACTCTTTAACTAGAGTCTCCGTTTCGAGCTTTTAGTGGAACAAAAATCCGCGATTATCTAAATTAGGCCATTTCTGGAACAAATTGCTGCGCTGCCGTATTTATCCTTTATCTTAGCCAGAGAAATGTGCTCGTTGGAAAATTTCAGTCTCATACTAGGTACAGCAAAAAAAAGACAAAAAACACGAGGACGTATAAAATGCCAATAGCTTTGGAAAGAAAATAGAAAGCATGAATTAGATCAACGCTTAACGAAAATCAGAAAATAGCAAGTACAAAAATTGTTATTTTTTCAAAGAATTTAGAAAATAAATAATATCTAATTTGTTGCATAAGTTAGCCATTATTTTTATTTGTCAGGCAACATTTTGTTTTTCGGAATGGACCCAATTTTTAGGTATATTTTAAAGAAGTTACTTGATAAATGTAAATTGATGAAGAATAGATAGGCATATAACGAGAAATAAATTTAGACAAATTTCTTTTGACATCAAACAATAATCTATAAAAGCAACGTTTTGAAATATTTAGATTATTTTACTAAAGGTTCAGTAAAACCAGTAATTCTCAAAATGTCACATTATACCCTTGTTTTTTACCTTGGATAATTTTGTTCCCTGCATTATACATGATAGATAAAAGTAACCTTATAGGCAGCAATTTGGCTACATTGGCTACCGAAGCCTATGTAACGCATCAGTTGTTAATAGTTTCTTGTACCGTTACGGTAATGTTACATACAGGCATTTGTCAATGGAAGTTCAACAACTGAAGATTATTATGTACTAGCGGACCTAGACGTCTGGTCCAAGTTTCAGTAAATTTGTTTGTAAGCGATTTGTGAATTTATGAAAAGTTATTTCAAATGTATGAGTAATGTAAAAATGTATTTGTGAATGACCATTGTATTTACTATATTCAGAAATATACCAATGGAAAATTTTACATGCCATATCAGTGCAATCGGCAGTACACCGCTGAAATGTTGGAAATGCATGATGTGCCTAGAATGTGATCGACTTGGGACCATGAGGTTTAGTTCCAAAATTCAGTCACAATTGAATTAAGTCGAAATTCCATGTCAACCAAATGATTTATTTTCTTCCATTAAATTTGAAATCACAATGAATCTTAAAGCTGTTTTATGAAGCAACTATTGTATACCTGTATTTCTATCCGGATATGTGTGCTACTGTTTCAGAAACCAATAAACGCAATGACTTTGGTGGCAAGACCAATAATTTTTTCTTTAATTGAAAACATTCAATTGAGTTATTTCCATCCCAGGGGCATAATAAACAAAACAAAAAACAAGCAACCAAATATGTTGTTCCTATCGACAGTTATGATCAAGAATGCATACAAAAATTATAACTTTTGCAGTTGTTATGATCTTGAGTTTACACAAAAATCCCACAAAAGGCACTATCAGTTTTTTCCGAGTTTTCTAATTTTCCAGGCAACTTTTTCAATTTGTCTTTCCCTGGGAACTTTATTCGGACCAATAAACATTTAAAATAAACTAGTCAAGTTGCGCCAGGCGTTCTCAAGTGATGCACTTATAAACAAACATCATTTCCTTTATATTATATAAATGTACGTACCGTAAATATAAATAGATTTTTGACTAGAGGCAAAGTTTGAGAATAATGAAGCTTCAGCTTGATCAGAAATGCTCCGTATCAGTGCTAATTTTATTGGGACCAGTTGTACCATTCTCGTTGATCATAACAACAATTGTTTCAACAATGATTGCTAATGGTTATTGATCGCTTTCAAGTTTAATTTGAATCAACATGAATAGCACAAGTCGCCCAAATTCCAAAATTTAAAATTTAAAATTCAAAATCTTAGCCGCATATACCTACCCTAGCAGTAGCCAATAAATTGTAAAAACATTTAAAAATATGTACAAAAATATATCGATAAACTCCGTGAATACTTTGTAAATAAGTTCAGATTTATCAGAGAATACAAGTAGAAGATCCACAAAGCCATAGTATATATAAGAAAGAGCTTTATTGGCGTTATATAAAATAGCTATTCTATTGCAGATAAACTCATTTTACTGGCTGCCACAGACATGACAAGAACAATGTTTGATAAAACCTATGCTAAACTAATTAAGAACTTCTCTCTACCAAGCAATACAATTTGCCGAAAAATTAACGATAAAGCTTAAACATTCCGGAAATTTTAAGTTGAAAAATTACTTGACAAACATAATTTTTAAGCAAAAAACAGTAGTAACGATTCTCATTTGATTTGTTTTATCATATTCTGCAAATGGAACCTGGAATAGTTGAAGACTTGCTATTTAACATGTCTATACAAAAGGAACCAACTGTTACCGCGTGGTCCAGAATTGTTAATTGCAATTAGTTACATTAAATTATGTAAATGGAATACATTTCTATGTCTACCGGAATATGGCAACAGGAAGAGGAACAGGTAATAAATCTTTCCTTCAATAGTCCAAAAAAATTAAAACTTGCACTACCATGTCTCTAATGAATTTCCAAAATAAATACTATTATCTTTTTTTACTTCTTACCTTCGCAAAAATTGATTTTCTGCTGTGTACCTCAAAGCGAACACTTATTGATCAATTAGTCTTGACTTTAGAAATTATTTATCCGTTACACTTTAGTTTGAATAATAATGTTTTTATTTTAATTTTATGATTACCAATTAAGATTCAAAATAAAAAGCATTAAAATTAATTCTGATTGATTTGTTCATTTATTCAAGATCTTCCCTGTAAAGCTGCCTTGTTTTGTTGAGAGATCGCGCCTCACAGTTATACCATGGTTTTAGCAAAAACCTAAGGTTTATTCAAAAACTATGTGTAGATAATATCAGAATCATCATTTGAAGAAACTGAAATAGTTAGAAAAAACTACGAATCTTCCCGATTTTCTACTTTTCAGGTTACGAGAGATAGGACCTCCTTCCATATGTTCCCCACATAATTTTTAAAAAGGTATCAAGTCTTTAAGATATTCAACGCTGCTGAAAATAATAAAACTATATAATAATCTGACTGGCTCTACTTGAAATATTTTGTGATAATGTTAAGACTACTTTTAATTACATCATTTAACTTTGCAACGTCTACTATTTTTCTCAATATATCTATGATCAATTGAAATAATTTGTCAAACTTTTCCCAATCTTTCTGTATATTAACCGAATTGTTGTTATTGCAGTAGCCTTATGTTTTATGTCAATACCGCCACTAAACCATTTAGCTTGTTTTCTTTAACGTAATTCAATATTTGCCGTCCACTATTCGTCTAATTATTGACATTTTCTCTAATCGGTCAAATCCACATTATTAAGGATGTTTTGGAAAAGTGTTGTAGCAACTATAATTGGACCATAACGTCGAATGGTCGAGCGACGTTATCGGGTTAGTTTCCAGTGCTCAGGCTTCCATTACGGCATAAGTTTTAATTTAGTTGATAACATTAATAAAATGTAAACTACTGAACGTTGGGAAACTTCCAAACTTAGCGTTAGTAAACATTTGAAATAGCATCCAGTATGAAACCATAAAACAACTTCCTAAATCATTTCGAACACCAAGGCAAGCTGTTGTAGTACTTTGGTGATTTGTAGCTACTCAGTAAATCAACTATCGTGCAATCGGAACGAGAGCTAGAACCAAGCAATTTTTTCGGTAGATATTAGCGAGATGACTATTATTGATTTAAGTAATTAACGTGATAATTAAGTTCAAGTTAACATTGAATTTAAAAGACTCGACTGCCGGGCTACTCACATAAAGTTTGTAGAGGTAATATTGGATTTATTGACTCGCAACATAATGAAAATTTAAAGGTTATAGTTGAGAGACTTTAATATATTTTATTGAGAGCGAACCAGAAGAACGGTTAATTAGAAAAGTATCGCAGTGCAGTTGTTACATAAGGAAAATGCAATTTTTGTGTGCCCTAAGCAATGCCACATACAAAGAAGTTACTCTTATTGGGCTTTCCATTCTCTTAACAACAATGGATGCTCCATCCTCTTGTCAAATAACTTTATGTAATCAACAAGAAAGTTATCTGTCGAAAGAAAATCTCAGTAGAGTTGTTGATTTAAAAACTAACCTCGCTTCTTAGGGTACTACTTTAATTTAACCTAAGTTAAAAAAAGAAATGAGAGTTACTCTTCACTTTGCCAAAGTTACTGTTACTTTGAAATTTTTCATCATTATCTTTTTCTAATTTAAAAAAATTTTCTTACCCCGATACGCATTAAGTTACATTTTATTCACTGTATTCTTTGCTCTTCAAAATATTTGCTAATCTACTAATTCACTCAGTTCAGTTAGGTTAATACTTATTCACAAGAAGCAGTTCTATTCCAGAGTTTTTGTAATTTTACACTCTTCTTAACATAATATAAAAGATGGTTTTTATTTACTGCCTACTAGAAAATATAGAAAAATAAAGAAGATAATAACATGGAACTTTGTACACAAATCATTTCCTCATTTCATGTTTGAGAAAAATATTTTAAAAATTATAGTGGATTTGCTAATTCCTAAAGTTAATGTCAACTTCTTATTTTTTTAAATCAAACACTCTCTATTTTTTAGATTTTTAGAATGATCAATGAATTTTAGTATGATTCTTTGAATACGACCAGGCTCGGCACCATTCTTGAGAAAAAATATATTTTCTCTTATAAACACAAAAACCCTCTTAGAATTAAAAAATCATAACTTCTAAACGACAAGATTAATATCATTGAAATTCTCACAGCGTCAAGATAGGATTATGGGACATAAACTTGCAGTAATTTAATTTGGAAATTCTAATAAATAATGAAATTATGCAGCAAAATTTTTGTACTTTAAGAAACTGTTTCTCAAATAAAATTATGATTATAATGATCTTGAGGATAAAAGATTCCTTCACTGGAAGACTTGGTCTCGTCTGTTCAATTTTCTGACACTTGACCAAGAGCATTTCACTTTTTCAATACCTAGACATGATCTCTTAAGAAAATTCATTGGGCATTCCAAAAAGAAATGGAAGGTGTTTTATTCAAAATGAGGAACTCGACATCAACTTTCGACATTAGACAAAGTTCCACCCTTTCTAAAACATTTTCCCTCCATAGAAAATAAGCTATTTGAACTCTGTACAAAATTTCAGATTAATACGTTTTTTGTTTCTTTATATTCTTCTAATGACCCATAAACCATAACCACCCTCTATATATATTAAATAGTTTTTATTTACTATAATCTTTGCTCTCTTAAATTTTTTGTTTATTTACATCCTTATGATTTCTTCTTGTTTTCTATCATTGAACAAGCCGTTATTTGCGTACCGTTCTTTCTGCATTTCCAACGATACTTCCGTAACTTCTTCCTAAATGATGCTATTAAATTTTCATCTTCATGCAATTTTAAATCGAAATTCTCCCTCTGGAAAAGTTAACTTATCTTTGAAAGTTAATCTCCCAACGAGGTCTTTAGGGACTTCGCTTTAATAAACGCCTGGTCGACAGTCGCAACTTCCAAATTACCAATATGCTCGTTATGCATATCCTCTCTTTCACGCAATCAATATTAGTTTTCCTTAGTAAAACTTTCACATGAGTTACATTATCATTCCTAGTTTATTAAACAGTCCTCCAATTTCCAGGAAGAGCGCACTTCAAATGCCATTTAACTTAATAGAGATTCCACCTGTTAAACATGAAAAAGTCAATAAGCGGTATTAACTTGACAGCTATAATAAGTTGTCCAATAGAGGACATTTATCAGTGCCGATAAATTAGTTAATTTCCAAAATTGCAAATACACAAATTCAATAACGTTCCTCATCCATCAAGTCTTAGAGCTACATTTTCATCTATGGATCTCTTTTTATGTTGCAGTTGTATAAATGAAAACGGTAGCGAAAATCCGACAATCCCTAAAGAAAATAAATGAAATCCATGAATAAGTAAGGATTGTTTAACAGAAAGACCAACCCTCCCGCCCTTATCCAGGGAATCCGCCAACTCTGCGTCATTATCCCAGGCAATTGTCTTTTGTTAAGCCAGGACCCTTCAATTAGTTGTTAGGAGGGCAGTAAATGGCGATACGGGGCGACAACTTCCACTAATCAATGGCCCATTCAAAATTTTAATAGTTAAGTTAGTTTTGTAGTATATTATTCATCAAATTAAATGGAGACTGGATCAACAAAAATTAGCAAGTCGTCCGAAAACTTCCACTTGCAAATGTTTATAAAGAGAAATCATCCAAGTAGTGGCCCGTTGATTATGTTTATGTAGTTCCTAATTATCTTAAATTAATGAAGTTATTTAGAACTATTTATGAAATCGAGACTGGATTTTGGTCAAGAACTTTCTGAATTTTCAAACACAACAGCAAGTGCAACGATGACTGTTTTTGATGATATATCAACAGACAACAATTTTGACTTTTTTACCGTAATGTTTTGGTTAATGACAAATTAAAAAAATTGATGCTGAGCAACGGGTCAATCGTTGATGTTTTGCTTCAAGTTTAGAATGGTTTTGGTTTTTATTAACTGTAGTTGTGGAACTTTGGTTGGAAATAAAATGATGCCATTTCTGAAAGAATTAAGTTCAATAAAATTATTTCGTATTGTTTAAGATAAATTATGATAATCTGGAGTTAATTAAAGGACTTAGTTATAAAGTGCATGATTGCAATTAACTAAATAATTAGTAAAAACAGACGAAAATTCAGTTGCGTGAAGGATGTAATTATTGCATCAGTCTAGCGGTAGCAAAATGCTCTCATATCAGCTGCTCTATTGGAGAGAATCGTTAATCTTTGTCCGTCATTCGAGAATTAAACATATAATGCTTAATAAAAGTGTTTCTGGTAATGGTTCTAATCTATTTAACTGGCCAAAGCTGATTACGCCAGGTTCTCCGTATCGATCAATCAGGATTAAGATTAAGGCTGCAGCTAGACGTTAATATGCGACAAACAAAAAGACAATTCTCTGCAGGAAATTGGAACTTACATTTATGCTTGAAGGGCTAAAAGTAACAAAATTGTGATTGTAAAAAACTATGAATGCACAAATTTTCTATATTACCTAATTGATTAAGAATATTGGTTTAAAACGGTTTTATATTCTACAAAATATTTATAAAAAATTATAACATTTTCAAAAAATCTATTTTTTGCTTTTTTTTCTTTCGTCTTTTATTTAAGATTTAGGCTTTTGGGTGTTCTTTCTTCGATTTCTTGCTTACTTACGTCACGTTCAAGATATCGGTCAATCTCTTCGTTGGTAAGTTTTAGTTTCTATGGGTTGTTGGTAATTTGTCACCCATTCCCTGATGTTTTCTATTCCGCAGATCTGTGTGATGTTTTCGCTTTCGTCGTTTTTTTGTATTTTGGTATTCTTACTGCTTTTTCTACATACGCTTTCTCTATTATTACATCGGCGTTGAATACCATTTGTGGTCTGTTCAATTGTATTTCTTTGGAATTTTTTTAGACAGATTTGTGAGGTAATTACTTCATATTTCCTCTATTATTTAGTAAATTTCTCTTAGTTTATTAACCTCTTTACATTGTGCTTCTATTATTCGGCATATTTGGTTTTCTTTGAAGTAGAAATCCCTTTCTAATCTGCTTCAAAATCTTTTCCAATGTTCATCTCTGTCATTTTCCACCAGCCTTACGGCTAATCTGAATTTGAGGTTTGCCTTTTTCTTCAACTAATTACTTTTTTTAACTTATTTTATTTGTATTTGTATTGCATTTCTCCAAAAATTTTCAAACCCGGTGCTTCTTGCACTGCCTCTCTCAAAGTGTCTTTAATTTCTTGCAATGTTAACTCGGTGCTCACAAGATTTTCTTTTAATTTTACATTTCATCTTTCCTGATACAATTCTTTAGTGAATTAATCTCATAAAGAGCAAATATTTATGTTCTGTTAATGATTGACACAGATAAAATTATAAATTTCTTACTATACAGGCTGGTTCATATTCAGGATATATTAGAAGTAAATGGATAATCAGAAAAGATGCAAATTTGAATTTTTTTACAGAAATCAAGTCGCTCATTTTCTATAAAAAAAATATTCTAAAAATGATGACACTCCGTGAATAGAATAAGCATTTTTTTTAATTTTTGAAATGCCCGTAGAATTTCAGTATGTTTGTAAATACGACCTTGCTTCGATATAGCATCATAATAAAATAATTTTTACTCAAGAGAGTAAAAATTATTTTCTCTTATAAATAGAAAAAAAAATGTGTTTAAATATAAAAATCATAGCGTCTAAACGAAAGAAAAAATCATAACTTTGAAATTATCACAGCAGTAATTTATACCTATGAGACATGAAGTTGCAGTACGAAAATTTGGAGATTTTACAAGGGGGCACAATTATTGAGTAAAACTTTTATGCTTAAAAAAACCTGTAAAATTTCATTTTTTTCGAATAGAATAACAATGTTTTATATTCCTATCGGTCATTGTTTCAAGTTCTCGCAATGTTCAATTAAAAATTACAAAGTAAGCAAGTCGTTGCATATCGAAGAAATTGACATTAAGATTTGCTCATTATCCATATAGAAAGAGGATTTCAAATGCAAGATACAATATAAAAGACAAGAAGGCAAATAAAGGAAACTCAATCAATTAACGTCTCTAATAATTGTTCAAACTATGTCCGGTTTACTTGTGCACATTTTTTGCACGTACATAAACGTGTTCGATAGTCGCTTTTATTGCCTGGGGATTAACACTTTCAAATGCTTCTATTGCTCGGGTTCGTAAATTGACCACTGAAGTAATCGGAGTCAAATAAACTACCCCCTTGATTTTCCCGCAAACAACTAAATCGAGTGGAATAATGTTCGGAGATGTAGAAGTCCAACTCCATAAACCGCCAAGTCGAATCCATCTGTCTTCGAAAATTTTGTTAACTTCCATCTAATTATTTTGTTGCAGTGTGCTAGAGCGCTATCTGGTTAGTATAAAGTGATAACCAAACAAAGCAAAGGTAAACCATTTAAAAAAATTCTACTTGATTTTTTAGAATTTTGTAATAGCAATTACCTACTCCAATTTTCATCATAGATTCAATAGCAAACTTCAGTGTACTATACAACAAAAATCAGAGAACGTTGAAACTGGATTGACTTGAAAGTTTCTTTCATGAGTAATATGAAATTTTTTGTTTGCCCAATGACGAGAATTATGACAATGAAAGATTTCTTCATTAGAAAACTTGATCTCTTCTCTTCAAACAACTTTTTTAAAAAAATACGATTTTCTGAATACTTGACCATTTGCAATGCACAAAAATCGATTCTGCATGCAGAATCCTGAGGGTAAAAACTTTGCACAATGATAAATTCGTAAGGATAAAAATGTTGATTTTTCGACATTATTCGGTTAGAAGATCGAAAAAACTCCAAATATCAAATCGAGTAAACCCATAATTTTAATATCTTTATTTCCTGATAAAGATTTTTCTATTCGTCGAATGCTACTAGTTTTTATGTAAGTCTTCTAAATCTTTTTCTAGTCATTAGAGCAAGTTCTAAAAATAATTCTATCACATTCTCCGTAAAAGCAGAAACTTTCATGGTTTGAGGATTCAACTTCTATTGCAGGAAAAATACAATGGCCTCTTAACATACTGACGTGCCAATGTCTGCTCAATTCCGCAACTACTCATTCTAAATTACTTATATCACTATAATTGATGCAGGAAATAGACGACCGAAAAGAGGACTGACAAATCAGGAAGTTAAACATCGAAATTGGTAAATTGAAGACACTAGTTTTAAAGGCCGTCCATCAGGCAACGCGTAACCTGCGTGTTGAGAAATTTAATTGAAACCAACAAAGATTTAGTCACTATTTGCACTTTGGAAAAAGGTAAGAAGAAAGAAAAAGTTGGGTTGGTTGATGGGTAGAGACCGAATTCTCATAAGTCGACCCTTTTCCCTCGATGTGGAACAACAATAACTCTAGAAAGAAACACCACTAATAATCTGTGGGGATGCACTAAAATTAATTACAATAGAAAGAACAACAGTGATAATACAGCGACTACACTTGTCACTACCTAAGTGCACTTTTGTTATTGTTCACATAAACTCCCTTTCGGTATTTCAACCGTTTCTCATTTGTGGTTAGCCTGCCCCACAAATCAATTAACGATAGAAACTGCCTCTGATATATCGGGCTCTCCATTTTCAAAAAGAAATCTGATAAAAATCAGAGTGACAGATAAGGTCATGATAGTGTGAATCTTCCAATGGAATTGGTAAAAAAATAAAATAATGTAAAAAGCAACATTCTTTTCAAGCAATAAATAGACATATTAAAAGAGAGATGACAGATAAAATATAAGACAACAGTAAATAATTTAAACTCTACAAAACAGGATCTTGGATAGAGTCAGGTCTGTTAAGAATACATACAAACTGATAGTTCTACTAACAATGAACAAACAGAGCGTAGTTCAAATCAGAATATGCCGATAAGCATTACAGAAATGGCGCACCCGCCAATAATATCCAAAACAAGTTCAATATCATGTTACATGCAGTTAAATGATAATTATATAATTAGTTATGTGATAAAAAAACATTAGTTTAATAGAGCTTTTAGATAAATGAGCGTGTAGTATCTAAAAATATGCATTTTTTGTTAAGCTTCTTTGAAATATTCAATTAAAATCAAAACTTCTAGTAAAACTCTTCTCATTCGATTAGTTATCTGACAGCCGTAAGAAACCAAAATTACAACTTCCTTGTATCCATATTTAGAACTTCTATATTTGATCAACTTTCATAGCATTAAACTTTTACTACTAAAATAAATTGAATTCACGTAGAAAATGTAATTTTTACAACATAAATTAAATCTAACCTTTCATGCCATACATTTAATATTTTAATATTGGTTTTAATGAGCAAATTTTTAGAATTAATTCTATAGTTCTAGAAACTTAAAAATAGCGATTGGCATATTTTATTTATCTAATCCCAGTTTGTACAAATTTTAGATGACGCGTGCAAAATAATTTTTTTGCTTACAACATTTTAAGAGTTGAAATTCTTTTCACAACTAGTTTTTCGATAAAATCCAACGAAACTTGCGCATGTTAGCAAGACAAATGAACGGCGATCTGCTATCAAAGCTCGCAGATAAAGACCGTCTAACCGAAGTAAGAAAACGATTACCCACTTCTTACCTTAGAATAGAAGTAACAAAAAAAAACTTGAACACACACGCTGTTTAAATCGAGGAACCGAGCAGGCAAGATGAGGCTGAAGCGTCGGCGGAACTCCCTGGCGCTTTAGAATAAAGACGTTTCTATCTCGCTCTAGCTTCCTTTTTGAATACTAATACAGTAAAATATTTTTTGTTATGTATCTTTTGCGAGGTTTTCAATGGAATTTGCATTTAATATAGTCAAGGATTTGTTCGCGATGCCGACTGAAAAGTTCCGTGTAGCTATAATAGTTTCAAATTTCGTCGAGAATAATGCTCGAAGCGATCTAGATTGTTCATTTTACCTAACATTCAGCAGTGTCATAAGAAAAGGCTCAGTAATTGGTTGAATTACGGAACTCAAATAATTTGATACTTAGAATATTCAGTAATTAAGAAAATCGAATTGTTGGTAAAAAACGAACGGTTTCATCAGAGATACTGATTTTCGGATGTAGGACAAATATCATCAGCGATTTTAGACTTTCAACCGGCGACCTGCAATCTCATTCCTTAAATTCCCTTTGACTCGGGCGGTCTAATCTTATACAACTGTATTTGATTTACTTTGCTATTACGCAATTTATGCGAGTACTAAACAAAACATTAGCAAAAGTAATCAAATCATTTTTAGTGCGTTAAGCAAAAATAATTTTGTTGTCATTTCCTTACTCTTGCAACATTTTATTCTTTCTCACTATTTCTTTAATTCAAATAAATTTGTGATGAAAAGTTTAATAAGTACATATAGGTAGTATGTGAACACTGCAAGTAAAAAACTGTTATGTGCTCCTCAAGTGTAATTTATTATTTTAAGTATAAGTAATTAGGAAACATTCCGGGGCTATTCCTATTGTTAATTATCCAAATCATTTACTTTCATTTTAGACCAAAGTTCAAAAAACAAGGATACATTTGAAATCGAAATTAGGTGATAAGTTTTGTGCATTTCTAGCCTAATCACCTAATTAAGATTATTATATAAGCTCGCCCATTTATTTGTTAAATCAGTTCAGTTACTAAATTCGTTGTGTCCAGTTCCATCATATTTTCTATTCGCACAAGCAAAGTGTAAGCAGATATTATCAATAAAGTCTGGAGTAGTTAATGATCTAGCTATCTTTAATTCACAACACAAAAACCAACATCAAGTGCGAATCCAGAACATCCATTGTTATAAAAAGTGGAATCTTTCTTCGCCCATAACAAAGTTTGGTGTCAAAAGTGGGATCCTTCTACGTTCATAACAATACGCTGCCGTCAAAAATAATTATTTATAAAAAAATTGCACATTTATTAATTTAAATAATTGAGAAGAGCAGAAAGCAAATTTTTTCCCGATGAATAAATTTAGTATTTTAAACCTATAGACACTAAAATTACCATAAATAATATAATATAGTCAGAAGTTCCATTCATGTAGATCTTGACGCTTTAGGAATTATAATGAAACCCGAAAAGCAATATCTATTATTCTTTCAAAATTCAGCAAGTTCATCTTTCTCTTAATACACTAAACTTCCTTGTTGGTTACCTTGAGAACTGTGAAGATACAAAAATTGACGTTAATTTACAATTAAATTATTAAAAGAAAAGTCTGACAGCATTACTACTGTAAAATTGTGTATCATATTTTCTTTGCCATTCGAAGATAATGTTACGATGATATTTGCTACTCCTAAGCACACAAAGTTTCTTATTGCCTATAATTTTCTCATGCTATTGTAAATTGGGTGTTCGCGTATCCCTGCGGTTCCTTTGATGTTTCAACATTACAAGGGTTTTTCCCAAGGGTGCAAAATTACGTCTGACCCTAATTGTTGGATGCGAAAATTCAAAAGTCAATAATCATCCTGGCGAAAGCCCCAAGCGGTTTTTCCGACATCCATAAACAATATTGTTTCTCGAAATTAGATTGTTAACTTTCCCAAGTCGAACGGATATTTACGAAACTGACAACTTGACAGATAGATACATATCTAATTATTAGTGTCTCAAACGCTTAAGAGAAAATACTTGATTGTATTCTTGACCTAGAAAGATTTTCAGATTGCAAACGATAGACGGCTCTAAAATCTGTCGCCGTCGGAGTTTGCCGGAAGCCGATCTGGAAAATATAGTTGTTCTGTCGAGAAAGACAAACTCATTAATCTGAAAGCGTGGGATGTATTGTACGGAAGAGATGACTGCGTTATGGCTCCGTATTCAGCAAAACTCGAGGCTCTTCCAGTAAATAGGCTCCGGCTAACTGAAAAACATTTCTATTTATAAAGTTACAAGGGGAGGCCCGGACGCAAAACCAGGGCAATGGGTCGAGTGGTCAGGGGCGGACCACAAAACGTCAAGAGACCACGCGGTACGCATCGAGTTTCCTAATCCTAGAAATTAAGATTTTGATTATCTTTAGACACAAGTAAATTGTTAGTCTTCTCCTTCTTTGCACGTAAGTGAATAAATAAGATATTCGCACAAATCACCATGTAAAACAAAAATCGCCGTAACATAAATACAAAATTTATGAGTAAAAAAATATCAAAATGCTACCGCCATTTTTATATACTCAGATCTTTCTTACATGAATCTATTTTTTCTGCAGTACGTAACAGAATAACTTAAACATTAAATAATTCTTGATTTAGAATTCAGTTTCAGCTGAAAGTAAATCTTCTTTACGCCTGATTGATTGAATTATATTCCATAAGCTGAACGTGTAACAAGACGTTGCACCACCTTGTTAGTGTGGACGGTATAATCGCTGCAATAATCGTTACAGGAAGCTTGTGCGCAAGAATAGATATGAACGGACAAAAAAAAAAGGTTTATTACTTTGATCAATTAGTAGAAGTGTAAAAGCTCAAACACAGAATATAATATCTAGACTCTTGCACAAATCAATTTTCTTACTATTCTCGGAAACATGGCTGGAAACAGATGATAATATTGACATTGTTAATGTTAGCTCCGTAGTGAAATTCGAAGGTGCTTCGGTGAGAATTGAAGAAGTTGTTCTTTACCAAAATTCGAATAGTGGCTTAGTCTGCACCTTTAGTATATCCCTCGGACTATATCCAGATTTTTAGATTGTAAATTAAAATTAAAATTAAAATTTAATAACAATGGCAATATTTAGTACTTACAACAGACGTCGAATTTAAATTTAGATATACGATCAAAAACAATCATTTAATACTTTTGAATACTATAAGCAAAATACCCTCTTTCTGAAAAAAGAGTCTATAGAAAATCTATGATATAATATAATATAACTAATAATAACAGACCGAGGATTATGTTACAAATCTAACATGCTTCCTATGTAGTTTACTTGGATAGTGCCTAGTTTAAAATAAAAACTTGATTTTTTTTAGCTATATGAGAAAAAATTTTGGTTAAGATACAGAAAACATAAGAAGGTATGGATTTTGAATTTTATCTTAAACATTGGCAATGTTCAAATAGAAAAAATATCAAGTCATGTGACTATATAGATACTTGACAAATGTGAGATGCAGATGCAGCTTTTAATTACTCCAAGCCTTTCTTGAACGCTGGAACGTTCCTGTTAGTAAATAGTTTAAGTTGTCTAGAATTCTAGATTATTGTCGCTCATCGTTATCATTGAACTGTAAAAGAATCGTGGAGCCAGAATCGATATTCGCCACAATTGTGCGCTCTTCCTTTACTATTAAAACGAACGCTAACCAGTATTAACGGTTTCTATATTTTATGGACGTTTTGCTCGAGTGAAATAGTGTCATAATTTAAGTCTGACACAATCAATATTTCAAAAACATAGCATCACGACAGATCCATTGATTCAATTTAATTTACTTTATCGCAAATTTACATTTCATCAAAACCCGTAATAAATTTTGAAGTTTTATTTACATTGCTTGCAAATCCTCCCAGTGACATGGGACTGTTCGGCATTTTACCGCGACCCTCAGTTTATTTGCGAAACACCCGCAACATCACGGATGTCAAAACACAAAAGAACCAACCAGCACAACAATAAGAATTTTGCAAACCATTTACAAAATATGATAGTTTAAGGTAAATAAATTTTCAACAAAACGCCAACAATGCGGATATGATAGCGTCAAGACGACAATATTAAATTGAGAGCAACTCCCGAAAACGGGTCGAGCGACGAACCGAATTGCCGATGGCGACGCCGCCGTCGCCCGGAAAGAAGGCACGTCCCCGACAGCTGCGCCAAATTGGCTTTTATCGGCCATAGGATTTAGGAAAGAAACGAAAGAAAAACAAGGACGAAAAAAATAGGTGACAATGAGGTCCGTTGCGGTGATGGAAATACAGAGATGCGGACTCAAGTTGTAACAAAGATTGAAAATTATGCTAGTAAAGTTTTACTAAAACTAATCGACAAAAAGAGGACACTTGATTCAATATCCAGTCAAAGTTGGATAGAAAGGCTGAGGCTAGAGAACATCTTTGATATTTACGTCGATGATGAAGAGACATAAGGTCAATTGCTACTCAATACAAAATCGTCCATGAAGGTGTAGAACCGGCATAAGTAATTAACAAAATTCGGAAGGTTCCAGATTCTTATGTGAAAAGGTTTTAATGAAGCAATAAATAATTTCAGAGAAAAGAACTGGAAAACGGTAACCAATTGAATTTGCTAGTTTCAGAAATTTAAGTCACCCGTTAAGATAGATGTCAGAGTTCTAAAGGGTAGCAGTTGGAAGAAAAGCACTTGTTATGAAATTGCAGAATGAATACTTGAGTGGAAACTATTTGTAACTAATAACAATTCTTAAAAGTTAACATTTTAGGAATATTCTTTGGTATAGTTGCATAATGCAACTTTAAGCTTTCTTGCTTTGGAGTACGCTATTGTTCAGAAAAATTATAAAAGTCTTATTTTTGTCATCCTTTTTTATTACTGCGTAATGCAAGTCTTTAGAACGTTCTTTTCAAGAAACTTGCATTGTTCCGTTTCCGGTTTTGGCGTGCTCATCGGTTGTTTTTATAAAACCGGCGAATTAATTGACGGGGTCGGGAACATGATGCATAATTTATATAACGCGAATCGATGGGGTGCGCGCAAAAAGCAGACTTGACAGGGAAAAACCAATAGATTATTACTAATTCACGTTTAATCCACAAAATAAAGATATACGACCGTAAGCTTGATTTATGAAAAGAAATGTAAAGTGCCTTCTTAAATAATGCTGTTTTCGTTCTACCTTCGAACTCCCAATTCGTTCTGGCATGCCAAAAAAAAACTATTGTCACTTCCCAACTACAGCTTGATTTTATTGTGTAGGTAGATTCTAAAACAAGTGATTTTAATTAAGAGGCTAAAAGTTTGTCAAGTTTTGATATTTATAACAAGTTTTCAGTAGTTGAACGTCTGGTGGAAACGCGGCAGAAAATCAAAGATTTTACTAACTAATTCAATTTGCTTTTTTATCGCTTTCCCATGCGCCACCTTAAAACTAGGGGCAAAAACTTTATAATTGGATAAAACTTAGCGGACGATCTGAGGACTCGAAAGGAATGAAAAAAAATTCGGCAGTTGAGAACTCGACGGTAATTCCATGCATTATTCAGTTCGTTACGGCCGATAATTTTTCATCAACCTGTTAATATTTTTTGAACCGACCTAAGAAATCCGAAAACACCTTTTGAAACAATCAGCTATACCGCATGACATACTTACTTTCAGAGGGTGGATAGCATCGTTTAAGGGTGACTTGAATTAAAATTAATAATTAATAACTGACAGCCTAAAAAAATTAATTCGCTTTTTTTTTGATAATAATTAGTAATGATATCAATCAATCTGATAGTTTGGCCATATATAAGATTTTGATAAATTTTTGATAAAATTACATTTAACATCATTGTATTTTGTGCCTTTATGTAACACTCGGTTATTAATCAATTTTTTTGTTACGGATGCACAAACTCTTTTTGTTATAGAGTAGCTTTTCAACATCAGCTGTTGTGATAAATACGAACTTCTTACAGTTACCCAATTATTGTCGACAGCTGTTTCAAAAGTTTTTTTCATTGTTTAACTTTTAAAAAATAGCCTGTTGTTGACTTTGTTATGCCCCATAGTCCTGTATCTTCCTAGCTAATAAGTGGTATCATTTTTGTATATATGTTACATAGAATATTTAAATATTTTCTTGTCTATATTCTGTTGATCGGTATTTGCATTTCAGTGAATTTCACGATTTAGTACTGAACTCTGCAGAATATTCGGTGTCTTCGGCTAATGATAAAAGAACCTGTGATTTAGGGAATATTGGCACTTGGTATTGTTTCAAAAAAGTCTAAACGTTTAAATATTATAAATATAGAAGCATTTTCCGTCATTTGCTCCACAACTCTAACAAAGTAATTCGGTTTGTTAATTTATCTGTGTTCATTTATTAATAAATATGTCCCCCAAAAACTTAAATTTAGCATCACTTTTTGTTAATGATACTAACGTTTATAAACTTTAGTTTCTTGAAAACAACAACGTTGTATCGTTGTATGATCATTTCCATATACAATGGTTGTATCAACACTTTAATACTTACATGATATGGTCTCAATAGAGATCTCTTAACACTAGACTTGAGTTGGAAATACTCATTCTTAAGAGTTACGACTCCGCCATAAAGAACAATTCTTTACAAATTTTATAAAACATAAAACACTAGGAATAGGCCGGCTCCAGAATAAAATGTGGATGTAAGTTGAATGCAGTTATAAATAGAGTGAGAGAAAAAAAAATTGCAATAAATGGAAAGAAAAAAGAAAAATGGAAAGGAAAAACTTGGTTACTAACTGTTATTCTTTTAAATACAACATACGGAATCTGCTTGTTGCTGTTAGAAAAGAGGATAAAAGTTGAATTGAAGTATAAGGGGATGCTACCAAATCTGCACACAAGATAAAAAAAGAAAGATGAAGTAGCACGAATTTTATTTAACGCTTTTTGTATTTTGGGAACTATCCGTGCTGCAATTTGACAATGGACGAAAATTTGCGAATCGCGTTATTGGACAGTTGAAAGAAATGTGGTCAGACTTAGCAATAGTCCATGGTAAACCCAGACATTGTCAAAGTCAAGAAAATGTGGAAAGAGCTAATCGCAATGTACAGAATATATTATTTGATTGGATGTAAGACAACAAAACTAAACATTAGAGCAAAGATCTTCAAATTTGTCAACTGCAGAAAATAAATGCATATCACAGCGGAATACGACAAACCCATTTTGAGGCCATGTTTGTTAAGCAAAAACTGAAATTTTAATTATAGGGAGAAAAGGTCGTGTTAGAATATAGTCATTTCCCAATTTTATTGAAAAAGTTCTTAAAACTGAGAAAGATCTGAAAGAGGCACTTGGAAATACTGTAGGACGCAAAAGTTTAACGTCAGTTTCTGATGCAGATCATTTAGGAGCCGCAGGTCCTGTTTCTAATTAAGAATCTTTGCAAGTGTCGAATGTGTAGAAATTGCAACTTCTGTTTTTAATGCTGAGATAGAAATACCAGGTTCAACTTGCTAAGTATGTGAAAAAAATACGTCAGGCGCTCACAAATGTTACAGCTATGATCTGTCCATCCATGCCATTTGCGGTTAGAATTCAAGCAACGTTGATGAAGGTTACAGATCTCCAGTGTTATGTCTTCCTTGTGCACAAAGAGAGTAAATAAGTTCAAATAAAGAGAAAGGTTTCAAAGACTGAAAGAACAGGTAGAAAAAATTTAGTTTTTTTCAATCAGAAATGCCCTCTATTGAAGTGGGAAAATAAGTCCAAACCTTGACAGGGGCTAGAGAGGTGCTCAAAATGTAATCGGGGCAGATTTAGAGGGAACAAATGACCATTTTTATAGAATAAGAACCAAGAAGGGGGTTAGTGCTTATTTATACTCAAGAAATCAAATCCAAATATGTTCTAAAAATTAAAGACGCCTCATAATCTTAAAATGTAGCTGCAATAAAAAATGTCTTACAAACTTATGTAAATGCAAAAGAGCGAAGGTGCGTTGTAATTCGAAGTGTTATCTATTTATTTTTACTTATATGTACGTTTGCTTTATGTATCTGATTTTAAATATACTAATAAAACATATCTAATTATTATGTTAAGGTATTCATGCCGTTAGATGTTATATGCCTCTTAGACCTATACATTTACTGGATCTTCTTGATTACAGTCCAAAGTAAATGCAAACTTTATCTGGCACCTAAGTTTGCTTGGTGGCATGCCAGGTGAACGAACTTAGAGTTTACTTCGGACTTTCCCGAAAACGTTTTGGTAATGTGCGCATTGCCTAGGCAAACTTAGGTGTGTCGGCCGAACGTACTCTGCTGGTAACATATAGATACATAATCAGTTATTTATGAAAATGAAGAAAAGAGTCGTGTGTGCTGTTAATAGAATATATAGCATCATTTGAAATGGTTTAGAAGGAGAAAACGGAAGAATGCTCAAAATTTAAAAGTGTAATAGAGCTGTTAATTGGAAAAATAACAGGAATCAATATAGAAAGCATTACAATATAAGTAAAAAAAAGAATGACACAAAAATGTTTAATTAAAAAAGATTTAGTATTTAAAAAAGGAGAGAGAAAAAATTAGGAAAAATACGAAAGTTGAAATTCCTGGCTTATGTACTTAATATGAGTGGGAGATATCAGGAAGCCGACTTGGAAAACAAAAGCGATAGAACAAAGGTGAAGAATGCGGTTAGGATTTTAGAAGAAGTTGAGCGATGTATAATAAAAGGTTTAATATTATATAGGGCTGTGGTAAAAATATTTAAAAATGATGGAAAAAAAATAAAAAGAAAGAAAGGAAATAAAAAATAATTTTAACGGCTTAAGTATAAATTTGGAAAGAGAAAGATAAGCAAATGTATAAAATGCACAGAATGTATAAAGGGGAAAGTGTTTGACGTTTCACAATTTTATAGAACAATATCAAAAGATATTAATAATAAACATTCCTAAGACGTCTTTCTTCATCCACTTAGCTACTACTTTTGAATTGTAGGTAAGTGTTTTCCTTACATTTAAGACAAAATTAAAGGCGGTAGTTTCTTTTCACACTTTATTTACAAGCTATATTGATGAAAATTTATACTATCAAACGTGTTAATTGCTCTTAAATGCATTCCTTCTGTTATGATGCTAGCCAAGCTGCCATTACACAAAATGACCAAATTAAGACTATAGTTTGCAAAACTTCACAAAAGGTGACAATGGAAACAACACCTATGCTTCTTTTAAGTATTTTTATATGTTTAGGAGTAATCGAAACCAATAACCCGTTGATTATTTGATTATCTGATAACATCAACTTTTTAAGTAGCTGTAAATAGCTACTAAACTAACACTGTTAGCATGTTGTGACAATGCAAATAGATGGCCTACTTATATACTTTTGGTACTCCCAATAATTTTATTCTTTTAATTAAATGAGTATTCGAAAACTATAATATGTGAAAAATTAAACAAAATTTAAATAAAGTTTAATCAAGGCGCAAATAAATAGGATGTGAAATTTGATTTAGTTGTGGGTGATCCAATTGTTGACCGAACATAATTAGATTCAACCCCGATGGTCTCGGAATTCTAAGTGCCTTACCAACTTTTTATCATACTAAACTCACAGGTCACAGTTTGTTAATACATTGAACACTTTTGAAGAAGTTTAAATATGTTGCCATCATTTTTCGTTCGATATCAATATATCACCGAAAAATATGACAACATTACGAAACTCGCCGAAATTTATCCCATATATCACCGAAATGTAGGTAGCTTCTTACGACAAATCAACTAGAGGAAGGGTGGCAAAAGAAATTTGTTAGATATGTAATTTAAGACTCGGCCACCTATATTAAAAATTAATTTTATGAGTTGAAATTACTTTTCCGTCGTAAGTCTCTTTACTATACTTTTGCCGCCGTTAGATGTGTTACTTTCCTGTTGACATTAGCGTTTCCGGTCTGGACGACAGCAAGAGCGATTCATTGTTTCAACCTGTCGACAGCGCTGATCAATCCCTAAACCACCGATTATTTTGTCAACGTTATACACAGTGCAACGAAACGTTTAAATTATATCAAATACAAAAAGTAAGTTTAAAAATTAATAATTAAAAACCGATAGCCTTAGAAGATCAATTTTGATAATGATTAAAGATTATTTTATGAGAAATTTCGGTAAATTATGCCAAAGAGACGTAAATTTCATTTACTAATTATTTTCTTCCTTCTTTAAAGATTGCGGTGTGATTGCTTCCGTCTTTCTATTAACAAGGCTGTGGGTTTAATTGAGTTTAGTTGAATTTCCCTCCCCTCTTAAGATCGGAAGTGTAATTATTCACTAGAAGTAAGAAATGTGGTCACATATTAAAGAACACTTTCCCTAACGAACTTAACTTTACCTCGAGCTTTTAGCAGTATATCAATAAAGTAGCGTCTTCCTAAACGAATAACAACTAAAATTAAAGGTGACTCTAAAAGGACAGGGTGAGAATTAAGCACCGTCCAGTAATTGCAAAATTATCGTTTGGCAAAGGAATATTCTAGATGGGTCATTAAGCTTTGGCAACGTAGAAGATTTACGGCAATGTCAGATAACTAAACTTGTAGTCAGCAATTAACGTCTTGTTTATTTATTTACCCCTTTGATGCGTCAATATTTATTGTTGATATTGATTGCTTTTATGTCACAATTATCGACTTCAAAGTCAATTTTGAAATAATCGATGTTGCTGTAAAAGATTAAATTAGATCATTCTTGTAATATAATTAGCTTAAATTAGAGTTAAAATTTTATTTAGTATTTCTGGTGGTTCTGGCAGTTTTTTATTAGTTTAGTGTTGCGATGCTTTAATTACATGACCGTGGTTTTAATGGTGCACTCTCGCTAACTGCATAATGCTATACTGACAATAAAAACATCAGTGGTGGAAAAGCAAAAGCATGCACCAATCAGTGTACCTAAATGAAAATCGATGCGCCAAATAAATCAAATAAATTTGTCATGGCTTGCAACTAATCCTTTCGTGAACTAATACTTTATGTACCAGTCCCTACTGATTTCATGTTTTCATAAAAGATCTACGGCAATATTTCATCTAAATTCTAACCTATGCACACTAAATGGTGAATGGTTCACAAAATCTGAACCATACAATTAAGCTAAATATCCCGCTCAAAGTCAAAATTCAAATGCAATTACAAAAAAATTTACGGTTTGTTGAAAACATCTAATAAGATGATTGAAGAATCCGCAAAAGCACAGATGCAGACTATTCCTTATCAAAATTTGATAAAAAATAGGAATGATCTTTAGCTCAAACTTTACTAAGAAGTACCAATGGACAGGAAAGAAACAACAAACAGATGTATTTGCCCAAAATTTTAAAGAAGGATTGCAACTCTGTATAAAAAAGTATATTTAAATAAAACATTTAATGAGAATACTGAAATATGCAAAAATAAACCATCAAAAAATAACTAACATTTAAGGCAAACTTTGTTTCAAAAAATTGTTAAAAAATCAAATCGATAATAATACAAAAATAATAAATGGTTTACAAATAAGTATCCTATAATGAAAAAAGCCTTAATGAAAGACAGTATATTTAGAAATATTTCTAAATGTTAAAGAAAAGCATATTAATAGATATCAACAATATAAACCAGAAGAATAAACCGGGATGTAATTCTAGATCTATTTTGGATCCAAGGAGAATATCGTGTATGTCTTATTGAGTAGAAAATTCCATCCCCTAATGTATAATAGAATAACTCTGTATGAACATATGATTGTTGAATTGGAGGCTGTGCTAGCAAAATAAAATTCAAAAATTTCTAAACAAATTGATACAAAGTATTGCAAATGTAAATGTTATTTTAATATAGATATACAGTGTGATAAGAATAAAAACTGCAAAATAATAAAGCAGACTTAAACAGCATGTAAATGTTCAGATCAATAAACATGTCAACAATATAGAACCAGTACGAGGATTCAAGTAGATCGAACCTAGTGTAAAGAAATTTGATAAGAAGCAGAAAAGTCTTAAAGCAGAAAAAGGATGCAATTGAATCGTCTTGAGTTCTCTGTTGCACGCAGGGGGTGTTTTAAAGGCGAGAACGTCCTTGTAAGTGTGACCTTAATATATAGCGAAAATGAAAATAATTTGCAAGGTTGTAAAGCAAAAGAGTGAAAGAATTAGCATTCTTCGCATATTCTCAAATGTAAATTTTAATATTACTCCCATCTATCTCCTCAAAATAGATGAAATTGCGATCAATATTAAAATAATGAAGAAAATTCGAAATTTTGACGCTGAGAGCTTCTCGACCATTTAATTGCTACAATGTTACTATCATTAGAATTTGCCTATTTGCTATGGTTTTGCTTTAACTATTGTAGTACCAATACAATAACAGATTTAATAAAATGCCGCAACCTACTTTATCTCAATTAAGAACATTGTATTGGTGTTAAGAACTGCATATCCTTCGTTTCAGTAAGGGGGATTTCTTTTTGGATTTTTTGTCCTCTTTATTTCATTTGCCAACCATCAAGTGACCAAAGAAAAATACAGAATGTATTTTATGTTAATTACTTCTTTATCGTAATGCACTTACTCTTTTTTTCTTGTTTAAGTATTTTCCCTTGACATTCTATTCTCTTTTCTCAGTTGCTAGAGTAAGTTGATTATTAACAAATAATATTGTGGGACTCCATGTGGTAGTTAAAAACAAAGAATAAAATGTGCTTACCATCGGACTGATAAATGACAAAGTAAGAAAAAATTCCAAAGTGTTGTGTATAAGGTGGCAAATAAATTAATAACGGCAGGTTCCATATTAAAATCAAATGAAGCTTTTTAACCTTAAAGTCGACCCTAGTTATTGAACTCGGTTCCACAATAATAATCGACTTTAAAGTTGGTCTTGATTTTGGTACTATAAAATTGAAAGGAGACTTTAATTTTAAAAACATCAAATATGACATTTCAAGATTCGAAATTAATATAGTATAATAAATGTCTTGATTTGAAGTCAAGGTCCTAATCAAAAAATAAAGATAATAACATTTGTCTGATAGAACAAAATTATATAAAAAAGAAAATTCTTTGGATAAATATATCAAAATTTTAATTGATTCAGATTGTTCCTGCAAATATGTCCCTATTACAATATCAAAAAAGCTGTGTCTACATTTAACAAACCTTTTCTATATTAGACATTTAATTTCTAGTTTTACACTTAACAATATCCTTCTCCTTGTATAATTTTTCTAATAATAACAAGGGTTTTTCTGTGCTAAAGTTAGCATTTCGGTTATTCTTTTTATCATTGATTTGGAAACTTTGTTTGGGAAAATAAAATCAACCATTTGAATGACGTTTCATATTATAAAATAATATAATAATCTATGAATATACTGTATTTCTTGTGTTTATCCGCGTATCGGCAAAATTACATATGACATCTTCGCGTTGTGGTTTAACTAGTAGTATATAATAAAATTATGAAAAATCTTCCTTAAGTTAAAGTGAGCATAACATTTCGTTATAAAACTAGTCTACTTTAAATAACTTTTAACGCTAAAGGTATTTTTTTATAAAGGAACTTTAAGGATAAATTATGGAACCGGCCATAAGTCAATATTATGAAACTCCATAGAATTATTTACTTAGCCTTAAACCCCAATCAAACTGTTAGCGGTACAAACCAAACAATATTAAACAAAAACGAAACAAAAAACAACAAAATGCAAGTCATTTAGCTGGAACATCAAATACAGAGGAAAAATAGAGTGAAAGGTTACTGCAAAAAGCAAAAATAAAATTCAACCCGAATACATAAGATTACAACAAAACGAAAAGCTATCATTTCTGCCTAAGAAATTAAACGTTCTAATCGTAGTGAAAAGTAACTACCCAACCAATAAATAAGTCATTACTAGCTATAATTAATTAGGTGAAAAGCTTTAATATCTTAGAAGAAATTTTTAAAGTCATCATAATAGGTTACAAGGCAAGTATTTTTCAATGTAAAAGAGAAAACTAAATATAAGAATTTAACACAATTTTTATATGGTGCAAAACTCTAATAGTATTCATTCTAAAATAAACAAACACAACTGTATTCGACTGTTCTGAGTAATCAGAGCCAAAAGCAGACGGTATCGTTCAAAACAAATGATAATTGATCTGAAGATGGTAAACGTAATTTTCTCGAAACGTCGTCGAAAACCCGATCTTTTCCAACAATTAACAATCGAGAGGAATTCAATATTAATAAATTATTTATATGTGAACGTAAAGATTGAAGTTTTTAAACCTCAAACTATTACCACAATGGAAAAGAAGCGGAGGTGCGTAATCATAATCACCCTCAGAAGAGGTAAAGCTTCAATATGTTTTCAATTTCTTCGGTTTCAGCACGTTGGTCCAGCGTGCCAATATGACTCAAGGAAACAGATAGAAAAGAGTCCCATCGGGTTCTCTCAAGACACGGCAGCATAGTCATATGCAGGCTGCTCTGGTTGATTATTAACTATCAATTCAATATATCTTTTGTGGGAAACTATAATAGAAATATTAAATGCGGCACTAACTACATTCAAGGAAATATCCGGAGCCTTAAAATGCAGTCACAATCCAAAACTGCTCCAATATTAGATACGATCACTGTCAAAGAAAGAGATTGTGAAACTTACATATCTGATAAGTGCATCTTTTAGACTGCAATAATTATGTACAACAGTTATCATTATGATACCTAAACCGGAAAATCTTATCAAAGTTACAAGCTCTTGAAAGCCAACATCAATGTTACATATAATATCAAAGTTGTTTGAAAAAACTTTGCTTAAGGAAATGAAGCAAATAATTCAAAGGAAACAATTTATCCCATTGCAACAATTTGTGTTTCATATAAATGATGGTGACACCCCAGTATTGCCAAATTGAAGTAAAATATACATATCAGAAAGAAAAGAATTGAATTGAATTTAAAATTTAACTGCATGTAATGGCTTCTCGGAAGGAAGTCTCAACTATTCAACTAGAATAAATTATTTTATTTTTTTTAGAAACTGCGAGATAAGAATAAGGAACTTCAAGTAAACCTGGGCAAAAATGTGATGAGGAAATTGTCGCATATAACATTTTCCATTGGCGTACTCCTCAAACTGAATATCCGTAGCCACAATCGTTGATAGATACAATGGTCACTCATAAATACGATTTCTTTCTCATCTTTACTTTGTTTGCACATATAGCTTTTCACAAATTCACAAAATGATCTATTGCTTCAGCTAATTTCACATATAAGACAACATGAAAAACTATGAAACTATCACTGTACTTATTTTGATATGCCGTATTTGATTAGGAGAATGAGATACCATTAATAAAACCATTACTATTGTCCAAGCAATAAATAACTTGAAAATTACGATTGTTGCAAAGTTGCAGCAGTCATAACTTTCAACTTAAAATCAGGCTGTTACAAAACAATAGAATTAAAGCAAAAACGTTTATTATTATAATGTGGTTCCAAAAGAATGATAAATATTTGTCAACTCTTCTATTATAATTATTTATAACATTTAATTATTTATATCTTTAGTTTCCAGAGTTTGTGGCTAAGTTTAGAACTCTTTTGTTAATTTCATTCCACCTTTATAGGTATAATTATTGTCTTTTATCTTGAGTGATATTATTCAGCTTTCCATTAGAATTTCGGTCCCGAAATGCTTCTCTATCCGTACAAGTTTTATTCTTGAAAATAAATCGATTTGATCGAACAAAAAACGTTCCGCGACCACAGTGTTTGCTTTTGAAAAAACCCGAAGCCGGGAAGGGAATAAGCTGGAGTACCTCATCAAATTTCAAGCACACATAGCAAAGAATATGCATATTATTCGCTAAAACAAACAAAATGTTTTCAGCAACTTTGTCGATAAATAAGCAAAATTTTCCAAACTTGATGCAATTTTCATTCGACAATTTTTAAATTTTCCTACTCAACGAAGCGGCGGTGGTGTTAAAACAGCAAGCAGTTAGGGTGAAATGATGAAATGGCAATGATAAACAAGTCCCGCCATTAAATTTAATATTATCCATATAACAAAAAGACGAGGCGTTTACTAACACAATGACCGAAAACAGAATTATGTCGGCAACATTTCAGGGCGATAATAGAAGTAAAAAATCCGGACGAATGGATGATTTTAATTAACCGAGATTGTATTTGCACCTCAATTAATGCTGTCGGGAATTAATAGTTTCAATAAGAAAGATATTCGCTGTTCCGTATATTATATTTCCGGAGATGGAGTGAACGTAACGAGGTGGCATTGTTACAGATACAGGTGCTCTAGCGGATTTTAATGCAATTAGCAACGTGCTAATTGTGTCGAGAAATATTCTCCAGTCGAATTGTCTTTTTAATGCCTAGGCTGACGGCTTCATCAAGAACGAACAGCTTCATTCTCTCATACCTACTAAATACGATCAAGATATTTTGATTTCCTCTCGTTGCTAACACTATATCGAAAGAGAGATCAACATTTTTACGAGCTTACGCAGTTATAAAAATTAGCAAGGAGACACACCGTGTAATATATGCTATGAAACGGTAAATTCCAGAATAAATAAAGCCCCAATTAATTTAGTACTCACTATTACTAGCAACAACTGGATAATTATTCAGGACTTTCAGTGCCTGTGTAGAGAGAATAGGTTTTACTATAAGTGTCGCACCCGAAAAAATTCCACCTCGAGCTGGTTTCAAACCAACGACAACGTCCTCTGAACATAGCACACTAGTTAGTAAACCAAAGCACTTTTTTTTTCGGGCTTTCAACCCCTTGAAAAGCGCAACTTCGCCCTCATTTATATTTTTATTTTATTTGTAACTCAAGCATTCAACAGTTGACATTGTGTTTCATTATGCATTTCATTTGTTTTTTTACAATTTTCCAGATTTTATTTTTCCATCTTTGTTACTATTTAATTTATTTGTCCATTCATTCGTTCAGTTATCATTTATATTTTACGTTTCTTTTCATACAATTTCAAATACATATTTTGTGAAAATCTTTTTAGTCATAAATTCTTTAAATAGTTCTTTAATTGTACACTGTGAAAAGAATTTTACAGCTTTGTATTTAAAAACGTTCTCAATTCTATTTTAATAATTTGTCTTCTCACAGTTTTGGTTATTCGTTATTTTCTTTTTGTGACAACTTTCTTTAACCAGATATCTCCGTTAAATTAACTATTACTATAAATTGCAAATTTTACGTCTCTAATTTTCAGTTAAATGTCTTAATTTTTTATAAGTTAGATTGATCTCCAATAAATTCAACGAACAATAACAAGTTTGTATTTGTCTTCTGTCTCATTTTCTCAGTTCTACCTAATTTTACTTGTTTACCAGGATCTATCCCTTTATGTACAATTAAAACTTTGTTCAAATTTTTTTACGTTTCTCATATTTTTCTTTATAGAAATCTTCCTTTTCTCTCTCCATTCCCATTTTTTCTTACAAAATTGATAATTCAATAATTTTCTTAATTTTCTATTTCATTAGTGCTTACTCCAATTTCCATTTCCTTTCCTTTATTTTGTTGCTCAGAAATCGTCTTCTGCCAGTTCTGTTTCTTTGGCTTATATTCTTTATCTTAAATCCTAAAGTGCTCGGTTCATTTTCATCAAAGCTTTACGTTCTTTGATACCCTTAACAAACCTCTAATAATTTCAAATTTATCTTTTTCTTTACCATTTCTTTACCATTTTTCCAATTTTACCTGTTTCTTTCTACTTACTACTACCCTTAAATGTACGTTTTGTATTTTAATAAATCCAAAATTATTTTTCTAGCTACCCACTAACTCCCTTTTCATAGAATTTTCCTTTTTCCTACTTATTTCCACTCTTTCTTATTGTTTGTTCCAATTCTCATCTCTGTTTCTTATATGACATTACTTTTTACAATCTTCTACAAATATATTTTTCCCATTATCTATTCTTAACTTTACATTCAAAATTTATTTAATATTTTATCTAATTTTCTTGCCCTCACTACAATTTTTTTCACTGCAATGTTCTTCTTCTTCCTTTAGTTCCGACCTTTTCCACAAAATTCACTTCTCAATAACTTATTTTGCCATACTATTCTTTCGTTTTCCCCTGCTCTAAAATTCCTTTATTATATTTATATTTAAACCTTGAGTCTCATATTCTCACATTATCATTCCAATTTCATCAAACTTTTACACTATTTGATAAATTTAATAAATGATAATAATTTTGAAAATTTTGAAAGCTCTGGTTATACTTACTGCTATTTTCTTTTATAGAAAATATGTTTTCCTTTTCTTTTTACCCTTCTATATAACTAGTACTCTTCAAAGATTTGTTTCACTGTTGACTCCATTTTCTCTTATAACGCTTTGGTTTTACTTTCTACCACTTTTTCTTTACCCCAACTTTTTTTTTGTAAATCCCTCTTCTAATTTTATTTTTTTTTATAAATAAACTGTTTCGTTAATCATTTTAGTGATCGTTGTAATTTAAGATTTTTTTCTTTCATTTATACAGCTGATTTAAATTTTTACTAGTTTACTTTACCCTAACTTAGGTTTATCCCCATACGTTTCATTCTTGCATTCCTACATTTATGTGTTTATCTTTAATCTACCTTCATTTTTTCATTTTTCTATCTTAAAATCATGAAATTATACAAGATAAGGATTTTTCTATTGAATTCACAATTATATTCTAGAAATAAGTTACTTAACATTTTTTTCAAATCAGTTGTTATTAATAGTTTTACATCAAAACTTGTAAAAATCCAGACATTTCTCAGAAAATTGAGAATCTGTAGATGACTGAAATTCTTCAAAATCTCATGAACTTCTAGAGTCCGCCAACGCACAACTAAGTTATATTCAATGAGATTTAGATTTTCTAAAATTATGACTTGAGAGAAAGAGTATTGGTCATAACTAGAAAAGACCCTAAGATGAACTTCATTGGTTAGAAGCACCCATTAAAAAACATAGAAAGGACTGGGACACAATTGTTTTAACTAATAGGAAGTATGGTGAGGAACAGAAACTCATTTTTATTAACTATAAGCAGACAATTCTGTACGCGCTGCGATTAAGAACCTTGGAGCTTCTATTATTAGAGCTCGAGTAAATCCAAGAAGCTAGTCTGCACCTAATTATGTTTCCATTCTCCAGAGATTCTCCAGAGATCAACGACAATGCAATAAAAAATCTGTATTGCGACCTTTATCTGAGCGCACATAAGAAACGGGTGCTCTCTACAACTGTGTTGCTGCAATCAATGATAAAATAAATTTACATATACCATCTTCTATTTAAAATGTGCCTGTTTGCTGACTGAGCGTGGATAAAGTGTTATTATATCCGACGGTAATTCTGAATGATGGTAATCTGGAGTTTGAAGATAAATTTTCTCGAGCTTGAGGTGTGTCCTGATTTGAAATTTTGAAATTCGAACAGTTTAGCCGAAGCGATTTGTCGTAAAACATTTAGTACCAAGTCAATATTGACGTAAAGCTCGTTACGGATAATTATTTAGAAAAGCAAACACGACTAAAGGAGTACTTCCTTGGCAAATAGCTAGCTCTAAACTCTTTTAATTGTCCTATGTTAAACACATTTTCCTACCGCTGAATCCTGTTTACTTCCAACGTCGGCCTTGTATCAATTCGGATTAATTAATTTCACCCTATCGTCGCATCAAACAGCTTTCAAGATATCATCCAAACAACAACTTCTAAGCTACAGCGATAGGTTTTACAATTTGTTACTTGAATCAAGACCTAGCGGCGATATTTACGGTTAGTAATAAGGACTTAGGGATATCCTTTTCAAATTTTAATTAAAATTACAGCTTTTGCATAGTTAATTATATTCAAATTACTTCCTATATGTTTGGCTTTGACAAGGGATCTTGTCGAAATAGTGGAGGTTTTCAAAAGGAATAATTGGGGCACGGCTTCGAGGTTTCCTGTTACGTCTGCTTTTTGTTGGATCACGTTTGTTGACAATGACACAAAAAATTACGGGATAACAGAATCTCTGGAGCCGAATGGTGACCGACATTATTGCGTAATGTCAAGGGTCGACCCTAACAACTGGTCTAGCTTGTTGATGTTTATTGAGGAGACGAGACTGGCATTTCCCGGACCTTCCTGCCAATTACAAACGTTTAAGCTATCAATTGCAGGGATCCAAGAAATTTCTTGAATATATCTTTGTTATCTTTCGAGTGGTAACCCGTCTTTATACCGCCGCACAATTAATTTCAAAAGTAGTGTCTATTCGCGAGTGCCTTTCTTGGCTGAGAAATGGGCAAGGCACATTGACCTAAAGCAGAGCTGTTGTTTGGTGAACAGATACGGGGTGTTGAGTAGGTAAACATTAATTCAAACAAAATTCCCATTCCGAGCTGTCTATATTTTTGCTCATTTTTAAATTATTAGGGAAAAACACAAAAATAAGGCAAAACCCCTTAATATTTTTTGAGTAGTCCTAAATTAACACGAAATAGTTAACTTGGGAATATCCAAAGTTCCTTCGTTTTTTAGTAATGATAGTTTTAATGTCTGAATTACTGTTTGTTATAAATATCTGTAAGCCTAAAAAAATCGAAAGTCTGGTATTTAGTGGTCCATTTCCGCTTTGAATAAGTAGCTTTCTGCGGTTACAAAGTCGATTTCCAACGTTCTCTTTGGATACCTGGAAATATACTCCCGAGCAGTAGTAGGGTCTCAGTTGGCAGTTAATTTATGCAAGTTCGTACCTTTTGTATGATATATGGTGCATTCAAGTTCCACAAATAATCTCCACGAACTGCATTTCGACCAGATTACTCGTCTGCTAACTAATAACCTGAATAATCCAGCCCGAGTTAATGAAACTTCACCTATTCGAATCTCGCTGAGCTTATCGAGCTTCCTTAAATACTCCCTGAATCCGTCATTTTCAATTATAGCGCAATTGTTTTCCTGTTAGATTTTTTCCGTTTAATTATTGTTAATAAAAAATAATGCAACAACAATATTGGATACGTGGTGAAATTCTCATAACGCACAAAACAATAATCTAGCGTTTTTCGTCTATATTTTGCGAGGATTGGTGAAATAACGTTGAGCTTAACTGAGCTCAACGCAGCTTTGCCACCATACTACTACTGATAAAATTGAATATGCTCGGACGCGGTCGTGTTGGTTTTTAAGTTTCAAAGTGGAATCTTCAGTGTTGCTTGAAAACTCGAAGGGTCCTCAAATGATTTGTGCCACTGCAAATGAGAAAAGTTTTGGGAAAATATCTCATTAAAATCATTTTGACGGCACCACATTACCGCCTGTGTTTCCACACATAACAGTAAATCCAAGACGACTGAACATTTTCTTAATCACGAACAAAAAGCTTCGATTTGTGCATACTGAGAGGCATTTCTCTCTATATTCAATCCGACCTGAAGAGTATAATAGTTTTCAACTGTTGTTGATATAAATGTCCTGGCAGCAATAGTTAAATAAGCTTTCGGAGCTTGTCATTAAGTGAACATTAAATTAATAATATGTGCATGTTTTACGCGATCTAATTATTTAAAGCGCGTCCACATGTTATATACGGCTTGTTGTGGAAGCTATTTATTCTGTTGACCAACAGTCAGATCTACGTTATAACTGTTAGCTGTACATGCAATATTCGGATTAGCACGATCCACTAAACTGGTTTAGAATTCAATATTCTACAAGGCTTTTGAATTATTAAAGACACGACTTTATGGTAATAAATGGTTTGCTGAGGTTTCATAAATCGACAAAAGATTGCAAAAACTGACATCCTTTTGGGCTTTAACAACAATTTCATCTCCAACAAATTCGAAGCATTCCGTTATTTCTTCAAGCGAAAAAAGTAAAAAACCAAGCCAGTTTGTGCCCGCATTAGTCTGAAACTGTTTGTCAGATTCGTGCTCCTTTTTGCTACTTTCAACCTTAGATGCTACTAGCGGTTGTTATTGTTCTTGAATTGTTGTTGTTATATTACAAGGGTGTACTTATATTTTTTTTGCCTTCTTTATTTTTTATTTCTTTTCCACACTCACACATTTATTAAATCTCTTTTATTATTCTGTACCCTAAGAAAAAAAACTCTGTGACGGCATTTATCAAAAATTTTATTCTTCCCCTTTAATAATTATACCAATTGACAACATAATAATTTACGAAGAGAGATATTAATCGAACAGTTAACAGATTAGATATATTTTCTAAATTATTTCAGTGATAAAATGAAGCTTATGCTTCATTACAAATAATACAATTAAAAAAAATTGTGCTATATATAAGACTGACGATTTGGAATAATATTGAGGCTCGTAGAGCCCGTGATCCTGTTCGTAGAACCGATGTTGAGGAATGCCTCTATTAACACCTGGTGTTAATACCCGTTCGAAGGACCGTCGCATTGTATAATTAAGGCTTGGCCTGAATTTACAATTTATTCGCTAGTAAATGATTACAGACAAACCGAGAAATGTTTCCTGAATTTAATGCTACGAAAAATTGTGTCATGGACACCTACTTTATTCATGAACAAACTAACAAAACTGAAACTATCGTCTTGGAAACGTCCTAAACTAGAAAAATTGAATAAAGGAGAGGATGGTAGTAGACCTACCCTTAACGAGCACCCCAGCGCAGGTGTAGGGTGCAACAAATAATATGCTGGCAATTCTCAGAAGAACATCCTGCAATTATTTTTTCGAAGAAACTAATTAAAAACTAATTGCACAAAAATGAAATCTGCACAAATGGAAATTATAATTTTTTATTAAATTTAAAAAATGTATTTGATAACTTTAATTATTTTCTTTAGAGAAAAACAACAAAGACCAATCATTAAAATCTATTGGGTTAGAAGAGGAAAAGACTTTAAAAAAACAACAAATAGAAGTCAACCTCTTTACAGAAAATCCTAAAAAAATTTTCCGACCCGAAGCACCAATCATAGAAAATTACTTAGAAGAACAAATTGGCATTATTAAACTAGTCACTCCAAGAGCAGACAGTAATATGAATTAGAAAAGCATCTTATTATAGAAATATAACTAAAGTAACTCTCAAGACAAGACAAATTTGTGAGAGCAATTATGATCCCGAATTAGATAAAATATCGAATGCCACTAACTTTTACTGGCCAGTAATATTAAAATCTTTTAAGAAATTATTGCTGAACAGGTTCAAAATCGTTGTAAAAAGAAAATTTTTAACTAAATCATCAACTTCAATCTTTGAATTATATTTATTCATTTAGATTTAGTCCATAAAATTACAGATTTAGTAGAAAAAATATATGAAGAAAAACTTATTGATCCAGGCGTTGCACAAAAATTAAGAAGGATGCAGCATGAAAAACTCATCAACAAGTAAGAACATAAAGAAGCTACTAAAATCAAATTTGTCTGACCAATTCTTCAAAGCGAAGCATGATAATCGGCACTGAGACGAAACAAAAAAAAAAACATACCTTAAGGTAATGTTATTGGATTGAACCTCTACCAGTACTTTGAGATAATATACATACAAAAAGTATTTGGAAAATAAAAAAACGCACTGTATTTTTTCTAGATACTACACAAACATTAGACAGTTTAAAACATAAATAACTCATAAAGAAGTTAGCACTAACGCTAATAGAACCAAGTATACCAGATTGATTCTCTACAGTAAAATATTGATACTTGAAATTCAAACCTCAAGATAGGGTATTTAGTCTATATTGTACCTCCTATTTACATAAACTATGCTTAAACCTCGAAGGATGGTATTTTTTAGCAGTAGGAAAAATGTGTCCACAACTGCAAAAAATATTGAACAAATTAAAACGAATAAATAATTTACAACCAAAACCTACACCATGAACCGAGTACTTCTCCTGCTCCGAACAAAATTACAAAAGCTCATTATATAAAAGTGCAGAAGAGGTTTTTATTATTCTGTAAAGTTGGTGTACAGAATCCAAAACTTATTACGAGAACACTCCCAAGTGTGGTTTTCCATTTACTAAGTAAACAGAAAGATGGTAGAATCCAAGAGATTATGGATATGGAGAGGTAAGTATTTCAAAATTGAACAACTTAAGTCAAAAACTTGTTATTTGGATGTGCCGTAGCAACGATGTGATCAAACAAGGTTGGAATGATAGTTCCAGAAAATATACTATGGACGTTAGGATTTCAAGAAAGAACATGATAAGTATTTGATACGTTGGATCTGAAAAGAGATGAATCTGATAATTATTAGGTAAAACAGTTGTTAACTGCCGTTTGAAGTACCAACAAAAACGGCAACAGTTTGCACTTATATAAGAATATGACAATAAAACTTTCCAAAAGATTTTCAATCAAGTTTTCACTTCCCCCTAAACGCATCATTGTAGAGAATAATGCTAGTTATTACTTATGCAAATAAAAAAAGTTTTAGCAAGTGATTGATTTTCTACAAGAACAAAACTCGTACTTTGAAGAAAGCGAAACGAAAGAACAATAACTGGAAATCCTAAGGATGAAATTATAGAAAATCTTTTTGTCTAAGATAGACATTTTTTTGGATTCCATCTTATTATTGTATAGGTATTATAGATAGAGCTCTTTTGGATTTAAATCTGGAACAATGTAAATCATTCGAAAACAAATTGACACCATAACATAGGAAAGGTGGTAAAAGTTAATAGAACATATTAAATTTTAGAGCTTCACACATCCACATAAACATGGTCATCCAGTTAAATAAACCATCAATAAAGCAGATTAAAAACGATCACTTTACTAAACTAGAAAAAACTCTAAGTACTTATTTAATTACCGAGTATCAAATCTTATTATTTAAATATTTTGAAAATGGACATATTTACAATAAGGTCTCATATTTAACCACCCAACTGTTGTCTTAGCTTAATTTTTGAAAAAATGATGATGGTTTGGTTGTAAATTACTACACTGTACCCAAAAGGTCACTTGCAACTATCGTGCAAGTCACATTATTGATTTGCATTCAATGGTCTGAATCCTAATATTTATATTTTTTTTACTATAACTAACAATGTGTTACGGTATATTTACTCTATTGCTGATCAATTTCTAAACTATTGTAATACGGGAAAGTAGTCTGGAAGTAGTCTCAGATTATATATTTACGATTTTAACCTTGTCCTCAAAACTAGAAAGACTCTTAATAAAGTGTAATATTTAAAAATTCATATTGTGCATAATTATTGGAAGATGCTGCTATTACGTGCCAATCTTTATATGGAGAAGACCGCAGTTGGCTTCAAAGGCGTTTTCTGAACTTTGTATCTCACTTGTCAATTCATAATATGTCTTTCCCTGTGACAAAGCCAGCTGTTGTCTTTAAATTTTCGTAGTATGTATTGTCTGTGGTTAAATTTTGTGTTGTTAAGAGGTGGTCGAAACTACACACACTTTATTGTAATTTTGTTGGATGTAAAATTAGTATCAAAAACCGTTTATAAATAATAAATGTTAGTGTGTTTGTTTTTTATTACTGGGGAAACACCTGTTGAAAATAAACAAAGTTTCGTTATTAACAATAAAGACGCGAAACAAAGATGTCTTAAGAAAATCAATAAAATAAAATTGACCCAGAGTGATAATCTTGGTAACCTATTAAAAATGCTCCATGCTGCTCGCTTGTGCTAGACAACACTAGATCATTCCTTAAAACCTCTTTCAGACAGGGATTCTGAATCTGAGATTCGTGAATCTCCGCTACAGAAAATACATGGGCTCAAATGAAGCTATTCACACGAGCAGCGGCGACGGATTCAGTATCCGGCTACAGAAATTTCAAATCCCGCTTCTCCAGTCGCCAGCAACTGAAGGAGTAGCTCAGATTCAGATTTTACATTGCGTATATGGGATCGTTCAGACACAAATACTTTTTCAAGGAATTCAGCATTATATCATTGGTGGCGGCGTTTTGTTTCGTTTCATGGGGGACGCTTTGTACCTCGTTTATTAATGCAGGTGCCATACTACCTTGGCTTTCCATATTCCACAATTGCACCAACCCACGTTGTTCTTTTTTTATTTCTTTATTAGGTACCACAGCATTCTGCACGCGTCTGCGCCCGTAACGTATTGCACTGCAACTTGTACGGCTTGTATATATCTGACCGAGGCCTACGTTACTTAACAGGCCGGAGCCTGAGATTTTAATGGCGCCCATCGGAGTCCATGCGCTATGCCGGCTCGTACGCTCGAACACCAGCATGCGCTTCATCTCGAGCAGTAATATTGTCACGGTTATAATATTTTCAAATAATTTTACTAATTAAAATTATTGCCTTGATCACCATGGGTGTTATTAATATTTCTGTTATTAATTTAATAATTTTAAGCAAAATAAGAATGAAATTAGCTCGGAAATAAGAACATTTTATTTAACGTATACTAAAGTATAAAGATTAAAATATCAAGAAAGTAACAAAATAAAACATTTAACATATCATAAAATACAATTCAAAAAATAAATAACAAATTTAAAGGACATGAGTACCTATCTTAACATTAAACCTTAATAAAGACTAAAAAGAATAGCAATATTTAACTATTGTGATTGCAGTTTTGCTACTTTATTTCTTTTTTCTTTGAAAATACATTGCCATTGTTTTTAATTTTGGAGTAATTATTTAATAGAATGTTGGCAAAGTAACACAAAATAACCTTAAATAGTTTTGGAAAACCCATGTTGCAATCACTACTGAAATCTTCGTTTTCGATGAAATTTTTAGATTTTAAATTTTTGAGCATTAAAATGATAAGCGACGACTTGTGGCAACGTAACTTTAAAAAATCACCTTCAGATCTTTCATAAATTATTATTTTAAACAAAGCATACGCTTCTTCGAATACATTTACCAGATGATCAGAATGAACCCTTAAGCCCCCCCATCAATTACCTTTAAATAATGATATTTTGACGGTGCTATCTATAGATCTTTGTTAGTAATTAACAATGTATTGCAATTTTTGCAAAAAATCTTAGTAGTACTCGTTTTCTTTTTTGTATATCTGGTAATATAAATTAAAACCGATATGTCGCCCTCCCTTATTATTGATATATCTTCTGTTTTGATATAATTGAATTTAAGTAAATTGAAGTATTTACGATCAAAATTTGACAACATACTCAGATCGCAATAAAATAACCTTAATTTGGAACTCACCATGACTCAATAATTTAAGCTTTAACAAACTGACGAATTTAAGTTTTTGCTCAGTACTGCCCAAATCTAGCCTCAAGATCATTGATTTGAAATTTGCCCAAAAAAATATACTTAAACCCTAATTTATTTAACACAGTTCAATCATTGTTTTAACTATTTGCTTTAATGCAAAGTCTGTCTCATTAGTTAATTTTTCATAACGCTTTGGGGCAATTTTTACCTTATTCCAGTTATTTAGCTACTTAGAATATATTTTTTTTAATTATATATTATTGCTATTCAATTTATCGCGTTTTTTGACTCCATTATTAAACATTAAACTCGCTCCCAAATCTTCAGTCGGTCGCAAGTCGGACTCCGATCGTGACGTCACACTCGCTTGCATCTAACAGGCTCCGGCCTGTTAAGTTACGTAGGCCTCGATCTGACTCGAGCAGGTCAGCGAAGCGGCGTCTGATGCTGTAACCCAGAACTTTCCGTCAGCGATTTTGTAACTTAAATACTGAATCTCGGATTCAGAATCTCCCTGTGAAGAGGGTTTAGAGGCTCCACTTGTTTATTTTTGAAGGAAAACTGGCAAAATAAAGAAATATCAATTACCCATGCAAGAGTAAAAAAAATCAACATCCCTGAAAAGACGTGGTTAACTGTAGTTCAGATTCCTCAATCAAATCACTTATGTCTTATGTTTTATGTCAAAATTTATACGAACTGTAACATGATTACTAAATTACATAAAAAAATTACTGTAGGTCCTCTAAACTTTGCGCTAGTCCGCTGCTAATGGATTAGCTATCGATTTCAATCTGCCCTTATTAAACATAATTCCCGACGATTTAATTACAAAGGAGTATCGCAGGGTGCAAATATTAATAAAGTAAATAGAGGCAGCAACTCCTACAGGTAAGTGTAGTTTACATTCTGAGCCAGCTGTTAGGCGATGATCAAAATGTAAACTTTGTTATCGCCGCTGAATATTCACTGTATATTAAGATAGTCCGTATAATCTACGAAACCTACCTCGAATAATATGAATACATTAACGCCCTCTTCGAATTTAACCATCCAGCTATTACACCCTTCAAATTTTATCCGCCGAAATTGACATCTCCATGTTAATGAAGCCGACTGGCAGTTGCAATTCCCAGCAACGATATAGCCACCCCCAGTATTGTCGCAACCCTGAAGGTCGCATTCCAGACGAGGCGGAAGCTAAATTAAGAGATAACTGCTTTTCCGTGTTCCAAATCTAATCCAAAACGAGACAGTTAAGTCACTTAAAAAAAAACTTTTCTTAACTATTACGGTGTTTTACCCGACCCGTAAATCACCCCGACACTAAACATGCAATTCTAAAAATATCAGTTAATTCAAGAACGACTCGAGTTTAAGTCGCCTCACGCGATCCGATACTTTAGGATAATAACACGACCAATAAAAAGAATTGATGTTAATATGTGAAATTTATGGTTGTGAATACACACATATCGTGGGAATAGTAGAGAGACAGAAAAGTTTCCTGTTATTGATTATGCCGTGGGCGAGCTAGCAAACAGTTTGGCAAATATCCTGAAAGAATAATAGAGAAAAAGTGCAATATCTCTGTATTTACATGTTCTGCTGGTTTAATTTTACGGTATTCGTTTCGTCTTTTAAACGAGTATCCTTTGAAATATTCCGGGACATCCGTAAAAACGGGCTTTATAAGGTTGCAGGAATCAAACTGAAACTTATCTTACAGAAAGATAAAGTCGAACCACATGCATACAAATAAGATTTCTTTCACATTAAGGTGATTTATTGCCTTCACATAATGTTCCGGTAGCGTTGAATTCACTATGATTCTTAATTTGGCGGAAGAATATTGTACAGATCTAGATTTTCACTATGAGGATCACTCGTTATAGAAATTTAGAAAAAACAGATATTGATTTAATATAGAAATAGTAGAAAAAGCCCGTTATTGCAGTTTCGGGCAGTTTTATGCTGCATTGAATTTTCTCTAGAAACTATTTTTTACATCTAAATCTTACGTTCCTTAAATGATAATTAATTGTCCATTCTTTTTTGACTACTAATTTTCAAAAACCAAGAAACTAGACAAATTTATCTTTTACAATAAATCCTTAAAAAAAATATTTCAAGAAAGTACTAAAATAAATACAAGTATAAGTAAACTGTAAGGACAATTTCCGAAAAGTCCACATAGAGAATGCTGATTAGTAATATATTCAAAAAGTATAGACCGATTATATTATATCTTTTTTTTCAAAATCTTGAACATATTTAGTTGAATAATAATTCTGCACTATATTTTCTAACTGACCGATTATCCCTCTTTTATAGTTTTCAAGCTCTAAATCTTAAATCAAAAAGGAATCCTGTATGTAAATATGCTAGATTTAATAAAAGTGACCCAATCAAGAGCACGGTTAAAGATTTGGAGGAAATACTGCGTTCACCTACTCGGAATTATTATCTAGTAATATGCAGGATAAGGTGAACAATAAAAATAAAAGAAATTAAATAAAGTTGGAACAATGAGAACAAGATAAAGATGAAATCCCTGAAAAAAGTAGCAGTAAAAAATCCCTATTAATCAAGACTACGTGAGAGTATTACAAACTATGTAAAGAAAAAGACAATGTAAACAACTTCTGAATGAAAATAAAGACGAACATATTGGAAACAGTAGGTGAAATATTAGATCCAAGAATATTTTTTTAATTTATTGCATATTTTCAATCCCTTCAAAATATATGTAAATCGAGTTATAATAAATTTGATGATTGGTTTCGAAATTGGTAACCATCCACCGATGGAAAATCAATACATTTAACTAATGAAGTTCTCTGACCATTATCTTTTTAATTTCTTTTAATTGAATGACGTTAGTTATAATTAGTATTTTGCTCCATCGATATAGTTCTATCCCATAAATCCAAATAAATTTTAAAATAGCTTTGTAAATACATATCTTGTTTTTGAGAGATAATTGAAACTTTTTATATATCAGCCAGGACATTTTTAAGGGTATTTGTTGTTTTTGTTTTTTAAACTTTATATGTGTGTTCCACGTTAGTTTCTGAAGTAGATGTAGCTCAAGATATTTTACTTCTTATTTAATGTGTCCACTGTTAATCGTGCATCGTGGCCATCTGCTTTGCATTCTGGTAAACGTAATTTGTTATGATTTTTCTTAGTTTATTTTTATTATCACTTTTTGAGAAGCCCTTTCTCGATCATAATCTAAAAAAGGATAGCCATGTTATGTGCAAAAGTTGCAATTGTGGTATTTTTCACTGTCGGTAGATTTGCGGTGTAGAGTATTGTTAGGGAATTCTTGATCTCTAAGTTACTGCCTCTAGAAAAAAGTTGGGTGGTTAATCGGCGAACCGAAAAAGGAGATCAGCTTGAGAAGTGTTGAGACAGACGTGTGTGATTTTCTTGTGATAAAAAACGTATAATTTTTATTTACTAAATACTCTTTATGTCATTTTAATAAACTAACAGTATAGATATTATCCCAGAACGCTACATTGAAACACTCTTAATTTAGTTTCACATTTAACTAATACGGTATTATGTAACTTTTCTTAAAATCATCTATCCTACATTAATCAGCAAATGAAGTTAGTCATGAAGCTTTGTTATCAGTTTGCATAACAACCCATCATGCCACACTATATCAAAGACTTGTTGAATGTGTAGGAACACACTTGTGCACATCCTCTTCTCTTCTTATGATTATCGACTATTTTGTGACACTGTTAAATGCTAGAGTGGTTCCCTTTAAGCTTAAATTGGTATTCATAAATTATCTTTTATGTGTGAGCAATTTTCTTAATTTTGGTTTTTGAGAAAAGTAAACTTATTTAACTGAAGTATGTTAGTTCTGGTAGATATATTTCGGGATTTAGAACCATGTTAATTTGTACAAACTTGTTTTGAATTGGAAAATCGAATATATTCACAGCATACTGTTATAGATATTTGTCAGTAATGTAATAACTTTCTTTTAGAGATGTTTAAAGAATTTTGCAACAATTATAACAAATCTAGGAATCTTATTATGTAGATTCATGATTTTAATTTCATTGAAAATTTCTGCTAGTGACAGGGCTTTGATCAGTATAGATACTTACCCAGGAGAATCAAGATATCCACGTCATCATTAGATGAAATTGGAGTAAATGCTTGAGTAAAATGTTTTGGTAAAACTTGTGTCATTTCTTCGTCTGAGTTTTGTCTTCTTTTCCATTGGAAGGCATTTTAACCAACGACTACATGAATTTCCACAGAGAAGTATGATAGATTTGAAATAAAACATCTAAAGGTTATATTCCTGGTTTCTTGTAAAGTTGAACAAAAATTAAGGGCTGTTTAGTACAATTTTATCAAGCAGCTTCCTAGTTCTGTATAATTTTTCGCCGATTCTTCTTTTTTCTTCTACCAGTTGTTCAATATATCATCGCACATTATAATTGTGTTGATCTATATTTATTTCTGGCGTTGACTAAAAGGCGGCTTCATGTAATAATGTAGTGAAATACACTATCTTCAGTCTCGTAAGTATCTTTGAGTTGATGGTTTAATTTAATGTTTTTAATAATGATAGCTTGAAATAATTCTTTAGTTTTGTTGGTAGAAATTGCGGAGGAATTTTTCTTTGTTCTTCCGCAATGTGCCAGTATATGTTAATTTTTTTTTCTTCAACTCACGCACCAAGTCGATCAAACTAAACCAGTTGTCAGCTGTTATATTTCGGTTAGTACCAATCAAAGGCTTAGTTAACTTTATCAGGCTTTGTATGGGCATTACTAGTTATTACCTTTTTTTCAGTCAAAGTCAGATCATCAGTATATGTATCCATTATACGCATATCCAGTTTGGGCATTTGTAAGCAACATGATCTTGAAGCAATACTTGACTAGCTTAGCTGGCATATACATCTTAAAGCCACATCTTCCTTGAGCAATCTGATCATAATATTGAATCGGAGCAATCGACATCGGATTTGGAAGTGGACAATAACTTGGAATCAAGCGTCGAAGCAATTCCAAATGGCGAGACTAATGACGTTGCGGAAGTGAATAAAGAAGCAGCTGTGACATCGTCAGAGAGCAGAAACCAATGCTACTATGACAAAAATAGATTCAAAAAGTAAGAAGCCAAAAAGGAATATTCGAACACCACTTCATAACATTGTGACATATCTACCAGGATTAAAACTTGTGGCAAGAATAGAAGATCATCAAGAAGCTAACGTTTAAAATCTTCTGTTTCACGAGTAAGATTTGCTATACTATTAGCCTGTATTTGCTATGACAGTCCAGATGATAGAATTTTCGAGGAGTGAGTGGTCCAGCTGCTGTAATTAGCGAGATGTTTAATAAATTCTTTAGAAATTGTCAGAGGACATTCACAACAAGTGAATAGGCTTGTGTCGATGATATGTTGGTTTGTTCAATTCTCTTAGAGTGTAAATAAAGTTCTCAATCAACTTTCATATGGTAATCGAACTAAAAAAATATTGTAAAAAAATTAGAAATTTTGCAAGCATAAAAATTTTCAGTAAGAGAATTGCAGAAATGAAATGAATAAAATCTTTTTATAACAGAATTAACTATAGCGCAAGCCAAGTCTTCTGCCATTTAAGAATGACAGACGTCTGCCATATCTTATTTAGAACCAGCCCATTATTTCAAATTTATGGACCTAATTGTAGATTTAATTTCGGAGTATTGCTCTTATAATCAAACTATAACAAATTATCCAAATTATGTGCGTCAACTTAACTGAGACGTTCTTAATCTGTTTTTTATTGTGTTAAGTTATCCACTTTCGTATGGTACTGCAACATTTTATTTAGAACCACTCCACCATTTCAAAGTTAAACATTTTTTGCATTAAAATATAATATTAATTTTGGATATATAACCAACCCATAATAAATCGTTAATAGCCAAATTTGTTTTGCCTAATTAGTAAAAGTTCTTAATAAATCTTTTCTACATACGAAATTTAGAATCCACTCCCGTAGTGGGTGTTGTATTTTTATGCATAATTTTGAAATATAATAAATGTATTCCATATTCCGCTGTAAATCTACGCAGTAAGTCTTCGACATCCGAAAGTCGCTTCGGTGACCTAAACCAAAATGGTATGGTAATTATTAATTGATGTTCGTGTATTTGTATGTAGATAGTACTCTGACACTACTCTGCCAGTTCGCGTTTCAACCCCTAACAAATTTTGGGCTTGTTGTCGATTTGTTATCGGCGCCAACTAAATTAAGTGTAGCGGAAACAGCGTCTCCGGCCATTTAAGGATGAAAAACCTCTGCAATATCTTATTTAGGGATCACGCGTGGGTGTTCGGAATCACGCAGCCTGAAATTTTCATAAGATTTGGCTTTCAAATCGATCTGATCGAGTCTATTGCGTTTTGGCCCGGTGAATTTCAATCGCCAGCAGGACCGATTCGTATTTTAATCGAGTGCACATCTCCGTATAATAAGTTTAATTCGGATGTGCCTTCTCCATTATTTAACATTCGATATAGTAAGTAATTTCTATTTAATTCGGTTGAGCGAGCAACCATCGCCGATTCATTTATTTCCAAACTTTGACAGTTTGATTTAGTTCAAAAATATTTCAGGAAGCAACTCGACATAACCAGTTCCGGACTCTCTAAATCGCATTATAACAGTCAACATAATCTAATTGAAATTTATGGAAAATGCAGGGCGAACCAATTTTGGCGATGTCAATAATTATTATTATTTGCGTTGCCCAACCAATCAGTACTATTGATAAATACCCACTTGTCCATAATTTTTTCAATAAAATTTAAAAACTCAATAACACTTTTTTCTTATCATCAAAGCTACGTAGGTAGACTCAAATTTTTTGCTATTCAACTGACTCCTGGAGGTGCACCAATTGTTAGTGAAGGGTTATTGTTCTGCTGTAGGCGAGACCGGTTCTTTTTTGGGGGCTATAGATAGACCGTAAGTTATGACACTACCAAAATAGTGAAATTACTTAAAAACACCCACTAATTCCAACAATAATAGAGATAGCAGTTAATGATGATGACGATAAGTCCTTGAGATAATGTTAAACATAACTCGTAGGCTAACTCATTCATTGATGTTGAAGTGGCGCCTAATTCGAATTTAACGATAAAGAAAATAGAGAATGTTACTTGGTATTTACCAACTGTTTTACATAATCTATTGGTGGAGTTATAAATCAATCACAGGTCGTTCAAGTCGTTACGAACGTTGATTAACCTCGATTAATGTGTACTGAGCGGTTTAAATGGTTGATGTCTATTTCCGTTTTTAATTACTGCACGGTCTTAAGTGATGTTATCGTCAAACGATTGCACAATAGTGTTATTTTCGAATGTTAATAGACTAGTTGGTGAATTATTATTGCTTTAAATTTGGTTAGAACAATTTTTAGAAGGCGACTCGAAAAATTTGAGTTTCTTTAAACTTGGCGCAACTCTGCCCTCTTTTGGTGTTATGCATTTGAATTTATTTAAAACAAGTCATTTGACATTAAAATAAATTCGATCCATAATGCAGCCAACTAAGGAACTGATACAGAATGCATTAAGAGACGAGAACAAATACACTAAAAATTAGGCTTAATCTAAATAACAGTGACGTGCCAACAAGAGGGCAGAGTAGTTGTACAAAAGTCAACGGCCCTTAGGCTAATAGTAAACATTCTAGATTCAGGTAGTAAATCTTACATCTGAATAATTTCAGGATTGTGGTAAAATTTTTAAACATTTAACCTGCTAGTTTAAAAGTAAACATGATTGCGTTCGATTTTGTCATTATTTTGTCTATCTTAAAAATTAAGAACAAAATTAGATTGGCAAGGTAAAGCATTAATGTAGTTGAAACAAGAAGACAACTAAGTAAATATACGGCACTAAAGACTTTCATACAAGGAAGATGTTGAAGAACTGGCTTAGGTCCAGTTTTTACCAGTATAAAAAATGTTTTTGACGAATTATCGAATAATCATTCATTTGACGAAGAAGCTTATTTAAAAAATATTTTTAAAAATGCCATCAAAAAATATCACACATCAGTATACGCAAATTTTACCTTCAATCAAACGATATCTGCCGGTGAATGTAGGCAATCAATTCTAGAAAAACATTTTAGGAAATTGTATTACCATTGTAAAGGACAGGCATGGGCAGAGACACGCTTTCTTAGTTCTGGGACTTATGGGAATTATCATGCTGTCGCCAAGTCAGAATCCATGTTAAATAAATGAAATCAAGTTGCTACTTCTAATTTAATTTATTTATAATATGATACTTTGTTATAAGATTCTACGTTAAAAGGTACGTTAAACGGTGCGACAGTAAAGCCTTGATTATTGGTGCCATAACTTAAATAAACTATCTCTTATTCTTTTCATATTTATAAAAATTATGATTATTTAATTTAAAAGCTATGATATATCTGAATAACTAAATAAATACTAAACTTTATAAAAATTCTAACATTGTAAATTCTTAAGGTGATTATATATAATGTTACATGAAATTCTCAGAATACATATAAAATATCTATAATTATCATTGATCACATTAAAAACTTAATAACTAACAATACTATCGACCCATCTACGTTTTTGTAATCTTACTGGCTATGACTTTTACACTTGATGTCTTGTCAGATAAATTTTAGATTCAGTATTAAATTTTGAATACAAATCCTTAACTTCTGTTGTAAAATTAAATTAAAATATTTAAATCTTTTTGATGTTATACGTCTTTAGGGGTGTTATAAAAAAATTCAGATTGGAATTTTAGGATAAGAGAGCACGATGCAACAAAAATTGACAAAATGAAGTAACTCACTAAGGGCTATAAATTCAACAACTCTAATTTTACCGATTTTCAAGAAAATGTCGTGTTAAGGCCTAATTGAGATAATTTCAAAGAGTTGGAAATGCAATGCGGTGTTGCTAACGTATCGAGCGATTATTGATTAATCCGTCAATCCGTTGAATGCATAAAAACTTTGTGTTTAGTGATTTAACCGAGAGACTTTTCTGAAAGTTTCTTTTTATTGCGACATTATTTCTTACTCGTTTAAATGCCGAAGCCTTTAACAAGCCGTGCTCAGAAGTTTGTAGCATTTTTGATTCATTATTTTAAAAAGGAACATAGAAATGAAGGACCCATTCTTCCACTTACTAATGTGAGGAAAGTAAGTAATGGCTCCATTAAGTTGTCCCTAACCCCCTCCCCAGAGGTAATTTTTACTTTCGTATGCCTTCGTAACTTTGCACCGGACCTACACCACTTTGCACCACCTATAGCAAAGCTTACACCCCTATAGTTAAGTAAGTATTTAACTATAAAGAAGATTAAGTAAGTATTTAACTATAAAGGTGGGGGTGGGGCAACTTGACGGCAGCCCACGCCCAGCCAGTAAATAACGATAAATATGGCACAAAAAGCTTGCACCCACTTGCACCCTCTTGCATCACCTTTCACCAACAACTTTTCAGCTTGCACCACTTCTGGAGAGTTACTTTTTTATTTTATAAGGCGGGAAGCGGCTTTTGGAATTTAAACTTATACACTTGAGAGAAATTTTTAAACAATATAATAGCCTTGCGCTGAGTTGCACCACCTTGCATCACTTGTTCCGTAACTTGCATCTTTATGGTTACCTAAATATTTAATTATACCTCTAGAGGATGTTTACTTCACAATTAGTTTCTATTTAATCAATAAATTAAAATGAAAAGAGGGCATATCGCTTCCTGTAAACTTGCACCACCTTGTACCAATGGTTAGCCTCCCACATACCAACTTAAAGAAGGGCAAAGAAACTCACTAAAATGGATTAAAGATGAAAAAGTGTTGGTGCAAGGTGGTGCAAAGTTTAGAGGAAACGATATGCCCCCTTGTTATTTTTATTTATAAATTGAATAGAAACTTATTTTAAAGTAAACATTCCCAAAGTTGTAATTAAATTTTAGATAACCATAAGGGACAGGTGGTGCAATGTGGTACAAGCTCAGTGCAAGGATATTATATCTTTTAAAAATTAACCTCATATATCTAAGTCTCATTTTCAAGAGCGTCAATGTAATCTCGACCAACTCCACCTTATAAAATGGCAAAGAAACTCACTAAGCGGGGTCAAAAGTGAAAAAGCAAGGTAGTGCAAGTTTAGAGGAAGCCATATTCCCTATTTCCATTTTAATTTATAAATTGGAGGGGCAATTATTATGAAGTAAATATTCCCAACAGTTATTATTAAGTATTTAGATAACCATAAGGGTACAAGCTACGGAACAGGTGGTGCAAACTCAGTGCAAGGCCATTATAATGTTTAAAAATTTCTTTCGAGTGTATAAAACTAATTTCCAAAAGCGTCAAGTTAGTCCTACACCACACCTTATAAAATTAAAAAAATTAATCTCCAGAAGTAGTGAAAGCTATCTGCGCCATTTTTATTGTTAGTCTTACAACAGTTTGGGCTAGATGCCATATCAGAAACCGGAATTGAATATCTAGATCACATTTTGTGAGGAAAGAGTTACAATCTCCTCTCCTCCAACTTATACTCGAGGGACGAATTAAGAGTCCTCGTGATATCGAGAAAAAGCTCTCCTGGCTGAAGAACGTCAAGACCTGGACCGGCAGCAGGAACGTGTAATTTCTTCCACGAAGGATAGCAAATATTCGCAAAAGTGATCGTCAACCTTTGAAGGACCGGATAGGCCAGTTGAAAAAAAATAGACCAACATGTAATTTAAGCTGTTAAACTTCAATTTGAAAAAAAAAATACTCAAAACAATAGTGTATTCCATGTATTCTGAAACTGACATTCTTTTAACAGTGAAGAAGATCAACTTGAAAAATGTAGTCTATTTTTTGAATGAAACATGGCACACTGTGGGCAATAAACTGTACAAAATTCACAAAACCACTGTTGTTAACTCCAAGAACTCCAAGAAGTGCCAAGAACTACGAGTATTTCATGATAAAGACGATAACATTCCTTATTCTTTTCTAGTTTAAATATGAAGATAATAATTATTGCAGTTAATTAATAAAATCAAATTTTTACTGCACTGTACGCGATAATAAATTATAATTTTAAAATGTAATTACTTGATCGAATTCAGATTTTACCAACCGTATTTATGAACAGGAAATTTTATTTTCATTAATTATTTGCGTTTTAAATAAAGTTATTTTTGTATTATCCTAAAGATGTATAACTTCTAACGCGGGTTACATAAGTACATGCAATTTTTTTTCTGATGTAGCATACATTTAAATTCAATGTGATTGAGATCCGTTGCGCAGATGCATACCTGGTATACACTGTAAACTCCATAAATTAATTTGCAGGCATTTGAAGTACATTGCAAATTTATAAACAAAAGTTTAGAAATTCAAGGAAAAGTTTTTCAGAAACCTTTTTGATGTAAAATCGCTAAGTTTCCAATAAATTCTTGTAAAAGCGGATATGCGAAACATACAGTTTCAATATAAATTTAGAGACATTAAAAGAAAAAATTGTAATAAAATGTGGAAAAATATTTTGAAAAATTTAAACTTATTAAGGAATATTTCCTAAGAAAATCTGTACATTTTTGTGCAGACTTGTCACTGATAATAAATTTACTTCATCATTATACTTATTCAAAATGATATATAAATTAACTACTAATTAATATATTTCTTTTTACTTATAAGGGATTTAGAGTTTGTGTTTTTACTTATGCATGTTAACAGAGTTAGTCAAAAGTATGAAACCAAACTTCTCCTGCCTAAACTATTAGACACTGTTTCAAAAATTACTAATTTAATACCATATCAGATTACATTTCTTACAAGATGATTGCGATCGTTTTTCCCTGCGACACCTTTGATTTTTCTTAAAGGGCAACGAATTAATATTTCTGCTTAGCCTAACATAAAGAATGATTCAATATATAAACGTATTGTTTTTCGTAAGTCACGTCGTTTATTTTTAAATAACTAAAGAAAATTTGCATTTAAAAGCTCCCCTAACCTTGGACTACCTAGCTTGTGATTGGGGCTGTATCCTAACACAATTCTAATGGTGTTGTTGACTGTGTTCTATGTTACTATACACCCCCATCCCCAAACTGGGGAGACCTTTATACCAAAATCCAAGGTGACAGAATCATTAACGTGAGTGTTTTACTATTTATTTAAAAATTGACATTTTAATCTAAGAAAGGTAGTTTTCACGGTTGTATAGTGAGTAATTGTCTACTTGGAAAAAAAAACAATTAATCTACAAAGCCTACAAAGTAATCATAAAGTCGTAACAGTCAAAATTCCATTGCCTTCACTTATTCAATGAACTAGCGCAAAGATAATTAATTAAACTATTATCTAAATTATTAAAAAATATATTTACAATATGAATAATTGATTAATAGCTTGCCTGTTAATACAACAATAGATTAATCAATCATTCACTTAATTAATTAATTGATAATTATTTTTTTAAATTTATTAATTCTTACAAGTAATAAATTATAGATTAAAAACATTTCAAAAAAGCCTACCATTCTTTATTAGAATATTTTTCCCGGTAGCAGAAAGAATAAATATAAAATATATATTATAACCGTTACGTTTAGAGAACTAAAGTTTCTGTATTTAAAAGTAGCATGTAAAGAAGACAGGATCTGACGGAATTATTTCTTGTAGAATAACTGAACTGTCTTCAATACTATGTAAGATATAAATAAAATATAAAATAAAATGTTCCAATAAGTAACTTTGTCCTATAACCAAATATCATCCTCTACGTTTTCCCGGTAGATCAATAAATCAAGGTTTGAGAAATGGTTTAAACTATGTCTATGCAGAGATTTTATATAAGGGTATATAAGAGTATATTTCAAAAATATTTTTAATAAACTCTTTAACTGCAGAATTATGAGTTCACACTTGTAAGATCAAAGGAGGAACAACTAAGATGAAGAACATCAAATAAGAACAAAAACAATTTGGCGTATAAGTTTTGAATAGATAGGTAAATATATATCGGTTCTGGATACCTATGGGCAGCTCACATTTAATTAATGGCTCAGCTATATATAGAGTCTGTCGATTGTTTAATGACATGGATAATTTGCCAGATATTAGTGATACGTTGTCTATCTCTATTTTTAAAACTGAGCTGAGGCGTTCCCTTTTCACATATAATTGATTTTTAGTTTGTTATATTTTTTTCTTATGTTTGGTACCGGAAACTTAGATGAGTAGTAAGTTTGTTAACTGAAAAGTTTATTTATCTTTATTTTTTTGCGATTGTTCCAAATGAATATGTAGTATTTATTTATATATGCAAATGTATATCTTTATTTTTATCTAAGGGCTTTGAGCCTGTAAATCTCTCAATAAATAAATAAATAAATAAATATATACCTACACATAAATCCCAATAGGTGAGATAGTTACGTAAAAATTAAAACTTGTATATATTCAAATATAACTGATTTAATAATCGCCGGTTAATTTATTGCTTAAATTTAATGTTTTGTTAATCAACTATTAACTACCGTATATCGTTGTGTGATCGAATATAAAATTGATAAACCTAAAATCTGCAGATGTGACAAAAATACATTGAGAGAACGTCATAAATTGAATTAGTTTATATTCTGGAATGCCAATAATATAAGAAATAATTATAAATAGAAACATTTGTCAAAATATTTTGGATTCTACAAATTAACGCAAAAATGCAAAAACAAAAATGTGCCACAAACACTGTAACAGGTAAAACATATCAGTTTTCATTTATTTACCTATTATTTTTTTATTAAAGAAACAAATTTTTATATTTTTTGAAAAACTGATTAGAATGACAACAATAACTATTGAGAGAAGTTAATAATCGTAAGGGTCATCAACGTAATACCGATATGGAGCGTAGAACGTATTTACTTCTTATTAACTATCTAGAGGTCAATACATTTACTAAATTTATTAATTATAAGTAGGTAATGGCTCCATAATATATGTAATTTTGTAATTTTAATTATTTATATATTTAGAAAAAAAGCGAGAGGAAGTGGTTTTGCCTTACATATAATTCGCCATAAATTGAAATATCAATGACCTGTCGTAAAATTTAACTTTGAAACGACAATGACATTAATTCTTTTTTTTTTCTGATGACGATTCCAGCACTAACACTAAAAAGGTAAAACTTTTTTCCGTATCAAGCTAGCCTGATATTGGTCATTATTTCAAATATACACTTTAAATGAATGCTTTATATTTGTGAGTACATACATACACAATTTCTAGAAGGTCGTTCTCAACAATAACTGCCCCAAAAGAAAAAAGAAAAACATTCCCAACTCGAACTCAACTGATAGTTAATTAACTATAAAAATTTACGCCTTCAAGACGATAACTTATCAAAAAAGTGCAATGTGCGTGACTCACCTTTCAATAATGTGACTTCAGAAGTGCAATTCAATAATAATTACTATTATTGTCCCCAACTAACCGCTCAAATTGAGCTGTCAATAATTTAGAACAGAATAGATAGTAACTCCGGAAAACAAGAACGTCAGCGTTTTCCTAATAATAAAGTTGAAGAAGAACGCGTACACGCATAATGTTTTCTACTATCTCCCCCGTAAGTTCTAACCTCAGAAATATTTCAGGTTGAGATTTAAACAGTAATTGCGACGTTTTGTTTAGTGATAATAAGAAACAGTTGAATTTAACACTAACCCTTGAGATCTTTTTCCGGAATTTGCTTCAGTTACAAAGTATTGTGCTACAATTTCTTAAGTTAACGTAATCCAATGCAGCATAAAACGGCGTAATTTATTTCGTTTCACGTATTGTCGAGATTGCAGAGAAGTAGGTACATAAAACTTTTGAGTGTTGTCGGAAATAAATTTCATTGCCGACAAAGCTGGATTTTCGATGGATTCCTAAAACTGGATTTGTTCAGAATTTGGGCGATAATTACAAAAATATTTATTAATTCGCTGATGCTTAGGCCAAAATAACGATGAAGATTAATTAGCTTATACGAGAAGGGCCAACTTCGGAATGATAAAAATTGAGGTCGCTTCCATTAGGAAGAGCCGGTTGATTGATAATTTGGCTAATTGTTGGAGACGACTCACCGCTTGCGTGGAAAAATCGGAATAATCCCATTGATGTTACACTGCAAGGCCACTTGGACACAAACTATTCAGAAATTGATGTTAGTTTCGGGTCACGACGACGTAATTGCAAGATAAATTGGTTTGTTACACACGCTAAACCCGGTAAAGTAACCGCAACTTACTGTCGCGTGTTTCCACGACGGTCGCCATATAGCCCCTCTTTTCGTTTTCTACGAGACGAATCCTTATCCTATTAGATATAATAGCGCTAAATACAGAAACAAGTCCGCCTGTCAGTTGAATTTGTTGGTCATCTGGCGCCGATTTCAGATCCAATGGACCAACGCTTTTCACTCGGCTTAATCGATCTAGAGGTTTACCATGGAATTCGTTTCCAGCCTTGCTACACATTCTAATTTACTGCTCACAGCCTTGTTTCTGCCATAATTCGATACAATGTAGACTTCAGCTCGTTCTCTTTTGTTCCCATGTGTCCTTCAAAATTCCCTCGCTCGTTACATCCTTGTCCTTCAGTTTGTCTTTAATTGCAACCAAATTTTCTCCCGGTATGTCCCTTAAAACGTGCACCTGTTTGTTTAATGGTTTACAGCTATATTAGCACTTTTATTACAATTCTCCTTTTCGAACGTACTAGTGATTTCATTTCTTTTTATAGAATTATTTCTTATAATCTTCACATTTTTTTTTACAAAATCAACACAAACGACCTGATAGTTATCGTTTGTATAGTTTTCTTGTAATTAAGATTTAGCTGTTATTCAATAATTTTCAAATATTTATATTTTGAATCTTTCAGAAATGTTATCGATGTTTAATAATATTGGCAAGAAAATCTCCTATTTAAATGATTTTTCCACAAGGTAGCTGCAAGTTTTTTTTTAAATTCTTAAAATTTATTCTATTTTTACCTTTTCTTATATACTTATATAACTGTTTTTTTAATTTTCCGGAATTTTATTTTTAACATTACTTTTCATAATTACTGAATAAAGTTTTCTGAAAATGTTCTAAAGATTATTGAAACGGTTTCGAAAATATTTCAACTCTTTTCAAGAATGATCAGCAATTTTCATTAATTTATTATTTGTTAAAAATATTGTTTAAACAATTTTTTTTATTTATTACCAATATTTTAATAATTAAATACATTCTGTACATTATCTAATAATAAGTATAGAAATAAATACAAGTAAAAGCGTGGTAAAGGGTAATACCAAAAATATTTATAAAATTGAAATAAATGGACCGGCACTAGAAAAAAGTTGAAAGTTTTTATTACCTGGAAACAGTGAGAGACTACAATAAAAAAGTACATGAAAAAATAACAAGGAACTGAAAAAGTGAAAAGATTTTATACCTTAGAAATTTTTTGGAAGTAGTAGAAAGAAAGCTACTTGGGACATATACAGTCGGTGAAAGATGATAGAATAGCCAGAATATGATGCTAAGACAAAATGATGAAATAAAGTCGAATGACCACGTATATGATAAAATGAGTAACAGGAGTCACAACAACGAGGCATATATTAGTACAAATTGCGAGCAATGACACAGGATAGAAATGCATAAAAAACAAAATTTAAAAAACATTTCAAATCCTGAAATGTTTCAAACAACAAATTAATTTTTTCTAAGTTCTCTAAAAATTTCTGTGTTTTCTAAAATTCTTTTACCTATTAATTGTATGTATTAACTTTAAAAAAATTATTTCTAAATACATTTTAAACTTATTAAACTAAATAATCTAACCAATCTTAGAATAGTTCAAAAACTGTTGCAACTTTTTTGGAAGTATTTCAAAAAATTTTATTTTAAAACCACCATCTGCTAATTCCCTTCACATATGTTTGGCAATTATTAAAAAACGATTGTTCTTTAAAAATGCTCTATTTTAACTAACATTTTTCAAAATTATTAACTAACCCCTTTAAAGTTAATTTTTAAATATCGTTTTCAAAATTTCTGAAATGAGTTTTGTTAATATTTTATCTACCTTAACAAAATTCAAATAATTTCTTTTGCCTTCCAAAAATCCTTGTTCGAGATCAACACTATCGTAGAATTTTTCCTAAACTATACTACTTATACTCACAAATGTTGAATAATATGTTTAGGCCTAAACGGGACTTTGTGTGCAAGGGGGCTGTGTGCTGTATGAGGATGAGAAGTGCGTGAAGTTACTTTATAATTTTTAAATAAATTGTGGATAATAATTATTGCTTATGGCGTTTCAGTGGGGACTGAAATAGTTTTCAGAATATTTCAGTAGTTATTTAAAAAAAAAACATTTCGAGTGCAATTTATTCTGATATCCTCAATTATTTATCAAATTTAAAACTTCTTTCAGAACTGCCTGAAAGTAATATTAAACTTTTTAAATTATTCTAGGCATTCACCCCAAACATTAGAATGGCACAATGAGGTATTGCTATCCGAGATTAAAAGCTCGCGTCAGTACACGCATAAATATTCGAACAATTATATTCGATACCAATTTATTTTGTTACAGACGTGACACCACTAGTTAATCGTCCTCACTTATTGTACATCACCATTAAATTGTTTAACAGCAATTTTACCAATCATGAGCTACTTGTTTCTTAATACCGCAGTTATTGACAACCAGAAAAAAAACTTAACACCGTAATACAATAATCTCAAATCTCCTTTGAATATTAACCAAGTAGTTTAATAGTATGAAAACAAGAGTAGTAGTACTAATAAATAATTCATTGAACTTACAACTTGCACGATATCAATGACCAATACTATTTATTGATAATTCAACAATAACCACGAGTATTCAAATTAATCACGCTTCAATGTCGATTTGGGAAGTATCAAGTCGTTTTATTGGTTAACGTTACTAAAAAATCTACCAGTTGCCTTCTAGGGCCTTAAGAATCGTGATTCATGTCGTTTAAGTACCGGGAAAGATTAGCAAAACCATCAAGGATCAAGTTCCCAAATTTGAACCAGAATTAATTTGTATATTAGCATTTCCGTTTTTGGACATAGTAGAATAATTTGCATACGTTTTTATGTTTATAGAAGCAACAACTCGCATACACATCACTTAAGTTCTTCTATATTCAAATTAGAACCGCGGCGATAAATTGATGTCGTAAAACAAAATTATTTGATAATTGTTTTGACTTGGACACGTGTAACGAGGAGGATACAAAAATCGTGCTGGTAGGTACATAATTTTCGGTTAAAAAATCAAACGGAAAAAACCGTTGAGGTTAACTGCTCGGATTGCCTTGTAGATGTCGATGTTGTAATTAAATTAATTTCCATCGTGTTATTAACGTGTAAATAGAAACTATGTTTTGTTAGAATTCAATAAAATGAAACGTCCGGTGATTGTTTACGTGTAGTTTTCTTTTTGTTGTCGACTTGTTGGCGAGTTTGCAGCATGATCTTCAACAGTGGTTATATATCTGCAAGTGTGCTAGTGTCGCAGGGTTGGCAGCCAGCCATGAAGTTGTCTGTTGCTGCATGATTTATGAGCTAGATGGTGCAGAACGCTGCAGGACTCGCAGGATCTTTAGCGCCAAGCTTTAGCAAAGTCGCAGACAACTATTCTTCGGCACGATTATCTCAAAGTTGTAACCACACAGTAAACCGAGAACTAAATTTCAACAATAATTTTTCTTATTCTCGCAGCATCGTTCCGTTAAAACATGGAATATAAACGTGTATACACAGAAATTTCAGCCATTTGTTAAGTATATGGAAGATGTATGTTATTAGTACATAATTGTAGAGATGTTCTTTTTGCTCCTGCAGCTGTTTCCAGAGTTATATGAATGCTACACAAAAGTTTTAACAATTTGCAGTAAGTGCCGGCTATTTTCTATTAAAAACGTGATTTTATTATTACAAATTAAACCAAAAAAATTTAAAGTGTTTTTCACTACTATCCCGTTTTTCGTTTTCAGGAAAAAACTCAACGACCTCCTGGAAGTCTTCCATCTTTAAGTAAACCACCGGAAAGACACGATGACAATTTTATGCATCTATACTTTTACCTGCATCTTACAACATACTAAGAAAGGTTGTAGATAAAAGTCCTTGAAACTATAAATTGTAAAATAATTTACTAAAATCTACCACAATAACGTAAAAAATGGACCATTAAAAATAAATGTGATAAGTAGGATAGATAAACCTGATGTGTTGCCATCAATTTATTCATGTTAGTTTCTACAGTGGCGGCCGGTAGTTGAATTAGACGTAAAGGCAAACTTATAAGTAAAATTATCTAATAACAATTACTAGCCTAGTAAACTATATTTGATATATATTAATTTATATTTTACAATCAGCCGTAGTAAGTTTCTAGATCACTTTAGGGTACTACTATCAATTTGTTAACATATAAAGAAAGTCTCGCCAGTAGCCCTACTCCCGAACAAAAAACTAAGAAAGATGTAAATATAAAAGCAAAATTTATTTAATAATAAATAAAGTCCATTTGTCTATTTCTTTGAGCTGCAAAATGACTAATAACCAGATTATTAAAATCTCCTGTGATCTAATAATTCCACCTTCAATATAACACGTAGGTATAGCGCGCAAAGTTTACTTTGGCCTATAGTATTTTGAGTAAACCTTTTTATACTTTTTAAAGTTGAAAAGCAACATTCACTTTCAGCTGTCAGCTTGTCATCGGGATTGTACAAATAACGGAACACAATTGAAATTTTATTGTCTAAAGGAAATTGAAAAATGTAGAGGGCTCTATTGACTTGACTAAAATCTTCCTTTCTACATATGGTTAATGGTTTAATGAAAGGGAGTCTAAATTAAAAACTACAGTATTGAAAAAATCTCCTGGAAGTTTACAGCAAAATTTTCAAAAGAGTTTGTCTCAGAGTGTAATAAAGCTTCCAAATAATTATTAACAGAAAATCCATTTGTGATATTTCTAATAATAACATCACACATTTCTTTGACCCTTTATAAGTTTCTATCCACATATTGAGCTCGCTTTGGAGCTAGGTTTTGTTTTATTACTGCACAATAATAATCATAATAAACTTGATTTCTAATATTGAACACCGCATTCTTAAAATCAGAAATGTATTTTTGAATTTTAATCTAATTATTGTAGTTGCAATTGCTTATAAAGAATATCAGTGTGCGGTGAAATTTAATTACAGATATGTAACCAAAAACAAAATTTTTATCATTTAAATAATTCACTTATTAATCCGGTTGATTGCTGTATGGTATCATATTCATTATTAATCATATGTTCAAAGCATTTGAGGTGTTCTTTTTTATATTTAAAAAAAGTACAGACAACTCTAGAGTTAAAATTCCAACAAGTATTTGGTACCCGTGGCAGCTTTCTCGTGACTATATTATCAAGAATTTGTGTGCGTTGGGATGATATAGAAAAGAATGTTGAAAAAGCAGAAGCAATTACAAAAAATCATTTGAAGTTATTTACTTTGAGAGGCTGCTGAATCTTGGTAAAACTACAAAACAAGAACAGTAGAACAGTAAAATTATTTCAAAGCTGGACAATTGCATCTGTTGTGTTTAGTTTAAGTGTAGATTGCCAAAGTAATTTGAACAACGGCAAAGTTCGACAGCGTTCGGATTTAACATTTGCAATTGGTTTGGGCAAGATGACTTTTGCCCATATCCAACGTTGTTGCCAGCTTATTTTCAACTACTTTCGATTGAAAAATAAGGATAGGAGACAAAATCTTATGCAATCTGGCAAGGGGTGGATGGCATCGCCAAGCTGGCTCACAGCATTGACTTTGGACGCGGGAAAGTTAAAATAGAAGCGGGTAATATATCTGATGGCATTTATAAATATCTTGCTTGGGTTTAATACATTCTCTAATTTTTTGGGAGCTTTGGGAGAGCATTGCCCTTGTGCTCTCTCTGCACCAATAGCCACCGAGTTTCTACTTTTGCTAGCAACATTTTTAAATTACTGCGAGTAGCTACTTACAGTCGTTTTTTTAATTAACGGATCTATTACCACATTGAAATTATGTTCCACTAAATACAATGAAGAAAATACTATTAAAAGTTTAAAGTTTAATTACTCATTTGTTATTAATTCCATCAGTTCTTCTTGTACTTTCAAAGATTTTTCTTAGAAATCGAGTCAAAATTCCAAATGTTTATGTTAATTTTAAGAATATATAGTATTAAAATTGTTGATTGAGGTCACAATATAGAGCCTGCTAGTGCTAGTAATAGGTAGAGGAGTCGTCATCATCATGTTATTCTACTGCTGATAAATTAAGAAACTAGCGGAATTCTTTAATTTTTGTACGATTATTCAGCTATTCAACATTTTTTTAATTTTAATTTCAATTTGTCATTTTTTATTTGTTTTTAATTTTATCAGTTTTTTCTATATTTTAAAAACTTTTTGGCTATTTTACTTTAAAAAAAAATTTTTATCCCAATTCCGAAGAAATAGCCTTCAGCTCCTGGCAATAGTCTTCATGGTATTTTTCTATTACTGATAAACTAGAATGAATTTCCGTTTTCCTAAATTTTGTCTTTAGAAAACAGATTTTATAATAAGCGTAGAAATGAGAATTATTTTTATGAAAGAATCGTTAGAATTGTATCATTAAATTTATTATACAAGTTTCAAACGTAAGTTTTTCATTTTTCGAATCACTCAAGTTGGTTCGTAATGCGTCTTGTTTTCTAGAAACGCATGCATTAACTGAAACAGTTTACAAAACTCCTGAAACCTTTTAGTAGACCACTAACTCTTGCACAAAACAGCAAACACCAATTTTTTCCCGGTTTTTAATAGAAAATTGTCCAATTAATTTATCATTTACTAATCTTCTACTAACTTTATTGATGAGTTTAGTGACATAATATATTGATTAAAGTATGCATTTACTTGGACTTTTGGCAACTAAATATTCAAGATGAATGATATTTGGCTCCCTCCCATCGCTAGAGTACCATCGATAATCAGTGTAAACTGATAAGGTAAAAGATATTGCTCAGAAGATTTGTTTTAAGAAACTCTCCCGATTCATAAAATAGCTATTGTTCTTTAGTATAAGATTTTATATTCTTAGAATAACAATTCTTGTAAAATTCTTTAATTTTTTATAAATCGCATATGTGCAAATTAATATTTGATTTTACATAGAGAACTGAGGTATTTTTAAAGGTTTACATTAATGAGTCTTCAACATCTTGATCCATTTCATAAGTTTTCCTCTGCATTCTGTTATTGTTAAAATGAATTTTCTTGATATTAGGGTGGAATGTGTAGCATAATGCATATCTAATATGTATTATCACCGGCACCAAGTCAGGTAATAAAATGATTTAGGTCCCGTGGTATTAGTTATTCAAAGTTTCAATTTAATAATTAAAAACTGAATTAAACCCATCATGATTTTTTTTTTTTGGATATTATGCAGAATTTTGCCAATATCAATTGTTTAAAAAAAAAATCCAAATGCTTGAAAATGAGATACATAATTCCATATATTTTCATCGGTATAAACTTTTGTCAAGAAATCTTATTGTAGCCATGAAGGCTTTATAGTTTTATTTGATAAAACTTTTAGGCAAATAATTTCTAATAATAATATATTATTGTTTATAGATGACCGACTGAAGCCTCAATTCAAATATTTAATTTTATACTTGCATTTACATATCTACATTTTTTCTTAGCTTCAGTCATGATATATAAATATAATAATATTTATACGTTAAAAAAATCTTCACATGTAAATTGCCGTTACACTAAAACCGCAAAAATATAATTTTCTTGGTTGTTTGTCAGCCGAAAGAAGCGAAACGATTAATCGACTATAAATTAAAAATCTTGTTATTAAACTATTTAATAAATGCTTGTCACAAAATTTTACAACAATATAAATAAGATTACAAACATGTTTCCTATTTATAGTATCGTATTGTAGACAAATAATTAAAAGCACATATTGCTGCAAAAAACATTGCTAAACTTCAAAATGGGTTGCCTGTCAACACTTGCCCGGACTTTGAGCTTTTCTTTTTATTTGATGATTTATTTATATGATGACCCGCATGTCTTTTGATTCCACCGTTCTAATCACACACATAAAGAATAGCTTTAAAAGTATGGCAAATAATTCATTTCTTTTTACAATTAATGTTTTATATTTGTTGTTTTCTTATTCTGAATAGAAATCTCTTACAGTTTAACAGTTCTTTCCCTTAATTATTACTATAATTAAAATTGATGCTTTTACAAAACGTGTTCAATCGGTACATTTTATTGCTTTTTAATATAAACTAGAAGCTCAAACTTGTAAAACTTTAATTCTATCAAGATGATTTCAGTAATTTTTGTAATACTTTTCTTCAGAAGTTTACATGTATGATAAAAAGAAGCATTTAGTTAAATCTATCCGTGTAATTTGAGGATGAACGGGACCTAATATCCAACATCGCTAAAAATCATTAACGCGCAAAAATCGTCGGAAAGAATTTGGTTTTTTTAATTAAAATACCACTTGGCGTCAATAACGTAAAAGCTTCCTTTGCGCGAGAGCGTTGATTTATAACTCTAAAAGATATTGCAGTCGAGAAAGTTGCCTGACTCTTTCTTTTTTCTTTTCGAACAATATAAAGCATGAACGAAAAAATAATGAAGCTACAAATTCACATCCATTCCGCTATTTGTCTAGGAGTGTAGACGCCTACTTTGATTTTGACTGAGGCTTTTGCCTCTCTGATTCGGATAAGAGAAATGATGACTAAGGGGGCTACACAGCCTGCTTCAACCAACTGGAAGAGCCCAAATCAGATACAATTACTGTGTTAACAATTGCCGGGAACCAGCAACTGTTTCTTTCATTCCAATTTTTCCCTCATTGGTGGCTCAACAGATTATCGTCACTGTTTATTTGAAAAGTTTGTAATCCAACTTCCATAAAAATTTCCTGAAAATTTGAATTTCTTTTATTTGGATCACGCTTAATTAGTATGTTAATTGAAACATATATCTCCTATTAACTTCTTATTTATATTTGTTATTAATACAATAATAATTATAGTTTAATTTTCAAGTTAATGTGCTCAAAGAATACCTCTCGCTGAGATGCTTTCCTCTCTGATTCAATTACTTGGCAACGGCAAGGATTCTCACTGTGCTACAACTACTAGGGAGATCTCTTCATCGTTCATCTCAAGTTCATACCAGAGTCGCAGATATATCCTTGAAATAAAACTCACTCAGTCGTAAATATTTCACTTTCCTGTAATTAACTTTAGAAATATTCCTGCTAAAGAAATTAACAGAAGTAATTGGAAGTGTATTGCAATGAAAGTTGAGAAACTTCTGAAGTAGCAACTCATCATCCTTTTAAAAGCATGTAGCAAAGTATTAACCAAGCAATTGATAGCTTTAGTAAAGTTAGCAATAAAGTGTAAAGAAACATTTCAGAACAGCAAACGTTTACTCTTTTCAAGAGATTTTTTAGAAGCGAATTAAAAATAAATTAAAACATCTTTAATTCAGGCGTTTTTACTATATGTTGCAATTGGTTATTCAACTCTTGCTATACGAGGAAAACATATTTTCTCAATAATGACAAATTGTTGTATAAATTATTAACCAGCATAAATGATAAACGTACGTTGTTATCCGCAGCCAGCAGTATAGATGTGCAATGAAAATCATATAACTTATTACAAAAAGCATGAAGTAAAGTGGTGGCATAATCTGAGGTTGTTGGCGATCATCATGGCATGATTGCTGATCTAAATGTAGCAACAATCCACGCAATTGACGTGATTTTTTTAGGCATCCTAAACCAGAATCTTTTTTTTCTTTCGATTTTATCTTGCAATATTAATCGCTTTAGTTCGTATCTGCCATTTCTCACTATGTTTTCAAAATATGCAATTTATCCTCTTTTCTTTATTTACTCACTATAATACAGTTTTGTTTGAAACTTGATAGATTTAACTAATTCTAAGCATGCGACTGTAAACCAGAATTAAAAAGTTTTGCGGCTTTTCATGATGAACATATAATCCCCATCTGAACCCAAATTGTTTATTGTTAATGTGTTCTTTTATTTTCCTATATAGTCTTTCATGTTTGATTTTTAAGAAAATTTTAAGCATGTCACTTATTACACTTATTAAGAGCTTAACCAGCGTTGTGGAACCTCCCCTGCTTTATATGTGTGAATAAATAAGTTTACAATAAACTTTAGGTATTCTTCACTTAATAACTTTATTACTTCAGTACATATCATCTATCATCTATTATCTATTATCTATCATCCATTACTGTCATCACTTCTGTTTTAGTAATCCCTAATCCACCAAATGATTCTATAATTGTCATTTATTTTCTTTGTATTTGTATTTATATTTCTGAGAAATCATTTTTGATATAATACTATCCATTAGTTTCTAATCTTTTTTTGGGTTGCCAAATTGTTTTTCAATTTTGATCTGTTGGAAGTATTTTGTTTGTGTTTTTTATATTCTCACAGGTTGTTTCATCTTCTTGGGACTGTTTAAGGAACCATGTATTCTTTCCAACTGTTCTAACTCAACATATTGTTTGTTTAATTATTTTGATTTTACTTTTTTGATTAGTTTGTTTAACTCTTTATTTTTCTTGTCATCTCATATTTTATCATTTGTTTAGCTGTCATTAACAATAACATATTGTCATTCTGTTATGTGCTCCTCAAGTGTAATTTATAATTTTTAGTATAAGTAATTAGGAAACATTCCGGGACTATTCCTATTGTTAATTTGCCAAATTATTTTCTTTCATTTTAGATCAAAGTTCAAGAAACAAGGATACATTTGAAATCGAAATTAGGTGAAAGGTTTTGCAGGTTTCTAACCTAATCACCTAATTAAGACTACTATATAAGCTCGCCCATTTATTTGTTAAATCAGTTCCATTATTAAATTTGTTGTCTTTGTATCTAGTTCCATTACTAAATTCGTTGTCTTTATATCTAGTTCTATTTCTAAATTAGTTGTATTTGTATCCAGTTCAGTTACTAAATTTGTTGTGTCCAGTTCCATCTATATTTTCTAATCGCACAATCAAAGTGTATATAGATATTAACAATAAAGTCCGAAGTAGTTAATGATCTATCTTTAATTCACAACGAAAAATCCATCAAGTGCGAATCCAGAACATTCATTGTTATGAAAAGTGGAATCTTTCTACGCCCATAAGAAAATCTGGTATCAAAAGTGGGATCCTTCTATCTTCATAACAAAAATTGGTGTCAGAAGTGGGATAATTCTACGTTCATAACAATTCATTTACTCTTTCTTTTTGCTTTTGTCTCGACTAATAAAATACCATTGATTGTCGATGTGAAAATATTATTTATATTTGTAAATTCCAAGCTTGCGTCTAATATTCTGTACAATATGTGGCTGCAAAAGTGAATGAAAGACAAGAAGCTAGGGACAGACAATTCTACTTTGATTCCACATGCACGTTCTGTTCATATTTCGATTTTGAATACGCGGAATTAGTTGAATATTATCTTTTATTACTTCAATTTTCTAGCATGAATTTAGGTATATTTTAAAAATAATTTTATTTGTTATTATTTATTTTTCAATCGAATTTGAAAATACCCAAAAATCCATTAAATAAAGTTTTTCAAATATAAAAACATACTCACCTATAATAAATTAAATACCTTAAAATTAATTACTTACATTTTTATTAAAAACAACTTTAACTTCTTTGTTGCATTCTATACTGTCAGTGAGTATAGGAATAACTGGTATGTACTGTATTGGATTGTGGAGTTAGGAACCAAAAGGCTTTATTTAAATACAAAACCACTACCTACTTTGTATTATATTAACTGGACATTAAATGTTTGTTGTATTCTGTGGGAATTTAACAGGCATTAACTTTGCTTTGTTTCAAATTCCTAAAATGCAGCGAATGACTCTGTAATCAAAGATCAAAATTTGACAAGAGATTAATCACGCATTGTGGAAATGGGCATTAGTCTATAATTAACAATATTTATTAATTTTGATAAAAAGGTTAGAACCGTATCAAAAAGCAAAACAAAAGTAAGCAATACTGTTTATGTTTATAGTATACCTTCATAATGCAAATAAATTAGTGCCTGAGTATCCTGCATAATTGGATAATTGTTGGAAAGATAGTCATTCGAATCCACGTTGTCCGCACCTGCACCTCAAATTTTAAAGATCCTTGACTTTATAAAGAACCAAAAATAATACTCGGTTGTTAAAAATTCCAGATGATTTCGAAAAAAAATGCGTTGTTGTGAGAGTTGTTAGCGGCATTCTTTGCATTCTTATGTTCACCACATAATGGAAAATTTTTTTAGAACTAAGAATTCTACAGACGAACTGAATGTAAGTACCTAGTAGTAATGAGAAAACTATGGGATATAAAGAATTTGCAGCAATAACATCAGCAACTCTTCAACAACCTAGAACGTACATTTCTGAGAAACAAATAACCAAAAATATGAAAGCTAAGATATATAAGAAGGTAGCAATATCCATCCTCTCATACTCAATACAATTCTAGACAAGAACCAAAAAACACAAACAGAAGATTACCACAAAGGAAATAAGACACCGACGAAAAATAGAAAAAATCACCAAGTTAGATCAAATTTAAAATAAAACTCTCAGAAATAATCTAAATTTAAAACCATTACGTCAGGTGATAGAGGAAAACCAACTACAATAGATAAGGCACGTTAAGAAAATGAACAAACCCAAAAGAGTATACAAAAAATTATACAAAAAAAAAAGAGAAGAAAAGAAAGACCAAGAAGAACATGTCAAGATGAAATAAGAGAATAAGTGGAACAAAGAGAAATAAAATTTGAAAATATCGAAAGCTAAAAGGAACTAAAGAGAAATGTGGAAAAGAAGTCCATTAAAAAATGACTTAACTCCCAATCCGGTTTTACCACCCGTGTGGGTAGATGAGCGTAAAGTATGAGTAAATATCAATTTTGTCATTCCCATTGACTGATGGTATTCCCTTTAAGTATAAATATTTAAATTAAAGTTAATACGTTAAATCGCTCACAAATGAATATAAATTACAGATCACGTAATGAGTAACTAAGAATTTGTACTCTTGGCCTGAGGGCTGGATTGGATTTTGAGGTCACAAATTCTCACTTTTTAAAATCAAACTTCCGCCATACAAATTGCTCTGTTGTGCTTATTTTCACACAAAAATCGGATGTTGCAACAATGACTTGGCCCTACACGTAAAATCGTCACTGCACAGTCGCTGCACAGTCAGCTGAAATTAGTTGCTGTTGCTGTAGCAGAAAAAGGTGCAAAATTGTTTTACCCTTCCATTTAATTGAACTAAAATTAGTTGAAGCAAACTGTTTATTAATTAAACTATTTACTGCAATCATTATTTGTAATCATATTTCTGAGAGAAAAATCCAAAGCAGTGAAGGCGATAGGGAAAAAAGTTGTGCTTGTAATTTTTTTTATTTTTCATGTTTCAGTAATTTCCAGGTGATGTTTCTGCTTTAGACAAAAAAAAGTCTGCTCTGCAATTCCGCTTGTTGAGTTGAATAATGACGTGATCAAAATTGATCCCGCGTTCGCGCAAAATGTAAATTGTTCAAAGTATGAAAATGTTGAAAACTTTATGCGTAAGACAAACAGTCGCTAGTTGATAACAGTATTTTTTCTACCATCTCGTTCTAATCGTGACGATTTCCATACAGTCACGTAACTCGATGTGGTGGTAAAGTTTTGCATTTCCCACGAGCATGTGTAGGCGTTAAATTATGAATGGAAAACTCGGAGAATTTCCCAACGATACTTTATCGCGTCTTTATTGATTCCAATGTCCGAAACGGATTCCGACTCGGCATGTATCGATAACGGAAATCCGGAAAATAATTCCAGGTACAATTTTGCATCGTAATTTAAGACTGTAAAGACAAGGGCTTTTGAAAATTCTATTTATAGGGCGTAACGGGAGTTGTAATTGGCTGAAGGCGATTCCTGTGCTTGCAGTTTTCTACGACATAAAGTCAAAATTTAAATAATCATTTATCTCGCAAGGTTACAGAGCGTGAAATGTATTTCTCTTGAAAGCGCAATATCGCGGCTTGATTTATCTCGCGTTATTTAAGATAATAAAAGTTAGGTTCTCTTGAAGCTTTCGATATTTTCGAGCTTTCAGGTGCTGAGCAGCCGTCTACCCGAACGTCAATTAAACGAAATTGTTGCTACACCCTCAACCCATCCAGTTATTGGATTTGAGCAAGTTTTATGAATATTTCCCTGTACGCGTCTATTGCCTGTCAATTTATCCAAGTTTATATTATATTTTGAATATGCCAGAAATATGCGCCAAAGTTTGACGGTAACTTAGCCGAGAACATCGACTGAATACTCAACTATGAGATCCACCTCCCGGAAAGCGCGAAACACTAGCAACACCACAAAATGCACTTTAGAACAATAATTTTCTCTTTTATTCTAAAAATTATATATCTACTTAGTAACAATTTAAAAGTATACTCAAAATGATAGCAGCAATGGTTAATGAAAATTTTCCAATTTAGGGATGAACGATAAGTGAAGTTAAGTACGAGAATGAAGTAATTATTTGAATCTCGGAGAAATAAAAACTGTGTCAAAAGTATAATGAATGATAAGAATAGTTTTTAATTAGTTTTAGAGTAAATTTCAGATACTTTGCACCTTAGCGTACCTATATTTAAAGTTTTAAGTCAAAATATCTAAAAATGTAATTGTATGAGTGAAATATTTAAATATTCTAGAAGTAAACATAATATTTCAAATAATTTAACCGATAGCTTAAATTTATATTTATTATACAAATGTCTCAAATATTTTGAGAAAATATTTTTGTTACTAGAAATGTTTCTGCTGACATTTTAGATGTTTATCTAAGAGTCCGAGTTCCACGATACTATTTTCATGCTAGAAAACTATATGGTTGGTATTAAGTATTCTTCTATTGATATTTACATAGTAGCTCACTTTGAGTAGAAGTGTAAACAAATTTTAATGAACTGACATCTTGATATGGCCATCCAACTTTACTTATTTATGAAGAAAAATTGATATCTGCACAGGGACCCATTCTGCATAGTACAAAACTTATGGAGTGAGTCCAGTTCACTTGGCTTTGATCGCAACCACTCTTCTTGATCATATTGTTTTTGACAGTTTCCATCACGTTATGTTGCAGATATTATAGAAACTAGCAAGTGGGGTAAATAACATGGAAATAGCATGAGCATATGGAACAAATATATTATTTAATCTAGCATAAAAATAGTACGAAAATAGTATCGTGACACTTAGGTTTTATTATTAAATGTTTCAATAATTTCAATAAATGTTTCATATACTTAAAAACTGCCTTTTAATTTTAATAATAATAATGGTTTTATTACACAACAGTTGACCATTTACAAAATAATTGAAAATTAAAATCAAATACAACTTACTCCATATATGTATACACAAAAATTTTAACATAAAATTCAAATCAAACTAGAAACAATAATAATAATAATACCAAGAAGAAAAAATTTTCTATTTTTTTACAAAAATAAATTTATACTAAGCACTAATGGTTCCCATACTGTTGCTGAACACATCACATTTGTGAGCAATGTCATTAAATGCGCGGCACATCCATAGGTGACCTGAACACCAACTCCGTTCTGGCCCTTGGACAGTACACCAGCTCTTTACACACAGATCCCAAGCGCGGGACTCGAAACTGAACCTGTGAAAGCAGGTCCGGACAATCAATTCAAGAATGCAGCAAATTTTTATAGAAATGAGATCGCTGCTATCCTCCTGCGTGTTTTCAGCGACACACCTCTGCGAAAACCTCGGGTAAACACCATACAATTTAAAATATAATAATTTAAAAAATCTGCAATCCAATGTGCGGAGTCCAAACAATGGCAGCATACTCCATAATTGTCCGAACAAAAGAGTTATACGCACCACAAAGTAATATTGAAGGATCTGGCATTCCTGGCCACAAAACCAAACATCTTGGATACTCTCGACACTACCCGCAAGACCTGATTCCGGAAGGAAAGCCCAGAATTTAACATCACCCCCAACTTCTCAGTCACAGAAATCCTTGCCAGCCGCGACGAACCGAACGCATACTCGTAAATAGTCGCCAATTTTCTCCTAGTGTACGTGACAACCTTACATTTGTCTATATTCAGGCTTAAACAACTAGCATGACACCAGTCCTTCCACATGTGAAGATTGCCCTGAAATCGATGACAGTCATCCAGGCAGAACACTCTCACAAAAAGCTTAAGATCGTCAGCAAACAGCAAAGCCATATATTTTAGTCGCTCTATTACATTATTCACAAACATCAAAAACAGCATAATGACTAGATGAATGACCGGCATGAAACACATATTGAATACGTTGAGACAGATATGATTTAAAGAACTGCAGCAACGCATCACTGAAACCGAAAGTCGCAAGTCTATGAAGCAGGATACCATGGTGAACTCTAGCAAAGGCCTTGGAAAAGTCGGTGTACACTACATCAACCTGAACTCCAGCGTCCAAAGACTTCCCAACATACTGATGAAAAACCGTCAAGTTAGACACCTTTGAGCGCCCCCTGACAAAACCGTGCTAGGCATTAGTAATAAAATACGATAGAGTATAGAAAATACGCAAATGCAAGATCTTGCAAAATGCACTCAATAAGGAAACCGGTCTGTGGTTCTCAATAACTGTCAGATCACCTTTCTTGAGCAAAGGACACACTCTTGCAACCTTCCACACACTCGGATAGACACCGCTCTTCATCGCAAGATTGAATATGCATCTCACAGTTCTCTGTGATGATATTTTAATCCGAATTTGAGAAATATTAATTTCAGGCATGTCAAGTATTGAAATAATGCTTTATCTAATATTTGAACAACTTGATATGATACTTCAATTTCAAATAATTTCTGTGGTGTTTGTACTTCAAAAGTTTTATATTCCAATAATTTCAGTAAGTTGTTGAATTATTCATATACTGCAACTGCAAAGTTACATTCTTCTTATATGTTTGAAAATTGGTGTTTCAGTAATATTTCAGTGATATTAACTAATTTATATTATGTGTATTAAGTGTATTCTTTACGTTTCCAGTAGTTCAAAGTTTATTTCAGATCCTACAATTATTTAAACGGATGTTTTAAATATTTTACCGAACATTTTAGACTCTAAAAATCTTTCAAATGAAATTTCAAGTACCACCGTCTGATTTTGTAATTTGATTTTCAGGTGTCTGTAGTAATATTTCAGTTAGAAGCATTTTCCAGATGTGTAATGTATTTCAGCAGGTGTTTCAAATACTTCGGATAATATTCGAAACGTTTTATATAGCATTTCGGTTTAAAATTACTTCAGTTATAATTTTACAAAGCAAAGATAGCTCACAGAAGGAACAAGCACTTTATTTTCAAATATTTCAATTATTTGCAATATTATTATATATCTTGATATGTAGTTACAAGATATTTAAAAATACTTTATTAGGCATTTTATAATATTTGAAAACATATTTGGAATACTAAAAGTGTTTTCAGTAATATTTAACTTAGTATTAGAAGTTTTTCATAAAAATTTCAGTTAATATTTCCAATTCTCATAATATTGTGCAAAATATTATAAGTACAATTTTTTACTTTAATTCAGATTTCTTTCCTGTTGTTGATATTTTCGCTTCATTTTGTGTTTCACAAAGTCTTTCCATATATTATCTTTATATATTTGACTTTCTGCTTTACTTTTTAATTTACCATTTTGTTTGTCTCAGTCTTAAATCAAATGTTGTTCGCGCTAGCCTTGAGGCTGGTGGGGATGTATACCTGCAGCCGACCGTCGGTCGCTGGTAACCCCCCTGAAGGCAGAATTGAAGTAGCTCTCGAGACGAGACGACGTGTTAGTAACTTCTTTTCCTCAATATATTTTGTGTTACTATTACACTTCTTTTCTCTCCGACATCACATCTTACCTTACCACCAACATTACAAATGTTAAATCAATTTTTACCTCCGATCCCCGTGACTCCGTTTATAATTGTTGTTTTAAGATTTATCCATTTATCTATTAGCGTTCAATGTTACTTTTGCTGTTCTTTTAATTTCTCTTATTATTTATATATATAGAATTTTGTACTTGCTATAACCAATTTATTATGATTATTCTAAAACTTCTACCGTCACAGTCTGGTTTACCTATTACATTTTCTGCATGCTCCTTTACTATTGTACTTATTGGTGCCCCGAACTAGACTAATTTGTAACTTTTATGAAGTTATATTTGTTTAATTAATTTTTCATTATTCTGGATATTCTCAGAATGTTTATCTTGTTCTTATCAATTTCTTCCACCTGCACCACCTTCTCTTTATTTAGACCTTTAATATTTAATATCCCTAATGTAGTCCTTCGTTTTCGCCTTGATCGCTTGAGCTCCATTTGATTTCCAGCAGCTGGACTGAGAGGTTTTATTCCGCCTCTCGTTCAGGTGAGAACACTAAAGTTTATAATACCGATACTACAATTGAAACTTGAGAAGTTCAGTTAAAAATATAATGGTGAATTCTTTAGCCTACACTCCTAATAATCAAGTAGGTACTTTATCAATATTATTACAACTAATATTTTAAATACTTGGAAGAAATATCTTTAAAAATATATTGCATAATTTAACGTATATAATTCATACAATTCAATTGTTGTTTAAAACGTTCTAAGAATATTTAAAATAATTGTAAAATTTTCTAAAATTTAATTAATAATTTAACTTTCCAAAGTGACTAAGGGGTCTATTTTGTATCTCATAACGGCCATGTTACCAAGCATTTGTCGTTACATAACATGGGTAGCTATTTTCTATCTGGCATGTTCGTGAACAGAGTCGTTATTTAACGATTTCTATGTTACCGTAACATGGAAGCTGTTCATGAACGACATTTGCTATTTTGTAACTGGATAACGACATGTTCGCAAACGACATTTCTGTTAAAGGACCATGTTACCGAACGGCTTGAACTGGACGCTGTTTAATAACATTTTAAGGACATTTTAATGAATTTTCGCCCTAAACCCATTATTAAATTTTATCTTTTGCATTTTTTAATGGATTTCGGGCAACAAATATTTTCAGCACATTTCTATATTCTCACTTCCAGAACGTGGTCGTGTCCCGTAGTACATTTTTAAATAAAGTTTTGTGATAATTTTGCAAAAATGAACGGAAACCTCATCAATCGCATAGAAAATGAAGTGGAGCAAAGGTAAGAATTGTAAAGTGTTGTATTATACCTAAATAGAACTGAAAAATCTCATTATTCTTATACACATATAACTGTTATAACAAGAAAATGGTATATAATAATTATTGTAGACGGATAAATGCTGCAGTGCAACGGATGATGAGAGATAACAGTAATCCATTTGATCTGCCGGAAGACACATTCAGGAAAATGTATAGATTAAGCAGAGAAGCTGCTAATCATGTATTTACACAATTTTCAGCCCACTTGGATGCATCTCGAAGAAGCACAAAAATTCCTCCAGCAGTGAAGGTATGGATAATTAATAATATTATTTTAATTTTACCGTTTCGAAACTTTTTTTTAGTTTTTTGCTGCTCTTCATTTTTTTGCTCATGGTAATTACCAAAAACCTGTGGGTAAAGACAGGAATAACCCGCTGAGTCAAGCTGCAGTAAGCAGAATTCTTCACGAAGTAGTAGATGTATTTGTTGATGTTTTAGCACGACAATACATAAAGTTTCCAACTACACTTGAAGAGGTGACTACTGTAAAGAATGGGTAAATAAGGAATTAATAATGTAATATTATCTCAATTAAAATATATAATTTTAAGGTTCTATCAAAAATATGGAAATTTAAATTTTCCCGGAATTATAGGTTGCATAGATTGCACCCATATAGCAATTTTTCCTCCTCCAGCGCAACATCCTCTTCATCCAGGCAGAGTTTATATTAATAGAAAAATTTTTCACAGTATTAATTGCCAAATAGTAAGACTACATGTGTTGTTCTTGTGCTGTATTTAAATGTATTTTCTCTATGTAGATATGCGACTCTGAATTGAAAATTCTGGCCATCAACGCTAGGTATCCGGGTTCGGTACATGATGCTGCAATTTTCTGTATCTCATAACGGCCATGTTACCAAACATTTGTTCTGGACCGCCAAAAAGTGGGAGTGGCGGCCGAAGTGAGGTTAGGTTTTAGTTTACGTCGCCGCAATAGTCTGTTTCTATAGTTACGCCGCGACCATCTCTTTTCATTTGCCCAAGAAGAACAAGGATGAAAGAATTGCTTTGCGGAACGCGCCCAAAATAAAGCAAAAATACTACTCGTTTAGAAAATATCGATTATAGTTATAAAGTTGCCAAGGTCATTTTCTTAACATGGTCAATAGAAAATAGCCCTTAACAGACAAGCCGTTATAGTAGTCGTTACAGAATTGTCGTTAACCAACATGGATGTTCGTGAACATCGAGATACAAAATAGACCCCTAAGGGGTCTATTTTCTATCTCATAACGGCCATGTTACCAAGCATTTGTCGTTACATAACATGGGTAGCTATTTTCTATCTGGCATGTTCGTGAACAGAGTCGTTATTTAACGATTTCTATGTTACCGTAACATGGAAGCTGTTCATGAACGACATTTGCTATTTTGTAACTGGATAACATGTTCGCAAACGACATTTCTGTTAAAGGACCATGTTACCGAACGGCTTGAACTGGACGCTGTTTAATAACATTTTAAGGACATTTTAATGAATTTTCGCCCTAAACCCATTATTAAATTTTATCTTTTGCATCTTTTAATGGATTTCGGGCAACAAATATTTTCAGCACATTTCTATATTCTCACTTCCAGAACGTGGTCGTGTCCCGTAGTACATTTTTAAATAAAGTTTTGTGATCATTTTGCTAAAATGAACGGAAACCTCATCAATCGCATAGAAAATGAAGTGGAGCAAAGGTACGAATTGTAAAGTGTTGTATTATACCTAAATAGATTTTTTTTCCTAATTTTATACGATACAAACAGAACATACGCAAATACTTTATTTTTACAATTTCCAAATATATAAAATATATATAAAAATAATAAGAACTGAAAAATCTCATTATTCTTATACACATATAACTGTTATAACAAGAAAATGGTATATAATAATTATTGTAGACGGATAAATGCTGCAGTGCAACGGATGATGAGAGATAACAGTAATCCATTTGATCTGCCGGAAGACACATTCAGGAAAATGTATAGATTAAGCAGAGAAGCTGCTAATCATGTATTTACACAATTTTCAGCCCACTTGGTTGCACCTCGAAGAAGCACAAAAATTCCTCCAGTAGTGAAGGTATGAATAATTAATAATATTATTTTAATTTTACCGTTTCGAACCTTTTTTTTAGTTTTTTGCTGCTCTTTATTTTTTTGCTTATGGTAATTACCAAAAACCTGTGGGTAAAGACAGGAATAACCCGCTGAGTCAAGCTGCAGTAAGCAGAATTCTTCACGAAGTAGTAGATGTATTTGTTGATGTTTTAGCACGACAATACATAAATAGTTTCCAACTACACTTGAAGAGGTGACTACTGTAAAGAATGGGTAAATAAGGAATTAATAATGTAATATTATCTCAATTAAAATATATAATTTTAAGGTTCTATCAAAAATATGGAAATTTAAATTTTCCCGGAATTATAGGTTGCATAGATTGCACCCATATAGCAATTTTTCCTCCTCCAGCGCAACATCCTCTTCATCCAGGCAGAGTTTATATTAATAGAAAAATTTTTCACAGTATTAATTGCCAAATAGTAAGACTACATGTTTTGTTCTTGTGCTGTATTTAAATGTATTTTCTCTATGTAGATATGCGACTCTGAATTGAAAATTCTGGCCATCAACGCTAGGTATCCGGGTTCGGTACATGATGCTGCAATTTTCTGTATCTCATAACGGCCATGTTACCAAACATTTGTTCTGGACCGCCAAAAAGTGGGAGTGGCGGCCGAAGTGAGGTTAGGTTTTAGTTTACGTCGCCGCAAGAGTCTGTTTCTAAAGTTACGCCGCGACCATCTCTTTTCATTTGCCCAAGAAGAACAAGGATGAAAGAATTGCTTTGCGGAACGCGCCCAAAATAAAGCAAAAATACTACTCGTTTAGAAAATATCGATTGTAGTTATGAAGTTGCCAAGGTCATTTTCTTAACATGGTCAATAGAAAATATCCCTTAACAGACAAGCCGTTATGGTAGTCGTTACAGAATTGTCGTTAACCAACATGGATGTTCGTGAACATCGAGATACAAAATAGACCTATTAGGTCGTTGAGTCTCAGGTGCAATTTTTATCACTTTAGCTGGTGGTTCAGTTAAGAATATTTGTTGAAATTTCAGTTGATCACGGGATTCGAATATTTTACTTAAAAAGTAAAGTCTCATTCAAGGGTTTTTTGCGGTCGAACAAACGATTAATTTCAGATTAGCTCATATATGCTGTCAGTGGAATGAGCTGGCGCCAGCTGTTCAATAGCAACCAACCATGCACTGACTCGGCAGTCGGAAATGTGTTGTTCCAGCGACTAGAAAAACATAATTTGATATTTGAAATATTACAAATATTTAATTTGTCGCCACAAATAGTTCAGTCGATGTTCCAAAGATTGATTAGTGGTTCGGTGTACTTAAATTAAAAGAAATAATTTCTACCGTACTACATCAACCTTCACTTTGTCCATAAGCATAATCGTAAATTAGAGCGACCTCTGTTCTGAAGTATTATTAATAATTACTTTTTGATCAATTTTCGCCAAGTGTCTCTTACTGCTCTCTATTGTATTATCCTCTATCCGTAATCTATCATGGTGCTGTCCACGAGGTGAATGAATTTTAATCGCTTTACTTCGTAAATCACGATCGCGTCTGTTACAGCCGTGTTTGAAATAAAAGAGTGTAAATCAGAATCTTAAGAGGCAACTCTAAAATATACGTAAAGGGAACTTCATAAATCCATGCCGGCTTCCCAATATTCGTTATGAATTCACGCCGCAACAATTTTATGGAAGCCATGAAAAGGAACGAGGGACCTACTTATAATATGTCCCTATTCTATTTGTTTTAGAATAGCCTAGATAGAAGCTCCCTTTAACAACCGACTTTCAGTTCCATCTACGCATAAAACTGCAGTCTCCCCATAAGACGCATAAAACGGTTGAGTTGTTATTGGGGTCGCCTACAATAAATTGTTATCTAAGCATTAAAGTTGGCGCTCTTACTTCTGTATAATCCAACTTTTTCTATTTGTGTGATAAGTTACCATTTTTGACACACAATTTAAAGTTTCGTTTTCTTTACATTCTTTTAGCTAGCGAGTAATGGGAGTCTCTTTGTTAGTCAGGCAATAACATTTATCCTGAGACTTGATTAATTCAGCACCATGATGACGAAAATGCTAAACCGGATCAATGTATTCAACCGTAATATTTCAAGGGGTTGTAACACCATCAACTTACTAGTCGACATAACTAGTTAAACTGCTACGCCTGTTTGCGATTTTAACACTTGGTAAACGATTAGAACAGCAACCAGTTAAACTTCAGTGCTGAATCAAAATGGATTTCGGAAGCTTTCATTAAAATTTCGATCATATTCGCGGCGTATTTTTAGAAATACTTTACGAATTCTTGAGTTAAATTTGTTTTTTTAACTCGCAATCGAGTCACGTAGTGGCGCCAATTACCCACGTGTGGCATAAAATAGAAGCGCGGCCTGCTTCCACACACAGAATGAGTGTGTCTTACTGAATCAGCGACATAACAAGGGCACGTTCGTCTCCCAGCTTGAGTTTTCGGTACTCGTTGGTTCTAATGAAGACTGCAGGTGACACTTAGAAAGTCCATGGTCAAGACTTATTTTTCTTACAAAAGCCACATCTCACCTTTGAACCAACCTTGACATTATGTGCAAGACGCAAATCTGGAGCGACATCATTTCGCAAACGTCACAGGCAATTTTTCGTCGCTTTTCAAACAATAATTGCGACAAAAGTTGAAAAACAAATTGGAGTTAGTTTTAAATCGAATTTATTAAAATGTCACAGAAATTTTGCAATAAAACTTCTAACAATGCTTGCAATGTTCACAATTCATTTATTGCGCTGAGCTTTCATTTCGGAGCTTTGCTGAATACCGGAAAAATGCTGTACTTAATTTTAATAATACGAAAGTCAGCGCGCTAGAAAACAAACCGCATCCAGATTTGTTGTCAGAGCAAGTAAACTTGAAGCGTTGGTATTGTTGAAACCTCGGTTACGGTGTCTAATCCCTAATAATTTTCATTGAAGAAAACTTAGTTCGCGAGTTACGGAATTATGTCTTTCAAAAAGACCCAACGAATTTTTACGTGACAGTTCGGAATAGGAGCGAGAACTCATAATATTTCCGATCTAAATGGAAATATAGACGACTCCATAAAAATCCAGCTACTCCTCCAACGGATCTACCGGTAGCTAGTTTAAACTTGTTGTTATTGCTCGATTTTGACTTAAATCCTTGAATCGTAGCGAAACAATTTTGAAATATTTTTCCGGTTGAGGTGTTTTAGGTAAAAGGTTTGGAACAAGAGAAAAAGAACTAGAATTTTCCGCGATTAAGCCATGTTCATGCAATTTTTTAACTTTGACGTGACTGTTTGCTGCGTTTGACGTAACAATGGCAATTCGGGATAAGTATTTAATAGATAAGGCATTTGAAAGGCCACGGAAATAGAAGCCACAAGATAGAAGTACTGAAAGCTCCCGACCTGGATTGGTGTAAAGACCCGGATAATAATACGGGTCGTCCTTTCAGTAATATCACACAAAGCAGCACGGATCTTTTTCTGGAGCTTTTGCAAATTCACATAAAAAAAGTAATTGGTCATTACGGAAGGGAATTGGTATTTTAACGGGAATCTTGACGCACTTGAGGCATTCTATCTAAAACTCTTGCCGACAGTAGTAGTTTTACTAATTTTAATGATGGAATATGCAGCGCCCCCAGTCTGGAATCAGAAATATTACAAAGTTTTTGCAACTTTCCACAAACAACCACAGTTATAAAATATGTTACCTAAAGAAAACTTAGCATAGTCATCACTTTATTTATTTAATACTGAAAGAAATTGAATTCTAGCATAATGCAAGAAAGCCAATGTCTCACCTCTAGATATAATTTACAAGGAGCGTTACTAGGTGTCGTCAAACTACCTATATCACTTTACGCCACTTTCTTTATAATATTCTGAATTAATTTAATTTGGTTTCTTTTTTCTTTAATGTTATTTATTCTTACTTAAACGAAAACTGCTTGCGACAGCGTTAAGTACTGCTTGGTCTTGATCAATAAAAGTTTAATTAATTAAATAAGTTGCAAGTATTAGTTAATGAATAATGATGCTCAAGGAAATTAAAATTACCCAAACATTAAGATTATAAATATAAACTAAAAAAATACTACAAGAGAATTAATTTAAAAGAAAAATACTAAAATACCAGACTTTAAGAAGTGATTTAAGTACTTGTGCAGTAAGTAAATTACTTGTATTTAAAGAATCTACTAATTTAAGATAACTGCTTCACTTTTTATAATTGTAGTTTCTGTTACTATAATAAAAGTCATAATGTAAAAACAAATATGTCACAGTCACTGTATTTAGCAAAATCTTAGTTATTTGTGGATACACAGGGTGCTCCAATGCTTAGATTTACTCCCAAATTAGATGTTAATTTTTAAAATATAATTTTAAATTTTGAAATACTCACATACTGAAATTCTTTTTTTGAATTGTGAAAACGTAATACTTTGCGATAGCTTCTTCTTATAATTTGTTTTTTCTAAATTTATATTTTTGTAAATTTTTTGAGAAATATTAGGAAACATTAAAATAAATTATAATCGCATTTTAAATAAAATTGATGATGCAGAAGATATATTTTTATATCTTTAATTTTTGGAACTCCGGGATAACCACGCGCACTGCACACAGGGCAGGCTAACTTACACTATCAATTCTTATTTATGGTAATTTTATAGACGAGCAGTCCTTAAAATTTTTCTTATTATAGCTGAATTCAAGTAAATTAATACATTAATGGAATTGTCATTGTAATTGGCAAAATGGCGTCATTAATTCTAACTGAATTGCAGTTTTATGACTATCATATTTCTCATCATGACAACAAACATTAGTGATTCAAGTTTATTTATTAATTATAATTAAGGACGTGCTATGCTAAAGCTTCAGGTTATTGTACCTCATACTCTCATTACTCCATCAGATCCATTCCCCCTAGAAAGATAAGATTACAATGTGGGTGGGTAATGATCAAATCTCCGTAGTGTAAATATCTTTTGATGCAAGAGCTTCTCCACATCGTTCAGTCTGGGTTATGCTCTTACTGTTATAGTATTTTGGTATTTATTTATAGTTCAAGAGACCAGTTATGGTAGTCGCTGAATACCTTAGCTACTTTTTGCTAAATTTTAGTAATTTGTCAGTCTTTGATTCGCTGATCTCACAACAAATATACGTTTGTGTTTCAATTTTAGTAGTGCCGTCTAATACAAGTCATGTTTTGTTCTCTATAGTTTCTTTACCAATCACTATGCAGGGCTGTATGGTATCCCGATTTTGTCTAGGTTCTCTTTGAGTCTTACCATGTCAGCATTTCCTCATTTTCCTAGTCTCTATTGATCTTGTATCCTGTCGCCGTCTTCGATTGCACGCTGTTGCGTGCCAAGATCCTTCTTAAAGATTCCCAGAAAAGCTTCGCAGATATCAAAAATTACAGACTCATCACCCTCCTTCCTAAGTACGGCAAAACCCTCAAAAGCTCATTAGAAGCTCCTGAAATCTGTTGGCCCACTACACTCGGAAAAGCAGTTCGGCTTCATCAAGGGATTGTCAACCACCGATGCGCTACTCAAGTTTATTCAGCTGACCAGTAATAATGGTAAAAGATACATTATCTCTACATTTACTGAAATATCAGGAGCTTTTTACAACCTCTGTTGCCCTGGTCTAGTTTACGCTCTCCGTGGCAAAACGTCCCCGGTCGGCTTATTGAAATAATCTGCAGCTATCTTGGTAATCGACAAGTCCAATTTTCCACCCACTCTGCATTCTCTGAAAAGACAATCACAAAGGGTTGCCCCGGGGGCTCTGTTCTGAGACCCGTTCTTTGGAACTGCGTTTTGGACACCTTCCTGGAACTAGAATTACTTCCTGGTCTCGAGGTCGTCGCATACACTTTTGACTTTCGTCATTAGTTCTGACTGCAGGACCGAAACCCGTCGATCCGTCCACAGCTGAGTGAACATCCTCAACGACTGGGCCATTAACTACAAACTAGCCGCTTCTGTTGAAGAAACAAGCGTCTTAGTGAACAAGTCCCTAGGCAGAGTGCACCATCGAGATATAAATCTCATCATTAGCGGGTCCAGGATCAAGAGAGTAGCGACTCCCAAATACCTTGGCGTCGTAATAGACCAGAAATTCAACTTGGAGTCTCAGATCAATCATGTACACTCGAAAGCGAAAAGCTTGGTTATAGCTCTCGGGCGGAAATTCCATTTCTCCTGGAATGTAACCGCACTTGACTCTTTTTGAACGATTTACCAGGCTGCCTTCGTCCCCATCGTTAGCTATGCATTTGAAATATGGCAGAAGAAGATCGAAAGTGAAGCGCAAGATCCTTTCCCTGTACGGCTCTTGTTTCAGGACAATTATCAAGGATTACAGCTCCATATTAGCAGATGTTACAGGGGTCCTCGCTGCCGTTGCCCCCATCAACTTGGAGATACAAAGAGGGACTGCCATCCGATCCCTCCGAACAAATCCCTCAGCTCCTTTTGATGACATTGTCATACGCAGGGAAGATTTTCCATCTACTGCCTACATAAAAGAGTACCTGTTTCTAAGGATAGTGAACATCTGGCAACAGAGATGGGCGCTGTCTAAAAAGGGAAGAGTTACCCATGTCATTCCTTCTTCCCCCAAAACCCCGATACTCCCCCAAAATTATCCTTCACCCAATTATTTTCAGGACATGGCAACTTTGGTATGCATCTCCACAAAATCGGCAAAGCCGAAAATCTGAATTGTTTCCTCTTCAACACCACGGATGATCCGCTGCACCGTATTCACCGCTGTCCGAACTTCAATGCTACCAGACAAAGGCTTGCCGATGACCTCCCCCAATGGCCACCTCTATCCACAAATATCGCGAGCTTCCAAGAAAATGCACTCCTAATACCCTTTACGGTTTCAGTAAACCGACCACCGTTTGGCTTACAACATGTCTGCTTCACCCTCTGCCGCAGATGTTTTTCCTTGCTTGGTCAATCCCAAAAATATAGAACTCGCTCGCACAAGCGTCTAATCAATACAAGTCTGTAAAAGAAAGAGGAAAAAATCTAAAGACGACGCATTACACCAAAAAACTCAAATCTCTTTGTAATTACTAGGCACGCCTGACGTCATCAAACCAGCTCCGCTCAACCAAATACACTATAAATACCATATATTAACTATACCTACCATCACAAATACGAAACAAACATATTACAATTTGTGTGTTTAATTTGTTCATTCTCCAAATTTGTGTTTCAATACACGCGCTCCTGGCGCTTTTTTGGGATGTACTGGTTTCACCATTTCAAATCATTTCTTGTGCACGAATTTTTATACCTATAACTTCAGCTTGAAACACGGTTGGTTGTAGCTCTGCCGAGGTTTAGACAGATCTGTTCCCGGTCGGTCTCTCATAATTCCAGTCCTGGTGCTACTTGACGTTTTTAATTTGTCAAATAGATATGGTATCACTTGGACGCCCTTTAACCTACCTTGTTGGTTTCTTAAAATTATAGGTGTTTCTTATTTTATTTGGCTGCATGTCTATTAGTCTATACTTTCAATATGTTTTTTTACATGTCCGTTTTCATTTGTTTTTAACGGGAGGGCTGCCATTAATATCTCACTTTTATCTAATCTACCCTTATAGCTGTCATCGGCGTTGTTGTCATTGTTAGATATTCGAATCCTTGAAACTTGCTCAATTTTCTAAACACGTTTCCCTTTTCAGCTCGATACCACCAGATCAAAGAAGCGTAGGTTTTAGTATAGCCAAGCCAGTGCACCATTTCTGGTTGTAGTCGCCAAGTTTTTCCTACCAGCTTTCTGAAGGATCATAAGGTCCGCAGGGTTATTGGAAGTAATTCAAATTTATTATATTTTTGTCTAGATATATGGTAAATATACGCACTGAAGCCATATGGTTGCGCCTATTTTTAGCCTGCACCCCTACTGTCTCGTGTGTTGACATCTTAGTGAAATTTTTTTACTATACCGTGGACTTTTATTTCGGAATTGTGCATCACTCATTTTGGGCATTGACTAAGTTCAATTTTTAGAAATCAAGCCTTCGACCCCACGTTGAGCAATTTAGGGTTTTAGAATCATCCTATTTAAGTCTATTAATTACGTTTTGGTGTATTTTAACTTTTCAAACATTTTTTTTAAATATAACAGTATATTTTCTGCAACTCTTCCTGCAATTGATTCTTGTTGACCTGTTTTTTCTAGATTTTGTTTCTAACTGTTTTCCATCGCTAACATTTATTTCCGTTCCTGTAGTACGGTGTCATTAATGTTATGAACTTGGTATAATTGATTCGATTGAATTTTTTCTTCGTTAACCCCCCAAAATACCTCTCATAGCTTCGTGGTTAGATTACCATTACTTTTATACTTTTATTTCATATGATCGAATTAATTTATATCAATTAGTTGATAAACTTTACCCTCAGCTCGTTAGCTTTCGTATTTTTCAACATTTTTTAAAAGTATTTATTTAATGTAATGGGTTTAAAATATTTTGGACATAAGTAGAAGTTCTTTTACGCTCGGTACAATATCAGATTTCACCGGTTTTAAATATGTTGTACACCAATAAAATCTGTGGAACGGTTTAAATTTGTTGGGCTCCCTCTTCATTTTTTTTAAAATTCGTCTCACTGAGTTAGTGGGCAACTACCTTCCAGAAGAACGATCCTAGTTACTCTTTCAGACCGTAGTAACAATATATTTTTAACCAAACCTGATTATAATGTGCAGAGATTACAATAAGACGATGTTGCTGTGGCAGTTCGAAATAACGCCCGCATGTAATTTCTGAACAGAGAATAAATAAAACAAAGAGGAGATACACAAAAATTTTATAAAAAAAATTGCACTAAATTTTACTCTGTATATTCAAGTTTATTATAGACTTCATGCTATTTATAACTGGAAAAAAATTGAAAGTGAAGTTTCATTGATTTTAAAATACAGTCAGAATATTTTTAAGATAACAAGCTAAAACCTGCTTCAGTAATCTTGAGCTGCTTTTGAAACCCTTACGAACCAAAAAAATCTAAACTAAAAGACTTTTGAAAAAGTATCAAAATCGGTTAAATTCTGTATTTGCTGGAAAATTACGTATCTTGATGGAATGATGGACCAAAGTTAAAATATTATTCTTATTTATAACTTTGACCTAATTAAATGCCATTCACGCAGCATAAATAAAACTTAGGATTTCAAAAAAAGCATAATTATCGCAAACATGCGACTGAGGTTATCAGGAATGAAACCTTCATTTTCGTTTGTTTCAATGACTTCTTAAGGTTATTGTGTCGAAAAGTGATCTGCAACTTAAGACTTAGCTCAATCTTATAATGCGTATTGATGCAAGAAAGTCAATTATATTGTCCTTCCTCAAGATACAATTTACAAAGTTTCAGAGGAGGTCACCACACCGCACTCTTCCTTATGTTTGATTAAGTTATAATAAGAACAATATATTTCTAATAAGAAATTAACAAAACCTATCCGAAATATCGAGATAGCTGTAGTAAGAATCTGTGAAGCACCATTACTTAGCAGTACAATAAAACGATCAAATAATATTGCAAAACGGAAAATTAATAAAATAAAAGAGAAGGTCACCCCAAGTAATACAAACAAAAACATTTCAGCAAGTTTTAATTAACCGTAATTTATATATTACTTTGACTATTTCAAGTTTAGGGAAAGTATATTTTATAAGCTTGATGATTTTTAAGACTGCTTCAAAAAATTTGAGTCAGTGGTGTTCTTCTTGGAAATCTTTACAAGGCACAGAAATCTAAACTGATGGATTTGTCATCTCTGAAACAGAGTCAAAATCGGTTAAAATGTTTATTTCCTGCAAAATTACTTACCTCTATGAACCGTAGCTAAAACATTACTCTTGCCTACAATTTTGACCAAATTAAGCGTCAACATTATCATGCCCAGCAGCATGAAACTTATTATTCCCAAAAATACCATAATTATCGCTAGAATCGGACTAGGGGTATCTTGAATAAAGTCCTTATTTTTGTTTGTTCCAATGAACTGTTGAGGACGTAATGCCGAAAAGTTATCTGCGCCAGCAATAAAATTATTCAAATGCTTGAAGAAATTACTATGGGCGTAATCTCTTTCAAAATATTTAAAGAAGTTAGCATTTTTGAAACCAGAATTAAAAAAATCCTCAAATGATTTTCCATCAGTTATTTTGTTCACACAAGCAATACCTTGAAAATTTTCAACATCGTATGCAGTTCCTGGCAATAACGTAAAATATGGACGATTCACATGATGGAAGATTTTAACTAAATCTTCACAAGAAAATGAATTGTTTCTTAGTGAAATTGATTTTAGATGCACCAGATAATGTGTTAAATCCGATATGTTAATTGTAGCAATTTGGTTGTTATCAAAATTCAAGTGTTCTAATATCGCTAACGTACTCAAAGTGTATTGTTGTAGGCTAGTCAACCTGTTATTCGAAATATCCAAAATTTTAAGATTTTCCAATTTATTGAAAATGCCATATTGCAAATGGTGGATTTGGTTATGAGATAAATCCAGAATAGATAAATTGATTAAGGAATGAAAACACAGAGGGTGAATTGTTGTTATATTATTATGATGCAAGAATAGTTTATTTAAATAAGAAAACCCACGAAAAGCATTTTCATCTATATGCGAAATAGAATTAAAACTTACATCTAATATTCTGATTAGAAGAGTGTTTAATAAATGTAGGTCATCTGGTTCCAGTGTTTTCAAATTGTTATGTTGTAAAAGCACTGTATTTATAAGACCTAAGTAACCGATTTCACTCACAGAATTATTATTTAAGTTTAAAGCTGATGCTTCAAGCGTGTCCAAATTTTCTACTTCAGTTATTTTATTGTTCGCTAAATCAATATTATGCACTGTTGGAAGAAGCTTAAAATCAATTTTTGATAAATAATTTGACGACAAATCAAATACGGAAATAGTCACATTTTCTAAATTTGTATCAAATTGATGCAAATTCGTTTTATTGAGTGATAGTCGTTGCAAATTTGGAAAGTAAACACCATTTAACGATTTCAATGGATTACTAGATATATCCAATATTTCTAGACTTTTTTGTGAAATGAACAATTTTTTCTCCAGTAACACTATGTTGTTGTTGTTCAAGTAAAGCTCTTGCAAACTGACAAGTCCCATTAGGGAATATTCTTCTAATTGTTGAATATTGTTATTGCTCAAGTCTAAAATTTCTAAATAATTTAGAGAGTTAAACAATCCTTGCGTTATTTCGATTAATTTGTTTCTATTTAATCGTAGTTCTTTTATTTTATTTAATCCAGTAAAGGCTCCTGGTAATATCTCCTCTATGAAGTTATTGGACAAATCTAATTTTGTGACTTTTGGAAAAATTGTTAGCGATGTTGGTGGAAACGTTGGTATTGCCGAATTGGTAATTTTCAGAATTTGCTCATAATCATAGGTATCTTTCATTTCAAAATGGGCAGTGAAAGTTAAAGTCGAGTCCATATTTGAACAAACTATTGTAGAGTCGGTTATACGATTTTCCATAATGGGACGTTCAGATGTTTCTTCGCGGTAATTGCCCCACTGATCTAGCATATTTTCGGTGGCCACTTCAACTTCAACATAATTATTCTTGGGGTACATACAAGTTGTATTGACCCGATTCCAAAGAGACAAAAAACAAATAAACCAAATTATTCTTATCATACTTCCTAAAACAGAAGTGAGTGAAGTGCATCCCCAATAAACGACATGTACATGTAAATATCGTACGAATTTAAAAACAAAGATTTAATAGCTTACCTGTGTCAAATCACATTCAACCGAGTTATCGTTATAGTGTCTAACTAGTGTTACGAGTATCTATGCATTGCCCGGAGTTGAATGTGTTTGGTCATTATTTCAGAAAATTGTCCGGTCATCAATAAACTATCTACACGAATTAATGATGAATAGAAGTCAAAGATCCATTAACGTTTGTTATCTATCTATGTTTTTGCAATTTGTAAATTAGTAATGAAAGAATCTAGATTCAATGCAAAGTCTGAGTTGAAAAGGAAATTGCCTTTTAAAAATAAATCTGATTTGATTTAACTAAGTATAATGATATATTTACAGTAGAAATAATACACAAATGTAGGTACATGGCAGTAAATGAATGGAAAAGTTATAATAAAAATTCTAAGAACGAATATACAACATAAAATGAAGCTCCCATCCTGCGAAAATTCGCAACAACCATCTTGATTGTTGAATGCGGATATTTCAGTAATCAGATTGTTATGAGATCAGAATCGCAAAAAAACACTTATAAAGACTAGGCGATCCGTTCAGTACAAGAGGTTAATGAAAAAAAAGTTCACCCCCACTACCATAAGTCGAATTAGTTTAACAAAATGGCCTTAAAAATAATTTATTGAGTGATTACCCAACTTTGAGAATCAAGCAAATTCCAATATCTATTAAAACACATTAAAACAAGAAACGAGAATTTTTAACGAATTTACTCTACTAATTAAAAAAAGTTAACATCAATATAAAATAATAAATATTTCAGTCTCTCTTAAAAACGTACATTTCCTAACTCATAAAAATTACGAAGCAAAATGAAATCATGCTACCTGAAGCATTGCGATTAGTCGTATTGCTACAACTGATGAATTGCTTTAAAATGATCTGGAAAGGGCTTTGTCATTTCATGCTTCCTATAAAAATTATATTGTAGAACTTGGACAAAGTTGGCCGACTCATCATGGAAATCATGTATCACAATTTTACAAGAGTATAGGTACTAATCTACTGTTACAGACGATACCAAATCAGGTCAAATAAAGCTAGAGGGTACTACCTGTGTCATTTGTAAGTACCCATCAATTGCACTAAAACCTAACGGAACCACACTTAGCCACAATTCGCAGAAATCAGCCGCCCTAAAATCTATACAGTTACCGTAATAGCACCTAAAACAGCAAAGCTGTTTGATTGTCAAAATCATAAAAAAAAGATAAATAATTGAGTACTCTAGATTCTGTCAAATCAATAAAACAACAAATTAAAATTATTGCAACTAGATCGTTAAAAAGTTAAAAGTACCCTCTAGCTGCCTACAAATAAACTGAACATAACCCCAAATTTGTTTGATTATTACTGAAGCGCAATAACCTGAGTTTACTAAGGCTGCTTTTTATATTACATAAAATTTTGAACTATTTCAATTGGAAAAACTAAAAAACAAAACACTGATAACGTAAAATTTGAGGTTACCTTGAAACCGTGTCAAATAAATAAAATCGCTTTTTCTCTGATACTGAAATTGTGGACCTAAAATTGGTATCAAATCAAACTGGAAAAAAGAACTAAAGACAGCTGTCGGGGTGTTGGCTTTGACTTTTCCTCGACTTCCCTGTTTTCGTTTCCGTTTTGACTTGGTCTATGCTCATCTTCCTGGGGTTACCCAAAGTGACCAGAGCACTGGCTATTGCCAAACCTGCCGATTGACCTTTGGCGGTGTAAGGCTCGGTACCAGTGGGCAACCTCACCAGCAAACTAAGAACAGCTGCTCTATTACCGTAACACGGTTCTAACGCTATCGGACTGGGAGCGTCGCGCTTTTTACGTTTCACATCCCCTACAACGTTGATGCCGTTCTCGAACTCCAGACGTTCCTTCACCTCAAGCTCCACCAAAACCTGCGAGAAGGGACGCGATGCCATCTGCTCCATTTCGACGAAAAGACGCTGCCGACGTCGATACATGTCGTAGCGCTGTTTGATCTTCCACAGAATAGCCGCCACCAGCAGCAGCAACAGAAAACAACTGCAAGCAAATTGAATTTAAACCAGAAGTTAATACCAAAAATGTCACTTAATATAATATATTTTTTGAACATTTGAATCTGCCCGTGATTATTAACAATATGGAATATACAGTGAGACATTTTAAGTTAAGTATTCAGTAAAAATGTAATTTTGCCACTCTAGATGAACCACAAAGAGTATGATACGGACACTGTGCTGTGCGCGCTTTATATTTAGAAATTAAAAATACCGACGTGTAATGCCAGCGAAATAATTTATTGCGAAAAACAAACAACGGCAATATTCGATCTACAAAGCGGCACATTTAGTTAGAATACATAACTTTATTTTATTAAGACCACCTGATACTTAATATTTGCGTATTATTGAATAGTGGTTTAACATTAACACAAAATTTACTAAAAAATCTAGTTTCCTTTAATAAATTGCTGATATTAAAAAAATCTTTGAAATTAGACATACGAGGAAAACGTTATGAAGAACTGCTGCAGGTTGAGTTTGGGGTACTGGGAGAAGGAGATCTGGATCCACAATGGCGGCTGGAAGTCGTAAACGTAAACATAGAAGGTGGTTAGCGTGACGTTGTCTTCCACTCCGAAATTATACTCAGACTTGACGAATCTTGATCTAAACGTGGTACAGTTGTAGTCTTCAAAAATAGGCTTCTCCTCCTTTGAGTTACCCCTGCGTATCGTTATATTCATTTTGGCAAGCACTGAACAAGTTATGGAGAAATCCGCATCGATGTCAGCCTTAATTGGGGAATTTCTGAAGTTGATCTGAGTATAGTGTCGATCTTCTTTTTTTGACAAATTAAAAGTGAACTGATAATCAATGGTCAATTCATCTAAAAAGAAAATTAATAAAAAAGTTATCAGCTAAAGGAAAATTAACAAATTTGACTTACAATAACAAGAATCTTTGTTGATTGGATCGGAATTATAGTGGTTGGTGGCGTCGCATTTCTCGCAATGGTCACCAATCAACCCTTTCGTGGTACAATAACATTTGCCGGTTTCCGGATGACAATGAGTGGCTTGATTATTGCATTCGCAAGGTTGACATTTGCCCCCATTGACTGGATTACCCCAATATCCTTTGACGCAATGCTCACATTGCGTTCCCATTGTTAAGTTACTACAGGGCAAACACGTGCTGGTGTTGCCGGCACAACTCGCATGACCGTTACATTGACAAAGAGGACAAGTGGTAAAATGCCACCGATCCGGCGGACAAGTGCTTGAAGGCAACGATTGCGTGTGCAACGTCGGACCTAACAATATAAACAAAACTCAAATTTCGTTATCAAAAAACAAAAGAAAAACTAACCTGCATACCCTCCCGGCATACATTTGCCTAATCCCGTTTTCGATCCGTCGTCACACCAACCGCAGGCTGGATCATCGCGACACTTCGCGCAAGTCGAATAGAAACTGCATTGGGAATTTTCTGTGGTGCCTCGGGTGCGACACTTGTTGCCTACTGTTGTCCATTCGCGACATTGCCCATAGGGAAAACTGGCGGTGTAGGCGTTCTTGTCGACGCAACGGCCTTCGTTCTGACACCATATGCACTCTTCTTGGGTGCAATTGACGCAGGAATTGTACTCGGAGCAGACTTTCTGGCATTGGATGGGTTCGGCGGCCTCGGCGGAGATGTTGGAGACAATGGGGTGTGTGACGCATTTAGCGTGTTCGAATCTCCACCTATACATTCAAATAAACAAGAACTTATGATGAGCAGTCACTGTTTCAAATAAACACCAAAATTTTGAAAATTTTTATGATTTTATTAATCGCTTGTTGGGCACTAACGTTACTGTAAGTCAATCGGCATTGAATTTGAAAATAAGTCATCAACCCCTACGTTGAATATTATAGCCTCAACATCTGAATTACAAAGGCATGTTTTCAATATTTTTAAACTTTCCTCGGCCCACGATATTGAAATCGTCATTAAGCAGCTTGACGGGGTAGTTACAAATGCTCAACAGTTGAATGAAATAAAAATCTAAAAATTGACAAAATGCCAAAACGACAACTAAAGGGTGTAACAAGTAATTTTTTTCCATGATCTCCCTGTTACCTGCAGAAAGGTTGGGAAGTGCAGGCGGAGCACGTATGTAGTTGCTTGCATATTGGCGCTGGATCCAGCGGACACTGTTCCAGCTTGGAAATATTAGTCTCTGAACTGTTCCTGCACTTCTTATAGTATGTGCAGGAACTCCCGCACCAAACACACTCACTAGTAGTCTGGACGCAACTCAAACAATCCTCCAACTTCTCGCATTTCTCCGTGTTCTGTATGATACTTTGTGTGATGAGAGACCGGTTAAGTTCGGGACATCGATTAATAACCCCATCAGCATGCAGGGTGAGGTTCCTGGGTATATTCTGTATAGGAGAACACCGTCCGTTCCTCAAATCCCAAACGCACTTAACACCCGGTCGCGTGCTCAAACACGAATTGGGAGCGTTATAATGCGAACAAGCCCCCGGCGTGTACTTGAGCATATCCGACAACATTTGTCCATCGAAACCACCGTAAATATAAAGAGAACCTTCGAAAACAACGGCTGAATGCCCGAACCTAGCCAAATCGGCATGAATATCTTTTGGCACCAATAAAATCTGCCAGCTATCACAAACGACATCGTACGCTAAGAACTCGGAACTGTAACATTTAGCGCCGAAACTATGCAATGTATCATTGTGGGTGTTACCGCCGAAAACTAGCATCAAACCAGCCGAAATAAATGTAGCTGTGTGAAGAAACCTGGCTGAAGGAGCGTCACGTAACAAAATCCACACCCTACTATTGGGGTCATATGAATACAAACTTTTGCTTAGAACTTGCGCTGACTCGTTTTCAGAAACTACACCGCCGTAAACGTAAATTTTTCCAGTTAGAGGATCCCAAGTGGCAGTGTGACCATAACCGCCTTTAACTGGATAACCTTTAGTGTTGACAATGTGCCATTCTCGTGTCCCGAAATAGTATTCTTGAACTGTGTTCAAGTAACCTAGGTGGGGGGAATGACCGAAAAGGATTATCATTCGGTCCGCTTTTTTATTTGTCGAGTTTATTACTACTGTTGCAGTGTGTCCGGCTGACTTTAATGGGCCGCACATCAGGTAGCTTCCGTTGCAAGCTTCGGCTTTTACGGTGATGTTTTCCCATGTTTTGGCACTGATATCAAAAGCCCAAAGCTCTGAAGTCGGACCCAAATTACCGAGCACACCTCCATAAAGAAAGATTTTGTCCCCGTAGATGACGGTGGAATGGCCGTACCGTTGAGAGGGACTCTCCGCGATGTGAGGCGTCTCCCAAACATTTCCTAAACAAGAATAGACATAATTAGAATATAGCGCAAATCAATTATTTGGTTCCATTAGAACAGTAGCATAATATTGAGACAAAAAGAGTTAACGTTGAAGGTATAAACGATTCCTGTTTCCTCGACTTGTCATGAACCAACAGTTAGCTAGCGTCAGCAGTGTCTCTTTTATTAGTGACTTACGGCTGTTTTGAAGCTCTCTTAAAAGTGATGCGTGCAGGGGGGTTACCATTCATTTGTGTGTCTCGTTATTTTTTAAGCAAATGAGATGAAATTTTGACGATACATTTATGAAGGATGCGACTAGGTGGCTAAATTTTCAGACCTACAAAACTCTATAGTAAACGAGATATTCAATGTTGAAATACGGTCATATTTAAAGAACAAAACAAAATATTTGCAATTAAAAATTTAACACTTTGACAGTTTAGCCCATTTGCCGTATTCTTCATAAAGCTATTTCCAAAATTTCAGCTAATTTGGATTAAAAATAAAGAGGTAATTTACATAACCCGAACCCCCTGCACGAGCATTTTAACGAATATTTATATGGGCCGACCCGATCGTCGTAGGCAACGGACGTGTAGGCACATTTTGTGGAATGGAGTAGGGAAGCCGATAGTTGACAGTACCGTAATAAAATAGAGGCAAACACACCGGAAATAATTCTAAGAAATGGGGTACTTCAAAAAAATTAAATTTTCAGATCTCTTAAGATCTAATGTACCAAAAATTACGTTAGTGATATTTTCACTTCTGAGAAGATATTACTCCTAAAGTTGATTTTCCAAGTTCATTTTTTTTTATAACTTCTGAACGGTTCAATGGAATTTATTGCATTTTTTTTACCATCCACCATGAGCTCAGTTGAAACTAGTTGTTGTGGTCTAAAAGTTTTTTGAATTACATCTTCGAGATACCCATGGCGAACTACCCGTACTAACTTTTAACCCCAAATTGTAAGGTTGTTGACTTTTAAGTTTTTTGTTTCAATGTTCGAATTCCCCACTTCTTTCTACATATAAAATGTCTTACTAGATTTCAATAAAATGAAGTTTCCAACAAAACCGTATTTCAATGCCCTCAGATCTGGATGTGAGCGTAATCTCGATAGTAATCGAGGTTGTAATGGGAATTCTTTCTTATTATGTTAAACATTTTCATATTATTTATTTGATACTATTGTTTTAATTCACGAAACCATTCAAAATCATACATTATATATATAAAATATTCCAGCACCCGCCTATTTTTTCTTACCTTTACCTGAAATCAAATGCAGACTCGAAGAAAATCAAACCCGATTTTCTGAAAATTATTCATTTTATCAAAATCTAGTAAGAATACCGTTTTTATGTAATTAAAACGTAAGAAATTTAAAAAGTCAACACACCCTCAAACATTGGAGATAAAAGTTAGTAGAGATAGTTCATCATGGTCATCCCGTAGATGAAATCCAAAATAGTTTCAAACCAAAATAACTAGCTTCAACTGGGTTACAGATGGGTCAAAAATCTATAAATTCCGTTGAGCCGTTCAGAAGTTATAAAAAAAATTGAAAAATCAACTTTAGGAATGAATATCTCCTCAGGGGCCTATATTTTACTGACGTGTTTTTTGTAAATTGGTTTATTTTTGTCTGGTGGATCTTAAGAGGTTGCCCACCTTCATTGCGGCACCCGGTATATAAAGATGAGGTTATAAAATAACATAAATTGAAAACAAATAGTAAATTCAAAATGACAAACCATAATGACATATTTTTCATCATATTGTGGAGATTTGTGCAAACTGAAGCATGATACATAGAACATTCAAAATGGCGATTCAGAGTAATTGCAATTAATTTTATATCTACATTTAATTTCTTTTCAATTCCATTATTCAGCCACGTTTTTACAGATCTTAGGATCAAAATTGCGCCAAAAATCTTCTTAAATATTATGCTTTTATTAATTATGATATTAAAACTTTATTTCCAGAAATTAGCTGAATAATCAAGCCGATTTTTAATACAAGAGGCAAAAATTCCCTGCGAGAAACTACTACTAGATAAAACTACTACTAGAGCGCCACCTGGTGAACATTGTGATAGCGAAGATATAAAACAATAAGTATAATTTAGTCAAACACAGATTGAAAAGTTTTCATGCAAGATCTTTGCAGTATAGAGTTGCAGTATAGAGTAAAAATATATGTACCATTTAGCGGACGTGAATGGTACTTAATTCTTCATCATTTAAACAAAGCCTGCTTCAAATATCGTAACAACTGTATATATACAGTATCTACGCTGTACTACTTCTACCTGTAGCAAAATAAAACTCGAAATGGATATTTAACCCCATTGGAAACCTACCATTAAAATCATAAACGTAGAGCAGAAACCCCCTGCTATAGCTTTCGCCTGCTATGACGTACATGGAATCCCTCCATACTGCCGCTCCATGTGATGCCGATCCAGGCGGTACAAAACTCTGCACTTTCACCGTCTCCCAATAACCATCAATTGCCACCTGACTACAATCGTCCCCCTTAAAATGACTGTTGCATCTACACCCAAATTCCGGTTCGCACAATCCCCTTCCTTCTTCCGCTCCGCAATTTCCGGGACATTTTTCCAAATGACACGCCGCCCCCGTCCATCCCCCGTTACATGTGCAAATACCATCAATACAAATTCCGTTGCCCGAACAGTCCACTCCGGAAATTTTGGACGGACAAGCATTCAACCGGTAGGTCATGTTGAAGCCGGACATGTTAAAAGCGTCATCGCTGAAGAAATGGACGAGAGCTGAACCAGAATTGGCGACCACTTCCGGTATGCGGCGGATATTGTAATCGCCTTTGTACATTAATCCGCTGAAAACGGCCAAGAGTGGTGAATCGACGCTGTCACCGTCAAAGATGTAGAGGTGATCCCAGCCGCATTCTGTAGCGAATTCCTCCAAGTGCAGAGTTATCGAGGAGTTGGGGGCGTCGATCAACCAACTGCATTTCACGCTCAGCGAGTAATTGCCGAGACCGTCATGGATGGTTCCGCGGGAGGTACCCAATCTGCAAAAACCAAATATTGCTTGTTAAAATGGAAGGGCGATGCGGTTGGAGCAACCTCCGTTGAGAAGGCCACAAAAGCGGCGTAAACAAATAGGAAAACCGGCTTTTGAACAAATGCATAACTATGGTTACTGGGGATGTGATAGGACCAAAATCAGATAACTGTCTAAGAATCCAATTTTAAATCACTAGTTGCAACAGGCGCAAATCTAAACCAAGCAATAATTTGCGACCTCCTTGCGCCCAAATTTGTTATAAAGTTGAAAATTTTTGCGATTCGCAAAAGCTGAGACTATTTTAAGGGTGCAGACAAAGAACAAGATATGTCCAAATAAGATAATTAAGTGAAAAACGCAATTAAAAGTTCAAAACTTATATTTTTTTTATTCAGCTTGAAGAAAATTAAAACCCTGGTTCTTTTTTGCAAACTAATAACTCCAAACAAAATTATCACAAATAACAAATGTGTTACCATTATACAATTAAGAATAAAAGCAAATGTTAGAATACCTTTGATTTCCTTCACCCTTTCGAACTAACGGGTGTGAATTACCGCGGCAAATTCAACCTAAAATTAGGATAAAATTTTACACCAATGTCATATCTATCCAGAGTTATATCCGCCGCAAGGAAATTGAAAACGAGCCGAAATCTACGGTTTTGTGGTAGTTGCCAATTTAATATTAAATTAGAATATTTGCAATCACGGGTTGATAACAAAATCTAGCAAGTCAAGATGCATTTGTCATTTAATTTGCGAAGTTTTCGCAACCAGTAGTTGTAATAATTGCCACTACCGGTTGTTATGGAAACCTGGTAAATTAAGAAGCGCTTGCTATTTGTTTGTCCACGTTTTCATAGCAAATCGCAGTTGTAATTATCGCAACTACGAGTTGCGAGGATTTTATAGCATCCACAGTTGCTATTATCGTAACGTAACTTGAAATCGGGCCCTGAGTGCCATAAGTTTGACGTATAAAATACAAATTGGTAAAACGCTCAGGATTGCCAAAACAATTATATTGAATTTCATTCAAATTTGTTTTTTGTTAATCAATCAACTCGAATATCATTGCTTTTGAAGTGCATACTGTTTTAGAAGCTGGCAATTTATTACGTAATATCTACAGTACTCGTCGTTGAGAGTCACTTCTTTATTGGAAATATCTAAAAATTGTTCTTACAATTTTTTTATGTTAAATATTGTGGCAACAATGCGAAAGAAGAAATTTTAAGTCAATTTAAAAATTCTCTTATTAAACTCCTGCGCAAGACAATCGTTGGCCAAACATCTGAAACAACACTTTATGGAGGTGGAAAAATTTGAACCATTTATTTCTCTTTCCAATCGCCATCATCAACACGAATCGCAACAAAGGTCGCAAAATATCACCAAACAAAATGCTCTTGAGCTAAATAACCAGTAAGCCATAGGAAACTGACAGTGACACTCTTGTAAATTTTATCCAAAAACGTGCTACAATAAAAAAAATTCACTAAATCACTGGAATATCAACATTAGAAGGTCAAGGCTGATTAATTATCTGCGTGCGGTTGGTCATAAAAAATTACTTTCAATTACGTAAAAATTTAAATAAAGACGTAACAAGATCAACAAACGAAAATGTTACTAAAACTTTCCCCTGCTAATATCAAACGTCCCACTGTTTAGCCCAGTTCTTCTAAACAAGTTTCATAGTCGCTAAATGCAGTTTCTACTTGGAAAGACCAGGAACTCTCCAAAATTTACCAAACCAACAATCAGGAGCCTGGAACTGTTTATAATTCAAGTAGTCAGTAAAAGTGTGAAGAATCAATGATGATAAAATTCAGGTCACTAGTTTTACTCGCTTTGTTTTTAGCTAGTTAGGTAGACTATAGGTTTAATGGCTGTAGTTATTATCATTAAAATTGTCGTTTTTTTTGGCAATAACAGGAACTTAATGTTGCAACAGTCCAATAAAAGCGTAGGTTTAGGAGTAGGTGTAATGGCAAATTTGGGCCGTTATAGGTTAACAACTTGTGGAAATGTTTCGTTGTGTTGTTAGCTTCATCGCAGAGTAAAAACTTGATAATTGATTTTGGGGGGGTTGAAATCTGTGTTGGTTGTTAGTGGTGAAGTTCTTGTCGAAAGAACGGGGGGGTCTTACCTGACTTTACCCCCACAGAACTGGCACTGAGGTCCTTGCCATCCATCGTAACAAACACAAGTCTCATTTTTACACACCCCATTTCCATTACAATTTGTATCGGAACACTTGGCTGTAACTAGAGAGCAAGCACCGAAAACCACGACGGCACAACACACAATTCGCCATAACGAACATTTTCGACGGTATTTTGACTTGAACAAAAACAAGAACATTTGCAAAATCTCTAACATTGTTCTGCCACCATTATACTTTACAGTACAGTTGCATTATGTCAACGTCAAAACAAAACGGTAAATTCGCAATCGCGCTCTCGGTTGAGTTCGCGGGCTATTAGACGCCGCTCATCAGTTAACGGGGATGGGGGCCCCGATAGTTTTTCTTGGTTGGGTTCGTTCTGGGCGATGGCACTGATGAGCAAACTTTATTTCCCATATTTTTTGACATTCAGGTTTGTCAAATGGAATGTAATTCTGAGGGTCAGAGCTGCCATCCTAAAAACTCAAAAACTACGCGTTTTAGTGACCAAACTGACATAGCGCAAGATTCAAATCTCGCTCAAATAATTTCACATATTTACTTCTCCGTTAATAATTTGTACTGTAAACATCTCTTACTATTTATATTGCCAACATTGGTTTTCTGTTCATAATTATGCTTTGTATTTATAGTCTATTGTGATATTCATAATGTTGTCATAATCATTGGCGGTGCAGGGATTTTTTTAGATGAACAAGAAGCGGCAATTTAATATTGAGGTGAGGTTAAACGTATAAATATAGTACCCACAAGGACAAATAACTGCAGCTTTAAATTATTATTCTGGACGTATTTAGCGGTAGCGTCAGTGATAGATGAGGATATATTTTAATTTTTTGGCACTGATGTTTGCTTTACTTTTTACGTTGTACTATCTCTAGTTTTAATTAATTAATTATTAGAAAAAAGAGGTAAATTGCAACATCTGATTTTAATTTATATTGTTATTTAGTCAAAACGTTATAAAAATTGTTAAAACTGGTTATATTCAATATCCCGATTTTTTCTATTATATTGCTGTAAAATGTCAAATTCATAATATGTACAACAGATTCAAAAAATAAATTATTTAAAAATCCACAATAATTTACAAATTTGAAAAGTTTGAAGCTAGAGGTGTTGCCAATATAACAACTACCTGTACTAACGTCAACGTCAGTGTCAAATGATCAAAACATAACCTCAAATTTGAAACTGATATTTTTACTAATTGTTTATAGCTTGTAAGCCAACATTCCTTTCTTCGACCACTATTTACCCCTATACTTGGAAATAATAACGCTGTAGTGCCTTTGCAGTGGTCATTAGCGAAGGTAATTAATTCCCTATAAAATTCTGCATCACCTCTATTCAAGCAAACAATGCTACATTTTTTTTAAAATCGTAAATTATGAAGAAAGTGTGGTTTCCAAACCAACACGTCTTCGGAAAATCAATCAAATTTTACTTGGCGGTCACTTCAGTTGCGTTAGTTTTTGTCGTTTTCTACTACTACTATATGAAGTCACCCTCGGCCGCCAAACCCAGAAAGCACTCAATCAAAGATGTTAGTTTCGTTTTTGATGAATACAAACACGCCGGCATTAAAGAATCGGCGTTTATCGGAGCAAAAATAGTTCATCTTGACCTGAAAGGCGCTCCTCCCAAGGTATCATATTACTCTAAACTTTTTCCACTACTATCAAAATTAGGAGCAACTGGTATTCTCATTGAATACGAAGACATGTTTCCGTATAACGGCCCCCTTATCGCTAACATTTCCGCGTTGAATGCATATACTTTAGAAGAAGTTAGTACAATTAACAAATTAGCTTGGGAAAACAAGTTGGAAGTGATTCCCTTACTGCAAACTTTTGGGCATCTGGAATTTATGCTTAAATTGGAAGATTTCAAAGATTTGAGGGAAGTTTATGAGTATCCACAAGTGATTTGTCCTACTCATGAAAAAACTTTGGGGGTTTTGGGTGAGATGATCGATCAAGTGATCAGGGCGCATCCACACTCAAAAATTATCCATATAGGGGCCGACGAGGTTTACTATTTGGGAATCTGTGATAGATGTGCCAATACCATGAGCAAGTACAATTTGTCCAAAAATATGCTGTTTTTGGAGCATATTAACGCAATTACGAGTAAAGTCCACAGAAAGTATCCACATCTCCAGATTTTAATGTGGGATGACGAGTTTAGATCGTTTTCTCTTAAGGAAATGAAGAACGGCTATCTAAACAAAATTGTGCAACCGGTTGTGTGGAAATACTCCAAAGACGTCTATGATGAATTAGGGCCCAGCCTTTGGGACATGTATTCTGAGGTGTTTCCCAAAATTTGGATCGCCACGGCGTTCAAGGGAGCCACCGGTAAGATTCAGAGTTTTGTCTATTCCCCAAAGCCATTTCAGAGATTCAAGACAAATCCCAGTATTTGATCAGAAAATTGGCGGAGTAACGTAATTTTAAACTGTGAAGATTGTAATCAAACAAAGGGTCAAATTATTCTAAAAAATTAAGCAATATCCTAATTTAGACAATAAAATAATAATCTCAAAACTATATTTACTTTGATTTTCAGAAAGCAAAGAGCTACATAATTTTTGAGTATTTCAAATAGACAAAAGCTTTAAAGATTTAAAGAACTTACAATAATTAACTAATTGTTAATAAAAGCAAGGGGTACATAATTATTACTTAATTGTTTTGCTTTCTGTAAAGTGCGAAAGCAATGGGGTGCTTACCTAATTTTTTGTTTTGGTTTTTGTGCGATTTTTTTGCGAGGTAAACATATAGAGACGACCGGTCGCACAATTTTTCTTTATCTGCCCTGCTTCTAAATTGAAATATTATGATCACGCCATACACTCTTTGAATATTTTCTGGAGGAAAATTTCTTAAAGAACACTGTTTTATGGACATTTAAATATTTAACAAATAGTAAAAATAAAAATCTTAATCTTGTCCCAACTTTTCTTGATTTTTTTGGATAATGGTGGTGGTCAGGTCTGTGAATAGTAGATAGTCAATTATTACAATTTGAAGTGCAAGATTACTTACGAGCTGAAAATTTGAGAGAAGTTTCAAAATTATAATGTGATTAGAAATGACGATCTAAAAAGCGTCATCTAACCATCTTTCATGTAACTATCGATTCAAAAAGCTTCCGACATCACCATTTTATATATTTTTTTGCAAGCGAAAAAAATTATATTGTTTTTCTTTGTCATCTTTGGGTTATGGTAATTATCTAAAACGAGGTAAGCACCCTATTGTAGTCAGGCAGTCACGTGATCTCTGTGTTTCTATTGAATATACCGTGTGTTAAAGTAATATTGAAATCACGTTACAGGTAGCAACCAATACGTTTGTGACGTCACCCATTACGTTCAAAATCATCGTTCATGGCTCTCCTTGATTTCGGAGTACAAGTCCCGCATTAATTTCCAAGGAATCATAATAACCGGTTGGCAACGTTACGACCACTTCGCCGTTCTTTGCGAACTTCTTCCCGTTAGTTTGCCTTCTCTAGCTATGAGTCTCCGCGTAATTCTGGGCTACAACGATTCGCCTTTGAGTCCCCCGACAGAGGTCGCTAAAATTTTAGGTTGTGAACAACCGTATGCGTTGATAGGTCCAGTTTTCGGCAGTCCCAAATGTTCATTTCCTGGTGGAGACATTTTGGAAATTGTCTTAAGATTGCAACAGCTCAAACAGGAGTATGAAACAATTTTGGAAGATTCCAGAGTTAAAGGATGGATGAGCGATTATAATATAGCGAATCGGTTTTCGAACCCGCAACATGTCCAATCGGTTACTACTCCTTTAGGGAGGATCCGGGGGGAATTAATGCAGATTGATAGCGAAATTACGGTTGCTATGGATGAGGTTTATGATAATTTTACTATTAATGAGTGGAAAGAAACTTATGTTAGACCATTTGAACAACAGGTTAACGCGATGTGGGAAGCTAAGGAGAAGATTTTGGCTAAAGTTTCGTGGCCGAGACGGCCTCTACCTTCGGTTGATAGTAGTAATGAGTTGTGAATATGTCTCGTTTTGTATGTGCCAATTTTTTATTGATACTTTTTCGAATCCTTAAATAAGAATACATATTAATGTGTTGTTCATGCAAACTATCGAAATTTTGATTGAGTATGAGAATAATTTGTTCTCATGTAGTGGTTGATCAAACATTTTCGATTGAATTTGACTGTACTGCACACACCCTAATTTTTAAATGTTAACTTTATTGTGATCAATGCACTTTTCATGTGTTCCATTCAAACTCAGTGCAACTTTTAATCAAATTGTAGCTTTTTGTTTCTATTTATAACAAATGACCCTTTGGTACTTTGTTTTGTTATCCTAGGTACGTAAGATGATGGATTGTTATATATTTTTAATAAATTAGCCATATTGTAAAGTATTATTCAATTTATAAATAGACCGCGAAAATACCGGTTCAAGACCCTCGGACCGATATAAAAACAATCGCAAGTTGGCCTAGATTCAATGTCAAGGCGCCATCTGGGCAATAATAATCGAACCTTAACCCACTCAAGACAATTTACATTCCACTAAATAATCGACCAAGTTTTCAGAATAGTTGCTGAGCCGAGATGGATTCGGCCGAGGTGATACTGGAAACACTACGAAAAGACATAACCGAGCACAACTTGCAGCTAAAAGCTATTATTCAGGTATGAATTCTTTTCAAATACAATTTTCCATAATCAAAGCACACGTACGCGCTGTTGCAGGACATTAACGCATGCGCTGGTCCTTTAGGGGAGTTGCATGGTTTAAACAGCGCGGGACGTTCAAAAATTGCCGCTCTTAGGAAGTTCATCGACAAATTCGGCGATATCGCACGAGAGAGAAAGAATCCGAGTTTTTTGAAGGACCTGGTATCTTACAGAGAGCAGCTGGCAAGGTAATATACAAAGTTTTAAAAAAGGTATACGTGACCTAGAACTAGATGGAAGCTTATATTAAAATTAGGGATTTGAATGAAAAAAATGGTACAGTTGCAGGCCTATTTTCTACCCCCTGATTCTATGTATCGAGGATCATTCTGTAAAGAAAGATATGGTTTTGTACCGAATTTGAGGGTTTGCTATGTTTCAGCACCATGGAGGCCTTCAAGAAAGCCAATATCAAATCGATGTTGACGATCGAAAAGGGGATCAAGGAGGAGCTTTTGAAGCCCAAAAACGAGGAGACGGTCCTGCGTCAACGTCAAAAACGTGACAAGGAGAGTTTGGCAAAAATGAGTTCGAACGTGACTGACCAATTGTTGTCAATTAGTCGGCAATTAGCAGATACTACCAAGAGAAGCGCCGACACTCTAGACACTTTAGTGACATCCTCTGATACCGTAATTGGGACACAGGAAGAGCTCAAAGTCACTTCCAGCACGATTAGTCAATCCGGGAAATTGCTAGCTAAATACGGCAGGCGGGAATTCACAGATAAAATTCTTATGTTTTTCGCTTTCGTTTTCTTCTTGGCTTGCGTTTTTTATATCTTGCAAAAGAGACTGTTTTAATAATATTTTATTGATTATTTATTCAATTGTTGTTTCAAATAAATTCTTCTTCACTTAAATATATGATAATTTTCATTATCCTCGAAAATTCCCCGTTTTTCACCGCGAAATAAAACATCTCCAATTGAAATGCGAGACTTTATCTTCATTTGACCTTAACACTGGGATACAAAGAATATCAAGAAGATAAATATTGTTATGACGCGCTTGCGTTCGTTATAAAATAAGCAACTCGTCAAAAAATTCTTACAGAAGTTTAGGAGACGCCCTGCAGCGTAGTCCACGAATTACTCCAATTTTCAAAGAGATAGTTGGGTAAAAAAATGAAGTTGTTACAAGTGTTTGCTTTGTTTTGTGTGTTGGTGATTGCTATCGACGCGAGAGCTGTAGCAGGACCCTTTTGGGGGGCTCTATTTGGCGATTACGACGGCTATCAAGGGTACGAGAACAGAAGACCCAGGTACCACCACGGAGGCTCCGAGGGTGGCAACAGGAGATACAAGGCAATCTGCAGAGTTCATGCGGTCGACAATCTGGGATTTCCGGGAAGAATAGGAAATCCGGTGTGCCCCTACTAGATGCATTCAAAGAACTTGCCCTTATTGTACATACTTAATTTTGGACCATTTCTGTGATCAAAAATTCTAGTTTTAACATTGCAATAAATATACTTATTCACTTTATATTAATATCAATAATATGATGTATTTTTCTTCTGAAAATGACGATGATCAAACCTCTTTAACATCATTACCTTTATCTACAGTTGAATTTCCATTTCTGAATTATATCGACATCTAACTGCGAGATGTTGGAACATTTACATCAAGTTAACGTTAACTCTGTTGGAAACTTAAAACATGTTTGGAAATAACTCCAATAAAGGAAGTCTTTAAACTGCACGACTACACTTTACTGCTAATGTATTTAACTGTCCACCAAAAGGTGCTAAGGAATTAGAATAAGAACAAAATACGGCGTAGTGCTAAAATTACAATTTTACTATATTTATTTGTTATATGCTATAATATATTACTTATACAATATGACCTATTTTTGGTTTCACAACTATGATTGACCATCCATGTATCAATTGTTAAGGTAAATTGTTATTGCAATAGACAAGAGAACATTGCATTAACAGTATCGTTTGATATGACCCTAGGTTATGTCAAATTATACCACAAAAATGTTTGTCATAGCGTTGTATAATTATTTCCATATACAATGGTCATAGATAGTGTAGTTAACATTTATTAAGGTGCATTTTGATGAGATCTAAATTATATTTGATTTGTAATGTTGGATGTCAGTTTTTTCATATGCTTCTACTTTTTACATGCATTTAATCCAATACCTAAGCTTGTTCTTGGTACATACATAAAGCAGTTTCAGATTTATCTTTTATTAAATTGTTGACCTATTCGAAACAGGTTTCTTTTCCGAGATTAAATTTTCTACACTCTGGTCCGTGGTGGCGTTACTTTCCAAAGTAAGTTATTTTACCCCCTGCGCGGAATATTTGTTTATTTCTGTTTATTATTATGGTCAATAATATCGAGGAATATTTTTTTTTCGAGATACGTCACTAGTGGGTATACGGATTTACTTAGCTCATTTGTCGTGCAATGCGATATACTCCTGCATAACTAGTGGTAATTTGATAAAGTGCGCATCCGCGCCACCTGAATTAATAATATAAAATTTGTAAATTTCAGTTATATGTTGCAATGTTGTATATTCTGTTCTGTTATCCAAATAAACTTGTCCATGTATTTTCAAATAGTGTTTCCTATATACGGTAGAAATCGAATTTGGTTGGAATCTATGACGTCATTACGTCGTAGTATAATATCGTCATTATTAGAATATTCCGCAATAATAAAGACGTAGTGGTTATAATCCATTCAAGACCATTCTCAACTCCAAACTTTAACATTGAATTAGAGAACAACGAAAGATTTTAAATGCAATCGTGAGTAAGCATACAAAGTTCCCCTTGTTTCTGTATAATTCTAAAGAATCTGGCTTCTCATTGCACTAAACAAAAAGTAATAATTGTGGCAATAGGTCATTTTGTTCTTTACAGAAATATTACACAGCAGATTTTGTATTTCTCAAATCTTTTATTACAGTTATAATAATGACTTCAAAAAGTTTATGTCTTACGTACACACAAAATAAAAGTATTATTTACACTTCTCAGTTATGAAGTAATCACTGAAATAAAATTGATAATACCTTCTTTTTAACTAATTTGAAAAATATAATGAAATCAGTCTTTAAAAGTTTCTACTTCCAAACTTTAATAATTCCATCCCTAGAAGAAGACACCACAAAACATTGCGACGCTTTACACAACGTAATGTCAGTAATACAATCTCTGTGGCCAGCAGCGGGTTGCTCTGGCCCACCCCTTGGTGCCTCATCCGGATTCTCTTTAACCCTCTCGTTCACGGTACTTTCACAAACCACGCGATACCCGTCGATCAATCGACTTTCGTAAGTTACGTTTGCTCCAATATGGTCGTTGGCAGCCGGAACGGCTATATAGGATTTTTCCGGATTCGTCAAGTTCCAGAATCGTAGTCTTTGATCAGTACCTCCAGATAGAACAAAAGGAGATCGGTCAGAAGAACCAGCCAGCAGAGCACAAACGGTATTTGTAGGTCCCTAAAATAGAAAAAAAGAGATGTTATTTTTACTTGCGCACGCAAAAGACGGGTCATTGTTTTATGACGGAAACTGCAAAATGTTTATTTATAACCGGCGGCGAATTGTGAACAAATAGCGTGACCGATGTGGGGAGAATTGTAATTATTTGAAAACAAAGCACCCAACAAAGCGGGATGCGTCATCAATGATGACACGTATGGTGATCTATAGTGTGGTGAATGGTATAAATAGTGTATAGCAATGTTACCCCCGTTTGGCTTCACCCTAATTCGGTTACAGAAAAACCTGCTTTAAAGATGGGGGTCTATCAGTTTTTTTTATAGTGACACTTCTTATTATACAAACAAATTTTTACTATATAAGGTTGTAAAGCTTCATTGTACCGGAAATCTGTGTATTTTTATGTGTATGTATTGTGAAATGTGTATTTTTACTAATATTAAGGTTTTAAATTGGATTTAGGCCTAATCTACGACTGAAATACCGGATCTTATGTGGGCTCTTTAAGTACCGCAACTTACTGTAGCTTGAGACAGTGGCGGAGCATTACTGCCCCATAAGAACTTCTCTAACGACCTGGTCTCCAAATTCCACATTAAAATTTTATTATTGGCTTCAACACTCGAAACGATCCACGAACGTTCCGTCGGGTGACTTATGACTTTTTTGACCGCATCTTGACCTGGAATCAGTAGAAATTTTATCTTCAAATCTAATTCTACATGTAAACCAATGCAAGAAAAATACAAACCCGGTATTTCAAAGGAATTGATTGGCAACTGAAACCTCAGATCAAAGACTTTGTAATGACCAACATTGGTGCCCAAAGTCAACAAGCTTTGATGTGAATCCACGCAAAAACTAGTAATTATGCCTTTTTCAAGACCATTTTCCAATCTCCAGGCGGTTCCTGGAGCTCTCAAATCCCATCCAACTAAAGATCCGTAAAGAGTTGCATACACCACAGCGCTTTGGAATCCAGAATCTAAACATTGAACGTCAACAATGTAACCGTCATCGAATTCATTTAGTTGGCGCATTTGGATTAAATTCATTCTGTTATGTAATAAAAGCAATGAGAAAGAGATTTCTTAAATGAAAAAAATTACTTAGTTCCGGCTGGGTCAAGTCTCAATATGTTGAGCATGCCATCCTGGCCGGCTGCAGCTAAGGATTGACCACTATCGCAAACTGCCATACTGGTAATATTGACAGGCATTTTGAAGTGTTGCTTGGATCTATTGGCTATGTTTTTCCCTTCCATTTTAGCGCAGTCCCATAAGCGGACGTAACCGTCCGTCGAACAACTGGCGAAGAAGGGCTTGTCGGGGATGGTGCAGAGGCGGTTGACAGAGCCACGATGCTCGTGGAGGTGCGCCACTAAAGTACCCTTCAAGTGCCATTCGGGAGGAGGTAACTGGGGCTGCCAAGCCGCCTGTTCCGCCCATTCCTTCCCTCTGTAAATTATAACAACAAAATTTTAACACAGTTGCGTCCACGCAAACATTGATAACTAACAAAAAACTAAGTGTAGGTACTGTGGGAAAAAATCGAATTATTAATTTCTAGAGTCAAAAGTAATTCAAACGTTCTTACAGTAATTTCGGGTAATTCTATAAATGTTTCAAGGAATTAAATGACATAATTCAGCCTACCTTAATGCCTCAAAGTAGTGTTCCTGTTGTTTATTCTTTAACTTGTTGAGTTCCAAATAGCAACTAGATCGCCGATCTATTAAAAAAAGAAAACGTAAAATTCCTGAAGCGTTGCAAAAATTAATACTAACATTGAATATAAGATCTTTCATGTAAACTGATATTAGTAGACGGATCAGTGCTAACAAAAGGTGTGTGATTGTCGACTTGAGGTGATGATGGTCTACTAGTAGTAGACCTAGATGACATCCCTCCAGAATTAGTGCTTTCCGAATGTCTTGTCAGCACTTCAGTACTGTAATTCCAATCGGAATTGACGTTAGTATCGATAGAACCTGATGTGTTGGTTCTGTGCAGTCTTCTAGATAACAAATTTTGATGCAATTAAGAGAATTGAAAAAAATCAATCGCGATTACCTGTCGTTTATAAACTCGCCTTTATGGCTATCACCTAAATAAAAAACGTGACTCTTCATGTTGCCGTTCGCTGAACTAATTTCGATTCTGCCATCGTTTTGTCGGTTGCTTCTAGTGACTTGTTTGTGTTTGTTAATTTTTCGTAAGTGGTGTTCCATTCGTAACAAATAATCTTCCATGTTTTCGGTTAAACCGTTTGCTTCGAGTCTCCTATAAAACTGTGATTGCGATTGAAGCGAACAATTGCAAGTCTAAAACAAAACTTACTACTCTGATATCCATATGAAACTCAAAAGTAACTAATTGCCCAGCATCCATGGAATCTCTCACGATTCTTCTCTCTTGCAATGTTGACATAAACAAGTTCATGTCGGATTGAGAAATTACCATATCGTAAATAATTCGAGGAATTGGACTTACAAGAGAATCGAAGAGTAGTTCAGGTCTGTAACTTGAATATTAAACAAAATTACAACAAGCAAATTAATTTACCGGTCGATTTGCATCAAAGGATATTTCATGTAGAGAGTCAAATGGGGGATAATTTTGCATTGCATATCTAAAAATGATAGTTTGTTGGCGGTTGTCGTTATTAATCCAACAACGGCTTGGCGTATCCACAAATTGGGATGGACTAAAAAACATGAAGAGTCCGTAACTAACTCGCAGATCGCCGGTTTTGTTAGTAGTCCTAAATCGATTAAGGCCGACATTGCGTTGATGCTTTTGGTAGTTACGAATTCGCAAGTATCGGTTAGTCCCTGAGAATTATTGTTAGACTTGTTGCAACTGAGATATTGTAACTGTACCTGCAGAAGTAATGGAGTTAAAATTCCGGAACAATGCCAGCCGATGTAAGAGGCAACACCCACGATGCATTGATAAAAGGATTCGCGTAATTGTCGGTCGTCTTTGTCGTTCAAAAAGGTAATCATGTGTGAAAGCAGCACATCATTAGCTGCAAAAATGTTTTTAGTATTGGTTCGGAAATAGTTGGATAATTGGTCAACTTCATGAGTCGCATTTGTAAGAGGCGTTAGTCAATATTATGGTGTGACGCTTCTTCCCTCGTACTTAAAACCACAAAAAAGAAACAAAAATTGTAAAACTTTATTTCTAATGGTGCACTTTTCCACCACTGTTCACCATTAAGTTCAATATTACTGGTGCTTAGTCGCTCAATTTACTATTATAAATTTTCAACCATCCGTTAGTTTGAGGTAATTAAAAGTATTTATTGCATATTTTCGAGTTATCCTACGAAGAATTTTGAAGAGTTAGCATGACTATATCATTTTCTCTAATACTCCAACTCATAATTTTCCTTCGAATCAAGTTACCCAGTGTATACTTCCAAAAATGTATTCGATTTCAAGCAATACTCAATGTTTATCAAGATAATTTCATTGATTTAAAACCATTTCTAAAAATGCGTCGGAAATGCATCCATAATTTTGACTAACCTTGCAAAATTATTAGTAAAAGTTACCTTTTTGTTTACCGAAGAATACGCACAATTTTGTGACTCCATTTTCAATCAGCGTTTGCTTAACTAAAGCTTGTTGATCTTCCAGAAGTATGCTCACAGTTTGTTCCACCATTTCGTGGAGCGCTTGTAATTCTTGTTCATAATTGAAGGTATGGTTGTATTTCTGCTTGTTAGCGTTGTTATCATACCAATCGTTCTGAATCTGGTCTAAATAGCGTAAAGCGATTTCAGCCAACGCCGCAATGTTTTTAGCATAAGCAGCCCTAACGCAAGTATTCGGATCAGTCGCTAACTTCGTTAAACCAGGAAGCACATATTCCGGAAAAATGTTCGAGTCAGATCTCGGTAATTGTCTAACCAAATCCAAACATTTAGTAACGGTATTAATAGCGCAAATTTTAACTCGTGGACTCTCGTCCGAAGCTAAATCGATCTGCGAATAAAAATTATTAAAATTTTCAAAACAACCTAAAAACTTACGATATAAGGCAGAATTCGATCCAAAATCATTTCATCGCTAGCATGTTTCGATAGCTCCAACAAAATTTCCAAACTGTACAATTTTGATGAAACATCATGCAACCCGCGAACGCACGAAGTCAGTAACGATATAATAAGAACTAAGCCTTCACTGTTGGTTTTTTCGCACTTTTCGGGATCGTACTTTTCACCTTTTTCCCGAGTGATCAAATTCGATTCGGTCAAAATGTTACTGATGTCGTTTCTTAATCTCAAAATTTTTTCATCGGGCAACAATATAGGAGTAGAAGAAAAAACCAACATGTACGGTTGCAAAACTGTGTAGAAATATTCCGGAAATAATCTGCCACGTTCTTTGGCCAAGTAAGTTTCGGCGGAAAGACGTTTCGATGGATCGATTTCTATCATGCTGGAAATCATCGAGCACAAAACCGGATCTCCAAGTTTTGCCAAGTGTTTTTGGGGCGAATACTTGCCGGCTCGATACGCCAACAATTGAGAGTATTCGAAGGGAACGTGAAGTTCGTTCCACAATTCCAGCAAAGCGCATCTGCAATTCTCACTGTTAAACAAGAAACTTTTCTCGATACAGCTACCCGGAAAAGTAAGGGCAAATACAACTTAGCAAATTTTGGATGAACCCTGGCGTTACTGATTCACCATGTAAGAGAATTATTAAGATGTTTGTGGCATATTTGTGGTGAAAAGGGTTTATTTACAATTACTTTTCCAGAAAACTGTATTGATAGCACCGTTGTATGATTATTATTATAATCCATATACAATGATAGCACCTATATGAAGCAGATGGCACGCTGTTGGTTAAAGACGCGGAGACAGGGAAAATGAGAGTACCTATAGCGATATACTGTTATCTCATGGTAAGAACTTGAATTTTGAAATATTATCAAAACGTATATGTTCCAGCTTTTTTACAAATGTTAATAATTTTTATTTACAAATATTGTTATATACCAGGAGTCTCAATAAAAATGGGTAACCTCTTAGAATCCGATTCTCTAGTTGTATTAATCGAATATTCTCACAGTAAATGGAGCCACTAGTGTGGTTTCCAATTATATAAAACCGTCTGGGGCTACAAGTAAAATATTAAATAATTAATTCTTTGTCACTATTATCTTATATACAAATTATTAAAATCGGTGGGGGCTTTACTAAAAATTTTGACGATGGATTGATTGTTCCGTTCCATACAGATGAAGTTAAAAAGTAAATATTTTTAAATTCACGCTTCTAAAGTGTTCGAAAAATTGGCAAATTTACAACAATTACTGTAAATTTAGTTTATAGACGCCGTCAAATAATTGTTTTTTTTTTTAAGAAAAACATATTCTTAATAGAAATCAATTTCTCTCAAATATATCGTGATTTTTCAACATTAAAATTTATTTTGCAAAGTACTATGTATTAGTATTTCTCCTTAATTTTTGATGGTAGATTTAGCGGCTTATATGGATAAGAAGTTGATGATGACATTGTTCATTTGTTTAGATAAAGTAGCTGCTTCTTATTTCTGTTGTACTTATTCGCGATTGGACCAGCAGGTAATGTTATAGTATAAATCGTAAATAATGCATATTCGTAAGACAGCAGATCGGCCAGTTTTGAGACAATGCCTGCCAAACCTACAGAAATAAAGTATTATAAATATCAGCAGCATTTTAGTTTCAATTCTGTACGCTAGAGGCTTTTATAGCAACAGTTTTGCTATTTCGTATTCTTTGGGTAGACATTTTGTTGTTGGTCCAGATATACCTTGTCTCTGACATTTCGAAATTAATTGAACAAACCGAATTTTTTCAAGAGGCTAAAATGTATTTTTGCGAAAATTCATTGTAGATACTTTCAATGGTCAAAATGATAATCCTTATGCCTTACCCTGTGGAAAATATGTCCATGGCCGGCGTCAGTTCTCCGTTATCGCATGTATTCTCAGTGATTAGAGCGCTGTTCTCAGTACTTGTGGCTTTTGAAAACCGCTCAGGAGCAATGTAGCATGTGCGTCTTCTTGAAGTATCAAAGAAGTAAGAATAATCAGCTGGATTATCCTCAGGAACAAAAGTTGGTTTGAATGAGGCAAAATCAACCAACAGTACCCAATTCCATGACGTAATCGTAATGTTCTCCAATTTAATATCGCCATGACACACCCCCACTTTATGGCATTGATGGAGGGCCAGCAAAATTTGAAAAGTTATCCACCGCTTTTCAATATTTGTCAAAAACGGCCTAGTGCTAATCCTATCATAAAGACTGTACTTAAAGTATTCTCGCATAATAAGTCCCGCTTTATCTGTAAGAATAATTTTCTGAAAAGGTATGCAATTGACAGCGTTAGACAATCGTTTTCGTATCTCTTCCAATTGATCTTTGTAGGTTGAAAGAGGTAAAGAAGGGTCATGAATCGCGAATACCTTGACCACAATCAGACCTTCTTGAGACTCCGCACGAGCTACTTTGAAGAATCGTGTGCTTCCCAAACTGAAAATGACAAAATTATTGAATGTTTGAGTGAATAATATTTTTTCTAAGGTTACCTTAGGTCGAATTTTAGCTCCGGGTGATCAGTTAAGTACCGCTCCACCGGGAATATTTGCGAAGGAGCGATGCCTACTAGTTGGTTACCCATTTTGGGGCCCAAAACTGCGTATTCTAGTAAAAACACTAATTTTCTAAACTCTTTCAAAAAGCATTGTTTTGGTTTAACAACACAGCTGACGCTTGACAAGTTGACAGGTTCCGTTCAAGATACAGCGACAGCGCGCCGCCAACGGATTTCTAACAAACCATTGTTTCAATGGATATTTTGAATTTCAAAATATTTACATTTAGTTATTTACGAAAGAACAGTTACTTACATTAGAATTTTGCTAACGTAAATTAGCATTTAATTACTGATAATAATGTTTAAATCATTGTATTTTGTTTATTGCGTAAGTTTTACAACCTTTAAATTACTTGTCGCTAGTACTGATTCTTCTTTCTTATAGGTGGCGCTTCGTACGTAAATGTCAGATTTGATTCGATTTGTCAGATTTGTAGGTTAGAATCCTCTCAAGTCAACAAATCTGTCCACAATTTTATAAAATAATGTGAACCGACCACCAGGCGCCGCTATCATGGAAGTTAATCCTTTGAGCATAATTTTGGTGAAATCTGATAGTAAAGGCGACCGCCTCTTGTTCCGGTACCCGTTCCACTTTCAAGAGAGCAATGAACCTTCGAATACACGTAGAAGAAACCCTTACGCCCTCCCCAACGTTGAAGACCTTCTTCAATCACCTTCGCAAGCAACATCAAATATTAGCAAAGGTCAGATAACTGGCTTTACAGACGAAGTTCTTTCATCTTTATTTGCTGTCAAACCGGAACTATGCAATAAGAAATTTGAACTAAAAGTTAATGATGTCCGGTTTGTTAGCCATCCGACCCAATTGCAGTTGAGGAATAAGCAACAGGATGCTTCTGGTGTTATGTTGATTAATGTAGTTTTTGCTTTACAAGCTCTTGCTAGTCAATCAGTGGGTAATTGTGGTAAAATTAACAAAAAAAAAAAATGTTTGTAACAATAATTTCTAGTTACTTGTTATCATGATTTGAGTAAACGAATGGGAATTGCTCTACGGTATGAAGAGAAAAGATGCGGATATGTAACAGAACAAACGCAAACTATGACAACAGCCCATGATGATGGTTACGCTAGTAATGCTGAAGCTGCATTCCAAACTATATTAGGAAAATGCACTTTAGCCAATAACATTAAGAAAATGTATGATGATTTATGCAGTACTGGACTTGTGAATATTCGCATCAATTATTGGATAACTTTAAGTTTTTGTTTGCCTCAAAAAGTTCATCAGTGGCACCTAAGAGGCAAAATTGTTGAACCTGAAGACATCGACAGGTAAAATTCAGTTTGTTGCTTCAAATACCTTAGAAACTAGAGTTTAAATATTTTGTATTCAGGAAATTTTGTGATGTCCTATTAAAATGCTTAAAAAACGTATTGTTTTGAGAAATTTAACAAAAAATATTAAAACAACTGGAAATAAAATTTAAGTTTAATTTTCAGGTGCCTAAAAGCGTTGCGTCCTTATCACAGCCTCTTGCTGCTGTACCCAGTGCAACAAATGAGCGATTTTACTTCTTTGGATGGATCTCCGTCATTAACGCGTATGTTATCTCAGTATTCCCCATTGAAGAATTTACAAACTTTGGCCGCAGACTCTGATTTAACATTAAGCCACGTAACTTTTGCCCATTCATAAGGATCTTTTGAATTAACATTAATTTTGTAGGTGTTTGAATTAACAGCACATCTAGTCTATTGGGCCAAGGCCACAGTGATATTTCCTATTTGTTCAACAAACAAATACGTAATTTCACCAGACGCCCCTATCCATTTAAATTCGCCTCTAATAGACAAATTTTCTGAATCTTTCTCTGCAACTACTTTGCTTAAAGCAATAAGCGAGTTTGTTCTGCCTTCCTCTTTGGGGCAAAAATGCAATCCTTTATGTCATCCGTCACAACAGTCATATATGGTGCAAACTACAATTTGGTTGTTGCAACATCATTTAATTTTGCAATTACACACTTACATACAGTATATTCCTACGGACCATGGGCGAGTTCTGCCAGAAAAGTAAGATCTGATCGATGGAAATTTTATATAAAGTAATTTGGAATTTTAGAGAAAAAGATTATAGAAATTGTGCAATTTCACATAGAAGTAGCACAGTTTTGTCAAGTTCTTATCAGCCGAGTGCTTCAGAGCATTCCCGTGCTGAGTCAGAAAGTGGAACTTCAACAGTTTCAGAAACACCTGAATTGCGAAGTGATGCTGAAGTTATTAACAGAAGTATTAAGTTAGTTTTGGTTCTTTAGATTCTGGTTTATTGCATAACATTCTTGTTTGTTGTAGTTTAGAAAATGTTAGTTTTACTTCTATTGAAGAAGAAAAACAGGATTATCAAGAAGAGTTACTGTTGGATTTTCCAGATGAGGAGCGTGGGAATATTTTTAAGGTATTCTTCATTGATTCTTACAGTTTTTTTTTTAAGAGTTTAGTCTAGATTCCAGCTACTAATAATCCAGAGGATTTGAGACTGTTTGCGAAATTGTGCCGTAAGGGTTATTTCCAAGGAGAACACCACATTGAGGAAATTATGTATCTTGAGAACTTGCGTAGAAGTCAATTATTACAATTGCTGGACAAGTTTAGGGACGTTCTCATCACTTACGAAACGGAGGATCCGGCTATTGCCATGTTTTCCTATTCTTAGTACACTATTTTGCTAACATTTTGGCAAAGTTTATACACAAAAATAAATTTTATACTTTCCTAACTTTAAAATAATTGTTTCCTTTCATCACAGCGAGGGTTTTAAACTGACATAAGAATTTTTTTCTTCTGCGTGAAAATTGCTCAGGGGGTTTTAAAGTCTCACAACTGTTTTACTAGTAAATTTGCTTACGTTAGTAAATTGATCACTTAAATAAAGAAAAACAATTTTAGAATTTACTCAATTATAATTTAAATCTAAATTTTAGATGCCTTTTAAATGTATCTAACCATGGGAATTCTATCATTCCAATTATATCTAAAAACCATCTCATTAACTCTGTCAGTAGCAGAATACATTATACAAAATATTTTATGAAAAATAAAAGCAATGTGAACTTATGACAGAATCACAGACATGTAAAAACTGTAAAGATATCAGGGGCGTAGCAACATGAGAAAGGGTTGTGTTCAAGATTTAGATGGGGCCCCGAGCCTGCCTTCCATTGAAAAACTATTTTTAAAAAGATACAAAATTGCATCTCCCTATATAGAATAGATAAAAATCTTTATTAAAAAAGAAATTAATATTAAAATAGCGCATAAAGAAACAAAGCTGAATAAAATAGAAAAATCGTAAGTTAGTTATGTGTGTATACAAATGTACCTAACATAATACTTAACTTTATTATAAGAAAATTCTTAACTGAGTTATATTACACTGAGTGAAGTATGCATAGAAATTATAAAGCAACATTTTTCAAAAATTGGGAGATAGTTGAGTATTGTCATCTACGAGACAGAAGTTTCAAAAATCAGAAAACAGAATAGGAAGTCAGCATTGCCAGATTCTGAATCCGACGTGTTCAAATTTTTACTACTATTAGCTAACATCTACACCAAAGACGACGTCAAGGAAATGGTGCTGTCGGAAAGTTTTGTAATAAGAAATTCTGTGATTCTTGGCACTTTCTTTTTCATTTCTTACCGTTCCGCTTTTAGCTTTTGCTTTGACCTCCCCCCCCCTGATTTTGTCTTTCTGGCCATGTCTCTTCTTACTATTACTTTAGAATGTAAGGATATAATCTAAAACCCGACGCTGATTATTAAAATACTGAACAAGTGTAAAGTTGATAATTAGGTACTAATTAGGTGGGCAAATTTTGACTTACTGAAGTACGAATTAAAGTCTAATAATGTCTTTGATTGGATTGATCATAAACAGCACTTCGCAGATTTTGGTTTGATATTTAAATCCAATAAATATTCTAGGAATCTACATACAAATCACACAATTCGGATTTATTTTGCTACGAAGCTCGTGAACTCTGAACTGCAACTGCGTGCTCTGCTAATCGAACTAACTAATAAATGCAGGAAAAAGAAATACCTAAAGACTGACTGCTCAAATTTATTAGTTTGCTGCTTTTTTAAATGTGTCTAATTTGGGCATTCTCGTACGTTCTGAAACGTCGGCAGTTCGATGATGCAAGTGTACTGCTATACCGCCTGCTGCACAGTCGACCGACTAGTTCTCGAATTTCTGTATTTTTTAGCGGTGATCAAATTAAAAAAAAAAAATAGAGAAATTTTAAAACATATTTTTTTTTACCGGTAATTACGTTCCTGGCTCAAGTTATTTTAGCAGTGGAATACTCTTCCTTATTGCATGAGTTTGGAGGCACTTATTCCATCAAAAGCCTTGCTTAAGTCAGCATAAATGTAGTTTACTTTATATATATCTCTAATATTATTAATAATTGCACATAGCATATACTAAACTTAACCATAATTTTGTAAAAAAATTATATTTTTTAGTCCAAATCTGCATTAACTTCTATCTCTCAATAAAGAACCAACGAATCACACTTTATAATTTACAAACTGAATTGTGGTCAACAAGAGATACAAAAAGTGTCTTTTGTTATTGATAAACACTATTTCATTTTATTATAATTTATTAGTGTTTATTTTAAAATTTTACAGTTTAATTTTTTATAAACTAATTTTAAAAACACCTGTATAGTTTTAAGTTGATAGTGTGATATTTGAACTATATTCTGTCTGACTGGCATTAGTCATCTTACTAGCGATAAGTTTTGTTTATCAAACAGCTTCTAAAAAGGCCTTAAAATGGCAGTGAGAATCATATTCTTACCAGATAGTGTGTTCAATTGGTTAAACAAAGGATTAATACAACACTATAATAGTAACTTTTTTATTTTAATCTTTATTAATCAAATCTGTTAAGTTAAAATTTATTAATTTTTCTTTATGCAACCATATTTGATTTTCAAGTTGACACCCCGCTAACAAAAATCATTCAGTTACTGTTATGAATTTACTAAATAATAGTTGACACAGGAAAACTTTGCTTAAAAGTATAACTCTTGTTTTGCTTTTAGAAAAGATGATGCTGGTGATGTTGCATTTGTTGAGTGGCTTAAATGAATTTTGGGCAGGTTGCCAAGAAGTTTTGGAAAAAAAGGAAGAACCTGTAATTGAATATTATTACAGGCATTCGTATGGTTGCTACTCTACAATAAAAGTTAAGATATTGAACTCGACAATAATTTGTTCAGGAGTGTCGTCTGCAAAGGACCTGTCTTTTAATTTTACCGACGAGTTCTACGACCAGTTTCTGAAGATTATTAATTTAAATTTTCCAACAGTTCCTCCATCATTTTTGTCAAAATTTACAACAATATCAACACTGCATCTTGACTAACTGCACATACAAAAATTACAACCAAGCGTATTCAATGGATTGATTCGACTTCGACAACTATATTTAGACCAAAATGAAATGACTACGATAACTACAGGAATTTTTAACTCTCTACACCTCTTATTAATTTTGGATTTGGCTAACAACAAAATTCAACATATTCAAGAACAGTCATTTATGGGAGTTATAGATCTACAACGGTTGATAATAATTTTATTAGTGAATTAGAAAACGATTTTCTAGTATCGCAGCCATCTCTTCGGTATTTAGATTTATCAGGAAATCCATTAATGGAGTTTCAAGATTTTAATTTTACGAGTCTCAAAGTGTTATTAAGTAACAATTGGAAACTGCAAACATTTAATGTTAATTTAAGGAATTTAATTTTAACTGAAGTGTATTTATCCTTAAATCAAATTGTTGATGTTAATTTTTTTGAACTACAAAGTTAGAAATTTTGAATTGGTCTAATAAGTTAGTAGCATTAGAATATTGAGATAACTTGAACAGTGCTATAGTTTATGCTAATAACAATAGTGTTAAAAATATGAATGAAATCGCCTTAAATATTTTAAAATTTTATGCAAGTCATAATAATATCGAAAAAATTAAGATTTCAAGTAACGCAACAAAATTACTGTTAGAATTGAATTTAAGTTGCAACTGGATTACATGTCTCGAAGAAACCAGGGGTTTTCGAAATTTAATCCAATTGAATTTGAAATAGAATTTTAATAATTAGGTCTGGATGTTTCAGTGATTTAATTAAGCTACAGGTTTTGGATTTGTCCAATAATAATATTGCAAATTTGCAATACGGTATTTTTTATTCTTTAATACAACTTCAGCATTTAATGATAAACGATAACAAATTATAGGAATTGAATGTAATTTCTTTGGATCATTTGAATCGTTTAAATCTTGCCAATAACAAAGTCAGCAAAATTGATATTAATGCCCTTATTCCGCATTTGCCGAAATTAGAAATTGTATCATTGGACAAAAGTTACTTTTCTTGCTCGGATTTACCAAATATTGTACATATCTTTAAAAAAATTAAGGTGACAATAATTGACGCTACATCCTCTAACCTTGGGAGTTTTAATGGAATTGCTTGCATTAATCGCAGAGACCACCACGAAATTTGCTAGTTTTTGTTAATTTGTCTAAAAACTTTTTCAAATTCATAGATGATTCTAAGTTGAAAGGTTTCCAAATTTCTCAGGGGAATATTTGAAAAATTCTGCAGATGATACAGAACTGCCAAAATTTCTCGACCACGATTTTCAAAAATCTCAATTTTATAAGTTCTTCGACCAAAGTTACGCCCAAGGGAATTTCTTCCAGTATTTCCAAAATTTTCAGAACTTAGTCGTGAACATACACAAACCAAATGAGAGTAAAGTCGACGATTTGGTAACTTCAGAAATTGAGAAAAGTGCTACTAATAAGGAAAATAACCCTGTGGATGTTGCTATAGTAGGATTTTTAGCTATCACAGTATGTTTTCGGGCCGGACTCATCTATCTTATGGCAGATTTCACTAAAATTATCAAGCAAATCACCTCAGCTAGAAAATTCAAGAAAATTCAAAATTAACTTTAATTTTTTTTAAATATGCCTTAGTACTGTATTAATAGTATAGCTGAATCTAGTATTTTAAAAATAATTTCAATTATTACCGTAATTGCATAAGTCTTGTATATCAAAGTGTTTTTTACTTTTTCAAAATAATAAAACATTAATCATTTAAATATTAAAAGTTTAATAAAAAAAATATCACTGTTGTCTTCTATTTTATCTGCTCCTCTCTTTTTCTTTACCGTCAATCATCAAAAAATTGTTTACGATAAAACCATGTGCCATTGTTACTTTACGAGTCTCTCGCTTTTATTAATAATTATTTAAAATAAATCTTGTGGTGCTTAAAAAATTAAGATAAAATTGCAAACAATAAAACTTTTCTAAAATTCCGCTTCTGGCGTTACTAGTCTCACGTGGCACATGTACCATAGCAATTTAGCACCAGTAGACCGTTGAACGAGAAATGATACGTATTACCAAAATACCGTTCGTTGTAAAACCAAGACTTCTGACGTTTTTCTCGCAATTAGGTTCATTCAGAATGGAGTTAACACTTTTACAATTTCACATTTCGATAACTAACGTGGCCATTGTTAATTACGGAAGTTGCCAAAAAACTTCCAAAGAAGCTAAGTACCTCGGTTTACCAACGCAATTAGACCTTGACAGAGTATATCTAGGATCCAGTTTTTGCCCCATCAAACTTTACCGTACACCAAATTCTTCAGTAACAAAAAGGCAATAATTGATGAATTGTATAAAGAGATTGGAAAGCAGTTGTTTACGTTTTACTAACACGCTTCTGATGTCGATTGATCTCATTAGTTTCTTTTCTAGTAAATTACTAATTAGGTGAGGCAATTCGTATTAAACAAGTTTCTTATTTTTTTTGCGATTTTTTTGTAATTAAAAATATGATCAGGTTATTGGGCAGGGTGTCGATCATGGTTATAAAGCTAGGAAGAGGAGGTTAATTATAATGGAATTAAAGATCACAACAAATTTATTCGTATAGGTTTAAATACAAAAAAAATAAATATTTTATTTATAATAAATAAATAAATAAAATTGCCAATAAAATTTGGTATCACTTATTGCGCTGGTTTGTATCCAGGCTGCAGCCCCAATGGTAACGGCATATCAAAGCTTCGTCCGTAGGAAGAATGTCCATAATGCCCGCCGCCACCATGTTCCTCGTGAGAAGACGAATGGGTATTGGCATGAGTGTATACAGGCTTGGAAATAACCTCGTATGTAGTTGACTTTCCTCCTCCACTTGTCAACCCTTTGAGGCCGATAATAGCGGACAACATCAAAGAAATAAGGGCCGTCATCAAAGCTTTACCAGCCAGAGCAGCTAAACCTCCAAGAGCGATAGCGCCTAAAGTACCCTTCATTAAAGCAGCGGCGGCCAAAAGCATTCCCAAACCGCCATCACCCTTTTTGCCACCGCCACCACCGCCACCGCCTCCGAGTCCTCCCCCGGATTTCCTTGCAGCAGCTACATCAGTAGTGGCGTCCCACAAGTTTAGTTTAACTGAATGGGAATTGAGATATCCCGTGACTTTTTTCAAGAGGAAGGCGTCAAGACGGGCGTCGGGATCGTTAGGAAAATCTCTGGCTAATTCGGCGACAATATCCGCGGTGTTGGCACGAGCACCACTGTTTTCCCGGACTACGCTAACACCGGGTAAAACACTGTAATTGTCGTCTTCATTTAACTTATCAACCCATGACACTATGTCCAGTTTGAGGCAGGTGACCGAATAAGACGCAGCACAATCCCTTGATAGAGACTTTTTGAAATCACTCCTGTCACTAGCTGGTTTCGTTACGTCCTCGCCCAGCACCAAAGAGGCGACTGCAGCACCGACCACTAACAGTTTAAAAATCATGCTGCTGGAGGAATGTCAAGAAGTGAACTGATGCAGACGTCGAAAACGATAGTGGTTTATATACCGAAACATCTAGAGTAAAAAAAGTTGCCTCCTATTCCTTAATTTAATGTCCATCTATCGATGAATGGAGTTAGTGGAGCAAGAAGTCATTGTGAGCGTAAGTGACGGGCATATAATTCGATAATCTCACTGAACATAAGGAGCAAGTGTATACTTCACCGTACTATCACCGCTCTAATTTTTTCATTAATTTTTCAATAACTGTTATAGTATTCGCACCTAAAGACGAAGCCCCCGATATATACATTGAACACAAGTTTCTGCCTAATTGCGGAGAGTGATGGGTAATTTTCGAAAGCAGAAACACTTTTAATTATCGCAAAATTTGCACTTGAACACAAAACGGTATCGAGACAAGTGCAACTACATCAACTCATTCACTAAAATTTTAACAATACCCCTAACTGTGCACGAATCCGGAACGATGTTACAATAGCGAATAACTGGTGACGGAAATCAGTTAGGAATTCGGCGGATTTAGTGACAAACCGATAAAATCGCAAATTTAAAAGTCACTTTCAACGTTTAAAGCTCGATTAAGCTGCCGACATGATTTTTGACCTTACAAGGTCGTTTTTTGAGCAGCGAAACTGAAACTGAAACAATGCCAGATGTTCTACTTAATGGTTGTGTATAATTATTTTTTTATCGGCTGTTTAAGTTATGTCATTTATTGTTGTGCCATATGTTGCTAGTACAGTTATTTTTTTAATCCCGATTTTCAGGTAACAGAACTGTGATACTTGAAATAATTGATGAATAGCTACCGGAGGTAATTGCAAAGGCCGAAAACCTCTCCGTGTCCAGATTTAATCGCAAAATGAGTGTTTTTAATTGTTTTTTGTGAATCTTCTTGTTTAAATTAATGAAAACAATTTATTTGTAACATTCAGTGAACATATTCATTGCAAAAGGTCAAGCAAGAACAAATTTTAAAACTTGAGGATGCATGCAAAACTCATAAAGCGTTAAATAATTTAGAATAAGTTATTTTTAATTTAAGCAGTAACGTTCGATAAGTAAAATTTCCTATAAAAATATTTTTATTTGAAGATGAGTCATTAAACCACGGTTTATTTATTAAAGTGATAATGGTTTATGGTAAATAGAAAGGAAGAATTGTAGTGTTTGGCTAGCAAAATTTGTAATAAATTGAAAAGAAAATCGTAAAAACAAATAAAAATAGATAGATTTCTTTTTACAAATACTTTCAATTTTGTTTGTTAAAATATTGGATAAGGATCTTCTTTTGTTGTAATTTGTTTTTTTTTTTCACTTCTCACCGCTGTCGAAGAATCAGAAATTTTAGTCATGCTATTATCTTAAAAATTTTGGTACTTCTTAATCAAACCTAGTATTCATCACTTTTGAAAACCACACCAGAGAAAAAAACATTACAGTAGATGTTGACAATGCTTAATAAATCAAAATTTATTTTACCAAACATACTATTGTCTTCATTTAGTTGTCACCGCTTTAGAATTTGAAACTAATTTTAATTTTAAATTATAAATAAAAACTCAATATAGTAAGTGGTAAAAGAGCTTAAAAATAAACATAATAAGAAAATATTTGTTGCAAAATATTTCCAATATTATAGTCAATAGAAATTTTTTGTTTCTTACTAGTTTCTTCAAAAGTCTTATTTAAAAATATTATATTACATTGTTAACTTTAAAATGAATACCACAAATAAATAGAGTATGTGGTCGAAAAGCTTAATAATGAGTAAAATAAAATATTTTCAATCAAATGCTTTTTTAACTGTTATTGCCTGGAATAAAGATCTTCTTTTGCTTTTATCTCATTCCCTCCTAGTTTTTATTGCTTTAAAATGCAAACAAAAATCCTAATTTGAGATATTTTAAGATTTTGTCAACTTTGGCATTACATTATAAAACTGGCATTAAATCTGGCACCACTAATAATAATGTATAATAGGTAGATGAGATGATAAAAAAGTTTAAAAAAATAAATAGAAAGAGATTTCTCTTATCAAACATTTCTACTCTTGGCTAAACATGAGTAAAGGTCTTATTTGCTTTGATTTCATTTTTTCATGTTGTTCATAATTTTTAACCCCACATACAAAAATAATAATTTTTGGAGTCATATTACCCCGTCTACTTTTAATTGATATCTATGGAGAGAATATTGTAAATTATAAGAGAATAAAATAGATATATCAACAAAAAACGATATTGTTTAGTATTTTGAACATTAACGGATAAAGCATATTGTGGTCTTCTATAAATATATAAAATCAGTATACTGCAGCAGATTAATATTTAAAATGCCAAATATGGATCAAACATAGCGCTGTAGCTGCTCAAGTAAATAAAGACTAAAGAAAAACAAAATACATCAAAAATATTTTATATCAGAATTGAAAAGATAAAAGATAAATAAAAATAAAATAAAATATAGTCTAAAAATTTCATTTAAATATATCTATAAAATACTGCCAATTCTGCGGTCTTCTTGTTGAAAATTTGAGTATGTATTATCATGTTAAAACTTGCCGCATAAAATTTGATGCTACATGTGTCAAGTAAATTTAGTTTTTTACAATTAATGATTGTTCTGTAGACAGTCATATTAATATTCTAACGGCAAAAATATCAATTTTTCAATTTCAATATTAAATATTAGGCTTTTGATACTTCTGTTCTATGTTTCATTTTCTAAACTCTTGAAGAATGCTGGGCAAATAGCCCTTACAGAGTTTAAAAAGAAGCTTCCAAAAACTTTGGACATTCCTAAGGATACATTTCCTTCGGTTTTGAAAAAGTGCCTTGACACTCTAATGCATAGTTGCACAACATTTGCGAGAGTTTAACAAGCCGTTAGTGCCTATCTAAAAGTTTTATTACATTAACTGGTCATTAGTCGTTTATTGCATTCTATAGGAACTTAACAGACATTAACTTTTTTTAAATTCTTAAAAAGCAGCGGATGGCTCTGTGATCACTCATCAACATTTTGACGCTTTGTGCAACCGGGCATAAACTTAACAGTTGCGTAAACACAACACACAATTGGAGATTACACAAATGGTGAACTAAAAAGAGTATTACTAAATGGATTTGAAGGTTATGGCATAGTCCCTTTTAATCCAAATAAAGTTTTTTTGAAAGTCACTTTAGTGAACGGAACGGAAGAGGTAGCACCTCTCATTAATGATCATTTTAATAAGTACTTGAAAAGTAAGAAATTTGATATTGAAATTGCCAAAAGAAAAAGCAAAAAATAATAATGAACTAGGAACCTGGCAAAAGCGTTATAAGAGACTAAACAACAGAAGGTTCATTTGACAGCGAAATTGAAGGCGTAGTAGACTCAGAAGTTTCGGAGGAAAATGACGGTAATACTGGCATCAATATTATTACGAGAAACCATCACCATCTAATTTAAATACTAGAGTATATATGCTGGTCAAAATCGTGTCTAGAAAGCAAAAGTACTCTAATTAGGTTTATGCAGTAATTATCAAAAAAAATACCGTTTGACGAATATGAAGTAATTTGTCTTAAATCATTGGATTCAAATCAAAGTTCTTAAGCTAGTCGAAGATAATATTTTCACTGTTGCCCTTACAGATATATTGTCGGAAATAAGCACTCCTATTATTAAAAAAAGGATTCATAGAATCACCAAATATATATTTTTTGGCTCAATTGAGGTAAGAAAATAATAAGAAGAATCCAGTTATCTGCTTGTGCTATATGTTAACTTTAGAATTAAGTTAATTTGTATTTTCTAATAACTGTCCTATAATATATAGCAATAATAAAGTAATGAATATGCATTTTCTATCTGTTATCAAAGTAACCCCCAAATTTTAAAATTTATTTTTCAAAATTGACCTGATGAAGTTTATAATGGGGCGACATTGATCCTTTCCTTGCTTCTACAAACATTCTAATTCTTGGTACCAGAGCTACCTCAAAATGATGGGGCACTTTGATGGGGCACTTTTAATTATTTTTCTCGATCATACAAAAAATATATTGCATCCGCTATTCCATAATTGATGATCTAAATGCTAAAGTAAAAAAGACAATGAGAAATCAATATAGCAGTTATGACTTATGAAAAGTATTTAAAAAAAGCAAAGAAAAAGTGAATATGAAAATTTACAAATGAAAGAGAAGAAAATTGACTTTATTTTAATACCACATAAACGAAGTTACATACGTTTAAATTATCAATCAAATTTCGACAGAAAGTAACCATAGAATGATAAGGACATCTATACTTATAAACACATAACGAGAACTTTCAAGACTTACAAAGAAAATAAAAGCAGGATTGGCAATAAAGCTCTTAAACAAAAAGTTAATGAATATTAAACAGAGCTACGAACCAAGTTTTGGTACAAAAAAATAAAAGAAGGTGACACTTTAGCACAAGTAAACAAAAAAGTAACAATTGCAATGGCACAAGCCGGATTGACAACAGCCAAATATTGTAACACGCGTAACAACAATCAGTAAAAAACTCAAACTCTCTTTGAAACAAAACGTTTACTAGCAAACCAGGGCAAACAGGGCAGCATAGATTATATCAAATTAAACAAAACTCTAACAAGGCAAGTTAAGTAAAAAATTAGATAAAACAGAGAAAATCTAATAGAAAAAATCAATGAAAAAAATAAAAGGTTGAAAGTTCTACGAAAAAATAGAAAAAAAAAATATAAATGAAATAAATCAAAAAATGCAAAAAGATTCAACTGCACATGCCAATGCAGAAATAATGCATTTAACAGAGATGTACCATCAATATTTCTACAACTTAATTAAAAATTAAGAAATTAATTGCAATACATAATAAATAAATACTCAACTTTGGATTGAGAGAAATACTTGAAATCAATACAGAAGAAATAAAAAAAATAGACACAAAGAAAATAAAGCGAGATCCAGAAAAATATGGAATAATTATTAATAAAATATTGGGAAGAGCATTTCAATGAAACGTCTTAATATATTGCTGTAAAAATAAAAGTACTAAAAATAGCACAAGGTTGTACTAATCTTGTAATGGTAATATGTTATGAGAAAAGAAATAAATCAAAATTAAAACATTCTAGACCAGTAAAGCAATGTCAGGTGTACAAATTATTAATGAATTATAAACAATTCCTCAGTAATATCATAGGAAACAATGGAATATAATACAGATTTTGCATTTATATAATAATAATAATAATAATAATAATAATAACCTTTATTCAAATTAGAAAAGATAAAGAGGTCAGCATCGCTGTTTTTCACTCTTCCTCAGTACAGATTCATCATTTACCATACAATTTTTTTTTCCTTTTGATCGTTACTGAACACAGATATAAAATTAAAAACATTCTCCCAAATAAATAAATACACATTTATATAAATATACACCCGTAAACAAAGATAAAATCAATAATTTAAAACGGTATTCGGATTTCGCAGCAAATGCCGGGTTAACATTTCCAGCCCCCAGCAACTCGGAAACAAATCGGTTATACAGCACAGGAGACAGGTACCCAAAGCTAGCCTTAAAAGCTTCCAGGCGACAACGGGCAACATTCCACAAGTGACGCCTACCCAACTGAGACCTCGGGGTGACAAGCTGAAACAGATACGCAGGAGTGCCAGTATTCAGAATCTTGTACAAGATGCACCAGTACCGCAAGATTGCACGGTTGGTAAACTTCAGGGTACCGAGGCGCTCATAATGGGGAGTAATGTGTTCTCGCCTATTTATGCCAAATGCAAACCTGAGATATAATACAATAGTGCTTTTACCCAAAAGAAATTTGGTCAAACATAAAATATTTATTAAACTGCTCGATATATTCAAGGTGAATGAATAACTGCAGGTATGCAGACAAGGTAGTTTTTGATAACTGAATATTCTTTAAAATTAGAAAAAATGTTAAAACCACTAAAAAAAATATTGTTGGCCATAAACATGAAAAAAAAAACTCTTTCTCTATCTCCCTCCCCGAGTCTCTCTTCTCTCTGCCTGTGGCTAGGGACACCAAGTTAAATTGTGGGTGAACCTACACCTACACCTAACACAAGAAAAATTAATTTCTACGAACTATATAGGGTTTTAGACATAAAATCCCACGCTAGCGCCAGGGGGAGTCGGGAAGGCGGGATATTTTTTGAGATTTGAAGTCACTATCTTAGGGTCAGAAGTCCGCTGCCTAAGCTATTGAGCCACGTACTACAAGTACCTGAAACAAAACATCAGAATTGATAATGCAAACAGTAGATCTAAACAAAAGATTCAAGAAGTACATGAATAGCAAAATAACAAGTTTGAATGACACACTCTCATATAGGATGCGCCATATTGGGCAATAAGTTTAAGAAAAAAATATAGGTTGGATTAGAAGAACTGAAATGAAGAATAATAAAAATAATTCTGACATCAAAATGGCGTTGGACAGGATATATGACAAGGACAGAGAAAGTTGAGAAGAAGACTACTAAATATATATCATGGGACGAAAGAGGAAATACTGACACCCGTTTTTTTATTAGAACGAAAACATTAAAAAAATCGTAAGGAGACAATTGATGAATAATGCATGAGACAGAGCCAGTTGGAAGAAAATGAAGGAGGCATATGCCTAAACATGGACAAGAAATGATGGATAGAGATAAAGGAATAGAGATAGAAAAATGTCTATTAATAATATAATATAAGTAATACTATGATTTATGTCTGTTAGGCAACATGCTCAGTTACGTCAAGGCTGCTACAACTTCAGCTGAAGAAAATTGTTGTGGTTTCAGCTAGATTTATAGTTATCGAGCAAATTTGAGTTATCGATATTGCTAAAGTGTTCTTCTAAGTTTCTATATTGACTTCTTTGCAAAGTCTACTATTTATTAAAACTTGTTACTGATTTTCCATGATTTGTCGTTCGATGAAAGAGACATCATCTTTAGTACTAATCTCTCCTAAGCTTCAGTTTAACTATCTACTATTTGAGTTTTAATGTGTTAGCAATAGATATATAATTTTGTTACATGTTAAAAATTTTTGATACAAATAGTTTATCGCTGCACAATGTAATTTTTTTTTTTAATTTTCACACTTACTTATTAAGAAATTACAGAAAAACTACTGTTTAAAATATACTTCAAAATACGGTAGCTGGAATCACTAAGAACCAGAAACTGAGGTATTGAATATTTGAAGTCAATTTTGTCAATTTTTTTGTCATTTTGTTACTTGGTTTTTGTTACTTTTTTATCAGATTTTTTTTCTGACCAGTAAAGTCTACTTAAAGATTCAGATTAAACTTTTCCTTGACATCATAAAATATTTGGTATCAAAGCGTCACACGTCAGTACGAAATTTCTAGTTATTGGAAATAACTTAATAAGATTTCCTCTCAGAATATGTTAATGTTCGGCACTGTAAAATAGAAAATGGTCTAACTTGAGTGAAAAATCTCTTAATAAATTACATATACCAACTGTAATTCTTAACATAGCTGCTCCAATTGACAAAGAAAACACTTAAATTAACGGTGGGTAAATAATTTATTGAAAAGAGACACAATAAATAAATAAAATAAATAAATAATTAATTAATTAAATTCACTGCTGTGGCACATAGTCTTCATGTAGCCCCAATGGTAGCGGTATATCGAAGCTTCTTCCATAGGAAGATTGAGGATATGCATGAGGAGATCCATGTTCATCGTGCGAAACTGAATGAGAACTTGCATGGGTAAAAACGGGTTTTGAGATAACCTCATACGTCGTTTGCTTGGATCCTTGATGCGATAATGATTTAAGTCCGATTATTGTTGATAATAACAGTGAGAGCAACGCTGTCATTATGGCTTTACCAGCAATTGCTGCCAATCCTCCCAAAGCTAATGCAAACAAAGTACTTTTCATCATAGCTGCAGCTGCCATGATTAAGTGTAATCCACCACCGCCACCTTTACCGCCACCTTTACCCCCACCACCCCCTAATCCGCCATCTCCACCCCCTTTGCCGCGACCTTCTTCTTTAGTCAAATTACTATCCCATAAGTTTAACCGAATTGAATGGGTGTTTAAGTATCCAGCTAGTTTTTTTATGAGGAAAACGTCGAGACGGGCATCTGGATCATTAGGAAAATCCCTGGCTAGTTCTGCAAAAATATCAGCAGTGTTGGAACGTGCACTACTATTTTCACGCACTACCGTAACACCAGTTAGAACACTAAAATTATCATCTTCGTTCATCTTATCAACCCATGACACTAGGTCTAGTTTGAAGCAAGTTGTAGAATAGGTTTTGGCACAATCACGTGAAAGTGATTTTTTTAATTCACTACGATCACTGTTTTTGTCTTCTGCTAACGTTGTTGGTAGGATTAACACAATGATTAGTGGCAAGTTTTTGAAGAACATTGTGCCTTTGCGTTCAAATTGACTCTTATCTAGGTTTGAACCTACTGAAACTTTATATAGTTACGATATTAATAATAGAAAAACATAACATCCTGGTGGTTTTAGAAGAAGAACACGTCCGTTGCCTGAAAAATGCTATAACTCACAACCCTTCTCTATAGCGTTCTACATAAGAGTTAAGAAAAGTTGTAATCGTAATTTTCCAACATTGCAGAAAACAACATCGATATCAACAGTTTAATGGGATATTTTCTTGCAATAACGTGAAATCTCGGACGAGTTTCTATATTTATTTCCGACAACTGCAATGTGATCTCAACAACGTAAAAAGAGTTTAACTGGAAAGTATGGCAAATAATCGTTCTAAATATATTGCCGTCTCTCTATTTGCTCTACATTCGGCTTGTTACTCGTTTTGTCAAGCATCTTTGTATTAATTATTCGTAATTCAGGTCGATAACAGGAAGCCGCACCGTGAAAACTGGCAGTTGGTAATGCACCGAAAAATTCCCCGAAAGCTTCTAGCCGAGTAATGACAACGTTTTCGGACCTTTCCTTTCGACTAGTTACGGACTAGTTGGTAGGTTCAGCAGATGATGGTTTTAACGATGGCAATTAAGTAAGTGTGCGATAATTGCATTGTTTCACACGTATTGATGGACCAGATCGAAACGTTAATGATTAGAAATGAATTCGCAACCGGGCCATTCCTGGTCAACGGAAATTGTTACTTTAATTTTAGCGATTTAACGGTTTTTGGAAACTCATCATTCTAATTTGCGAGCTTGTTGATTTGCTTTAGTATTTAATTAAATTCCAAATTGGTGCGAAAGCTGTTACCACATGTAAATGCCCTAAGCCACTATATTTTCACCAGTAGATACTCAATTTTCTTATGAGTTTTTTTTAGCTTATTATTTTGTTCCAGTAACCTGGTCTAGAGCGCCTACATGGTTAATTGTTATTTTAGGTTAGTCTGCTACATAGTACATTTTGACGTGCCTCCGGATTTACAAATTTTGTACGTATTTTTGTGTTTTATTTATTCTTTGCTTCTCTGTTTTATTTTCAGTCTTATATCTTCTTGTAAAAATTTTCACTTCTTTTGCTGTCAACTTCTTAATATGTTTTCTTTAAGGGTTAAATAAATTTTGCGTCAAGAGACTTTATGATAAATTTTTTAGTTGTTGTATGAATTTTTAAATCTACATAATATCCCTTAAGTTAAATTTCTATAATTTAAAAAATATAACTCTTTTTCATTAATTTTTATTTATTTTTTTCCGCTTTAAATTTAAACACATTCTCAATATCTTTTTTATTTATTTTTTTAAAATTTTTCTTGGACTTTTTTTATTTTTCTATATTTATATTCTCAGTTCAAGATTTTCTACTCATGTACGTACTTAACGCTTTGAATATTAATTGTCATAAGCTTTTGACACAAACATTTACTACTTGTTCCTTTATATAAATTTAAAATTATTTATAAATTGTTCATATCTATAATTTAATTTTTTAAGATTTTAAGTGATATTTAATTATTAGTCTGAAATATTATAAAAACTCTCTTCACTTTCTCTCTTCTATATATTGTTCATAAAGAAATATCTTATATTATCTGTTAGTGATAGAAGTAGACTTTAAGATCTTGACATTAATATCTACATTAGAAATTTTTTTTTACATTTTTTTCTTTAATTTATAGAATTTTATGTTGCTCTGATTTTCCCTGGAATCTGATATTTGTTAGTTTTATTTCTTCTCAACATATATATTTTTATATGGTTCTATGCGTTTAATTGTTTAACCTACAACAATTTTTGGTATGTGTCTTGACAAACAAATTAATAAAAATTATTTGCTATAAATAAATTTTAAGCTTGATTCAGACATAATAAATAAAATAATTTATTAAATAAAAACGTTACATTAAAGTATCTTCAACTGTTTTCACGGAACAGTATGATATCCTTGAAGAAAAGGCTCCATCCCTGTGCGACTCCAATGTGGCGAAGCAATTTGAGGCAACACTTCATACGTCACCGGATGTCCATGATGGTGATGACTCTCCAATAAACTCTTTAAACCGGTAGCCCCAGCAATAGCTAAGGCTATCAAGCTAGCCCCCAGTCCCTTGAACGAAACCAATGCGATAATTGCCAACACAGCAGGAATCACAATGGCAGCTTTCAGTTTCAGCAGGATCAAGAGAGGTAGAATGATTCTCTTCAATTTCCGCGTGCGAGATTCTGAAAAAAAAACGAATCGACGTTAATTGAAGCGCGTGAATCGACAAGTCGATGAAGAATTGTAACAGTGAAAGAGGCCACAAACGTTTTGTTAGGATTAGGAACGTGGCTGGGTTAAATGGTGAATGTTTTAGTAGTACTGCAATTTTAATGCAATTGGAGGCAACGTACAGTTAAATTTAATTACGTGTGCGTGGTCTTCTTAATGGATGATAGTTTTGAGATTAGAACGTGCAAAAAAGCGTAATTTTCAAAGAAATTATTAATATTTTCCATTTGTAAAGTAATTGTGAGATTTTACTTCTGGTAGTTTATTGCTTTTGAAATTGAGAACATGTTTTTTACTTTTTTTTTCTTTTGAAAATTGACCCAAAAATTTAGATAGCAAGAACTCACACCTTTTATAAGCATATTGTTCCTACTATTGCCACCTGCAGTTTCTTTGAGTCAAAGTAGGTGGCACTGTGAACGACTGAAACTGAGAGGTAGAAACTATATAGTAGCGGTTATCACCTTGCATGCACCTATTGCACACTTAACATTTCTTACACACCTACTACCAAATTGGCTAAAAAACATAAAAAACAAATAGTGGCACTCCCATAAGATGTATATAATAAATCGTTTGAAAATTTGTTTTGCTATTTGAGATAAATTCAGAATGTCCTGCCGATCCATTTGCGATGATTAAGTAGAACTAGTTGCCATTTGCGGCATCAGGCGAACGTTATTGCTATGTTCCTTGAATAGCCGTTAGTAGATTGTGAAAATGCAACAAGTGTAGGGCAGGTAAAAGCTTCAATGAAAGAAACGGATAATCGGGGTCACGGACATGCGGAAGTACGCGACTGACTAGGTCAGTAAGTTAATAAGTCGCGCCTGCGTTCGAAAAGTCTTTGGCAAGGCTGAATACGGTTTCAACTTGAACTTGAGAAGTGAATCGACCCCGCATTCCAAAGAGAAGTTCGATATGGTATTTAAATGGAGAAGCAGGTGTTTTAGAGCAATTCTCAATAAAAAATTTAATGGTTTTTTGATTAAAACTGTTAACTCGATTATCAGCAGTGCATCTCTGCGTAATAGTAGATAGGCTTAGTTTTTTAACAAAGCTGGTAACCACAACGGTAAATTGGTGATAAATTTTCAACTATTGGTTTTTGGGACTAATTAAAGACTAATAAATGAAACCGATAGGCTGGTTGTAAACATGATATTTTTAGAACTGAAGAAAGGATATGTTAAATTTTTAGCAATTAAGAAGGTAATTTCGGTGTTATAAAACTTTATAAGTGATCATTACAACGTTGAGATTTTTATTTCAAATATTAAAATTCCAATCAAATCTGTGGGTAAGTTTCTACGAATCAGATTAATAATTGCAGAAGAATTTTTTGATACGGAACTAATTGAAGATTCAACCGATTGACCGTTTCTAGAAAATATATACATCATAAATTGACCATTCTAGCGCACCTAGAAAACTGTTGATATTCTAATAAAAATGTCAAGTATTAATAATAACTTTAGAATGGTAAATATATTTACAAAACAGAGGTTTACCACGTTGATAAAAAACTTGACTTAAAGTTTCAAAACTATCAAGAAGCTTTTCAAAAGGTGACTGAGAAGAAAGTATTACCATTATTTTTATAAAATTGTTTAATTAATTACTTCTTGAGAATCTTTGATCAAAATATTGTTTTTGTTAAACTTTTTTTCACTTTCTGAAGTAAGAAACTAATAATTATATTAAATATGCGAGGTAAATATTTTAGACAAAAGTGCATAGATGGAAACTAGTTACAACTGTTACTATAAATGCTACAGGTATTTTTGAAGTCATAAAAGTTGTCTATTGGTATTTTCTATAGGAATACAGAAATCTGTTATATAAAGTCTTATTTATAACAGGAAGTGACGACATTTTTTTTCAATGTTATATTTATCAGCAATATTAAATCAAATAGTATAGAACCATTATTATTCAACGAATTTCATCAATATAATAATTATAAATGCACTTAAACTGTTTTACTAGTAAGAGATGTAGGCCAAATTTTAAGGTTTAAATTTATAAAAGAGCTGTGGCACCAAAATAGAAATTATTTTCTTTTATTATTATATTATTAATTTAGAAAATTTATAAATTCGTTACGTAATATGGCGTAACTTCGGTAAATTTCATAATATTTGATATAAACTTTGGATTTTCATTAAGCTGAAGCGATTATTTTCGAATTAGCGCTTTAGATTTTGAGTTAGATATAGGAGTAGAAATTCGAAAATTTTAAAACTTTTTGAAATCAGTTGAAAATATTTGCAATTTGTACCTAAATTAAACAGAAACAATCCTAATTTATTAATTTTTATTAAGAGAACTTTAAATATTTACTTTCTAAATTTGATCTTATTTTCACATTTTTTTAGCAGCGCGCAAAATTGCACAAAACACAAGAAAATCTGGCAAGCAATCTAATAATAGATTGCCTGTTCCCATTTTATTGCACGCATAAGTTATTGTTTATTATCTTAGGTAAAGTGAAAACCAAGATAGGCAACTTTTTAATTTTAGTAAAAACTTAAAACTTAGAATGTGCGTCCTTTGCGGTATCTACTAAATTGAAAGTTTTTTGGTAAATTGAGCTATAAGAAGCGACCTTATCTTTATATTTGCAGGAACGAGGTCATGATGGTAGTGCTGTAGTAAATTTTCTTTAAACCGGTATCTTAAGAGAAATGGTAAACGTTAAAAACTGGATGACTCAGTAGGAATACTTTCCTAAACTTCTTTGAACGTTTGTTGACTTTATCGTAACCTACATAAATTAGTTTACACCAATAAAAATCTAAAATTAAGATATAAAGCACGATAAATTTCAGAAAATTTGAAAGCCACCTTACAAAATTTTCAATAATTTTTTAATTTAATTCTTCTAAAAAACTAAAATTGAAACTATTGTTACTCATTATAACGTTGGTTTTTAATTATTCTGGTTATGCTACTTAGTATTGACTGTGACTAAAATATTGCAAATTAGTTTCTTCAAAAAAATATCGCTGACCAAGAAGCAGTCAATGAATTTTTTTTGCGACTTGTGAACAGTGATTTGTGAAATTGTGTTCCATCCAATTTTGATGGTCAAACCGCACCTCGTTTTAATCAGGTCAGACTGCGGAGATTTAAATAAAGCAAATAATAACTATCCGCCAAAGGCTTTTGTCCATTTCTCGGCCTCAAACCACTGAACCGATTATCGGTTCTCTATAAAGTGTTGAGATGAGTGAACGAACCCAAACAGTAGTCAAGATTTCTCGACATAGCAGCCAGACGACCGCAGCCGACGATATGAATTTCAAAAAGCAAAACTGTAACCTCAGGCATTCTGGTATAGTATTCTTGTTCAGGCAAGCTGCTAATATTAGTTTTTCTAGGCGTCCCGTAGTGATATTTAAAAATCGGAAACATTACTATATTTGTCCAAAATCTTGTTGCCAAACCCAACGTTTATTGTACTAATCCTACTAAAAATAAATCGTGGAATAAAGAAGTGGATAATTATTGACCGAATCTGCCCACTTTAAATTCAATTTCGTTTTGTGAATTGCTCATGACCATTTCTTAACCCAAACCTCATAATTTATAAATAGATTTCTTTACAAAAAGGATGATTTTACCTTCATATAGGCTTCTGGAAGTACTTTCGGGAATTCTGATCTTCAATTCGTGTTCCGCCAGATACCTGATGCTTCTCTCAATAAAATTCTCTTCCGTTCTCGCAGTTTCTATAATTTTTCCGCTTTTTTCCAGCACCAAAACATCTCCAAGGATTGGCACGGATTTTACACTCTCCAGACGGTCGAAATAGCCAACGATTTCCTTTTCGTAACATTGCAAGTTATCACTGCATTTCTCTGCTGCGACAACAGTACCACAAATAATTAACACTAACAACTTGTACATGGTGACTTGAAGTAATTTCGGATACTTAAAAATGGTTGTGGTTTAAGTAACTACTGGCTTTTATCCGATATCGATTGTTTAAGGCGTTTTCATAGAAGGGGTTCAATAAAATATGTAACACGGATAATATTTGGATTCCGTGTTAAATCGTGCTTTGTTAAGCAAATAGTGATTTGAATAGGTTTGTCGGCGTGAATGTTTGTAATTCGTGGGTTTGATGGTTTGATTAGCTGTCGATTACTTATTGTGTATTCGAGATGAGTAAGGAGATCCTGAATACGATTTTTGACTGAAAAGTGTTGAGACCGTCTGACCCCGTAAGTGAAACAGTCCACTTTCTGTAACCTTAACATATACCAGTGGAATTGGAATTGAATGACAGAAATTCTATAAGAAAATTGCAATTTTTGAGCGTTAATTTTTCAAAAAATAAAGTTTTCAAAAAGCGCAAGCAATAGCTTCAAAAAATATTCGTCAAATTTTTCTTAAGTTTATAAATCAGAGTTATAATGCTATAATAATCAATACTCTTATTATAATTTTAGAACTTATGCTTGCTCTTTTAACTCGAATTACTTGCCCTATTAACTATTTTCACTGGAAATAAGCAAAAATATATGAGTTAAAGCAGAATATCGAAATGAAATAAAAGTGAATTAGAATCGTAATAGTATTAGTTTGGGGGTTAATTAAAAAATAAAAAATAAATATTTTTTTTGTGTTAGAAAAAGAGAAAATTTTTACACGCGTGTTCACCATTTTCTCTAAAAGAATAATATAAAATTTCTACCTGTTTCACATTTCCAGAAACAGTCCAGAGTTAAGAGAAATTAGTCTATAATTATCTTAATTAGAACTTATAGATAGAAGTAGAATTTTTATTTTCAATAAGACTGCACTTAAAAACCTCTTTTTTTTGTTTTTTATTTCAATAAATTATTTAAAAATTTTCCAATTACAAATGATTATTGCCGCTAATGTAGTCGTATAATTGAGAATATCTTAAAATGGCTACTAAAATAAAATATTCTGGACATTCATGAGGAAGAAGAAATAAAAAGTATTGAAACAGATGAATGAGAATGCAAAAAAACTTAATCGATTATGATGTAACAAAAATAGTTATACAAATATTTTAAAAGTTGTTAATAAAAGATTGTTGCGAGTAAAATTATCATAAATAAAAAAATGTATAGAAATAACGTAGTTACTTTAAAGAAAAAAATTTGGCCACAAAATACATAAAGATTGCTGTTTCGAATGACAACGGTATTCAACAACGTTAAAGCTAATTACAATTACTTCTAGACATACAGATTTCTTTTGTATCAGATAGACATCTTAAATCTCCTAGACAAGATAATGCGGCAATATTAGTTAGACAAAACATAATGAATCACAAAGAAAAATACATATAAACAAAATTTATTTAAATGTTCTTAAAGTCTGTTAGATTTTGATATTAGTGAAAATTTATTCGTTTTCATTTTCTGAAACTGATTTCATAGAAATGCGACTCACTATCTAATTCTTTAAAATGTGATGTAAAAATCTTCAAGAAAGGTAGTCAAAAAGTTTTCAAGAAAGTCAAAACAGTATTTGTAGTAGTCTTGATAGACATTAGAGAGAAACAAATACATAAATACAGAGAGGAGAGTACACTAGTTAAATAGAAATGTATTATTATATCTTTTCTAGCTTCACGTTCTTTAATCTTTTTATCTGCTCATATATTTTTTTGAATAAGTTCTGAATAGTCATTTATTTTAGCCCTGCTGGAAGTGGGATTAATGTTTTATTAAAGTATTACTTTTTCAGCTTTTCATGTCAATATCATAAACAATTTATAAAGTTGGAATTCTAAACTTGTCTATTAGTACAATTGTAATTTTTGATAATACAATAATGCAGTAATTTATTCCTCTCAAGTGAAATTTAATTAAGAGTTAAATGAAGCTTTGCTTAATAAGATTATTTTTATAAATCTAAAAATTATAGTAGGTAAAATGTGTTATTATAACGAAGGAAAATCTCTCTGAAAAGTGCTCTTTTGAGATTTAATTTTCCTTAACAAGTTTTTTCAAATGAGTTTGATTCTACTGCAGTGTAAAAATGATTACTTACGCAGTACTGTAAATACGAACTAAGAGATTTTATACAACTAAACAATTTTTTTTTCAAAAATTTCCGAAGTTGAAGACAGTTTCCAGCTCTTCGAATTTACTTTTTAGGTCATGTTTAGTTTAAATAGTTTTCTTACTTGTACATTATAATAGGATGATCCTCCATAGTAATGGCGCCAAGCATGCAGTTTTAAAGTGGATGTCATCAACAACTTTTTTTAAAAACTGTTGACTATTATTAATTATTTCTCAATATTCGTAATCGATGATAAATTTGATTATCTTCGTATTTTCAATTTTTTCAGTTTTATAAATCAAATCCCAAAAATACTAGCATCACTTTTGAGACGTTCTGAAAGTATGATAGAGGGAGATGATTAATTTACATTAGAGAATCGTTACTTACTTGGTAATTTGCCATCTGCCGTCAACAGCTGAAAACAATTTGCTCCAATTAGCTCGGTAGCGAACCACTCCTCTAGTATGAAATTCGGCTTTATACATGCGAAAAGAGCAATAGTCAACGCAATAACTGGTTGCGGACTTTAAATAACCACGTTATTAATTTTAGCATGTACAATAAAATTCTGATTTTTTCAGGAAATAATCACAAGAAATAGTTTTTATAAAAATTGTTTAATAAAGCGAAATAAATATTATAAATAATAACACACGCAAGTTAGCAATCACGCGTGGCTTGAATAGGCAAGATCTTGGGCAGTCTTTGAATCATTTTGAACATCTTCACCAACATTTATTGATCTGGCGTACGGACCATAGGGGATTTGAGAACTTCCCCATCCCCCCAAACTGTTGCTCCCATAAGTCCCGTAATTTCCGTAATTTGTCCCATAAGTTCCACTTCCATAACCTCCATAACTCCCATATCCCCCGTAAACAATTGGCTGGAATTAAAATGAAATCATAAAAAAGTTATTTCGTTTACAAAACTTACGTGATGATGCGACTTGAAGAAGTACTGGACGAACAAAATTATCGAAACTACCAAAGAGAGTTTGCCAATCAACAAAGCTTTGGAAGCCAGAAGAGCTAAACCTCCTAACATTATCGGGACAATTGTGATCATTTTAGCGCCAAGACCCAAAAGTAGAGGTCCCATCATTTTTTTCATTTTACCACGACCTTCTTCCAGAGATCTCCCGAGACTTTCAGGAGTTGCGGACGGTAGTTTTATTTTTAAAGTCCGACTGGAAAAAAGTCGAGTAACAGCGTTTAGGAGAAGATTGAGAAGAGTCGATGCTCTTTCATTTGGATCTTCCGGTAATTTAAGTTCTTTTGGAGCTCTTGTTGGTGTTAACTCATCATTTGTGAGGGTAAATCCGGGAAAAATTTCTAAAATTTGTTCGTTTTGGACTCTTTCAACTGACTTCAAAACGCGGGAGGCAGCGCAATTAATAATTCCTGTAACCCCTCCTTGTGTTGAACATTTGGCCAAATTCTTAATATCAAACTAAAATAAAAGTATAATAATTTATTGCGTAATTATTCAATTAGTTACTTACCGAAATTAATTTGTTTTCTTGATTGTCAGTTATTGGCACCTAAAACGTTTCAAGTAATATTTTTTTTCGAAATTAACAAACTACGAACCGCCTGTGTCAGATATCCTAATAGGGCTAGACTGGCTAGCATTACGTATTTCTTCATTGTAGCGCCACAAAACCACACAACAACTTAATTGAATGTGACAAATTTTGAATACAATGGACATTTATACTGAAGGGCTGCCCCTCTTAAGTTAAACAAATCCGCGAAGACAATGCTAGGGAGGTGTCGCTTTGGGCTATATACACTTCCACATATTAACATTGGCCCATCCTTCATAGTTTGACCTACTGTAAAACAAGAGTAACGAATCCAGATTATTTACATTTCGGGCTGGTAATGTGGCCCGGAACAATAATTGTCCAACTGTTCTTTTGTGTATTTAATAATATTGCTTCTTCCGCTTCATCCACAACGTCTGTTTACGTTGCACGACCAGTTTGGTTTGAAGAAAGTCTCGGTAAACTAGACGGGTGAGGTTTTAATTGAAATAAAATTGTTTTAAGCGGTCAAGAAAGTAGAGTTTGGTGTTTTCCATTATAAAGTAAGGAAGCGGCAGAAGTATATAGTTAAGAGCAATGTCCATTTCTTTTATAACCGAAGATCACCAAGAAAGTTGGGACAAAATCTTTAAAAAAATGCAAAAATGTAAATATAAGTGAGATACGCCCCTTGAAATATCATTTAAATAAACAATTTTTTTCAATTTCCACTTATAATGCTTATAACCATTTTTTAAATTAAATTACATCCACGCACTTTATCTCCATTTGTATAATTTTTTTTAAAAACGAGCTAAGCTTCTTCTATCTTTTGATTTTTTATTTTGCATATTATTTTAATTTACTTTCTTTCCCAGTATAGCATAATACAGAATACCTTGAGTTCTCCGTTTTTGCTTATTTTTTCCAATTAGCCACTACCATTACCAAGACTGCAATTGTTTTCAACTTATATATTATTGCGTTACTCATCAACATATTTAGAATTTCTATATTTTTGTTCTTTATTGAGTATACCTAAATTCCTAAAACAAAAATATGTACCTGACAATAAAGTGATTAAAAATTTGATTTCTGTATTTAATAAATACTAAAAAGTTATTAGCAAAAATCATAACCCATTTTTTTTTTGTAAAGCTTATCTCATTTCAAACTTTGTCAGTCTATTCATCTTTACATTTAAAAAAAATTGTTGTGTGAATTTAGGTAGCTTTTGAATGTACTGTCTTGATTTTAACTTCATAGTAGTATTGCGTTCTTTTCATTGCAAAACTTCAAATAAAAACTAGATTGTATCTATTCTTTCTTTGATTCTTGGACTTATTTACGATCATATTCATATTCTTTAATAATTTTTTTTTCTATTTCTTATAATTATAATTCTGCTTTATCTCTTATGTTTGTTTGAAATGCTTGAATGTTGCATTTCCGATATTTTTTAGTACGTCGAGTTGAGTATCTGTTGTAATTTGTCAATTGGCTTAAACTTTTTGATTGGAGCATCAAACGATAGTTTAGTTAAAATTAAAATAATTATCCTACTAATTGTTTGCTTAGGACAAATCTGTTTGATTCTTCCTTTATCAAAATAGTTTAAAAATTCTGCTAAAGTAAACTCTGTTGGTCGCTGATTATTTGGTGTAGATTTTCAACACATTTCTCCCTTGTAGTAGATTTGACCAAGTAAGTAACATCAACTAAATTTGGTAAATTTATCAATTAGTGCAGAAATATTCCATTATTCCAAATTTTTTCTTTTTTTTATCTCAATTGATAATAATATCGGAAAGTCAGATATTTTTTTGGAGACGGTTCAAACAATCCATTTATATGTATTTGAGATAGCTTATTCAATATGTAAGTGCAATTTTCCAACAAAATTGATCTGTTTTTCAAAAATGAAAAAAATCGCACAAAGGAAATTTTTAGAAAATTCAAAAATTGCAAACTCTTGATAAGTTTAGATATTTGTAAAAAAAATGCAGTAAATTAATCTGTTTTTAGCAGTGACGGCTGGTGCAGGAGGGGCAAATGGGCAATGCCCTCCCAAAGTTTCCCAGAAAAATAGAGAATGTATTAAGCACAAGCGAGAAATTTATAAAGGCCATCAGATATATTACTTGCTTCTATTTTAAGTTTCCCGCTTCCAAATTGAACGCTGCGCGCTGTGAGATAGCTTGGCGTTGTCCCCCGTGCTTTGCCAGATTGCGTGAAACTTGGCATATGCTATCCTTATTTTCCCATGCAATTATACATCGAGAGTGCTTTAAAAAACGCTGACAACAGCGTTGGGGAGGGGCAAGAATCATTTTGCTCAAGCCAATAAAGTAACTTGTTAAACCCGAACCCCGAACGTTGTCAAACTTTGCCGTTGTTTCAAAGAGTTCGGCAACGACAATCTACTTATAAACTAAATACAATACATGCAAGTGTGGTGTGTGGCGTAGCGTATTAGCGGTTTATCCAGCTGTGAAATAATTTCGTTGCTTTACCGTTTTAGTTTCTTGTTTTTACTGAGATTCAGGAGTTGTTGGTTGATTTTGTGTTCTAATTGAAGCAATGAATACCGTCCAAGCAATTATCGCGGCAAGATTGAGGAGATTAAGTTTCGAGGATCGTAAGAAAATGAAAGAGTTGGGTCCATTTCGGCCTAACCTTCAGATCCTAAAACAACATGTGATGAAGGGAAAAATTGTGGTAAGATCATTCAATGCAGGTATGTTCCAAAATGCAGATTGGTTATGTGGTTGCGATGTCAGCAATTTATTTTATTGTTTTGTGTGTATATTGCTGGGGTCCGACGATTGTGATCCCGCTCTTATTGTCTCGAATTTGCAACTTTAGGCCATGTTGACTTACAAAAATCAGTTAAGTAACGCTTATCGGATTGAAGCGCTAAAGCATAATGAAAAAGTAAAAAAAAAACGTTATATTTTAGGAAAACTTATTGACTGCATCAAATTTTGTGGTGTTTTTGAATTAGCATTGCGAGGACATGACGAAACATTGGATAGCAACAACCCGGGCATTGTTGGAGGCTTAATAAATTTTATCAGCGAAATTGATTTACTTCTCAAATCACATAGAGAGCAATCGAAAAATGCTGTATTTTCTGGTTTATCAAAGACAATTCAAAATGAATTATTAGATTCTATATTAGTGGTAACTCAGAATTTAATAAAAAATGAAATTGAAGGAAGTAAGTATATGAACGTTTTGTGGGATACTTAATACTGCCTAGTCATAGCGCAGAAGACATAAGTAACTTAATTTTTGTTGAATTAGAGAAAATTAAAATAAACAAATCTCCTGGAAAGCTAATAGCTCAAAGTTATGATGGGGCTGCTGTTATACGTGGCCGAAATAATAGAGTACAAGCTAAGGTCAGTTCAGTTTACAAGAGAGCCATTTTCATTCATTGTTATGCTCATAAATTAAATTTAATTCTAGAAAGAGCAGCCACTCAAAGTAAGCAAGTTCGAGTATTTTTTGCAAATGGTTCTGCTTTTTCAACATTTTTTTCTAGATCACCCCAACAAACACAAATTCTTGATAGTATAGTTATGAAAAGACTGCCGCGCGGATCAAATACTCGTTGGAATTTTAACTCCAGAGTTGTTTGTACTGTTTTTAAATATAAACAAGAACTCCTTAAATGCTTTGAATTTATTATTGATAACGAAAATGATAAACTAACCATTCAGAAATCAACCGGATTAATAAATTATTTGAAAGATGAGGAATTCAATTTTTGGTTATATTTCTGTAATAAAATTTTACCACACAGTGATATTCTCTATAAACAATTACAACTACGCCAGTTAGATAGTGTCAAAATTCAAAAATACATTTCCGATTTTAAGAATGTGATGCAGAATAGCAGAAAAGCGGTTGATCATGACTATTATAAAGCGAGCTCGATATGAACACAGAAACATGCAAATGGCCAAAGAAGTAATGTTATTATAACAAATATCACAGATAGATTTTGTGTTAATATTCATTTGGAAGCTTCTTTACTCATTGAGGCAAGCTCTTTTAAACTGTAACCTTCCCCGGAGCATTTTTTTAATACTGCAGTTACATTTTTTAAGTTAGATTCTCTTTCATTAAAGCAAGAATTAATAACCATATATAGAAGAGAAGACTTTCGTCAAGCCAATGGAGCTCTTCACATTCTGCAATTTCTTTTAGACAATAACCTTTAAAATGTTTTCCGTGAATCTGTCAAATTGTTAAGAATTATTTGTACAATCCCTATGACAACAGCTGAAAGCGAACGTTGCTTTTTAACTTTAAAAAGAATTAAGACTTTTTCCCGCAATACTATAGGCCAAGATAGGCTTTGAGCGCTAGCTACATGCTGTATTGAACGTGAACTTATTAAGTCCACAGACAATTTTAATAGTCTGGTTATTAGTCATTTTGTGGCTCAAAAAAATAGACGAATAGACTTTGTTTATAAGATTTCTAAGTAAATATCTCTCTTAGATCAAAAATTCTTTCTTTCAAAAATATCTCGCTTTTATATTCCAATTTTACGTTAATAGGGTTAATTTAGTGCAAGAATCATTTTCTAGTTTTTTGTTAGGAGTAGGGCTACTGGCGAGACCCCCTTTATAAGTCAACGGATTGATAGTAGTACCTCAAAGGTGATCTGGAAACTTACAAAAATTGATTGTAAAATATGAATTAATAAGTTTCAAATCAGTTAACTAGGGTTAATTGTTATTGGATACTTACAAGTTTGTCCTAGAGGTTGCCCTCCCATCTAATTTAGCCACGAGCCGACACTGATTTTTAGTTAACTCTATAAACTGCTTTTATAAGTTTTCAGGTAGAAAAAACAAACTACGTTAAATTAATTTAATATTTTGGCCAAAATACTATTTCATTTGTACTAAAAAAATTGAAACATGCAAAGATAAATTTTAAACTTAGGGTTAAAAATGTTAGAACTTTTGACTTTTTTGTTTTACTTCAACTGTGATAATATAGTTTCAAAATTTTTAAAATTTTTATACAAAAATGGAGGAGATTTGAAATAATTAGTGACATCTTTGAAAAGTTTTTTTTTTGGGTAATGATCCATCATTCTCATTTACTTAAAAATCAATCTAAGGCGATAAGATAGCTATAGAGTTTCTTCTCTTAAATCCTTAATCTGACTCTCAGATTAAACAATTTTATAAATTTAAAGACTGTTTCTTAATTCATATTTTTGCATAAAAAGACTAAAAAATACAATAAAAATTAATGGATAAAGGTACCTTATAAGAATCATAGAAGCTGAGAAAGCTGTTTAACATGTTACTATTGCTGTTTTAGTGGTTCCCGCCAGGTCTTATGCCAGTGCTCCACTTTTTTATCGACCAAATAAAATAAATGATTGCTCTATATGCTGACGTAATATTTAACTGTCCTTCAATTCAAAGTTTTGCCCTTTACGTGCTGAATCCAATGGGTCTCTTTTCAAAATTATAACTTTGTTGTGTTATGCACTCGGCACAGTTCTTTTTTGGAGGTAACGTATGTTCCGTTGAAAGAAATTTTTGAACGTTTATTTGAAAACATTAAATTTTCGTATGACGGCATACTTCAGGTATGTCATTAATGGCATATTATGTAGGAATGGCTACCAAAAAAAGCCAGAATGGAGGAAAGAAGTGATGGCAGAGGCAAGGAGACAAATATTAGAGAAAAAAGTGATGTTGAAATTGGCTGAAAAGGTTTCTAACATTCCAGCGACAACTTTAAGAATGAGGAAGAGATGCTAGTAAAGGAGTTTTAGGAGGTGCAAGACATTTATTCAGCCGGGATATGGAGAAAGAAATAACTCAACATATCGTGAATATGGAAAGTAGATTATTCAGTTTGACTATTACAGATTTGAAAAAATTAATTTTGGAATTGCCTGTAAAGGCAATTTCAAAAATTCATTTAAGAAGGACCTAGAAATAGCCGATGATAAAGGGATTCAAGGGTTTTTAAAACGCAATCTAGTGATCTCAATAAGAGGACCCGAAAATACATTGGCTGCACCAGCACAAGCTTTTAACAAACAAAATATGTCTTCATATTTTTGAGGCTTAAATCCCCCCCCGAAAATAACGTTGATGAAACCGGGCTCCGTACTGTGCAGAAAACACCTCAAAAGATCAGTGCTAAAAACGGCCAGCATTTGACAGTGATCTAGTATCATGAATGTAATTAGGAATTACGTACCACCAGCATGCATTTTTCTTCATAAGTGAATAAAGAACTAATTGATGGACAATGCACCAACTGGTAGCAAATGCTTTTGCAAAGATAATGAAAAGCAGTGTAGCAAAATATTTGTAAAATGGTCGAATCACTTTGCCTACCATACAAAAATACTCAAAGAAAATCAAATTTTGCTACTGTTAGACGGCCACAGTAGCCATAAAAGTCTTGAAGTGCTCCAATTTGCAAGGACAAGTGGTATTTTATAACTACAGGCTCATTGCACTCATCGAATACAATATTTTGAAAAAATACTCATTCACTTCCATAGAGCTGGATTGTTCAAAATTGCTTACTTAAAAGCCGCTACACTGCAAAATGTTGTTAATGCTTTCTCTAAAACTGATATAAGCAAATTCGATAAAAACATCTTACAAGGCTGGATGTTCCAAACTTTTGTGACCATCGACAATCCTTTGAATGAAGAATATGACGGAGACAAGGAGCAGCAGCTGCAGAAACCGGTAGATGTAGAATTTGAAGTACAACCTCCAGCAGAAACCACTGTAATTGAACAAAAACTGCGGAAAGAACCTGATGTAGGGGCTAAAACAGAAGCTTCAGTAGAAATAACAAAATAACCTTGAGAATATCGGTAAAACCTAACTCCGTTGTCAGTAGTTGCCGCCGGACCTCCTAGAAATAAGTAAGAAAACCCGTAAGAAAAATTTATTGAATAAAACGTCAATTATGGAAGAGCTTAAAGCAAAATAAAATAAAAAACAATTAAAGAAAGAAAAATGTTAGCAGGAAAGGCAAAAAGCCAGATTTTGATCATTAATGCGAGTAGCAGTAAGTAAGAGAAGAATGATTTTGATGATGAATTGACGATGCTGCTTGTTTTTACCTATTTTAATTTTTTTTCTAATTATTTTCTTGATCCATAAGGTGCCAAAGATATAAGGGTTGTTGCCATTATGACTGATCAAACGTGGTCAAAAAGAAAAAACGGGTTTATTTGCAACCTCTGCAGAGACTAATGTCATTCATCCTTAAAGTTTAGAAACTTCAGTGAGTTTTTTCACTCTTAATAATTTTTTTGTTACTTTTCTTTAACTTTATACTTTTGTTATTTTATTTTTATGTTCACTTATAAACTAAATATAATTTTCTAATTAGATATACAATACTTTGGATAATATGCTTATAATTAGGCAATCAAAGTTCATTACTAAGAGTTCTTGTCCGATTTTTTTTTCATACTAATTTTTTTGTATATGCAGTACCCCTGGAACTTAAGTGCAACCGACTCGCTCACATTTGTTTCCGGAGGACTCGTAGAGAAACTTACAAAACTTGCAATAATATACGACATAGAAATTTACCAGGTATCGTATAAAAGTTTCCATAAACATATACGCATAATACAATTTCAAGATGTTACCTTACAGAAAGAATTATATGACTTTCAAATTACACTCAATGAGCGGTTTAATCTTTATAACCAAACAATCACAACCTTTAAAATTTATTGTCAAAAACTTGTCTGTCAGCTATGATACATTATAATTATAAAAAAAATACAAAAGAGGGTTTCCAACGGTGAAAGTATCCAGTATGCTCCAATAGAACCAGAAAGCCTTATTCTTTGTGCAGGATTGCACCAGTAGAAAATTATTATAAAATTAAGAGCATTTTGAAAGCAACAGTCATTATTGAGCCCTTAAGCAAATGGAATTAATCACGCAGTGTAAATATTGCCTGGCATGGGCTTATACTAGAAGTTTCTCTTAGAAAGCATCCAAATGTGTAAAACGCCCAGAAAAACAGCTAACTGCCAGAGGCTGAAAGATAAAAGTGTAAAACTGTTATAACTATGTTACGTTATACTCTGCAAATTGTAGAAAATGTGAAGTGATCAGAGAGTTACAAAAGTTGCTTAGCAAAGGTACTAGTAAAGTAAAAAAATATTGCACAAGTAAAACCAGGTAAACAACGTAAAACAAAACATTCGTAGTAGACAGAGGTATGCAGAAAGGCCCAAAAAAATCTACTGCTAAGCGTGATGAAAATCAAAATGAAAATCAAAATTCCAGCTGATACTTGTAAAACTAATTAGACAAGAATAGGAAGTCAAAATCACCAATCAACTGGAAGATCCAGAAAAAATGACCAGTTATTTAAAAAATCTGAAATGTCTAATCTGCGTAAATGACTATATAAGATACTAAAATCACTAAAAGACCACCTGGTCGAACCTTATGCAAGTAATAACACAAAGAAATAGATATATGTCTCATATTTGATTTAATTTTAGGAAGGAACTCTGTGAAGCTTGTAAAGCCTCCTTCAAAGTTTTATAAAAAAAATATTTTTGGAGAAGACTTTAATACCAAAACCACCGAAATGAATGATAATATAAACCTTAATAAAAGAAAGTTAGCTACATTAAGCAACACATGACTAGAGATCCATATTCACTCTTCAGAAACCATACTGGCCCACTGATATCAACAGGCCAGATTTAATAAAAAGTTTTATCTTAAAGAAAATCTCGACAAATTAGATGGAGGTTAATGATGAATATTTGTTTTAAGCTCGGATTATCCTTCTTTGGTGTTGAGATATATCGAAAATATCAATAAATGAAAAATTCTGATTAAGGAAAAATCCACTTAAACAAATATGGAGCTAAATATCCGTCTTACAATTTTCAAACAATTTTAAATAGAAGTTGAAGATAAGTTGCAAGTAGCAGCGTTATCAGCTACACATTACTTACTGCAGAAATTTAAGTGCAAAACCATGCCAAATGGATTTGAGAGGTAATATCAAAATAAGAAAAGTTAGAAGAAAATTGAATAACGTTAAAAATGTGAGCGATATAATTAATAGTCGATATCAAACATAAAATCAAAGAGTTAAGCAGACCTCTATACAAAATCTACAATAAAACTCATCAATGACTTGACTACAGACTACTATTTCTGAAAAACTTAAAAAGGAAAACGTAATCAGGATGTCGTCGATGTTTTCGTAGAACATTTAGAGACTAGCTTCCAATAGTGGCAAAATATCGACAACAGTAACAAAATCCAGCTAATGCAGCAAAAGGAAGTAATCAGATTTTGATGTAATAGCTGGCAAGATCCTGATCACCTCGGAAAACGATAGTAAAAATAACAATTTTAATCAATAGTGCTCGTAAGCGAAGATCTCAAAGATACTTGTCAAAGACCTGGAAATGCACGGAGATGGCTGTGCAAGGTATGCAAGAGTATAGGTGCTGGTACTTCCAGGGCTATCAAAATCATTTGAGAAAATAATACGTAAATTAATTATTGACAAAGGGACAGCTTGTTTTGAAACACTAATTCCGTTTTTGGAATAAACGTTCCACAATTGTTCAAGTGCATCCAGTTATAAACTTAATCGAATAATTGTTTGAAGAACAAAAAGTGTGGTTGACATTGCTTTTAGATATAGCGCAAGCAATTGATGATGTTCGGAATGATCGCTTATTCTTAAAAATAGAGAAATTTCTATCGACTGAAGTAAGCTACTCAAATGGTACTTGTCTGAAAGTTTCTTCTTCTTGAAAGAAGAACACGAGTATTTCCAACTAAGTTGTGATTTGATTGATATCATAGTGATAACATACATTGAAAGAAATGAGCAGTATTATTTAATGATCGTTAGAAGACCGTTTGGTAGAAATGTTGTCATTGAAATTTCACGTTGTTGACTTTTGCGCAACGCTTGTCCAATTTTCTGCATCGGATACCTCTAAAAGTGTATAATTTTTGTATCATCTAATAAAACAATCACCCCAGTTCAGATAACACTTAATAAAACAGCGTAACGTTGTTACATTTACCAAGAAAATGCACTCGAAGACGCTTGTGTTTGTTCTACTCCTATCCATACTGATGTGCTGCATCAAATCACAATTTTTGGAAACTTTAATTAACAATGCTTCCAATTCAATCAACGATAACAACAAAGGTATGTAATTTAACATTAAAGAATTTTTTTAAATCAAATTATTTTAGAAGTGACAACAGCACGCAAAAAGAAAAAAGGGGGCAAATACACAGTACCATTGCTAATTGGGGCTTTAATGATCAAATCTGTTATATTTCCATTGGCATTTAAAGTAATGGCAGTAATGTCGAGTGTCGCTGTATTATTGAGCACTATGAGTTTGATAATTTCATCTATTGTTGGTTATCTGAAATTAGCTGTAAAACCCAAAACAGCAGTTAAAATAGTACACAAACATCCCTACAGTTGGGCCAAAGATGACGAAAACTCTTACACCAATTATTACACAGTACAACCCGTTGATTACGACCCCCAAGGACCTTTATCAGGAGGACTAAATCCATTGAATAAGTATACTTAAATTGTAAATAAAATGTCACTTAGTGTTAGAGAAATAAATCTTTTATTAACTTTACTAGGGTTATTAACTAACAAATGTTTGCTAACATAACGCTAACGAGACGTTAACTATTCATTAGCTTCTCGTTAAATTTTTGTTACGGTCACTTGATTAGCAAAACCAATAGTAAATTAACAAGCGTTACCATTGTTTCAGATCGATCGATGGCCTTATATCGCAAATTAAAATGATTGTTTTGTTATCGCTTCCTTTCAGATGCAGAATTGGTTGATAAGAATTCATCTAAATTGTTATCCGTAATTATTAGACAATCTCCAAAAACTAATTTTTAAAATATTATCTATCATATTGATGATTTATTAACGTTTTGCTGAAGTGTTAATCTAGAAGTAGAACCGAGAATTTCTAATTTTGGTCAAGTCAAATTTAACTTTATTTATTATGATAAATTCCTTACTGTATTATTTCAAATAATTAAAATATTCGTACTTTGGAATTCGTTGAAAGTAATCTTATGAAACAATATCTAAACATTGTTATTAAAGTTGTTAAATTACGTTATACTATTTGAAATATTTTTGCCGTGATAAATTACATGATTGGTGAAGAATTCAGATCTGATTGTCCTCGTGGTCGTGACATTGCTGGGTGGTATTGCTTTAGGTACTGTACTAAAAATCTAATTTCTTCACTTCTTCAAAGATTTACAAACTAGTTTATCGTTTCATGGTATGATGACCATGGACGTAAACAATTCAATCATTTGTTATTTTCTTGACACCACAAGATGATTCTCTTGTGGTATTATTATTTCCTCAATAACTAACCAGCCATCCATCAAGTATCTCGTAAATTTATCAAACGAATTTGCGTAAGTCGTTACTTACTTTTTTTGCTATTCGCTCTATTAACTCAACTGCTTATAGGTATATTTACAAATTAACTGATACGTGACACATTAACTTAATTAAATCAAAGTTCTTCATGCATTACAATTGACAACACCATAGTACAAATCATTTTATTCCTCAGCAATTCAATTAGTTACAGTGATTTATGTTATTTCATAAAGCACAAAAAATTGCAGTGCTTGTTACTAATTACAATTGTTACTAATTGAAGTTCAGTTAAAACTGTTAAATTAAACTATTGTACTATAAAACCTAAAACTAACATTTTTAATAAAGGGAAAAAGATCTATTTACAATAATTCTACAGTATTGCACGTAATAAATAAACAAATCATTATAAATAAAAAATAAATTACCTAATTAAATTAAGACTTTAAAAAGTTTTAGTGGCCGCCTCCAGCTTTAAGTCCCATAACTGCGGCGAATAGCGCGAAAAAGAAACCGGCTAGTCCAGTGGCTCCCGTCAAAAGAACCAATCCTCCAATTAAGACAGGAATGAGGGTGAAGAATTTGAGCTTGTAGGCCAGCAGTAATGGGAGGAGCAACTTCTTGAATTTTTTCTTCACTTTGAATTTTCCACCCTTGCGGTTGGCCTCCTGGTAATCTGAAACTTCCAAAGTTGTCAGCTTTGAGAAAATAACAAGGGAAATGGCAAAAAATTATATCAAATTATTTAAAAATAGGTTTTTAGTAACTAACCCAGGTTCTTTGCTCTAAAGTTAAAAAGTTAACAGCTGAAAACAATTAATTATCAGGTTCAAAAATAAATCTCATTTTGACCATAGCTTAGGATATGGAAGTCAGTTCTTTAGACTTGATAAACATACAAAATATTGAAAGAAACTACCTCTAATATAAAATCTATTGTAATGGTAGCAAGAAAAAAATATTAAGATATAGTGAGATTATATACAATTCACACTAATATTTATCTCCCTCTGTTCTTTAGAGGTGTCTGTAAATAATGTTAACTCATTTATGCTGGTATCCTGAACCGTATTTATCTGTAGTTAGTGATAATCATTGGCAGTCATAAAATGTCTACCATAATAAAAATCTTCATTAAGCACTATTTTTTAATAAGAATTTAAATAGAAAGCATTAAACAGTTATTTCTAAGAAAAACTAAAAGCCGTCATGGAATTTTTAATTCTAATTTAAACATTTGAACAAATAAATTACTTTCTGTAGAATTTTTGTATTATTAAAATCTGCACAACCAATTTGCCTTGTTAAATATTATACTTTATAACAATAAAAAATTACAGAGATATTTATTCTTTAGATATTTTTTGGAAAGAAGAATCAATTAATTGCTATAAAGAATGAGGCAATTGGCAATTAAAGTCCTTTAGTGCTTACTCTCAATAAACTCATGATTTTCAATATTTTATGTATAGTTTTTTTTATATTTTAATATTGGCATGATTTTCTAGGTTTTCAGGTTCACTATTCTTTCAGGAATGTATCGTAACTGTATCAAACTTATTGTTACTTGCTTCGATTTGTTATTGCAAAGAACTTTTATTTACAAGACTATCGATTCGGCCTGTTAACATTAATAATAACATAGTAAACAGCAAAGCCCCTAACGTTTTATTTGAAGAGAGTATCTATTACCTTAAAATTGCTACCTGTCTAATGTAATTGCTATTCAGTAATGTTTCATCGATGAAAACGTTATAGTTGTAAAAGGTTCCACTTAATCAAAACTAAAACTGTAAACTATTTAAATATGAATCACTTTTATGGTAATGTTTCAGGTAATTATTTCAGGCACCTTGGCTCATTAAAAAAGCAATTTGGGAATAACAGCTGCGGCCATTATTTCAGTTGTTCTAAGAGCATGCAAAATGATATTTTTCAGAACCAATGGCAATTTACAGTTATCTGAAGAATTTAGAATTGCGCAATCGGTTATTGACAACATGACAACGTTCCATCTGACGGTAAGTCAATTTCTATCGTCCAAATTGCAGCATCCTCAAAGAGCTTAACATATGTTTTCTTTGTTAAAATTAGGAAATAAAAATACCAAAGGAAATAAGTTACCCTAAATTTAAGTCAATTTTACTATATTTCAGATAAAATGTAAACATGCTACTAATAAGATACATAATTTACTTGATTATAACAATTTATCTGCAAATTATGTCATATTTGAGAAACTTAAGACAATTTAGCTGAAACAAATATGAACTAAAATGTTACTAAGGCAAATAAGTTAGTTGATTATTGAGTAAAACGTTTGAATTAGTTATAATTTTTAATAAAGTAATTTTCTCAAGCATTGTGTTAGTGTAAAACTAATACATTTTAAATCTGAATTAACGAGATAATCGACATTTTTCGAACGCTTGAATATGAACGTAAAAAATTAAGTAGAAGTCAGTCAGACCGTTAAAAAATTAACCACGAGTTTTAGAATAGCGATTTTGTGATTGAAATATTTGATAATAAAATCAATTGTAAGCTTAAATAATATAAAATATTTTTAGAATATGTTTAAACATTGAGGATATAATTTTTCTATATGGCAGTAAGCAAAAAAAAATTGTGAGCAAGGGTGGGCCTTAAAATAATTTTATTGTTTGAAATTGAGGTTGAAATGGTGAGCTTTTTTAAGCAATGGTATTGAAGTTAGTTTATGGAATTACTTTTGGAGCACACCGGGATATTACTGAAAGAGATTTTTTTAAATTACCTGTAGTCATTGGGATTCTGGTTTGTACGGACCACGTAGCCATCGTGGGGTACATCCTCCAGGACCCGTGCCACGCTGAAATTTCTTCTTTGCCATCGCAACACGCTTCTTCTGCATCCACCAACTTCCAACAAACCAAAACAGGCACTAAAATTTTCAACAAGTTCATTTTAAATATCACAGTTTCTACACAGCAAACTCGTCAAGAAATCATTTTCGACTAAGCCCGGTGCTTGATCCGAAACCGCGTGGTTCTTTTGAATATTACTTGATGTCTATCGAAGTGCTGCCACCACAACAACAAACTCTGCAATCTTGAACAGCGAGACGGTTTGCTTTTTCATTTCCTCGTGTTACAGACCCGTGTAATGATTCTCTTCTAATGTTAAATATTATCGTCGTTTCCGCATGAATTCTTTAGATACAACGGGGACCAACCGTACAATTTGCGGTGCGGCAGTGGCGTAGGAATGACAAAAACGCACAAAAAAGAGAGGGTAATTATATGAAAACTGCGATATTGCAAAAATTTGATTGTTACACTCTGTTTGCGTTAAACGTTTTTGCTTCGATGATATCACAGGATTTACTACACTAGACCAATAAATTTTCAGGATTTTTAGGACGCCATAATCGTTAAATTCAGATCGGTATAGTTTACAGTATTGCAGGATAGACGTGATTTGATCCGAAAAAAAGTTTATTACCACTTACGAAAAAGGAGAGTGGGGCTATTGACTTGAGACCAGTCTTAAAATTATGGCAATTCCAGGGAAATTGCAATTAAACTGGATTTAAACTAGTCTTATTACTGTCCGTATTTGACGAGCTTCAAGTGAGCCTACTGCTAATGCGCGAAGTTTCATTCCTAATAATGACAAAAAAAAAAAAAAAAAAAACAGGAGCTACACCAGAACTCATGTAAAGCGGTTTGGAACGAAGGTTTTTCTGCAACTTAAACATTTATAAAAAAATGTGCAACAATAAACTGCAGTTTTTTGTATTTTCAATGTTCAAGGAGTGAGAAAGCCAAAGAATTACAAAAGTCAATTAATAATAATAAAACAACTGACAAAATAAACAATATTCAAATAATTAATGCCAAATTAATATTATAGGGGTTCATTAATTATTGAACATAAAAATAATTTATTTAATTTATTTATTTAATCAAATAAATATTTTAATTCTTAATTTTCTAGAATGGAGTGAAGATAACTGGAGTGAAGATGACCCATTGTCGTTTATTTGAAATAGTCAGTATTATGACATCTCGTAATAATTTTAATTTAGAATCAACATGAAATAGAATAAAATATAGTTAATTAGAGTACCACTTCAATACAATACAATACGGCGGGTGTAAACACCCTGGCGATGAGTACTCGAAACAGGAGAGTTGATCCCTGTCAGTCCCGGCTAAATAGCACGACATTTCCTGTTACTCCCGACACACCTTGTCTGCATATTATTAACAAAAGTTCACGGGACGCTTTTTTCAAGGCATGTAACAGTACAACAGCATCTGAATCTAATCTATCATTCTCATATCATCATTCTATAATATAATTCGGAATTCCTTCATGTAGTGAGTAGTACGTTGCTACCCCTACACTTGCGACCTAGTTGCGGCTGTGCTTCCAACAGTATTATTAGCACCTAGTGCTCACGTACCATAAGTACCACATACAAAACAATAATAGTAATTCATCAGGAATACTTTCGATAATAATAATTATCAACTCACACGTCTCTTGTTAGATCATTCGACGTATAACCGCATAAATACGTAATATTACCTTTTGAATATTACATTTACATTACATGCATCGACTTAGGACACATAAATTTCAACACACACACACACATAGCCTTTCGGACTGACTCCTCTAATTCACGTGTTAGTATTTCGGGTTTTTTATTGCTTTCCCTCTAATACCGAGTCTGTTCAGAAAGTATTGCCTACAATATTAGAAAAGTAAGAATAACGCAATTTTCTTAAAACTCTCCATTGTCAACTTCCTTTTTAATTGTTTTTTGATTGCCATGAAGTTGAATTAAAGCAAGGGAACGTTTAGCTTCGCTGAAATGCTGCATCATCCTGATAAGTAGTGAGTAAATTGAGATATCACTTTTTCACCGGTCGGCTATATCGCGATGAGACGGATCCGGCCCTGGAGCAATTTCGTGACGATTACGCCACTTTGTAACCGTTTTACATGTCTCAGCTTCACCAAAAAAATGTACCAGTACCATATCATAATCCGTCAGATTACTCGCCTAATTAGTGCACCTGCTCGAAATAAAAGCTTTTCTCATACGCATGAAACTGAAACGGTATCTTTCTACGCGCGACCAGAAACTCTTTCAAAAACATTCCAACACATCTTGGAGCCGCAAACAATTTACCGTCTCGAATCACTCGAGTTTTCAGCAAGTGATTCTGTTTCGCAATTGTGGCATAAAGAGAATTAACTATAATCGGTTTTCGGCACGATTTCGATATTGTCGTTGCGGTTGAATAGATTAATTTTCGAAACAACCAGGCGGTATCTAGGATTTAGAAGAAGATATTTACAATGAAGACCGTTCATATTGAAGGGTTATTGACATTTGCAGGTTATACTACGTAATTTAGTTAGTTTATTGTTGACATTGTAAGTTGGGCGCATAGTGTGCAAGGCCCGTTACCCACTACCTGACTAATAATAACTTTTGCTCAGTTTAGTATGAGACCAATTTTCTTTTCCATAAAACCGTGAATAATGGCAGGCTTTGGCAGATCACGAAACAATTTCAGTAGCGTACAAAGTCTCCGAATTCTCTGGCAGCCACCAGTTCTAAACTTACGATTTTCCGTGAAATAACTTGACTCTTGCTTTCAATTATGATAGAGCGTTGCATTATTGACGTGACCAGATTTGTTTGCAAATATTTTGAAAGGTTCTTAGTAAATCAGGAGAAATAAGTTGGTTAAAAAAAAAACTGGAACAGAAAAGGTTTAAAACATAAATAATTAATAAAGTACATATGTGTAGATATATAGGTGAAAATAGAAATAAAAATTTTAAATGTTAGTCTGCCATGAGACCGAACTTCTTTACACTTTACAGGATGGTTGTTGTGCATAGCCCAGTATAAAAATATAGAAAAACAAAAAAATATACAAATCTAAAATTTTGTACAGTGATCAAATACCTCATTTTCTATCTAAGGGAAATATTTTAGGAATGGTAATACTTCCGCCAATACCGGAAGTTGACGTCAATTTCTTTATTTTAAATGGAACACCTTTTATCTTTTTCATTTTTGGATTGCTTACTGAATTTTATTATGAGTTTGTGAATATGACCATATCTCGATATTGCATTATTTTTGAGGAAAGGATTATTTTTTCTTAATAACACAAAAAATCCTCTTCAAATAAAACAAATCCTAACTTTTACATAAAAAAATTAATATGTTGGAAATTTTTAGCACATCAAGATATAACTGTGGGACATAAAACCGGAGTAATTAAATTTGGAAATTCTAATAGAGAACGGAATTATGGAATAAAATTTTTGTACATTAAAATAGCTGTAATAAATATTTTTCTTTAAATGGAATGACTAGGTTTTTATAGCCCAAGTCAAAAGAGGATTAAATTCGGTTTCTAACGAACCCTCCACCTATACCTATCAGTCGTTGTTTTCAAGTTTTTGCAGTCTTCGAGTAGAAGCTAAAATTATTTCGCTTAAAATTTATAGGCTAGGCATTGCATATCTTTTTTTTTGTTGAAAACCCTTGATATGTTTTCCTTATTATTCATGTCAAAAGTTGATTTCAGATCCAAGATACAGCCATTTTTATATAAGAAAACAAAAATAAATAAGGAAAACTCAATCAACTAATTTATTTAATAATGGTTTAAACTGTGTCCCATCTACTTGAAGACATTTTTCTGTTCGTAAATAAACGTGTTTGATAGCCGCTCTTATTTCCTGTGGAATGCTTCTATTACTCGGATTCAAATCAACCAGTAAAGTTACTGGTGCTGAATAAACTATCCCCTTAAGTTTTCCCCAATGAAGAAAATAGAATGGAGTCATGTGCGGAGATCTAGGAGGTTCATGTACCGATAGGTATGAAAACACCCTACATCGAGAGAAACAGAATTTAATTCTCTATGGGCTATAAAACGCTAGTCATTCCATTTAATAATAATGACATTTTACAGTTCTCTTAAGGTACAAAAATTTTACATTATTATTTCGCTTCCTATTAGAACTTCCAAATTTTATTACTCCGGTTTTAGGTCCCACAATCATATCTGTAAAAATTTGAAAGTTATACATTTTTTGTATAGAAATTCTGTTTTTATTCCAAGAGAATTTTTTTTTGCTTGTAAAGAAAATTATGTATTTTTCAAAAATGGTGCAATATCGAGGCATGGTCGTATTCACAGATTCATACTAAAATTTCATGGGCATTCCAAAAATGAAAATGATAGAGGGTGTTCTATTTACAATAAAGAAGTTGAGATCAACTTCCAGTATTAGCAGAAGTACCACCAATTCTAAAATACGTTCCTTTAATAGAAAATGAAGTATTTTTGATCTATATAGAAAATTTCAGATTTGTAAATTCTTTGTTTTTATATATTTTTCTAATGGGTTCTGAACAAAAACCACTCTGTATACCAGTCATAGACACACTTTAATAATTGTGAATAAAAAATCTGGTATCTGATTCGACAAATAATAGTTCTTCTTACTTAGAGATTACATTCAAGCGAGTTATCTAGCTGAAAAATCTAGTGATGAACTGGAACTGATAGTAGTAAATGTTTAAAGATAGTGGTACTTGAAAAAGAAATTACTAATGTTCATAGTGAAATTTGTACAAAATCAATGAATAATAAATAAATATGGCAAACTACTTGTCGTAGCCAAAATTATTTATATATAAGACAGAAAAATTCAAATAGGATAAAATGGAAGTATATAAAACTTTGCAAAATTTGAAATAAATATAGCAAAAAATAAAAACTCACGGCACTGAAACTCGGAAGACTTAATAAAGAGGTTTAAAATAAATTTGTTTTAACATAAATAATGTAGTTGATGTTCCTAGCCATCAGTGGCGTAGGATGGACTAGAAGATGTTGATTTATTTATTATTAGGCACAAAGTAATTTATAAGCCCGAATAAAGTTTATATAATAGTGTCTGACAAGATGTATACAAGTTGATAGTTTAGAAGATTTGGATTTGTCAATAGAAAATGATAGATCTACAAAGCATAATAAACAACTAACTTGTCAACTCAAAGAATGATTAAAAATAAAGAAAGAACGTATTAAAGTAATTCACTGTAGGATGGCGGAAAAAATATTCTTTAGAGTTCCGTTAAAAACAAATTGCTCTATTATTGATTCAAAATTACAGAGCTATTGTTATAAGATACCTCAATATGATTATCTCTCCTTTTTAAGAAAAAAGGAATTACATATTGTAATAACCTTAACTACTAAGGTTATTAGCACCATAACTGGTGGTACAATAAATAATTAATATAAATAAAGTTAAATTTTGAAAAAACTATGTTCATTTGTGTTTATGCATATTCCATTGTTGATCGACTGTTTTTATTTTTATATTTGGGAATAAACATTTATCTTTCTTAAGAAAACTAAGATATTTTTGACGCTAGTATCGTTCGTCCGCATCTCTTTGAAGCTACTTGGACGTCGGCATATTCTTTCTTCTTCGCCGCCGCGTCACTCCTGTATCATGTGTCAAGCCTTCCTGGCAGTTCTCGCTGGGTGCCAGGTCTTCTCTGGACAGTAAGATGCTTGAGGGTGAGAAACGTATGTCCGGTGCGTAGTCTATTAATGACGATAAAGTCTGTTCTGACAGAGTTGATGTTGTCCCTTATGTTATGTAATTTTGTCTTTTTGTACGATTTACAATGTGCAGCCATTTTTTTACTAATGTAGTCTTTTACTTTGTTAAGCCGTAAAGGAAGTTTATTATAATTTAGTTTTTGGTGTATTTGCCTCGATAATCTTGTTGTATGTAGAATCTGTGGTATGTATGTGGGATATTTTATCTTGTAAACTTGATTTTTATGAGAAAAATGCTACCAGCGTACTTTAGAAGAAATTGTTCCCTTCGTAGATGTAATGTTGGTTCATTTGCTTCTTCCAGGAGTAATTCTATTGAGGTCATCCTGAAAACTCTCAATACCAACCGAATTGCCATCTTTTGGACTGTAGTAAAGAATTTTAGAGTAGATCTGGTTGACGTTACGTAAACTATCGACCCGCAGTAGATTTTAGTACGGATCATATACAATATACATGTAACTTTTTAAACCGTATGTAAAATAAGATATTGAGGTTTTAATCCTAACATACTTTCAACAAAAGCTGCCAGGTGGTGGTCAGAGCATATCTGCAAATCGACTATAATGCGAGGCCAGAAATAGAAAGGGCAGAATTAGATGTAGCTAAGATTAGCTTAATAAAGTTTTAATGAATATTTGTTAGAACTTTTCTTAACGCTTTTAGTAAATTTACTGTTAGAATCTATCCAAAGTCTGCTGATAAATTTCCAGTTAGTAAAGAATTTCCCTAAATGAAGCATATTGCTAACTACAAGAAACTTTTTTATTTTAATTTAATATCTCGATTAAAAATTAATATAAACAAATCATTAATACACGTTTTATACTAGAGGAATTTGTTAATTAACTTTTGAAACAGCTTGTGTAGACTTGTCCCATTTTAAGTTATAAATTCATACTTTGTGTTGCTTGTGTTAATGTGGTGGAAATTACCGACAAAAGCTTACGTCAATATTGCTTATTTCCAAAGTAAAAAAGTAAATAAATATTTTTATATTGTACTATAATTTATTTACTTTAATATTGAAAACCAATGAAAAGAAGCAATATGCTAAATGTAATTTAATCCTAACAAACATTAATTAACCAAGTTGTTTCTAGATTGCGCTGAAACCATTCTTGAAAATCACTTACATAATAATACTATTGTAAATTGCCATCAGAGTATTGCCGAAGTTTTTTGGTAATTTTCTAATTTTTAGCGCAAATAATTGCGTAAAAATGATGGAGGCGCCGGGAGAATCGTAACTGTTGATTTTCGACCAGCATTTCTTCTTCAAACAATAAAAGAACAAAAATAAAAAAGAATTTCTTCCGAAATTAAAACGCTCAAACACCCTGCCAATATTACTATATCACTATACTATAAATAAATCCACATAAATTCATAGAGCCACTAGAAAATATTTGAATATAATTTGTTCTTCACCCAAAATGGTTGAAAAGTAGGTATATTATGCAAAAATTGTTAATTAATATTTATTCTCATTACAGTTTATACTAAAAAAACAGTTTGCTCTTAAGCTCGGTATATTTGCTTCATTTACTGCTTTATTCTCTTATTTATTGCTCCTTCACCAGCAATACTTTTATATTTTGTTTCTTCCTATTACACCTATATTTGGTGTCTCTGAGGAGGAACTCATAATCAGTAATTTAGAGACTTAAGATACTAGAAAATGTCTACGGTTCTTTGGATTCATTCTGACTTTGTAAAACAAAGTAATAAGCTAGTTAACATGTTAGCAACCTGAACTATTAAAAAAAAGTTTTTACACAGTTATTAGTAAGTTAGAAAATGCTGGTTTAGTTCTCAAATACATATGAGCATTGTATATGGAAATAATCATACAACGATATGAATTTAAAGATAAATAATTATTCTAAGTTGTCATATTAACATAATTTCAAAAATTCTTTCCTGCGGAACTACATAAACGACTTTATTCCAAATCCAAAGCACGGTCAGGTCCTGATTCAACTACGGTTTGTAACGAAACTTAATGTAATCTCTACTTTTCACTTGCTAACTGAACAATGCAGGTTTCTCCTACACAATTTCAGACCTTGACCTTAGAGGTCAGCACTTGTCGTTCAGTTAAACTAAAAAACAAGCTGTTTGGAGCAATAATTAGAAGCTTTAGTTTCCTTAAGAGTTTTGGTAATTATTTGTTAAAAATTGTTGTGTCTTATGGAAAGTAACTGCAGAGTATCATCACTTTCAGGTTCATGTTTTAAGCCCCAAATATGTTTTAAAAACAAGAGAGTATTTAACACAGAAACTGTCGAGAATGAGAAAAAGGAATTTAAGTCTCTAATAGAACGATGTTGCAAAAACATACAAATTTGCGTTAAAAATAAGAAAATAACAATTGGAAACCAGTAGTTCTGTGTTGTCACCAAATTGAAAGTAATAGAGGCAATAGATTATTTGTATTATTTTTATTTTTTACGCTACCTTGCTCTAATCGTTAGTTATAATTTCGGAAATAAACATTCAAAATTTTGATGGTAAATGTAATTAAATAAAGCTTTTTCTAAGAAGCGAATTTGAGGTTTTTTCTTTTAAATTAGCTATTTTAAGTATTTTTTAAAAACATCAACTGTCAACCATCGACCATCAACAATATTTGAGACAAGTTTTTTTTTCTCTCTGAGAAATAATGGTAAACAGTGTCAGGTGTTTATTAATACTTTGCAGTTAATCATTTTCCATCGGCGGTACAACTGTGTTTACTTAAGTTCCGCAACGGTAAAATGGAAACTTTACATTGCTTTGAATGAATTGGAATAAATACTTCACAGTTCGTATAACTAACTGGCAATTTAAAATTTAGGATGTGAAAACCTGGTACTAACAGGATTAATAAAATAAATATTGCTTGTTCTTGAAATAAAATCCTGCATTTTACGGCAATTTTATTAATAATTGCAAATAATTGCCGGTTAATAAACCAAATTGTTAACAATAACCATTAATTTTTCGTGGTAACGTTATTAAGGGAAATTAAGGTTAATTTACAATATTCAGTTATAAACATTAAAATACGGTTAAGTGACAGACACACCGCCTGGTTTATTAATTGGACATTATTTATATTCGATTCACTCGTGCATGCAAGTTAATAATGAAGTTACTAGTAAATACACGTTTTCACGGTGAGCGGACTCGTTGATGATTTGGTTCGGGATTTGTGAAGGCATTTCATTAAAACTGTTGTATAAACAATATTATTTATTTAAGAAAAGTAGAAAATACTGTTTGGCAATAAAGAACTGTCTAAATTTTAACAAATAAATAAAACATAAATAATCAAATAAATAATTAACATTATTAACAAATCAATCTTTTTTTTTGGGCGAAAGAAGAGGAAGTAAGAGTGACCAAAAAATCGGTCAATATTTGTACATAGGTTGAGGAATTAATTAGTGACTAAAGAAAGGTTTGATTATTTCGGGCTGTATGCTTTGTAAGCTAATTTTTGCGATTCGTCGAGGGATCGTTTGTCCCAGCCGCCGCCGCTGGATTGCCAGCCGCCACCACCGCCTCCGGATTGCCAGCCACCATGACCGCCTCCATGACCGCCACCGCCTCCCTGTTTGGAAGCAAACAATTTCTTGATGGCGATAATTCCTGAGAGAAGCAAAGCGATTTTAGCGGTAATCAAAGCTTTGCCGGCTAATAAGAATAGACCAGCTATAGCAATAGGGATTAACGCCGCCATTTTAGCAGCAATTCCCATCATCATACCGCCCATCATGCCTTTCATTCCACCGCCTCCACCTCCTTGTTTCTTGCGACCTGTAAAATTTTATTTAGTTATTTGGTTCAGGGAAAAAAATCTGATAAATACCTTCTTCAAACATTAAATCGCCGGGATTGATTTTGGGTAGGGTGACTTCAATGCTCCTTGAGCCGATGAACCTGGTGACTTTGTCCAAGAGCATGTTGTTGAGCGCGTCGTCTTTAGCATCAGCAGCGCGGGGAAGGGTAGTTTCTAGTTGTTCTTCGGTAACAGCCGGTTCTGAAGGGGCGTCAGCAACACGCATTACAGTAATTCCATCTCCGACTGATAACTTTTCCATGCGACTCAATCGGTCGAGGAAAGTGACAGCTTTTTTCTTGAGACACGGTGAGAATCCGTCGGTTTTGCTGCAATCTTCATAGATTTTCATGGCTAACCTCACACCGGTGTTCTCGTAAGAATCCTGGGCTACAGCCCCAAGGGCGAACGCCAACACTAACACACACGATACCTTCATCACACTACTGTAACACTGCACCGCTGCCAAAGAACCGACAACAACTGATACCATCGGCATCCATTGGGGCCGTTTTATATACAGCATCTTTGACATGGGCCTGACCTTTTCTTTGCGGTGACCTCCTAAGAGGTTCCCATAGAAAGAGACGTCTTCGTATCGCCCACACCCGGTTTCATTGACACATTTGCCGACTACCCTACAACCGCCATTGGCTGGTGTTGACCCACAAAACTCATCTCGTTAATCCATTGGTCCGATCCGAAGACGGTCTTGGCTCAGTGCGACCGAGACAAGACGCAATTACGCAGGACCCCCTCTGTTGCGCGTTCACGCTCGAGTAATTTCCTTTAATCTCCACAATTAACCCGCGGACAGTGAATCTGGTTTGGTTTTGTTGAAAAGTGAGGTTGGAAATAGAAACTGGACTTTTTGGTTTATTTGGCGGATTCATAACTACGAGGCTGAAAACGCAAGTGATTCGGTTTTTTTGCGATTCCGCCTGGTGTAATTGGAGGCATGACTCTCAGATACTCATTAAATCGATGGGATCCTTCGAGTGGCACAGTTTTTAAAATCGATCGTACCGACGAACGTGACAGATAAAAGAGTGTAAATTTAAAATCAAATTCAAAATCTAAAATATATTTAACTGAAGTGGAGGTGTATACCTGAAATCAATGCAAGAATAAAGAAACGACTTAATATTACTTCAAAAATTTTCTGTTTTTTTTTATTCTTTTAAATTTTCTTCCGTTTAATTGTAAAAATTGTTTTCAAATAGTATTTTAAGAAAAAATATTCTTCATGTTATTATTTTGGAAAAATATTATTTAAAATAAATAATAATTCATTATATTTATGATTAAATAGATTTTCCACTGAAAGTAATAAAATAATTTTAAAAATATTAATTATTTTTCGATATTATTTATTTCTTTAACATTTCCATTTTTTTCTATGTCATTCTTATTATATATATTTCTTTAATTTTAGATCTACTCAAAATTAAAAAAATTATTTGAACTTCAAGTTCTCTTAGTACATCCTTATTTATATTTGCTTTTACAATTTTATTCTAATTTTGCAAATATGAAAAATCTAGTTACAAATTGTTGCAAAAAATATTTGTCTTATATTGCAAAAATAAAATGAGATACATGTTTGTTCTTAATTGAAAGCAATAGGATGAATTAAAAAATCCTAATTAAAAAATGTATTTTACATTTTAATGTTCTTTATTATCATAATTCTTAAATTTCCCAAACTTCTTTTCAATCTCTATTTTTATATAATTATTTTAATTTTAATTTTGTTAATATATATTTGCAAATATTTGTGTTTTTACATTATTAATTTTTTTTGTACGCCATTTTCTCATAATCTTACATTTTCTTCTTGCTATTATGTATTATATATTATGTATGTATTATGTTCATAATACGTATCTCCTATCATAATTTCTATTTCGGGGTTCTGTTCAGATTTGTGAAATATTAACAAAACCTATTTTCTTCAAATTTCTTAATTGCTATTTATATTAATTTCTTGAATTCGAGCTCCAAGAGAAAGTACCTTTAATTTCGTTATTTTGAAATGTTTATTCACTTGAGTCTTAAATTACAGATATTCGTGTTCAATTAAAATTCATGCAATAATTAAAAGAAAACTGATCTTACTAGTTAAAATTATATTTCAATATCTTATTCTGTTACTTTTTTAAGAACTTCAAAATTGTTGCTCTTGCATTGCAGTTTTGTAAATTATTTCTACTTTTGCCTTGCTTATTTACCAAAATTAAACTAAAATCTTTCTTCTACGAGCTTTTAATTATTACTAATTTCTTCAGCTGCAATCTCCCTTCTTTTTATAACATATACAAACGTTGATCTAAAAAACTGTTTGTCTTAAATCTTGAGTTGGAAATTATGTAAATACTTGTTCTCAATTAATAGCAATATAATAACTAATATGTAAAGTAAATTTATCTTAAAAGTTAAATTTATGTTGTGTAATTTCTAATTAATTCTGTAAAATTATTCTTTGCTCATTTTCTCTCGAAAGGCAAATCACCAAGTGATACTTTATGTAAAAAGCGTATCCGTGAAATTTTGATCCGAACTGTAAGTTCCACGTGTCTGAAAACTACTAAAGTGCATACCAGATCCACGTATTGTGAGGTCGCTGGCACTCGTAAGCGAGTGTAATAAAAAGAAGACGTAGGCAAAAAAATATAATTTTGTTCATTCTGTTTCTGTTCTTTCTATAATCACAATTTTTTGCATTTGCAACGTCTATGATTAATTTTACACTTGCTCTGCTTGAGTTTCTCAAAATTTTATTAAATCTTGTTCTCTGTGAGTTTGAACAGAGTTATTTTGAAGGGCGACATTAAACATTATTCTGAAAACAAACTATTCTTAAAAACTCGGACAAAGTTTGCTTATTCCATCTAATTCTAATGTCTTCTTATTATTTTTATTCTTGACTAATTACTCTTTACATTAAAAAACGGTCAAATTTTAAATTTACATAATTTTTATCTTTATTACAAATTAACGAAATTTTGTTGTATGACTGGCACCTGAAGCTAAATTTCCGGAAAATACCTATAATGCCATTATTTTGAATTATTTTATTTGTAGATTATTTTAAAAGACATTTTAATTTTAAATTCTGAAACAGTAATTTTTATACTACTGTGAAGGAAATTACTCTATGTTTCATAGTTAGTTTGAACTTAAACGGACTTTCTTGTAGTATTTTTTTATCAAAAATGTAGATTAAACAGATTTCTCTCACACATAAAATATACATACAAAATATTACACAACAATATTCCTAACCACCTTCTTACTTTTCTGCATTTTATATATTTCAAAATTTTATTGATTGCCATTGTCAAATTCGTGTTTCACGAAACGTACGAGAATTGAAGAAGTACTTAACTTATGTAGTGAAAACTGAAGAAAATAGCACTTCTTCTTTTATATATATAAACTACGATTGGTTTTCTATTTTTCCAGTATCAATGCAGGGTTCCGGCCTATTTCCAAAGATTTCTTTCTTTTACCCCGTTATCACATTAATAACAGCATCAATGGCTAGTATTTTCCCATACCGACTTCCAACTAATTACCGCCGGAACACGGAAATTACATATAAAGAGATTCAGGTGTAGCACAATAACAAACTCCGAAGAAGTGGGTCATCGTAGATGCTTCTCGTCTCGAAAACGTGTTAGAATAAACAAACCAAAGTGTGGCTGTGGATCAACGAATCAAGATTCTTGACCCTGACACATTACCTTGGCAATGTCGCGACCTCTGCTTTAATCTTCCGCATTATTGTTACTCATGACACGCACCTCTTGATGCCACCAAATGAAACGCACCGTAATTGGTTCTCAAATTAAAAAAAAAATGACTCACGTTTTTTAATTAAGAAAACGAAACGAGGTTTTTAGTCGTATTTGGGGCATCAATAATTTCTATTTGTGGTAAATTAGTAATTTTTGACGAATTTGGAGGTTGTCACAATTGGTTTCGAATTGGTTGAGGTATGAAGTCAAGAATAATGTGCTATCGACTTCTTGACATTACTTAATGGTTAAAGCACTTATGGTGTTACAATGGGTATAGTTGGGTTACCGGATAAAGACATGCGGTTTTTAAGAGCGTTCACTTTTACTGTTCACCATAAATGCGAATAGCGTGGATGTTGGTCGGTTTTGGGAGAGGTCCATGAACTGTAATATGATTTTAAAATTTTATCGTCAAAAATGAAGTTAAAAAATGTTTAAACTTTTGTGGCAATGTATCAATTTGTGTTTACACTTAAAAGAGAAGTGGTTCTGCTGAGCATTTTTGAGTTAGAAATATTTGGGGGTAATAACAATTGGAAAATCCGTATTCTATCAAAAAGATTGACAAGCTATTTAGATTTTTCTTGAGTATTTCTATATGGTTAGAGGAAATATTTGAGCACGATAGGTGTAGCCTGAGGTGCGACGTAAATTTTCTTTTATTACCAGAAATAATGTATGCGCTTGTCATCAGAACTGGTAGGTAGAGGCAAGTGCGAAGTTTCTAGACAATGCGTCACTGAGACAATCTGTCCACCTGCTCGAAGTGGGTCAGGAATCCCAAATATTCATGCAAATAAGAACTGGAGGTGCAAAATCTGCAACCAACAATCTCAAAGCTTTGGAATTGTCGACCTTTTAATTTCATACTGATTTAATGATATTAGAAGAATAGATCGCGTAATGTATGAGAAAGAAATGCCTATTTGGGATAGACGGGAGTTAAGAAAAAATTAAAACAGCGGACTATGTGATTCTTTGAGATTACCAGTTTACGTAACCATAAGATCCCTAAAATAAAAATAAAATAAATCTATCAAAGAAAAAATATTTCAGTTGGTCGAATTGAAAACTAATACTTGTTTCTTCTGAAGCATAGTACTGTATGACAAACTCTTTTATTTCTTGATCACAAAATACAGGGTAAGGGTTAATTGGCATGGTATGGATTCGGATTTCTTGAAGAACCAAAAAAGGGAAACAATACAAAGATTAAATTAGGTCTTAATTGAATAATTCGTGAATCAAAACCGAAGAAAATAGTAACAGCATATTTATGCGTCAACGGCCGCTGAAGTAGGCTGAACAATATTGTTAAAGAGCGACTAGGTCGACCTGAAACAATGCTCGACCAACACTTCTTAAAATTACAGCAAAACCACATTACAAGAACGCCGGCATCCGGAACCGGCATGTGGTCTACTCTACATTGCACTGTCACTCTTATTCACTCCCACAAACAAATTTGCTATTACACAAGAATTATCACATAGTAATAATAGTGCACGATAGCATTGTGTGTTGATTGATGTTCATCAGGCGTGCGAAGTGGGCTGAGTTTTGTGTGATTTAACCACCTAATACGAAAACTCTAAATCTAGCAATTTGGAAATTGTTTAATTAACGTGGAAGCTATTGTTGCTTGAGAGAAAATCCACCACATCCTGTTCGTTAATAAGGCGGACTCCATATGCACTTGTTTCACTTACCTAATTACCATTAGACCATATCGTATTTCCAACAACCTTGCCCATCCTTTTACGCACAGCTACCTTTAATCGCTTTATGCAGATGTTTCGGAGCCAAAAACCGTTTTTTCTTCATCGTCCAATGAACCAAAACTTTTAGAACAACCAACGCAACCATGTTCCAAAACTTGTTTCTGAATAAATAGAGAAACTGCAACAAAATTAATTCTGCAGGCAATTGATAATTTGCGTGATTTCTGGAGGATTCAAGTGTGAAAAATGCATCTTTATACGCTCTGAAACTCTTCAACATCACGAACCCACACAAATAAATTGATGGCGATTCCTGATCAAACCTCAGTACCATTGCAACCACCACATGATCAAAATGAGTTTTTTTACAATTTTGTTAATCTGTCTTACCTACGCGTTAACTAACGGACAAATAGCCGATAACAGTATTAAGTTCATCCAGAAAATCTACGATCAGTGTTCGTCAAAAGAGGAACTTTTAAAGTGCTTTAAAGTTCAAGCACTTAAAGCTACTGATCGTGCTCTCCGCTTAAAAACTTTCAGCATCATCGAAGGTGTTACTTTAATCAGTGATAGAACCGGAAAAACTCTTCAAACTCCCCCATTAAACGAAAGCAAACTTGAACAGCTTCAACAAGAAGAAATTGATAAACTTTTACTGGACAGAACGAGTCGATTTTTTAACGGCCACACATTGGAAGTGAAAATTCCGAAATTAGTTGAAGAAGCAAGAAAGAAGAAGGGTGGTAATAATGGAGCTCTATTATGGGCTTTGGCGATTAAAGGAAGTTTCTTGGCTATGGCCTATCAAGGTATTGCGGTTATGTCAGGAACTGCTTTGATTGTTGGAAAAATGGCATTATTGTTAGCTGCGATTTTGGGGTTGAAAAAACTGGTTAGTCGAGATAACCATGAAAAAACTACTTTTGAAATTGTTAAAGTACCCAAGTATACAGAGAGTCACTCGCATTCGAGTTCCTATGAGGAAGAAGCTCCTTACCACAGGTCTCTTGATTTGGAGGAAAAATTTGGGCTTAAAACAAATCCCTATAGAAGTCACTATCCCAAGGCTTAGTTGTTGTCTTAATTTAAGTAATTTATTTTTATATGTAAGTTCAATTTTAGTAAGTTTTTCGCTATAAGTGTGTTCTATTATTCTGTAAGTAGAAAATAATGAATTAAAAATTACTTCTATTGCAAATTAGATAGAGTGCAAGTAGATTCAAAAAAGAACATTTGTCTTGGTAACCCCATTTAATTTAATCAATCATAATTAACCGAAGCAAACTAATCCTAACAAATTCTAAAGAGCTCTACTACCTTGAGCAGTGGAACTTTTATCTTCGCCTGATGACGCTGAATGTAGAACCTGTACATTCTCGGCAGACACATATACATTTCTTTATGCTACACTTTGTAGCGACAATTACAAAAGCATGTGGTGAATTACGTCCAACTCCATGATTAACTTGCGTTTTTCTAATTGTTGATAAAAGAATCATCATTAATTTTCTTTAGTTCTCAGGTAACACATCACTTGTTAAAGAAAAGAATAAACATTTCCGCAAATAGAGCATCTAGCATGTACCATATAGGAGTGAAAGTTATGAAGAAGTCTGTGAGAAATTGGTCGACCTAGTCAGCAACTGCGACCAAGATCTTAGCCTTGTTTTTGTACCGTCCATCGTGCGCTATTCTTTCCAGTTGCACAACGTTACACGATGGGAATGGGAGAGCAAACGTGATTGTGGGTGGCAATCGTAATTTCTCTAGGTCAACTTTTTTTTAACCTCAAGTTTGTCAAGATATAATGCCTAATAATGACTGTAAAAGCAAATAGAAAATAAACAGAAATTATGCTAAAATTTGGAGATTTCTTGAATTTAGTTCTAGCGGATAATAAGAATTTTTAAAATTCCAAGATTGATTTTGAATATAAGTTAGTAAAAAATTGAGTTGTTAAATTTTCTGTTGTTATAGTTAAAATTAACATAGTTTTAACATTCAAGTATTTAACAAGTTTTAAGTGTTAAAAAGCGACTTTATTAGGAGAGAGAGTATTAGTTTCTACTTCTACATAAACGAACAAGACATGTTAATTAGAGTTGGGTTGCAAATTAGAGAATAATTTGTGGTCGACAAGTTAATTTGGAACATTACACTTTTATTTTTCTATTAAAACTTTCACAAATCATGCACTCAATGTATGAAACTTGACCTTGAGACCTTGACACTAGCTGTCAAGTTATTGAACTTCTAAAACACAGGCAGGACTGTATTAAAATTAAAAATAAATTTATTAAGAGTTAACCTAAATACAAAATATTGATTTTTTTAAGGACAACAAGGAAGAGCTTTTTTGTAGTTGTAATGTTGCATACTTTCAAAAATTGCTCTCGCAAATATTTAAAACACAAAGCACATTTAAGAAAAAGAAAAATTTTCATCAACTTACTTGAATGTTTCAAATATGTCACACTTTTAAACTTCAAAGGCTTCATACTCTCTCTATAACAAGCGCTTGATGAAATCTTCTTTATTAAAAGTTAAAATTTAAATAAAATACCTATCAACATATTTTTTTAAAATTCTGTTTACTGTTATGGTTGTAGGGTATTTATTGTTATAAAAATGTAATTGCATTTATTTATGACGTAATAAGCATTATTACCATTTTAAAAAATAAGAATGATAATAAGTTGGAAACTTTCTATTACTCTTCCTTCTAATGTTTCTGCATCGTACGTAAAAGATAGCAAAGATTTGGGATGTAAAATTGTGAAACAAATCATGAAAGATGTAATATTTGATGTACTATTTGATGAGATGTATTATTTGATTTTCGCTATCTCTATAGAATAATATATAGGATAATATTTCTTTAGAAGACTAAAACTCATTTTCTTTCTTATATTTTTTTTTGCCAAGGGCTGCTTAATATAAAAATATTCTTATACAAAAAACATAAATTGATTTGATTCTGAAAAAGTAGTCCTCTTTGTTAAATTTTAATAAATTAGCACCAATTCAGGTAGGAACAAATATTTTCAATTTTAAAGATTGCAACAATTTAGTTTTCATCTTTTGTAGATATTTATAGAACTTTGCAAGATTTTGCAAAAAGTAATAATTTATAAATTTTGGAAATTAATAACAAATCATTGATAATATTAACAAATGCGTTCGGGTTTAAGTTAAATAAAAATTTTCAAGAAAATATGAATAACTTTATGTCGAGAGGAAGGTGAAATTTTTGTCATTTTAACAAATTTAAGTGACGGTTCATATGGAAAAGAAAAATGTAAAGTCCGATGGCAGTTTTATAACTTGTTCTTTTTATTTTTTATTTTTTTAATAAGACCTCTATTTTAATGGTAGTTAATTGACAATTGGTTAATTGAATTATTAAATATTGAAGTTTATTTTCTAAAATTTTCTAAAATGTTAGAAGTTTCGAAATAATTTTCTATACAAAATTTTAAAAGATTTATAAGAGTTTGTTGTAATATAAACATAATGCAGTTTCAAAATTTTGAAAGTCTATTGTAAATTCATAGATATCAACAATTAAAGTAGTAATTACATACAGGCTCTTATTAGATGAAAAATATTGTTCGCTTTGTTCCTGAGGAAATAAGCGATTTTGAAATTGTAACAATTTAGCACCGAATCAGATAAATCAGAAAAAAATTTAAAGTTAGTTTTCCAAATGTTTAGAGATTTATAAGAACTTTCAAAAATTGGTGAAGATTTCAAAACTTTATGTTATTTGCAAAAGTTTCAGGTAATTAAAAAAATACAATGATTTAACTTCAAAGTTTATATTAAAATCCTATTTGTAATTCAAGAAGTATTAGTTGTTTCTTTATGCTTTAGCAGTGTTTTTATTTTAACACAATTTTTTTTACAATCTCTAACTCAGACCTATCAGGTTTTAAAAATTCTTCTTAAGAATTATAGTTACAACCAAATTTTAATTTAAATTGGTAATTATGGATACATAAGTTAATAAGTTAACAAACTGAAACATTTGTTGATAATTTGATTAATTTTTTTTTGCTTGAGGCGTACATATAATTATAACAATTTCTTGTTTGAGTCTTTATTGTGCAAGGATTTGATTATGTTAAATTAATAAAAAATACTTAATTTTGTCAAACCTAAAAATGAACTGAATTGTGATATTATTAGTTTCTTCTAAAGTTGTTTAATTATACAAGACAAGTTAATTAGTTTTAAAATTATCTCTTCATTTATGAGTAAGTAGGCAATAACTAATAAAATTTTAAGTTATAAATACCTGTTATTCACTAAAGTTTCTCAATTTCTAATTAATAATTTATTATAAATGGTCATTAAAGATAAATTGTGAAGAACATTATGTTTTTATTATAGATTAATTAAAATTAAAGAAACTAAGAGACCCTCTTCTCATTTATTGGTCTTAATATATCACTTATGCTTAAATCTTATTAGATATTTAATATAGAAACCGGTTTTACAATTAATAAATTAAACGTAGTTCTAAAATAAATATAAAGATAAAATAATTTTTAATTTAAATTGTGTGATGTTTTCACAAAAATGTAAAGTCTCAGTCTCTTTAAATTGATAAAATTATCTTATTGCAGTAATAAAAAAATAAATTAAAAACTATAAGTCGAAAGATGCATTTAACGGCAAATATTGTTCCCTAATTTTGAAATTTTTATTAATCAATTCATAGTTTCTTGCAACTAATTGAAATATTACAATTAGAAATTGTCGTTAAATTGCTATATTAATAGATAAGTACTGCACTTTTAGTATCAATTTACATCCGTGTTCACTTTAGTTAAATTTCTTCTGCAACTATCTACTAAAAGCTTTTATTTCTATTATCATACTTAAAATGTTACTGCACATTAACAGTGTAATGTTAGAATTAATAAATGTTAAATAGAGATAAAAGCTTATAAATTTAATTATTCAGTTATGTCTGTTAGTACTCTCATGTTATAATGCCATTTCAAGATAGAATTGATAGGAAAGCATGAAAAGTATTACACTAGAAAGAAAGGGTAAATAAAGGCTCCTTAACATAAAACATTTACCTAATTATCCAGTGAGCATATCTAATATGTAAATATAGGTACCTACTTTATGAATTTTAAAGAATATTTGTGTTTCTTATTTCCATTATCAGATTTATACATAATTTTCAATATAAGAATTTAAAATATAGATCGGTTTACTAAAATTTTTTTGATAGTTACGTTATTAACAATATTAACTTGCTTCAAATACATTAAACAAATTTAACTAAGCACCATCTTACAATTTATTTTCTAATTGATGTATGTTTTTAATAATAACTGTCTGTTTAAAATATAAAATAAAAATTACAAATACTCTTACATGCATCACCAAATGAAAAACCTTCTCAATCATAAGCTTTCTCAAGAAGTTTTGAAGGCACTGGTATAGATTATATTGTGAATGTTACTATTATCAAAAATACATAATTCAATTATAAGTTAATAATTAATAGGTAAATAATTATTTCTGTATAAAATCCTCAAGACAAATGTGAACAAACCGTACGTTAACACTTTTTAGTTTTCTGGCAAAGAAATTGCAAATATTTAAATTAATAGGCAATAACTGAAAATTTATTATAAAATACCGATGCTGGACGCAGACATTATTAAAGCCATAAGTTTACACAATTAGAGACAGGTACATAGATAGCTATAACTAAATATAAAAAAATAAAATAAATTATCATGCTAACATTAGCAAAACTCGTCTATTAAATAAATTCTAATTTACAAAATAAATTAATAGCATTAATAAATAATTTGACGCTAGCAAAAAAATAAATAAATAAAATAAATAGAAAAAATGACCGCCGAATGTCAGCCCATTCTCAACCCCTTTAATATCCGGTAGCTTCATTCTGATTATATCCTCTATATGCCATAGCATAAGCGTCCCCTTCGAGGCTTCTGTGCCATCCACCGCCGCCACCGCCGCCGCCTCCTCCATGACCACCGCCGTAATCTCCGCCGCCACCCCCAGCAGAATAAACAACATGTTGCGTTTCGCTGCCACCGCCTCCTCCTGACATTTTCTTCAATCCACTGATGGCCGACATAAACAAGGCGACTTTAGCTAAAATTAAAGCTGAACCTGCCATAAAAGCCATCTTGCCCATGACCATCTGTGCCATCATGCACGCCATACCGCCCACAGCTAGCATCATCATGCCTCCTTTACCTTTGTCTTTCTTGCCTCTACCTGGAACAGTTAAAGAATTAGTAGATGCAGTTGAGTTGCATTGAGGTGCTACTGGAATCATCATTGTTGTGTTCAAGTACCGTTTTAACGAGTTAATTAGTTTAGTACTGTTTTGAACATCTAGACGGAGGAAGTGTGGCATGTAAAATGGTACAGGAAACGGGTCGTCGCGACGCTAATTGAATAGGTTTAATGAGTTTGTAATTGTTAGATTGAAATTAAAGCAAGTAAGAAAAAAATGGGACAAAACAACAGGAAGATTATGAGTTGCTTTTTTTAATTGAAATTTAATTGTAATTATAATCTGTATGCAATAAAATCTTCCACATGTAAATTTTTTTAGTGATATTTAAAGATTCAATTATGCCCTTTCAATACATTATTTTATAGTCAGCACTGTCAAAAAATAATTCTTTTGGTACCTAATATGAGTTTATAGTATAAAAAATGGTATCGAAAATTTCTACCAACAACTTTTATGTAGAACTCTCTTAAGAATTGAAAACAATTCAATTTTTTTTACGAGTACTTAGCAAGTACAGAAGCAAGCAGCAGAATAATTTTGATAAAAATATCACTAAGGTGCCTTATTAAAACTTTTTCCGTATAGATTTTTTAAATTAAAAGTAATCTTTAAAAAATTATGTAATTCTACAAGATGGTGTATTTTTTTAAGACAAAAAATATATAAGAAAAAGATTTTTATAAGCAATTAAAAAATATTTCAAATCTTTTCCTTTTTACATTTTAAACGTTCTAGATACTAAAATTGATAATAATTCTATAAATGTTGTTTTTCATACAGAAATACTTTTAGTGAGACGAAACAAACAAAATTATATTTTCTAGGAAACAGTGAAAGATGAAAAGACTACAAATGAATGTTCTTAATAAAATAAAATTTTTTAAACTTTTTAAAGTTAGGATATTTATGCAATATTTTAAATCAAATTATTTCTTGTTTTTATTCTAAGAAGCGTAAATCGAGAATTTAAACATAAAAATGTAATATTTTGTATCCTGATTTCTAAAAGCTATTTTATCAATTTTATCAATAAATATTAATTTTATACTATGTAAATTACAAGAGTAGAAGAATATTTTCTAACGCCAAATAAAACATTAAAGTTGAAGGTGTAATAATTGTAATCTTTTTCTATTTATGTTTCAAATAAGGTCTTGTTAATTTTTTACTTAAATTCATATATCAAAACAATTTATTTAAGATAACTTTTGTATGCTAAAAATATTATACTAGTATAGCGTTAGATCTAAAAATCTATCTATCCAAACTATTTTTATAACTAACTTTTCCCTCGGAAAGTTGCTTTTAGGTAATGTATGTAACTTCTTATTTCTCAAACGATAGTTATGCCAAATCCTCTTTTTATAATTATTTTAAAATATATTTTAAGTTAACAAAACCGTGACTTTAGGGCGCATTCACCATATATTGAAATTTCTAATATAGTCATAGTAAACCAATAAAATTTGGGCAAAGAGTGCCAACGGTACCATGACTAAGGCAAATGACAATCTGGTCACCTAAATCCAATTCGTTCCACATGGACAGGACTGTAATTATAGGGCAATCGCCCACAATAACCACATAAATTTGATGAAACCTCCAAGATTCGTTTGAATAATTCGGTCATGCAACTTACGCGTCATTGATGCAATAGTCACTTCCGATAATCCTCAAAAACAATAATGTAACAATCCTAAATCAAAAAAATTACCTTCCTCTATTGGTGCCATACTGAACTTAATAACTCTTGACTTGAAGAATTCTTCCACTTGATCATAAAGGACGTCACTCAATTTCAGACTTCTAGCATTAGCATCTTCAGGGAGATTAGTGACTCCAGATAAGTTGAATTGATAGTGAGGGTTTCTTTCAATATTAACCATATTATAAAACGTTATCGGCTTATCGCTTATGATGGTTTCATTCAAAGCATCAAGCGCTCTTTCTTTGAAACAAACCCCTGCGTCTTTTTTCCCTAAACAATCCCGAAACGAAGTTAAACTTTTGTACATCGACATATCCATTGCCGCACTCAATTTTAAAACAACCACTAACAACACGGTACTGAGACGAGTTGTCATTTTGGTCAAATGATCGCACATGGTGTTGTGGTGTTAGTTCTGGAACTGATATGGAAGAGGGCAGTTGAATTGTTTTATACAAGAGCAGGAACAACAGAGCGTATCGCCGGAAGTAAGGTGGTATTTACGCACGAATTTGAACGAGGTGCATCCATATCATAAGAAAATTGGGTGCCTGATTCGCTTTTTATGATTTAACGCTCTACGGTCTCTTTATTTGCGGATGGGCCATTTTCGGGTATGTTTACATTGCAAATAAATGTTGGATACATGTGTTTGGGTAGGTGTGCGTAAAGTAAATTACGCCTTTGAGTTCCAGCATAATTAGTTTCCAATTAGAGTGGGAAATTTGACATTGTGCCAAATTTTCAGAAACAAAAAAATTGTTAATATTTATGAAAACATGCGTGGAGAAGTAGGTTGATGGGCAACAAACCGCATCAATAAATATTTTTGGTGAATTTGGGTGTTTGCATAAAATTCACAGTCGGGATAGTGCTTATTAATTTTCTGGTTCAGTTGACTTTACGAGAGATAGTTATTTCTTCCATATCACCGTGCCAGCTAATTAAAATTTTGCATTTAAAATTAAAGATCCGGATACATCAATTAAAGTTTTATATGTGGTAGAAAATCGCAGCGAATTAACCCAAAACAGTTAGTTCTCCAGTCACCTGCTTCTCTAAGTGCTGCTGCGTCAAGAATCATAAAGAGGCAGTTTTATTATTCAAAATACAATGTTGCATTAACTTGCTGCAAAACAGGAATACTATAACTTTTCAAATTAATAAAGACAAATGTTGAGAATTTTAATATTTCAACAAATTTTGATTTGAGAGAAGACTTACGCTACCACTTCTTTTAAAAGAGGTTGGTGGACTAATTTGCTTAAATATTCAGTTTACTAAAACCTCAATTTAGTAAAACTGAAACTTTCTTTCTTCAACAATTTTTCATAAAATTAAAACTTTTATTTTTAGTTCTTGATGATGCCTGCTGTTCTTACGATGGAATATCAAGGTTTAGAATTTACGACAAAAGCAACTGTCGGAATTCCTGAATTGTAATTGAAATTCAACCCAAAGACTCAGAAGAATCGGCACACACTAAGTCACGCGCCTTTTTTCCTATCTCATCATGTGATATAACAAATCTATAATTGAAGGCGTCGGCTCTATGATAGATTAATCAGTTTCGTTGCGGGCTTAGAGCGAAAAACTAATTAGCATAACTAAAGTTAGATACATGAGAAACCATTGCAGGTATCACGTATGTATCGGAAGTATCTCTTGAGATGAACAGATGCGACCTGAATTCTTCGGCCTCAAGCTACCTTCAACACGGTTTCGTTTGACTTTCCATGCACCCAAGTATTTGTGAAAATTTCATTAGCGTGTGAGTCAAATACAAACGGACCGGCTGGGATCGGTACTGGTTTGCAACGATATGTCATCAATATACTAAATTGGCCTCTTGAACTTCAGATAAATCGGTTTCAGGAGGCGAGAGACAATTTACAACAGTTGGAAAGGACAATTTGATCACGATTGTTAAACCAATCAGTTTTTGATATATTTCAACTAATAAAATCATACAGCAAAAATATTTTGAGAATTTAAAGTATTTTCCTTATCTTGTTTTCAACTTTTTTTGTTAGATTTTTCACAGTTTTAAGAAACACGCTTGTAGTTTGCTTACAAGTAGTCAAATTGGTTTGAATACTTTTGTGGAAATTTTGATACAAATTTATAAGTTTTAAAATCTAACATTAAACCTCCAATTATTATATGACAAAATTACTATTGCTTAGGGCTTTTTAACATTGTCATTCAGTTTCAGCCACTACCATTCTAGAATATAGATTTTAGTTTACCCCAAAACAAATTTTTTCGAAATTAAATCTTCTTGATAAGTTTGTCTTGTTTCCGCAAGCCTACCTGAGAATTTCCAAATAAATGCGGAACTTCTCCAATTATTATAACGTTATATTGTTAAGTATGTTTTCCGCTAGAATTCTACAACATAAAATAATTACTTTATTAAATAATAAAGGGTCACTTTGAATCAATTAGACTCAATTAATCTCTTACACTTCCTCAAGTTTCCTTCTATCCAAGTGTGATTTTGATTTCTATACCAGCCAGGCGTCGCAACTGTAAGAATGATATGCTGACTGACGAGCTGGTATAATATTAGGTTAGGTATTTTTTTCTTTTAATCAGATATCACAAATGAGGTCGTGTTCTTCACACTAAATCTTATAATACTTTTCATAAATCCTAGTTTACTTTCTAATATTTTGAGAAAAACAAATCTACCAAAGTCAAGGAAAGGCAGTTTTTTATATTTTATCGGGTTCTTTACCCAAAAGATTGGACTTTTTTTAGCTCAAGTTTATTACCGTAAGTTAATAATTTATCTTTATGCAAAAGTAATAAATTCATTTTAATATATTGCAATTAGCATAAAAGGCTAACCAGTAATTCATATCTATTTCAAGTTAACTAAATAGTTATGTTAAAAACACACCATTAGCGTCTTCTCAATTCTAATACTCGCCTCTTTGATATATTTTACCATTATTATGCTTTGTACTTTCAGATTTTTCTCAAACTATTTTACAATGGCTCAAATATTTTTTTAATCTGTATTACTAACCTGTAATATCGAAGAACTCAATGGCCTAGAAGTTTTCTTCTGAAAAAAAAATTCTTTTTATTTTTTCTCTTAGAGATTTTATTCCCAATTTCTGGTAAATATGTCAATATCTGACCATGCATTTACGATATCTTTTAGCACTTTATTTTAAAAATTTTCAATCTTTTTAACTTTTCTTTCTTGAACATTACAAGTCATATGTCTATACTGTATCATTTTCTTTCTACCCGTATTTCTTTATGTGTTGATAGTTAGATTTTTTCTAGCTGTCAATCTTGCAAATTAAATATTTAGGACTTATTAAATTGCTCTTTCTCTGTAGAAAAGACTGAGCATTTAGGTTTATTTAAAATTATTTAGTGGCGTCAGCGTAATATGTGACTTTGTTGTTAAACAAATTTCTTATTGAATTGAGATCTACTTATTTGCTGTAGCTTAGTTTTTCCGTTGTGTTTACCTATCGATTTCATTTATGGTTTGTAGTATTTCTGCTGTTTCTTAAATACTCCTTTACCACTAGTATTGCTATGTTTTCTGTAAAAGTGACTATTGTTCTGTAGTTGATTATCTAGACGTTAATAGTATATAAAAGATAAAATATGGTTCTTAGTACACTGTCTTGTGATACTTATGTCTCAATAAATCATAAATTTTATTTGTTTTATTATTCTGTATTTTTTTCTTCTATCTACTTCTTTCACCAGTATATTATTTTAATAGTTTAACACAACATATCGGTATATTTTATGATTCAGCCCTTGATGACATCGTTTTTCATGTAATAGTTGAGAGCAATTTTTGTTCTTATAAATATTTTTTAAATTTATATTTATTATTATTCTGACATTACTTAGGATTCATTTTTTTAAGATAGTTTTTTTGCTCAGCCAACTAGATCTTGATATAAGAATGATAATGTTTACAAATTTTAAAACTTTCGATTTTGCGTACTAACGTCGACTAAACCATTTTTTACGATGACATTTAGAGTCCACAGCTCACGAGATAGGCCCTTCATATTTTTAACCGGGTAACAAAGAATGAATTAGGATTTAAAGAATTAAGCCAAAAAAATAGGCTAATGCGTAAAAAATGTATATACGTATATATATGCTAACCTTCACCAGCAATAAAGCACTAAGTTAATATTCAATATTTATTATCTTAATCAGAAAGAAACCAATAAACATATTATACCATGTAAAGAATACTGATACATTTTGTAACAGAAAATCAAGTACCTAGAAGATCGCCTAAAACAAAACTTCACTTAATCCAGAATCACCCCAGCTAAATGCGGAGGCTGTTAAAAAGCTTATTCCGTCAATGGCAGAAGATATAATGTAGCAAGGAAATCACTGAAAATAAGATACACCTTAATAGAAAACAAAGACAAACAATCGGCGAAAAAAAATTACATCTAATTATATTAATCTGAACACAATCCATTTTCAGAAAATTAATAAACATAGAATACTAGAATAGAATACTCAGTTTTAATCTAAAATACACCTAAAATAAATACTACTAAATTTTATAATGAAGACAAACCAAATAAACTCATTGATGAATCAAATCATGCAAATGATAGATTGAGTCAATTCTACGAGTAGGTTGAACAAATTAGAAGCCATAGTCAGAATTAAAGGACCTGAAAGTTTTTACTTATAATGCCAATGGCATTGAATTAAAAGCATTCTTAGAATATTAAAATATATACATACGCTTATTGTCAGAAACTAATTTGATAGCGCAATTTTATATAAAACTAGAAAAATATCAAGTATGCCACACTATTTATTCTGGCAATCAATTGATAATAGTTACGCTATGAACCACCAAAAAAATATTACCAACGGAGTGCAAATTTTTAACTTATTATGGTAAGAATTAAAAGTTTTTAGTATGGGTGCAGTCTAGCTATGAGAAAAGTAAGAGAAAATTATTATTTTAAAAGTAAACCCACAAACTGGTCAGCAGACAGAAGGAAGATACCAGATTTACTAAACTGCTTAGTTTTAAGAAAAAGTATAACTAAATTTTATTAAAGTGGATAATTTTTACGTTAATTCTGATCGCTTAGTTGTGATATTAATACTCAATTAAAAAACATTTAAAAAGAGCAACAGGACCAGTCCTAGCAATAAAAACTATAGACGGGAAAAGTTTTATAATAAACCTGCAAAATAAAATTAAATTGAACCTTAACTTAAGAACAACAAAAGTTCTAAAAGCAGATACTGACAATGCTACTAGTTAATAGGTTTATACAAAAACAGCTCTCAAACTAGTAAATAAATAATTCATATTATAAAAGTTACACACTATTTAATTTAAATCAAAATTTGGTCAAGAGAAAAAGAAATTGTCCTTAATAATAAAACAAAAACTTTGAAAAAAATGTAAGTAAAAACCTAAGGAAGAATCAGTAAAAACGTATTTGGAAAACCTGTGAGCAGAAAAAATTACTCTCTATGTAAAACGACAAGAAAGGTTAAAACACAAGAAATGTCAATCTCTCGCATTAGAAACCAAAAAGAATTTGCCGGAAAAAATACACTAAAGAAAGTCCTATTTGCAGTACATCTAGTTAAAGTATTCACACCTACCCCTATAAATACTAATAAAATACTACTTAAAACCAGAAACCATTAGTTGGCAAACCTTCTTCCTGCTATCTCAGAAGAAGTTACACAATAAACAAGAATAACTTTTAATATAAAGAAAGCTGGGGAAATTGATTTGATCACTGAAGAAATATTAATAAACTTATCCAAAAAAGACAGGTTATGATTATTTATCTATTCAGTCCAGCAACCGAACTTAAATATATATTAGGTAACTGAAAATTAGCTGAAATGATCGTGCTATCAAAACCAGGGAAGTTACTCCTTCCAATTATGTTAAAATTATTTAAAAGACTTTTACTGAAGAAACAAATACTAATCATGGAAAGTTCCAGAATAATTCTGAACTACCAGTTTAGATTGAAGCAACACCATTTGACAATAATCGATCAGGTGCATCGCATCGCAGATGTAATTGAACAAATGCAGAAGCCATCGATGAGATGTAATATAAATCAAATGTTTTAAAATCAATGGAGATACTAGTGGAGAAAATAAAACAAGAGAATAAATATTCAGACCCACAAGAAATTAAACCAAGAGAACTAGAGAAAAGGATTTTGGGAATATTATCTACCTGTTATACCCGAGCTGAAAAAGGGACTCTAACACCTATTTTGCAGATGAGACAGCTACTTGCAATAGACTAGAATCACGAAACATCCATTAGAATACTTTGAAAGTTAAAAATAATATAACAATGGAAATCAAATTAATCTGAACGGTATTGTATTAAGTTGTATGTATCTTTGTCAACAACAAAAAAAGATACCTCCTACTTAAATGCAATGACGGCTCGTGGTTAAATTATGTAGGAGGGCAACCTCTATTGCAAACTTATAAGTATCCAATAACAATTAATATCCTGGTAAACTATATTTGAGAGTTATTAATTTATATTTTGCAATCAATTTTAGTAAGTTTCCATATCACCTTTGAGGTATTACTATCGATCCGTTGACCTATAAAGGGGATCGCGCCAGTAGCCCTACTCCCAAAACAAAAAACTGGAAAATCAAACTTGCACTTAATTAACTGTATTAACGTAAAATTGGAATATGAAAGCAAAAATTTATTGAAAAAACAATTTTTGATTTAAAACATATTTACTTAAAAAGTCTATTTGTCTATTTCTTTGAGCTACAAAATGATTAATAACCAGATTATTAAAATCGTCTGTGCACTTCATAAGTTCATGTTCAATAGAACAAGTAGCTAGCACGCAAAGCCTAATCTTGGCTCATAGTATTTCGGGAAAAAGTTTTTATTCTTTTCAAAGTTAAAAAGCAACGTTCACTTTCAGCTGTTGTCATCAAAATTGTACAAATCATTCTTAACAATTTGGCAGATTCACGAAAATCATTTTGAAGGTAATTGTCTAAAAGAAGTTGAAGAAGGTAGAGAGCTTGATTGGCTTGACAAAAATCTTCCTTTCTATATATGGTTATTAATTTGTGTTCTTTGGGTTAATTTAGAAAATAATGCAAAAAATACTCGAACTTGCGTACTTTGAATGGCTGCTTTTTCTAAAATTAAATTTAATTGATGAACTTAACAATGAATAAAAATAGCTCTCTTGTAAACTGAACTGACTTTGGCTTGTCCTCCATTATTTGGGCCACTCATAACAGCAGCCCCATCATAACTTTGAGCTATTAGCTTTTCAGGAGACTTGTTTATATTAATTTTCTTTAATTCAGCAAAAATTACGTTACTTATGTCATCAATAAACATACAAAAGAATAAAATAAATTGTTGACATCGCAACCACAATATACATTTTGGTACATAGCTATATTGAATGATCTTACCACACGAAACCAGCCAATAACTGCTGAATCTCAGTAAAGCCAAAAATCCAGAACGGTTGAGCAACGAAATTATTTCACAACTGGATAAATCGCTAATACGCTACACCACACTAGCAGATTGCCGTTGCCAAACTCTTTGAAACAATTGTGAAGTTCCAGAACGTTCGGGGTTCGGCTTTAACAAGTTACTCTATTGGGTTAGGCAAAATGAACCTGGCCCCTCCTCAACGCTGTTGCCAGCATTTTTGAAGTACTCCCGATGTATAATTGCATTGGAAAATAAGGAGAGCATATGCAAAGTTTCAAGCAATCCGGCAAAGCACGGGGGGCAACGCCAAGCTGGCTCACAGCGCACTGCGTTCAGTTTGGAAGCGGGGAACTAAAAATAGAAGCATGTAATATATCTGATGGCTTTTATAAATTTCTCGCTTGTGTTTAATACATTCTGTATTTTTCTGGGGAGCTTTGGGAGAGCATTGCCGCTTTGCCCCTCCTGCACTAACCGCCACTGCTTAAATGGTACGACAGTAATAAACAAAAACTATGTAAAATGTTTTGGTATAGCTTCAAATAAAAAACTGAGAGATTGGAAAACACTTTAAAAACAAAATAACGTAATAGAGACAAAACGTACGAATTTGGTGATACGTATAATATTCAATAATACCGATGTATCAAATCCTGCAACGCTGATCTTCCAGAACAAAGGTTTACGTGCCATGATGTGCAAAAGAATAAATATTAATAGAAATCTAGGAATATTAACTATAAAGAAAGAAATCGAAAAATTTGTTTTGAAGCACCAATTTTAAGCTACAGGATATTCAGGACCATATCTGAAGGCTGAAGAAAAACAAACCCCGCGGGCTTATGTAGTGTTTTGTGTATAAGCGGAGGATAGCGCGTGGGTTATATTGTGTGTTACATACGAGTTATATCAGTTATTACAGTTATAGTTACATTAGAAAAACTATGAAAACTATTAAGTAAACTTTAGAAATATAGATATTTGATTTTAAAAATTATTATAGGAAAGTTATTGTGTATGCAGGGTGGTTTTTGTTTGCAGATCATTAAAAAATATAGAGAAACAAGGAAGATGCAAATCTAAAATTTTGAGTAGAGATCAAATACCTCATTTTTATTAAAAAAAAGAGAAATGATGGCACTTCCGCTAATACCGGAAGTTGATCTGAAGTTTTGTACTTTAAACAGAACAGCCTCTATATTATCTTTATTTTATTTTAACACAAGAATTTTCTTTGAATAAAAAAATCATAACTTCTAATCTAAGAAAATCAATATAGGATTATAGGACATAAAGCTGGATTAACCCAATTTGGAAACTCTAACAGGGAGCGGAATTATGAAGTAAAATTTTTATACTTTAAGGATACTGTGGAAAGTCAATTTTTTCAAATTGAATGATTATATTTTTAAAGCCCCAGTCAAAAGAGAACTAAATTGTGTTTCGAACTATGTGGGATGTTCTTATACTTATAGGTATTTGTTTTTGAGCATTTACATTTTTCGAGTAGAAACAAAAAATTATCAACTTTTCTTATTGTTGAAAATAATTTAAATGGATGAAAACTTAATCAATTAATTAATTAAATAATTGTTCAAATTGTGCCCTGCTTATCTGCAAACATTTTTACCAGTAATCGAAGTCAAATAAACTATCCCCTTTATTTCTCTCCAAACAAAAGAATCGAACAGAGTCATGACCGTAGATTTAGGACCTTCAAGTGGAGTCCATCTAGTTTCAAAAATTTTGATCAATTCCTTCCTAAATAAGTTAGTACAGTGTGCTGTAGCGCCTTCTAGTTGTTACCAAGTAGTAACCAAAAGAGTCAAGAGTAAACCGTCCGAAAAGTCTTCGATTTGGTCTCTTAAGATTTCTAAATAGCGATTACAGTTCAAATTCTTGCCATAGCTACAATAACGCACTTCAGTATCCAACAAAAAGCAGAAAATATTGTATTTTACTTGAAAATTTCATTCTTGAGTAGTATGGGGATTTTCTTGTGTACAATCATAAGAATTATAACGATGGACGAATCCTTCATTGGAAAACTTGCCTTCGTCTGTTCATTTTTCTTTAAATTGCAATTTTCCCGATACTTGACCAAAAGCATTTCATAGAAATCAATTCTACATGCAGGATCCTGAGGGTGGATAGCTTGCAGAGTTGTACCCTTGTAATAATGAAAATGTTGATTTTTTAAAAAATCTTGGATAGGAGATTAAGAAGAGTCCAAATCAATTTGAACCGATCGAATTGACGGGTTTGGGTTTGTGTGGAAGTACCTTAAAACTGTGAAACATAAGAAGAAACGCGGCTCGTAAAGAAATAACAAAAATGCCAAAAAAGTTCATACCAATTGTTTTCAACAATAAGAAAAAATTGATTTGTATCGCCTGCCCTTCATTGCAATTTTTAAACGAAATAATCTATATTACTACTCAAAATCTATAAAAACTTGGAAACTGCAACCGATAGGTATAGAAATAGCCCATATAACAGAAATTCTTTTCATGTTTTTTAAAGAAAGATAATTTCTCAAAAATGGTGCAATAGCCAGGCATGGTCTTATTTACAGAGTTACACTAAAATTCAATGAGCATTCTAAAAATAAAAATAGAAAGTATTCTATTTGAAATAGGAAAGTTGAGATCAACTTTTGGTGTTAGAGAAAGTGTCACTATTGTTAAAATATTTTTCCTTAATAAAAAATGATCCATTTGATTTTTCTACAAAATTTCAGATTCGTATATTTTTCTAATGGATCTTGAACACAAACCATCCTGTTTGTGTATGTAGTAGTACCAATTAGGAAAACCAAGGATATTGTTAAATAAATAAACTTGAAAAAAATAATTAATACGAATTATTATAGAAAAGTTGAAAGTTGATCTTCAAGAACTATTTTATTTAGTTAAAACACTTAATGATTAAAGAAAAGATTAACGTATCTAAGTGAGAACATTTTCTATAGATCAAGAAACTTTTTTGCTTTATATTATACAATAGCTATATCTATAATTCAGCAGAAGTAACCAACATAATTTATAACTATATAGGTCAGAATATTTGTAGAAAAATATGGAAGCCATAAATGAGCATAAAAATAATTTGTAAAACATTTTAAAATACCCGCTTAATATTTTGTATTATCTTCTTTTTAAAATGATATTTCTTCCATTAACTCAATAAGTTATCGTTTTGGTTATTTAACTATATTGCATTGCAAGTTCCTGTAAAATTTCTCGATTTCTCAGTTGGATGGATCAATAGAATTATATACTGGATAGTTCAAATTTTTCATCCACTCCGAAAAGAAAAAAATAATTTTCGGTCTATTATTGTTTTTTACATACCTACACTAAGTTTTCAAGTCAGCTTCTTGTAATGTATATTACAATTTAATTTCATTCTTCACTCTTCAATATTATAGAAGTTAAAAGAAAGTTGAAATTAATGTTTAATTTTGATTATACTTACTATTGCGGATTGTCATGTTATCCTCACGTATTGCAAAATATAGCAGTTCAAGAATTTCTATGTAGATATAGATTGACTTACGATTAATTAAGAGAATTTATGAAGTTGTCGTCACGAGTGACGTGTCATCTACGAGGAATTGTTAGAGTTTGAATAATACGTTCTTTTTACAATTTTTTTATTTTTAGACTATGATTTACATAAGAAGTCTATATATGGAAGCATTTATAGCAAAATTTTTAACTACGTATTACTTTAACTTAATTCAAACCAGTGAATGCGCAGGAGTTTTCAAGTGTTTCAGTTATCAATGAGAATATTTTATTTTTCTAGCTCTTTTTCACAAATATACTAAAAATAGAAAAATAGTACAGGTATGACATTAGAAATTAAAGTTTTATTGCATCTTGTATCTGCAAAAAGCGATTTTTTAATCGCGTTAATGTGAGCTGAATCTAGACTATATTGACTGATAATATAAAATGGTGATGCAAGTAATGGACCTTATTTGGCTATTAATATTAATTATTTAATTAACAATCAATAGAAATTAAGTTCAAACGGTGTCTGTTACAAATGTTGTAAGATTACTATTTTGGTAATCATTTCTTTAATAATTTAAAATTTATTTTGAATTGAAATTTTTTGAAAAGCACGTTGTCTGTAATCTATATCTGCGTTACCAAAAACCTCAAAGCAAAATTTCAAAAAGTCAGTCCGTTATTTCACACTACGCTGCATAAACCACAACTGGTTGTTGTATTCATGTCGTCTTTAACTTTTTACGTACTTGACACTAAGGAAAGTTCAAACACGGATACAGAAAAGTGGAGTTAAGAGAAATTGCTTTTAAACGTTATTCGGACCTACTAAACACGTTACTAACGCATCACTACTAACATAGAATGCATATTCTCTAATTACAATTAAAATTCGACATGTAACAATTGTACCTAAATACCCACGAGTCACATTTAAATGTGTGAATTATTCATTAACCGCAAATACTGTTTACGTTATTTGCTTAATAAACACTTTGGAGTTTAATCATGTATGTTAAGTAATTTCTGTAGTTACTTTCTTTCTAATGAACGCAATGTTAACAGTTATTAATAACCTAGTGTGTAATTATACAGAATTTGTATGAGAATTGTGGATTTCAGGGCATGACGATAGTGATGATCTTGCCTAGCGTTAGGACCGTTGAAAAAAAACATGTTGTGCCTCCCATAAATATAATAATAAGTAATTATATGAAGATTTAGTTCATGATACATAATTTTTGCAGTTACACTACAATCACGATTTATTAATACGAAAATAAACATAGCATTAAGCGGTTTATTATCGAGATTTGCAACGAAAGTTTGGTCGTTCTAAAAACACGATGTCAGTGTGTCATACCTTTCCGAGAAGCATTGATTGCAGACTCGTAATGTACCTTTAAGTAATTAAGTTAACTTAAATAGTTGCTAATATTTACCTAGTAATCTGCAAAGTTAAAAGAATGTTAATTTATTTTAAACGTATCGTACTACAAAATATTTTTTGTGTTTATTCGTATAATTTTTATAAGGCTTCTACGATTTAAGTCGTTTACCAGTTTTAAGTCGTAAACTTAATAATTTGGATTTATCAGAAATAGAATTGGAGACTTTGACGCAACGGTTTACCATTAAAAACGTTACTTATTCCAACAAATTTTTAATATTCTTTAAAAAAACAAGATAATAAATTTAAAGAAACTATGGTTCCTTTTTTGTTTTAGCGTGGTCGCTCCACGCAAAATTCCTTCCTTTCACTACATCCTCTCTTGCGAAAGCCTCCTGAAAATTCCCATGTAACTGAAATTGATCAACATCGCTTTGTTGATTGACGTTGATGCCTCGATACAGAACTTCTGGTTGTTCATGGTTGACATAACTAAAGTTTTAGAATTAGTAGAAATTTTCGAATTGACCCACCGTACCTACCTGGTGTAATGAGCGCCAAAGCCGGGATTGTACGTTTGCTGGTATTTGTAGTCTTCGTTTCCTAACATAAGAGTTCCTAAACCATAAGCACTGCTTATAATTAAAGCAATTTTGCTTAAAAATAGCGCTTTCTTTGCGAGCAACGCCAATAAACCAAAAAGTAACGGAAGGATCGTCGACAAGTTGAATTTAAAACCTAGCAGGAATGGCAGCAGGAATTGGCGAGCGAGGAGACGACCTACAAAATTATGCAAAGTAGCTTTGATGGTAATCACTCACGAACCTCACGGAATATATGAAAATTATGATAAATAAGCCTAAAATCTACGGATTGCGTATTTAAAAAGCGGCTTAAAATTTAATTTAAAATAAATATTATTGTAAGGGGGTTTTAATAAATTAACTTAATTATTTGACGATTATGTTGCGGCTTAATTTTTTTTTAAGAATTTGAACAATAGAACTGAATTAGCGGAAGAGCTAGTTTAGTTACAAGCAACTGGTGCCGAAGACATGAACTAGGAGTGGTCAAGTTTAAGGCCAATTGCGAATTAACGAGTCACGTTATGAAACATTAGCTTCATGGAAGGGTCAACGGCTCCAAATATTTTGAATATTTTATTTTAAATTTCTAACAGTATATAAATGATAGCGGAGATGCAAACCTTTCATTTCTCTTACCTGTACCGATTTCTTTCAAAGAATGCGCGTTCAAAGCTTCTCTTTGTGGATCGAGGACGAACTCGATTATGCCTCCGGTGGGGTCAGATGGCGCTACCTGCAGAGCTAGTCCGGGGTACATGAATTCCATATTCCATCGAAGACTTCTTTGAGAAAATACTTGATCCAAAGAAGTCACCAGGGTGCTTAAGAATAATTATGTAATAAGAGAAAATTTACCAACTAAAAACTCAAAAAAATTTACGTAACTCTAGACAATACAATTTTGAGGAATTTATAGTTTCTTGAGAATTTGAAAAGGAACAACTATATCCTTTAAACATCTAACAAGTAGTATAAATAATTGATAACTAAACTAATTCTTGGAGTTTTATGAATCATTAACAGTACTTTATCGTTGTTAAATCCAAAGCTTGTGTTGTTTTCCATATATAAAATTGTTTAAAACTTGTCTCTTTTTTATAAATACTGCATGACAGCTGACTTAAACTAATCTTTTATTCTCTAAATTACACTTTCAATTACAGTCTATGTCATCATTTAGTTAATAAATAAATTCAACCGTTTTTTTCGTAATTCTTGTGATCAACCTTTAATCTTTGGTGCGGTTTGAATAGTAATACCTTTCTTAAAAAAAAGGTATATCAATTTTAAAATTTAAATATTGGAAATTCAAGAAACTAGCTTTTTAAAAATTTTAGCTCTTATTCTTTAATGTCAACTTATTTAAATTGATTTGTTTTTGGCAACTGTAAACCAACTTAAAAGCAAAAAAAAAAATTATTCGTTACTTTACCGTAAATCCTCTGGATTTTCTTTGGCCAAATGATGGACGTCCCTGTACTGCTGCTGGTTTCTGGTTAACGTAAGTCCATCAATCAAATCGAATTCTTGTTGGTTATCCAATGTTTTCAATTGGGAAAAAGCTCCAACCCCCAAGCAGTACCCAAGATTCATGGACGGTTGCGATATAAGGCATTTTTTGAAGGATTCTTCCACTAATTGTGAATTTATTGTAATGCACGTCACTGAAGTGAGGAAGAGGAACGAACTTCTTACGGCAAACATTGTTGAAAAATTAACTTGTATATTTCACACTTGAGATTTATATATGGAAAAATTTTGTTTCATGTGAAGTAATGCGAACTTGAGTGAAAGTACTCAATTAATTGATGCACGAAGATGTTGCATTGTTTTAAACTTAAAATGCAATTGCACTTAATAATGATACTTGTGAATTAGGTTCATTAACATTATTTTAATAATATAGAAAATGTCATCTTATATTATTGTAATAATGAGGGAGCTTTCATAAAATAAATCTTAGAATAGAAAGTTGGACAATTTTTCAATTTTTGGAAAAAATCTGCAATAATTATTGTGTTCTATGGTTTACTCTTTTTAAAACAATCAAGTGGTTTTCTCCTGTATTATGATAAGTTTTCTTGTTTTGCCTCTTTACACTTATATAAATAGTTATACCATAAAAAGTAAACAATCATGTTCTTTCGGACGTAAATTAGAAATAGATAGAAGCGGTTGGAATAAAGCAGATAATAATAAAAAATTTAAAAGTAAAATACTTGAAACCAAATGAGTATAACTTTACCATGATAATGTTAATTATTATTTGTGCTGAAGCGATGAAAAAAAAAAGAAAAAATTTATCGCAAAAAAATATATTCGTTATAGGACAAACATATTAAGGAAGTATATTGAAATATGTGACATGGAATCGTTTCGAGGCACAAAAACAAGAAATTAAAATTTTTAAAAGCTCAAATATTCAGAAAGCGATAAAATTTGTGGGAATTTTAAAAACAAAGCGGAAAATTTTGGAAAAAAAGAATAAAAAAAGTAAAGTAGAGCTTGAGAGAACATTTGTATGCTATTGTAAAATATTTATTTCTATAAATTATACGTATACCTATATAAATTGGAACTCATTATCTAGGATCGACCATTAAGTTTTATATGAAATTTTAAAACAACATTGATACGTACAAAAATATAATTAAAATTAAATATGAAACACATTTGTCAATTAAAAGCAAAAAAAAGTTCCGCGTTGTTGTAAAATACATCCACTGCAATATAGTTGAAAATGAACTAAGGGCTGACATCTACTCGTAAAAAGAAGATTATCACGTTTGTAAAATACATGCGCTTATAAATAGAGTCAGAAAGTATCTCACTTCCGTGCAATTTTGTGAATTTGGAGTGTATTCGCACATTATCTAAAATATACTTACAAATTAAAATATTCTTTACAGTATAAGGTAAACATTGAACCGCCTCTACCATCTAAAAATATTTCAAAATGCGCTCGATGTATGAATTATGATCATATATTATCATCATAAAAATTACTTTAACAAACGTCAGTATGCCAAAAGCTGAAAAAGAACGACCAAAATGTGACTTGTAATGCTAGAACCGCTTTTTGTAAATTACAAGGGCTGCAGAGTCTACATTGAATTAAAATTAGGAAGTTTCTGCCTCTACCATACAAAAGAAATAAGAATGATCAGCAAAGATTGAACCTTCGAAATCGCCTAGAGATGAAAAACAAGAAACTGAAAGGCAACCAACAGTCATCGATTATAATCGACAGTTTAGAACAAATTGTATTCAACTTGTTGATAAAGTTTGTAATAAAACTGCTCGAGGACTAAGCATAATAGAACATACTCTCAACATAATCTAATGAAACACCAACGGAGGTAATAATACACTTTATTAAGGTACCTAATCTTAATTCCTTATATCTGAAACGCATTTCACTGAAAAGAATTACCTCAGAATACCAATATACTCAGTGGTAAGTAGCTTACATTCTGACAAAACTGTTCGTGGAGGCAGTATTGTAATAATAAAATATTCTATCATGATAATGACAACTATCAAAAACACCTCATACAAGCTACGAGTGTAGTTGTACTTAGCCCATTATATCATACAGAAAGAGTAAAGAGTACCTCAACACCATCTTAGGTACTCTTACTAATAGATTTCTAGCCGGAGGTAACTATAATATCGAGCATCTGTGGTGGCGCTCAAAATTATGAACGCTAAAGGATGGCAAATTACTGAAATGTATGAACAAAAACAACTACAACGAACTCTCAGTAGGACAGAGTACTTTAAATGTGAACAAAATTCCTGACCTAATCGTTCTCTACGTTACTAAAGGAATTCCAGCAAAGAAACTAATAGCCGGCTGCACAGCATTTAGAATTATTTTTTGCTTCCTCTCAAGCTATGATATTCCTGAACTCTTGAATACAGAACAAATAGAAATCCGAGATTCTTTTCAGCAAAATGATAAATTGGAAATGGTTTAGGCAGGTTTAGAGGAGACTGAGCACTAAATTGAAAATTGCAGCAATAATATTAGAGAAATAATTTCTGAAAGGAGGAAACGCGGAAGCACCTGGATGAATACAGAGCACTTCAAGATAAGCCCAAGTTGATTAAAGCTATAAAAAATTCAAAAACTTAACACCAATAGAGATCCCACAATACTTTCTGTGGAAATCTACAAATAAACTTATAAAGCAAGGTATTGCTCTCTCAACCACATATACATTATTTGCCTAACAGCTTATAAAAGTATTCTAACCACTTTCTCCAGAATCGATGCAAGAAAATGCTGTAAAAATATAGATCTGCTTGGAAATACTACTCCAGAAGTCACTACCTATAAAACTAGTAAAAACTTTTTAGTTAAAAAATGCAATTGCAAAAAAAACTAAACTTTAAATTGGCCCCTTGTTATGGCCTTATCGCTGGTAACTACCAGAGGTTGCACTAAATTAACTTATATATAAAAATCTATATTAAAAATTGCCTAATAAAAAGTAATTAAAATTTATCTTTTGCCAAAAAAACCTTCTGAGGAGATGGAGATCATAAATTGGATTTTTGAACACAAAAAGTACTATGCGGCAATGTTTATAGATATTACATAGGCTTTTAATAGAGTGTGGCATCGGAATCTGTTTTTTTTAACTCAGAACTGGTATACTGTTTGGTGTTGTACACCCTTACCCCATTGGTAGGCGGATAGTGTTGCAGCCTGCTCCTTTCTTAGACAACTACCCAACAAACCATCTTCTATATAAAGTGGCACCATCCACCAACAATGTTAGTTGTTACTTTTTGCCTTTACTTCTTACTTGCTTCGTGTAACTTGTTATTTATACTTCTGCATTCTCGGATGCAAGTCTAACCTAATGGTCACTCAACCAATTTTTTATTTTTTGTCAAATATTATCAATTTTGGTTTAAGTAAATATAAATGTGAAAAACGGTGGTGTTATTAAACTATCTACCAAATAATCAACGCGCTTCAACAAAGAGACGCTGCATATACCACACATCTATTATTAACTACTCTGGTTTAACCTCTCTCATAGATACTTCCAAGTAAAATACCAGAACGTTATATGTCATACAATCTGGTGAAATCCAAACCGAGATGCTTGGACCAGTATTTTATCAAAATTTATTTTTAATACACCAGTATATCAGCTACCCTATGGAGTTTATCAATGGTGAAAAGTCTACCTAAATCTAAAATCATGCTTACATATTAAATGTTTGTGTTTTCAGTAACAATTTTTCAAACTGCTTTAAAATAATGAATATTATGATATGAGTCTTTATAATTTGACATCATTTGGTGGATTTTGTGGCTTTTGTAGCATAGTGATTTCTGCTCCCTTTATATATCTGTCACGTGTTTAACTCTAAGTAATACATTTATGAAGTACGTGGACATTATTATTCCTTTTCTCAGCTGCTTCAATATATTATCAGTCATGAAGTCAAAACTTGGACCTTTTATAAGATTTCTGTTACAGTTACCATTTTAATCTTTTGATGTATTTTGATATGTTTGATATGTTTTCTATTGCCTTTGCTATAATATTAGTTACAATAGCGTTTGGCTGAAATTTTTCTGCTGTTCCTGATTACAAAAGTTTCCATCTTCTGTTCCTCATTTCTTTCTTAAGAGACAAACTGCTAAACTTGTCGGTAATTATGATGAATTCACAACAAGATAACAATTTATCTTTAGACAAGAAGGTGTTAAAAAGAAGAATTTAGAATGCCAATTAGAAGCAGCTAGAAAAAATCAAAAAATTAAAGAATATGATTGCCATATCCTCACCAGATATGATAACAAGGAAACCTTGGTTGCGCAAAAATAGCTTTATTGTTATCAAAACATAAGAAAAAAAACTTTAAAGTCTTTTGAAAAAATAAAAAAAATTAACGAAAACTCTTTACCTGAAAACATGAATCAACTTTTAATAACAAAATAGAAAAATCTACCAAATGTGATTATAAGCAAGATGAGAGATTACAATAAAGTAAAAAATAGGTACACCAAAAAAATATAAGATTTAAAATAACTATGCTAAATAACGAACAGTGAAAGCAATGACAATATATATGACAGATGGAATACCAGTGATACACACAGGAAAATAATCAAACCAGGTAAATGACCCAGTATTTACATCCCTTCTGTTGTGTAGAAGACATCTAAAGAGAATTGATGACAGAAAGCTCAAAGATTCTTGAGATTTAATGATACATCAGGTATCATTAAATAGAGAAAAAATTGCTTAAACAATGTATTGTCTAACGTTTGACAATGGCAAAAACATTAAATCAATTTACGTCATGAAGAAAATTCAATTTAGATATACAAATAGTGGCAATTAGACGCAATAAATTACTACCGCAATGTAAGTGATAAACCAAAAAATAGATCACTAATAGCATAAAATGTGCAGAAGTTCATCCAGCAAGTTACCGCGGTTGTGTAGTACTCAAAGATTTATAAAAAAAATGAAGATACACATCTTCCCAACAGTTTAAAGTAAACTATCAAGAATTTTTACATCTAAAAAAATTACCAATGATATTCATTTGTATAAACAGTCACAAGTAATAAATACCAAACAACTATAGAAGAAAATAAACTATAATCTGTAAAGCAAATAACAATAAAGGTGATGAATATGATGAATAACTTCTCGAAGAGATTAAAAAGATTAGATGTAAGACGTCTGGGTACTATACTACAAAAAGAATCAATAAACCAGCGAGAATATAGAATTAATACCTAGAATGCCAAACGTATGTTAAGGAAGAGTCAGAAACTTGAAGATTTTTCTCAATTTTGAAAATTTAGACATGGCTTCATAACAGAGACGTATATGACAAACTACACATTTTAAAAGTTGATAGATTATGAAGATATTCCACATCCAGACAACAAAAGAAAAGGTGGTACCATCATCATAAAAGGGAATGGAAATTATTACGAAGATAGTAATGTACAAAACCAGAAATTCAACTAACAAGTGTCAGTATCAAATGGACGAAACAAAACTTAATTGTAGGAGGCATTTATTGTCCCCCAACCCCCAAGATATAATCTCAAACAAGAAGCATATGAAAATATTCTTCAAAATATGGAAAACGAATTTATAATTGGAGGTGGTTTTAATACAAAGCACAGGGATTAGCGATCCAGACTGACAACAACAAAAGGAAAACAATTAAGAGAAATCATAACAAACTTTTGATGTTATTATCATTACATGGTCGAACTAACATATTAGCCTACGGATTTAAAAAATTCTAGGACCTGTTGTACTTCATATCGTAAAAAGAGGCATTAAAATTGACACCAAGACTTGGACTTGGATTATTCTAAAGTGATATTAGTCCTAAGTGAGAAAGTAATAAAAGATAAAAACAGACTAACTTTCGTAGATAGAATTACAAATTAGAAGCGCTACAAAGAAAAAATAAAACTAAAAAATATGGAATCTGTCGAGACCCTAGGGATAAAATAATATAATTAAATTCAACATGTAGAAAAGGAAATAAAGAAAAGAAAGGAATAATTTATTAACAATTATTTAAAAAGTATATTAGATCATGAAGAAAGGATGTATTTTATTTACTGGTAAAAAGCGACTAAATAAATTAAAAGGTTTTGCATAGATAACCAAATAGCGCTTTAACAAAATGCAAAAATAAGTGAGTACAAGAACGGATTAACATAAAGTCTAAATAATTCTAAAATTATTTAAGAGAAAATAACAATATTGTCACAGTTAAGCTTTAGTCAAACTCTGACCGCAAAATAGATAACTTCAATCCCTAATTAACTAAATACTCCAACATTGTGCAATGATGAGGTCTTTGCTTAAACAACATGCGCAACCATGTTACAGTTAATTATCGATCAGTCCCGCAAGGGCTTCCCAAGACTTCGGAATCACACTTGAGCGGCTTCAACGCATTGCCTTATTAAATTAAAGCCGGCGTCGCTAACGTCGAGACGCAGCCAATCAAGCTTAGTCACAAATATGTGCAGATTAGAACCGATTTTTAGCCCCAAGTTTCGACTGCACACCCTCGCGGTTTCTAACCGCCCTAAATTTACATTGCTACCTGATGTATCAATCGAGATAAACTCCAGCGAAATCCCAAATCTAAATACAGGTGTTTCGCTGACTGCTGAATAAATTTAACATGTTATATAGGTGACGTACGGAAGCCACTTGGTCAAACAACTTATGTTTGTTTAGACGGAGACTCATCATGGTTTCAGCAGGAGGGCTGACGCGTGGCATTAAGCTTACACACGTGGCTTTGTGATATTTAACACCACCAATTTGATCAGTAACCATTCGCTGAAGTGCGTTTAGATAAATATCGGCAACTGATTACAACGACCGACAAATTACAGGGATTAGTTCTCCTTGTCAGTTTTGCCGCTTTGTTTAGCAAAATTCTAATTTTCACAAAAACTATATTTTTTTTAACGGTAATTCTCGTTATCACCTAGGATTTTATTGGCGTTTTTTCTACTATACGTTGTAAACAAAAAAGTATGTTTTCACTTTTTCTAGGTAAGTTAAGTTTTTCTCATTTTCTCCAATATTACGTTCCACTGAAATCTGAGCTTTTACTGCCAATGTTTTTTCCTAACTTAATAAATTTCTCCCATTTCTATTTTCTTTATTTGCCAAATCACTAGAAGCAATAACTTGAGCTTTTGAGCTTTTTTAATGATATTTCCTTATGTAGTATATTAATGACATTGGGGCGGCGCATCCCTAAGCAACCCTCTCGTAACAACCAATCAAACGAGGAGCTTTCCCTATTATTACGTTGGGGCGGAGATTATCGATTAAACGAAAGCTCCTTTCATGTCTGGGATCTGAGATAATTAATTTATGATTCTGTGATGGAGTTTCCCACCCTGTAACCTGTAATTCCGACAAAATAAAAAGTGTTGGTACTACAGGTATTATTTTTCGTAAGATGACTGAAGAGTGTCGGATTTCACTCTGCCTGTCGTGACACTATTGTGAAGGTATCAATTTTCAACCTGAAAAACCGTATTAGAGACAAATTCATCATGCTTAATTACATTTAACAGAGGGTAAAATTGGCCATTTCGTAGAAAAAACCAGTTGAGACAAACTAAGGGATTGTATAAAAATTGATGGAAGAAGACGGGAGGCGGTGTTTAAATACTCTAATGGATTGGGCAACCGATTCATGATCCTGAGACCGATAAGAGGATGAGTGGCACACGACTGACGTGCGGGTTGTCATCCGTTTAAACGGCTGATGATTATGACAGTAATCGCCGGTTGTGGTATTAAAATCTAAGTAAATTAAATGAAAGACAGAACTGCACTCAAATAAAATTGATATTGTCAACGCAAAGCTTAATAAAATCTGATTTCAATGAGCTTTGCATTTTACTGGTAGAACATAGTGGTTTCACCTAATTTCTATAAGCTTTGCGTTAAACGACAATAATGTGATTCCATCATAGCTTAATTTAAGCTTAACAAACTTTAAGAAATTAATTTCTTGATTTATAGTTTGTTTTTCTCGGGTCAAATAGTGCAACCGAAATTTGGGGAAATTTCTTATACTAATTTAAAAGTAAAATGAGATAAAATTTAAATCCAAACGGCATCTACAAGAAAAATATTGTCATAATTTGTAAGAAATTGTCCAAGCTATTGTTACTTATTTTTTTCTGGTAAATCACAACTTGTACTAAAATATGCAGTTATCAAACTAGATAATTAAATTACTTTTGAGATTTAAAAAAATAACACTACTGCTTATTTTAAGATAGGCAAGCAAGAAGAATTTCAAGGATGGCCATTTATTTATGAAAAATAGCTGTTGATATTGAAAGAAGGAGGGAAGAAATAATCCATAACCTCCAATAGTATACAAAAACAATAAAGAGTTTAAGATAAAATATGAAATAAAAATGGTATTTTTGATAAGAATGCAAATAAATTTACAAAAAAAGCTTTACAGACATTTTAAGAGAAACATTTTCGAAACTAGGAACACCTTTAACTAATTGGCTATAAAGGTCAAGATGCGTGAAATGTAAACATTATAAAATGCAAAATAGCCAAAGAAGATTAAAATATTAGAAGTAAAGTAAAAAATAATATCAAAATAAGAAAAATAAATTAATTAAGTCACCTGGAAAATAGTATAAAGAAGCGTTATTAGTACTCCAAGAAGAGGAGAAAGTAAGGTAAGATTATATAAAAAAAGTTATTGCAAATTATGATAAAAACGTTTAAAGAGTGAGAAAATAAAATTACTGTAAAAAGAGCATATAAGAAAGGAAAAGAGAATTAAATATTAAATATACCAAAATCAATTAACTGTTGAGAAAAATGCTCAATTTTTATGTAGAGCTAGATTTTTTTACACGAAATAAAACGATAGAAAAAACAATAATAAACTAAGCAACTGAACTATTGCTATTCTCTATAATAAAGTAATACGCTCACAATTATCAAATCAATTATGTCGTGAATATGAAAATTAAGAGCAAATGTGGTTTATTCCGATTCACTAGGTAGAAATTGTAAAATATTTTCTTCTTAGGCATAAATTTCTCTCTGGATTCTCTCTGAAAGTTCTGAAATTGCTAAATGGTTGATAATTTAAAATAATATGTAATGTTTCAAGAGTGAACAAGTTCTAAAATTTGTATATATTGCGTCCATCTTTTTTACGTTGGATAATTAGCCCCTATCCTCTCATTGAATAATACAAGATAGATGAAAATAATCTTATATGCAAGAATGTAAATTTGATTAAGCTACATTGACTGCCGCTGTCGATGTGTAGTCGCGCAGCATTATCACGTGCTGCAGATGGCCGATACGTGTGGAAATTTTTTAATTTAAATTACGCAACTGTAAAAACAAGGTGTCGTCAAGCCGTCGGTTGACTATAGCGTACCGATCATGAAAAAAAAATACATTTTTAATTAAACGCAAATGTAAGCCTAATGAGGAGGAATCCTCAAATTTGTCAAAAACGTTCATAGGGTACCAGTGCTAATTTTGTTATAGAATTAAGAACAAAAATATATAAGCACTTGTAGTTATGTGCTTCAAAATTTTGGCTAGAAATACCATTAAATTTAACAAATTGAAGAAGCATTTGGAAACTCCACACGAAGACCCATGTCAATTTTTTGAGAACTTTAAGTGTTTCTTGAAACCGAATTTAAATATTCACATAGCTTTCACAGCAAATGACAGAGAACATTTTTTTCATTTGCTGTAAGAATATAGTGCCAATAAAGATTTTCTTTGTATAAAGTGGGTTGTAAAATAGCCAAACTTAAGTAGTCGCATACTATTAAAGATCTGTCTACTCCGTGTAAAAGACAGAGCAAAAATAATATTTCTTGAAAGATGTTTTGCTAAGTAACATCCCATTCTCAAATGTGTGGATATCGAGCAGCAATTTAAATTCGTTATAATACAGAAATTTTTTGTCGTGTAAGTTGACACTTACAAAAATGATAACACAGCTGTATAATAAAATATCGTCAACAAATATTATGCCTAATAAGTGACATAAAAATATATATATTTAGAATAGGACAAAAGAGGACCAACTCGCATATATTCTATCATAACGTCATTCTACAGTCTCTTGAAAACTCATCTAGAAAGATTGATTGGAAACAGTGACAACAGCGAGGTTCTTATAGAATTCCCACAACTGAAACAAAATATATGATTTTCTTTAAAGACTTATTGAGAAACAAATCAGTAGTAAACCATTACATAACCGCACAAATAGTAGTTGGAGACCATATTCAAAAATCTTAATTCAGTTAATCTTTAATTTCTGAAAAAAAACAAATTTGATTTAAATGAAAAGGTTAAGGCTTCTTTAACAAAATACAGTTATAAAATGACAAATTAAATTAAAACTGCTTCAAGATCTCTGCCGCAATGTGAAAATTTATCCAGTTATGCATAGGGAGAGAATTCCGCAAGTTTTGCCTTTTGCAGTAGAAAACATATATTGCGTGAGTGTAATACTGTAACTGGGTAATAAGTTTGTTTGAAAGTATACATAGTGTCCTATTACTACAAGAAGAACTACTGATAGAAGTACAGAAAAATCAAGTTGTTAATAATTTCTGAAGCAAATTGTCTTATCATCATTTTCTCATTAAACAGAACTTGCTCGGTAACTTACCTCCACTTTTTACTACTTCTTAGAACTGCAAAACTACTTTTCTAGGTGTTATTGCTTCTAAATTAAGATATTAAAATAAAATTTAAATAGATATGATGCTGACAGTGTTTATCTCGAATTTGAGAAAAAATCTGGACAGGATGTGTCTTGCAAATCAGGCACCAACCAAGAGGAATGCGTTTTACAGTTTAGAACTCACTGATTTAGTAAATGTTGATATAAATTATAATATTTGTTTAGGTAAGTTAACAGTTTTGTAGGCCGGCAGGAAAAGCAGATAAAATTATGGATCTAGCAGTCCGCTTAATATTTGGACAAAGAACATGACCTATGAAAGCATTATGATATCAAATACGAACCATATTTATAAAAATATATTTGCATTCATAAATATTTAGCCCAATTTTAAATAATTCAGTAATAATTTCAATAACTGTCAAGTGGCTCAAGTGATTCAAATATTTGATCCGATTGACCAACCTCAATCTATGTATGGAAAAGAATAATAAATGTCAAGATTTTTAGACTCATTAGAGCTATCAAATTCTCTTTTGATCGTAGCTGCCTTTGGTGAGTTTTTGGCTCCTATAGTGGCATTAATTTTTACAACGAAAATTTAGAAGCGCTACACAAATTCTATCAAAAGATTTTTTTGGAGACCCAACAATGTTTTTAATTTACCTTCAAAGAATGTTCAAACATATTTGTATAAACTTAATTTTGTAAAAGGTTACTCCCATGGTTTAAAAAGTGCTTGGTGTTTGGCTTGTTCAAGCTAAAGGAAGATATCTTTTATGGTCTTAATTTAATTTTGTTCAATTTACATCCAAGGTCTTTGAGATCATTTCTTATCCAAGTTATTGTTTTCTTGCTAGCCGATTTTGCTTTTTCTCTCTCTTTCTCTCTCTCTCTCTCTCTCTCTCAGTTTTTGTCTACAAACAGGATACCTACGGATTTTCTAAATTATCAACTTCACAATATTTTTTTTAATTTATGCTATCCAAATTGAAGTGAGGTAGTTTTATATTTTTATATTGTAATAATACATCTAGAACTTCCACTTGGCACATTGAGTTTGTGCAATGAAAAGTCTTAAAATTTTTAATGATAGCTACCTGATTGAGGGTTTTCATCGTTTGGCTATGCTGGCATGTTTAAATACTACATTGTCAACGACGTAAACGATTTCTTACCTGAAATACTTTCTTCGCTGACTTATCAGTTTTAAAATAATATTGTCCATTGCTAAATATGATTTAGTTTTTTGTTTTAAGATTTTGTTAAAAAAGAATTTTTATACTAAAGTAATATTTTTGCCAGGGTTCTCATTTATTTGAATTTTTGTAATTCTAATTAAATCGTGCATTTGTTAAATGTTAATTGTGATTCAATTGGAAGTATAATTGTGCATTCACATTACTATTGCAACACTTTAGTGTACTTAGTTGTTTTTCGTTTAAAAGGTCGTCTGCCTGAAGTCAATGAAATAAATAAAAAAATTACGTACAGACAAAAAAAAAATAGGATATTGGAACTAAAACGACGCAAATATTTAACTTTTAACATAACATTTTTGTCAATTTAAGATGGATAGTAAATAATGGTACTCTTCTAGATTAGCTACAATCTATTTCCAGATAAAAACCATTTTCAAAAATCCGAATTTATAGAAATTTGCTCTGAAGATCAAATAAATAAAATATTGGCTATTATGATTAGAAGCAAAAATCAGAAAACAAAAATAACAATTTTTAAATAATTTTTTTTTATTAAGAAATATTAGAAGAGCGTTTGTTGAAAATACCGCAAATAAGCTCTCAGAAATTGACAATTCTCTACATGTCCTGATGTAAATTTGAAATACCTTTCTGAATTCCGTTTCTGTCGCTTTTTATTTTGCCTTCTTCCGGATTGTCTCAATTTCCCGGAATCACTTCCGTTAGCCGTCAACAAAACCATCGAGAGGACGGATCCTGAAGGACTTGCGGTTCAACGATCACCGCTATAGCATAGACGATGGGAGAATCGCTCTCGATACCCGTTGGTATTAAGTTTATAAGTCAGGTGGTTAGCGGGTGGAATCATAGCAGAGAAGGGTACAGTAGAATATCGATGACTACCCGACCACGGGAAGTACCGCAATTTGATACCTTACTGGAAAAAATGTCGCCTGGGATAAGAAAGCTGAATATGTTTAACATCGTCAGTCATTTTAAAACCGGGCAGAACTAAATTTCGGAGATTAAAACTGTTTGTCTAATTAATAATAAAACTTTGAGAAAAACGTCAAAAATCAACTAAAACCGTGAATAAATCACTAATCAATTGGACTGTTGATGTAATAATAGATGACACCCTTGATAGTAAGGGGTGCGGGGACAGCTTCGAACGTGGATGGGGTGATCGGTCACTCAGTCCAGTCTTTAAAACAGTTTGAATACATAAACTGAAGTGATCGCGCGGGAGTGGCGCCATTTTCAATATTTTTTTTAAACAAATATTAATGAAATTTTCCGTGTGAAAACGGTGTAGTGGTTTTCTAATGGAGAACAAAATGTGTCTAAAAACACGATTAAGAATATTTTGTAAAACAAGGAATTAGCGCAAGGTGAGTGTGTTTTCGAGTATTTCCAATAATTGTAAAGAAGTGATGTCAATAGATGCGATAGATTAGGTTAATCTTTCGTACGTATCAGTAAATGCAATGTTGTTAAGCTATTTTTTATAAATGAATTCTTGGAGATTTCCATTCAGGTGGCACTTTGCCCGGATTAGTTGAGAGCTCTTCTAATCAAAATTGACTATAGACAAGATTTTTATCGAAAAATTTCCGCGCTAAACTATTAAATAACGGATTACAAAAAGTTTAACTGCAAATGCAACGGCACAAATAACAAAGATTAAGGATTATTTAAAATCTCAAGAATTACGAAATTATTATGGTTATCAATTATATATTTTTAACTAATAAAAGATAATTTCAGAATTCATTTCGTAAGCGTCTGACATACTTTTTTAAAAATTATTTTAGGTTCTTAATAATTTTGCGATATAAAACATTTTTCTGATGTTTCTCTTGAATATGTTTACCTCATAATTACAGCATAATAATATATTTCTATTCAATATAATCTACACTGATTAGAGAACTTATAGCTAGAAGTAGGGAGTGATAAACATGTAAGTTCTCTTTGAAAGTTTTGTGCATAAGATACAAATTATTGTCTTCTTACTACGAAGAAATATTTATTTTATAAAACCAAAACATTATGCGCAAATACCTATGACATTTAGAAATTTAAAAGGTACTCTATTATTACTATTCTTATTTGTAATTAATTTTTTGATCATTAAGTAACTGATGTTTTTTGGAGCATTTTTTCAATATTTCTTTTAAATATTTTAATTTTAAAACAATATTATAATTTTTTTACCATCAACCTTTCAGGGTTTATTAGTCAACGTAATTATAACAAAATATAAATAAATTTATTAATAAAATTACTAAAATAAATTTCTTAATTACTTTACTTAAATTAATGAAAGACTTACAATTACAATGAGAAAATATTTTTTTCAAAATCCTTTAATATCGCCTCAAAGACGCATCCGTTTAAAGAAAATTGCTTGATTGACATTAGTAATAGAATCTTATGTAAAATTATAATTCATTATTTAATTGAAACTAAATCGGGCATACACAATTCTACGAGGGAAAATTAATTCCTTAAACTTTTTGATGAATATTAGGTAAGACTTCGTATATTATTTGAATACAGTGCTTATTTTACGTTGTGTTGTGTAAATTAATTTAACTTGGCAAAACGTAAATTCGTAACTTGAATTGAAGAATAGTTTTACTTATAAATATTATTTCTGAAATAAGGAAAAACATAGGCAAGCAACAGATAGAACGTCACGAAGGAGACAAAATAAATCTGCTAAAACTAAAAGCTGAAGAGAAGCCAAGAGTAGCAAAATAACAATAGAAATATTAAGGTATGTTACTAAAAAATAAAGAAACTATGGATCACACAAACCATATTATACATTTGAAGAACAGCAATAATTTCACCACTATATAAGAAATTAGAGGTTATGAGGTGCAGTAATTATAAGACCACATATAATACTATTATGTTTGTCATATAAAATAATAAATCCCAGCTAATAGTTAGGGATCATATGGTTGATTAAGTTGATTTTTGGATTTCTATTTGGTTGTGTCCTTCGATAGGCAATGCCAAACCATCGAATGGTATTTTGCGTAGTAAAGCTGCTTTCCTAAATGCTTTGTCGTTAGAAACTGTAGGTGGAGTAGGTGCCACGCCCTATGCGAACTAATAAAGACACATACCACAAACACGCGTAAAGAAGTTCCTTTTGCTTGTTAACCAATATGGAGAAACAGGAAGAAGAAAAGAGTAAAAGAAAGACTAAAAGAGAAGCTGAAACCATTAGAGACTCAAGCGGGATACCGTACAGAAAGATCTACTTAATAGTTTATAACCTAAATTACAGACAAAATTCAATGTAATCATTAACATGCAAAAAATGTAAATAACACGTGAAATGTAAATAATCAAATGGAAGTTAGGGAAGAATTGGGGAATGATTTGCACCAAAGCGAGAATTGATATTATAATAATACCGCAAGATTTAATTAACAAACTAGAGCATAGATGGGAACGTTGATCATTCTACTTCAAGTGTGTAAAACAATATTTGAAAAATTGTGAAAAGTAATAACGCAAAATTATCAAGAGTTTAACAATGCACTTGCGGATGATTTCCTAGATCGACGGATATTTGTGCACAGTTTTCTTTCAGTGTTAAACAAAAGATATTCCTAAAAAAATCTTTTTTCATCAATAAAAAAATAGCATTTTAAAATGCAGCGGACACGATACTTTCAGAAAATATCAACCTCAAGTCAATTGCCGGCTTACCTCTTCTTCTGATTACTGTTAACGTCCAAAGGCTCGACTACAGAAGTTGGAATGCTACTAAAAGAGATTGGTATCTCTGAATATCTCTGATTATCCTCCGTGCACTATTCCCGCACCCTCCTTTACATGTAATGGTAAATGTAAAGAATAGGATAAAATACGGATGGGTATTAGTAGTTAGAAATTAATTATTTAACAAAGAAGTAAATACCACGATTATGAATACAAACAAACTATACTGGGTTATATATAAATTATTCTTCAACAAGAAAAAGATTACCATAAAAAAGTGGGAATATAAAGATCAGTATTAAAATCTACACTAACATATAAACCTAAATTATTGAAATTGATCTAATAAATAAGAAGTATAGTAAAATCCGGTAAGATAAAAGTATGCAAAAAATTTAAAACAGTAACAAAAACGGACCTTAGACAGAAGCTGGGACTCAATTTAATGTACAGAGAATAAAAATATAACAGGTAAGATGATAGAGACACATAGTATGAACCAAAGATAAAAGAGAAATAGAAATCATCTAGGAGATAGAAATTGAGAGCAAGAAAGCAAGATGAACAACTCGAAGGGAACTGGAAAAAATGCAGAAAAATGATTATATTGACACCTGTGGTAAACAAAACTATAGAATATAAAAAAAGAATAGAATTCAAATTTTAGAACAAATCTTTAGATTTAGTTTTTTCTTTAAAATTAGGTACAGAAATACTAATATTCTGGAATTTAATTTGGCTACTTTAAAATCATTAAAAAATTATTTAAAGCTGAAGAAAATTATATTAAAAAATGAAATTGTGACTTTTACCAAAGACCTTCTTTATAATCAAAGACAACAGTTTTATTTTAGTCTTTGTCGCGGGATTTATGCAATTTTTAAATCTTTTTTTCTTTGCTCAAAAAAAATTAAACATTTTTTTTAATAAGAGATACGCATCTAGATTCATAAATTAACTGAAAAAACTAAAGTATCTAAATTTTGGTACACAGTTATAGCGAAATTTTAATTTCATACTTGTTACTCTTCACGCATTTGTGCTCCACTTTGTTTACTTTTTGAAAGAAAAGAATGAAGTAAAGAATAAAAGAAATTTGCATGTCAAAAATGAACTAGTTCTTCAATGTATTTTTTAAATAAAGGCACCGTGTTATTTCAAGGTCAAAAGTATCTATTGTATTTTAGAAACTTTATGTATCCGATGCTTTAACCATAAAATTTAGAGAAATTAATCAGTTCAAATTTACTTGTATTCTTTATACTCGTCTGGATTTTATAAAGAATCTCTTTTATAGCCATTAAGAAAATCTATAAAACTTACTAATTAAAGGTTACAGTAGAAATCTTACTTGAAAGATTTATATTGAGCTAATGCTTATCAAAAGGGGATTAAGTGATATTTTTGCGATTGTGATTTATTGGCTTAAGGTGAATAAACGTGGTCTAAACATAATATTTTTTAAAATAGAAACAAAAGCTAAACATTTTCTTAGAGGTGTCTTTAAACATTAAGCCGAGGATTTTCTGCAAAGTGCTTATATGTCGCTTAGTCCCTTTCAGATTAACATATCTCATTTGATGTCAATAATATATTAATAGGTTCTTTGACAGTGGTGATGAAGAATAGAAAATTCGAATTGATGACCATTAGTAAAAATAAACGGAGTTAAAAAATTTTAAGTAGTGAATACCTTTGTTGTCATTTTTGTTAGTAACACATCGTTGTTGTCGATAATTGCGAAATTTAAAATGCCATGATAACATGAAGACAACATGTTTTTCTGCAATGATTGATTGTTTTCACATCAGTCTTCCTAATATGGAATAGGAAATTGATACTAAACAGGTAGGTACATAAACAAGCATAAAAATGGGTCGCTTTTTTATATTTACTCTAATCTAAAAAATAAAACAATCAATTCGCATTGACATTCTCAAGTTGTAAAGGAAGTAGTTTTCCAATAAGTAATTTTGATTATCTCATTACACACTTCATACTACACACCTAGGCAGCGATTTAGATGACAATCTAGAACTTTAAGAAACGTTCAATTTCTGTAGCCATGCTTCAATAAAATGCTGCTTTTCAGAACGTCCCCATGACGACCAATTAATGTATAAGGGAACTTGCCGGGCTTCAGGGCTGTGCAGAATATTAGTTTGCGGGAAACGCCACAAATAGATTCGAGTTTTTTATTATTCAAAAGTATGCAATTAATATTAGTAATTATTCAAGATGGCCATTTAAAATGGACTCATATTTTTAAAGGTTTAGAATTTTTCAAAGTTTTGAATTATTCTGTTAATTTCATCAATGTTACTAACAATAGTTGTTTGAAAGTTAAGAAACTAATTGACTCTTAGTGGCCGCGTTCGGCAGCTTACCTACAGAAATTTATGGATTCTGTTTGGAAACAGGTGCGCAAGTTCACCGTTTCATCTGGTCCTTATCCAGCATCAATATGGATGCTACTTACGTCCCCAACAACCCCCAGTTTGGCTTGCAACTCGAGTGCAACTGGAGCTCTGGTCCAAACTCGGGTAACCAGCAGCTCCCTCCCTGCACCGACGACTTGTCATCCTGCTGGAGCGAAGACATGGCCTCATTTTCACTACCACTCGACCTCGAACCATTACCAAGTCTTTTTCCTTTTTCTCCTTGTAGCAATCCGGGCAATAACTACAATAAGTAAGTCATTTTCAAAATAATTCCTTAATTAAACACAATTCTTTTCTAGAACAGACCCGACCATTCAAAACCAAGCACCTCAATATATGTTTCGAGAAACCAAACCAACATCTGACATGGCCGACGTTCTTCTTTCCCTCAAACATGCTGTAGTTCATCCTGATCAAAGTCCTTCTGAAAAATACGACTCGCAACAACACCTTTACCATCCTCAAGTTTTACTGTCACCCAACGGCTATTCAAACAGTTTATGCGACCAAGGTTTCCCTCAACAAACTCCTTTATTTCCATCGATGTCTGTAAATGTTTCTATGAATATGACCATGCATGGTTATCATCCTACTAGTAATTATCCGACGACGGAAATTTCTTATCCACAGGTAATTTGGTGTTTGTTGAAAGTTTTGGATCAGTTTTAATGGGTTTTAGATGCAATGGAATGCGGCGGCTCAAGGAGCTTCTCCAGGAACTTACCAAACGCAAGGACTGTTAAGTCCTTCGTATGGAGGCACAACTTATTCGTTTACCGCAGATTTTAGACCGCCACAAGAGGCGCCTTTGATCACGTCTTACAAGCCAGTTCCGATGGCATTTTCGTCGCCCAGGAGAAGACACAGCATCAATGTTATGGAAGAAGAGAACCAAAAGCCCAACGTTTGCCGAATTTGCGGTAAGTGTCTTTTGATAACGTTCTGCAAAGGAAGTTTTTTTTTCAACTTAATTTCTAGTTCTTTAAAATTGTCTTATTAATACAAAGATTTTCTCTACATTAAAAAAAATAACTCCTAAAATTTATTAACGCTATTACCTTTGACCCGTTATTAAAGATTTTATTTGTATTACTAAATTTTTTTTATGATTCTTAATACGTATTCTTTTTATCACTACTGACTTCTGTGTTCTTCAAGATTCAGCTATTATACCCAAATCGCTTTGATAATTTTGGCCTAAGATTCACCTCTAAAAATGTGCTCTCTAATACTTATGTTATTACTTCAATTTCTTTATTAATTGTTGTATAACTATTTCAACAAATGCCTACATAATTATTTATGAGATATTTCAAATTTCTTTTATTATTATCAGAATTATCTTGATACTTTATTTTAGTTTCAACTATTATTTTTTTATCACAATTAACTTCTGTTCATTTTTAAAGATTTTTTTATTATTACCCAAATGCATAATTTTTCTGAGGAATTCAACTCAAAGTTATCTTTTCCTCATTTGACAGATTTTTTTATTATTACCGTAATTTCTTCACTAGTTTTTATGCTTTGTAACTGTTACATTTTTAGCACAATTTGCTGTTGTTCATTTTTCATAATTCCCATATTATCAGCAAAATCTTGTTATCTTTTTCTGGAGCTCGACTATTAACAATATTCTTTCTGAAATCTTTTTGTTCGCCTTTCTCTGCTTTATAGCACTTTTAAGAAAATCAAACATAATCAATTTTTCGATTATTCAGAATTCAGAAACTTTGTTGGTGTCTTTTAAGCCTAAAATCCTAACTTAATTTATTATGCTTTATTACTGATTGAATTTCTTCTTTAATTTTCTTGTGAAATTTAATTGTTATATTTTTTACCAAAATTTATTCCTCAAAACTGATTTATTTTTAGATACCTATATTTTTCGTTACTTTTTTTATTGTTTTTAACTCTTTAATTTTTTTATCAAAATTATCTTCTATTTGTTTTATTATGAGAATATATTTGTAAGTTTCTCTCTGAGAACTAACTAATTATAATCTTCGGTCTATTGTTCTGAATTTATTTTAGTTACCAAAATATCTTTTTTGTTTGCCTACGGCATTTAAATTTTATTTTTTTAATAACAATTACGTTCTGTTTATTGTTTAGGATTGCTTCATTCGTACCGAAATTTTACTGTTAGGCGTCTTATCATCTTCTATTGTTTCTATTACAATTATTCTATACCCGTTTTCTAAAATTGCTTCATTATTAACTAAATTTCCTTGCTAGCTTTCTTGTAATTTATAATATAATCCCTAAATTTTTATATTATGTTTTCTTTGTTTTCAGAATTATTTTATAATTGTTAAAATCTTCTTGTTATTTATATTATGGTTTTCAACTCTAATATTTTAATATCACAATTAATTTTTGATTATTCTTCAAAGTTGTTTTATTATTACCCTGTACAACTTATTTCGTATATTACTTTTCAAGTAATTTATTTTACATATTGTAGGTACCTAGTGTTAGTGATGAAACAAAAAAGCACATATTTTTTTTTTTATTTTAAAACCCGGAAATAAGTATCTTTCTACTTCTTTAACATCCCACAAATTCTTGAACTGTTTCCACCAAATGCCCAACTCTTTAAGTAAGCTTTTTTAACTTCTTTAAACTCACTAGTCAATTTTAGGAGTATTTCCTCTTTATTTGAAGTCTAGAAATTAGCAGCCATTGACCCATTTTGTCCCTTTTTCAGGGAAGAGTTACGCGCGGCCCAGCACTCTGAAAACTCATTTGCGCACGCACTCCGGGGAGAAGCCCTATCGCTGCATTGACTGCAACAAATCGTTTTCGCAGGCAGCCAATCTGACGGCTCACGTCCGTACCCATTCCGGGGAAAAGCCGTTCCGTTGTCCTGTCTGCGACAGACGCTTTTCCCAAAGCTCCTCGGTGACCACGCACATGCGCACCCATTCCGGTGAACGGCCCTACCGTTGCAGGCTGTGTAAGAAAGCGTTCTCCGACAGCAGCACTCTTACGAAACATCTTAGGATACACAGTGGCGAAAAGCCGTACGAATGCAAATTGTGCATGTTAAGGTTTAGCCAAAGCGGGAATTTGAACAGGCACATGAGGGTGCACGGGACATTGCACCAACACGATGCCACTTTGACAAGGGGTGTTGATGTGTTTTCCGGGAATTGGGGCGACGATTCTGGACATCTGAAGAAGAGCTGAGCGCAACTTTTTGCCCGTTTTTGGCCACAATCGCACACAAGGATTTAAAATGTTTACGTGAAACCAAATGAGATTTTGCGACAGCAGGAAAATTTGTTGATAAGTAAAGCCACTTTTATGGCATCGGAAGAAAAATGGCCTATAGATACGCCACTCGCCATGGTGACAGTAGGGATTTTCCTACGGTTATAAGAAAAAATAGGTTTTGGCAATAAGGCGATGAAAATTATCTTGTGTTAGCACGCAATCTCTGGTTAATTTTTACACAGGATATAAAGGATTATCTTAAAATTTTCAAAATAATTTACAAATTAATTCAAACATTGACGTCGAACTTTTGTTGACATGTTACTTTATTTTAAACACTTCCATATTTCTAGTATTGCACAATAATTAAGAGACCTTCAAATTCATTTATCAAGTTGAAATAACGATGTAGTTTTGTTTGCTTCTTTAATTTAAACTTCTCTAGGGTTTTCCGAATTTGTGGCCGTTTTAATTTCATGGACAATTAAAAGTTTGCACTTGAGCGGTGAAGGTACTGATATGATCATAATGAATATTTGCAGATCAATTCTTGACTGAGATTCTAATTGTTTGATTACATTTTAAGTTTTTGTTTCGCACCAGCTGATTCATCTGTGAAAGGTCACCGCTTTTATCTCTTTGCTGATTTGTTAGCTGGTAACTTAATTTTACTGAGATTGCAAACGTGGTTGTTAAAATACAAAATTGTTGTGCCGGATTAGTTTAAATTCAGTCGGTGTGTTAAAATGAGTGTTCAAGACCCGTTGTTGATGATGGTAGACCCATTGGAAACGGCAGTGCAAAAAATGAAAAGCCAAGTTTTCCGAAATTTAACTACCGTCGCCAAGAAACACTTCAGGCGTTCAGGTCAAGATTTTTAAGCGCTTTTGTCACTTGTCAATCGCTGCTTTGGTAAAATTGGTTCTGTCTCCAAAAATTTGTCCTATCAATTTGAAGATATGGTCGATTCTGGAACAAAACTTAAATATATAACAGAATTTTAAAGTGGTATTTTTGAGGTTTTAAAGTTTTTATTATTAAGTGGAACAATGAATATTTGACTTAATATCATATTGTGATCCTGAAGTAAACAAGCATAGTTTTTAAGCTCTTCAAATATTATTCACGCAATTACTGATAAGATTAATTCTTTTCCATAACCAGTAAACTTAGAAAAATTAAATCAAAAAATCTTTTTACTTACTGAAACTAACAGAAAGTTCTGATTAGATAAGTTTTTTCTCTGCCATTATTGACAACGTACTAAATTTCAGATTTTGATTTTACATAAAGTTTTTAGAAAAACAAAACCAAGTTACCTCTTAAAGGATAGGATTAGTTACTATCAGGAAGTTTTGTTGCAGTTTAGATGCGATAAAATTCTACTTACTTACTGACTGACTGATAACACGTTCCCAAACTAAACACCATCAGTTTGTGAGCTTTTTATTATAGACTCTGCGAGAAGCTTCGAAATTATGAACTTTAGCATATAATTTTGTTTTGTTGATCTCAGACGTGATTCATGGAATCACAGAAAGTTACAGCGATGCACGTCTGATATGAAATTAGGAGAAATAATTTCCCAACCAAACATTGTCACCTACATAAACACTTGTTGGATCCGGTAAACACGATAAACGAAGTAACTAGCGTGATGTGATGTGTTATCCTGTTAAATTCTCTTAAGGTAATAACAAAATTATCAATTTATTTGGTGGTAACATGAATCGAAAAAAGCCAAAGTTCTGCTTGTTGCAAATCCGGAACTGCTCACGTAGATCAGAGTTATAAAATCATTCGTGATTTCGATGAAGATTGTGGCCGAAAATGTGGCTTTTTGATCAAACTTCGGCCCTTGTACTTAAATGCAACGATTCCATTATCGAACTAGTACCAAAGACGCAAATTAAGTATTAAAACTAGTCATTTTTTGTAAATAAAGATCTCAATGTTGATATTTTCAAATAAATATTAAATACTCAAATAAAGTGTGAACTTTGATTTCCCAGAGTGTCCATTTATTTAAAGAATATTTCCAAAACTAGTTCTTGTAAGTGCATTTGTCGTTTAAGGTTAACGGACGAAAAAAAAAGACAAAAGATCGAAGATGCCTAAATCGGGCGTTTGCCACGTATGTGACTGCTTTGGCATTTCATTCGAAACTATTGCAAATAGCCAAATTATAATTATAATGACCTATTGCCAACTAAATTGCACGGTCAAAATTGAGAACTTTTTGTTTATTTGCATATAATATCAATGGCAATTCAGGTCAATTTTTGAGGAAACGGGAACAAGTTATTACAAATTAATATGGAAGACAAGTTGTGAACCCTTATTCTTTCCTCTTTCTACTTTAGAAGAATGCAATTTTTTTGTTTTCCGTTGTATATTAACGGAATTAATTATGAAATAGGAAAGCATTGTCGTGCTTATAACGTTTTGCGCCTGTGACAGAAAACTGAAAACGATATTTGTAAAGTAACTTCTTGTTCTAAATTTAGTCTCATTGCTCGCGTTTATGTAACTATCTTTCATTAATTTGTAGTAATTTTCTCGACAAACAATTATTTTTTTAAAGATATGTAATTACCTGTAATTTATTGTTTTGTAAAATGATCCACACTTGACTATCCAAATAAGATAAGAGATTTTTTGGGGAAAGGGTATGGTTTTAAACTAGGGTCTCGTCGGTGGAGACATCAAATTGATTGCATTCTATATCTTAATCCACTAGCGATAAAAGACTTGAAGTTTTTCAACCTCTATTTTGTACATACTATTGCTAATCATGGATTGTAATGCAGATACCGAAACACCAATGATTGTCCCAAACATCACACAGAAAGTTGGGCGAAAACTTAAGCAATATGTCGCCGCCATATCAGGTCAGTTGATATTTTTATTACAATAATTATGAACAATTTCTTCATATAAATAAGTAGCCTTATACTTTGAACATTACCAAAAAAAACTTTTTTTGTCATTTTAATTTTTATTTATTATTGACTAAAATTATAGTTTATTTTTGCAGTAATATGTCAAAATAACTTCAATTTTTTGCTTCAATGATTGTATTTTTTTATTTCTGTACCCTTACAATCCTGCAATTTTCGCCTGTCCTTCATTACTTTTCTTAAAAATAAATGTTTTTAATTACTCTATCTTAAAGACAGTTTTCTTCTGATTTTGCTTCAGATTTTTCAACAGTTGTAAAATCTTTTCTGTAATTTTTTTAATAATATGCAGTGCTGATTTCATCAACTCTCGTTAAATCCATACTTACATATCTGCCCTCCTTGTGCAATGGCTTGTATATAATTTATGGACAATCTTACCACAAATTTTGATTATTTTAAATCTTTTTTACCAGTATCTTTTATCTTAGTTTTGACGTCTTGTTATAATTTTTTCTTCTATTGGCCCATATTCTTTCCGTTTGAAAAATAATGATAAAATAACGTTACTTGTAATCTCTCTACAATTTTCAATGACTAGTTTATTTATTTCTGATTTGGATTTTCTCAATTTCTTAAGTTTTTTTATGTAATACTTAATTTTTTGCAAATAACTCCTACCCATTAACCGTATTGTTGTAAATATTTCTAAAATTGTTCTTTAATTTCCTCCAATTTATTTTGTTGGTTTGTCTTATTTACCTATAAGTTTTTTTGTAACCTCCTTGAGTTCTATTATTTTATAATAAAAAGAAATTTACTTTATGTAGACGTCATATTTTATATTTTGGTTTGAACAGAATTATTTGTTTATTATCTGCGCTCTTCAGTCCCACATTTTAATTACAAGGCGGAAATCAACTATAATGTTTTGTTCAGATTACATTACCGCTATTATTAATAAACTGCCACTAGGATTTACTCTTGATATCTCAATGTCATTCAATTTTTGAAACGTCTTGCGTAAGTCGCTTTCAAGCTGACAACAATAATCATTGTTACTACCTTCGGAACGTCGAAAACCTGGCAACTAAATATATGTTCTAGATAACAGAACTTAAGAAATATGAGAACAGGTAGTAAAATTAAGGAATTAAGGACTAATGAAACTCAAACAATCTTTTAATAAACGATCTCACAAAACAACATAAATATTTAACTATCAGTTATTTTATAGCTCTTATCTGTCGTTCAAACTTTCTTATCTGATACGCCAATTAAATAGCAAACCCTGTCGCGCGTGCGAGGTAATAATAATAATTTATTTTTTTAGTATCCCTGGGATCCCTTTGCGCCGGCACCGCCCTGGCCTGGACTTCCCCGGCTTTAGCGCAACTCTCCTCCACGAACACCACAAATTCATCAAGTGAAAATTTCCCAAAACCGTTCACATTATCCGAACATGAAGCAGCTCTAGTCGGAGGAATGATAGCGATAGGTGCTTTAGTTACAGCGATTCCTGCAGGTTTTCTCGCTGACAGATTTGGACGTAAAAAAATTATCCTTTCAATATCTGTCGCATTTCTTCTTAATTGGATCTTGATAGTTTCGGCGCAATCCTCAAGTCAAGTGATAGCAGCTCGATTTTTTGCTGGAATGGGAACTGGAGCAATTTGCGTCACCGCCCCAATGTATATAGGAGAAATCGCTGAAACTTCAATTAGAGGCATTTTGGGATCATTTTTCCAAATGGCATTGAGTCTCGGAATTTTATTAACTTCAGTTGTTGGTGCTTTGACTAATTGGTTCATTTTGTCAATAGTGTTATTATTTGTTCCTGTAGTTTTTGGACTTAGTTTTATTTTCATGCCTGAATCGCCTGTATATTTAATTGAAATTAACAGCATAGAAAGAGCAAAGAAAATTTTGACGCAATTTCGAGGTGAACAATACGATGTTAATACAGAACTTCGAGAAATTCAAAAGGAAATACAAGAAGCTCGTGAAAAAACGGCGGGAATTAAAGATATGTTTACGTCGAAAAGTAATAGGAGAGCTTTTGTCGCTGTTGTTGGCGTTTTAGCTTTTCAGCAATTGTGCGGAATTAACGCTGTCGTTTTCTACACTGTTCCAATTTTCGAGGATGCAGGAAGTAGCCTCTCACCGAGTTTAGTTGGGATTATTGTCGCGTTAGTCCAAGTTGTAGCTTCATACATTTCTGTTTTAATAATAGAAAAGGCTAATAGAAAATTTTATTTAATGTTATCCTCAGCGGGAATGATGCTTTTTCAAACAGGGTTAGCAATGTTTTTTCATTTAAAAAAGCTCGATTTTGAAATCACCCATATTGGATTTGTTCCTATAGGTAGTGCTGTTCTCTTCATGGCATTCTTCTGCGTTGGTTACGGCCCTATTCCTTGGATGTTGATGGGCGAGTTATTTTCGCCTGAAATCAAAGGTGTAGCAAATGGTTTTGCTATTTTAACAAATTGGTCTTGCGCTTTTTTGGTAACTTTTTGCTTCCCCATTATTAGTAACTCGGTTGGCGCCCATGTTGCTTTCTACTCTTTTGCGGGAATCATGGCTGTAGCTACTCTTTACGTGTACTTTCTCGTTCCAGAAACCAGAGGAAAATCATTGCCAGAAATTCAAGAAATTTTAAGCAAGTAATTAGGCTTTAATTTAGGATTTTAAAAATTGTTTTTGTTATTAAGTAATTCATAATTTATTATCTCATTAGTTTTTAATTTTCTATTTGAATAACTGAAGACTGCCAATAAAAGTAAGCAATAGAAATAAAATGGTTGTACTTTACTTATTTCAACAACTTTCTGTATAGTAGAATGCTCGCACAGGACAAACACGCTTAAAAATGAGTTGGCGGGCACTTGAAATAATATAGCATCAGTCTACCCAAAAATGTTTGTTATATCCCACAGTTCAAAAACCATAAGTCGTCAAAAAATCATCTAGTGGATAAGGTCACAATTTCATTTTTGAGTTAGGCTTTGACGATAAACTTTGGTATATCAAATATCCGTTGTAATAAACTCAATAAATTCTCTATGGGCTTTTTACTTTAAAAAAAAATAGTTTGGAAATATACGCCCACTTATGGGCCATCAATATTTTAAACGCTATTTACTCCGTTTAGAGGATGACAAACTTTTAATTATTTTTACGATTTCCAGCGCTTTAACCAGACTACCGTCGTAACCGTGCATTTCTAACAAATAAACATTAAGAAGAATTTATAGACTGTTTCTTTCTAATTACGACAGTGCAATCTTTATATTTTTCCAACTTATGATCATTTCAAAAAGAATTTAAATATACCAAAACCTAAAAATCTCGGAGAGCGGATTTTGGTTCGATCGGCTCTGTGACATTCTGGCGATCCTATCTCTTGCTCTGTAAAGAACGCTACACGTTCTCGATTCGTGCCTCATTCACCGACCGCCTCGCGCCTACATTTTGAACGCAGATATACAAGATACGTCGGCATTTTTTGTATAGAATTTTAATACAAAATTATGAATATTACGAAAAAGTTCTTCATTAAACGCTTGGGTACCAACATTATTTAGCAAGTTGTGATGTGAAACATATACTGTCCAACAATTCTACTTTTCCATTTCAGCAAACTTAGTTGAATCACATCCTGTAAGTGTATGGAAAGCGACTGAATTTTTCAAAAGTAATGAATCTATCTTTATGTTGTGTACTGAAATAAAACAAATTTTATCTAGATTTTCTGTTTTTGTTCAGACTTCACTGGGTAATTTAAATTTAAAATTACTAAAGACAATTAAACCATCAGTGTCTTTGCATTCTATTGTGCATCTTTTATAGCCAGTTTTTTGTCATATAAAATGTGTATCAGTATTCTTGTATCTGATCAGATTGTCAATTAATTCTAAATAGGGCTTATAGTCCAAAATACAATCAAAACGTCCACTTGCTACAAATTCCACTTTAGTAGACTCTGCTCTTAAAGTAAACCAATTGAAAAAAAAAATTACCAACCGCCTTTTGTTAAGATCGAATGAAAAATAGATGCCACAGTTGAAGTAACAAAACGCCGGATGAATCTATTATTCTGTGTGTAAATGATGCTGTTTTGGAACTTTCTTTCAAAACAGTACAGCATTTAATTGGTAGCTCTAAATAGTGACCTAGGACAACATCTATTCTTCCTGCATTGTATGGCTTTTTAAATACTATTCTATTAATTATGGGCAAAAAATCTCCAGAAGTTATGGCCGTTGCTGGTTTACCGGCACTCTGAACAATATCCATTTCATCAACTTCTTAGTTCACTTAAATCTGGTAAATGTTTAATAGATATTGGACATGACTCTATATTTCCAAAAGTGCTTTTGTTTGATGGTGTTGCCAAAATTCCATTTACTGCAAACGCCATAGAATGCTGAGTCACTTTGTAACATTATTATACATGACATCTCTCTCCATTTCTCTGACTGCCAAAATGCGTTGTAAAACATATTGACATTCTACCGTTTTCTTTGTGTGAGTTTTTTTTAACTATACTCTTAGAAACTTTTTATGAAGCTTTTAAAAATAGTTGCTGTTGATTGATGCAGCAAAATCTTGCAATAATTTTTCATCTATTTTAGAAGCATTTAAAATTGTGTTTTTAATACTTTTATCAATTATGTCATTTGTAGAAATACATAATAAATGGCCTTTATCGCGTCTAAATACGTCAAACTTATTAAATTGTTCTTGCAATCTTACATTGATTGTTCATCTATTCAATCATTCATTCTTTTACTTCCGGTTTCTACATTTTGGCTAACTAGATCAGGAATGTATTTTGCTTTAAGGGATAATATAAATGTGTTGATCATTAAAGCTAACTCATTAAAACTCAAACCATTTCTCTTAAATTGTAGAATTTTTTTCAAACATACCTCCAGAATCATTCAAATTTTTATTTATATTCCAGGGCTTGGTCAACTAAGATAGTATTGAATGTGTTGCGGGGGCACAAAAGATAAATTTATCATGTCTATGAAGTAAATTAAACCTCATCTTGAATAATTTGTATGATTGTAAAAAAAATCCACAAAAGCATTTTTCAAAGATTACTTAAGTATAAGTTCTAATTGCCTTCCAATTCACTATACCGGGTGATTCAGGCGACGCGGACCATAGGGATTTAACATGGGAAATCAGAAAACTGCAATTTCCTGCTCCCCATTTCAATTTATTAAAAAAAATGTAATTCCATCTCATAGAGCATACTTTTCTACTTACGTGAAAGTGTAAGTGCATGTAATTACTTTAACGGATAATTAGAAAAATCATTTTTATTAATTTCAATGGCAGCAGTGTCCTTTTTAAACTATGCCATTCAAAACCAGGCAAAGGTCGTATCGTAGTCGTATGGTTACGACTTTGATTTGCAAAATCAGTAATCCAAATTGCAATGATTCAATTCCCGTTTGATACATCATACTTTTTTTTCTGGGAACAAGTTTTTAACGAAGTTTATTAACATTTAAAATTTAGCTTATTATTATTATTCATAATAATAATTTATTATCAATAATGACTAAATTAGGGGTGGCAGTTAATTGTCGATGGAAAGACTAGCAGTTTAATTCTCAATAAATGACACGTTAATGCTGTTTCTTAATTAGAAATGATGAAAAAGCAAAGAATTATGAATAAGTTTGATCGTAGATAGTAAGTTCTTAAAAAAAAAAATTTTTCAAGAGGTGGATTTGAATCCCGACCTCCGAGTTCTAAAACAACATAATTACCGTGCGGCTACAAAGCACTTGATTTTTTTGGAAAATGGAGCGCATCACAACTTAAGCCTCCATTTATCAAATTATTTTAAATAAATAAAACTTATTTTCTTAATTATCCTTTAAACTGGTCACATGAATTGCACCATCAGGTGAGCAGAAAAATAGCCTTTACTAGATACAATATTTTTTTTTTTTTAAATAAGTTGAAATGGGGAGCAGGAAATCGCAATTTTATGATTTCCCATGTTAAATTCCTATGGTCCGCGTCGTCTAAATCACCCGGTATAAATATTCTAGTAATATTTCAACTAGTTCAATGAATAAAAACCATAATTTCGTTGTATGTGATTGAACTCATTTAAAGGTTCCAAAATGTTACTAATAGCAGAAATAATATTTTAGAAATTATCTAGTGGTTTCTTTTCTTTAATATCCTTACATACGTCGCCGGATATCAGTTGGGCAAGATTTATTTAATGAATGGATATACTTGTGCAGTCGACTAGACTAACCATTTTTCAAAAAGAAGCAATAAGCTTTTGTAAGTTGGTTTATAAGCTCGTTTAGAGTTATTTAATTTCTTACCATTTAGAATTTCTAATGTGAGTTCAAAATAATGGCGGCGGGCTGAAATATGGAAGAGATTAATCTTTCTACAAATCTGTGATGTTAAATTGCGTAAGTTAGTTTTAACACTTTAAGTACTATAGACGTTTAGAGCAACTAAAGTAGCGCCTGTGCAGAAATGCAGGATTTAAGTTTTTTAAATTGGTTTCCAAAAAAAGAAGAAAACGACGTAATACTTCCAGCAACATGTTTGTCAGTCCAAAAACAAAATATATAGCCAGGACAAACCACTTCGTAGCTTTAACTTATAAGTCTAAGGGTAGCAATATCTCGACGGACGCATACATATACAAAAGTATCTGCAGACCAACTAAAGAATACGCTCACGTGATCCTGCTGAGTGCCAACAATACTACTGTTAAAGTTTTGGAAATCGCAGAAAGATTCTCTCTGAGAACCATCACTAAGTTGAAAAATAAAAATAACAGTCCTCCTAACGAAGAGCTGTACAAATCAATGAAAATCCGGCCAAGCCAACATAGACTTGTAAATCTCGCTGATGGATAAAGCATAGCATTGCAACAATCGATGTAAAGAGGTCCAAACCCATGAAAGGAGAAGTACCCAGTCCATACAAACTGTGAAATTCTGGAAGGAATGCGGGAATAAATCAAAAAGCTACTAAAATCAAACTGTACAGAAATACTGTTATATAAAAAGGCGGAAGGACTTCGGTGGAAAGCGTATTGATTTTATCAACAATTATGCATTATATATATGACTAAATGAAAATAATATCTCTACTTTAACTTACTTTAACTAGTGTCGGGAATATATGGATCGGAAATTTTATTATTTTAAAAAACACCCATTAGAAAAGCTGAAATAGGAACAAAAGTTTAAAGAGAACATAAAAAATACATATTGATATAAGTAAATAAAAACAACGGAACGAGAAGATATTGTTGTAAACATAAAGTACAGGAATTATATTCAAGGCTGTATTAAATCTAGTATCAACTAGGTTTTCTGAATAATCTATTAATGTATGAACCAGAAGATTGTAAGTCAAAAGCAGAGTAAAAAAAAATTCTGAAAAAAAACAATACTCTCTGGACACCGTTCATAGAAACTTTCTTAAGAATAATAACAAACTGATGATTAATCATTGTATTAACAAGATATTGTAAATAGAAACATCTTTCGTAAGCATATTCTATGTAACTATACATTTCACAGTTTCCTTGGAGGAAGAAAATCTACGTGTTCACCCAACATATATTCAAGACGTAAGAGTAATCGGATGGTGTTGGAAGTGATTATGATCCCTGTGGTGTAAACACAAAGAAGGATAATACTCAAGAAACAACTCAACTACTAAAGCACAAAAATTTAATATTGAATTATGGAATTTATATAACTATTTAGTAAAAGATATCTTTTACTATCAAGTATGTGCCACTATTTTTTATGTTTCTTACCCTAACGTATCTTTAAACAAGCAGATATAATGCAATAGTTTAAATAGAAATTATGGTACCTTTAAATAACAATGTAAAAACAGTAGAAAAGATTATTTCTGAATTTTGTCTCTTAACCTGAAGATCTTTATAGATTGAAGTTTTTTCTGCTCAAAATGTGTGTTTTCCTCATATTTTTCAATATACTTTGTCAATAGAATTGTGGCGGTCTAGAACAACGATAGGAACAACTCGACAACACTGCACAGTCAATGATTCAAGACTGCGATGATTATTATGTTAGTTACTGCTACACACTTAACAGTGAAAGCCAACTTAAAATAAACTTGTAAAAACAATGAACAAATATTATTGGAACACCCAGTAACTATATTGGGTCGTATGCGCTATAGTTCTGTTGGGCCGGGCTCAGCTTCTGCGAGAAAAACGGTAGGGTTGCTAGGAATCGTCAATTCGCTGTAGCAAGAGAGCACCGATTGTCGTGTCGCTGGCGTCAACCATCATTGAGATTTGGGCTTTTGGTGCGGGATGAGCCAAGATCGCTGCGTTGGCCAGTGGTTCTTTACTTCTGGTAAACACGGATTCAATTTCTGAATTCCAGATAATTTGTCTGTTGTCGATCTTCTTAGGACCGGTAAGCAGGTTGTTTAATGGAGCTTGGATTAGGGCTGTCTTAGGGATAAATCTTCTATAGAAATTTAGCATCTCTAAGAAGCGGCGGAGTTGTTTGATAACGGTGGTTGGCTTCTTTGCGTTGCAAATAGCGTCAACACGCTCTGGTGGAGATTTGCTTCGCTGAGAGTTGACCGTGTATTCTAAGAATGTTACTTCCTCTTGTCCAAAATTGCACTTGACTGGATTGATTAAGACGCCATATTCTTCCATTCTGCGGAATAGCTGACAAAGGTAGTCAACATGTTCCTGTTTAGAACTTGAGGTCACAAGTATGTCATCTATGTAAGCGTAGCTGTAGTGAAAAGAAGCAGACGACGAACTTTCAAAAATCTTAATCGGAGACTCAGCAGCATCCCTCAATTTCAAAAGAATTGTAATGCCAGAGACCAACGTTTCCATCTATTGTGATTCAACAACCGACGTTCCACGACTCTTTGTTACACAGGCATTCCGACGACTAGTTTTTGACAACTGTCATGGATTGTCATATCCAGGCATCAGAGCCAGAACAAAGCTTATTATCGACCGCTTCGTTTGGCAGAACTTGGGTTCGACAGTACATTCTCTCCCAGTGAGCCAAAGTAACTAGACATATTACGGCACCATTGGGAAACTTTCAACCTCCTACAGCCAGATTCCAGCATGTGCATATTGATTTAGTGAGACCTCTCCCTTTGTCAAAAGGTTTTACTTATTGTCTTACCTGTGTGGACCGGTTTACTAGATAGCTTGAGGTCATTGTAATTAAGAATATCACCGCCAAAACCGTAGTTTTCACCCTGTTCGAAAACTGGATAGTCCGATTTGGAGTCCCGTTAAGAATTACAACAAACCGCGGACGACAATTTGAATCGAATCTGTTTAAATCCCTGAATAGATTCACCGGAACCAATCACAGTAAAACCACCCAACCGGAAACGGCATGGTTGAGAGTTTTCAGAGGCAACTAAAAGTGGTCATAAAATACCATGAGAGTGCGGCTTGGGTAGAAGTATTACCAACAGTACTCCTTGAAATCCAATCCGCGTTGAAGAAAGACTTAACGTCACTTTAGCAGAACTTGTTTATGAAAAGTTTACCTGAAGAATTCTTTCAACCGAGCCAAGAAGACGACAGCTCTAAATTTGTAACCAGACTACGCCGTCACTTCAAACCATTAAGACCTACACGGCCTATTCGACATGGAGAACGAAAAATGTTTGTGACTGAGAATTTAGAAACCTGCAGCCACGTTTTTATCCGCCATGACGCTGTACGTAGACCACTTCAACCCACATATGAGGGCCTATTCCAAGTAGTAATTCAAAAGACTCGGTCCCTCAGCGTCGACTTAGGAAATGAAATCGTTAACACTTCAATGGACCGCCTAAAATCCGCTTTCATCGACGCTGAATAAAACCAGCTACCATAACCAATCCCTTTTATCACTCCGTCAACTACTCTTTTCCCACCTGAATGCGTAAAAACTTGAACCGGAAGGACTGTCAAGTTTCCAGCTAAATACCTTTCGTAATTTTACAGGGTTAATTACTGGAAAGGGGGTGAGGTAGTGGTCCAGAGCAACGATGGAAACAACACGTCAATACTGCACAGTCTATCATTCAAGACTGTGATGATTATTATGTTAGCTACTGGTACTGGTTAAGGGGAGATATACACCCAGGAGTTTAACTATCTAAAAGTAAACACATTCAAAAACATGTTAAAGTTTTTTTATTTAAAAATATACAAGGATATTGTATGATCCTTGGCGGTACCCACTGGCGTTTCTTCAAAAATCATCTGAAAAAAAAATCGAAAAAGATTATTAAATTAGATACTATAATTTAGTACTTGTTATAACCAATTTTGAAAATATCGATTAATGACAAAATGGCGGACGCTTCAACATGCCTCGTAATTTTTTGGACAAAAATTAGTTGTTATTTTGCCTATAAAACAAAAACTAAGCAACGAAAAAAAAGCCTATGACAAGTACTATATAATGGTGTATAGAATACCACAAAAAATTAAGGCAATCGGTTCATTGGTTTTCGAGAAATTTTGGGTACCGATTTGAAACAGGTGTTTTTGAGAAAAACACGTTTAAAAATTAGGGAACGAATAAATGAATTAATGAATAAATTATCAAATTTGTCAACTTACATGGAATCATCGATACCAAGCCCATAGTGTATGTCTTCTATGGTCGACGGAATATTCATAGTTTCTAAATAAAATAGGTCTATACTTTGTTCACAAAATGAAAAGACACGTATTGTTTGAAGGGTCACTTGCCGCTATACTTGCCTGTCGGCTCGGCGCCGCAAAACACGTTTTACTCTCTCCGGTGTAACTTGCTTATTTATAGAAATATTAACCTGGCGTTTTTACCAGATATTTTTGAGACCTCAATCTTCAAGAAAATGTAAAAAAAACTATTTTTTTGCATAATCGTGTCGGTCTATGCTTTTGACTGTTGACAATTGTTGTAAGTTTAACTTACAACACGAGATTTATTGCTATGGTTTCACAGTGCTGTTCGAATTTATAACAGCACTAGTGCGGTAAGTAATCAGTAGGAGTTTTCACCAACAGATGGCTAATTTATTTATTGAATTTAAAAGTACATTATGCAATAGTATACGTGTATGCTTAAACGTAGATTGTTCCAAGAATAATATTCTGCAATTTCTGTTTCAAAACTTTTACGGACACAGTTTCCAATAAAACACAAAATTATTGATGAAACTTCAACTTGGAGAAATAAATATACAAAAAATATCAATGCAGTTACCGCAACAACATTAGCGAGGTATTATGATTTCTAAATTTCGGTTAAAGTTCGTAATAAATTTGGTTGATTTTCCTCTTTGGTTTGATTATGCGAAAATCGTCATACTCTACACGGTGGTTAAGTGTCTAACAGAATCTCGGGAATTGAAAAATCTCGACTTCGTCTCGATCTTTCAAACTTTCCCTCAATTCTAGTAGAATGCACTGTTACGTTCTTATTTTGACTTTGGTCTATTTTGATCCTTCCAGCCTCCTTCCTTAAGAAAATTATCTTTCCTTTGTTCTCTTTGTTAGTGTGCAAGATGAGAAAATGTTTATGTTTCTGTTAAATGTTCTTATTTCAAGTCCCGCGCTAATCGCGCCCTCTTTAGTTTTTCTTATTTCGATTTCTTGTGCAGCGATATCGGCATGGCACACAAAAAGTTTTATAAAAAAAGACGCCATTGTAGATTGTAGTGATCGGGATTTGTTCGTGTGCGCCATTAATTTTGATAATTAATCCACGTATTGGGAATTTTGTGCCGAACAAGTCGTACAATCACTGCTATCCTGAATGTAATTAGGAGCTCTAAGTTTTTCGCTTTATAGGCGACACTTAACCGATATCTTACAATTTTGGTGCGACGCCCTCTTTTTTAGAGGTAAGTGTGCGTTTGTGTGTTCATGGCTGTTATATCGTTGTACATATTTTTAGGGCTCTTCTCTTCTCTTCTCTACGCTTTCTCATATTCTTCCCCCTCTCTGGGACCTTCTCTAGGGACTTCTTTGCCGTCCTTGACACGTCTGCCGTCGTACGTCTGTACCCTCCTGAATTGGGCCTACAACCCCTGGTTCATTTGCTGCCTGCTGGACTGCCTAATTCCAACCGGACGCTATAGGTTTAGCCTTGTCCGGATTGACGTCGATTTCCCAAGTAGCAGCTAAGTGAACGTATCGCAACCTATTGATTGCAACCCCTACAGGGATTTATTTATTTTTACTAGTACTGATGTATGTGCACCAGTCTGTCGACAGAAAGGGTACCCGATTTACTGTATGATTTGTTTATGATAATTTGTTTATAACCGCCTTCAGCATTTAGTAGTTTTTGTATTTTTTGCCTTCAGCAATCCATTTAAATTCAATATTTACTACCGTTTCTACCTAGTGTGTTGTAGCTTCTGTCTTGTGAATAAATGTATGTATTGTTGTGAATAAGACAACGGCGTTGTGTTGAGTTAAACCTTCTGGTTCATTACCATTTGGTAATTTTTGTGGTAATTACTTGACCGGTTCTGTTTTGCAAATTACCTGGCACTCAATTAACATCTTAACCCGCGACCAATCTTCACTGGGTCTGGCCGGAACACGACCATACAACCCCCCAGGGGTTATCCATCTTGCGATTGGCCCGGCTTTGCAGGGTTCCATATTTTATTTGTTGATTTTCGACAGAACGGAATCATTGTAGAGCAGGGTGCGTAGCAGCACTTACCAACCTAATATACTATAAAAAGTGGACAATGAATTATAAGTACTTGTTGTTGGTCTGACTTCTATTAGTTTAATTGTGTACTCACCGCAGATTTCTATCTGCTATGTTGATAACGTTAATAAGGATTATTTCTAACAGATGGCACTACATATACGTTTTATAAGAATAAGTATATACCTTAAAAAGCGCAAAAATTGTATGTCAATAAAAGATTTTTCTCTACATTTAATTACATTGAAAGCAATTTGAAGAAATTTACTTTCTGGTTATAAATAATGGAGCATTATACTCTTTTTTTTCTTGTTAAAAATCAATAGTAAACATAAAACGGTTTAGCTTGAAATGAAAATCCGATTTTTTATCGATTGATTTACTTTCTAAAAAAATAATTTAATTAATTAATTTTAAATTTGGCGCTTTGTGACGTAAGCACGGGGGCGCCTTGCTATTGCCGTTGTATGATTATGATAATCCATATACAATGCTATTGCCTTACACAGGCGATCGCCTGATTCTATCAAATAGCTACGCCAAACTGAGCAAACCTAAAGGAGTTCAGATATCAATTTCTAAAGTCATCTTACTTACGCTCATTTATTAGTATTTCCGCTCTTTTTTGCCGCGTAAGTACGTCACGGCGAAGTACGGATAGATCAGAGAGAAGCAAAATTTAGCCGCGTTTTGAACTTGCTTCTTTTCTTAATTTTTTACGCAACGACGAATATTAGAGCGAATTAAAAAAATACGTGTCCACTGATTTTTTATGTATTTCTCATTAAAAAAATAATATTTTTTTTATGAAAGTATAATACTTTATTCTTATCATAGTCATTCAGGTAAGTGATCATAGAACTCCTATTACTTTATGGTTACTGGGTGTTCCAATAATATTTATTAATTGTTTTTACAAGTTTATTATATGTTGTCTTTCACTGTTATGGGAAGATATACACCTAGAATGATCGAAATAGTATATTACACTGTTAGGTTGGTAAGTGCATTCTAACAGAATCGAGGAAAAATTTGAAAGATCGAGACGAAGTCGAGATTTTTCAATTCACGAGATTCTGTTAGGCACTTAACCACCGTGTAGAGTATGACGATCTTTGCATGATCAAACTAAAGAGGAAAATCAACCAAATTTATTACGGATTTCAACTCAAATTCAGAAATCATAATACTTGCGGTAACTGCATTGTTATTTTTTGTTTATTTATTTCGTCAAGTTGAAGTTTCATCAATAATTTTGTGTTTTATTGGAAACTGTGTCCGTAAAAGTTTTGAATCACAACAGAAATTGCAGAATATTATTATTGGAACAGTCTACGTTTAAGCATACACATATACTATTGCATATTGTACTTTTAATTTCAATTCTAATTTCAATAAATAAATTAGCCATCTGTTGGTGAAAACTCCTACTGATTACTTACCGCACTAGTGCTGTTATAAATTCAAACAGCACTGTAAAACCATAGAACGACACGATTATGCGAAAAGTATATTTTCCTTTTATCTCACTAAAAAACTGATAAATAGGAGATTATAAGAAACACCTAAACATATATCCTTTCTTAATAGAAATCAAATATTTATTTAAAATTTGAGAATTTCGGCCCGACAAATAAATAGCTGCAAAGTATCATTAGTTATCCTTGTCTTACGAGTTTTTGATATTTTCTCATATCAAAATTATTTAAAACACGCACACGTTATTATAATGGTTCTCGTGTATAGATTATAATTTCGGCAAAAAAATTAAGAAATAAAGTTCACATGTATAAATTAAACAATTTTTCAGAATTAATTGCGTGACCATCTTTTTTAAGAACTTTTTACCGAAAAATCAGCATTCAGTTAAAATAATTAAATAATTATTGCAATAAAAAACTAAACTTTTTATGCAGCTGAATAAAGAGGGTGCGGTTCCAAGAATATATTCGATAATCAACGGCAATTTGAAAAAAAGGCAGTTTACATGCACTGGATATTATTTATTAAATAAATAAAATTAACAATTATTTGACTATATTCACGTAACCCAGAACCTGCTGCGATTGAACGTCACAAATTACGTTATTTCCCACATTTTTTTCTGTATAGCAACTAATTGTAGTTTTTCAAAGTGCAAAATGACAGACGAAGGATTTGAGACGGCTCATTAGTTTTTAAATTAAAATCCTCCAACTAATTCTAGATACTAAAACATTATTGCCTTCAATTATAGTCAAACGGTGTATTTTAGGAAATTATCGTTATCGCTGTTTTCCGGAGAGACCAAAAAACGAGGATAACAATAATTGCTGTTTAAGTGTTTAATCAGTCATCTCGAACTTAGAGTTATTCAATTTTGCGGTTATCTTACTTCGTCAAAAAGTTATTGGAAATTTGTCATTGAATGCACCGCTTTAGGAGATGGAAATCTACCACATAATTATGGAAGAAGAATAAATAAACACTGTTAACACTCATATTGATCTTGAACTACTTAATCTTTATAGCAAACAGATGAAATTGAACTAAAAGATACCTTTGTAAAGTTAAGAACTTCGAATGTATATTTGAACAATATTAATCAATTGTTAATTTCGATTTGTTATTACTTGTCAATTTACGTTCGTGTCAAGTCGATAATCCTTGAAAAGTGATAACGCTGACATTGGCACATTTTTCAATTTATAGCTAACTAAATTTTGTAATTATATTAGACTGTTTTATTCCGAGGGAGTCTAATGCGACCTTCATTTAATTAATTACCTCGATGCTCCTGTACTTCGTAACCTACAAGCAAGTACTCGATTATTGCTGGCATCGTTTACGTGATTGATTTACAAGGACTTACTAGTTCAATAAGAAATAATCGAATAAGTGCTTATTTTATCAAAATTATCTTTCAACATAGCAACCAATTAAAAAAATTTATCTTGTGGACAATTTTGTTGCAACTAATACCGAAAAATGTTCAACAATTTTCCGTCGATGTTAAAATTTTTACTTAGATTCTTGACAAAAACGTCAAAATGCCGTGGGTTTTACACGTTTCCTGCAATATAACAAAGTTAGGTTTAATAATAGTATTGAAAGTGTAACAGTGGGTGCGCGTTGCTGGAAAATTAGGAAGTAGCAAAAAGCAAAAATAATGTTAATCTTAACGGAGCAATTGACTACCGGAAGGTTTTGACTAATTGACACTTGTGTTCTCGTTAAAACTGTTTTGTTTGTTTTTTAAATGTAAGTTTATAAATTAATGAAGAATTTGTAGTAATAAAATAGGTGGTTGTTGGAAGAACAAAGTTAATTTTAAGTGAAACTTCCTCCGCCCGCGTTAGTTTAAGAGAACGAAACTAGCAAAATTGGGATCTCACCAATTGAAAAACTGGTTGAACCAACTGTTAAGAATTGATAATTTCTCATCAAAAAATGTAATAGCACTTAGGGTAAAAATTTCTATAGCAAGTTCGTTATATAATCACCCTTAGTTAATAATAAAACTTTATATAGCGTTGTAGTAATTTTATAGTTTTCTCAACTCCTTATTTCTTGACTTCAATATTATAATATTCAACAAATATACAGGGTAAATTTTGATAATTTTCATATTGTTTCCTACATTTGATAATAATTGAGAAAATCAGTTTGAAGAACCAAAACTGATTTTTTTAAAATATCTAGCAGACCTAGATTGATTCCAAATTTCAAAAGCATCATTTATAATTTAAGCAGTAATTCTACAGTTTCAATGTATTTCTATAATTTTTTCGTTGTTGTTTTCAACATCCTTACAGAAATAGAAAAAAATCTCCCTGTATATAATGAATTTCCTATTTCTTCATTTATATGTTCTCCATTCCTGTTAACATTTTATAGATTTTATTACATACCGCATATGCATTCTGTATCTTACTCTTCTTCTTCTCTATCTCCTTTTACTTTTAAGATACATGTTATCATTATTTTCTTCGTCTATTTATAATTGCGGTAACTTTAAAAATCACCTATTTTTCAACATTTACTTCTAATCCAAATTCTTCCTTTCCTCCACTACATATATTTAACCTCATCCTAAAAGTACCTTGTTGTATTTTGTTATTTAATTATCTCGTGTTTTACTCATTTATGTATTTGATATTTTTGTGATCTGTGTCTTTTACATTAATTAGTATTCATTTTTAAAACTCAAGCCTTCATCTTAGATATTACTATACATGGTGTTGGTGAAATGTGTGAAAGCATTCTTCTGAGGTTTAAAGTATTGTCACTAATAAAAAATATTTCTCGAATGCCTAACTAAAGACCATATATGTTTGTTATTATAAAACTTGAATACGCGGCAATTCTCATGAAAATTTATAGGTAACTTACACTGGGAGAAGGGATACCACAATAAAATGTAAACTTTCCAAAATATCTTTATCAAAACTCGAATACCATTCAACAAAAATAAATTTAGGCATTTAATTAAAATTGTTGTTGAATAAAAAGATGTTTTTAAGGAATATGAGATTTTTAGATATGAAGAAAATAATTTCGCACTTTTTACTGATTCCATATATGACGGAGATTAAATCTCCGGGATATTCAAGTATTTGTCTTTTACAGCTGTCAATCTTGATTTTTTTAATTATCTTGTCACTAGTCCTTCAAATGTTACAAACTTTTTTATGAAAACTTGCAAACTTTCTCTGTTCTCTTTATCCAATATATTCTTGGTTAATTACTTCATTAGCTTTCTTTATTTATTATCTCTGCATACAATTTTCTGCTATTTAAATAAAAATTGTACTACAAACAACCGATTTCTTTAATCTTGTTTTATTTTACTAATTTCACCTAAAATGAAGGGATACCTATTCTTCTATCTCTCTTATTATCTTCTTGTTATATTTCATACACGTTTAAATTAATCCACGTGTAACTTTTAGTTCGATTTGTTAAGGAACATGGCACATAGATAATAACGTCGCAATTATTGCATTATAGCCGGAAATGTGAGTCATAACTGTGATTTGTCTGAATGCTAGCTGTTAACACTTAACGCAACCAAATCATAATAACAGCTAAATTGTACATCACTAAAATTATACAAAATCACCTTTAACCGAAAAATAATAATTGCGTTTCCATTTTTTTTGTATTGGTAAAAAAATCAAATTACGAGAAAAAATTGAGTTTGATCCCAACATATGGGGTGCTTAATTTATGACGTTGGTGAGTAGACGAGATAAAGCACTTGACTCACTAAACCGGGTTATCACTAGCCAAACAATCCTGCAACAGAGTCCTTAACACTATTACAAATCTTGACTAGGCCAGATTTACGTTCCAGTTGTATTTCTTCAAGACTCTAACGTGACTATACTAAATTCACCTGAGGACGCAGAAAATCACGATTGAAGACACGCCCTTTGTGAAAAACATTATTTCATTCCTGTGTCGTCAGTATTTATTTGTTATAATTTTAATCAAATTCAACAATATTGTTAGCATCTGGTAAAATGTTATTGACGCCTACTATTTTCACTGTTGATAACAGTTCTCTCAATGAATCTCGGACATTGTCGTTATTGTTTTTAACAAATTGTTGTCAAATAAGAAATTCGCTGCATTTCTCTATAATAACGTTGCCTGTTTTCGAGATTTTTGTTAATATCCCGGAAAATATCGATAAGACATTTATTATTTGTGCTGGCGCGTGTCGGCGTTATCTTTCCATCGAAAAAAACTAAATAAGGGATAAAAAGAGCAAAAACCCGTCATATGGGCCCCGTTTAACTGTGATTGTTGTAAAGAGTTGTACTTGAGTTCTGGATTTATTATCTCTACATAATAATTGATATCGATAATTTGTCAATTGGTTTCGATCGGTTTTAATCTTCGTGGCAACTTTGCTTGTAAAGGAACGTTAGTTTGGTGAGTCTGCCGAAATTATGGGGACGAAAGAAGAATACAAGTACGATCAAGTGGCGGGGCAGGAAGAACGACTGACGGCGGCGTTTGATGTTGAAAATGGAAAAGTCTCCATACAGTCGAAGTCGACGATGACCAGTGACAGTGCGGGACTACCCAACAGGAAATTTCTGTACATCGCAGCATGTGTCGGTATGTAGAAATTGAAATCAAAGTTAAAATTAATTATAGCAGAATTGCGTAATTGCATCATAACTATTACGAAGAGCTCCAAAATTTATAACTTGTTCAAAATTGTATCTCTGAACTAATTATTTATAATGTCAAATAATTGAGACCCAATAGTAGAAACAAGCAAATAATTTAAAAAAATGTACTTTAGGTTTCTAGGAGCACTGTAAAAATTTTGAGAAAATATTTAATAATACGCGTTGATTAATTTCCTTTAACAACTATAAATTATTATTGTAAAAAAATGTGATTTGTTTACATGAATACAACCAAGCTTAAATTTTCGACGTTTTTTTACAATTAAGTTTGACTAAATTATTGAGGATAAGGAACAATTTAAATTTTTGATAGTAAACGTAACACAATAATGTAATAATAATTGACACTAATAAAAATCAATTTGTACAAATCTAATGATCTTTTGTTATGATAGGCAAACAAAAATTAATAATAAGTAAAATCTGATAAAGGGTGACGTGAAAGTTAAATGTTCTAAGTTAGACTCCGCTGTAGTTACCTATAATTCGTGAACAGCACAAATTGTGAAGCAGGGAGAAGAAAAGCCCTTGATTTTTACCATCACATAGCATTTATAAAATATTATTTTATTTATATACATATATTTCTTTCGATATGTTTTAAAGGACCAGATATAATGACTTCAAATGCTTATTTTATTAATAAATTACAACACTTATCGTTGAATTTCTATTTTGATATCCTTGAGTATCACTCAGTCAAGAAAGAAAAATTAAGAAAAAAATTAAATTTATAAAATAATGTCCGAAGCAAATAAAGAATAATTTTGTATTCACTGTATTATCTTTATTAGCTATACTAAAGTAAGAGGTTTTCATTTTCCGAGTATTAAGTTCATTTTAGAACTTTAAATATAGTTTATTCTATTGCATTCTATGAACTCTGCTCCTAATTTTTGACCAAATGCAAGAAGCAAAAGGATGAGGATTCTTTAATTAATGAATTAATTCGAATTTTATGTTTTTTATACTAAAAGAAAATCCTATTGACTTTCTGAAAAAAACTTCTCTATACAGATATCGGCAGACCATTTTTTTTACTATCTAGTTTCTACATTTAGGTAACATTTCTTCCGGTTAGACATACACCATAGTTCTTTGTAAATTGGTTTCTCTAATTTGAAGCACTCTTTTGACTACATATAATATTATAAACATACACCAAGAAGTTTTTTAATTTCTTTCTAACTTGATACCCTTCGAATATGCTTTTAACTAGACTTGATTAAAATAAATGTTCTAAATTTCTCTGAAGTTTCTCTCTTTAGTTTCAAGTATTTTTAAGATTCCTATACACCTGATCCTTTTCAAGAATTGACGTATGTACAACCTGCCTTTAAGTTTGTTTACCCAATCCCTTTCGTATGAGCTGAAATTTAGTTTAGATTAGTTTACCTAGTCCCATTTTATCTTTTTGTCACTCTCGTAGTTTCTATTCACGTTATGTTAGCCATTATCTATGCTTTGATTCTGTATGATATATAATTCTGTTAGCGTTTTCATCTTCTTGATTTTTGTATCCGTCTATTGTTTTATTTATCAATTATAACTAATCTATTTTATCTTCTATTTGCCTTATTTTATTTACTAGTTATGTTCTATTTATGTAGTAAATATCACTTTCAATGTTTTGCCCAAAATAACGCAGATGCTTTGAATTATTCAAGTCTCTTCTATGTATGTATAAGATCAGTATTTTTTTGTATTTACTCTAGAGATTTAAAAAAATTTAAGTGAATGGGGGAATTTATATAAAATTATTTACAAAATTTTATAACGTCATCAAAACTTCTAAAATTAAGGTCCACTAAATATTTTCAAAAATAACATTTTAGTTAAAAATTTTGTTATGACTAGTTTGTTTATGAAAATAAATGGATTGGCCTGCAAATTATTGAAAATACTGAAAATTATCTAAGTAATGAAGTGTCAGTCCATTATCTTTTTGATTTTTTATAAATTTATTATTTATTATCTATTTCAATAAATAAGTTTCTTCAGATATCTATTAAATTTTAAAATTATTGTTTGATTTGTTTAAAAAAATGCACTAATTTTCTCGTTAAATCGATTTTCTGCCTATCATAGTTTCCAAGATAACTGTAGTAAAATAAAAAAAACTAAGCTTTTTACATATTTTGAGCTTTAGTTGCTATTTCCATTTGGGTATTTTTGTATTTACAGAATATCATTTAATTAAATCAACTACCTTTATTTACTCCCATTTTTGATGTTTTTTCTCTTGTTTACTACTTTATAAACCTTTTTTTATATATTGCTGTATGATCGAAATAACATTATTAATTAAGAAATTTTTACTAGTTTGTAATAAGAAAAACCAGGGATGCTGCAAAAACCTTTTAAACTAAAGTAGATATATTTTTTAAGTTCTCCAAACAAAAAGTATTTTAAATTAAAAAAGTTGAAGTTCAATCGCATCTTTTCATACACTGCTACGAGTCTCGTCAGCAACCACTTATGAGAGAACAACTTATAATATTACTGAAGGGATCAACAAAAATTATTTTCAAAGATTCTAATGTTCTAAATATTTTAATTAATTTTTTATGCATTTCGTCATAATGAGATAATAGTTTTCTCATTGTATCCCAACTTATCTTTGATTAATTATTTGTGAAATAATCTCATTTAAGTGAAAACTCTAATAATGCTGCAAGAAACGATATATAGGACAAATATTATTCCAAATTTACAATATATTCTCAGTAGAGCAGAAACAATTACAAGACCAAATTTATGATTGAAATGAAACTTAAAAGAAAACCAGCGGTATTACAAAGCTATGCACTGAAGTGATTTATTGATGTTCATCAGTTCATCGTTATGTGACGATAATGTCACCTTCAATTGGTTAAACACATAAAATCTAAACTTGATTAATATTAGCACCCTATCTTCATGCTCATTGTTAATTTCAATCGCAGCGATTTACAAATAAAGATTTGTGATATCTCAAGTATTAGTCAATAACTTAAATCTTAGATCAATAATGAAATCTTCAAGTGGCAATCAAAATCTAATTTACTGACAGCACCTTGTCACTTAAAATTTTTAGTTCGTTCATATTGCGCATCCAATTTTGTATCAATTTTCTGAATTTAACCCGTTGGCTATCGAGATAACTGACATTACTATTTGTTGAATTCATGTTATTTTAACTATCTCCACGTGTATGAAAACATTAGCAAAATTTTCGCTACTTATTTGGAAACGCATGATTATAAGATAATCGCTTAACAAATAAATACTTGTAATTGCTACTTAATAGCTTTCACCTCGAAATCATTAGTTGACTGATTGTTGAAAAAAAAATTTAGCAGTGTGATAAAAAGGCACATATCTTAATTATGCGAACTTGAACTTGATTTTTCTTGTTCTAGTTATCGCCTCTAGATACGTGAGTTAGCACAGTTTCAAGTTCAAGATACAACAAAAATTGACTGAACTCTGACGCAAATAATTGCTGCAGTAATTTAACCTATCCAATTATAACAACAATTACCTCAACTTTTTATGATGTTCAAAGATCTGAATAAAACAATGATTAGACTAGGATGCTGGTAATTACTAAAACCATTCAATGAAGTATTTTGATGCGACACTGCTCTATTTCCAGTTATTCAATAACCATTACAAACACAAACAAAGTTAATACGAGTAAAATTATTATTGTAATATGAAGTTGTGTAGTTTAGAAAAAAAAATGATAATTACTGCAATACTTTCTTAACTACACGCTTGCATTACTGGCTGCTGACTATTAATTCTGTTTTAGGAAATCTTGCCGCATTTGTTTGCGGCACGGCTTTCGGTTGGACATCTCCTGAAATCCCCAAACTTAAAGACAGTCATGCCAACGGAAATCCTCTTGATGTTCCCATAACTAAAAGTCAAGATTCTTGGATTGGTTCGCTTCTTCCCGTGGGAGCTAGTCTTGGACCTTTCGCAGCAGGAATAGCAGCTGATAAAATCGGACGAAAAAAATCAATTCTGGCTGGAACCATCCCTTTCGTTATAGCGTTTGCTTTAGCCGCTTACGGATCCAGCCCAACCGCTTTCTTTGTAATGCGTTTTCTTTGCGGTTTGGGAGTAGGTTGTATTTTTACAGTACTACCAATGTATATTGCTGAAATTTCAGAAGACGAAGTCAGAGGATCTTTGGGATCCTTCATGCAACTTTTTATAACTGTTGGCTTGTTATTTTCTTATGTTTTAGGACCTTACGTTTCTATTCAACTCTTCAATTTAGCTTGTATTTTTATTCCTTGCGTGTTTTTAATGATTTTTTACATGTTTATCCCAGAGAGTCCGTATTATCTCATTAAAATTAACAAAGATGAAGCTGAATTAGCTTTAATGAAATTACGATCGAAATCTAGAGAAGGTGTTCAGAAAGAAATGGAAGAAATTAAAACAACTGTTGAAGAAGCTTTGGCTAATAAAGCTACGTTTATGGATATTTTCAAATCTAAAGGGTTAACAAAAGCATTAATTTTATCAGTAGGGTTAGTGTCTTTCCAACAATTTTCTGGTATCAACATAGTTTTGTTTTATGCTCAAGACATTTTTACTGATGCCGGTAGCACAATTCCTGCAGAAATCTCGACAATTATCATCGGTATTGTTCAAGTTCTCGCCAGTGCTGCCACCCCTGTTTTAGTAGAGAAACGCGGAAAGAGATTTCTTCTCTTACTTTCCGCTATTGGCATGGCAGCTTCGCAAGGCACTTTAGCTTACTTCTTTTATTTAAAAAGTGGAGGGAGTGATATTAGCTCTCTTTCATGGTTGCCAGTGACGTCATTGGTGGCTTATATTATTACGTACTGTCTAGGTTTTGGACCTTTACCTTGGGCAGTGATGGGCGAACTTTTCCCAGGAAACATAAAATCAGCTGCATCTACCGTTACAGCGGCTGGTTGTTGGTTTCTAGGTTTTCTTATTACTAAATACTTTTCCTTGGTGTCGGACCAAATTGGTACGGCCGGTTCCTTTAGTATTTTTGCTGTTTGCTGTCTAGCTGGTGCTCTCTTTGTATATAAATATCTTCCGGAAACCTCCGGGAAAAGTTTGCAAGAGATACAGGATATTTTAAGTGGAAACACATCTAGTTCTTAATTGGGGCACGGATGGTCTCTTGTGATATTTTTATTGTTGATTAAAAATTATTTATTTCTTGTGTTAATTAATTAGATTTCTGTGTAATTTGTTTTAACATTTGTAACTACTAGCGACGCTTCTGTGACAGTACGTTTAAGTACTAACTGGTTGTTTTTGCTAGGCTTAATTTCATTGTTCTGATAAATAAAAAATTAAATTATTAATTATAAATTTTGAGTTATTTCCGCTCCTGTGTTTTGTACAAATGATTTTATGAGATTTTATTCTAAATAAATCTTGTTCGTAAAGTATGCATGTCGAAAATAATTTTCTAACCACATGGTGTGCCATATATGGCACATACTCATTTTTTCTGTGAACAAAACTCAATAATTACAAAAAAAAATTCCAATTTTTTTCCGGTATTAGCAACGATTTTTCCAACCGGACAATTTTTTTCACCAAAAATAAAAAAATTATGCAGTAAAGGGTTAAAAACTAGAAATAGTTTTTTCAATAAAAAATAATTAGTATCTTAATTATTTCTTAAATTAATACCATTGCATAAGCACAAACATATTTCCGGGTATACCTTCATCGTCAAACTGCCACCACCAGAGGAGACGTCTGGGTGCTTTATTATTTACGAGTTTTATTTGCTATTATTCTTCGGTTCTTCCTCTTTGAAAGGACCGCTTTCCAACCAAACCTTTCCAGACAGTGTTGCCTTGATAGGTTGTGAAATATAAAGTCGTGAGATTAGGCGCTAAAAATCCACGAAATTTGTTAAATATCCATGAGATGTCGCTATTGTATTTTCATATTAATATTTTTGCCTTATAATCATAGACAGTTAACATTTTATTTAAAAAAAAGAAAAAAATAACAACAAATTTTTTTTAATAATTGTAACAAAATCATTAGTAGGTATGTATACATAGAAATATTATAAATGAATTTACTCTATAATAGGTAAGTAGTTACAATGATATATTATACAAGAGTATACAGAACATTATTCAATCAGAATCTTCCTTATAAATATTTTGATTCAATTTAATTACTAAATATCTACCACAGAAGCTTAGAAATGTATCTTTCAAAATTATTAGTTTGAAGTTTTGAAATTTGAGAAATTATGAGATTCAGCAGATAAATAATAATATCATGAGATTCAAATCCAAATCATAAGATCCCATGGGACCTGGCAACGCTGGTTCCAGATGTGTCGATGCAACGTAATAAAACGACGGCGCAAAGTTGAGAAATGTCCTGAACTATTTTATTGCTTGGTGTATGACAAGTCGTCAGAAAATGGACGCAAATTCAAATATTTTAAGATTGGTACCGCTCTGGGTCTTTTGGCTCTAGCAAAAACTTTTATTTCCACAAGTTTTTTTTGTGTTGAGTATAAGACAATAATGCAATAAATTGCCTGATAATGCCAAGAAGGATTTGAGAAGAATCCCACTTACATATGGTTTGATAATTTGATAAATCCTTATTAACTGGATGCACGTAGGTTGGGTATGCTTGTTATCACGGTGCACCCCGACGTGGTGTATCAAAGAGACGGTGTATGGCGGTAAATATGGTGTACACGCGATCCTTCTTTATGACAAAACACAGAAAAACAAGGACGAGGGAGACCGTGAACACGGGTTTTATGCTCGAGATGGAGCGGGGGTGGTTATAGTAGAGTGAAATGGGAAGATGAAAGTTCGAGATGGCAGGCAACCAGTAATTCCCAACCATCTCGATCCACGAGATCGAACAGCAATTTAATCAAATGTTAATTAGAACGATAATAAGTACGGCCGTATTAACCAGGCAACGGTCCCCGGAAGACTCCTCCATAGAATACATTCTCCTCGCTGCCACTCTGACAGGCGGCGGTACCAGCACCGATAGGTGCTTAATCACCGAATTCCAAGTTGGCGCAAAACAGTCCATGAAAGCTTCTTTATAGCTGTTAGTAACATTATCGAAAAAATATTTTACCGAATTCTTTGATCTTTACTCTTTCTGTCAATATAACTGAATTTTTTAAGCCTCCGCTACACCGCTAGCAAGTTTTTTGACCTAACAGAAGACCACCCAAACCCCTTCGGCCGTAGACTACGGCGAGGGCTCCCACACCACACCGACCAACCCCCAAAACTGTTAAATTCAGCCGCAACACTGGCCTCTTCGTCACACACATCCCCCCCTGCCTCAACATGACTAAATTCATTTGCAGATTACGCAGAAGAGTTGCCAGGCTCTGGCTCATCCGAAAGGTTTTAGCCGGTTAGAGTCCGGCACTACCCTGCGCGATTGATAGAAGCGCAGGGTGTCATTGCGATTTACTCTTCTTGCCAAGGGAAGCAAAGAACAAAAAACACATTTTCTTTAAAAAGTATAGCAAAGTCTGGAGCCAAAAAGTTAGAGAACCTGTTTTCACTGTATTTGTGCCGAATTTGACGCCCACCATAACTAATATAAACAATTTTCTAGATGGTAATTTATTAAACGTTTAACTTATTTACATTAATTTAAATATACGCTCATAAGGAAAGTCATCACAAAGAATTAACAACTGCCAATAGTTTATTTCAATTATAAAGTTCGATAACTACACAACCGCCGGTTTAATCAATTGAGGTTCAAGATGTTTTATTTCTTCTTTTGATTTCCTTCATTCTTCATCAAAATCAGCTTGAGGATCCAAATCAGATTTATCATTTCATCTTCGCTTCTTTACCAAAGGACCAAAGGACATAGTTACTTCCGGTGGTCATTTTAAACAATTCGATCACTTCAACAACTCCGGGTACTTTTTTCTTGTTAAAAAGCTAGAAACAAAAAACCCATTCAAATAAAAAAAAATCAACCACTACCCACTACTCACAATAGTGACGTCTTCGCAAACCCTCAGCAAGTAATAAAACGCATTTACATGCGTGTGGACCAATTTTGCAAACATAGTCTTTATTGTCTCAACTAGTTCGTAAGGGATGATATAATCCCTCATCGTCATATGAGCGTCTTTCAATTTATAATGATTGGTACCAATGAGATACAAGAACGGGTTTCTGGGGAGCCATCACTTCAGGACGGTGAATCCCGACTCCGTCCTTGAAACAATAATCTTCCTCGATGTATTGGTCGCGTTGTTTTCATATCTTCAAAACAATTTCCACAGACATGGAAAAGTCCGAGATATCGGAATTTGCATCGACGCGCACAATCACCGATGCTTTAACTACAATTAGAGATGTTAAGAAACGAAATCGAATATCGAAAAAAACTCACCAGTACTAATAGTTGCATTAACCTGTCCAATAACTTTCTGATTGCTCAACTTATCAGAATTTTCTCTTGTTATTCCATTAATATTAGCGTCGTGTTTCGTTACCATACTTCCGTTTCCTTTTTTGTAACCGCAAGGAGGGACCGAATCTATTTGTTTCTGAAGACTATTGATCGAAAACTTTTCTGTATCGATCTAGATCGCAGTCGCTACCTAAAAACGAAATTTTGCCAAATTACGGCTGTCGCTCCCTAAAAACGAAATTTTGCAAAATTACGTTACACTTATAATGTTTGGGAGCTCTGTAAGAATTTCCGAAAGAAATTGCAACTTTTGGAGAACCGTTCCTTTTATTTTGGATCGATCGGATGTACGTAGGCGATAACGGCGTCGTCTGGAGACAGGTGGAACAAGCAGATATAATAATTGAACAAAATATCTAGTTTATAGGAGAAATTTGCGTTGGACATCAACACCAACTAAGTAGGTATGTACGTCATTATTAACCAAAACAAAGATATTCAAGATGATCGTGTATTGCTTAATGACACAATCTCGAAGGTGTGAACAAACTAATAACTATCTTGGAAGTATAATAAACAATCGTTGAGACCTGGGTTTTTAGGTCAAGAGTCAAGAGTAGAATTGCAAAAGCAAGAGCAATGAAACACATTCTAAGCAGTCATGATCTAAGTATAGACCTACAAACAAAGGTTATACCTGTGTTGTGTGGAGCGGAAGTTTGGAAAATCATAGAAACGTTACTGAAATGCTTGAAAATATTTAAAATGTGAACATACCTACAAATACTACAAACTAATAACTAATAGGCCGGTTTTTCAGCCCTTAAATAAAATTAAAGAAACAATAAACAAAATAAAGAATAGAAAATTGAAAAGAAGAGAAAAGAAAAGAAGCGTCAGAAGAAAAACCACGTCACAAAAAATCAGAGGAACTAGTAATTAATTATTTCAAGGTACACAAAATAAATTCATAAGGTTGCTTTTATACACCGGAAAGCTTAAGCCGGTAGCTAATTTCCAATGTTCCCGATAGGGATTCTAATAAAATTTATTATCTATTTTTTCCCTTTGTCTTGCTGTAGCTAGTTCATCCCTTCGTTTTTACTTTACATTAATTTATAACTTAATCGCTTCCAACGGTGCTGCAGCGGAGTTATTTTTAGTAATTTCATTTACTTTTAATTAATCTCTAATATTATTTGCTAGTAATAAAATGTTTACTTTGACCCTGGTTCTCATCCTGGATATGAAACGCTCATTTATCTTGGGTATACTGAAACACTATTAATACGATACTTCGGCCTGTTTTACCATTTATAAGCAAAATAATATTTTTCAAGCATAAACTTACATATTTTTAAAAAGGGAGCATAGTTATAAAATTTTCTCGATTCCAAGATTTAATGGCTGCCAAAGGAATGCATAGCCGAAAGAACATGTGGCTTCTAGAGATTAAACTCAGGGCACCTGAAACCGTAGCTACCGAAGGCTCTGGATACGGTAGAACATCCTCTCACTTGTGGAACCAATATAAAAAAAGCAAAATTTAAAAAACATAACTGAGAACAGTCGAATCTGATTATGACTAACGTGTCAGGGTCCGTAAGCAATGTTGTTGAGGAAGATTCAGATTTTTAGGGGTTGATTTACAAAGGAGAGCACATTATTCTAGCTTTTTGTGCTGGCAGCTCCGAGGGAAATTTGTGTTTTCTAGAAACGGAGAAAACTGAGCGTCTGTAATGCCACAAACATTCCTAAATCTATCAGAATGCTGGCAGGCATTCCGGAACCAAAAGAGGAATAGCAAAAAGTACTACAGCACTTAAGGCTGCAAAATTCAGAGCTTCACATAACAACGTTAACTGTAGTAGACAGAAAGCCCGAAGGAACAATAAGTTGTGCTAATGAATAAGTCTTTGTAGAAGAAGTTGGAGAAGATTAACTACAGACCCAAACTTAACTTCACTAAGGTCATGTTGAAAGCACTGAAGAAACAAAGAGACAAAAAGCAGATAGTAACTAACCAAGGGACGCCAGACAAATCCGGGGAAAGCACATGTGCTATCGAACCCTTACAATAATACATATTGAAGAACAATAACTAATACAAGAACCCTGTTTGTCACTATGACAAGAAGAGAATTTATGAATATAAAGAATTTTTGAATTTTCTAATGGAGGCGTACTTTCCAGGCAATGAAACGACTTTATATGATAGAATCGGTTCAACTGATTGGTTCAAGAAAGATTGGAAAATAGCCTATAGCATAGTAAACATCACGACATATACAGGTCTAGTACTATAAGTCAAATAGTACTAAAATAAACAATAAGCAAGCTTGCTACGTCTTTGCAGAACTAATTTATTCTTAAGATATGTTAACAAACTGACGGAAGGTGAAAGTGGTGTTTATACCAAAACCGGGGTGAGATTTCTACGATTAAGCAAAACTGTTTTGCTGACGTCTTCTCTCCAGAAATTCTTTGAAAACTAGATAGGCAAATAAATCCTCTCTGTTGAAACAAGTTTGCCTACCAGTCAAGAAAAAATGTCCTGTAAGAAGATAGTTAGTTATATACAAACTAACTTTCGGAATAGTTTTTAACAATACCACTTTTGACTTTAACAAATGCGTCAAATAATGCACAAGGCCGAACTGTTGATTACACGATGGGTTGACTCGATACTCAGAAACAAAAAAATTCCATCTACACTGCGATCCATGTAAGAGAGATACCATCAGTCAGGGAATGCCCCTCAGGAGGAGTCTTCTTACTAAAACTCAACCATTATCAGACACTACAACAGAGGTTATCCAGAAATAAGATTGCAATCTTAGTCATTGAAAAGTATGAGGGCGTTGTATTAAAATTAATGCAAGAAGTTCTTAACATTGTGCATAAATTGTGTAACTGGATAGATTTATTGGTAAACTCGAGTAATGCTATCCTAGTGACATTTACAAGAAGAAAAAAGCTCCAAACCTACATATTTGGGGTAAAATTACAAATGAGCCGAAAGGTCACGTACTTAGGGCTGCTGCTGGAGATAGTGATGTCAACTTTCGGTACTTTTGAGTAATCGTTACTATTCGTTACTTTTAGGTTCAATACTCGTTACTTGTATTCGTTACTTTGATTACTTTTGTATTTCGTATTAAAATATCTACAGACGTGAAAGATCCTCCATAATTAGCAAATTACTTAGTCATAAATAAAATAAAGATGCAATAAAAAAAATATATAAAAAATAAACCAAAAATTTAAAAAAAAATAAAAAAAATATTAAAAAATAATAAATAAAGAATATAACAAAATGTATGATGTATGTAAACGCAGTAGAGCTTGTGTAGGGCAGACATCTATACTTTAGCATGTTCAGAAATAAATACAATAAACAACAGCACGAATCGACATTTATTTCGGGCTATTTTTTGTGTATTTTTAACTTATGGAATGGCCAAACAGAATGGTAGTGGAAGTAAACGACGTACCTGGTGAGGCATATTCGTTTTACCTGAAAATATAAATTACTGGAAATCCCGGTCCGGGATTCCCAGTTCTGTTTTCTATTCATTTCCACCTGCACATAACCATAAAAATATATAAGAAAAACTTAAAAAAATTCAATAAACAATATTACTTATCGTATCATATCATTTCTTGTCGATAGTTAATTTATTAAATAATAGATAATTTACCAAAAGATTTGTATTACAATAAATTAGACAAGACTTATTTAATTCTTATAGTCTTTAATGTTAGTTTTCTTTGTTAGTATTCAGCAGATGAATAGGAGTGAAGATTTAGTCATTAGAACGAAATAATGTCCATTATGAAAAATGTGTCCGATTTTTTAGAAGAATTTTTTTATTCATTCATTCATTCATTCATTCATTCATTCATTCATTCATTCATTCATTCATTCATTCATTCATTCATTCATTCATTCATTCATTCATTCATTCATTCATTCATTCATTCATTCATTCATTCATTCATTCATTCATTCATTCATTCATTTATTCATTTAGAACAAATATCCGAGACCGAGAATGGAGTACCGACTATTGAGTAACAAATGATTACTTTTTCTCTATCCCTACCGATGTATCGAAAGTAACGAAGTAATCAAAGTAATCAAAGTACCGATTGTAACGAATGATTACTTTGTACCGACTACTCGTTCTGCAACCAACTACTCTCTAGTATCGAGTACTCAAAGTAATCAAAGTAACGAAAGTAACGAAAGTAACGAATACATTGTGGAACGAGTACTCGATACTTCGGATCTTCTCGAGTAACGAGTACTCCAGTAACGAATGATTACTTTTTTGCCATCACTAGCTGGAGACCAAACTTGGCTTAGAAAATAACCGTCAAAACCAAGCAGACATCAAGGAGATGCAGCAAAATGGTAGAAAAGACTTAAAAACTACAACAAGAAATAGTGCACTGCCTGTATTAAACATATGTGCTGCTAACAATAACCAACACATTTTTGATCTGGTGGCTAGAAAGGGAAAAACCTTAGGAGAGCTAAGCAAGCCTTAAAACTCGCCTATTGCAGCTATGAAAGTCCCGCTGTATTTACCTTCGCTCCAGTTAGTAGCGAAGAGTAAAGCACTACGAGTAAAGGTGGCCTTCCGGCTGAAGCGAACGAATATGAAGCTATCCTAAGGAAAATAACCCATACTAGAATATACCAGCAAATGGTTAGGAACAGTATACTCGACATACAGCTAGATCAAGTACAAAGAAATTATTTAGTAAATGAAACATCTAAAAACGCAACTAAAATTGAATTTGCAAAAAAAAATATTTTAATTGTCTCAGAAAACAGATTTCTAGTCAATGATGTCAATAATTATTTCTTTTACAGATATAGCTATTCCTCTAATAACAAAAATCCACACGTGACTAAGTACTTGAGCCACTTACAATAAAAGAAATGATTACTGTCATCTCTTGCATTTTTGTCTATTTAAAGATTAAATTTATCAACAATAGGGGCGAAGGGGCAGTACAATCACCTTATTAAAACACAATAGCAATTAACTCGCAAATCTTCAAAAATAATCAAAAACAAATCTCGAACAGTGGCGTATCATAAATTATTTTATTGGAATTATTGATATTACTGTCGTAAATCCAATTTACATAGAACTTCAGGAAATGTTTACGTAATTGTAGATATCAAAACGCTGATATCGCCGAAATGAATGTGAAATATTTCCACAAACTAGATTTTGTAGAAAATTATAGTTATTGGCAATACTTGCGTGTGTACATCGCGTCATTTCATTGCAACTACTCAATTAAAGAAAAATCTGGTGCCAACAATCCGTTGTCGAAATCGATATTGATGACATTATTTAAAGAGCTTTATCAAACAATTTAAGTATATATGAAGAAAAATTCCAGTAGCGCAAAAGTGGAGTGAAAGAATTCGTATCAATAGAGTTAAGTTATCGATAGCATCTTCTGATAAATATGAAATGAGGTAGTGGCTCATAGTTACTTAGTAGACCTCACCGAAGACTGTTCCTGTCTGTTCTGTAATAATGATAAACAAAGTCTTTGTCGCAGCCTTTTCAGGTAAGTTAGCATCCATTGAAGAGCATCTAAATTAATTTTTCTTTTCGAAATCTATTAATTTTTTTCAAAATTTTTGTTAAAACAAATTAAACCTGATCTTTTTACTCAAAATTCTAACATTCCACTATACTCAAAAATTATTCTAACCACTAAACCGTCCATGAACCCATAGCTCAGCTGATCAGATGACCGTTATCGCTATACAGTGGTTTGTTATGATGTTTTTTTTATCAAACAATAGAAACTTGAAATGCTAATAATTTTGCACTTGATTATTGATTATGACTGGAATTTCAGGCAACATTGTCGCTTTCGTCGCTGGAACAGCCTTGACATGGTCATCTCCCGTTCTACCTAAACTAACCACAAATGATTTAGATGACAATCCTTTTAACCAAATGATCACAGATGAAGAAAACTCTTGGATTGGCTCGTTGACTCCTCTTGGAGCTGTTTTTGGCCCTTTCATTTTTGGATATGCGGCCGACAAATTCGGCCGAAAACTCACATTAACATCTCTCGGAATCCCATTTTTATTATCATACATCCTTTTGGCTTTCTCGGAAACAGTTGCGCTGTACTTCGTAGCTAGATTTATAATCGGAATAGCAGTTGGTGGTGTTTTTACTGTAATGCCAATGTATGTGGGTGAAATCGCTGAAGATTCGAACAGAGGAGCTTTGGGTTCCGCAATGAATTGTTTTATATGTGCTGGATTATTCTTCTCGTATTGTCTAGGTCCCTATATCAGTATTCTGTGGTTCGATGTGGTCCTTGCAATTTTTCCTGTTATATTCATGGCACTTTTCTTCATATTCGCGCCAGAAAGTCCACATTACTATGTGGCCAAGAACCAATATGACAACGCTGAAAAATCTCTCAACCAACTCAGAGGTGCTTTAAACAAAAACAATAAGAAGGAATTGGACGAAATTAAGGATTATATCGAAAAGGCCGGAAAAGGAACAATCGCCGATCTTTTCAAATCAAAAGGGCTGATCAAAGCTTTTATTATTTCAGTTGCTTTAGTTGGATTCCAACAATTTTCAGGAATTAACGCAGTCCTCTTTTACGCCCAAACTATTTTTAAGGCTTCAGGGAGTGGACTTGAACCGGCTGTATCTTCAATTATCATAGGATCAGTACAATTTGGAACTAGTTTCCTTACACCTCTAGTAGCTGACAGATTAGGAAGAAAATTATTGTTGTTGATTTCTGCAATCGGTATGCTTGTTTCCGAGATTCCTCTAGGATTATATTTCTACCTCAAAGACGACAATCAAGATGTTGATGGAATCTCGTGGTTGCCTGTTGTAGCTTTAGTATGTTATATTATTACCTACAATTTTGGATTTGGTCCCTTACCTTGGGCTGTTATGGGGGAGCTTTTTCCTTCTAACGTTAAGTCCATAGCATCCTCTTTAACAGCATCCTTCTGCTGGTTGATTGGGTTTCTTATCACTAAGTTCTTCCAGTCAATTTCAGACGAATTGGGAATGGGGCAGTCTTTTTGGTTGTTCGCCGGATTTTGTGTGCTGGCAGGACTTTTCACAATGTTTTACCTAGTCGAAACTAAAGGCAAAAGTCTTCAAGAGATCCAAAAAATACTGGAGTCCTAAGAAATTTTAAAATCAAAACGATTTTTTTATAAAGAATCCGCATATACTTATTAATTAATAATTTATTATATATATATTATTAAGGCTTGTTTTGCATAGATATGTTGTAAGATAAAATATTTTTATAATTTGTATTGTTGGTATTTAATATTTCCTTACGTATATCGCTGATAACTGATACTATCACTTAAAGTAATTATCTCCTCAGGGTTATTCAGGCATGATGTGTTGGTGCTATAGGTCAAGTCTTATCTCAAAAACATCGATAACAAAAATCCAACACCATTTATGATTTTAAGATGTAATTCGCAAAATTTTACGCACAAGACAATAGTTAAAAAACCATAAGTTTCACATTCAAGTATAAACTTTGCAGATGGCGTCAGTTATAAGCGATTCTATATAAAAATTCAGCAACAACTCTAATCTGCTAATAACGCTATGGGATTTTTCAAAGGCAATAAGTATTCCTACATTGTTGTGCTGACAGGTAAGTTCCAATATTTGGTTAATAATTTCTAAGAAAATATTTTCAGCTGATATCATTGGTTTCATCTCTGGAACAGCATTGTCATGGACATCGCCTGTGATCCCAAAGCTCAAATCTTTTAATGGTAACAATGTTCCTTTTGGAAGATCCATCACAAGCGATGAAGAGTCCTGGATAGCCTCCTTGTCTCCATTAGGGGGCGTTTTTGGTCCCTTGATATTCGCTTTTCTTTTGGAAAAGATAGGCCGAAAACTTAGTATAATAGCGGCTACTCTCCCATTTTTATCAGCTTATTTAATAATGGCTTTTGCAAAAGAAATTAGTCTTTACTACATAGCACGATTTTTAATGGGGGTGGGAATTGGAGCGGTTTTTAACATTTTACCAGTCTACATAGTGGAAGTGGCGGAACTAGGAAATAGAGGAATACTAGCGTCATCTTCAACGTCTTTTATAATTGGAGGAATTCTTTTTTCTTATGTTTTAGGACCTTACGTTTCCATTATGGCCTTCAATCTGGTCTTGGCAGCTATAACTGTTATTTTTATTCCAATTTTCTTCTATTTATGTCCAGAAACTCCTTATTTCTTACTCAACAATAACAAGGACAAAAAAGCAAGGAAATCTCTTCATTACCTCCGTAGAAGAGACAGTGGCGTAATTTCGAAAGAACTTGAAGAAATGAAATTACACATGAAGGAACTTAAACAAGGTTCTTTTGTTGATCTATTCAAAACTAAAGCTTCGAGAACCGGTTTCTCTTACAGTGTCGCATTGACAACATTGCAACAATTATCGGGGATTAACGTGATATTGGCGTTTACCCAAAACATTTTTGAAGCTACCGGAAGTGATATACCACCCGAAATTTGTTCGATTATTGTCGGAGCTGTACAGTTCTTCACTTGCTATATAACTCCTCTATTAACGGACAGAACAGGAAGAAAGCCTTTATTATACATTGCCTGTATAGGTACTTTTATATCTCAAACAGTTCTTGGAGGCTACTTTTTTTTGCAACAAAACGACTATAATGTCGATGCTATATTTTGGCTTCCTGTTATTTCTTTGGTTGTTTACATTTTTTCTTATAATTTTGGAATCGCTTCATTACCCTGGGCGATGATGTCTGAACTGTTACCTCTTAATGTGATATCAGCCGGTTCCTCGGCCACTACGAGTATTTATTGGATGTCTGGATTTATTTTAACAAAATTTTTTGGTTCAGTTTCTGATTCTATAGGAATGGGACCTTCGTTTTGGATATTTGCCGCTTGTTGCGCTCTTATGTTCCTATTCAACTTCTTTTTTCTATTCGAAACTAAAGGAAAAAGTTTGAAAGAAATTCAGGCGATATTAGGCTCGTAAATTAAGATCTGAAACTTGTACGAAAAATTTTTAATAAAAAGTATTGTTATAAGATTTTTCTTATTGCTAAAAATATCAAATTAATCCTGGTATCAGCTATGAAGTAAAATACTGATTTTTAAAGATATTAAGAGCTGTAAGTATTTTAGATAAAAAATAGATTATTATCTAATTATCGCTATGCATTGTTAAAGCTTTTGCATATTTCAGATTCAATTCAATTTGGTATGAAATCGCTAAAAAGCAATTAACAAACTAAGAGATAAGTTGAGCAATAATGATTTGGCAATAAAGTTTTTTATATTAGAAGAATCTCAATTTCTAGTTAGATCGCAGTGCACGTCATGCTAGTTAACTATGATCAAGTTAATTAGTTATACACTTTTAACCGTATTAGCAGGTAAGTAGCCAGTTAGTGCAAGCACCTTCCATTTTCAATAAAAATCTAATCAATTTTTTTTAATTATGATTTTATATCTTTGAATTTTTTTTAGATTTTAATATTATCATAAGAATGCAGTTCTAATATCTAAAAAATCTGAACTCATAATTGTTACTTTACGCGTTAACACATAATTTGCAATCTAAAAAATATAAATAATAGTAGTGAATTATTATTAATAATGAATCGCCATAAAATAGGCAAAACATTATACAATATATAATTTTAAATAATTTCAACCGGTAATAATACTCAAATTACTTTCGTTCTCAAGCCTGCCCTGAAGCTATTAACTTATGCTGCTAGTAAAGCACTATCAACGCATACAACATACCATCTGAAGAGTCATACATTTAACGCATTTATAATTACGTTTAAATGAATGCCGCCAACCTAAATTTATGTTTACTATATTGTTCTGAAGAAAGCATTTTGCAGTGGACCTTCTGGCGACTTCTGGCGATATCACTATGACATGGTCCTCCCCAGTGTTGCCGAAACTCTACTCGCATGACCCTGACGTAAACCCTTTTTCCGAGCCTATAACGGCAGACGAGGAATCTTGGATCGGTTCTTTGATTAACATCGGCGCTATGATTGGTCCTCTTCCTTTTGGCTATATTTCCGAAAAATTTGGACGAAAAATTGCTCTTCTCTCGATAGCAATTCCGCACATAATATCCTACCTAACTTTAGCTTTTGCTAGAAGCATCTATCTTTACTATTTTGCGAGAGTTTTAGGAGGAATCGCAGTGGGTGGTGGTTATACTCTTCTTCCAATGTACGTCGCAGAAGTAGCTGAAGATTCCAATAGAGGAATGTTGTCGGTTACTTTAAATATTTTCTGGACTTTTGGAAATTTGATACCGTATAGCATAGGGCCTTATTTACCGATTCCTTGGTTCAACGTTATTTTGGCTTGTGTTCCAGCTACTTTCTTTATATTATTTCTCATTATCGCACCCGAAACACCCTATTATTTAGTTAGTAAAAACCAAACGGATAAAGCGAGAAAAGCTCTAATGAAACTAAGGTCTGTAAATAAAGAAGGAGTCGAAATGGAAATAGTTCACATTAAAAATGTTTTGGAACATGACGAACACGGACACTTCATGGATTTGTTTAAATCGCGAGTCTATCTCAAAGCTCTAGGAATATCATTAATTCTAATAGCAGCTCAACAGTTATCAGGAATTAACGCCGTTTTATTTTATACGGAAGAAATTTTCGACGCAGCAGGAACTGAAATTCCTGCTGATATTTCATCGATTATTGTCGGATTGGTGATATTTGTTTCCAGTTTTGTTTCAGTTTTCCTAGCTGATAGATTAGGAAGAAGAATTCTTCTACTGATTTCAGCATTTGGAATGTCCATAACTTTAGGAGCGTTTGGAGTTTTTTTCTATCTAAAAACCTCAACTGATGTGAATGTTGATCCCATTACATGGTTACCCATTGTGAGTTTGGTTCTGTATATTATTACGTTTAATTTTGGATTTGGACCTCTACCTTGGACAGTGTCTTCAGAACTATTTCCAGCAACTGTGAAATCAGTGGCGGCTCCACTTGTTGCTGTCACTTGTTGGTTTACTTCGTTCTTTGTCACGAGGTTTTTTAACGATTTAAATGTTGCAGTTGGGAAAGGAGGTACGTTTTGGGCTTTTAGTGGATCTTGTGCAGCAGTATTTATTTTTACTTACTTCTTTGTATTTGAGACCAAAGGAAAGAGTTTCAGGGAGATTCAGGAAATTCTGGAAAAATAATAAAAACAAAAATAGTAAATTTTTTTGATTTTATATATCAAAACTGTGGTTTCTCTATTAAAGTAAAAACTTATTCAATATTGCCTAATAATGTTTTTCAAGAGTATTTATTTCAATATATGCTCTTATTGCGTTAAGGCAAAGAATAAATGCTTAATTTTTCCCACTAAAAACCGTAAGAGAACATTATTTATTATCCAGTTTCAATTTTATGTAACTTATAGAACTAAGCTTCAGTGATTCAAGTATAATAAAAAAATGTTTGTCATTTTAGTTCTATTCTTTTTTAGAAAACATTAACCTGAAAATTCTCAAATTGATAACTGTTTCTCGAATTATAGTATCCAGGCAATATCCACTATCTCTAATGGTAGGCTTTGTTTGATGTAAGAACTTTTATTTATTGACCTCGTTTTTGGCTGTTGAAGCAACTACGTAACTAACAGCGTGCTTGAGTCTGCTTTACATTTTGAGAATTGTTGTCAATCTCTACTGTTGACTTATTACAGCTAAATTCTATATCATTTATCTATCAAAACAATTAGGTTGTAGAGTACCTACATTATTAATTGAAGTGATTTAATCAACTATTGGGTATCTTTGATTCAGTGATTGCCGATATCTCCACTTTTAACTGAATTTTCTAGATAAGAAAACTTGTAAATAAAACAAGAGATGGGCCACAAAAAAAATCATAAGTTTTATTGACACGGATTCAATATTTGACAATTTCTTAACCAAACCGTAAAGCCTAAGATGCTACCAGTTCTAAAATCTATCAACTACGTCTACATAGTTGCAATTGCAGGTACTAATTTAGAAAATTTTAAACGCTTTCTAAATAAGTATCTTCAGGTAACTTCTTGGCGTTAACTGGCGACACGACCTTGACTTGGTCATCTCCAATCATCCCAAAACTCCACTCCAAGAACGATGAAAATCCTTTAGGAAAAGTAATTACAGACGAGGAAGAGTCGTGGATTGGTTCTTTGATCTACATTGGAGCCATGTGCGGAATGCTACCTTTCTGCTATTTAGCAGATAAGATTGGAAGAAAACCCACACTTCTCCTACTAGCTTTTCCTCATATTTTCGCGTATTTAATTTTTGCTTTTGCTACTAATATCAACTTATATTATTTTGCTCGATTAATTGGAGGCATTTCTCTCAGTTCTGTTTATGTAGTTTTACCAATGTATGTTGCAGAAATTTCTGAAGACGCTTATCGAGGAATGTTGTTAGTATCTTTTAGTACTTTTGCAAGTTTTGGAGACCTTTTTCCGTATTTGTTAGGGCCTTACGTTCCCGTAATTTGGTTTAATTTGACTTTAGCAGTGTTTCCAATAATTTTTGTTGTTAGTTTCTTTTTTCTAGCGCCAGAAAGTCCTTATTATTTAGTTAAAAATAATAATTTTAAAGATGCTGAAAAATGTCTCAACCAACTAAGAACTGGACGTGAATACAACATGACCAAAGAACTTGAAGAAATTAAGGAAGTGACTCACCTAGAAGTCAAAGAAAATTTCTGGAATGCAATCAAATCAAAACACGTTATCAAAGGTTTTGTTATAGCGTTAAGTTTGAGTAGTTTTCAACAGCTATCTGGAATAAGTGCGGTTTTGGCTTATACTGAAACTATTTTTGAAGAAGCTGGTACTGATGTTTCTGGTGATATTTCGTCGATTATTGTTGGAGTCGTTTTGTTTTTGGCAAGTTTTTGCGGACCACTGTTAGTTGATAAAAAAGGAAGAAAATTTCTGCTAGTAGCTTCAGCGTCGGGGATTCTAATTTCAGAATTTTGTCTAGGGACTTACTTTTACGTTTTAGACAATTATGATTACAATCTCGATTCCGTATCTTGGCTCCCTATACTTTGTTTGGTTACTTACACTATCACATTTAATATAGGTTTTGGTCCTTTGCCCTTTACTGTTACTTCAGAAATTTTGCCGACGGATGTCAAATTCATGCTGGCAACTATTACTGGAGCGGTTGGATGGCTATTTTCATTTCTCGTCACCAAATTTTATATAGATTTGCAGGATTCGATTGGACGTGGTGAGACTTTTTGGTTATTCACTGGCTTCTGTGTTTGCGCACTATTTTTTGTAGTGATTTACGTGCCAGAAACCAAGGGTAAGAGTTTCCAAGAAATTCAAGATATTCTTGCAAGATGATGTTAAAAAATCATGCAGCTCAATGTCTGTAAAAAGCTAGGTTGACACTTAACTAGTGTAGTTGTGTAACAATTGTTGTTCTGATTTATGTTTCTTAGTGAGCTATTCAATGCCATGATTAAAAGTTTCTATTATCTAATCTAAAAACTAATTATATGAAAGTACAGTCAAAAAATTACTATAAAAATTATTTCGCTCAGTTGATCCAAAAGAAATGTTACTGAAAATATAAGCAATTCTAATATAACAATAAAATTGCACATATTCTATATTTAACTGCACATGAAAACATTCCGTATTCCATCTAAACGTTATCCTTGTTAACAATAGTGAGAAAGTAAACACTTGAGAAACTATCATCAACGCGTAATGTAAAAAATGATAAGAACGAGAAAAGATCTAAATAAATCTCAATTATCTAACAATCAATTACTCGATAAAACTACATTTAGAAAGTTGATTCACTCAAAATGATTAAAAAAAAGCGACAAAATTGTAATCCAATTAAAGCATGCAAGAATATATAGAGAAATAGATAAAAGTAATAAATAATTAGAAGAAAAATTAAAAAACATATAATGCGTAAATAAATTAATTTAAAAAACGGAAAGTAAAAAGTCTAAGTGCAAGAATAAAGATAAGGAGAAGATTAAATAGAATCAGATTACATAAATCAAAAACGTAATTAAAAATAGAAAAATTATTCCTATATAGAAAAAAAAGATAAACAATGAAGTTGAAAACTATGAACCTTTTCATTTATAACCGCATGTATTTTTATTTCATGGATTAAAAACTATAGAGTATAATTTTAGAACAAAATTTTTGACTTAATACTTTCCAACTTTTGAATACATCATTATGATTTTTTAAAGTGAAACTTCTAATGTGTTTAACGTATATATATCTAACACGAAACAAATTGTTTAGGATGGCAATAAAACCATTGTCGAGGAAAAGTAATACGGAGCTGTATGTGGGGTATTTACCACCAGCATCATGTCATAGATACTATGACTTTAAAATTATAATATGATCCAGTAAATTTTTATAATAGGACCATTTACGGTCAGTAATTTATGTCACCGTCACTAATGTGATGTCTTTAATTATCAACTGACTGGCTACAAGACAGTTATTATAAAACAAAAACATAAATGCAGAAAGAGTAAATTTTTGAGCGTAGTTTAGTACTTTATTCACACTTTTCTCCTTATTACTGTATATTTACAGATCTTTACACTCAAAGGAAGTAAATCTTCGATCTACAATATATTTATCATAGAACCCATTCTTACTTGTGCCACCAAAGCCAGCGCTAACACGTATGTAACAAAAACTCTGCTCAACCATGTAAAAAGCAGAAAATAAGGAAAATTTGTCACGTTATATGGAGAACAAAAAGTTGAAGGATATAAAACAAACACACCAATCGTATGGTAGGCGATAGACTAGGAAAAATATCAATAAAATTCCAAAAATTATACCAAAATGCTAGAATAATAGCTGGTGGTTGCTCCTTCAGAAAAACAAATTTAGGTACAGCTTGATCAGAAAGTAATGCAAATTTTCCGGCATTTCTTGTCAGGCGTATTTGGTGGCGGGAGAGGGGGATAGTGAGGCCGGCTAGAATCGTGAATAAGTCGATACAATTCTTTATTTGCCGATCTATTGTTGTCGATACCTAATCAATTTGTAGTTGGGCCGTTAGCTTTAATAAATTCCATACTTTCACAGAAACAACGCATTGGTTAGATTTTTCTGCTTCATTTACTCCTTAAGTTAATTTAACCACATTTAAATATTCTCAAGTCTAAATTTGATCTGAGATAAATATAAATAAATTATGTATCTAATTTACGATGCTGAATGGGTTCATAAATTTAAAAATAATATTAAATTAGTAATGTGAAAATATTTATTATAAATATAAATAAAATTTAAATAAATACAATTATGATACAAACAGGAAGTCCGAAGGAACAACAACATAGCCGCATCGATTTTTAATATTTAGATTGGTCGCCTCAACTCTCGATTGTTTGCTGGATAATCGCTTCCAGACCCTTTCAGCGTGCTGTTCCAAATTCTGCCGGGTCCTAATATTATTGTTCTCTGCAGAACCCCATTCTCGTGTCATAATTTTCCACAGATTCTCAATCGGATTGAGATCGGGTGATTTAGGCGGCCAATGAGGAATCTCTCTATTTCCGGATGCTGCCTAAACCATGCCCGGACTGACAAAGAATTATGAACGGAACTATTGTTCTGCACGAGATGGATGAGGCTGGAATAATACACTTACGGAAGGAAGAAGTAATTTAATGGCATTTGAATGTCCTTAGGTCTGAATTTGATCTCAGAAAGAGATAAATAAATTATGTATCTAACGTATGATTCTGAATGGGTTCATAAATTTAAAAATAATATTAAATTAGTAATGTGAAAATGTTTATTATAAATATAAATAAAATATAAATTTATAGAATGACCAAAGAATATTTCAAAGCCAAACAATAAAGCCAATATTTAAATAGTAAAACACTTTTCTTTTAATTTTGCGAGGTGATAATATAAGTATTAAACTAATGCAAATGACGGGTAGAGATTGGCTTTGAGCCTTAGTATGTTTTTTTGTAGAAACTGGAAAAACGTGATCTTTTTTTTCTAAACCATTTATATAGTATTTTGACTATAAATTTAGTTTGACTGAAGAAGAATATTGTATTGTAATGGTGCAATTAAGACTTTTTCCATAAAATTTCTTTTCATCTTTTAACACTATTCGTTGCTTATAAATTAAAATGATAAAGCATTAATGTTCAAATAATGACTTATTTATGTCGGCATTAGCCAAAATATCAATAATAACGGTTCAAAATAAAAAGATCGAATTTTCCCGTAATGGTTTAATATACAATTTTGAAATTATCTGCTATTGGAAGGAACTCCCTTATTTAAGCAGCACGGCCACAAATTCGCACAAGTTTGGGATCTATGTTGAAAATATCTCGACTCGAACCAACCCTCACACATCTCTACATCGCTCCGAGCGTCAAAATCCATCTGCGCGAACGACGAAATTTTCGCATTTCTTTCTGTTATAGCTGTATCTAATAACCATTCTAAGAAAACAGGTGCCGACTTTTATTAGATGTAAAAAAAGAAAAAAAAAAGAATATTAGACCGTGCTCATTGTTGAAAGGTACAAAAGAAGTTTTTTTTTTGATAAGCTTGTTACACTCAATTTCGGTTTTTGTCCATGCTTTCAAATATATCTTAAGACCTTTTCTCCAGCTGATGTTAAGTCAGTGATGGTTAAATATCCTGACTTTTAGATGGGAATTGTTAAGAGACGTTAAACATTACTCACTTTTATGACTTAGGAACCTACGGAAAAACTTTACAAAATCCAAGAAATGCTCGAAAGTCTTCGTCACAAAAACTGGGCTGTATTGTGTTCACGTTATGAATACAAAATAAATTAGGGCTGAAGATCAAGTAACTATTTTACGTCATTACTGACCCAAGAACAATGGTCTTGAAAATACTTAAGCAAATACTTTTGATTGTGGATTCGCAAAATGTATATTTACTACTTTTATCCTAAAATAAACGAAGAAAACCAACTGGTAAATTCCGTCTGGCCTCAGTATTGACACTTAACTCTTAACCAAAATGAAGTGTTTAAGCTACACATTCTTGACTGTTTTAACAGGTAACTATGGCTGTAATCAAGCATTACTAAATTATCGATTTTAGTTGATCTTCTGGCAACCTCGGGTGACATAACCATGACCTGGACTTCCCCAGTTCTGCCAAAACTCTACTCCGCGAGTGTTGCGAATCCGTTGGAATACCCCATAACTTCAAATGAAGAATCCTGGATTGGTGCTCTAATTAACATTGGAGCGATAATCGGCTCATTTCCTTGCAGTCTGATATCAGAAAAATTTGGCCGCAAACCAGCCCTTCTCACTATCGCGATCCCGTTTATTCTTTCATTTCTAACACTAGCGGTTGCTCACAATATCTATTGGTATTATTTAGCCAGATTTCTTGCTGGTTTTGGTGTGGGAGGAAGTTGTACGCTTCTTCCAATGTACATCGCTGAAGTTGCTGAAGATTCAAATAGAGGAACATTATCAGTGACGTTACCTATCTTTTGGAGCTTTGGTAACTTGATTCCTTATCTTATAGGTCCTTATTTGTCAGTTTTTTGGTTTAATATGATCGTAACTTGTGTTCCTGTAATGTTTTTCATTTTATTTTTTATAATTGCTCCTGAAACGCCCTACTTTTTAATTTCAAGGAATCGCATGGAAGAAGCAGAAACATCGTTAATGTTGTTGAGAACACGCAACAAAAGTGAAGTACAAGAGGAAATTTGTCACATACAAAAAGTTTTGGCCAATGATGAACACGGAAAATTTACAGATTTGTTCACTTCTAAAGTTAATTTAAAAGCTTTAGGAATTTCGTTATTTCTAATAGGAATGCAACAACTTAGTGGAATTAACGCTGTTGTCTTTTATACACAACTGATTTTCGAAAGTGCAGGAACAAATATTCCTGCTGAAATTTCTGCTATAATTTTTGGCCTGGTGTTGTTTTTTTCGAGTTTTGTTTTACCACTTTTTGTTGAAAAACTTGGAAGAAGAGCATTCTTAATGAGTTCAGCATTTGGAATGGTTCTTTCCTTAGGCGCCTTCGGTACCTATTTCTATCTCAAAGACTCTACCGATTTCTCTTTAACTAATATTTATTGGCTGCCTATTTTAAGTTTAGTTAGTTATATTATAGCTTTCAATTTTGGATTTGCTTCCTTACCATGGACTGTTACGTCCGAACTGTTTCCAGCTAGTGTCAAAGGTACAGCAGCATCATTAGTGACCTTGGTATGCTGGTTGGCTTCTTTTGCTGTTACCAAATTTTTTAATGATTTTGTTTTACTTTTGGGTACGGGGGGCACATTTTGGTTGTTTGGAGGATTTTCGTTGGTAGCGCTAATTTTCACGTACTATTGCGTCCCGGAAACTAGAGGAAAATCGTTTGATGAAATTCAGAATATTCTAGTTGGATGATGCCTCAATATCAGTTAATGTAATTTTAAGGATTATAAATAGACTGCTCTACTGTAGGGGTTCATTATTTATTGAACATATTAATCATTTATTTACTAATAAAATAAACACCTCCATTCTTAATTATCTGGAATGGAGTGAAGATACCTGGAGATGATCCATCGTCGCTTATTTGAAATAGTCTTCAGATCAAAATTATGACATTTCGTAATAAATCGAATTTAGAATCAACATGAAATAGAATAAAATATAATTAATTAGAGTACCACTTCTATACAAGGGGTACTTACGGCGGGTGTAAACACCCTGGTGATGAGCTGCCTCGATTGTTGCTGGCCAGATTGATGAGTATCTGAAACAGGAGGGTTGACCCCTACCAGTCCCGGCTAAATAGCACGGCATTTCCTGTTATTCCCGACACACCCCGTCTGCGAAGTATTAACAACAGCTTACGGGATGCCTTTTCCACGGCATGTAACAGTATAACAGCACCTGAATCTAATCTATCAATCTCATGTTATTTATATCATCATCCAATGACATAAACTCGATTTCATTTGCAACTAGTGCTCACGTACCAGAGGTCCGATCAATAATATCACTAACAAATAGTGATCACGTACCATAGGTACCACATACAAAACAATAATAGTAATTCATCAGGAATACTTTCGATAATAGTCATTATCAACTCACATGTTCCTTACTGGACCATTCGGCATATAATTGCCTAAACACGTAATATTACCTTTTGAATATTACACTTACATGCATCGGCTCTGGACACACACATCTCAACACACACACATGGCAATTCGGACTCGACTGCCCTGACTCCCCTAATTCACGTGTTAGGTTTTCATGATATTTATTGCTTTCGCTCTAATACCGAGTCTGTTCAGAAAGTCTCGCCTACACTACAAGTTGGGATTCACAAAAATCTATTTATATAAATTGCTGATATTGCAACCGCATAGCCAATTTGCTTCTTGGTACATACCTACACTGAATGATCTTACCACATTTTAGCTCTTCACCACATGTTGTTTTAGGATCTGAAGATTAGGCCAAAATGGACCCAACTCTTTCATTTTCTTACGATCGTTGAAACTTAATCCTCTCAATCTTGCGGCGTTAATTGCTTGGACGATATTCATTGTTTCAATTAGAACACCCAACAATTGTTGAATCTCAGTAAAACCAAAAAGACAAGAACCGTAGAGCAACGAAATTATTTCACAGCTGGATAATTCGCTAATACGCCACACCACATTACACTTGCATATATTGTATTTAGTTTATCAGCAGATTGCTGTTGCCGAACTCTTTGAAACAACAGCGAGGTTTAAGAACGTTCGGTATTCGGGTTTAATAAGTTACTTCATTGGCTTAGGCAAAATGGATCTAGTACCTCCTCAACGCTGTTGCCAGCGTTTTTTAAAGTACTCACGATGTATAATTGCATTGGAAAATAAGCATAGCATATGCAAAGTTTCACGCAATATGGTAAAGCACGGAGGGCAACGCCAAGCTGGCTCACAGCGCACAGCGTTCAGTTTGGAAGCGGGAAACGCAAAATAAAAGCAGGTAATATATCTGATGGCTTTCATGCATTTTTAGATTGTATTTAATGCATTCTTTATTTTTCTGGGAAGCTTTGAGAGGGCATTTTCCCCTTGCCCCTCTTGCACCAGCCACCACTAATTATTGCAACCAAAGACAATTTATACGATGTATAAATGGTCTTTGGTAATAGATAAAATATTTCTTTTTATTTGAAAATTTAAAAATTTCTCAGTGATTGAAATAATTAATATTTATGCACAGTGGTAAATTTAGAAGAATATAATATAATTATATCGATCAGAAAAGTATATTCTTATATAGAAAGCTACGGAAAACTAAAATGAAAGAGAAATTAGAATCGATGACTAATACATGTCACCAGACAACATACAATATTTTCTGTAATATCCAAGAAAAAATATTTGTATCTGTACATAATCAGAACTAATTATATTGATTTTTATTATGTAAAGTGTTTCTCAATTATTCTAAGTTAGTTGACAGAAGTAATTCACCTAAACAAAAACAACACACATATAAAACATAATACTCACTTTTTAAAGAGACAACATGGTTCCTTTTCCTTACATTTTTTTCATAAAAACACATAATACACAAATATATATTGCGTGGGTTTAATCACTTTTTCCACAAAATCATAAATTGTACTTACATAAATATATTAGAACTGTAAAAATTAGGACAACTAGTAATTTCAATAAGGGTAAGAATAATAAAAATATAAATGATACACAAAGATCATTATTAAGGTATTGTGGATTTAAAGTTCATAATCAACATTGTAGATATTACATATGTATGCATAATTCTTAAGCAATAAAGAGTTTTGAAATTGAAATTGAAGTTAGGAGAGAGTTATTAGTTCAAGAACGTAAGAGTTAAAGTCGAGGTTAGTCCTGAATACTTATTGAAAAGAAAGGAAATAAAACCTAGAAAAAGAAAACGTTTATTGTTTACTTCACCAGCTATTACCACATTCCAAATAATCTAACAACTATCGTGTTAAGTAATTTAAAGTTATCTAAACAAGCAGAACTAATATTTTCTCAAAACAAAGCAAATATGCATAGTTTAACAAATCACGTGTAACAATGAATGATTTCTAAGATAACTGGCGTTCAGTTTCACGAACGCTGCAATGTCACAATCACACTCAACTTACACCATTTTAACGGTTTTAACAGGTAATATTTCTACTTTTATTAAAATTGTTTTAACAAAACTTTTAGTTGACCTCCTTGCTACCGCTGGTGACATTGCAACAACATGGACCTCCCCAGTTTTACCTCAATTGCGATCGAATTCTTCCGATATCAACCCCTTAGACCAACCTGTAACCCTCGAACAAGAATCCTGGATCAGTTCTCTTTTAACTTTCGGAGCCATTATCGGACCGTTTCTTTACAGCTTTATTTCGGAAAAATGGGGTCGCAAAATCGGTTTATTAACAATAGCAATACCTAATTTTATTTCCTTCATCACATTAGCTTTCGCACACAACATTTACTTGTATTATTTTGCAAGGTTTTTAGCTGGTTTAGGTATTGGTGGAGGTTACACAATTTTGCCAATGTATATTGCAGAAATTGCTGAAGATTCCAACAGAGGAATTCTTTCAGTATCCTTAAATCTCTTCTGGACATTCGGCAACTTAGTTTCATACGTCATAGGACCTTATTTGACAATATTTTGGTTTAACTTGCTGGCTGCTTTAACCCCAGTTCTTTTTTTCTTGTTATTTATTATTATAGCCCCAGAAACTCCTTATTATTTATTGAGAAAAAATCGATACGGAGACGCAGAGAAATCCTTAATGAAACTGAGATCCAGAAACGCGTGTGATGTAGCCAAAGAATTTCTTCATATACAGACTAATTTAGAACATGATCACCACGCAAATTTCATTGATCTCTTCAGATCTAAATCTTGTGTTAAAGCTCTTGCAATTTCGTTATTCTTAGTAATATCTCAGCAGTTATCAGGGATTAAGGCAGTTTTGTTTTATACGCAATTAATCTTCGAAGCTACCGGCACCGGGATTCCTTCCGAAATCTCTTCAATTATTCTAGGATTAGTTTTGTTTCTCTCTAGTATCGGTCCCGCTTTCATAGCGGACAGGTACGGAAGAAAATTTTTCTTAATTATTTCAGCCAGCGGTATGGTTTTAACTTTAGGAGCTTTTGGAATTTACTTTTATTTAAAAGACTCTATACATATGAATGTAGATGGTATTTTTTGGTTACCAATTTTGAGTTTGGTATTATTTATTGCTACGTTTAATTTTGGATTTTCTCCAATGCCTTGGACAATATCTTCCGAATTGTTTCCTGCTGGTGTTAAACCAGTAGCAGCTCCTATTATTTCTGCAAGTTGTTGGACAACTTCTTTTTTAATTACAAAATTTTTTAACGATCTGACTCGCACTTTGGGAATAGGAGGAACATTCTGGCTTTTTGGCGGTTTTTGTTTGGGAACCTTGATTATCACTTGCTTTTGTGTGCCAGAAACCAAAGGAAAGAGTTTCAGAGAAATTCAAGAAATGCTACAAGGTCGTTCTAAAAAAACCCAAACTCCTTCATATTAAAATAATTATCTCACTAGGTAATAAAGTGTAGACGAAAACCATGTGAATTTTTTATGTGATTACGTGCCGACCTAAGAACAATAGCTCCGAAATCTCTTCGGTAAATACTTGTTACTGTAGATTGTAAGAATTTGTATTTGCTATTTTCATCCTAAAATAAACGAAGAGAATTGGTTGGTAGATTCGTCTGACCTCAGTACTTACTTTTAACTCTCAACGAAAATGGTGTGTGTAAGTTATACGTTCTTGGCCGTTTTAACAGGTAATTATTCTTGGAATCAAACATTGTTTAAAAATCGATTTTAGTTGACCTTCTGGCAACCTCGGGTGACATAACCATGACTTGGACTTCACCAGTTTTACCAAAACTCTACTCCAAAGATGCTGCAAATCCTTTGGAAAACCCCATAACGTCAGATGAAGAATCTTGGATCGGTGCTCTAATTAACATTGGAGCTATGATTGGTTCTTTCCCTTTCAGTATAATTTCAGAAAAATTTGGCCGAAAACCCGCCCTTCTCACTATTGCGATTCCGTTCGTCGTCTCATTTGTAACATTAGCATTTGCTCGCAATATCTGTTGGTATTATTTCGCACGATTTCTTGCCGGTTTCGGCATGGGAGGCAGTCGCACACTCCTTCCAATGTACATTGCTGAAGTTGCTGAAGATTCGAATAGAGGAACTCTATCAGTGACGCTACCTATCTTTTGGAGTTTCGGTAACTTAATTTCTTATCTCATCGGTCCTTATTTGTCAATTTTTTGGTTTAACATCATCGTAACTTGTGTTCCTGTAATGTTTTTCATTTTATTTTTTATAATTGCTCCTGAAACGCCCTACTTTTTAATTTCAAGGAATCGCATGGAAGAAGCAGAAACATCGTTAATGTTGTTGAGAACACGCAACAAAAGTGAAGTACAAGAGGAAATTTGTCACATACAAAAAGTTTTGGCCAATGATGAACACGGAAAATTTACAGATTTGTTCACTTCTAAAGTTAATTTAAAAGCTTTAGGAATTTCGTTATTTCTAATAGGAATGCAACAACTTAGCGGAATTAACGCTGTGGTCTTTTATACACAACTGATTTTTGAAAGTGCAGGAACCGATGTTCCAGGTGAGATTTCGGCTATTATTTTTGGTCTTGTTTTATTTCTTTCGAGTTTTGTTATGCTTACCCTAGTTGAAAAGCTGGGAAGAAGAGTTTTCTTAATGTGTTCAGCCTTTGGAATGATTCTCTCTTTATGCGCCTTTGGCACCTATTTCTATCTAAAAGACTTAACCGATTATTCTTCTACTTTTATTGATTGGATGCCTATTTTAAGTTTGGTAAGTTACATTATCTCTTACAATTTTGGATTTGCTTCCTTACCTTGGACTGTTACTTCTGAACTGTTTTCATCTAATGTCAAAGGTACAGCAGCGTCGTTGGCGACATTAACGTATTGGTTGACTTCTTTTGCTGTAACTAAGTTTTTTAATGATTTAGTTTTTCTTTTGGGTACGGGAGGTACATTTTGGTTGTTTGGTGGATTTTCGTTGGTGGCACTAATTTTTACTTACTGTTGTGTCCCGGAGACTAAAGGAAAGGCGTTCAACGAAATTCAGAATATACTAGCAGGCTGACACACCAGAATGCATCCATATTTAATCCTAAGGATAATGAATACTTTACAGCTTGAATTTATGGAAACCAAGTAATATATTAAGCCAAAAAATGAAACCCGATTGCAATCTCCTATTAATGTTGTCTTCTGCTAAATTACTTCTGGATTAACAATTTTTATTTTGTATAAATATATGAAGTTATCTCAAATAGTGAACTAATTTTGAAGGCAAATTCAACATATTTAAGTAACATAACCTTAAAATTAAAAATCTGAAAGTGTACAAATATTTGTCATTATATATTATGTTAGCCTCTCGGTAAATACAGCAGGGAGCATATTGACATACAATGGCCATCAATCTTACTTAGAGTATCTATTTTTGAAAGTGACAAAACAAAATTATTTAACCAGTTTTCTTTTGCGGATTCTATATTTATTTAAACAGAAGATAAGGTAAAAAAAAAACCTAAAGCTATAAATAAAGGCACTCAGCTAAGTTATATTTATTGCTATAAGCTTGGCATAACATTTTTGCAACCTATAAGTTCTACAATCCAACAGATTTTAAAAAACAGTTGCTTACATTATTAAAATAATCGATGTTCCCTAGAAGCAAAAAGCTATATCTTAGATGAGAACGTACTAAAGACGATGGTGAAGAATCTACACACTTCAATCGGTTTAAATTATTTTTTTGCACCTGTCGGATAGTTCAAGAAATTGTGATAAAAAGAAATACTAGTCATGCACTAATGTTTTTCACTATTAATGGAGTATGTTGAAGTTATAATAATAAGTAAATTCAAGGAAACAACCAGTCCGATTAGAAGAATTTTGTTTAGCATAGCATTAAAATTGAAGATTCTTACAAAATTTAGTATTCTTTCTTCTTATTACGTCAAGATCATTGTTGCAATATATTTAAAGAACTTCTGTTTTTATGCTTAAATCTCTATTAGTTTCAGTTATGCATCTCTCCACAAGGTTAGTAAGGTTTAAACTGTTGTCATAGAAATCTTTGTAGGTAGGTACTTTAGAGTTTTCTCTGAAGCAAATATTGTAATGGAGTTCATCTAAGATTAAGAACGATTACTAAAAAACTCGAATGACATTAATCTGCTGACCTATCTCGAAAAATTAGTTTTATAAGTTTATTTAACAAAAGAATAAAACTAAATTAAAAGAACCTAATATAGCACCTTAATAGCACCTTACTCAATAGAGTTTACAAAACTAAATGTTTTCTTTATCACTTCGACAAAAAGCTTTGTTTTCTCATGAACACATTTTATATTGACTTGTAGCAAAAATTAAAGGCACTAAGTCATAGTTGACACTTGAGTGAATAAGTTTTTAGTTTATATGTATATTTAACTTCAAGTAATAATAAATAGAAATTATAAAAATTACTTCAAATTTTTCTATAGGTTAGTCTATAGTGAAATATATTTTAAGTAATAAGCTGGCATAAACATTTGGGCGAAGGAAACACAGAATTATTAAACTTTGTTTTTCGCGTGGTTTCAAACTTATTATTCACCAAAAGAACTGCTGAAGTACTAAATACTTAATGAATTTAATTAATCAAATTAATCATAGTCTGATTATAGTTCAATCGTTCATATTATCAAGAACTTTGTGTTATAGCAAAAACGCCATTAAATTGTGCAAATTACTTTTCTTTTTTTAAAAGTTTTATTTTTTATTAAGGTGCGAACAAAATGATATCCCTGCTCGGTGTATCACCACAAGATGACACCACACCCGCGAACCGTGAAATTGATGTGTTGATAAATGCAAATTACGTTTAGTATAGTTTATTTAAAGAGAATAAATTTGTAGCGTCTTGATACTCTCAGCGCATAGAGAGCGTCTTGAGCGTCTCGGCTCTAAAATACGAATGCAGACAGAGTAGTTTGCTGAACCCAAGAAACCGTCCAAGACCCTCTTTACCTGAGTGGGGTGCAACCCTTACGCCAGGTAAAGAGCTGACAAAATTTATGATGATCGGAAACAAACCGAATATGGACGATCTGAGTGAAATCGCTAACTTTGGATTCGATGCCCCGATTCTGAAACATCACTATTGATTATAATATCTACTATGTGAATGGTCAATAGCAATATTAGATAAAAGTGGAGCTACCCATGCTACAGGAAACAGCAATCTTGTTCAGTTAAAATATCAAGAACTATATTTATAAATTTTGAAACCTCATATATGCTCAATGTTAATTATATTGTACTAAGGCATAAGGAGTTGCTGTAAATTGAAAGCTGGCATTTCTACAAAAATATGCAAAAGAATTCCAGCCAAAAACGACAGTATAATATCTTGAACAGAAGCGGAAATCTGTAACAGAACTGAGCTAGTTTCCTACGAATACAAAACAGCAATTTCTATACCAAACACCACTCCGTGACATGAAAGGGTTTTCTTGCAAAAGACATTCGATAAAAGACTAAATTAGCATGCACCATGTAGATACTGTAACTGAAGTTAGCTAAGAATACTATAGATTTGCATTCCAAAATCTGTTTGAAAAAGCCTGCAACAATAATTTAGATTTTATTACAATTAAATATATTCATTACCTCCAAGTCCTTGCAACATTCCAAAAATTCCTATCGCTACCCATAAAGCATAAAGAGGTTTAATCAAAGCTGCAAGTGCAACTGTTGTTATTTTATTAAATGTATAGTTACAGATGGTTAGTGTTATTACAGAATGGCTAAGAAGAAAAATCCACCATATCACAATAGAAGCCTAGAAAGTTTTAAGTTTTGGTTCTAGAACATTGGTTTTATCATCTTCGGTTACTTACTTTGGTTTTAAAAATTATTTTCCTCTCGGTTTTAAAGTGAAGATATCCAAATGTTAGACCTACCATAAACGTCGCTGCATTTGAATTAATAGACATATACTAAAAATATGGCTCCCAATTTTTAGCAATATTTATAAATTTCATTGACCTAAAATTTACTTATTAGCAGCATATACAATATCATTGTCAATTTTTAATCACATGGAAGTTAATACAGATGAATGTATAATATCTCAAATTAAAATAAAAGAGAAACTTGGATAGGTAAAGTACTATACGGAAAAGTTTAGAAAAGAAAATAAGTAAAAATCAAGATTATTAGCATAAAGTTGAAGTATCAAAAAATAATAAATAAATATGGAGATATCAAAAGCAAAAAAAAAACAGTTCAGAAATATATATAAGATGTAAGTAATAGAGACAAAAATAATAATAAAGAAGAGGTATTTGAAGTATAGTTGGTTAGTATTAAACATAAAATTTAAGCTAAAATAATTGCTAAAGAAATAAGTAAAAAAGTAAAATAAAAAAATAAACAGTAAAATTTCCAAAAGTTTATGTTAAGGTGGAAATTCCACAAAAACATAGTATAACTTTTGCTCAATTCTAACATATTTGAGCAAATTGAAAGTGAAACTTTTAAATGTTACAAACTTTTAGAATCTTTTGTATTCTAAAATTTACTTATTAATAATGTAATATTTGTAACCACTGTTAATATTGCTGTAAGGCTCTGATCAAAATAACTAATTAGCGGTAAAAGTAAAATATCTTACATTTAACACAAGAAATTAACAAGAGAGTGTCAGAAATTGTAAGGTATAGCAAAAGAGATACAACCAAAATTGCAGAAATATTTAGAAAGGTATACATAAAGGAACTAGTATTACAAACGGAGGAAAAAAGAAAAAAAAATTAGAAATGACCACGGACTTAAAAATAATAACAAAAATTAATTCGATATTTTACATATGTTCTAAAGATCGATAAAAGTAAGGGAACCAAACATAAATACACAAGTGCTACAGAATACGAAAATAAGATGCAAATTAAATTTGTATATTTAAAATAAACTTTTTATTAAGTAATTTATTAGGATTATAAACTTAATATACAAGAAAAAAATATAAATAAAAAATTGCAACGTGAACAGGATTGAGGGTTAAAGGTAAGCAGAGTAATAATGAATGTAGAACAACAAATGTTGAACCCAGACTTTGAGTAATTAAAGGATGCAAATAAATAGCACATTACACAATTTAAAAGTATTTATGTATCAAACTAAATAAAGATGGAAGTCCTTTAAGTGAGTTAAAATACTAAAAATATAACTTACTGCGGAGAGAATCGTTGATAGAAGTCAAAGTTGTACATATGAGCGTTGAGTGAATAATATAAAGAGTTGTCGATCCCATGTAATTTTGCGAACAAGAAAAAGTATTCCAGTCACCAGGCGGCGCTCTGCCTGGAATACTTCAAGGCCATATTTTAGCGACCGCACAAACGATCGCTCCAAAACTGTTATAAATTCTCTGTTACTGCTTTTACTCCATAGGTGTCACTAAGTTTTTAAGTATCATGAGTGCGAGAGAGACGTAACGTTCATTCAATTCAACAAGCAGCGAGCTCAGATTGTTTATTGTTTTGACGGAACTCGATACTCACGTTGATTGTCATGCCGTACAACCGAAATGGGAACAGAAACATTTTTAATATAACTTGGCACTTCACCGCACGATTTTCTTGATGGTGTAGTAAACCACGTTTGTCAACTTTCGTTGCAATTGCACATTTTACAAATAATATGTGCCATTTTTTGCTGGAAATGCTTTGTATAAATTTTTCACATGACAAGTATTGTAAAAACTGTCTAATACATTTGAGATGAGTGAGATGCTACTAAAAATATGAGTGAAAATAATAATAAATAGCCAGAAAATTAAAAACAAATTCGATGGACGACTTGAACGCCAGTCTCAAATTATTTTTCATGTTCTTACAATATTTTTGGTTTATTCAATTATGCTGGTTTTGTGCTCAATTGTGCTCATCTAGTCTAGTGCAGTAATCTTGCAATGGATGATTTCGGGGGTCGGAAATCGTATAGTAGAGTGCAAAGCGGCTCGAATTGTGACTTGTGTGGGCAATTTAAAATGAAAATATATGAACTAGCCAGATTTGTTGCTTATGTCCTGTGGATTTTGGATCCATAAGTCGTACGAAAATCGTACAGTGCGTGCGGACACAAAATGCAAAATTCAAACTAATGGTATCATGAGAAAGCTACAATATTGCAGTATAAGATGTCCAAAGATCAAAATATTCTCTGCAGACGTTCTATTTTTAAAATATTAAAGTTTGAGACACTGTTTTGACGCTAACATTGAAACGCCGTTGACTTTTTTTCGGAAGAGATTTTAAAACGCCGTTTTCTCAGCTCGGTATCGGCCAAAAATTAATTATTTTTGGGCCACTTTTTGCTTTACACGCTGTTATCTCAGTTACCGTTGCGAGGATCAAAAAATTTCATTTTAATAAAATATGAAGAAGTCTATCTGGATTACGATGGCTTTTGAATTAGATTTTTTGGGGAAATATTTAACGAGATATTAATTCAAATATAGAGTAAGGTCAAAATGGCCCGGGAACCCCTGCATCCTCGCACTGTACAGCTGTCGCGTCCCCACTCCGACCCATCGTCTCCGCAGCTCCCCACTTCCCCCTTAAGATCCCATACTTCTCAGAATGGCCTGTGGTGCTGCCACCAAAATTCCCAAAGATGTTTTTTTTTGCATCGGCCAACGGAATTTCGAGCCCTATCAGTTATTATTATTATCTGTTTATGTTTATTGTTTGTCTCGTTTGTCCTGGAATAAAGCCGTAAGGGCCCATAAGTTAACACACGAAATTCAAATTTCTTTGATCATGTGAGTCAAAATATAGAGATAGGAACTCAAAGAATAATAGTAGATGAACAATCTGTTGTGAAAATACAGGAGTAGTTTTATAGATTCAACGTATTTAACCGTCATGATGACAATCTAATATGCATACAAATAAAGTATTTGATAAGAATTTTGAAAAGTCCGTATTAAATGCATTAGCAATAAGAGAAGAAGCACTTAATAGTTTAATTAATATAATCGATACAACTGATTTCTATAAACCAATAAAAGAACGGAAATTGAAATCGTTGGATATTTTAATGCCTACAGTAAAAAAATATGAGAACGTTAAGGAATCACAAGGAGGGCAAAAATTTCTGCAACAAATATTGGCAGCAAAAGATATAGGGAGAGATATATAAATCATAGCAGAATTTTTAAATACTCCTTCAAATAAAAGCGTTCTTGGAAATATAATACAAACAGTTTGTGCTCCTGTAAACATTTTATCACAATAATCTTCTCATATCTGTCATATTTTTGATGCCATGTCTGTCGTACAGAGTTTAGGAAAGCTTGCAAAAGCTTAAACTTTTGCAGAATACCTTAACAAAGTCAAGAAAATTATATTTAGAAACAGGTACATTTCACAGAGGATAGATGTAGTTTTTGATCATTACTTAGAAAACTATTACCTGCATTTTATGCTTTAATTGGATGTGACACCACTAGTCAATTTAATGGACTAAGAAAGAAACTGTGCTGGAAGATTTATGTACGGTATTACAAATTACTTGATGGAGTTTTCATTATAGAATTTGGTGATAAATTATTTAATAAAATGCACAATTTTGTCCTTAAATTATACACAAATAATAGCGATGTTATATCTGCGAATGATCTAAGATCAATACTCGCAATCTCAAACACCATAGATAAGTTACCTCCTATAGAAAACAGTTTAAAGCAACACTGTTTGAGGGCATATTACCAAACAAAAGTGTGGATAAATAGCTAAGAACCAAAACCCAAATTGCCAAATATACTTGAGTATGAGTGGATGTATAATGAAAGGAATGAGATCTTGCTCGGGCCATTTTGATGTTACTCTACATTTATATTAATATCTTATTAAATATGTCCCCAAAAAATCTGATTCAAAAACCATCGTGATCCAGATTGAATTCTTCATATTTTATTACAATGAAATTTTTTGCTTCACGCAATGGGAACTGAGATAACAGCGTGTAAAGCAAAAAGTGGACCGAAAATATCAAATTTTTGATATATTTTTTCGATACCGAACTGAGAAAACGGCGTTTTAAAATCTCTTCCGAAAAAAAGTCAACGGCGTTTCAATGTTAGCTTCAAAACAGTGTCTCAAACTTTAATATTTTAAAAATAGAACGTCTACAGAGAATATTTTGATTTTTTGACACCTTATAGTACAATATTGTGGCTTTCTCGTAATACCATTAGTTTGAATTTTGCATTTTGTGTCCGCACGCACTGTACGATTTTCGTACGACTTATGGATCTAAAATCCACAGGACATAAGGAACAAATCTGGCTAATTCATATATTTTCATTTGGAAGTGCCCACAGAATCGCTTAAAAAGCATCTTTTCTCAGCGGGAGCACTCTACTATACTACACCACACCAAAATCCGTAAAATTTAAAAATGTTCTACTGCCTCTTGAAAGCGTCATGGTGGCAGGAGTAGGCCCATCTCTATTTACCGCAAAACCTACAAGTTCCTGTGTTTTACTTGAAGGATCTGTAGTTATTATAAAACGAAAGCGTCTAATTTGACGTGTTGGCGGACAAAACGTTGAAAATTAGGTGAAAACATGCCTTCGTATTTCACTCCCAACTACGTTAATAACAACGGAGGCCAAAGAAATTTACATGGTTGTAAAGTAGAAAAATGAAAGAATGTCGTCCCACGATTTTTAAATTCAGTTTGTAATAATTTACTCCCATCTTCTCAAAAATGAACCAAATTGTGATTGATTTTACTTGCAAATAATCAACAAAATTTCAAAATTTACAGTGAGACTACACTTACAATTTAGTTGGTCACATGTCACTATCATTGGAATTTGACTATTGGCAATAGTTTGGAAGTTAAAACTGAAATGCCCAAGCAATCACGCCCAATTTAGGCAACCCATTATGCGTCAAACAATAAAAAGCTTCGAACATTTTGCACCATACTCAAGCTGCCTTCGGTGTGACCATGGGGCCATAATTTGCGGCATAATCAAACAAATAAACCACACAACATCTACTTCAAAATTTACTAAACGATTTGCACCCAGCGAATTCAGTAGGGTGGTGTATAAAAACGCCTATAATAAAACAATCTATATACTAATACCACAGAATATATTCTGTGCTAATACTATTTACTATTCTCTAAGGTCAAGAATAGATAATGTCACTCCTTTTCTCTTTGCAACGTGTTGTGGGATCTAAAGAAGCCTAAAATATTGTAAAAAAAATGATTATAATGGGGGATTGGTGGTTATGTTTTCAATTGGTTACTTACAAATCAATACAATTCCTTGAAAAAAAAGCACTGGTATTATTGAGCACAAGACGAGTATAATCGAATAAGCTAAAAATATTGTAAAGAAGTGAAAAGAATAAGGGTCTGGTGGTCAAGTTGGCTTCCGAATTTCTTTTTAAATTTCTTTAGTTACTTACAAACAAATATAATTGAAAATACCATGCATTATTAAGCACAAAACAAGTACAATTAAAGAAGCCGAAAATATTGTAAAAAAGCGAAAAAGGTAGCCTGCTAGGGTCAAGTTGGCTCCCGATAATTATTTTTTTTAGTTTTTTGTTTAGAGATGAGCACAATTAAAAAATAACATGAGCTCAATTGAATACAAATTGATGATACAGGAAGAAAAACGAAAGTTAACTTGACCAAGCTCCCTTTTCCATTTCGAATAAAGCAATTTTGTGAAAAAAACCTCTTGAAATTATTTCTCGCTTCTTCTGTTCGTTTCTTTTTTTCATTTATTTATTACGTTCTCTTTGAACTTTTGTTTTAAGCCATCTTACACCTCTTATCACAAAATTAATTCCAGTTTATCCAACTGAACCGCAAGAAAATTACTGTTTCTCTTCATTTAATTTCTAAAGGGTATGAAGCTAAAGAAAGATCCCATAATTCATCATAAATTTCACATTCCTAAATGTGTTCAGTTCCCAAATCCTCCCCTATTTCAAATAAAGGATTTTAACGTAGTACCTGTATCACCCTCTAAATAATGGGACCAAAAGAATTATACCTGAAGCAGGTAGCCAACAAAAGTACAGTAACATCCAAAAAAATCAACTTAAAATCAACAGCATTTTCAACAAATCTTTTCTCGCAACGAAGCCAAAATAATTTAAATACTTTAAAACCGAATCACTTAATAGTCAACAAAAGAAATAAGCAAGAACAACTTCATTTTCGCAAGAAATCAAGTCAAACCGAAACTTCTTCCTCAGTTTGTACCGGCGTGAAGTACGTGCTTGTGTAAATCGCGTCCCCTTGGCGCATGCGTACACTCTAAAGTGCCTCACTTCCCGCCATTCGCATCCCTCCGCCATTTCTTTTTTCATTTGCTTTACGAGTTCCAAGCGTTAACCACGTGGTGAGTTATTTTTCTTTATTTATTACAACGTTAAAATATTGAATTTTACACGTATTTTACTATTAAAAGCGTCCAAATCCGTTATAGGTGTGGTACCGGTAATTTTGCAACGAAGCTACTACATAACCTCACTTCCGGCCCATTTGGTGCAAGCTAGTGTTCCTTCTATTGTTACATTGTACTCTATTTGTGACTAGATCGAACACTCGCCTGCAACTTGGGTTGTTTTCATCAATTTGGGAAGCACCAGATGGTAATTTAAAGTGATTGGAGACCCAAGGACGCAACAGGTTGAAGAAGGTCAGGGATTTAGTCGGATTTATTCTTCTTTGGTGATCTAGTTGTATGAATGTATTATATATCATAAAGCTGGTTCAGCAAAGCAGAATGCATTCGACTGCTCGGCGCGGGACTACTAAATAACAGCTTGATATCATGGGAATCTGGCTTGAAGGAACTTCTGGTGTGATATGTAAAATTTAATATATCACAGCCAGTAGTTACCTACGAAATGGATTCCCTTATTTCTGCAATAACTTGCGATACTTGACCAAAAAGAGTCTATCACCTAGAAAACTCTAATATACTGTATTTGTTGTTGAATGAAATGGTTTGTAAGTAACTGATTAATAGTTTACTAAAAAGCGCATACATTATCATACTTATTTAACCAAAATACTGTTTTTGGTAATAATTACTTTTTTGACTGACTTTTAAGTTTTTTTCGTAGGTAAATGGTTATTGCAAAAATTGGTATTAGGTTTGATTTTTTTGTCTTTCTAGGTATTTGTAATAATCATTTACTAAAGCTCATCTAACTAGCGCAACGAAATACGGATAGTATCGGTTTCTTGTAAATAAATGGAAGAGCGCCCATCAACCTAGCACGTCGTGAACCCTGGCGCTTGCCGGGTTGAAGGAGACTGATATTTTCCAGCAAAATCAAAGAGTGCTGGTTAGGTGGGCGTATTACCAACCAGCGGCGGCCAGCATTATTTTGTGTTTGACATGCTCATAATGAAACCGAAACATAATAGCTCTTTAAATTTTTGGTAACTCATTCTAAAACACTGGAGAAACTTTTTCTTGTGGGTAGTGCTTTCCATATATTTCCCTTTTAATAAAATTTTGGTTAATTTTATGCATCTAATACCTAGCTTTTTTTCGATGTTTGCAATTTTCTCTTCAACTGGACAAATTCCACAGTAAATACAGAATTACAACTAATTCCTGTTGCGAAAATATTTCACAAACTTTATCTCAAACGCAGGTGGACTGTTTAGTTGTTGGGTTGAAATGACTGTGAGCGAGTGATATCAACTTTCGATACTTTTGAGTAATCGTTACTTTGATTACATTTGTTATTGGAGTATTTGATATTAAGGTTATTCTAAAGCTAGCAAAAACAGGTCATTTTAGCGGTCTGGTTTATTGCAAGTTACATGGCTTATTACAGCTTTTAGCACAACGAATTTTACCTAAATGACTTATTAAAAGATGAAGCTAGGGAGCACTGTAGCGTGAATTAGAATTTATGGTTCTCATAGTATTTTTTTCTAATTGAAAAATGACAAAATAGTCCACATTTGCGATATTGATCAGCAACCAGAATGATTTTTTTTCAAAAGAGTAACTACAGTGCGCACTTCTGGTCTATTGTTAAAAGGTATAATTGCTTAAAAACAGAACTAATTTAGCTATTAGTGATTCAAAATGCAAAATTGCCGATCACTTCAAAAATAATTGAAGTCATTTTTACAATATGTGAGCGAGTTTGCAAAAATATCTGCAACAGTACAGATCTGCCTGATGTAAAGTGTAATTTACGACAAAAATTAAAGAAATGCGTCCACCCACCGATTAAAAGTTTATATTTTTGCATAGTCAACACCGACTCTACAACGCAGTTTTAGAACCCCCTTAAAATATCTATTAACATGAAAGATTCATAATAATTAGCAAATAATATTTTAAGTCATAAATAAAACAAAAATTAAATTAAAAAATAAGGCAAAAATGTAATCAAAAATATAACAAGTAAAACTAAAATTTAGTAAAATAATATTGTAAAAAATAGAACAAAAAAATATAATGAATAAAGAATATAAAAAAATCAACACAAGCATAACAATTATTAACAACTAATAAAATTACAAATTTCAAAATCTTGATTGAAACAAGAGGCCCTTATTTATTTAATAACTATCGAGTAACAAATTATTAATTTATTCTTTAACCCTACTGACTGAAGTAACGAATAATTACTTTTTTGCCATCACTACGTGTGAGCGTAGATGGGGTAGATGGGCCCTGAGCCACATCCACATTTCGCCGGGCTGCGCTGTACTGTGCTGGTTAGATGGGCGATAAGCTTTACACTAACTTCATTTACTACTTTCTAAAATTAATTTTCGGCTAATTTAACTTGAATTGCAACAACTTGTCTGTTCTTAGAAAAATTACAAAGGAAGCAAACTTGGTGAATTTAGAAAGTGTTTCTATTTAATTTTATGGCGACAAATTATAATTTTCAGTTCTACAATAACAATCATAATGTCCGCAAATGACACAATACATTGGCTTGTTAATTTTTAATTCTTTCTGGATTTCTTCGCTTTGTATCCCAATTGATGCAGTTTCTTTCAAAATCACTTCAGAAATTTCTTTTTCTACTTGATTTTGACATATACAGAAATCGAGATTGCAACTGCAAGAGCATTTTTGATTGTTTTCAACTAATTTCTCACAGGTGCATCCAGGAACTCCGCAACCGCAAATACAAGGATCCGTATATTCTTGACAAATACATTCGGCAAGACCACAACTGCAACTACATATTGTCGCACTTGACTTTTTATAAAACAAGTCTAAGCTTGTAAATTCAGCACAAACGCAGTTTTCGATTGTGCAACCACAAGAACATAAATGTATGTTTTCAAAATTCTCATTTTCAGGTGTAGTGCAAGGTACGATTGATGATATTTGTTCCATTTGATATTCTTCAAGTATTTGATTATCTGCTAGTTGTGCTTGATCGTCTTTTTGCTTTATTTGAGTATCTTCTCGCTTTACTTCAGTACCTTCTCTCTTTACTTGACTACTCTGTCGCTTTACTTGACTGCATTCAGTACTTTCCACCACTTCTACTGTGATATTACCTACTTTAAATTCAGTTTCTTTGGTTTCCGCTTTCCATAATTCAACTGTCTCTGGTTTATCTTTGAAGCTGAAGGCTTTTGGTGTGTTAAACATTTTTTCTTCAGTTGGCCCTATAAATTGGACTTTAGACAAAAAGAGCTAATAACGTCAGCTTACGGCTGCTGTAAGGAGTCCATTGATTTAGCTTTTTAATTTCAGTTACTTCTGCAACTTTGTCTGCATCATTTTGTATATCGAATTCAACTAAATCGCAAACTACGCATCTCTGTTGGGGACGTAACTGTAAATTTCATATTTAATTAAGCAATAATCTATTATACTCAATTTCAACATAGGTGATAATATAAGGGCAAATAGCATACTTTAACTTTATCTAGTCTTTGTTTCTGAACATCTTTCCACGCTTGACCCCACATCATTGTAACCTTTTGTGTAACTTCATCAAAGTTATTCTCCTCATTTAATGGTGATACCGTCGATTTTTTCTTAGCTTTTTGGTTATTTTTATCATCAATTAAATTGCATTTAAGGGGTTTCAAGTTCTTTTCAAGCACAGTCCTCCAAAAAGCCAAACATTTTTTCATATCTGGATTACTTTCAGAAGTTTCGAAAGTGAAAATCTGTAATATTACTGTTAAAAGTTGGTAAATTTTAAATGTGAGAAAACTTTGAACAGAGACTCCCCCGATTTAAGACTGTCTTGAGTTATGTCAGAACTAGCACTAGACTCCTCAGCTTCTCCTCTTTCCGATTGAGCGTCTGTACCATTGATGACATCGCTGTAGCAAATTCGGTCGCTTTTTCTTATACATTTGCGAATACACTTTGAAATTGGTTGGTAAGGCTCTGACTCGACTTCAGTGTCTTCAGGTAAATCAATATTACTTGGTTCCATTTAATTTCAAATTTTGACTTTTCCCGCCAATTTTAACTTTTGACCAAATCAAGTAAAACTTGAATCCAAAACAGGAAGAGCATAAGCGAGACTAAGATGAGCAAAAATTTGATGTGTTCACCTCCTTATTACAATTATTTTTTTAAATTTCTTCAACCATCAAATGACAGCTGACATAACCTCATTTTTATTAGGGTAACTATCGAACTATTGTAGGCGTTATGGCTTGTTTTGCCAGAATAATTCGCCTGGTTCATCTAAAACGTAACTAAAGCTAATTGTATATTACTTTCTTATTAATTATTTACTATTGTAGCTCCTTCAGTGAGTTTTGCACGCAATCTAACCTCAAATCCAGCCCCACTTGTCTCTCGATTACTACCCCAAATTTCTTTAACTCACAATCCCTGGATTTGGCGACAAAATGATGAGGTCAAACTCCCAATTATCAACAAAACCCAAATCGATTTACCCAACGGTTTGAAGTGGATGCCACCTTTAGAGGAACCGAATCAAAATGACGCTGTTGAATTACCCACAATCACCGGCGAAGTTTCGAAAGAAGCCGCAAGATTAATAGTGATTAGACGGAAGAAAATGAAAAAACATAAACTTAAAAAATTGAGAAAACGCATGAAATTCGAGTGGGCTAAAGTATTTTAGGGCTTTCATTACTTCAAGGTGCTAATGTTTATATTACAGAGACGACAGAGACGCGAATTGAAGAAAGAAAAGGCATTTCAAGCAATTTTGATTAAACAATGTAAAGAAGCAGAAGCGTTTTCTGCTGAAAAGTATGTGGAAGAAAGACTAGCAAAGTTTAATGAAGTGCCACCTCCTAAGCGTGACCGAAGGTTTAACCCTTACAAGAACTAGTTGTTAATTAATAATAAAATCAAATTTGCAAATTTATTTTTTGTGTCATCTAGTTACAGCCGTAAATAATCTAATTAAGCTAGGGTTTCCCTTCATTACATTGAGCAATGAATCGATTCGCTGCCTGGTGAATTCCTCATACGTTTCCAAATGTTCTTTTGTTTTGCGGCTACCAACGACTTTGGCTCTAGGTTTAGAGGCCAACTGGGAGCTGACTTTCGTTTTAACTCTTGGCTTGACCGTATTTGCTCTAGTTGTTGGCTTATAGGGCACTGTTGATTTACCTATTTTGTTGTTTTACATAGTAAAAAATCTACATTTTCGAAAGGATTGACCGCGAGAGGGCGCCACTTTTTGAAACATTTGGGGTAATAATTATATACTAATTTGCGGCTGTATTACACAAATAAGGATATTTTTTTGACTTTGTAAACAAAAGCTTAAACTAAATGGCCCGTATTCATATCTCCCTTTTAGCGTTAAATGCGGTTTTAAAGATGCGCCTCTAACATTTTCCTATTCATACATGCTTTTTGCGCGCCTTTATCATCGCTCTAAATATGCACCTCTAAAGTCGCTTTAAAAGGGGATGTTTAGAGACGAGTCAATTCATACGTCTATTTTAAGCGGCTTTGAACGGTGTCACGCAACCGTCAAATTAAATAGGATCTAAATGTCCCATTCGCCACATTTTGAGTTCCATTAACCTAAAAATTGTATTGTCTATTTTTAAAGTGACGACAATCAAGTTTCGTTAATCCAAACGTTTTTCGGCAACAATTTATTAGACGAAATTTTTAATATAGACCATAGGTATCTCATATTATTATAATAAAAAAACATTTAAACAAATTGTACTATTTTAATATTGAACACTACTTAAACAAATTACAGGTAAGTAGTAGTACCTAATGTTGAATTATGGCAAACGAAAAGTACTCAATTATAATAATTAGTACGTATTAATTTAAATGGTGTTTTGCTGGGTTCTTTCTAATCTAATTTTTCTTTCCGCCAGCTCCAGTCTTAAGATCTCCATTTTTACTAAATGCTGCTCTTGCTCTAGATGCATCGACTGCTTAATTTTTTTTTCTTGAAGCTTCAGCAGTTCCTTTTCGTATGTTGTGAGGCCTAACTTTCTTTTTGCATCTTTAATTCTGGTTGAACTTTCATTTGATAAAGAAGCAATATTTGTGAGCTGGGGTTGTGTAGATCCTCCTTCCTGAGACTGCAATGGCCCTTCATCGTCTTCCAACATACACTTTTCACTGAGAAAGGCAATATTTATATTATGAACCTACCGTCTCTTCATCACAACAGTAATCGTTGTAATTATTGAGAAAGTTTTACAAACTTCCACAAAGCTAACTGATATTTCAAAATTTTATACACCATTAGTGTGAAAAAACAAAATCTCACCTAGTCGATGCATCCAATTCGACCGTTTGATTTTCGCTTAGGACCGGTAGAGCGGCTGATGTGAGTCTAGGCAAAGCTATTTCAAATTCTCGCTATAAATTTGATCAAACATGTGAATATTGTGTTGTGTGGATAGAAGGAACTTGTTACGGACTTACCACACCATCGCTATCAAAGCGGTTGTTGTCTTCTTCAAAGTCGTGTGGGGTGATGGACTGAATTAGATAGTCAAGTTCGGTGGCCTTCTGTTCGCGTGGCCCACCCCCAGTTCTAGCACTAATTCGCTTGTCTGCTGCTACATTTTTCTTTGCCGCAACCTTCCACCGCTGATAAGCACTTCTTAGATCTACCCATGATCTTCCTCGCTCACAGAACTGTCAATCTCTTGCTTAATTTTTCCCACTTTTTCTTTTTTAACATCGTCATTTTGCCATTGCTAGACTTGTCTTCTAGGATGGTCTTGTTTTCTGCCACAAAGTGAAGAATTTGAAATTTTTCTTCTTCGGTGAAGTTTTCGGCACGCTTTTGGTCACTCATGATTCACTAACAATGCTAACAATTTTATTCACGCTCGGTTACAAGACAACACTTTAATAAAACAAAGCAAGGTGAGGTGATTGTTTGGTTTCTTCTGACAAAATGACAGAATTTGCCATTAGGCATTTGATTATAAAATAATTTTCAGTACATTTTACATTGTTGCCAAATCTATACCCTCTTTAGTTAGATATACCCTGATAGTGCGTTAAATGTACCCTATGAATACGACCGCTTTTATCAGGGAGCCGAGCGCTTTTTGTTAGAGGCGTGCTAAAGTTGGTCTAAAAGTGGGATATGAATAGGGGCCAATATGTTTTACTCACATTAACGTAGCGCGATAGTTTTTGAAATAAAATATTTCATTTTAGAATAGGGATCATTAATACGGCCGTACTAAGCTATTCCGAGACTTGCTTATATTTTGAAACAGCACTGAAATTAGTTTTAATGTTTTGTCAGGCATATGGGAGGTCCGTGGCACCCTCTAGCAAAATTCAGCGGCTTACCTTTGGCTGTAGCTTTACTCGCTTCTAGTTTTGCAATTTCCAATATTTTTTTCGTATCAAAAGTAACTGTAGACTTCCTGTCGTTCTGGATGTTGCTATAAACTGCTGCACTTTCTTCTTTTGGTGAGAATTTTTCTTTGTGGGAGCTGCTGAAACTGTCCAATCTCGGTATTGATCTAATTATTTCTAAAGAATCGCAATGCATCGCTAATTTCGAAGTCCTATCCAACCCTTCGCCCCTTTTTAAACTGCCAATACTAGAATTCTTGTTAAATTTTGTTAAACTATCAACATCTTGTACAGGTTTGGGTAAAAGACCCAATTTAGAACTGGACATTGGCAACAAGGATTTTCTTTCGAATGACGCGATCCGAAGAATAACGGAATCGCGTGCGAGAGTCAGTCTGGAGTTATTGGCTGTTCCCATCTGATTTTTAGACGAAGGCAAAACTGGATCCCAATTGCTGAAAGCTTCATTCCGGACCGACGTTTTGCGTGGTTTTGCTGAACTGAATGAAGTAGCTCTTTTTATAGAAAGTAAGTCCGTTGATTTATTATTGTCTTTAGTTGTAAATTTTCCATTATCTTTCTCGAGAATATGACATTTTGAGAAGCGCAGCGAGTTTCGTTTCAATTCTAACGAATCAGTTGCGGTTAACAACGATTTCTTTCGGTCCTGCATACGTTGTTCAGGACCTAACGAAACTCCTTGAGATATTTGCGAAGTCGAAGAACTATTAGGTTTTTTTATAGATACGCTAGTTCGAAGCGTGCAACCTGAAAGTTCTTCTTCTATATCTTCCGTGTCATTTGAATAGATGGCTTCCACAATCCTAGGTTCGTTATCAGGGAAACGCACAGTGGAATAGTATGATTGATGTGATTTTTTACTGGTAATTTGAAAATGTCTGAAATCAAACACGAATAACAAACGTCATTAATATAATGTTGACACCACCTTTCATTTTGACGCTCTTTTTCTACACTTTCTTTGAAAACTTTTATCAACTCTTCTACGTCTCTGTTCCATAATTTGTTAGTTTTTTCAATAGCAACACCCACTGCCAACATGTCTCGAAAATCTTCTCTTACGTACATGTTTTCATTATAATAAAAAGCCGGTAAAACGTCACTTTCACCCCAGATTTCCTCGTCAACAGTTCCAATAGACGTTTCCTTTTTTAAATAATTTTCTGCGAAGTGGCTAGGGACTGAATTTTCTTCAAATTTGATTTCTGTCTCTCCTTGTAGTTCTTCGGCACATTCACGTTTTTCTTCTTTTAAACAGTAGTTTTCTAATTCAAACGTCATCATTTTTTCGACATTCATTAAGAATTCTGCTTGAGTGGGTGTTGCTTTTAAGGCGTAATAGATAAACTTTTTGAATTGGCGCAAGATTTCAACTAAACATTTTTCTCTAACATCTAGTTGTTTTATTTTTCGGGTTTTAATTGTTGTTAATTCTTCTATTTCTTTTGCTTGAGCTTTAATTACAATATTAAGACTCTTGATATCGTTCACATAACTTTTTTCGAGTTCTTGTTTTTCACTATCGCATTTCCTGCGTTCTTTACACAAAATGTACATCAAATTCGCTACGTTTCTGCACTCCAAATTGTGTTTCAACTGTATTACAGTTTCCTTACATTTAATTCGTTCCAAATCCACCGCCCATCGGCGTTTCATTTCTGTGTTCCTAACAAAAATATTTTTTTAATGATGAATAATAATAAAAAAAAAACTAACTTGACTTGCTCTTGGAATATTGATACCAAAATTTCTTCTTGTTTTTGGAGTTTGTTCAGAAATTCTTTAGTTATTTTTTTAACAGTTTTTTCGACTTCCTCTTCTAACTTTTGCTCCCATTTAGCATTTAGAATTTCACTTTGCGATTGCATTTGCATTTCATACTTCGCTATTTCGCTTTCCAAAGAAAACAGGAGATCCGTTAATTGGGCGTCGAAATAAGTGGTCAATTCCTCAATTTTATGCAAATATTCTTCATGCAACTCTCGTTTCAGATCTTCAGTTAGCCGTTCCATGTGCACTTCGTGCATTTTTTTAAGGAAAGTTTCTTGTTCTTCCAAAGCTTTCTGTTTTTCTTTAAGCATCTCGTTCCAGTATTTCTGCTCTATCTTCGTTCCTATATCTAGAATAATTACCAAACTTATATTATACATAACCAATTAAGACTAGTAAATTTACTCAAAATTCCTTGATGGGTTAAGGCTTGGATACACTTCTGAGTAAAAGGTGGTTTTAAACACAGTTTTCCTTGTAATAAATCGCTAGGTGACACCCATAACTCATTTCCAGCCCCTTCGAGAGGTGGTTCTAACCCGAGATCAATTCGCAACTCATCTGGTTGGGACTGCTTGAAAACTACTTCCGCTAATGAAGTTCCTAGATGCTCTTGAGTTTCAGAAATTGTTGGAATTTCTAAAGACTCCATAAGCTCTTGTCGCCGTAGAAAAGATGCGCTTTTTTCGCTGCCTGTTTGTATAAAATTGGGTCATTATTAAAATCTTGATTGAATAGTTTGACAAATATACCTACCCATTGCGACTACTTATAATTTTTGTACAGCTAAATACGATTAACCCGTCTAATTTATCAACGACATGCTGTCAACCAGGCTGCCACATCTGACAATCTGCGAAAGTATCAATATTTCTGTAGATGTCAGCTTTGATTGAAGAATCATGTTTTTTTCGTTGCGGACTGCACCCCACTGTTTCACTATTTTATGAGACCCATTCTCCATAGAAAAGCGAGAATAGGACCTGTTACGACGCATTCGTATGAATTTAAAAAATCCGCTTTTGTTTGAATAGTTAATTTTTTCAATTGTCTTTTATTATTGTTACGTAGGCATTTAGATAGTTTATGTATTTTTTCGTATTAATTATATGTGAAAATATATCAATCTCCATTAAATATACATTTATTGAATTAAGACAAAATTTGAATACACTTACCTCAATGTTACGGCAAGTCTTTCTTTGTCCGTAATTGCACTTCTAAATTTTGTATTTTCGAAAGTCAAAGATGGTTTCAGCAATTCCAATAATTCATTAAATTTTGAATTACTCATGCGAAAATATTGAAAAAACTTTCTATCATCATTTATTAAATCCGGGAATAAATGGTGGTACTCCGCGTATATTTCTCTTTTTAGATTTATGTTATGGATCCAATATCTCCGTTTTTTTCTGTTTTGTTCAATCCCCTCTTCTTCACATAAAAGGGACGCAATTACTAATAATTCATCTTCTTCTTGCGAAAGCATTTTTAAAACTAAACGCACGGATAGTGTGCAGTTGCTGGTGCTTGAACGCAGGTATCGAAATACAAAATAGACCTGTTTAGTTTTTGGGTCGAAATGACGGTCGCCGCTGGTTAGGTAAGCGGTGTACTCAAATTCGCCGGTCTCCGCTGTGCTGTGCTGTGCTGGTTAGATGAGTGGTATGCTTTAGATGTTTCCGGAAATCCTTTAACCGAGTTTAAAAATGCCAGTTTAATAAATTTGAAACTATTGTTAATTAACGACACTAAATTGCAAACGTTTGATGTCGATTTATCCAACTTAACTTTAACTAAATTGAATGTGTCCCCGAATCAAATAAATTACGTTGATTTCTTCAATTTTCCAACGTTGCAAGTTTTAGATTTATCAAATAACAAATTGAGAGAGTTAGAAAATTAGCTAATCTTAAATTGTACTAAATTTAATGTAAGTTATAATAATATCAAATCAATTGGTGAAATTAATTCAAACATTTTGAAATTAGATGCAAGTCATAACAATATCATCACTTTTCCACTTTCAAGAAACGACACCAAATTTTCCTTATATCTAGATTTAAGTTATAATTCAATTTCAAAAATTGACGAAATTAGTTTTGTTGGGTTTAAGCATTTGGAAGTCCTTAGTTTGAAACACAATCAAATTTCATCAATCAACTCGACTTGTTTTTGCAATTTGAAAATTTTTAAATTTCTAGACCTTTTCTATAACAATATTGAACACGTGCAATATGGCACTTTTAATGACTTAATACAGCTTGAACGTTTATGCATTACCAACAACCAACTGAACAGTTTACCTGAAATCTTTTTGGGTTATTTAACCTATTTGCAGATTAGCGGTAACAAAATTAGTGAAATTGATGTTGATATTTCCAAATCAGTTTTGCCAGAACTGTGGGAAATTTCATTAGATAAAAATCAATTTTCTTGCAGCGGTTTGGCAAAAATTTTTCATAATTTTAAAACTAAGAATGTAATTTTAACTGAAGGTGATTCTTATGGAATTGAGAAATTTTACGGAATCGCATGTATTAATAGCAAACAGTTTAGGAAAGTGCCAGAGGGTATAAATATGTCAGTTGTCTTTCGAGATTTCTCTAATAACTTTGTCAAGTCCATTGACGAATCTTTGGATAGATCAAATGTGACCAAATTTGTTAATCAGGATTTCGAAAATTTGTAGTTTTACAAATTTTTTGAGCATGACTACTCTAAAAGCAACTTCTTTAAGTACTTGCAAAAGTATCGACAAGTAATGATAAAAAGTTAAGAAACTAATTTAAGTAAAGCAGAACACTTAGTAAATGCAAGTAGAGAAGGACTTCAGCATGAACAGAAACCATGGCATATTAATAGCTATCGCAGTGTTTTTGGAAATTTTAGTGTGTTTAATTTCTGGTTGCATTTACTTGATGCTAAGCTCAGAAAAAGTTATAAATAAGAAGAGTCTAAAATCTGTCTTCTCAAGTGGAATTGCTATAAAATATTTGTAGCCTCTTTTATATTTGTAATCCTTAATTATTATGCTGCCGCTTTGTATTAATTTCATCAATAAAGTATGCAATAAAACAATGGTTTCTTTTATTGTGAGAATTTCTAAATTCATTTTAATCTTATCAATGTTCAAATTCCACTAGAACTACAAATTTAAAAATCAATGCAAGTAATAGCGAGAAAGTAAAAAATCTAGTTATATTTACAACGATAGGGAATTACTGTTACTGAACTATTAATAAAACGAAATCAGTAAATACAACAGAGTCAAAAAGACAAAAAGCAAAAGATAAAAACTAAGGAAATGTGATAGATACTAAGGTTCTGTATAAAAATGGCTCATTAAATCCCAATATTGAATGTTTCAAAGATGAGAATAAGATGAGAATAGAGCAATGAAGAAGTTGACTAAATTTGAGGAGAAAATCTGCAGTTTTATCTAGAAATAATTTTTATTTGTGTTTAACAATAGAGTATTTTCGTATTAATATTGCAATAAGGTTGTTTTGAACCAAGTGGTCAGGAACACCAATCAGGACCCGAGAGGAACCCCAATCTCGGTATGCGAGAATTGCAGTGAACCGTTTAAAAAAAAATTACAGTCCCCTACGTGGACTTGGGTGTTGGATGATCAAGTCACCAATTAGAATTTAAATTTGCCGGTACTTGGGGTAGAGCAGACGACTTTAGCCTTTAGTTGCGATTTTATTTTTTAGTATTTTAGAGATTCAATTCGATTGGACGGCGTCGAAGAATCTGTCAGTAGTCATAAAAAACGCAACTTTAGGCACTAACAATTGATTTGTTTTTATTTAAAGTTTTAGGATAAAACCTGACATATTTAGGTTAAAGTGCCCCGAAGCAGGTCCGTATTATAGTTCGATTATTCTCAAAAATTGAGAGAACCATCAATAGTTGCCTTGCAATTTCGGTGAAACTAACCTCACTTTTAGTCCCAAAATGTCAAAACCTGGTCCTTCATCTGATGGCCAAAAGCAAATTGCAATGAAAACATGGGAAATATCGAACAAAGTCGAAATGGTTGGTTCAGTTGACGAAATATATAGATATGACAAGAAACAACAACAAGATATTTTAGCAGCAAAACCCTGGGAGAAAGAGTGAGTGTCTGATTTTGAACAGATAACACTTTTTGCAGTCCTCATTTTTTCAAGGACATCAGGATTTCGGCTCTTGCATTATTAAAAATGGTAATGCATGCCAGATCCGGGGGAACTCTAGAAGTCATGGGGTTAATTCTTGGAAAAGTTGATGGCAACACAATGTTAGTAATGGATTCGTTTGCATTACCGGTTGAAGGTACCGAAACTAGAGTCAATGCCCAAGCTCAAGCTTATGAATATATGAGCTCCTATATAGAAGCAGCAAAATTGGTAATTTATTTAAAATTGTTGTTAAGTCATTATAACTTAATTGTAGGTTGGGCGGCAAGAAAATGCAATTGGATGGTATCACAGTCATCCAGGCTATGGTTGTTGGTTATCAGGAATTGACGTAAGCACGCAAATGTTGAACCAAAATTTCCAGGAACCATTTGTTGCTATTGTTATTGATCCTGTGCGAACAATTTCTGCCGGAAAAGTATGTTTAGGGGCTTTCCGGACGTATCCCAAAGTAATTAATTTTAAATTTGCTATTATTGTCATTAACAGCTTTTGTTTAGGGTTATAAACCGGCTAATGAAGAACCGTCTGAATACCAAACAATTCCTCTAAATAAAATTGAGGATTTTGGTGTCCACTGCAAACAGTATTACTCTTTAGAAGTTTCTTATTTTAAATCATCGCTGGACAGACGTTTGCTTGACTCTTTGTGGAATAAGTACTGGGTTAATACTTTAAGTTCGTCTAGTTTGCTAACAAATGCTGACTATACTACAGGACAAATTTTTGATTTATCAGAAAAACTAGAACAGTCTAAAGCTGCCATTGGTAATGATTAAAAGTAAGTTATTCCTTAATTAATATCTTTTTAGGTCATGGAGGTTTTATTGTGGGAGGCAACGATCCTCATGAAAAGAGGACTGAAGATAAGCTGCTGAAAGCTACAAAAGACAGTTGTAAAACTACCATCGAAATAATTCATGGGCTAATGGCCCAGATGATTAAAGATCGACTGTTTAACAGTACGACGCCTAATACTACCTCTAATTAGGAGATATTTCAGTTATTTTTGTGGTGTTACAAATCTTATTTAATAAATCATTACCTCTTGCAATTTCACTAAAATAAAAGGTAGCATTTTAAAAATTTCGCCACTTGTTCAATATCAAAAGGGCCAACTTAAACTACGCTTTTATCGCTCCTATAAATTATAAAATGCAAAGTTTTTTGGTGGATTTTGCGGGCATTTTGTTTCCATAGCCAGTAATAAATTTATGTACTACTATTATTACCATTAAATTTTCTCCTATTCTGCGAGATAAGGGCATCAGTTATTAAGGTAAATAAGTATAAACGTCTTTTGTTATCATACAATGCCAGACTAACTTTTCAAATTTTACATTAAAATAATGTAACTATTTACCAGAAATTCGTTTAGTAGCTAGTAAACTTCAGTTAATGATAAGCAACAACTGGCTACAAACATTGTCGCCGGCACCAACTACTTATACGCGGTCTTTAGAAAACTGATTTCCAGGAATTCGTGATTTTAAAGCGGTACTATATAACATTCTAGGAACTTGTAATTTCTCTAGAAGTACACAGCCTCTTGCACAATATTTTGAGTTGGACAAAATTTTCAAGAACAGCATGTAGAATGCTCAAATTATTGGGTCAGAAACTATTGTTGAACTAGAATTGAATGGCTTTTTGGAAATAAAGTTTGTTCACAATTTTTTTCGTTTCTCAGGGAGTTGGAGTTTGATAATTTTTGCTTTTGGTCCATTGCTAAACAAACGAGATATCACTTTTAATTTCATTAAGGTGGTAGTGTTCAACACTTCTTCAAACTTCATGTTGTTTTCTTATAAATATAAATAGTACGCTTTTTAATCACAACAATACTTCAAATATTTTTACAACATGGCATTTTCGAGTTACATGGCTAGATTCGCCTAAAGAAATAAGTTTCAAACAGGTACAAAATGTGCTTATTGTCGTAAATTTTATGTGCTAACAGCATATAATGAAGCTAGATTTGTGACAGTTATGCTACCTTGTCTTAAAGCAACAGTAAAAACCGTCAGTATATCAAAAATAATGTAGCAATAATTCCCGCTCATTGAGATTTAGTTTCAGTTAAATATTGAAGGATTAACTTCCCCTTGATTATGAACAATGTGTCATAAAAGAAGTGTTTAATTTCAGTTTTCTTGAATATTTTGGAAAATACTTTATTAAACATAACCAATCAATATTCTTTCTCTACCAGATACGGGAACAAAAACAAAATTAGAGTGATTTGCAAGAATCACCAGGATCAACTAAACATCTTAACATCTACTTTAAATTGCTTGAGTGTCTAAAATAATTACAACAAAGGAAGAACGTAAACAATTATACTAACAGTATCATTTCTAAAACTAAATCAAGAACGTACAAATGCACATTACAGCTGCGTGCGTCGGAGCTCTCCCAAATTGAACCTTTCAAACGCTAGCGTCCAATTCGCCGACAGTCTGATCCCCTGCGAAATTTCGAAGGGCTTCCACGTACTTTTAGAATCATTGAAAAAACCTATGTACAAGGAAAGTGGTTTTATGCGGTTACAGTATCGGTATCACTAGATCTAGGAGGCAACGAGTAAGGTTTCGCTTTGCGTTGGCGTCTGCGTTCTCGTCTTTGCCCCATAACAAGTCGCAGCTGTTCTAGTTTCCCCCGCGTGCGCAAGTTTTGGTCATCGCTGCAGCTGGACGGCACCGGCTGCACACCTTCCAACGCGGGAACAGGTACAGGTTCATCGGAGCCCTTCCGGCTTACTCGCCGAAATTCGGGAACGGAACAGAGGAGATCATTTAGAATGTGCACTATAGTCGCGACGTCACGACGCGGTCGTCCTTTGGGGTCTTGCAGCGCGGGATTCAACGCACCGCTAAATGTGCCTGAATAAACGCTTTCGCGACGTCCTGAAATCAATTTATTATTTTCTTTTTTATTCCGTAAATTTTATTAATACCTTTGTCTCTTCCCGAAAAAACGTCGGCTGAAAGTCTTCTGAGGGTGTGTTGGAGGTTGCGGGATGCTTGAAGTAAACTAGGTGGGTTATTCGGAGGCGGGGGTTCAGCTAGTGCTGGGGTTGGAGATGTCTTTGAAGTGCTAGTATTAGTGATAGTGCTGCTAGTACTACTAGTACTACTGGAAACGGTGCTCAATTGCAATTGGATCAACATCATGTGGTCGCCGAGACGCATACTGAGGTTTAAGGGGGCCTTGCCACATAGAAATTCGTTCACTTGGGTGTCGTTTAGAGATTCTAAGGCTTGCATTATTCCTATTTCTGGACGCTGGGTCTGGAAAATAACAGAATTTTTAATCATTAAATTAAAAAAATTACTTCAGTCATTACACTTAAAAGTCTAAACAATCAAAGCTATCGGGTATTGACAACATGAGAACAGTTAATTAGGCGAAATTACTAAACAAATGAAAAAAGAACACTTGTCTGAATACCAAAGTTATATTGTGATCAATATTGAGAAAGTTTATTCAGACTCACTTCGTAACATTGTTAACTATAATAACAACAAATGCAATTAATTCTAGTTTGCTCTGAATGATTACATTAAAATTTTGAAACTAATGTTTTTCACTCATTATCTTTTTAACATTAATCACGTCCTCTGAACATTGCTAATTAATAATAATTGACTATCGCATCTGAGGGTTTGAATGCTAAAAAAACAGTTTTTTGATTCTAAAAAGAAATAATGTTTAATTTCTGAGTAATCAAGACATCTGATGACGTCAGAATCTCAATGTCCATGTCATATCAAAATCGAATGAATGTTCGCACTAGAACTACGCACACAATATTATGACAAAATTTAATATACAAGAAGAGTTATTTTTCGATTTTTACTAAAGGAATATCAGAAGCTATGGCAGATAGAAAAACGGTAGATTGGAAAGGTAGTGGAATAAAATTAACAAATTAAATAACATTTTCATAACTGGCCATAGAATCGAACCCGACTTAGAAAATATGTAGTTTTAACTCATTTCAAGACATGCATTGAAGATTTTACAAATCAAGTAACTTGATGATATGAGAAATTTCATGTCCGTATTGTATCAAGAAACATTTGAACATGCACGCTGATTTAATTTCAATATCTGAAGATGACAATTCGACTGTAGTATTTCTGCAGTTTTTTTAACGTAATCAACATTAATGACATTTTATTTCTGGACAATTAGCCAAGTAGACCTACAAATATCGTTATCTAATAAATTAATAAACCGACATTTTCCACGTGGCATTGAATTGATATAGATGGCATGTAAGCTCGTATTCTAGAATCTGAGAACATTTAAATTTCGAAAAATTAGTTCGGTTAAGACTGAAATGTTGATGTCTAAACCAAATCATAAATCTCTTTGTGTGGACATTTTAAAATGGAGATAGCGCAATTAAATAATATCATTTTGTATCAAAAATTGCCTTTGAAAAGTTTAAAATGACAATTAAATTTAAAATCTCAAGATACCATAAACCAAAGCATCTAATCGGATAAGAAATGTCAAACCTCCATGCCATATTGTGAAACAATTAAATATGTACCCTTTGTAATTTTTAATATGTGAAAACTAATATTTCTACTCTATTTTTTTAAATAAAACATTAATGACGTTTTATTTCTGGACAACCAAGTCAACGGACAAGTATTATTTAAAAAAAAGATTAAATCGACATTCTACTTAATTCTGAATAAATATAAGAGGTATGTAAGCTCCTAGAAAGCAAGAACAATTTTTTCTAAACAATTTCCTCAATTAAGACTGAGGTGGTTGATGTCCAAACTATAGCAACGCTCAATCAGAAATCTTATATTATTTAATAAATCTTAAAATGGAAATGAGCTGTAGTGTTTCTATTGCTTCAATTTTTAAAGTAATTATCTTCAAAAGAATTTCGTGGTTGAAGTTGTTTTTAAACAGTTTAAAATGTCAATTAAATTTCAACTTCCAAGGCGTGAAGATATCATAAATGAAGTCATCTTATGCCAAGGCAAATTTAAATATCCACGTTCGATTAAGAAACAATTGAATATGTACTCTTTGTTAATTTTAATAACTGAAAATGCCAGTTCAAGCGTAAAGTTTCTACACTCTAAACTTTCTTTAAATGAACATTTTCCTTACCCATGAATGTGACATGGCTATTCTAAAAACAAAGATGAATTTAATTTAAAAAAATCAGTTCAGTTAAGCCTATGAAGTGTTGATGTCTAAACATCAGCAAAACCAAATCACGAAAATCTTTGTACATCCTAAAATGGTGATCAGATGTAAAATGTTTCTAGCACTTCAATTTTTAACGCAATTAAAACATTAACATAATTCTCCATCTAATGTTGCTTTTCAACAAATCACAATATGACTATTAATCTTTAACCATCGTAAATCAAGTAATCTGACGACATGGTAAATGTCAAACATTCATACCATATCAAGAAACAATTGAACATGTACGCTCTGATATTTTCAATATCTGAAATTGGCAGTTCAACTACAATGGCACTATCCACTATTCGTTTAAGCATAATCAACATCAATGATTTTCATTTCTGAACAATCTATCAGGTCAACCTACAAATATTGTTATCAAACAAATTATTTAACCGACATTCTACTTAGTACTGAATGGATATAAAAGGTTAGTCAAAAGTATAAAACCAAGCTTTTTCTTGACTAAACTATTAAATTTAATGAATCAATGATAATGGTTTGTTGTCAAATAACTAATTTAGGGCCTTATTAGAGGATATTTTTTTATAAAATGGCACCGGCCACCTTTGGCTCAGACATATATATATATATTTTTTATTTTTTTTTGAATGGTGACGTAATATTATTTCTACTCAACCCAACGTGGAGAATTATTCTTCATACAGGCATCGAATTACTTTTTCCCTACACTTTCAAATAATTAAAGAAAGTTGGCGTTTCATCTCGATAAACCGCCCCCTTTGGCCTACCTAAAAAAGAGGTATCCCAATAACAATTTGAGAATGTGACATTTCGGTGTCACATTCTTTTGGTGTTGTCAACTGTGCATTGTGTTGGAGTACGTTTCAGCATTGCATGATCACAATCAATATACAATGTTTTAGGTAGGTAAAATTGGGAATTTTAAAGACATAAACAGCTTGATGTACACAAAAATAATTTCACGCCTTTGTACAGAATAATTTTCGGAATAGAAATATTAGTACGTTGCCAATTGAAAGAAAACAACAAAGTTGCTTCACAAATGACCGGTGCTATTTTGTAAAAAACATATGCCCTAATGTAGCTTTAAACTAGTAATTTGACATTTGAAATTTGAAAAACTTAGTTCCCTACTTTTAACTAACCCCGTATTTAACGTATTCTGCTATTTTACTCTTAGGTAAGCTGCGCACTAGCAACTATTTAGTTGTGCAATTAAGAAGATACCCAACTAAAAAGTTGCTGCTAGGAAAAAGCCTCGCACACGTACGACTAAATAGTTGCTGTAAACTTGAGGAATTGAAATGCATTTCAACTGTCTGTGTTTGTAGTAGAAATAAGAAAATCAGACGTCTTTGGGTTCATTATATAGCCAACGACTAATGACTGAAAAATTGTATACACGTATTGAGAGATTGTGACCACCTTTCTAAATTCTTCAACTATCTTGGAATAAGCTTTGAGAGTTTCAATCAGTTTTTCATCTTTACTATAAATCATTCCAAATCTAAAGATACTATAATAACAATATAATTGTTACCCAGAAAACAGTTTGGATTCCAAAATGTAGTGGTCCAGTATTTCAAGCAACAATTAAATTGCCTTCAAAATAGAAGAAGAGGTAACTTGTAAGTTGCCGTAATAAATAGTTGCTAGTGCTCGCGTCCCAACCAATGTGATTTATTTGAGTGATTTTTTAGTTGCTCGAAAAAATTTCCTAGTGTGCGGCCTGACTGAATATTATTCGTAATCTGCCTTAGGGTAATAAACAAATGTAAATATAGGTAACATGAATTAATATTCTACATTAAGATCCAAACATAAAAGTATTCTGATGACGTGGAAATATCAAACGTCTATGTCACATCAAAAAACAATTGAACGTACATTCTTCCTAGTTTCAATAATTTAAAGTGACAGTTGAACTTTAACTTTTTTTTAATAAAAGTTATATTTATGATATCATCCAACAAATCAACCCTTCAAATTTTTTCAATAAACGAGTATCTTAGAAAGTAATTGGATTTTCAAAAAATGACAAAAAGAGTGTCGGTTTCCAACCCACTTCAAGGATAACTTAACAAATTCACTCTAGTAGTTTGAAAGGTTCAAATTGTGGGTTTTTGGAAGATTTTTCGACATTAATAATGTTAATAAAATATCGTTTAGTGAAATTAATATTTTAACATTACTTCTAAACAAACAGAATAGCTATGTAGACGTAAAATTCTTTAAAATAACAGTTAAATTTAGCTGAAAATATTAACGAAATTAGCTTGATTTACAATCAAGTTAACTCAACAATCCTAACTGTCACAAAAACATTCTAGATTAGTGAAAATGATAGGACTGTGAGTAGAAAAAACATTATAGTATTGCAAGCTTGCTAAAAAAAGCTAAGTCCAGGCTTTCTGAACCAGTTAAAGTGGTGGCAGTTTAAAAGTAAGTTGGTTTCGTTCACATTTCTCCCCACCTCGCCCTTGCAATTGTTAATAATTGAGATAATGAAAGTGTGATGATATTTGTTTATTTTCGCCATTTTCTTTGTCTGGTTTTAGTTAGTGCCGCGCCTCATTGGGCAAATAACTGGGGTTTCCCGTAAATGAAGCAATCAACTAACACAAGAAAATGATGCGGCCGAAAAGGTTTACTAGTTATTAGTTTAACTTTGATTATAAGATCGAGATTTGGTTTAAAACATACAATCAGTCCTGTTTCTACATTGGGTAGAAGAGTGATCCGGGAACCATCGGTGATGCCATTCTGAAGAAAATTCCCGTCTTGCAGCTGCCTGTAATAGAACGAAAATCACTAAATTGATCCTAACTGTAAATCCAGGAACTCACTTATCGCGAAACAACAAACAAATCCTGTCTCTGGGAACTTTAAGTCTTTTTGAGACGAGTTTCTTGAAATTGTCAACAGTAATGTCCGGTTCCACAGTGAGGTAGAAGTCGCCCCCTGTGGTGGGGCTCACATGTATAGATATCTGAGGATGTGGGCCACACCCCTGCGAAATGGGGTTAGTGGACGAATGCGAGCTATTCTCCATAGTGTCGGGATTATTGGGGGGCTGGTTGAGCGCGGGATGGGACACTATAACGATGCACAATGGGCCTTAATCGAAGATACTTCACACAACACCATTTCAGAAGCACGGATTGCACACTAGAAAAAAACAATAGTGATATTACGGTACTGTAGCTCTGGATTCTGACAAGTTTGGTTGCGCTTCGGACCAGTGGGGGGGTATCAGTGCACAAAGGCCGAGCTGCTTTCTGGGTTGCCTACACGACAAGTTCGATACTAGGCATGTTGGTACGGAAAGTGGTGACGAGTGGGAAGGAGACGACGACACCTCTTGGGACGCAAGTCCAGATCGTAGGAATGTCGCCCTCGCCGCCCCGTTCATCGGCCGCTGTAGGTTTAAATTTTTGTGTTGTTTGCCCCCACGTTTCGGCTTGTGATTCTCAAAGCAAACCCCAATTCAGATTAGGCTTTTGTCGATTCCAAATACAATGGTTAGGTAGAAGGGGCCCACTGGGCTATAATTAAATATTAAATTAAGCACCTAGGATTTCGGAGAATCTCGGAGGACCACTCAAAATTTTCGGTTCAATTCGCTGCTTACAATCTAGCAATCGTAGGTTTTTTGTCGTTTGACATGAAAACATGCGCCATCACGGCACATTTAAAAAGTCACCGATGATTGATTCATTTCGTAGATACATTTTCATCATCTACGAAATCGAGGTTCTGGGATCTGCCTATTGAAATGTCTTGTTATTCTTAATAGTAAATCTTTTTTTAACATTTTCCTAACCTTTCTTAACACTAAAATAAATGTTTTCTTCAAGCAAAACGAAGGGTTGTTGGTTTTCAGGTTTCCGTGGGGGTCGAATGATTTTACTGTATTCCGGGTGTCCATACCCTTTATCACTTGTTGGTCCGGGGAAGGGGTCTCTGGCGACGTTTCGACAAAATCAAATGCCATCGGGAAGTTGTTTGTTGACTGCTTCCGCCGCCGGATACTCGAATACTCTAAAGAGTCTTGAGTAAAAAAAAAATATATAATAAACAAACTTACCTCAAATGTAACTTTGGGTCACGCTAGAAATTTATCTCGTCAGCACTGTCAGCAGTCGTTGAAGAAATGAATGTACTAACCTCAACCGCTCGGACGAAAACTTGGAAGGTATCCTTGTATTTCTTTCTACAGGGTGGGAGAATAGGTACCTCCCCTTACAAAAATAATTTTTGGAAATAGTTAAGAGTGGTCCTTACACTTGTGCATTTTTCTAAATACTACAATGCAGATAGTAGATAATAGAATCTTTCTGTAAAGGAGTTAAGAGTAGCTAGCTCATAGTTAAGAGCCTAAAGGCTGATTTTCACATATAGGATTGTGCAGCGACCGTGCTCGGACTGTGCACCGACCGTGGTGGGTCGAGGACATTTTTACATATAGCACTGGACTGCGGTCATGCTAGGTCATGTCGTTAGTGCATCACCACGTTATATACGCTGACACTTTAGTCATAAAGTTGCAAACAAATTAAAAATTATTATATAACTTCCTATTCCGGTAGAAAATAAAATAATCGAATATAAAAAATGTATATAATACTAGCTGACCCGCCAAACGTTGTTTTGCCATGTATTGGTATATTATTTGTAGGAAACATTTTTTTTAGTTCAATAAAAGTAACAATCTACTATAAGTGTGCGGGGATGTACTTATAATCGAAAGCGTTATAAACAATAAAAGTATGCTTTATTTAGGGTAATAAATTAATCTTTATTAAAGTAAGGAATATATTTTAAATTAAAATTCTTGATAGCTATCTAAACTTCAAAAATAATTATTCCTATTTTTACTATCAATTATGGCAGTTGAAAAAGAAAAAAATTAATCTCTCAGCGCAATAGAGTGCTCTCATATCTTGCACGGCTCTAGAATTGATCGTTCGACGACTCAAATTGGCCCCTTTGCGTTTTTTTGGCATTGCTGACTGTACATAGAACATATAAATAAATGAAGTTAAAATACTTAAACGGATAGAAAGATTTGTTTATATTTGATAAGCTTTATTAACTGTTAATAAATGATCTTTTAACATCATAGGATTTAATAAATATTTATTAACAGTCAATAAGTAATTTATTAATTACAATTTACAAATTGTTAATAAATATTTATTAATGGTTAATGAATATTTGTTAACTGTTAACAAATATTAATTTAATAAAAAAGCAATATTAGCAATTTATTTAAACACTTTTTATAACTTTATAGCTGAAATGCATGATAATAATTCAATTCACAAAATAAATTAACGTTTTTATTATATAAATAATAATATAAATAATTTATAAAGATGATTTTTGTTTATAAGCAATCTTCATATCATATGACATTGTAAACAAAACAAATTCACTCAACAAAATATTTATTAATTATAAATATTTGATAACTATTAATAAATACTTATTAACAATTAATAAATGTACTTTCTTCCCAAATAAATTTTTTATTTAATGTTAAAAAATATTAATTTAAATTTAATAAATTAAATAATTGTCTTTAAATAAATTATTAATAGTTAATAAATGCTTCTATCAGTGTATTGGTGGAAAACAGTGACTTAATATTGTATTCATTTCCTTATTATTTGACTTACCTTTCACAATAATAAAACAGGTATATTTATTAACCACGTACACGTTTTCGTTTTGATTTAAAACTATTTCCAAAAAATGTTAAGTACAATATATACAGGTACGGTAATGGCCGTTGTTGGCGGGAGCTTACAACACGTGTTTATTTACATGAGATCACTTAATTAGCTGAAAGTTAAAACTGTCTTTGTCAGATTAATAAATTGTAAATAAATAATTATTTCATGTATAGTGAGTAAGACCCGAGACCGGCTTCGTCCTCATCCCTACTCTGTAATGTTTACTGGATGAGTGGTGACACCTGACGGGGATAACTGATCGGTTGATAGTTGATCAGTTGTCGACCGGCAAGGGCGGGAGATCAAATTGAATTGAAAAAAAAATCATAACTAAATGAACTTGAAATTATAAACTCTGAATAAGAATTTATCGTACTACAATTATAATATTCGATTGCCATTTTGCAACCCTATTGCGGATCTGTGGAGAGAATGAAAAAAATAAAAATCGAGATGGAAAAATAGGGGTTTATCGTATAATAGTGAAAATTGAGAGTAATATGAAATTTTTTATTCTAAGTCATGACAAAATAAAAATAAAATTTTTGCCAAAAACAATTAAAGTTTTTAATTAATAAATAAAAAATAGGGGTTGATCGTAGAGGGGTGAAAATTTAGGGTTGTATGTATTTTTGTATGATGTATCATAAAAAAATAAAAACAAAAAATTTTGTACAAAAAAATAAAAATAAAATTTAAGGGTGGACCACCCTTAACATTTAGGGGGATGAAAAATAGATGTTGTCCGATTCTCCATCCTAGCCGATACCGTTGAGTGAATATATTATTCACTCAACGCCGATACGCATGCTAAGATTCATGAAAATCGGTCGAGCCGTTTCGGAGTAGTTCAATTACGCACACCGTGACACGAGAATTTTATATATTAGATTTTATATATTAGATAATAAAATTATAAAATTAAAATAAAGTAAACAAAACTAATAAATTAATTGAAAAATAACTAGCTAATATTGAAATTTGTACAAATTTTATTTTTTGCTCTTTAGAGAGCACAAAACCATTTTCACTTTTTTGCATGGTAGTCGTGCTGTGTAAAGGGTTCCATAGCCATCGTTCTTTTTTGACCGTCTAAAGTAGTGATGGGCAAAACGGCTCTTTTCGATGAATCGGTTCAGTGAATCTGGATCACTTCAAAGATTCGGATCTTCGACCGGCTCTTTGGTGAACCGACTTTTTCGTGAACCGATTCAAAAAAACCGAAACGAAAAGTACCGAAACTGAAGATCCGTACTGCTGCATTGCATACTCAAATCTTTGTTATGACTCATGCATACAGCGCCATTGTCATTGTGTATTATGCTGACATTGGTTGAGTTAGTAAAAAGTTTAACGGATCGTTTGTTTAAGCAAAAATTACCTGCCAGCACTCATTCCAATAAATAAATATTTCAACAATTTCGGACCAATGCTATTGCAAAGAAAATCCAAGACAAATTTTACTCAGAAAGAGACTCAATTTGTGTTTACTATTTTTTAATTCGATTAATTTTGAAGCATAGCTCTTTACACTCGTAGGTTATTATTAAAATTATATCTCAGTTATTAATTTGAGGGCAATTATCGATAATCAGATATAATCTACACTAGTATAGCACTCCATATTCAGAAAAGTATTGATGTATTATGTGGGCCATAATTGTAGCAAAAAAATTCTTTCTTTGTTTTAACAAAAGTTTTTTTGGCAACTAATTGATATTACCTACTTTTTTAAATTTTTGTGTGGTTTTAATTTTGTTTGTTACCAAGATAAATAAATTTGATAAAAGATTATTGCCATATGGTCGTGGTGAAGTGAACCGATTCGATTGAAACTACAATTTCAAACATTTTAAGATTCGGCAATCATTTCGTAAACTTTTAATTTTTAGTTTTTTTTCTTTTCTCTCTTTTCATTTTCGATTTTCGGTACTAAAAATTCTATATAACAACTTTCGTCTCTCGACACAACTGAACAGAAAATTGAACCGAGTCTCGGCTAAAAACCGAATACAAAAATTAAATTGAAGTGAACCGTTGAGTGAATAATATATTATTCACTCAACGACTGAACTGAGTCAATTCGTCGCTGTTGATACGAAGTGGCGTAACTTACAAAAATTGCAAAATGGAGTTACTGACATCAGAAACAGTTCACCTGGCAACAACTTATCGTTAGACAAAATGCCAACTCTTCATTTGTGTAAAAATGATGTGTTCGAAAAACTTCCGATCCGAGTGAGAAAGTGAGAACTACACAATTTTTTTTTAAAAGAGCCGTGAGAGAGATGAGTCGTTCGCGAACGCTTCGGCTCAGTGCGCAGTGCGCAGACGCAGAGAGCCAACGCAAAGAGCAGAGATTCGGTTCTTCACGTCGGTGCTGAACCGGCTCTCGACGTAAATGTAAAGAACCGGTTCACTGAGCCGACTCGTTCGCGACCGACTCATCTCTAGTCTAAAGCTTGCCACTCATCTAACCAGCACGGCACAGCACAGCGGACCCCAGCGGAGCCCGGCGAATTTGAGTACACCGCTTACCTAACCAGCGGCGACCGTCATTTCGACCCAAAAACTAAACAGACTACCTGCGTTCGAGCAAGGATGACAATAAATGGTCTTTGGTTGGAGATAAAGTTTTCAAAATATTTTTGCAACAGAAAAAGGAATTAGTTGTAATTCTGTGTTTTGAGTTTAGTGCGTAATTAGTTCAATTAAAAAAAATGAAAATTAGAAAAAAATCGAAAAAAAAAATTGATTTTAGATGCACAAAATTAATCAAAAAAGATTAATATTTGGAATGCACTATCATGAGAAAAATTATTTCCAATATATTAGAACGAGTTATCAAAAATTCAAGGAGTTATTATGTTTCGTATTCATTGTGAGCACGTTAGACCCAAAATAATGCTGGCGGTCGCTGGTCGGCATCCGCCTACCTAACCATCGGGGCCCGGCGCTCGCCGCTTTTGCTGGAAAGCATCGGTCTCCTTCAACCCGCCATCGCCGGAATCCGCTGGCCCGTGCTGTTCGGGGTAGATGGGTGCACTTCAATTTGTTTACATGGAACCGACCCTACCCGTATTTCGCCAGGCTCCGCCGTGCTAGTTAGATGAGTGACAAGCTTAAACTCACTGTGTGCATATTAATAGGTGAAGGCTGATTTTCACATATAGGACTGTGCACCGACCGTGCTGGGACTGTGCGCCGACCGTGTCGTTTCATTGCCGATCGGAAACCTGTAGGAACCATTTGAAATCCTATGAAGAGCAGTTCTTGATTTTCACATGATGAACCGGGCTACGACCATGTTGCGGTCGTGTCATGCTAGGTCACTTCGAAACCGATTTCCGACGGTCACAGCACGGTCGTAGCCCGGTCGCAACACAGCACGACATCCATGAAAATAGTTTTGCGCACAATCTTTAAAGAGCAAAAAATAAAATTTGTGGAAATTTGAATATTAACTAGTTATTTGTTAATTAATTAATTAATTATTTTTAATTATTTTATTTTAATTTATTTATTATTTTCATTTATTTTATTTTTATTTTATATTTTTATTGTTATATACATTTTTTACTTTGTTTGCAACTTCATGCATGACTAAAGTGCCAGCGTATATAACGTGGTGAGACGCTAACGACACGACCCTAGCATGACCGTAGTCCAGTCCTATATGTGAAAATGTCCTCGACCAACGACGGTCACAGCACGCTCGGCGCACAGTCCGATCACAGTCCGAGTACAGTCCTATATGTGAAAATCAACCTTAAGATCGGTCTGAGTTCTCTCCAGTTACGTACGTACAGAGTTCACTGTTTGGAACTAATCTCTCCGAAACGAAACTTTACTAGTCTTGATAATAGTTTGCCGACAAAAGTCTGCAGAGGCGCTGAAGTCGCATATTTGGAATTATTTTCGTCTTTATCCAAACTTGGGCCTAACAGATGTCGCTTTCTGACATTCAATTTCGCTTTTCAGCCCCTCTTGGCTTGGCGTAAGAGACGATAGACGCGGAGTAGAATAGCCCCGGAGCCGTGACAAATGTTATTTATTACCTCAAAATAGTTTAATCACTAGAGTATTTTTTAAAGAAATTTATTTTATGAACAAATCAACAGTGTCAGAAAGATAAAGTCAGGGAGTTGCTTTCTTTATTTGACAGTAATTCTACCGTGGCGCCATCTCTTGTATACGGTGAAGTAAAGACCGCTTTTAATATCACCTGTTATTGAACTGCAATAGGCGTCTGTATCGCACGCGTCCAAACAAGTTTTGTATCGTCCCGAGTACGTTCCTGGAACCTTATGCATTTTGTATTCACCCTTCAGTCCATTCTGGGAAACTAAATGTGTCAAGTTAGAACCATGGGAAGAGTTCTTGTCACTGGCAATGTACCAACAGAGAATACCCAGTTGGCACAAAGACCAAAATCAGATAAAAACTACAAACGCACGGGCCAAAGTATGTCCACCTGTTTTCTAGTGATCCAGTATGTCAAATAAAAAATGTTATTGGGTCAAGCAGCAATATAATAAAAACTTTTTATAGCTACAGTTTGTAGCTTGGCCACAACTTATGATATTCAATTTTACTTTTGTTATGTATTTCCAACTATTCAGGGTTAGTGAAAAGTATGTGTAAATTTTTTTCTTACATCAAGCCGTTTATTTTTAGATAAATATGGAGAATTTCTATTTCATCTCTCTAAATCGCTCAGATCTTCCTACCTAAAAAAACTGGGAGGCACTTCAATTCAATACACACACGACAACACCAATAGAATAAGCCACCCAAAATGTCTAGTGTTGTTGTCGGCTGTGAATTGTGTTGCCGCCCGTCCTCTTTCTTTCAGGCAGACATAATTGGGCGCTTTAAAGAGGTGAAACGCATATTTATTTAAAAAAAAACGGCTTGCAGTTGGAAAAATCTAATTTCATTCTTGTATGAAAAATGATTTTCTACGTTAGGATAAATAGAAATAACATTACGTTGCAATTATCTTAGCATAAATGACCAGCACCCTTTTTTAAAGAAAAAAACCCTTATATATATAATCATTTATTGTGCTATAATTGCTACATACAAAAGGAATGGCACCAACAATAAGTTGATTTTCATGCCATCCTAAACAACAACCAATCACAAAACGACAATTCAACAGTGTAATTACAACTCATGTTTACACCATGTAATAATAAAATAAGCCACCGTTTCTTAAAACTAATGCTGAAGCATATGCAAATTAAAAGTAAAAAAAAAGTAAAAAAGCCTATTAAGTTAATAGTATTCTAAGCCAAAATACAAAGAAAAAAGAAAAAAAAACCTCAAATATAATTTTAAATAATAATACAAAAAACCCTCTTCGGATTTTAACCCATGTGCCTATACCTCTCAATAAGTGTTTCCCGGATAAGCCTTCTATAACTTGGCTCGTATAGAATTGGAGCGAATTCGTTGAGGAGGCTCACAGATACATATTCAAAACTGCTTTTAAATCGTTGCGTTCTATGTTTTGGAGTGGAGTAACCCAGCCTCCGCAGCGTGAGTCTGTGAACCGAGGACCTGTGTTTAATCAAATCCATCAAGTATCCCGGAGGCTTTGTCAGCAACAGATTTCTTAAAAAGCACAGATAGATGAATTTTACACGATAGCATACATTTAGCTCTCGCAGAGACAAAATATGCGGCGTTACGCGATGCCCATACGGGACCCGCAGAACAAATCGCACTGCCATATTCTGTATTCGCTGCATTACAGCTTTGTTTGATATTGAAAGATGGTGATAGTAGATAGCTATACCGTATTCTACTTTAGGGTAGACCAGTGACTTCACTAGGCGCAATTTTATTTCCTTTGCGAGGAACGGCTTAAAATGATGCATAGATCTTAATATATGCCCTTAATTTATTTATAAAACCAAGTTTATTAGTTTGGACAGAAAAAGCTTGATTTCATACTTTTGACTAACCCTCTAGATAATTGTTTAGTAGTATTGTGAGTTGTTAAAAGTTGGAGGAAAAGGCAAAGCAAAAATAATAAACAAAAATGATGAATTAGTCTATATCAGGGTCATTTACTTTTATTAGATATTGTAAAGTATTAACTATAAAAATTTAAAGAAATTTTGAAGTTTCAGTACTATGCAATCCTTCGTTCCTTAATCTTGACAAAATAGTACGATAAATATCGGGAGCGAAGGGCAAAATCATTCCTCTTTCCTGGATTTCACCTAAAATTTTTCGAATTTTAAATAATTCTTTCTTTTAGTTAACAATCTTACCGTCCAAAATCATTTTAGCTGCTATAGCTGCCGGATAGCCAACAGTTTTAGCCATCGCCGAATATCCATTGGCATCTCCATACACTACAAAATTAACCCCTCTAATTTCTTTTCTATTATCGGGCCAACTGATACCAATCTCATGTCTCAAGATAACCAAATCGCGTTCATTTTTTTCTGAAATCAAAATCAGTCAATTAACTATATCCAAATTTTCTTTCTTGATTACCTAAAGCCAATTTCGTCGATAAGTAGTGAGTAAGAGTGTCAAGAGGTGACCCACACTTAACCACCCCTTTTTCATCTAACAACCCCAATTCTTCCAACAATTCAACAGCGTATTCCGATCCAGTTCTTTCTGCTATCGTGTTCTTTAAATTGTCATAAAAAATGTTGTTTTCCTCCAAACCCAACAAATGACAAACTAGAGTTCTCCAAGTAATTTCTGGTCCTTGAGTATGCAGAATCGGATGTTGTTCTATATCCAATAATCCCAAAAATTGCAACATTCTCGCAGCCTGGGCGAAACCATTATATCTAATAGTACCTCTCAGAACAGTAGTTGCGTCGTTAATACCATAGTATTTAGCATAAATCGTACTATCTCTATTTGGAAATCCTTCCAGATTGAAACCTGGCAAAAACTCTAAAGGCTTCGAGGAATTCATCAATTCACCTCCACCACTTATTTCGACAATTTGTCCTTTTCTCAAATAACGTGCCGAAGAAACAGTATTCAACAATGCTCCTCTTGGTGACCACGAAAACTTGTACCTTAAAGGATTATTGCTGAATTCTGGAGCCGGAAGACCTCCACAGAAAGATTCGAATGAAGAAATTCTACCACCAAGAGCTTGTGTTTCTTGGATACATTCCAAAGCTAAGAGATGATCAATTCCTGGATCTAGGCCAATTTCGTTGAGGATGGTGACGCCAGCGTCGCCAGCAGCCTTGTGAAGTTCTTTCATAGATTCATTCATATAACTGGCGGTTACCATATGGGTGCCTTCTGCAATGCACGCTTGAGCTACAATATGATGTAAGTTTGCTGGAAGAATTGAAACGACCACGTCCGCTTTCGCTACTAAATCTATAAGGGATTGTGGATTTTCAGTAGCATTGATGTACGAGCTTTGAATCCCGGGGAAAACTCGAGCTAAATTATCTCCCAAATCCTTTTTCTCGCACGCAACTGTGATGCTGATCGAAGGGTCTCGGTGTAAGTACTCTACTAAAGGTGCGGCCACTCGACCGGCACCCATGATAACTACGTGCTTTTCTGAAGACCTGGATTCTGCACCTGCCTTGTGACGACTTCTTCTACAAATTGTTTCGTAATTTGAGTTAAAAAGTTACGCTAAGAACTTACATTGCGGACTTTCTCAAGTCCTCGATGTATTCGTAGTTGGGGGTCAATTTCCCGTTGCTAGCAATGATCGCCTGTAATCATAATATAATTAGAAAAAAAAAAGAAAGAAAGAAGAGGACAAAAAAAATTTAGAAACAAAAGAAACATAAAACAAATACTTATAAAGTATTAGATTTCATGCAGAAGCAAGTCAAATGTTGTCAAAGAAATACTAAACATAGAAAGTTAAACAAGATGGCATTATTGTGTATAATCTTTGTATGATTATTTCCATTATAATCCATATACAATGGTATAATGTATAATAAATGTATCAGTGTACATTATTCTGTTTTTTTTAGATATTTTTTAGGGATCTTGTAACTATATTAGCATATTACCTTAAACCTGAAAACTAATTAGTCATTAGCATAATAGTTTATTTATTTTACGTCGATATTTTGGTTTTGGATTTACAATTTGTCTTCCGAACACCATCTATCCATAAATTATAAAATAGTACCACCGTACGGTTACGCTTTCGTAAGGTACAATAGCAGAAAGTAACTGAAGAGCGCTATAATAACCTGTGTATCCTGCCCTGTTCTTCATATACCTACATTTGAGCTTTTTTGACATCGAAGGTCTTCACTACTAGATGCCTTATAGCATTGTATATGGATTATTAATATTATCACACAACGCTTATAGTCCCAAAAAGAATTTGCGTTGTAGTAGGCACCCAACAATACACAAAGGACGGGTTGTGATTATGCAACATTCTTACCCCATGGACGGCTGGACTAAAATTATGACTTTCTAGAGGCAACTGCGCGTTGGACTGCATGATGTCCTTGCTATAAGGAAACAGTAAATCCCCGAAGAAATCCGTGCTTTCCCTCGGGATTTGGGTCGGCATATTATCGATACTGCAAACCAAAACTCCGGCGCCACTGAAGCTCTTCGTATCCTTATTCCTGTCTGCGTCATACAAACAAAACGGAGTGTCGATAGTTGTGCACTCGTTCATGAATTCAATTGATCCTCCAGGATCGGCTGAAATATCACAAATCGCCAACATGCGATGAGGTAAAGCCGGAGCTCCTACAGATGTTGGTAACCAAGGAGTGTGAGCAGGCCTTAACAAATGTTTGGCATCAGGAATTGTTAATACTTTCGGACTATTGACGGCCCAATAAATACAATTAACAATAATCGAAGCGTATGGAGCAATTTTTTTGCTGAAAGTCGAAACGTAACGTTCCGGGTGTTCCTCGTATTCGAGGGAATCAAAACCGCCACCATCAGCACGTTCCAAATAGTGTCTTCTTCTAACTTCGCAAGCGTAAACTTTATTTAAGCTTCCATGTTCCGCTGCTTTTTTTAACGATTCAGGTGAAACATATTCATGAGGGAGTTCTTGGAAGACTTCTTGAGATCCTTGCGAAACGTTTCCGGAGCCAGTAAAAACAAAAGTTAAAGGGCCTATTGATTTTGGCATTAATCCTAAGGCAATTTCGTATCCCGCATCTCTAACTGCTTGTTTTGCCATGCTGGAATTTCTGTAATTGTGAGCCGGACCTATGTGCATAAATGGAGTGTGATGCCCTAACGCCAATAATCTTAATCCGACTCCATGAAGAATGTTAACGGTTCCTGCAATTCCAGCCATTTTGCCGAAAGCGACCACTCTTTGTCCTTTTTCATCCATAAGTTTTTCGTAATCGATTAAGCGGATACGTTTTTCTAAAATTGCATCTAGAAGGGGCATGTTGGATTCTTGGGCTTTGATGGTGTGAGAGAAAATGCAATATGTTTTATCTGGAATCAGTTGGTCGATTGGAACTTGTTTGACGCCAAAAATTATGTTGGCTTCAGAAATGTCCTCTTGAACTACTGCGCCAGCATTGAGGTACGCCTGCATAGGGTAAGCTCTTCGGTTGCTGGGCTGAACTATGACTTTTACCCCGGATTTTACAAGCTTCCGGACGTGAGTAGGAGAGAAAGGAGCGCGTCTCTCCCATACGCTCTGGTCTTCCCGCCTGATTGCGATGATCCTTTTGGTGGTCTAAAATGAATTAAACATCATTATTATGACTTAGATAAAAACTTCATATTTTAGAACTTGAAAGAAATCTGACGTATTTTTTGTACTGTACACATTACAGTTCAATATCTTTGCGTCTTTGATTTCATTACTTCTGATTCTTTTCTTTCTTACTTATGGTTTTTCTGGCATCACGTTCTCGCTATTTGCTGACTCCATTTATTCTTAAAACTACTTTTTGTAAACAATGCCCTAATTATACCATGCTATTATATACTTATACTACTGTCCCTCTCCTACATATGAGGTTTTATACTTCCTACTGTAGTTTGATTTGTTTTCCTATCCTCTTTATTTTAAATTTACAGAATCTTATCAAGTAGTTTTTCATGTTCAAGTTATTGGAATTTTACAACAGCGATTTTCAAACGATATTTCGTAGCACCGATACGTCGCAAAAACTGTATCAACTTTTTGCGTTTTTAGTTCTCTTAATTTCTAGATATTTCTAGGTTTATTACGTAATATAAAAGTTTGTTTTAATTCCTGAATAAATAGCTATTATCCTAAAATTATGAGGTGTAGTATAATTTGTCGTGAAACCATGACGAGTTTGTTGCAGATGATAGAAAAATTATAGTTGAATTCTCGATTCACAAAATTCATTCTACATAAAAAGTTTAAGCAAAGATGAATTTTAAAGTGAGAGTTTTGGGGTTTCTTGTTATCGTAAAATTTTATCACGAAAGAACCAATATTTACTATTTACCAAAGTAACACGATATTGACTGCATTTCTAAAGTTAACGACCCGATAGCACCACAAAATTTCTCGATAATTCGTAAAATTTTTGCCAAACAAAAAAGAACTTACATAATTCCTGACACTGTGATTCTTCATTAGGTACAAACTCGCCGCCTTCAACATTTTGAAGGCTGAAATCAACTTGTTTAAATCACTGCAGCTATTTGATGATTTTTTTCTTAATTAGGAACAACTTGGATTTTTTCTGAAAGAGAGGAGAGCTCGATGCGAGCATTTTCGATTAACTGATCGCTTCAAGATATTGCCACCATGTAACAGCAGCATTTATCAATTGATTCATGAGCAACAAAAATAAATTTTCTTATCGACAGTAACCCTTGACCCATTTTTATCTAACGTTAACTTCAAGTATTGTTTCTCTATTTATAATATCTTGTTTATATTAGTAATCATTAATTATGTAAGCAATTATTGTTAAATTTCTACGAAGATACAAATTGGCCTCCTACATCTCAAAAGAAAACGTCTCAAGAAACTTGTAGGCCGTCCACTAACTTGTCTAACTTGCAATTACAAAGGACGGAAAGTTGTGAGTTTTTCCTGGAAAATTCCAAAGTCATCATTACTATTTCTCTACTTCCACAGCTTATAATCAAAGACTTAAAGGAAATACCCAGTAGCAACAATGATTTGCATCAAGCCACATGCGGGTGTTGCAACAATTCAGTTTCTAACTCTTTTCGGGATGATTTCGGGATTGCAAAACTTTTCAATTGACGAGTTGATCCCTAAACAATTTGTAAAATTGTCCTTAAAACAAGGTCTGATTATGAATCAAGTTTTAGGAATTTATGCACTCGAAAACCCGCAGAATTCTCTCTGCAAAAACCACACAAATGAGTTTAAAAACGCTTTAAGAGCTTTCGAGTCCTGGGCTTTAAAAAGTTATAAAATTAAAAATAATATATTTTTTAATAACAATTCTGTTGCAGTGTTTGACGCGTCTTCGAAGTTGCAATCGGGAATTTTGCTAGGAAATTTGGTGGATCTCGGAAGTTTTAAAGAATGTATCTCCATCAATCATGACGAAATTCAAGGAAAGTATTGCTTGCTGACTATTACTCCTAGTTTGGGGTTGATTAGAAGAATGTTAAAACTACTCGATATTTCCGAGAAGAGGTTTGAAAAAGTTCGGGTGATTGTTGAAAAATCGACGATACGCTGGGGAGTTTGCGTTCCAAATTCTTGTTCTTCAGAAAATGTTTTTACACATTTTAATAAAAACATTATTGAAACTGTAAAAGGACTGGACCTTAAAGTTTCTCTTAATCCAGAAGATTGCGCCACTATCAATGAAGCATCCTTTAAATCTGAACAATATTTTGCTTTGTAAGTTTTTATTAGGAAAGCAAATTTTGCAATAATGTCAGTAGAATTTTTTTGGGAAGTTTCGTGTTGATGGCTTTAATATCGTTGGTACTACCCAAAAGTAATTAGTTAGCTTAAAGCGTAAGAAAATTACTAAAAAAAAGTTGTAGGTTGCAACAACCCAATTATAGAAGCATTTTCTTTAACATCAAATTGCCGAAGAATTTTCGCCAAAGGACAAAGTACCTACATAGATTGTGTACACGGCTTGAGATTTCTTAGCACTACTTATGTCGTTATCGGACATAGATATTTGATGCTAATGTTTTTCCCAATTACCAACAGCCTGGAAATTTTGGACGTAACCTTTGGACCTTTTAAAGCCTATAAATTTAATACTTTTTTGTTTCAGTGGATTCTTAACTACTCCAGTACTATAATAATAGGAGGTACTGTTTGTGTGGACACTTTTTTCATGATCAGTGGAATGTTGGGTAGTCTTAGTTTCTTCAACTACGTCACAAAATCAGCTAGTTTCAACCTAATGGCATTCTATTTGCGACGGTATTTACGTGTGACACCTGCACTCGCTATTGTTGTGCTTGTTTACACGACTCTCATCCAGTTCTTCGGGTCAGGGCCTCTGTGGTTGCAGACCTACAAACAGTATCAAGATCCTTGTCGGTATTATTGGTGGTCTACTATTCTGCATGTGCAAAATTATGTGAATCCCGGAAATTTGGTAAAATTTATTATCAATGCATTAGCATCCCCAACGCCCCAGCATTATTACTTTTGTTTCCAAAATTATCAATACAAATCAAATATTTAAGCTTTCAGAACCTTTTTATTGGAAAAATTATTTTAATTTCAAAGAAAAATGTGTTTTGATCTCTACTAGCTAATTAGTTCAAGTTGTTCATTTGAAGTTTTTAAGAAACGAGTGGACTCTTTTCAATTTTTGAAAAATCATTTCTAAATTTTTTAACTCTCATTTTTTGATGAAAATTGGTTGCTTTAGACAATAAGGGAAAAGTTTGGTCTTTAAGTCAAACATAATATAATAATTTTTGATGCAAAATATATGCAGTTATAGAACGATAAAAGCTTTAAAAACAAGGTGAGTCTAACAAATATTTTGTAGGCAATTTTCACATATGCTTTTGAAATGTTAACATTAACGACTGACCATAATACTTTAAGTGTAGCTATATATAATTTAAATCTAACAGCACAATATTCTGGAAAAAAGCCTAATTGAGATGACAACAAATATAGTTAATTTCCTTAAAGTTTTTTAACTCTTGGGGTAAAGGGGATGAAAGTGTTTTTGAGTTATATGTCTAGCTGCAAACTGACATCCAAACTCAGTGTGTCATTCAGGTTTGGTACTTATCTTGCGATATGCTCTACTTTTACGTGGCGCCCTTAATATTGTATCCAATCTGGAAAAAGCCTTGTCTTGGTTATCTTATTTACGTCATTACGTATGTGGCAGCAATAACGACAAGCTTCTATATAGCTTGGATTAACAAATTTGAAGGCGTAATGCCCGTCACGTAAGTGTATTAAATTTTTTTTTAAATTTAAGTGCTAACAAAGCTTTCAGAAATCAACTTATGGAAACCCCCTATTTTCAAAATTTTTATATAGCTCCTCACACTCGAGCAGCCCCTTATATTATAGGATTAGGTTTGGGTATAGCGATTATTAACTTAAATGGCCGAAGAGTGGTGATGAGTTTTTGGGTAAATTTGACTGGATGGATATTGGCACTGGGTTTAATAACTTTTGCTATTTTCGGCTGTCACATTTTTCTAGAAGAAAGCCATGATTACAATCGGTTGGAAGCTTCCATATTCTTATCTTGCTCCCGATCCGCCTGGACCATGGGTGTGATTTGGATAGTTTGGTCTTGTATTAATGGTCATGGAGGTTAAGTCAATCTAATTATGATAACAAAAAATTAATCTATTTTTGCAGGGTTTGCCAATGATTTTCTATCTTCACATGTTTTTAGAGTTCTTGGTCGTATTTCTTATAGCATATTCCTGCTGCATATAATTTTCCAGTTCCTCAAAAGCGGTGCCAGCAAAACTCCCACGTATTTTTCAAATTTTGATTCAGTACTTATCACAAAAATTGCGTCCGTTACTGAATTATATTTTATTATTTTTCAGATTTATAATTCTTTGGGCGACCTTATCGTCATGATCGCCATCGGATTCCTCTTCACAATAATTTACGAGTTGCCACTTTCGCGACTTGTATATCTTTTAATTTCCGGTTTGTACTACTTGCTATTTTTCTCGGTAATTTGATATTACTAATTTTTAGGCAATACCGGTAAAGTGACTCAAGTAATTTTAAAAAATTAATTGATTTTAAAATATAAATTAGTAGCAATATTTTGATTTTTTAGTCAAATTAATTAGTTTCAAAATAAAAATTACGAACATTGTTTTGTTGTTTTCTTAACGTGAACCTCCTTCAAGCAAGTGACTTTTTCGAACATGAAACCAACAACGTTTCGTAGCATCGTCTTTAAACAAACAAGAATCCATTAGATCTCATCCCTGGCACACATGTCGCCCACCCACTGAGCCCCAGTATCGAGTTTAAATTTCGCTACAAACCCTTCAACATCGATTATCGCTCAGTACAACAATAAAGTCGTCAACAATACCTGGATTAAATATTCATAAAATTGCCCCCAAAATACTGGCAGTCTTTGTCGACCATTGAAGAAATATGGCTCGAAAGAAGTCGAGTCCGAAAATGACTACGAGATTTCGTACCATCTTCATCCCCCTGTTTCTCTCGATGAGTTCGATTCACGGTCTACCACATTTAGGGGATAAAAAACGTCATCCTGTTGAACGCTTTATCTGGATTTCTCTTGTAGCAGCAGCTGTTTACGGAGCTTACGTTCTTAGCAGTATGACTTTAACAAGATACATTGAGAACCCAACAGTGATTTCGATGGAAAGAGACCGATTTTCCTGGAACACGACATTCCCTGCTGCCACTATTTGTCCTGAAAACAAAATCAATGAGCCTCTTCTCGAGTTGTACGTCACCAATTCGATTGAGAAGAATAAGACGCAGTTGAGGCAATTTTTGATGTCTTTGGCTAACGCCTCTTATAACAACTTCGAGCAAGTTGTACCTTACGACGGGATAACTCCCGATCAGTATATGGCGATTTTGCTGGATTTGCAGTTCGAATTTAAGCCGTCGGTTTCGAATTCGGGGATTAACAGCCATAACTACTTCCTGCAGAGGGTCGTTTCGGAGATGGGAATCTGCTATAGCTTCAACTCTAAGTTATCTATCTACAACTCTCCCGAGTAAGGCTCTAGAATTTATTAGACAACTTGCGTAAATTAAAAAAAATTGATTACGATTTAATGACAATAACAGGTATGAAATTTTTGAAAAAAATTCCAATCTTATATTTAAAATTTTAGCATTTTTACTGTTGAAATTGCTACAATAGTATTTTCTAGTTTATCTTTTAGAATTTTGTAAGCAACTAAAAAAGCGCTTAATGAAAGGATTTATTAAAATATTATTTTTTATTACCTACAGCAGAAAATTTTGCTTAGTTCCTTTCTTTTTTAAACATTAATTAAAAAAAACAAAAATTAATAGTCTATATCAGAGATATCAAGAACAAATAAATGATTTTTTTAAAGCTATCTAAAATATAATTAAAATCAATTTTTCCGCATCTCCATTTCTTTATTCATTCACTATAACAAAATTGCCTAAATACTCTTTTTTCTATCATAGATTTAAGATGATTTATTATTAATTTAATGTGCTATATGGGTATTTATCACAAGCTACAGGAACCGAAAGTGTTGAAACCAACTGGTATAAAAAAGTTACAAAGCAAAATTTCATAAACTTCTAAAAATAAACGTTTAAAATATACATGCTTATCAATGGCAATGAAAGGGCTAACTAAATATTTCTCGTGAAATAACATTAAGCTTTGAGACACAGGATATTTTGTTCGTCCAATAATGGAAATTACTGAGTGAAGAAATTCAAATAATAAAGTTAAAACGTTTTTTTATTATATGAGGTACCTAATAATATTTATGTATTTTGTATGCATGGTGACTATCATTTATTTACCTAGCCATATTTTTCGTGAGCTTTGTTTCCAAAATCCTGTTTTTGATATATAGTAACTTTATCACTACAATCATGTCTGAATCAATCTTCAAATTTTGGAGGATTTTTGAAATACAAAAACAAACTTATTAATTTAAATAAAAGATCATTCCAATAATCAACAAATAAATTTAAGTTTTATATGTTCCTTAAGTTATTTTTTCTGATCTATAAAACACCAAGGAGAGATGGCAGAAATTTTGTAACAAATTGTATGTCCACTTGTAAACCTATTTTATTGTAAATTTTTAACTGAAAACAAAACTTATTAAGGGCGTATGGTAGGTTTAAATTTTATTTTAATTTTTGAGTTTTTGTAAAATAAATCGTTAGAGTATAGAATATCATGACATTTAGTTCAAACAAAAAAAATTAAAATGCATTGTTTAGACAGATAGAACAATAACAAAATTTAATCTTATTTCGAACACCGCTAATGGCCCATTTGTTCAATGGCTGATTTTTTTCATGGAATTAAAGCTTCTTCAATCTACTTTGCAGTGACATATTTTTTATTGACCTCCGATAAGTAACACCATCATAATTAATTATTTGCTTTTTGAAAAAATGACTGAAATTTGGTGTAGCAAAGAGTTATTAGTTTAGTGCATTTAACCGGCAACTATTGGAATGAAATTATCTTCACTGCATAGCCTATAGTTTCTTGTTAATTATAAATGGGACCTTTGCCTCAGGCATAAATAAATTTAGTTGCCTTCAGGCGAGTTGGACAGCTAGTTTCAGGTAGAAGTTGGAACCGGGTAGGGCAGTACATTCTCTCAAAATGCTCTGATGGTTACTACTAGCGCCTCTATAACGGATTAATTTGGCTAGTGAACGTATCATACGCCCTTGAATTTTCTATGGATCATAAAATATCATACATATTTAGGAAATGCAACATTGTCATCTATCTATTCTATCTTGTTTATAAAACACAAAACTAACCATATTTATGATTTAATATCTATTCGAGATACTCAGATAGCAATGCAGTACCAAAATCCCTAGTACTAAGAACCTAAAATATGCAATTTGAATTTCTCATTTTTATTTCTAGATACTGGGATGAAAACTATTGGCATTTAGTGGAAGGCAATGAAACTTTTTACGTAAATCCTCTGGATGGTGAGGTTTTTGCCAACGTAGTGAACATGTCGACGGGTTTCGATGTACATATTTTATGATGATTATTATTGAAAATCACGCAATCTTTTACAGATTTATCTCCACGGTCCATTCGAAGTCGCTGACGTGGCCAGCAAAAAGATTGTGTCTGAGAATGGTTATTTTCTTCAGCTCTACTTGTCAGGTCTCACTCTCTTTAGCAGCGATAATGTCAGAGGGCTCACGGTGAAGCAGAGGAAGTGCCGTTTCCATGACGAAAGCGATTTGAGACATTCCCCGGTTTACTCCTATGTTTTGTGTCGGATGGAGTGTAGAGCAATTTTGTCAAAGAAATTATGTGGTTGCGTTCCTCATTTTTATAGGAAATTGGGTAAAGTTGCAAGCTTTCGGATTTATTTCAATTTATATCAATAATAATTTAAAAAATTTGTGCCTTAGTATTTTTGGTAAAGACCAGAAAAATTTTGGTTTTATTTCCGTTGCATTTATCCAAATTTTATTTAATTTTTTTATGATCTTCTGAAAGCAAGAAGTAGATATGGCGTAAATGCAGAAGAGACTGAAACTTAAATGGTGCAATAACATTTTTTTGGATTAAAGTTACTAAGAACAGGATTTCGCTTGTGATTTCTGATGAACGGCGGTAACAAATGCCGATTAGGATTCCAAGTTCAAACAAATTTTTTTTCTACATTTATATGTACTTAATTTTTTGATGTTGGCAACTAGTGATAGCCCTGGTCTACACTACGACAAAAACGCATAGCGTGGACCATGACTAATGTTAATGTTAAAATATACCCGAATGATTTTAGATGGTGAAAAAATCTGCAACGTTCTTGGCTTGCACTGCTTGGCCAAATACAAAGAGAGATTGGTTCTGTTAAAAGACGAGTGTTCTTGCTTACCCAACTGCAATGAAGTCAATTACATGGTGGAAGATATGGACACCCGCGAATGGTTCTTAGGGTCTAACTTGCAATGGGGGTTGAAAGAGTACCCAAAAATGCGTCTCAGACGAGACATAATCTTCGGATTCTCTGATCTCTTAGGTAAAACCACTTAAATCCTCAAAAAGCACTATTTTTTGTTTTTTAGTCTACATCGGCGGCATGGCCGGTTTGTTTCTCGGTTGCAGCGTTTTGAGTTTTATCGAAATCGCTTACTTTTTCACGATCCGACTCTACTGGTTTGTGGTGAAGTACAGGAGAGACACTGAAACCTTAAATTATTAGGTTCAAGTTACAGAAAAAACAAACTCCAAGTAGATCGTGTGCACTTTTTTCAGCGGCAAAGATTAGGTGGGTGGTCGACACAGTGACATATGTGATGCAACAATCTAATGGACTTATGTTTATTTAACGAGCTGACAGCAATACGTCACACATCGCGCACTGAAACCTCGCTTTTAGCTTACAGCGCTACCACCGGCTGCCAAATTGTACCTAGTGAAGCAATAAAGTTATCGCACTGCAACTATTTGTAATAATGCCACACAATACCTACTTGAATATTCAATAAACGTCAAGTGAACAATAGACGAAAACTAGAATTAATATCTTGAATTCGAAGATTGTTTCAGTTCATGGTCTGAAAAGCGAATAATCTTTAAACACGATTTTTCTGAAACCTCATTGTTTCAGTGCCATAACTAATTTCAGTTACTCAAGATTTTTAGGTTTTTGTAAATTAACAAATTTTAATTTTTTCAATTCCTCCTAGAACCTAAATAGTTGCTCGGCTATAATTTACAACTTGTCGTAGTCGCGCGGCGCTAAGTAACAGAAGGATTTCTGAAATTAGACTGATTTATTTGTGCGCTACACAGTCAATTAGTGTTACAAGTAACGTAAACTCTTCACAATTTTAAAAACGAAAATTTCCAACCAGTTGCACTTACATTCCTCCTCAGGCTGTTACTCCATCTTTTTCCAATGGTAAATTCCTTCAATTTCAGAGTGAAAATTGTCGCGTTTTCGTCCGGACTTGTTAAAAAAATGCAATTGCGATTTTGAATCGTTTGCATCGGGGCGTAGCTTTAACTTTTCAGGACGAGGAAAGTTCTGGTTGGTTATAAGTTCGCCCTATGCAGCGAAAGCTCAGCCAGGACCGATTCGGATTGGCTGGATCTTCGGATGCTGTATCTTTGCCTGGCTGAAATCTCGAAATCTCGTATCTTTCTATTCTTGTATTCTTTGCGGATTGTTATTATTCGCTCGAGTGTTGCAGTTATTGTGTTTGCGGGAATTTGTCTGGAGATGCTTTCGAGCTCGAGGGCGGCAAGGGTGCCCAAGTGTGCTAGATGCAGAAATCACGGGATGATTTCCACGTTAAGAGGGCATAAGAAACAGTGTATTTACAAGAATTGTTCGTGTGCTAAGTGCGGGTTGATTAAGGAACGACAACGGATTATGGCGGCTCAGGTATGCTGTTTAGTTGAGAAAAAAATTGCTGAATACAAACGGAAGTACGAGATAAGTAAAGTATTGGCAAATAAAAGAAAACATTAGCGAACTGATTAAATTTAATCTTTATCATTACGTAATAAAAATATTAAAGTATTTACGCGTGGAACTTGCTGTTCTAAACGATATTTATCACCTCTTTAGGTCTAGATTGTTATTTGCTAAATTATTTGATTTCATAACCAAGATAAATATAAGTAAAGTTTTTGCACTAAAAGGTGATAAGATTAGAAGTTGTAAAAATTATCAAACGTGACCTAGAAAATTCAAATAATATTTTCAAGATCAAGGTCTGTTTCAAAAATTTGAATTAAATGAAATCGCAAGGGGTTTCAGGAAATTTTTTGTCTAAAATTTGTTGCTTGTTATTTTCACTAATAAGTTATTTACTATCTTTTAATACGCCTGCCAACAATATTTTAAAAAAGCAATTGTTCTTCACAAAAATGAAGGACAATTTTGTTATTAAGCATTCTAATTAATTTATCATACACTAATTTAATAAAATCACTTGAGAAAGACCTAAAGCTGTCTTGCATTTTAGCTGATTATTTAGAAATTCATTTAAGACAATATAATCATTCTTTAATTAATTTCAAACTTTTTTTTTATATTGTATCGTATATCGAATTAACTTTTAATTATTATTCGACTGCTTAGTTTTCCTATTTCTGCAACTCTCAGATTGACCTATTTTCCACATGCTGGGAGTTCTTAAATGCATACTCAACAGAGTTGCAACTATTGAGAATAAGATTCAAAAAGCTGCAGGGTATCTATTTTCTTTATATTAATTGATTTTGTAGGAGAGTAAATCAATTTATTTTAATAATAATTTTGAATAAAACTAATACATCTTCCTGAGTAAAATGCAAAATATTACTATCAATACATAGTTTACAATTAATAAAACAGTAATATTTTTTCTTTTTTAATATTTTTTTAATTGTTAAATATCAGTACATCGCAAAGTATTTGTATCCACTAAATATAAATTACATAAAGTAACCTCTTAAATTTAGTTAATTTTAAATAACATAAAATAGAATTAGATATCTAATGTTTGCTACATTTAACTGCAAGTTGATTTTTGGAAAGAATACATTACATTGGTGTAAAAAATGTAAAAAGGTCCTTGTGCCAAGTGGCGTCGTTTTGTATGTAGTAGTTGACACCGGCACTCAGCAATGTGACCGTTTTCTAATTTTTGATCCAGGAATCTTGAAGGAATAGCGTAACTATTTTGAATAAAAGTCGTCAAGCATAAAGATTAAAAGACCCGTGACAATTGCAAAAATAGAAACACAATGAATAACTGCACTTTCTACCAAAGAAGTAATGCTTTGTTATTAATAATTTTTTACTTGTGTGATATTTGAAGCAAAGAAATCAAAGTATTATTATCAGGCAATTCTAAAAATAGTAAAAGATGTGAGAAGAATGCAACTTCTGGATGATCTCAGAAGTGAAATTGTGAGTTGAATGAAAGTAAATTTCTTAGTTCTGACTGTTTTTTTTTTGAGGTATATTTGTGTAGATTTTACATTTCTTGAGCTTTACATTTCTAATGCTTATAAATATAATTTAGAAGGTAAAGCCAAATAAAAATTTATTATTATTAGAAGATTCTGCAAAGAATCAAAAAATGCACTTAAGAGAGTACGTACAATTCTTATATGTTTCCCAAATTAAAATTGCTAGTTAGTGAATGATAAATCTGTTGGTTCTGATTATCAACTGGTTTTGGATTAGAATGTTGTATTTTAAGTTACAATTTTTCTTTCCGAGAAGGCTTCAAGAGATTGAACCCTGCACCTCAAAGAAACTCTGAAAGAATATATAACTTGCATTGATGACTATGCAAGTGCTAAGTGCTGACAAAATTACCATTAAAACGAACGAAATTTATGGATGTGAAGGAGAACAAAAGCGGCATGCCTTGCCGCTTTTGTTCTCCTTCACATGAAAGACCAAGAGAGTAAAGAATGTCTGGAATTAAAACTCCACCAAGTCTTTACAAAATATTATAGAATTAGTTGATACTGGAAAAAGTAAATGGTTTACTACCACTAAAATGTATAATCTCTATTAATCTGCAGAAACTAAGGGTAATTTTTGCATCAATACTTATATTACTTTTTCCGTCATTATTCCTAAAGGAAGCCATATAACAAAATAGCAATATTTCCTGTTAAACTTCTCTAAGACAAGATCATGTTTCTCTATCGCTTCGATACCATGATCTCCGTCATGCAAAGTAACTTACCATTTTCTTACGGATTTAAGTAATTACCAGTCGTCTATTTTTTATTGTGCTCAAGTATTTTCGAGTAAATGCTCTTGGACCTTTCTGAATTGTACCTTATGCATCTCTCATAGAGTAATGCTGATTGAAGCGAAAGCTTGTGATATTGATTTAATTTTTTTTGTGACACTGCTATCTGTGTTACCAACCAACCGCAAATTTTGTATTTCATTCGTACATACGTTCCCACAGAACGTTCACAACTTTCTACAATGATTTCCGATTCCATACAAGTAGAAGTACTTTGTCAATTTTTGTTTAGTTCTTTATTCTACCGTAGGGAATTCACCACGTTGGTAAAAATTTATACTTTTGCTGCAACTTTGACATAGTTTGTATAGAACAATACTTACAACTTACTAAAGTTAATAATTGATTATAGTAGTTTAATATGTGTAACTTTGTTAGTTTTTCACATTTTCTTGTGTTTTTTTGTTGACACTTATAAAATTTTATCTTCAATGCAGGATGATTTTAAAATAGCAATTTTCTGTGTAATACGTAAAAATGAAAAGATTATTTTTTATTTTACAAAGAAGAAAATATTTTTTAAGTATTTTTGCAAAAACCCCATTAAATTTTGTTCAAAATTAAGAAAGCTGGAAGCGACCTTTAGGTAGAATGCTTTTAGCTATTTAGAGAACTAAGTTTAAAATTGCTTCAATGTCTGGCACCAGCAATAAGAAAAAAACAAAAGTTTTAAAGAGACTTTGTGTGTAGAGCTTGTAACATCTCAATAGAAAAAACTTATTTAAAAAAGTAGATAAATAGTTGATTAAACTATAATAAAAAAACATATGGATAAAGACTTCTAATTTAAGATTTCCTACAATTTTAATGACTCGTTGTTATAATAGAATATATGTAAGTATTTTTACTGCGCTTGTAGAATATGCTAATTTTAAATAATCTACATGAATACTGGATACCTTGTATCTATTCCTTCCTAGTTTATGTTTGACTATTTATTCTTTTTAGTGGAGCACCAGCTTAACAACAAAGTGTTGCTAAGTTGACGTTTCTCATCTCATATTAAAGGATGTCATCTATTCGGTAACTACTGTACTCAAATACAGTAAGTCACACAGTTTTGTCAATGTATCTTCATTTTTTTAAACGTCTTGCACTCCTGGGTCTTGGAGATATTAAATATTTATACAATGCTTTCTGTGTAACTTTATAACAATCACTTTTACTACAATCATATAATCGTTACTATTACAATACTTATTAATTCTTGAAGAAGTTATGACTATTTCTCGTATTTTATGTCTGGTAGATAAATTGCCCTTCTTAAGTGTAAGAAAAGAATTGTAGAGAAGAGAAAGGCTAAAATTAGATTTTAAAACATTTGGTAAATTAAAATCAATTATTTTATTTATCATTTTAATTCTACAATTCTTCACTTAGTGCCTTAAGGGATGCTTATTATTACTTTCAAATATTGTAACGAGGTTTGTTCAGTTTTTATTAAATGGCAAGTTCCAAAATTACAAGAACGTCAACAATTTTGTCTTTAATATGTTTGGACTTTCGTGACCGCTTCTCTGAGCTATTATTTCAATAATCGATTCAGAAATTAACAATTTTTAATTCTAATAATTATTATAATTAGAAGAGGTATTTTTTGTATTTTACGCATATATGTTATAAAGAACAATTTCAATAACAATTCCTATTTTTATGTTTCCGCAAAAATTTTTGCAAAGCTTGCAGAAACAACAATCACTTAAACCCCTTTGTTCCGCAACTGCCACTTATAGATAAAATCGATCAACTTATGAATAACAACCATTATTTACAAAGAAAAAATTGATGATGACTCGATCCGTAATTCGATAGTGTGACAGCCTGAAGTGTTTGATCGATATTCCATTAGCCAAGTATCGCGTGTCTCCGACAAACACCATCTCATCGACAATCAAACCAAATCCGATTTCTCCCCCGAGACTCCCCATCTATCTAACTAAATACCTTATTGCTTACAGGTAGCATTGAAACGTCAACAAGCCGCCGAGGACGCTATCGCTCTCCACTTGGCTTCAGCCGAAAGTGGCACGACTTACGATTATCTTCCTCCAGGTCGAATTTTCGGAATGCAAGTAACTTCTCCTGAACCCGATTCCGTCGATTCTCCACAGGAAAAAATCGAAGGACAAATGCAAGAAGAAATTTCAGTTAGTCCAGCTTCGGTTGATATGCTGGGCAAATTGTTTCCGAATAAGAAGCGATCGGTATTGGAACTGGTGTTGAAGAGATGCAATCATGATTTGTTGAAAGCTATCGAGCATTTTAACGCGACTAAACCAGGAACGGAATTGGAATTAGGGAGTAAAGATGAAGGTGGTTCAGCTTTTAAACCTGTAAATTCAGTTAAAACAACAAAATCTTTCGCGAATTCCCACCAAAATACGCTACCGATGATTTCTAGTAATAAAGTTTTCATGCACAGTCTCTACCCTTTCCTTCCTTTGTTTAACCCCCAACCTGTTCTACCAAGTCCTGTTTACGTTCCTGGATTTTGCGAGTGTGAACAATGCAAACATGCTTTATATGGCCGACTTGAGCCCCGCACTCAGAAAAATGGTTTTGCAATAATTACTAAAACGTTGTAGCAACTGTTTTGTAGCAATTAGATTCATAATTTGTAGCTGATTTTATTGATTTGTATAAACCTCAGAGCTTAAAAATTGTACCTGAAGTGTTGTGGCAAAAAAAACCACAATAACATATATTTTGCACTATCCTGTTGTAAACTGTCCTACAAAATTATTGAAACAATCTGTAAGAAAAACGAAACAATATTTATCACAATTGCAGTAGTTTATAACTTATGCTCCCATATTCCTTACTACAAATTGTACCAAATGGTGATACAATGCTTCAGTAAATTCTGGCGCCGGAAACTGAATATGTGTATTATGTAATTTCACGTGATCGGCTGCAGTCAAGACTTTGGGCCATATTATTGGACGCTGGGTGATCAAGGCTAGATTTTTACCGACTTTGCGATTTTTTTCGCGGCACTTTGCATGCTTTGCCATGCCATAATCCCGCTTTCCTGTGTTGTGTAGGTTCGTTATTGGTGATCGTGGGGGATACGAAGATAATTATCTGGTAAGTAAATAACATTTCTTTGCTCTTAATGGTGATGGTAATGCGATGAATCTTATTACAATTTAGTCGTTGGCTGTGGGCAACGCCGTGAATGAGAATAAAAATTATTTATACCTACAACAATGGACGAATTTGTTATAGAAACGCTCCAAAATTGGAAAATTGATGACGAAACAATAAATGCATTCAGAGGTAAATTTATGTTCAATTTAAATTGGTATAAGATGTAGAATACGTGCCAGGTTTGCATAGTAAATTCCAGAAATTTACCTAATTGACATTTGTTTCCTATTTACTCTTACATTATACTTGAAGAATTGCCTAATTTTGTTAATTGAAGCAGGTAGCTACCATTAAATTCTATATATTTACAGTTAATCGCGTTGACCAGGAAGCATTTAATTTACTAACAGAGGATGATATTAAAATAATAATTAAACCGGTCGGGGATTGTAGAAAATTTTTACACAAATTTGCTGAATATAAGAAGTTTTTTATTGAAACTCAGGTATCTAATTTATGTTTCTTTTTTATCAAATAAACTAACTCATTATCTGCTAGCAATTCGAAGAAATTTTTAATTCCTCTTCGTCCACTGTGACTCCTACCAGGAGTAATTCTCCGACATCGCCTGAGTCTCCGGCACAGTCTATTTCTTCAGGAAATTCTGAAATTATTATAGAAGAAGGACTTATTCCACTACCGGGAGCTTACCGTACTAAGACTACTGCGGGTTATCCATATGTCGTTTCAACAACCGCAAGTCCATACTCTGTGAGTACATTTCTCAATCGTGATTAGATGTTTTGATATTTTTTTTAGACTGTATTGCAACTGTTGAATGAAACAGATGAAGACGAAGTTATTAAAGCCAGCTATAATAAAAATACAAATTTTAGACGTGATGAACTAGCGGAGCTGATAGTGAAGAATGAATTGAAACATTATAAGAATGCGAGGTAAGATTCGTCCATCCCCTTTACACCGTATTTATGTAGGTATAATGTAGCCTGCCAAGGGCCGATCTTTTCACCTAAACTCTAAGTGCTACATAACTTCTTTGGAAATCATTGTTAGAAGTTATAACAAACGTTTTCAAGGAGATTATGTAACAATTATTTAGAGGTGAAAAGATATACCGTTATAGTAGGAAACAACAGTATATCTGCATAATTATAGTACAATAAGTATTTTATATTGAAAATCATAACAAACAACCTATACAAATGTACCCACCTATAGCTATCTGAATGTTTAATGTATAAAACTGTTACAACTGTTTTACAGAATTACATCTGCCCGGTTCATGCAACTAGCGGAAGAAATTCGTGAAGTATTTCCTCATGAATTTCCAGAAATATACTATGTACCTTATGTAAATGACAAGGGAAGACCCAAGGCGGCTTGCGGTAAACTGGTTTCCGTGTACACATATTTGCGAAAACAATACAGGCAATTAGGGTTTATTTCAAATAAACGAAAACGGGATGAAGGTGAAAACTATTACATTGTAATATTCCCTCCTCTATGCCCACTAATATTTTTGTATATGTTGTTTTAGATGAGTCAGGGCATACCTCTAAGTTGCATAAAGAGTTTCAGTCTAACGAAGAAGGTGTTGCGTATCTCAAGAACAACTCTGCACCTTTCACTCTCATTTCAGAATATTGGGAGAAAACAATTTTCGATCGAACAAAAGATCGCAGCAGCATGTGATATTCACACATATTTTAAAACATTTCCATGTCTTAAGCTTCCTCTTGGATATACGCTTGTAAGTTTTAAAATGTGAAATTCTGTGCATTTTGTCATCCAACTGGTTTTCAGTTAGAGCAAGATTTTAATGCCGAAAACCCAGAGAAGGGAAACCATTTACTTGTAAAATGGCCCAAAATTGCTTCAAAATTATTGAAACTTGCTGAAAGGAAGCAGAACCTTTTTATCAAGGAATTGCTGAAAGTATATAAACAAATAGTAGGTCCAAGAAGTAAGTTACATTTTTGTGCAGCTTAAATTTCAAGTTTTCATTTCTACATTATGATGTTTTTAAGGTACTCAAGATGACGAAAATTTTGGATTAACTTTACTACCGACATTTTTCTCGTGCGTTAACATTGGTAAGAAAAAAGATGGATGGACGCCGTCAAAATTGGAAATGAAAAACGGGTTTATTCTACATATTAAGGTATTTGTCTTCTTTATTATTGAACGTAATGCACTACTCTTTAATTATTACAGAATGTTGCCGATATGGAACCAGAGCTGCAGCGTAGACGCGACAAACTAGCAAAGTTCCATTTAACAGCCCAGCCCCTGCCCGTTATTGTTGGAGAAAATATAAAGAACATCAGTGCTTCTTACGTGAATATAAACGATATTTTTTATAAAGTCGATAGTCCGCTAAAGGCGGTTGAATTGTGTTTTAAAATTTTCAATGTTTTAAATGCGCAATATCCACCCGAAGCCGAATTGTCATGGAAATTTATAGAAAGAGCTATTTTTGACATATTTGACAGTAAAAATAAGTATGTGTCCGTAAATAGTCTCATCTCGGATTTGAACATTATTGAAAAAAATAGTTCGGCCGATTAAAACTCTATTTAATTATAATTTAATATATAATAATATATTATATGTAATATATAATATTATTTATATATTATAATATAATTTATAAGACTTTGATATAATACTATGATTATTGTTTTAGTTTGCTACGATTTTTACAATGCATTGCTTCAAATGCAAAAAACTGTTTCTACGAGTAAGAAGTTACATTTATCACTTAAAAGAAGATCATAAGATATTTGGAAATCATTCAAGTTTTGAATGCAGTGAGACAAATTGTAAACGACAATTTTCCTCTATCAATTCGTTTAGAAAACATCTAAGGCAGCACGAAATTAGGGAAATTAGAAACCATAAATCTGCATCTGAAGAAAAGGAAAATTTTCACTGTGGAGTTAATCATGTTACAATAACATCAGAAATTATTAGTGAAACATTAAATATATCGGCATTGCCAAATGACTCTGATTGGTCGCTTAAAAATCTCCAACGTAACTTCCAAACATGGAAAACTAAACATCACACTGCTGTCGTTGAATTAATTGCGGGATTGTACAATAACTCTTTGATTCCCCGCAACGTCATTCAGTATGTAATTGAATCATTTTCTAAAATCTTTTGTTCTGGTTTGATGGATCACCTTCAAAACACAATCATTCAACGTCTTACAGCTTTGCATGAAAACGTTGATGTTGTTAATACCATTCAAAGTCTATCAAAATTCTGTTGATAGCTTTCGGACAGAATATAAACGTTTAGAGTATTTTAAATCCATAGGAGTTTTTGTATCCCCACGCCCATTTATCATAGGACAATGGTTAAAAGAAAAACGTGTTGGTAATGACGTTATTCTTAATCCCTCAATTGTAACCGGTCAAATTATTCCTCTACGAGATACGTTACGTTTACTTTTTGAGCGACCAAATTTTTTCACCTTCATGAACTCTCCTTATAATAAATTGATAACAAATAATCGAGTTTATAATAATTTTATTCAAGGAGAGTTATGGGAATCTCAAAAAAAGGCATTTGGCAATAAACATGTTTTTCCATTATTTCTATTTTTTGACGATTACGAAACAGGCAATGCTCTTGGTTCCCATTCGAGTAAAAACAAATTAGGTGCTGTTTATATTTCTATCCCATCCTTACCATCAGAAATGCAAGGAAGTTTGAAAAATATGTATCTATTTTCATTATTTCATTCAGAGGACCACAAGAAATTTGGCAGTGAAGCAGTTTTTAAAGAACTTATAGCAGAATTGAAATTTTTAGAAGAGAATGGCATCAGAATTTCTGTTAACGGTTCCATAAATGTGATATATTTTAAGTTATCGTTAGTAATTGGAGATAATTTAGGCATGCACACCATTTTAGGACTTACTGAAAGTTTCTCTGCCAATTTCAGATGTCGATTTTGCAAAATGTGTAAGATTGAATCATATACCGCATTTATCGAAGATGAGACTCTTTTTCGCACAGTTGAAAATTATAACAGTGATATAATGTTAAATAATGTAACTCAAACTGGTATAAAAGGAACTTGTGTATGGCATCAGCTAGCCGATTTCCACCTCACGTCAAATTATGTCGTGGACATCATGCACGACATGTTTGAAGGAGTATGTGCATATGACTTGACTTATCTATTGAACAGCTTAATTTCAGATTACAAACTATTTACTTTAGAAACGTTAAATTCTAGAATACAATGTTTTCGTTACAATGAAGTGGAGCGATCGAATAAGCCTCCACTTATTACATCTGAAGGATTAAAGCAGAAAATTATGATGTCAGCCAGTGAGATGGCTTGTTTAAGCAGATATCTTGGTCTTATGATAGGCGATTTAGTTCCCATTGATTTACAACTCTGGAAAATTTGGATAAAGTTGCGTGAAATCATTGACATTGTTACAGCACCTAGTGTTCACTTCTCTGAATATCACAGATTAAAAGTTGCTGTGGAAGAATATCTTTCTATTATTGTTTTCTACTGTAAACGATTGAGGCCAAAGCATCACCACATGCTACACTACAGTTTGGTATTAAAAATGTCTGGCCCCCTTGTTCATTTGTGGCGTATGCGCTCGGAGCAAAAGCACCGAGAATCTAAAATGACTTCTAATATATCATGTAACTTCAGAAATATAACTTACACGCTGGCCATAAAAGCCCAACTAAAATTATGTTACGAATTAATTTGTTCGACGTAGCAAGAAAGGTTTAATGTTCAATATGAAGATGTTTCACCTCTAACAGAAAATATATATGACGAATACTTTCCTAGACAACCCATTACTAATTTTTGTTTCACATCATGGATTAAAATTTTTGGTACTTGTTACAGTGAAGATGTGGTGGTGGTTCTTAATTTCTCGAATGATTTTCCCATATTTGGTATAACAAAGTACATCATTTTACAATGTGAAGAAATAGTTTATTTTATATGCACTGTTTTACATACTTTTAGCTTTAATTCACATAAACATGCGTTTGAAGTAGACGATGATACCAGTCAACCAGAATATAAAATGGTTGAATTTTCTAAGCTTCACGATTATACGCCTTGTTTATTAATAAGGAATAATAGTAAAAGCTTCGTATCTATGCGACACATAGTGTGATGCAAAATAATTATTACCCTTATCGTTTTATGATTGTCTTACTTTTGTTATTTGTTATTTATTTTGTTATATAATAAAACTATTTATAATTAAGCCTAACGCATTACTTCCTGCAGGTTTCAGAACACGTCCTTGAGTTGTTTTTAGCTTTTTTATAATTAGGGGTTTAAAAGGGGATGGTTATGTCTACAATTTGTAGTAGTCAGTGTTTCAAAAATATGCAGTCATTACTAGAATATTTTATCAATTATACAAGAAATTGTTATGCAAATTACTACAATAAATTTAAATCATTACTACAATTTTGGAAAATACTTAAGTAAAATTTGACACTTTGTTTTACAAGTTTTGGTAAATATTATCCCAATATTATTAGTTTAGCGTTAAAATAATGCAAAGAATTGCCACAATATTGCAGTACCAATTACAATAGTAAATTCCTATAATTATATCAAGCTTTGGTATAGACTATTGAAAGATTAGACATTCTTTTCCACAACGTATTATAAATATATGTGTAAAATATTATTAACTGAACTATGCTTATGGAATAATGAGTACTACAAAGTTTCTCACTACCAGCTACAATTTATTGTCTACAAAGTTTCATCAATAGATCCTACAAGCTGTATCCGTCCCTATTTGTACTACAATTTGTAGGTGCAAAAATTGCAATTGCAGAATGTAACACCACAAATTTTTCTGAGTGCGGCCTTAAATAATTTTATTACCATTTATTTATTAATTAGTTTTAATACATGTAATTTCGTGCAATTGTAATTAAATTGTTAAATAAGACAAATCTACAGTTTCTTTTCCGCCTTTACATCAACGAATAGTTTGTTTGGTTTTATTAATTCCGAAAGCGTGTCGAGTATGTGTATATCTTGCAGATGGAGGTAAATGGCAAATAAACACAAGAACATCCTTCTTAACTTACAATACAAACAAAAAGATCGTGTTAACGGGGTGTTGTGTTGATGTAATGAAGTTAGGAAGCGCCACCCGGGAAATAAGCGACCCTAAGTCAAACAACGGGAGAGGTTTATTACATCAGATTTCAAACTCCTGCTGGATAAATTGATGAGGCTCAATAATCAGGGGAAATGGACCGAGAACCACCAGAGGGGACGCCAGCCCATAACCTGCAAAAATTGTAGTTCTATTTATGTCACAAAAAAGTCTTCCGCACCTAATCCAAGTCCTCACTGATTGATGAAAAGCTGTTGTCCAAGCTCGAGTATGAAAGAACAAAGTTGCAATCGTCCAGCAACGCAGACTTCTTCTCCTAAAAAAATCAAAATAAAGGCATTTTTTCAAAAATATTTTTATGCAATTGCTTTGTTAAAAAGAATCAATTTAATGTATCGTTGCATGTTAGATAATTGTTAGCTTTATCCCCCACCCTAACAAGCTTTCTCTTCAGCATATTTTCCGTACCACACTTCTTAAATAAGCTAACATTGCAGATAAATTTAGGACACTACTGCTAAATAAGTAAAAAAAGAAAAAAGTAAAAAAAAGAAATACCCACATAAATAATATTTAAAGAAATCGGAAGATTGCGTAAAATATTTATCCTATCAGATAGCATTTTTGTGTTTCCTACTTTCATTTTTTACTAATCTAACAAAAACTTATCCAAATTTTTCTTTGCTTCCAACCTAGGTCTTCATTACCTCTAATCTATCAGATTTAATGTACGATGAACAAGATCTGTTTACTCGCAAGATCAATCTATTAGAGAGGGAAATACCACCAAAGAAGTTAATTTACAAAAAGTTTTTAACCAACAACTTATCAAAAATTGGTAGATTCTCAACAATTTTGTATATTGTGAAATTTAAGAATATCTGCACCTATTAGACGGTAAACAACAAAATTAAGTTAATCTTATATATTGACAATATTCTGCAAACTGTTGCAACTATTGCAAATTGTTTTTGCAAACAATTCCTATCAAATATTTACCAAATTCAGTTATTTAAATGCAACTAATAGAAATAAAAGGACAACAACAAAAAGGCAACAAAGACGAGAAAATCTTTAAGACATAAAATTTTAAAATATGTAGATCCAGTCGTCTAATTGGTGCTTTTAAAAGACTCTGGCCTTTGCTTAAACTTAATTTATTTAGAAACAAAGTGTGTTTACTTACTGTAGGCGTCTCCAGTTCAAGCAGGAAAGGACACAATATTAAATTCATAAACCCCACCAGTCGCATTAGCCATGGAAATCCCAGCACCCTTACCGCATGACCCCCCAGAAGCGGTCCAAATGCGTAAGCTAAGCTGACGAATGCTTGTTGAAGAGCGTAGACAGGTCCATATTGGTTACCGCCTTTTCTGTCCACTAGATTGGCCAAAAACGGAACCAAAGCGGCATCAACAGCTCCTACACTGAGCCCGAGTCCGAAATGCGGCAAAGATAGTTGCGCCATCGAACTAGCTAATGGTAAAGCGCAACAACTTAAACCTGCCAAAACCAAAGCGCTTAAAGCGATTCTCCATGAAGTCACAGGAAGAAGACCTGAAATGTTTTTATTAATTTATAGCGCAAAAACTGGAGTCACCAACCAGCAAAATGGGAACCAATAAAATAACCTATACTATCAGGAATGAAAACTGCCCCTAATTGCCAACGTGAAGGTGGAGGGTTAAGACGCGCCAACAACCATAGAGGAACGCAAGGTTCCAGGATTGCCATAGTAGAAGTACAAACGGAAATCGCCATTGTTGCTATAAAAACTTGCTTGTCTTTTAACAGGTGCAGCCATTCGTCACACCGGATTTTATCCACTGGAGTTTCCTTGGATCGATTTTCATCCAAACAAAATAATTGCAAAACTACCAATAATTTTATTTATTTTTTAATTTTTTAAACACTGAACTTACCAATGCTGATGGTAATTAAGAAAGCAATTAATAGGAAAGGTGCCGGTTTTCCCAAAACTTGATAAGCAGCGCCTCCTAAAGGATAACCAATTAAAACTCCTAAAGCGATTCCTCCAAAAGCTAACGGCATTAGTTGCGTCCGGGATTCTTTGGGTACATTTTTGGCTAAAATCGACATGCCACTAACCGCAATGGCAGCTGATGAGCTACCATGAAGAGCTCGAGCTAACACTAAAACCCCATAAGAATTACCATAGGCAAACACTGAAAAAGAAATATGAAATTTTTGGTAAATTTTTCAAAATTACTTGCATATTGCAGCCAAGAGCATATTACAAGAGCCTAATAGAAGAAGAACGTAACACCCCATTACTTCAGTTAAATATCCAACTAAAGGTGTGAAAGCTAATTGAACAAAAGCTTTGGATGCTAATAAGGTTCCTAGAGGACCGTTATCGTTTTCTAGTGCTTCGTATTTTTGTTGTAATGGACTCAAAGATGCTGGACCCAATCGAGCATTCTCGTTCTCATTTCTTGTTTTTAGTGTTAGATCGTTGGAAAATAAATAATCAGGAATTATAGGGACTGAAATTTGAAAATTAGTTGAAATTTTGGCAATTTCATCACTTACCTACTACTGTTAACAAAACATTGTCGAGGAAAAATGATAAGTAAATGATTAAAAAAAGGGATAAATGAGTGTGGTGGAGAGTGGCGAGGAATGCTCGCATGTTGGCAAGGATGCGACAAAGACTGGTGTTTCCGGGAGATCCGGGAGCATCTGGGATACATGCAACTTGTTATCCGTGGTGGGGCAATAGTAAATTGGTTATAATGGATTTCAATGAGAAATTTAACGCTTCAGTTGGTCACCGTGTTAAAGTTGTTATCGGCGACGCTCAGGCCGATGTTAGTGGTTTACGGCAGTTTTTCAGGCAACTCAGGTCCGGACTTTAGGTTCACGAAGGCTTCAGTCGCTTCATGATATCACGTCAAAAAAACTGATTTTGATTGTTTTGGTTAGAGAATCCTTAAAGAGTCACCAAAATAGTCTTATCCAAATACTTATTCAATAGAAAATCGAATCGACTCGTATTTTGTTAAAATTGTGTGCGGGCATGTATTTTAATATAAATATATTGCTAAATTTCCAGTTAAATCAATTAACAACTAGGATTGCAATTTTGTAAACATTGCAGTGATTTTTCTTATTTTAATGACACTTGAGTTAACAAGAGGGAAATTTTACAAAGTACAAATTTATTAACTTGTCTCGATTATTTACACACCTATAGATCACCGGCTAGATGGAGGAAAAACCAGTTTTCACACTTAAGCGGAGAATTTTTATTTACGTCAGGTTAAACAGAAACATAAGTTTGTTAATATTTACAAGTAAAAAATATAAAATAGCCGGTGTATTAAAAAAAAAACTCTAATATGAATTCAGGTTTAGTCATTTGACAAACACTTATTATTTTTTCTTTAAGTCTAATAACAGTCAAAACAGTGCCTCAAACTTTCACATTTTAAAAATAGAACGTCTACAGAGAATATTTTGATTTTTGGACATCTTATACTACAATATTGTAGCTTTCTCGTGATACCATTAGTTTAGATTTTTCATTTTGTGTCCGCACGCACTGTACGATTTTCGTACGACTTATGGATCTAGAATCCACAGGGCATAAGCAATAAATCTGGCTAGTTCATATATTTTCATTTTAAAGTGCCCACACGAGTCAAAATTCGAGCGGCTTTGCACTCTACTAACATAGGTGTGGGAATTTTAGTAATGTCTGACCTTGTCGTTCGGAGAATTTCTGGAAAGGACCGGGGTGACCGTTAGGTCCGCCAGAGTTCTTATGAAAAGGAAGTTCTAAATACGGAATTGCCGACACGACTCGACCAAGCTCAGGGAACGGTTCTGTTCAGCTTTATTTATATTACAATAAACAATTATTATCAGGGAAACTGAGTTTCAATCGCTCTTTATTCATCCAGATCCTAGATTAACGCAATTAACTAGATCAATTTCTAACATATGTATTAATAAAAAGATTTCTTGAGATTACAGACATATTGTGTTATTTTATTAACAGCCAAAGCAATAAAATATTGGCTCAGCCACCAGCGATTTTAGATCAAAATGCAAGCTCTGTGTAATATTATAGTGCCAATAATTCGTTACTCGTCCATTGAGTGACGTCACCCATTTTATTTTTTCCCACATAATCATATTGCCGTTGTGAAGTAAAAATTCTCAAAAAATCGAAATTCGACAGCCGATAACGCAGTCAACTGTTACAAGCGGACACAATCTACCACAGCGACACCTCTTTGGGAATAGCTGAACTTTTTCAGAACTTGCTGTTGGTTGTTGCACCTATATCTATCATTATTGTCGGGGAAGTCAACACCTTGCCGTTATTATCAACAAGTTCGACTTGTATTTTAGCAAACTTACTTTTTGTCTGCTAGTCTCGTGATTAATTCTTTCAAAATGCCTCCCAATTAAGGAAAAATTTAAATTAAGGAAAAATTCAACTAGGATTTTTGACTTTATTATTGACAATGCATGAACTCAAAATGGTTTAATCACGAGAGTATTTTTCAGAGAAATTGATTGTGCAAACAAATCAACACCGTTTTGAAGAGTAAAGTCATAGAGTAGTTCTCGCAAATCGGCCTAATACTACCGTAGCGACATCTCTTGTATGCGGTGAAGTAAAGACCCCTTTTAAGACAAGAGAAGCTTGGTTACACACTTTTGAGTAACTCCGCATTTTATCTACTGTAAAGTAAAGTAAGAAATAATTCTCAGTTTAAGTGTAAAAACTGTCTTATATACCAACATTATAATAAAATATTTTAATATTTTAAAAAACCTAAATTTTACAAAAATAATTGCTAAATGTGGACACTAGAGCAATCAGTATATTTTTCAAATTCTGTTGCTTTATCTTTGTGTCTTTTGATAGAAAGTCTGCAGTTTTAAATTATATGAAGACCAAAATGTTTAGTATTTTAGGTACTAAAACCTTTAGGAGTTTAGATCTATCTAAATAATTTTCTTTTTTTTTAAACAAGAAACCCAAACGACTCTTATTTTGTTAAACTTGTTTGTCATTTTTTTCATAACGTGGAGCAGGACATTCAATTATACTAATTAAGCTAATTAGGCATCTAGTTTCTAGAGATTTGAAAGACACTTGCATTAACAAAAAAATGTAGATACAATTATTACAATTGAAATATTTTATCGCAATAAATAAACAAAACCAATATTCCATCAAAATAATTTCTAAATGTGGCACCTGGTAGTAGGAGGAACTGATATTTTTTTCAACTTTTTTAGCTTCATTCTTGTATTTTTTGATAGAAGCTGTACAGTTTTTAATTATATGACGCCAGAAACATTAATTTTCTGTATTTTGGCTAGAAAATTCTTTAAGAGCATTCTATATAAATTCTGTTCCAATTTAACATTTAACATAATAATACGAGTAAACCCAAACCACCTTTTTTTGTTAAAATCTTTTGTCTTTTTTTCTATAAAGTAGGATTGGACATCTAATTATCTGAATTAAGCTAATTACACGTCTCAACCTTTTATTTTAAGAATTTCCACAAAACTTGAATTAAAAAAAATGCACACAGTAAAAAATTTATTGACTAGTATCAATTATTACACTTTAAATATTGCAATAAATAAACGAAACCAAAATAACAGTAAAATAATTGTTAAATCTGGCAACTCAGTGAAAATAGCAGCCCTGGTTTTGTTCAACTTTTGTAGTTTCTCCAGTTTCAAGGGAACAGGCGGTGATGACCTTCTATTTAGTGATAATTTCCATAGTAGCAAACAACACTTTGTAACGGAATTTGCATAGAAAATGTGGGACGGTCTCAATTATTGTGCAAATTGATTAACGTTTCGCTGAACCACAACAATGTTGTTGGAACCTAAATCTAGATGATGAGCAAATGGGAGCCAAAACGGCAATAATAATTAGAACCGAGTAACTTTATCAGAGTGCACGGGGGTGTCACAATGTAAATCAAAATCGTCATCATCGGGGAGATTGGGGCAAGAGTAGAGGTCAGGCTGTTGGATATGGGCCACCCCGGCCCTGGCGAGAGTCACCGCGTTAATTGCAGCTACGTTGACGCAGTCATATACTGGCTGCAAAAACAATAAAAAAATGTTAATATGCACAGTAGAAAGTAGCAGTTCAGTAACACGATTGTGTGTCAAGTCCCACTCTTAGAGAGAAAGCATCGAATTTGTGAGATTTAATTTGAGGTTAGCGATATTTATTTGAAACTTACCTGAGTACTGGCCCTGTAAATATCCATGGCGCTAGTGGCTGTGGCTAACGAGGGTAGAGCACTTGTGATTTTATCCCTAGCAGCTGCGATGGTCATCAAATAGGTTCTGGGGACGAAAATGGTTCCAATTAGGGCACTGGCGGTTGAAACCAGGCCGAAACAAAGAATCGGATCTTTCCACTTTTCATCGAGAAGAGCATAAGAAGGGATCCAAATGCACCACAAGCACGAAATTACAGAAACGCAAATTGCAAAATATTTACCCTCCCGGTAATTGCGTTGGCATTTTATAATTAAGGGACAAATGCACAAGAGCAGAAGCAAAAGCATCACGTTATAAGACAATAAGTAAACGAAAGAAATTCCTCGAAAAACGTCGCTGCACCTACCGATTACTTGTAAATTCAGAGCAGCTTGAACCCCGAAAATGAAGAGACAAAGAAACGATTGAACCGGTCCTGCAACGTGCGACATAAATCCAATTTCCTTCGATGCAGTGGCCAACAAAATACAACGAGATAAAATTAAAGAAAAAGCGCTAGCGTAACTTAGAGTAATCGCAAGAGTTCTAGCCATGCAAATTGATACTTTGGTCGATTTTGAAGGTTCTAAAGAAAAAGGAAGAACCGAACAATACATGAGCATTACTGTTAACAGTAAAAGTAATGTCAATATAGGATTACCTTCCAAAATATCACGACGACAAAGTGAAACTAGTAGAAACACCAAAATAGCAATACAAAATAAAACTCCCAAAAGAGAAATCGCTAAGAAAGCAAAAACCCACGATTCGTTTCTGATTCCGATTCGGCTTTGTCCCAAAACACTTAAGGCCTTTATTTCTTCAAAATTTTTACAAGAATCATCACCATTGGCAGACGAAATTGAGTTATTAATTTCCAAAGAAGAATCTAATACAGTTAGATTTTCACTGAAAATATTGTAAGTAAGAATTTTTGAGTAAGGTTGCGATGCGTTTTCGCTCTTGAAAACGTTGTAAACAAAATCGGATTTGAGGGATTCTATCTTGAGCAAGTCTAGGATTTCACAGGGTTCCCAACAACTCGAATGAATTGGCTGGAAATTGCTACGTAGACAATTGAGTTTGTAGGAAGTTGAATTGCAGCTTTCCACTAAATACAACCAAATATCTTGAGCGTAGCTCAGGATGGGCGCAGCCACCTCCAAAAAGACCGGAGTCGGCAGGAAACTGACTGTTCTTTGATAGTGGAGAGATAGAGGGGCATGAAGGGGCACCACGACGTAACAGTTCTGGGGTAAATCTGAAAATTTTTCAATAAATATATTAGGATTGTGATTTGATGTGTTGTAGTTTCATAAAACTTTGAGTTTCTTTTAATAAAAAGTTTGATATCGCCTGACTCCAAGTTTTAATTTTGCTTTGAAATTCAAAAGTCTGATTAAGTGTAAGTCCTTGTTCTAATTTTATTTAACTATTATGTTTGGAAATATATTTACTATTGAAGACACTCAAATGTTAAGTTTTTATTTACCGTTGTTTCGTAAAACTTCTCGCTTTTTGGTGAAAAGTCGGATTCGGCTTAAGGGCAAGTTCTAGTTTGGTTTTGCGATTATAATTATTGAGAAAAAATCTAACAGAAAATGCACTAGCAATTTAATTCCTTCATTTTGCCATTTTATAAAAATTTTAGCTTCTTTGTAAAATGTCGAATACTGTAAATTTTAGTTTTGCATAGTGATTATAATTCTGAATTAAAACACCAAATGGTGCACTCATTCTGATATGTCATTAATTCAGAGAGCTTCTAGTTTTTTTGTAAAAAGTCGTATCATATCTGCCTGTAAGTTTTAGTTTTGTTCAGGAAGTTTAATTGCGAGTCGTTTTATGATAGTTTCATTTTTCTTGTAAAAACTTAGATTAAGCCTGACTGCAATTTCTACGTTTGTTATAAATAAATAAAAATGTTTTTACTATTTAATACATTAGAAAGTTGTATTCTTATATTTTGTAGTTTTATAAAACTTTTAGTTTAGTTAGGGCTAACTATACGCTTTAGTTGTGAATGAAAATTTTAATTGAAAATAAATTTATCAAAAATAAATTAATCAAATGTACAACAGAGAGTTAGGGTTTGATAAATCACAATTTTGTAAAACTATTTGCTTATTGATAAAAAGTATAATTAGACTTGACTGTAAGTTTCATTTTCTTCTGATATGCTGTGATTACTATTTATACGAGAAGATGAACTAGACTTGACTGCAACTGTTATTTCTGCCTAACAGATTTCAAATAAAAACTTGCGTAAAATATAGTTACTAGAGAGTTATTTTTGTTTTTTAAAATCTCTATCTTTTTTAAAAGTTGGATTAAACCTGACTGCAAGTTTCAGTTTTGCTTAGAAATTATATTGAACATCTGAATAAACGAAACAACAATCAACCATCAAGGCCTCGTGACTATGATTAAGCGATATTCTGATTGATTTTAATATATAGTTTCTGTCAAGTAATGTTAAGGATATGGTTCTCTGAAAAATTACCGTTGATGACAGACCCATCCAGGGGTACAAAAATGACGTTGTCGTCGTCATTCAAACCCTTTTTGAAGAGATTGAGGTGGTAATGGTCCCCGAAGACAACAAGAACTCCACTCAAATTCTTTGAAAATCCTAAGGCGTTTGTCCTGAAATTCGATGTTTATTTAATTTCAATATTTTTAACCCAAAACTCACTCGTAAACATAGTAATCCTTGACGCAAACATTTTGTGTTTTGGAGATTTCAAAAAATTTCCTAACGACTTCTTCACTTGGTGAAATCACTGTAACATTGTTCTTCCAACCCAACGTCGTCAGCACTTCAAGCGAAGCTTTCACCAAAAGATTTGGATAAGTCAAAGTTCTTGCAGTTCTCACACCCAAAACTTCACTAAAATCCTTAATTTTCGGTTTTAAATCGAAATCACTTACGACCCCAACAACAAAATCTTCACTATATCTTTCAAACAATCCGAAAAGAGTTTTGTAAATTTCTTTTTCGGCACAAATTTCGTGTACGGTTAAACCGAAAGTTAGAGGGGCAGCAAATTCTAAGTAATTGAGTCTTTGTACGGTCCAAATCGCAGAATTAATTAAGGATTGCGTAACGAAAGGAGATTGTAGGGTGTTGTTTCTACAGTTCTTCACTGTTAAGGCAATAGTTACGTCACCGTCGATCTTGAAAATTTCAACGCCATTGACCAAACTGATTGAAAGTAGAACGATGATCGGAGAGTTCATCGCGGTATTTGTCGTTAGCAACTTCACGTTTATAATGAGATGGTTACAATGATGCTGGTGGCGTTTCCCGTTTCCGGTTCTAACGCATCAATGCACAAAATTTTACAAAATTACTGCCATTGTTACCGCAATGCCATCCACAACCCCACTGAAAATGACTCAGAAATAATTTGCTTAGCAACGAATCGATACAAACCATAAGTGCGGGTACCAAGATAATCCTGAAATCGATGGGGCGGCCGTGAAGAGGGCGTCGCGAAGCCCCGCGACTGCCGGCGTTGTAAAAATTGTTGGGAAAGTTTACTTTTGTTTTGAAGAAGCGAGAAGCAAGTTCCGTTTTATGGAGGAAAGCAACTAGGTACTTAACTTTCTCCACGAACGAGAATCTGGCAGTTGGTGTCAAGAAGCTGCTTCGAGATGATCCTCTATTATACGTATTTGAAATATTTGGCGTTCGCTATTGCAGCGCTTTCGTTGCCCGTCATCGCTTTAATTTTACTCAAGATCTTCCAGAAGGTCTCGGCGGGCAAGTGCAAAAGTCTTGTTTGTCTCACTGGCAAGACGGCTATAGTCACGGGCGGAAACTCAGGTAAGGACATTCTATTAATTTCGTAAAATTTTAAATTTAAAATAATTGATTCGGTTTGCGCTAAGATAGAGAAAATTCTTGTTAGACAATTACTGACTATTTTCTCCTTTCTTTATAAAAGAAAAAGTAAAAAATATTTTAGTTTCTTTAAAAATATTTTTTTCTGTTTTCTGGATTATTTACAAAAGTGTAGATTTGTTTCTAAATAACTTAACAACCATTGTTAATAATTGTTTCGCAATATTCACTTTTCAACAAAATTTCAAGATATTTTAAAACAATTGCTTTAAGCTAAAATATTTCACAGATTCTGAATCCAATTTGTAGGAGTAGCCTAATTATTAAACAATTTGAAAAATGTTAATAAGTGTTTTGGGCACATTTTATTCAATTTGGACTATTAAAATTATTGAAACCGTACGCATTAATTAGTAAAAAGTCTACCGAGTTACCATTAGTAGCACACCTAACTTTATCTCTTTCTGACCCAGTTGAGGTGATAAAAGAGTGAAGAACTTTACTTGGGTAAATAATGACGAGTATTTTTTTCCTAAACTTGCGATACCTTAATAACCTGTCTGTTAAGAAAAGCACTTCACAACGTTTAACACGGTTATAACTTTTTACTTTTTGAATTGCGTGACTAAAGCAGACACTAGTGAGTGTAGCAATTATTAATGACAAACCTCTCACTTATTATAGCCAAGCCTAAATTTACAAACAGTTATTGATAATTATTTAACTTGTTCATGAAATTAAATGTTATTAGTTGCTTGTGTTGTTTTGTTCAAGAAACGTATATGTAAAATTATTAATAAATTTTTTAACTTGACTTTTTGGTTTCTTTACAGGAATAGGTTTTGAGACGGCTCTCTTGTTGGCTTCTAGGGGTGCACGAGTTATTATTGCTGACAGAGACGACGCATCTAAATCTAAAAATAAAATAATTGAAATTACAAACAATTCCAACATTGTGGCGAAGAAATTGGACTTAACGTCTTTGCAATCAATTAGAAAATTTGCGGAAGATATCAACGAAACTGAAGAGAAACTTCACATTCTTATTAATAACGCCGCGGTGGGAACAGCAGGAAATAAACATACTGATGATGGGCTCCATATGACCATGCAAATCAATCATTTTGGCCCATTTTTGCTCACCCATCTTTTAGTTGGTACGTATACGGTTAGGTTAAGATAATTCAATACTCAATTTCTTTCCTTTTCCTTTTTTAGCTTATTAAACCTTCCTTTCTTAAATTTCTTTTCCTAAAATTTCTTTAATATTCGCTTTGTTCCAAGCGTTGATTTTTTATTCAAATTATTTCGTTGCAATTTCATGTTTCTACGTTAAGAATTTGTTTGGAATTTATGCCATTTATTTTATATTTCTTTAGGATCTTTATGTTTTATTTAGAAGCATCCAAAATAATATTTTTATGTATTTTCTTTTTAACTTGTATAATTAATTACCGAATTACCGAAAAATTCTATTGCTAGTTTTTAAATTTCTTATAGGTTTACTCTAACTCTTTTTTTATTTAACTTATAATTACTGTTAGTATTTTATATAATTAATGCAGCAACTTTATATTCACCTGAAATCTTCTTATACTTAATTTACCAAACTATAATTTCATTTTTGTTTTTCTCTTTGTTTAATATGACAGTGAGAAGTCTATTTCTTTTATTTTACTTTTTAACTTAAATTTTATTGGAATTAAAACTAATGGTGCTTACTCTTTTGTAATGTATTTTAGAGTGTATCATTTTTGAAATTTAATTACATTTACTTTCCATTTCCTTTCCTTCTCTTTTGCTATTATAATGCATTATCTTTAGTTCAAACACTTGCTAAATTTTTATCAATTTATTTGATTTTTGTCATTTTTACGCTTAAAGTTGTTTTACATCTTAACTTCTTTGTAATTTCAGTATAACTAATTTTTGTCCAATTTCAGATCTTCTTAAGAAATCTGCTCCTAGCCGTATAATATTCGTCAGCTCAGCGTCGGCCTTCTGGAACAACCTCAATGTTGAGAATTTGAATTTTCCCCAAGGACACTCCAACAACGTAATCCGAACATCCTTCATCTACGGTAATTCGAAACTATGCAACGTGATCACAGCTAACGGTTTCGCTGAAAGACTCAGAGATTCTGGAGTTACATCTAATTCTCTTCATCCAGGATTAGTCAACACAGAAATTTATCTTAAATCATCACGAATTCTGGGAATCGAAACTTTTGGAAAACTTTTCAGAAACACAGTTCTTTGGTTCTACGGCAAGGTAAATTCTGGATTATTTTAATTAATAGTAAATTAATTTTGTCCGTGATTAATTAGACTCCCGAGGAAGGTGCTCAAACAACAATAGCTTTGGCAGTTTCCAATAAATGGAAGAACGTTACCGGAAAACATTTTTGGGATTGTAGAACATTTGCTCAACCCCCCAAAACATGGAGTAAGAAGTTCTGTTATGAAATTTGGGAGAAAAGCGAGGAATGCGTGCATTTAAAAGAAGAAGAAAAATTAGCATTACCTGCTTAAACTAAAATTGTTTTATTATTGCTATTATTTTGTTATTGTTTTTAATAAATATTTAACGTTGTTGCTTAAACTTCTGCAACTTTATATACGCTAAAGCGTCATTGTCTATAGTTTCCAAGCAATAATTTGAATGGTTAAAGATGACACAGTGCAACTACTACCAGACTGGGGCTAATGGTCGCTGTAGCGACCTTCTGGTGGGTGCAGAGCCGGCCTAGACAGCAGGACCGCGGCTTCAGGACGAAGCTTTCAGTCTTCAGTTCGAAAACGTGCGCGGTAGTGCAACAAGTTCCCGCCAACGTTGTGATATAATGTAAGTACATAAATAAATTACAATTAAATACATTAAATAAATTAAAACCTCAATTTTATGATTGCCACAATTGTTATGATTACTGAAAAAATTATAGGTTGTCAAAATTATATTATTGGTGTGTAGGTAGGTTGTTAAATCTAAATAAGAACTCAAAACGAATGTTTAAGGTCCAGACCAGTTTGTTGACGTGTTTGGCCCAAAGTGCCATAATTTAACGCGCAAATTAAGAAAAATCGCAAACCTGTATCTGTGGTCTTAATGTTATGCGCACATGGGTTTGGCCGGCCTGACAGGGCTTCAAGTTTTTTGGTGTTGTCCTGTTTGTATCTGCTGTGACAATGTCGCACTGTTTTAGGCGACCAAGAAGCCTATCAAAATAAAGTAAACATCAAATAAAAACTGAAAATCTCTTATAGTACAAGCCCAAAATTAGGATTAAATTTATTGTTTATTTCTGTGTAATTTTCTGTAAATTCCTCTATAATTTTTATAAAAATTTTGTTTCCTTCTGCATCTTGATGATATACCTTATAGATTCACAATGTTTGGAACGTTTGATGTCATAGCTGAAGTTATAGTTTCTAATAGGTACCAATATTATGACTAATTAGATAAACTTTGTATTCTCTTGAAATTATTTTATGACCTTTATTATTTAATATAGAATTAGCGCTTACTGAACAGAAATGAAAGTTTTTTAGTGAAATTACAAATCTAGATCTTGGAAACAGCTTTATATTATTAGTATTAACAAACTCAATCAAATTGTTGTTTTTTTTTCTAAATTAACTAAGAGTTATGAAAATTGGGTTCTTAATAAAATCTAAAGTGTAAAAAAAATTAATTATAAAATTTTAAACAATGAGTTGTGTATTTTGAGACAGAATATTTGCCAAAGAGTTCTTTGATTTTCTTTACAAAGATTAAAAATTCCTGTTTACAAACTAGAGAATTGGAACTCAGTGGTCCTGATTTTTGCAAAACCAAACCAAAGAAAGCAGGAAAGTAAGACAAGTTCAGTGAAGAAAGGAAAGTGATTAAAGATAAAATGGGAGAATAAAATATGTGGGCAAAGATGGATTTGGCCCATGAAATAGTAGAGGGAGCATGGTTTATGGGAATAAATTAAGAAATGGTAACCAGAAAGAAGGAACAAAATATATTTGTCCGTAGGATAACCAATTCGCTTTTTTTCTTGAAGTCAGAAAAACAATAAATTACTTATGGCTTGTCCATTAAGCTTCAAATAATTTGGTGGAGCCATAAAAACCATATTAAAGATGTTTTTTTTTTATTTGATAAAAACTCAAAGCAGATGAGTGGGCTTCAAATTGTTTCCAATAAACTATCCATTTTATCAGCGAATAGTCTTCTAAATTTATCACCAACTATCAACAGTAAATAAACGCCTCGAGGAAGAATAATTGAAAACATTCCACTCTAGGTGGGCTCTCAACATTAAGTGAAAACTCGCTAAGACCCATTTCCCCACTTAATTATGTCACTGTAATTAATAAAAAATGTGAAATGACTTAATACGTTTTTAAGTAATTTTACTTGTCGAGCTTAAATCGTGACTAAACTATTATCGAAAAATCCATTACCAATCAACCTTTTATGAAAATAAACCATTAGCGGTGATTTGTTTATGCGAACCGAATTCCACCATTAGGGTTGCATTGTAGTACCCCGAAAATTCGTTGAACTACAAACCAATTGATATTTGATTTATGAAGTTACGGTCTCACAACTGCTCAGTATACAATTACAAGATTCTTGTTATTAAATTATGTAATTGGTAGTGTTTAAAATTTATTACCTGAGAATTTGCCTGTGGGATTGACGTGAGTGTTGAGGACCCCTTATGGTTATAGCTAACTGTTTCTGCCACCTGTCCGAAATGTTAATTGCGCAAATTAAAACAGTTAGAAGCCGAAAATTGCGCATTGAAACACCAGAAGGCGGTCTCTAAAGCTACTTACTCTTGCTCCCCACGTTCCCAGATTATGAAACCGAAAGTCAATAACTGAATTCCAATCGCAAACGCCCTCGATTTCTGGGTTATCAGTAACTAAAAATTGAATTTAACATATCAATAAGTTAATTTGTTCGTGATATAGAATTCCTCACACGCGCCGAACTTGTCAGACGATTCGTCCGCCCGCGGCTTTTAATTAGCAACAAAACGTTAGACCTTGTCGGGGTCGATACACTTGATCAAAAACATTTTTTTGAAAGATTGCAATCGTCCAAATTCTGCAATAAATTTTTGAGTTATTGTACGATTGTGGCCGAGTTGGCCGTGAAAATTCAGTTAAACTTGTGGCATTTCAGGAGAGGTGTGCCTCAATTTCAGGTTGTTAAGGTCAGGGTTAAGCAGTCGTTATCTGATTTTTACTTGATTGATCTGACAAATTTTCGAGGAGGTGGCGGACCTATCCAAACTTATTGCCACCTCTTAAAAGGTCAGTCACTCGGGAAACAGCTACGAAAAGTACAAGGGCAAAAACAGTAAGATCTAACAAACAAGAAGAACTTGGAGGAACAATAAATTGGGCGATGTTTAAAAAAAACATTCAATATAAATTAAAAAAAGATTAATTATCAATTGAGCGGCTTTGCTACGTTTTCATTCCGAGGCTAATTGGAAATTGCTAGTCTGTCCAATACACAATAAATGGTATCATAATTTGTTTTTTGTTTTTTAGAAGCGACACTGATTGTTTCTACTACCTAATCTATAAAAGATTTTCAAGTTTATAATAAGTAAGTTCTTTTCCGTAAATTGATTTATAATTATTATTTTTATAAATTGTTTATTTGGCTCGTTCTTTGAGATGATATACAGTACTAATTACTTTTAATTTCCGCTTTAGAGTGAAACTGTTCAAGTTGAAGGTTGATATTTGAAATGTTGATCTAGTTTTAACGATTACGGCAATAAAGGATTTAAATAATAGAGGAGTGGAAGGTTGCAAAAAATAGAACGATTTGGACAGATACCCGAGCAACTTAATTACGGGAACGCCGACTTAGCAAAAAAATTGTTCACAAGGAGAATAACGAACATAGGTTTAAAGGATGTAAATTTTTAAACTGATGATAAATTTGCGGTAAATAAACAAAAACTATTTTCAAGCTATGCTAACGATAATTTTAATGTTTTGTAGCAAAAAAGCTTTTAACTCGAACATTAACTTAAATGTTCCTTCACAAACTTTGCCAACAAATTAAAATTCAGTGTTATTATTAAAGATGCAGCAGACTATAGAATGCGGTGTGTTATGGAAAGTTTTGCTTTACTGAAATTTTGGTTGTCCAAAAGACTCTTATTTTAGTTAACTTTAACTTCAAAAATTTACATAAAATATGAAAAAAGTTATCAAAATTCTAACTCAAATAATACTTGGCAGATATATGGTGCAAGATTGAAACAAAAATATTACGTTTTAATCGCAAAAGATACAAAAATTCTTAAGTGAAAATAAATATATAAAATTTGTTAGAATAATCCAGGGTATCCACTTTCTTCAATCTCTTTCATTTAAGTTAATGGTGCTGGAGTCTCATTCCAAATCAGGTATACCCTCTTCCGCGTTCGTCTACCAGCTTAAGAAATGTTTTCTTTTGTGTTGATGATGATTTATTAAGTTAGATTTATATTTTCCTGTCTCACACAACCCCTTTATGCATTGCAAAAGAAGCACATAACTGGATCAAGTTTCTTTAATATCTTGTATTTTGATAGATAATGGTCTGCAATTATGGTGGTTTAATCTACTAAAAAATTGTAACTTTAATTACAGTTCTCCAATGCCTCCCTTGATTCCTCGATCAAAAAATGCTCAAATTACAAGAATGGAGAAGATTTTACTTCCTCAATCTTTTAAGTTAATAATGATCTGTTAAGTCAGGTTTTTAGTTTTTCTGATTATTTTAGATACAGAATTCCTTTGTCACGTAGCCGATGTCTGCATGCTGATGTATATAATTGGATCTAGAGCCTCAAATTACTTTAGTCTCTTGTATTTAGGTTTATGGTGATTTGTTAACATAGTGCCACACTGATAATGATGATGACCTGATCAGGCCTGTCTTAAAACTAAAACGACGAGACGATCACACCTTAGGGTCCCATACCCTTGTAGTGCAAAATTAAAAAAATTGTTTGTTCTGGTTCCAGTAGCAGTTAGTACTGTCTATAAAAATATATAAAAAACTTAACGCACACAGAGTGGTTAAGTAGTTATATGCATTGAAATATCAACTTGGAGAAATTTATGACGTTCTTTTAGATATAGTTGATGATAGTTTTCGATATGCGGATACTAAGAATAGAACTATATCTTTGGCAAAAAAATCAAATTTATTTGCGGCATTATTATAGGGTTTAATGTTTTAAGCAAAACAAACATTGTTTTAGTGATAATGCAGTCACAGTGAACTATTTGTAAAATTAACGAATTGAAGATTCTATTCAAATGGCGAACACAGCAAAGAAATGAATTCAAAAGGGAAGACAAAGAAAAGAAAAAGAAATACTGTTAGAATATAAACATTATGATGAATTATTGCTTAATCCACAAAACAAGATTTAATTGATTTATGTCATATTTTGTATAAAACCACTCTTAATTCTCTTAAAGAGAGACTCGATCAGCTAAAAAGTCACAGTAACAACTGTGCATTTTTGTACATTTTCAGTTTAAAAGTTCTACTTAAGGATTACTTTTTTAAAACACAGCAAAGACCTGCATGCTGTTCTGATAGATCGAAATGAGTCAGATTTAGATTCTAGATAACCAATGTTTTTTTTCTAAAGCACAAAATAATTAAAAAACCATCTAAGAACTTTATGAAGGCAAGAATAACTTAGTAATTTGGCCATTTTGGCCATAGAATCTAAATTAGTAGCAATTCTAAGCAACAGTAACTTAATTGAAGATTTTGATTAACTTCATTTTTATTAGTTTACTAGCTGACCCGCCAGAATTTGTTCTGTCCAAATTTCAATAAATTTGTTTGTGATCGCTTTTAGTCATGGATGTTCAATTTGAAGAGTAGGTCCAGAAGTACGCTAATGGACAATTTTACATGCTAGAGTAATTCTATCGGCAGGACACCACTGAAATGCTAAAAATATGTGATATGCCTTGAATGCGATTGACTTGGAATCATGCTGTTTTGTCCCAAAATTTAAGTTACAATTAAATTAAGTAAGAGTTTTTCAAAATTTTTCAATTTTTTAAGCAATTCTTCCTATTTCTCCTTCCCTAAAAAACCTCATTTGGAATACAAGAAACATTTAAAAAAAGTTAAGCAAACCGGTCCAGCCATTCTCAAGTGATCCGCTTACCAAGGAACAGCATTTATTTTTTATTTATATAGAAGATACCTACATTTTTATGCCGTCGGTGTTCTTGACTAGGGAATGCAAATATCGGGATCGGCATTATATTTCAGGATTCCAGGATCAGAAATTCTAATCCCGGGATCCCGGGACCAAAACCCGAAAAAACGGGATTTTCAGGTTTCAACAAAAAAGTATAATATGCTTTTTATGAAAAAGTATTGTGATAGGAAATGTCTTCTTACACAGCAAGATCAACATGAATTTGAAAATAAAAAAATAAAGAACAATAACATAAATTAAACTCTAGAAAGCAAACAAAGTGAAATCAAGAACTCAAAATAATAAAACAGTAAGATACACGTACTTTCTATTTTCTACGGAAAAGTTCTCTAAAAAAAAATGCAGGCGCTAAAGAATGCAATCTGACTACCGGCAGCTGGAAAAATTTAAAAATCAGCGCTTGAATATTTTCGGGATATTTCGGGATCCCGAATTCCGCGTATTTTAACCGAAATCCATATTTTTGACCTCTCTAAAATAAATGAAATTTGTGAGATCGAAGGCGCTACATTTCAAGCTTATTTCACTTATTTTCTTTCTTTAAAACAGCCCTGGACCTGATAAATTGAGCTTAGATTCTATTCTACAATTGTAATCGTCGGTTTTATGATTGGCTTTCACATAACTGGATAAGATTTCTTTGATATTTAGTGTCTCAAATGATAATGATCAGCTAATATGTGAAAGTAGTCTATTAATACATGATATCTTTATTTAAAATTTCCAACTTCTACTTTTGCATTGTTTCTCTGAAGGTGCTTGAATTATCAGGTCTTGAAGTGTTAACTTTTTGAGTTGATAAATTAGAATGGGATTAGAGTTTGTTTTGATATCATAGATATTTTAGCTTTTAATTTTCTCTCGCACATAATTGTATCTATAAGATTAAATTTATTTAGGCTTATATATATTTGGTTAATGGTGGTCTGCTAACGACTCCCAATTCCAATTTTTAGTTTAAGCCTTCCATTTTAGTTCTGACATCTGTAATCGCTTAAAACTCGAGGATTCTGAGTCCTATCTGAGTTAAATCAAGTATAGTCTAGAACTTTAAATATTGTTTAATTAAATATTTTATCTTTTATACAAATCCCTGTAAATGTTGATAGAGCACATTATCTTTTTGGGTTGACGAAAGTCTTATAACATAATGCTGTTGCATACTGACGAATCGTGACTTTAATTCTAATTTACAATTTCCTATTTGGCATTGTTGAGAAGTTTCCGTTTCCGTATTCTTTTTTTAAATTATTGAATTCTTTTTTAAGTAAGCATTAAGTTGATTTATGATTATTTCTCTTAGACAACTTCTGCATATTGATATGATATGATATGGGACGAGAGTACGAAATTCTTCAATTGCTTGTATTTAGGTTGATCTTGGTCTATTAGGGGTTTTGAAATCTACTTTTCTTTAATTAATTTTTTTATTTTTTTATTTATTTAGAAACAGACCATAAGGTCCAAAGATACAATAATTTTTTTTATAAGATAGCGCTATACGCAGTATGCTATGCATAACAGTGAAAATAGAAATAACAAATAAAAAGAAAATGAAACAAAGGAATATTTTAACTCTTATACAATCTCAATTATGCTTTCCATCAATTAAATGCAAGTACAATTCTCCTCAAATTTAGCTTAAAAGAGACCAAGGATGAGAAATCTATAATGTCTGGCAGATCCTCCACTTCATCAAATAAACGAGATGCTCGAAAAATTACAGAGGTCTCGATTAGGGAATGTTTCACTATAGGCAAATTAAACTGTGAGCCAGGACGAAGAGCACGCCCTGGCACTCTGAATTGAACTAAAGCCAAGAGAGGCGAACAGTCTATGTGAGAGTGAATCAATTTATATAAAAAAAGAGCATCAGTATATTGCCTGAAGGAACTCAACGAACAAACCTTCAACGATAAACCAACTGATGAGTAGTCATGCTCAATTTTTGACATTGGAGAACCCAACTTAAATGAGGCCAGTCTAAAAAATCGATGCTGAACAGTTTCAATACGACTTGAATCAAATGAACGTTTTGGATTCCAAATGACTGAGCCATAATTTAAGTGGGATCTTACAAAACTATAGTATAGAGTTACAAAAGTATTAACATTATTAAATTCTTTACTTTTTCTGTATAAAAAATATAAATTTTTTGTAGACTTATTAATAATAGAGTCTATATGAAAAGAGAAAGATAGCTTGTCATCAAAGTGTATTCCTAAATCATTAATAACACGTCTTCTGCTAAGCAGTTGACCATTTAGAAAATAATCATTTGGATAAGAAATATTTCTATAAAAAGTAATTGACATACATTTGTCCAAACTAAACTCCAATCCATTGTTTTTACACCATATATTGTTAATATTATGCAAAACTGCTTCAAATTTTTGCGCTTTGGTTGGTGGCGATGGCGCTATCAGAAAAATTTTCCAATCTTTATTATCTAGACTTTGTATCATCAAGTTTGAAACTCTATTATTCTATATAAGTGGTGTATTTTGATCTTCTGATAATATTTATTTTGCCACATTCATTATTCTGGATGCTTTATTAGAGTAGATTTATTACTTTTTGCTAATATTATCTGCTTAGGAGAATTGTTTTTAATCCGATCTTTAGCCTTACTCCTCAGTAGAAGAATTCTGTATAAAGTTTGTTGTCTGATGATTATTTTTAATATTGAAGAAAATTTGTTATTAATTAGTATGACTTAACACACTTCCCTTCCTGTTCAAAAAATATCAGCACGATTTGGATTACCATGTTTTTTAATTTTGCTAATTTTTTTATATGTGATGTGATCTGTGTATTAAATTAATATTCCATTCTATCTAAATGTCTGCATATTGGTTATAATCGAAAATTGCAATTTATAGCTGTTAGGTAAAATGATCAATTTGATTTTGACCATGCTAATTCTTTATCCATTTTTTTTAATCTAAACATAAGGAGTGTTAGTTAGAGGGGTTACTAATTCAAATTAATAACTGTGTTATAGAGGTTTAGAATGGATTTTTCCTAGGCTACAATGCACGAAATATTTAGGCGTCAATATCACAACTTAAATAAACATAAATTGCTTATTTTTTTCTGCAAAGCCACAATACTTATCAAGAAGGAGATGATTAATAATCTGTGGTTAATTAGGTGGAATTATTTGAATTGGGGAAACTTTATTTGTTTATCAAAACCGCTAGTCTCCGTAATAACCGAAATTACCATCATTTCATCCAGCCTTGAAACTGCATTTTACACATTTCTTTTGTTCCTTTTGTCAAGAAAGTTGTCTTGCAGTTTTTCAATCATCACCATTACCATCACTAATTGTTCCTTTATTTATTCGTGAACCGTAAATCGCCTATTTTTGACATGAAACCGATTAAGACTCCACAACTTCGAATCACTTTATGCTACCACATTCCTTAATCGATTGTTCTATTGTCAAAAAAACACATGTCGCAGAACGGCCTTGACATTTGTCACAAAAATAATGACCACAACAACACCCAAAAAGACACATTAAACCAATCATTGTGACTAAGTCACGGAATTATTGCAGTTTTGCTAAAATTAACCAATTTTCAATTAAAATTCAACACTTGATGCTTGTAACACCTTTCACGGTATTGAAGATGAATATTTTATTAACCATAACCACATGTTATTTTATGATCAATCATTGTTTTGATAGACAGTTTGTTGACTTCTCGTTTCCTTCCAGAAGTTCCTGAAGATGATAGTTCCATTAAGTTCGTTTCTATTGCTTTTTCAACTGTACTATTTAGTAGAAGGACACGGAAGACTCATGGACCCTCCTGCGAGAAACTCTATGTGGAGATTTGGATTCCCCAACCCCGTCAATTACAATGACAACGAACTCTTTTGCGGCGGGTACGCAGGTGAGTCATTAAATTTGCATTTTTCAATATTTGTTTATTTAGCCAATTTGAATCTTAGTGTCTCTCGCGGACGTTAACACGACGTTGACCCTTGTTTTTTCAGCGGTATAAATTAAAACGAAGATGAGTAGTGAAGGTCTTCAATAATAAAAAAGATACTTTCGAAGATTCCAACTGAATTCCAACGCTTCCACTTATAACTGTTAAAATTTTGCAAATTTTGTTTTTTAGTGCAGTGGGAACAAAACAGCGGCAAATGCGGCGTTTGTGGTGACGCTTACCACGTTCAAGAACCCAGACCTCATGAGGCCGGAGGCCTTTATGCTAAAGGCATTACAGCCCGACATTACAGTGTTGGACAAGCCATCGACATCGAGATCGAATTAACCGCCAACCACTACGGCCGCTTCGAAATTTTTCTTTGTCCCAACAACAACCCTAAACAGGTTGTTACTCAAGATTGCCTCAATAAGTTTCCTCTTTACGTGGCCGGCACCCGAGATTTTGCCTACCAAATCCCGGAAGATGGCAAAAAGAAAGCGATATTTCGCTATCAAGTTCAATTGCCTGCTTATTTGACTTGTAGTCAATGCATTTTACAATGGAGTTATTACACAGGAAATCAATGGGGGCTGTGTCCAAACGGTACGCAAGCTCAAGGGTGTGGAAAATCGGAAACTTTTAGGAATTGCGCTGACGTTGCAATCCATACTAGTACAGGGGCAGCAATTCCACCATTATTTGTTGAAGACGATAATCCATATTTGCTGTTTTACAAAGACGCTTCGAGACTTTCTCCTTACAACGTATATCCTTTAGTTGTGAGGGAGCAAGTTTGCGTCCCTAGTAACTCCTACAGGATTATCCCAGGAATGAGCGATTGGTGCCAAACTAACTGCTTGAGGTACCCTCCAAATTGTCCCGCAAAAATTTGCCAATGCCCGTGAGTTTTTAAATTAAAAATTTAACTTAGTTACGTTTTAATTTTGTAGAACTACATGTGAAGCTGTTGGAGAATACGCAGGAAACCTGGGGGCTGATGTTAACTGCATGGATCAATGCATCGTTTATCCCTCGAAATGTTATCCAGACAAATGTGTTTGTTACGAATAATGTTCCTAATTAGTCGAGTTTTATTACAAAGTTGCGCGTCTCACAATTTAAAATTGAGGAACTCGAAACTTTTTAACGAAACGGTAAAAACTGGAACAACGTTTTAACTTTGTACAGTTTTTCCACTTGTACAGTCGGGTTATTAAAAAAAACAGTGATTTTGCCAATTATAATACTCAATCCCAAAATTTGTAGTATTTATTGAAATAAAATTGCGTTCTTGATTAGTTTTATTGCTGCCATCTTCACCAGTTGACTGGAGGTTTCTCAATTGAAACAAACCAGTGCAGCAAGAAAAGATTGACGTCATGATGGTAAGCAGATATGGAAAGACGGAAATTACCGAAGAATAAGTATTTAGGCAACATGGCAGTGTCAGGAATATAGTTTCTTACGTAATAATATCCCTAAAAATATTTAAAAAATTAAAGATAATAGCAAAATTTTAAGAAAAACCTTCTTGAGATTGCAAGCGGTTATGTTTCCGTATTTTGTCAAGCTTTTGGCCCATCCGAAAGCGTTAGTTTTGAAAAACTTACAACCGTTTGTCTTGAGATCAATTCCGCAGAAACGATAATCACCTTGAGCTGTTCTTTTTTCAGCAAACGTATGTATCTAGAGATTTGAAATTAAAGAAATATTGATAAAAAAATATTTTACCATTATGTCTTCATCCATCATTTCTTCAAGTAAAGTAAAAGACACATTCAAAGCGGTAGTAGTTTTGTTGATTTTTTTGAAACTAAACTCGTATTCGTCCTTTACTAAACTAGAGTTAAACTTGACTAAAACGGCCCTTTCATGCTTAAAGATGTAATGGGGCTGAAAAAAATATTTAAAAAATCTCAAATTCATTGATTAAAACTTACTTCTCCTGCTGCAAATAAAAGAGTAGAAGTTGCAGTTAGAAAAATCAATATTAAAACTAACTGGTTACTCATTTTGGTAACATTTAAAGTAATTAAGTAAATTATTTTTGTATTTATATAAAACGTATTTTCGGGAAATGACACCGTGATTAGCATCGGTAATTAAGATAATTAAATCTGCCAAAGTTATTGGTGCACAAATCTGATAGTTATCTGTTATTGTTCATATAATTAAGTCAGTAGATGATTTTCTAATTAATTATATATGTTAATTAACTATTCCCAGTCTAATGATAAAATTCCAACCGATTAAAAGAATAATAATCGTGCTAGTCCTTCAGTTCAGCTGGAGATAATCACACTTGACATAAATTAAGCTTCTTCCATATATAAAAGTGTCTCTTTTTGATATTATATTGAAAAACATTACTAGCAAAAGAACGAAATTAAGTATTAAAATCGCAATTTAATATTATATGTTTTACGATTTGGAGTATCTATTCATGATATTAGATATGCAATTGAAAACTAGTAATTAAGTTTATTTTAAGCAGTTGAACTACACTTTCAGGCTTATGTGAAGCTTATCTTTTAACGATATCTACAGTAAGAAAAATTTGAAAAGCATGAAATCTAAATGAATAAATAAAATCTGAAGATCTCTTTTTGAGTAAGAAGACACTTTGATACAAAAATATAAAAAGAAATGTAAAAGAGAAGTATAAATCTAAAATTTAGTTATAGGTAGAAAATAAACCAATTCAGATCTAGACATAAATATACTGCAAAAAATAGAATTGAATCAACACAAATGAAAGATTTCAAAAATTAATATGAGAAATATAAGACAAACACAACAAATAAACAAAACATTAAAGCAAATTATATAGACAGAAGAGTGGTAAAAATGTTCAAAAAGCTTATCTCTGCTGAACAATATTTTTGTTGACTTTAAACTTTAACAGTGTTGAAAAAATTACACCTTCAAATCATTTGATATCAAGAGTTGTTTCAAAGTTGTTGGCGTTTTTGCTCTTTCCAGTTGTTTCCCAAACTTACTTGTTAGTTTTCGTGTAACTTCCTCTAATATTTTATCCATTGTCTCTTCACCTTTTAAATAACGCATATGCTTCTTGTAGTGTTTTAAAATGAATAGTTAATATCTGAACATTAATTTATTCTAAAAATTTACGTGCTAGTACTCTAGTTACTCTAATTTTCAAGGAAGATTTTCATAATTTTCATTTTGTTGGATTTAAATAACACGACTAATGTAAACGACTAGCGACTAATGGAAATGTTACAAACAGAGTTTGCCATTTGAAGTTCAACCGCTGAAAATTATTGTATAGTTATGTACAGTTCATAGAGATAGATTTTTAATTGGAAGAAAACGTAGCTTGAAGACGAAGCCAAACATCCAAACATACTATACTGTACGTATATTTGGTTTCTACAGAAAACACTACACAAGCTCATAATATGACTTGGTTTTTTTAAATCTTTGGATATAATGCTAAAAATTCTCTATTTAGTCATAAAGATAAAGTCGGTCTTTGTACTTCTTGGTAATCTTTTTCATTGTTTTCTTTGCAGTTGTTATTTTAAAATCTTTATAAATATTTCTATTTCTTACATATCATGGAAGGTTTAAACTATTTGTTTTTATCTGCGTTTTGCATCTGATGTTAACCCAAGATCTTTCGCTTGGTACGTGGTATTTCTATTAATTGTCAATTTTGTTGCTAAAGTTGATACAAATTGATTTCGTTTCGTTCAGCTTAAGTTTTATTGCTTGGTCCATTTGTGCACAACATTACTAGCTTCTAATTATTTAGTCTCTTTAGTAATAGTTACACTTTGAGCTAATTGATGATATTTGTATATATGACGTAGCATAGTTAAGAAGCAGGATTTTGATAATACGATCACTTCAACAATTTTTTAACTACATGATATATGTTAAAGTCTTACCGCTTTGCTGTAAACTTAGATATTCTTTTTCTGGGCAAGTATTTAAATATATCTCCAGTAATAAAATCTAATCCTGACGTCTTCTTTGAATTAAGATTTGTTCTTATTTTTTTCTGCAATTATTTTTATTGTAACAGTTTGTAACAGTTATTAGTTTCAATTGAGTTAGGTGTAAATTTTTCAGCTAGATGCTCTGCAAATAGGACATTTTTTCCTATTTTTCTTGGCTCACTATTCTTGGCGTTTTCTAATGAAAGGGATTTTCCCTGATAATAAGTAGGTAATAGAAAGTAATCTATTTAATTTCAGAATCCAACAGATATTCCTATTTATAAATAATTCTTACCGCTATAGGGCTCCGTTAACATCATTTTCAGTTTTTATTAGTAAAACATTTAACCTCATTTTATTGTTTCACTGATTGACCAGTTACAAATGAGATTTAAAATGACTTAGTTACATGATATTGAAGCAATTTATGAATTGACATGCCTGGTACTATTTTAAAGGAAGTTTACCAATTCCAAGACCTAAAATTAAACTCCTCAATGCAGTGGAAGTTCTAAACAATTCAAGAAACAAAGATTTATCAATGGGATTAATATTTCAATTTTTTGACTTTTACAGTTACTTTGCAAGCAATGCATGATCTAAAAGAAATGCAAAGTTTTCAATTTGTAATAGTGTCGTAATACTTTTAAAAAACAATGTTTTAACAGTGGTTATTGTTTTAATGTTTAATGCTCTAAAATTTTAATGTCCAGAGCAAGTTTTCCAAGTAATAAGGCAATTATAAAAACAATGATTTGTAAAAGATTATTGCTAGTAAGAACTTTGTGATTTGAATGTTCAGGTTTCTGTAATCCTATACAAAATTACGAAAACGTTCTTCAAACGAACCACAAACTGTATATATACATCTTTTATTGATCAGTTCTCTTTACAAAAATATTTTCGACAATTTGCCGCCTTAAGGCTGTTAAAATTTACAAAATTAAAGCTCTATCGTTAACATTACGCCGCTAAATGTTATTTAAAGGTAGCTAGATGCGATTAGGACGCCATTAGAAACTTTGGAGTCCCGCAGAAACAACTCAATTTTCCAATTTATTCAGTTGCTGGCCTAATATGGACGGAATCAAAGTTCGTTTAATGCTTATTTCGTACAAATAAGCAAAAATTTTCGTCTCGTTCGTTACTTGGTAATTGCACAGATTATTGAAGACCTAATTCTAACAACACTCGATAGTTTTGGCGATGAACACATCATTTCCCACTGTAGTGACTTCCTACATGCGAACCCGGCCCTCGATTTTTATAACGACTTCCAGGTCTTGAATGCACTATCGCATAATGGTCACTATGTGAAGAAACCGACCTAGTCGAGTTCATCGTCGATCCTCCAGAAGTGTAGCCTTTAGGGTTTTGGGGGGCACCGTTTAAGGAGTACCTATAACAATTGTTACTAACCAAAGAACTTTCGATAAAACTAACAAATACTAACCTCGAACCGTATTGGCTGCCGTGCCAAGATCTATAAGGGTCGTAGTCTTCGATAATGCTAGGTTCTTTTTCGATAATTTCGGTTCTTGCACAAGCACAAGTCATAGCGGAACAGAGGAAAATGTTGATAATTAACATGATGAGGAAAAGGATTCCTAAAGCGACACACAACCAAAGCAGCCAGGAGGGATGAACGCTGCCGTCATCGCATAAACCTTGAATTAAGGGCGCTTCAGAGGGGTCCACAACAAAAACGCTGGTAGCTGCCATCAAAATTCCTTCTTCCGTGGTCAAGGCGAAGGTTTGAACGGAATCAGAGGTGCAAACAGGCTCGGAGCAGGCACCCTTGCACAACCCAATGTCGCACTAAAAAAGCTTCATTTTAGTGGCAGTTTGCCAATCGTTTTAACTAAAGCAATTTATTAAAATTGTAATAGCAGACTCCAATTGCAATTGTATTTTAGAATCATAATTTTTATTTTAGAAAGCATTAAGTGCATTTATGAATAGACAATTTTGTTTCTAAGTAGTTAATTTTATATCAAAAATGGATCATTTTATTTCAAGTAGCATGAACTGTATTTCAGGAATTATCAAATATATTTTAAAATATCCAACTTTATTACAGAAAGCTCCAATTAAGTTTTAGAAGAGTCAAGTGGATTTCGGAAAGTATCAAATATATTTTAAAAGTAAATTTCAGTTCATTGTCAAGTTTATTTTAGGATAAAAAATTTTACTTCATAAAGTGCCAAATGTGTTTCAGCATATTCAGTTTTATTTTAGAGTAGCGCATTGTTTTTCGGAAAATGTACTCTGTAATTCAGAAAAATGGTCACTTGGATTTTAGACAAATATCAATCAATTGCCCATTATTTTATTAATTTTATTGTTACGGTACGAACGCTGATTTATATTGTTTAAGCACAATCACAACGCATGAGTTACATATCACTATACAAAATGAGTGGCAATAAAGAAGAAATACAACTTCCATTTAGCAGAAAACAAAAATAAAATGATAACTCGTTCTAAAATGCATCCCGTAATTATTTATTGGTAATCCGTAGGGTGAGACTTGGAGTCTTCAAATTGTTTACCTGAAAATGAACTTCGGAGCTTTCCGGGAACTTGAACATTGCCGCAATTTCAGCATCGGCGGTGCCCTTTTTTTCATCATATGTGAAGGGTGTGATAACGTTGGGATGCGACGGACATCCTCTGTCGTCAATTAATGGAACACTACTGTTGAGTTTGTTGAAAGCGAAACAAGATTTGACTCTAAACCCGTAAGTCCCATCAGGTCTCGAGATTTCCGCTCTTAAATGGTAGGATCTGCCGTAAACAGCTTGAGTAATCCTTTTATTACCATCCAGCAGCCTCAATGAGACGAGAGAAGTTTCGTTTCTGGCATTTTTGAATCCTGCTTTACCACAAGTGATTACGTAGAATTTATCATCGGCCAATTCCAGAGTTCGATGAATCCTCACAGCCACAGGAACGGATCGTTCTTCGGTTTTCTGCAATTATATTAATTGATTATTTCGTTCTATATTTATGGAAATTAAGATGCACCAACGTCGGGAACAACATGACAATATGTTATACCGTAAGTTATTCTAAGCAACAATGTAAACAGTTAGTTGTAAGGAATGAATTACGGAATTGCTCATAGGCGGCGAAGCGAATTTAATTAACTGAAAATTTGGACACGATCCTTGACCTATAAGTGCGAGTCGTGTGATCAGTTTTTAAAGCGTCTTTTATTAAATTGCAACACTTTTCAATAGCTGCAATCCAAAAAAAATATTTAAGTATTGACTGAAATTATTTGGTTTCTTTATGTTACAGAATCCCTTCTGTACGCAAGTAAGTGCGGAAGTGTAAAAGGAATCCTCGGAAACGGGAACGTTTCGGTCTCCATAATCAGGTCCTTTGCATCAGTGCATCTATAACAGTATTTTGTTGCTCGACTCTGCAATTAACTCGTAAGAAAATTATTGCGGGCAATGAGTTCGTTTGATAGGACGACCCCCGCTTTTGTGATTGCTGAAGAAGAACAATGTAGGAGATCTCTTGTGCTGTCGAGTGAAAACATTGAAAAGCAGCCCAAAGACGCCAAAATGTAAAAGAGTCACCAAAATAGAGCAATTATTGTTACTTCCCATTCTTAAATTCTTAAAAGCTCATAAACCAATTTTGAACTGACAGAAAATTTTTAAAAATTCTGGAAGTTAGAGCCGCATTTAAATTTTTAATACGATCGCTCTCAATCAGTCCTTTCTGGCATGTAGGACGTGTTTGATAAACATCTATACTGCTGCTTTCAAATTTTAAGAGGTGGAGTAAAGCCTTGTAACTTTTTATGAAAAGCATCGGTTCTCGAACTTGACACTTAATTTTTTTTTTGGGTTTATTTAATTTACAAATTTTGTATCCTTAATTATAGGAAAAGAATGGAATAATGTGACCGTTGAAGCGAACACTTGACGCAATCAAATTAGAATGGTTAACAAAAAAGTTAAGTAAAAATAGAAAAAACTAAACCAAAGTGAAGTCTATGATAAATGACAATGAAATGAGAAAACGTGGAAGCAAAATAAATAGGGAAGTAGATAGAAGAAATGATAGAATAATTATAAAAATGGTAAAATAAAAATAAGTTGATGATATCCTAATAATTATAAATTGGTTTTGAGGATTCGTTGATTTTATGTTGTTCGCATTGCTTCAGATTCTTACACCGTAAAACTAATTACAACCCAAGAGAGAAATTGGGAAGTGCTGCTCATTAAAGCGAAGAAATACATTTAGTAACAAAGGAAGAAAACAAGTGATATAACAGAGTTAGAGCATTACAGAGAACAGATGTTGAAATGAAAGAAGCGATAATGCAAATGGAAGAGAAAATCGAAATGCAAGACAAAAAAATATTTTACTTTATTTTTTACATTCCTGAACACCCCACAGAAAAGACATAAATTTAAAGTGTTGATTATCAAAGTGATAACAAGTTTTTTATCAAGCACAAACAAGACAAAACCATAAAATAAAGAAAAAATGAAAAATAAATAAAAACTTCAAGAAAGGGAACGACATAAAAGAATTTTATAATTCAGATGTGCAATTGATAGGAATGAAGAAGCTACTGAAAAGGATAATAGAAATAAGAGACATAAAAATTAAAAAAAGATCGGAAAATTACTAAAATACAAGAATTTGAAGTTGCAGTAAAGTGGAATAATGAAAAAAAACGAGAACTAAGCAGTAAGAGGAAGAGAAAATAATAGATAGGAACGAAATTGTCTTGAGGGTTATAGATAATCGTTTGATGGCAAAAATTTATTGCTTTCATTTTGTTTGGGCTTCTTTAAGTTTCTGCACCACTCAATTTTTTACAACACAAGAGATAAATTGAAAATTTCCAACTTTCGAAGCAATAAAATGTATTTGATGCAAAATGAAAACTATAAAAAAGAAAATAAAATCAAAACTTCTGAAGAGAAACGCCATTATAAAGTTAAAAAAACTTAGAATTAATATGTGGAAATAAATGGACCGCGAAAGGAAGTAAACGAGAAAACTCTTTTAAGAAACAAAACTATAAAAAAATGAATGAATGAAAGAATAAAAAAAATTGACGTAGAAAAAAGCAAGTCGGAAAGACAAAAATTTTGAAGAGAAATTGTTGTAAGAGCAAAACAATCTTTTGTTATAAAGAAATTATTGATTTTAGCTTTATTTCAAGTTTCTGTACTATTCATTAGGTACTACGAAAGAGATAAATTGAGAATTGCTGAGTATGAAAGCGATAAAAGTATTTAGTGATTTAGAATATATAAAAAGGAAAATGCAAGGAGAAGGAAGACATTAAAAAAAGAACAAAATGATATAGGAGAATTTCAACGAACAGATGGCAAGATAAAGAGCTGGGAAGTAAGTGCAAAGAAAAAAAACAACAGTGAAATGCAATCGAAAAAGAGTTACATAACTAATGAAAATAAAATTTCAGTAAATGCATAGAATTGCGAAAACTAGAGAGGTATCGTACAATTAGTTACAACAAAAGAAATAAATAGAGATTTGGGGAATATCAATACATGAGAAAAGTGAACAAAAAAAGCTGAAAGAAAGCATAAGAAAAATTAATGAATAAAGCAATATGCATCAATCAATAACGATAAAGAAGAAGAATAAAATTCGGTTGCTAACGAGTGCCTAGATGAATGATTGATTTTAAGTTCAACCTTTCTTCCAATAGCTAATAACTAGAATTAATTTTTCAGAACTAATCGCCTATATTACTTCAATTTTGACTGTTCATATTCCATATTTAGCATAGAACTAGCCTTAGTTCAAAAATATTAGAGGGTTTCAACTTTGTGCTCGAATTTGAACTATGCGGTCAGTATTCTTTGTTTTTGATAAACATGTGGTTCTATCACCTAATTTGTTCATTCAGACCTCACTCGACGCACGTTCCTCTGATTCGCGTTAGGAATAAATTTATTTAAAATTCCAACCCGGCCAGGTTCGTGCCCACCCATCTATAACACATCAGTTATACCGTTCTGTTATTACAAGCCTCATACGATCATTATCCATAGTACATAGCCACAATATTGCTATTAACCAGCGATGTAATCTCAACAAGCCAATTAAAATTTCGATACACCACCAGTTAAATTCCTTTCATCCCTGTTTATTTCTATTTCTCATTCCATACAAGTCATTAATCCAAACATTAATATTGAAATTTTTATACGAATCAATAGCTTCTTTTTCGTTTTGACATAATTACGGATTGCGGGACGTAATGGAATCGTTGCAGGAAGCACCCGCAGTTATGCGACGACGTCATCGTTGAGGAGTGCGACATGTTTGTGGGGCCTACGCGACTTGCATGTAACAACGTATTTGGGCATGAAGGATAACGTGGATGTTTATGGGACGGAGCCTTGGGTCCGTTAGTAACTCAGCATCTGACTCAAGTGTCATTGCAACTAAACTAAGTGACTGAACAACCAAAAAGTTGAATGCGGCATTGTTGCCAATTAGCGAGTCATCCTTCGCGTGTTGTGACAATGAAAGAGAAGACCTCGGAAATGCAACGTGTTATTAACAGTTTGCCAAGTTAAAAAGGAACCAAAAATCATGTCAGTGTACATACTTTTTGTTAGAACAAAAAAAACTTTTGCAATTTAAATTTTAAAAATTTAACAATTTAGTACAAGCCATCGGTGTCAAGTCAGCAAATTAACTTCGTGACCTTAGAGTTGTAATCGTCAATAATCATGTGGTCGTTACCAGGTTTCCACCTTTCAATAACTTAGCACAAATGTTAGCTTTCGATTGTAGCTAACGGAGGGTAAAAAAAAAACTCAAGTGGTAAACTTGTGACTAAGGTAGAGAGAACTAAAACTGACAATCTATTAGCATGAAAAGCGGTTCCACCTAAGACTTGAAGACAATGAAAAGAAATCACAAATTAGAGCATTTATAAAGAAAAATTTGTACAGTAACTCAACTACCTAAACTGATTTTGCAAAGTGTTGGTCAGATCGGTTTAAAGAAAATACCGCACCATCTGGCGAAACCTTCTGTTGACTCCCCCAAGTTAAAGAAGCTTTTAAGGTCCGCCATCGCGGTGATTCAAAATGACGTGATAAAAGCCTAGAAATGCTTCAATGTTGTCACTGGAATGTTGTGTACTCGACAATTATCAGCTTCTCAGATGTCCTCTCGCTTGTTCCCAGTACTTTACATGTTCACGGCCGGATTTCGTGACGCAACAAATTTACATGTTAACCACTCACGTTATTGACAAGAAGTCCGCAATAGTCCGGGGCTCCAGGCTGGGCCAACAAATTAATATCGAGAGCCACCAATTTGCCGCCGTCCCCGTGGGCCATACAGGATGGATTCCGGAAGTCTCTGGCGTGGATAGCTCCGTAGAAACTATTGTTGAACGCCACACGGATACTCATGTGACCGGCCTTGCACGTGGCCGAAACCTGAGGGATGAAGTCGGTGTCGACCAATTGACAGAAAATCTATAAAAGAAAAAACACATTAAAATAGTCGACGACCTCAAAAACCCACGGAATTCACCTTAAAATTAGATAATGCTCCAGTGAAAAGTGTGATTTATAATTTATGGTAATTGGAAGAAAAAGAGTGCTGGTATTTGACATTGGTCGGTCTATTTGCGTTTTTTAACGAGCTAACACGTAGATTATTAATTATTAAGAGCTGCGCCCATAAGCTCAAGGTTTCGCGACTACAATCTATTGTTATTCGTTACTGGTTGGCGAACTCTGTGCAATTTGCTCCAAAGAAGTGTAAACTTCACCGAATGCGCTCGCGTGTATTGTAAATAAATAATTGGGAGCAACAGAAATAGAAAGTTATTTGTTATTATTCAATATCACTGATCTAGTCCAACTAATATGCAAGCGTGAAGTAATAAAGCAAACAAACGAAAGTTTTAAACGTAAAACTGAATTTTTGACACGAACTTCCGGATGTCCTCCGCATTAATTTTTGTCTGAAACCTTCAACAATTATTATGTATTCTAATTGTTACACAAGATTCAATGAATGTTTTTCTAAAGTTAACAATTATTTGAAAGCCGAAAAGACTGGGAGTTTTGAACTTTCTAGTGTTTGCTTTGCTGCTCGTTCCTGCAACTGGACCTGGTTGCATGAGTCCCATTTATTAACATGAAGCAATTTGCATGATAATTCCAACGTTAATAACTGCTCCAGGCCGAAAAGCTCAACGTTGTACAAACAAATTTTTTCGCCATCATAATTTATTTGTCACGGAGTGAAAGATAATAACGTTGCAAAATAATCGTCTACTTGCATCTTAGAAGATTTCACGCAAATGAGTCAAATGTGCGTGTCAAATTTGTTGTTTTTTCTACAGGTGATAATTTTTTTATAGATACACAAATCACTTCATTTTGGTTTCTCAATTTGCATATATTAGGTGACACGTGTTTTTTAAGTCGACATCGATGTGTGATAATTCTCTTTAATGGCATTCCTTTTCTCTTATTACTTTTAAAAGAGAAGCGCTGGAATTTAAGCCGCATCTTTATTTTCAAATAAATTTAAACAAAGAATAATTTTTGCCTTCGCTTTTTTACATGAAGCTGGCACCACATATACGCCGAATAGCCAAATAGCAATCATTCGTGCATTCGGCAGACTATTTGCCAAGCAGCTCGTCATAATACGAGCACCCATATGCGTCTATTTTTTGTAATCCCCATGACCAAGCATTCGTCGTCTCCTTTGACTTACTTTACCGACATTAAATGGGAAATATTAAGTGCTTGGTGAATACCCTTGTTTACCGAACATTTGCAATAAATTTTCCAAAGAAAAATAGCAACTATTCGGTATTCGCTATTCGGCTATTCGGGCAATATGTGGTGCCGGCTTAACATATTATTTAATTTATAAGTATGTTTGCTTACTACATCTGGACTAATAATAAAACCAACAGAGGTGGTGTCTTTCAGGTCCTGTTTACTTCAAACTCTGATAGGTTTTCAGGCAATTTTTAGGAACAGCTTCCTTTCTCAAATAACTAGCTCAGAGCTTTACGCTATTAATATAATAAGATCCATTAAACTTTTAACAAAATTTTCGAAATACATTAAGATGGAAGATGGATCTGAACGTAATTATTCGGTCTTAAAGGATTCTTGCGTCCTTTTCTTCACTTAATATTGTATCAATTTAACTTCGCACTTCTATTCCCTCCTAAAAATCTTTGGCAAATAGATTGCTATTTGAACTATTAACAAAGCCAACAGAAGTGGTAGATACATTCAAAGTCTAATTTATTTCAATCTTTTTGTCAGATTGGCTAGTAATTAAAAATATTTTTCAGAAACACAGTTTTTGCTCATATCATCAGCTTAAATTCAAGTCTATAGGTTATTAAAACTCATCAGACTGAGACTGACTTACTTAGTCTTCTATCTTAGTATTGTAATACACAAAATTTTTAAAATAAATGAAAGCGGTCATTGACGAAATTATGAAGGTAATAAATTTATCTCAAATAAATAATCTGCAATATTTTACCACGACACTTCATCAAGAGAGCGCAAAAAATTGATCTGCTTTTCTGCTTCAATATAGGAAAACCAAGCAAGGCGGACTTAATTTATCTAAAAATTAATAATCTTTACTTTCAATCGAATCGGAATTTCGATATATGATTACCTTAATTTTAGTAATTGATGAGTCAGCAAGCACCTGGTTCTATCAGGTGCTTCTTTTTGGTTTAAGAGGAAATTTTGTAAATTCCTTAGACGAGCATCTTAAAAAATTTACCTACGTGTTCAATGATAAAGGACAACTTTCCAACTCATTACAAGTTATTAGCATGAAGTATGTTTGAAAATTTGCAATGGAGAAGTCGGTTGGTCGTGATTGGATTTTAGCTCTGTAGAAACTCTTAAATCATGTAACATCTAATTATGCTTAATATTTTTGAACAATTACTGGTAGGAACAACAATCCTTTAAGAATCAATTTTTTCCCTGAAATTTTGCTTTTCTGCGAAAAAATTATTTGAAATTAAATAAAGACAGACTTTGGGTTTAACTTTTGTATTTCTTACCTCTTCCGCCATTTTGGGAATACGTTATTTCCTTATTTAACATCTGTTTAATTTTCTAAATTTGTCGTTATTGTTTACTGTTTATTAGAAAATACCGAAAATTGAAGTTTATGAGGAATATATAAAAGGAAGCAACACGTATACATCTGAAGCAGATTTTTAATAAGCTGAAAAAAACTTGATGAGTTTTGGTATCAAAAGATATCACAAGAGTATCAGTCTTGAGTGCTTCTCCAAGAATGAAACAAAGATGATGGAAGAACCAACTGGAAGCAATTAAACAGAGCTGCACTCAAGTAATTGAAACAAGTGGGTTAAAATCTTCAATAAATTTTCTATATATTTTTTGGTCAACTTTTTTTTTACAACCACTCTTTTATATTGTGCCCTTTTAGGTAGGTACTCCCACAATTGTCAATTTTTATGTGTTTATTTATTTTCCTTCTAGTTGCCACTTTTTGATAATGTTGCAGCTGCCAGCGACGGTTAAAACAGTACCAGTTTCTGCCAATGACCACCGTAAAGGTATGCACACACGTCTCCATAAAAGGTGCGACTGAGTGAGAGTCGTCGGGGTCCTTCCCACGCGTCCTGGTGCAAAAACCAATTTTGCAACTCCCGATAATCGCTACTAATGTCACGCCCGGTTTTTCGGCAAGAACCCGTATTGCGCGATCTCCATAATAAATGTTCCTTTCAAACAGACTTGTACAGATTACATCTCGAGGAATGCACGGCAATTACAATAAATCCGAGACAAGCCGCAGACAATTTCCATCAAACGGTCCAACAAAAAGAGCCAATCAATTTTCCTGGAATCTATTACAAAAAACTTCATGTTAAGAATCAATGGGGCTCAACAAGGATCCAGTAATTAATTTAAAGGATTACTTCCAATTGGTTGGTTCGGAAGCAGCAATTACACGTCTTTCTCTAACGGCCAACGATAATGGGGCGCTATTCCAAAATGAATCGACAGCTGAGCGAAGAAAACTGTGGTTACAGTTACGGAGATGCTTAACGGGAAAGCTCGATTCGCCGGAATTATCGGTGATAACCATTGCGAATTGCGGCATTCCATTGAGATTGGAAAGTGATAGTTAGAGGTGATGGTTAAAACTTGAAGAAGCAGACCGGACGCCGCGTTTAAAACACAACTTCTGGTATTGTGCCTCGAGTTCATCAGCCATCAATAAACGTTGGCAGGAACTTGCGGCTATCAGCAGTTAGTCGTGTTTATTCAAGGCTAACATAAAAACAATGATAAGAAAAAAATGCGTGTTTATCAACATTATAATTATTATAGCAATTGTTGATTGATCTCCTTAAATTTTTTGTCCAAATATTGAAGGAGTGCAAGGACATCGTCTATTAGTTTCGTAATTAAATTTAGAAACGTCGACCTGCTTGTAATATTTCAAGTCAATATTGTGTGGGGCAATAATTTTAGCTTGTTCCACTCTAAGGACTTAACCACCCATGCAGCAGAACCAGCAATTATTTGCGTTTTACTCGTTTTACTCTTCGTTGAATCAATCGTCCTTAGTCTAAGATAATTTCGAAATATTATTTGACGCTTTGAGAGAAGTCTCTCCTAGGTATTCGTGCTTAATTGCAGTTTTTCAGCAACGATTTGGTTACCTTTATATTATCTGTTCAGGCTTTCGTATTAACCCGTCATGTAGTCAAGCTTGGTTCTTCGTTTATTATTCAATTCTTGCTAGTATGAATCATACACTCTTGAATAACTTCATAATTTTTTTTTCAATTTTGCTTAACTGCATCAGCTTAACAAAAATGTTGTGTTGCTTTCATTACTCATTTTCCTAGGGATATTTGATTATTTTCCTAAAATTTAGAATTTCTTATTGACTCTACTGAAGGTTTTGATTAATTACGTAGTAGTTTCCAGTCATGTCTTCGTAATTTCCTTAATTAATTGGCAAAATTAACTGTTCTTGACGTCGATATAAAACTTGTTTCAACTTTTTAATTACAATCTCGAACATAATGCTTTTATAAAGCGAACAAAAGTCGGAAAACGGGTCTCTCACCGGATTGATTGGTGTCGATTTTTGTGTCAACTTATTCCATATTTGGCAGTTTACTACGGCACTTTCTTGCCGAAAAGCTATTATATCAAAACTAGTGCAAATAATTAATTTGATAGCGTTGAACTTTCAGACATCCGTTGAATACGGCAAATGTCTCCACCGGGTCCGGCCTCTATGTAACATTGTGTTCAGAAATGCCACAACAGCGAGTAATTATCGCTAGAAACGTTAATATAATTATGACGAAATTCCTCCCTTTACAAGTTCGCAACACAACCAAAAAGCCAATTTTCTCAGTGGCAAGTATAAAACGAGAATCGATTCGTCGGGTAGCAGCAGGAATACGCAACTCGACGAAATTGATGCAAAATAGACGAAATAACATGAAACCAGTTTTGCTAAGACTTACCCGACGCCAAAAAATGCGGTTTTCTCAACAATTTGGAAAATTTCAAATAACTGCTTATTCTAAATGCTATTCGAAGGTAAACCTAAAATATCGCTCAGTGAAAGTAGAAAATATCATTATCAGAACCAGTTCTGAACACCTACAATTGTTGGTTGTCTGCAAATGTTGCACTCAGAAATATTCCTTTTTTTCCTCATTTTTTACGGAAATTGACATTCACCGGCAGTAACTGACATACGTTTAAGACATGTGCCTATTCATATTTTCTTGGATGTAATTGGTTTTAATTAAGTGTTCATTAGAAATGTAAATGGTTACAATTATGGTAAATTGCCGCTTCTATAGAAGAAAATCGTGAGGGTCATTATGGAAAGTAGTTCGGTTATTCGATATTTATCGAAGAAAATTAGCTAGGTTTAGATTTTACTACAATGGATATAGGTAGGCCACTGTGTCTTCCTGTTCTTCTAGAACCCGTTACATCACGCTGCCGAGTTCTTGTTTTTGTTTCAAATTATAAGCTATTACAATTGAAAATCCTGGTACAATAAAGTTACAGGAAGCGCATTTAAGAACAAACATTTTCTACCACCTTTTATTACAATAACATTACATTATTATCAACAAAAAACAATATAGTTAAATTAAAAGTAAGTTTTAAAAAATGTGTTGTAAAACTAGTAACTGTAAATACTCTAAAGGAAAGAAATTGGAAAAAAATCGATGATGGTTGGTCGCTACAAATTTTTACATCTTTACATATTTATGCTCGGTGTCAGTCTTTTGAATGTCTCCCTCTTTAAGCAATCTTCTTGCTTTGATTATAATTATTTAAATATGGATTTTGGAAATCCTGGTTCTAGCATCGCTCTTCCCTATAACCTTGTTCTTAAAACTCCTGGTTCGATTATTTTTATTATTCTTATTTCTATTACTAGGAAGATGAATTTAAAAGACTGGAGCCAGAAATTAAAAAATAACTAAAAGTTTAATACAGTTAGATCCAGTACCTATGAAGTATAAACTACCAATTTAAAGACAAGTCGTTAGCAAATTTGAGTCATGCAAATTACTAATGTGATATTGAGCATGAAAGATAATATTATTAATTAACATAGATGACTGTAACGTGATTGAAATCAATGTTCTCTTCCATTGCAAGTTTACCATCGCGAGGGTCATTTTGAATGCTAACTGTCCCACGTTTCAGCTACCCACTATATAATCATTTCTCTCAAAAACTTTTTTTTGCCATTTGTACGTTGTTTTCTTTGCTTGTGCATAGAAAAAACATTATTTAAGAAAATTTTGGAAAAACCACTATTGAAAAACTTTACAAAAATTGTAACGATACTTCATCTAAATATCACAAGAAATCAAAAATCATCAACAACAAGACGATTACAATCTAGAGTTTAGTTTGCATTGTTCTTCTTCACTTTACTATATAACAAATTTTCATATTTATTACATTAATTTCTTTCGTTTTAAATTTAAATTATTTTAATTTTTTTTAAAATTCAATTTATTCCATTATTAATTATATTCTTAGCGGTACCTAACTTGGTGTTTCATACAATCCAAACTTGGCGGTCTGTTCAGAAAAATATTTTGCTATGGTTGATACAACTTTTTTTGTTAGCGATAATTATTCTTCTTTTAGATATTTTCTTAAACTTCACAAATAAATAGGAGTGGATGGAGTTAAATCTGGTGCAGTAATCAAAGTTACTAATTTGTGATCTGGGGTCCTGATTTAGAAATATACTTTGCTCAAAAAATCCCTCATCTTTTCATCTTACTTTATCGTAAATAAAATCAATGTTTTTGTTCCTTCAGAGGATCACTATTCCTTGTTTTATTTAGCTGTTCACTTTTCAACCACTGTCTCTAATGAATGAGATGTTTCCAAAATGTTTTTTATTCTGGGATTTGATTAGATCTTAAGCACCTCTGTATACATTTCTATTTTCTACTTACAGTAAAAAAAATTCGTTATTAAAGCAAATAGTACCATTCCATTAAGAATATTTATCGGAAGCTTTGCGGGATTTAACGTGTGGTTTATTAAAATGCTAAATTTTAATTTAACCTCGTATCTTATTAACTTGTTTAGTTTAAATTCTTTTTCCATTTTACCAAATAAACTTATTCCATTACCTTCTCTGATTTTATAAATGTCACATTTCTTTTTTTTTTCTTCTAATAATAATTAGCTTTAATTTCGATATTTTGACTATTATAGACAAATTTGAACAGTTAATATTACGAAATGCACAAACTGAATTAATACATTACTTTTACATATTGCTCTAAATAAATTTTAACTGCTGGGAACAAAATTTAATATAGGAAGTTTGAAACATTCATAAATTCTTGATCCTTTCGATATTAAAACAAGTTTTGCTATTGCTTTTTATTAACAATGAATGTTTGTAAGTAATTTGTAAAAAAGCAAATTTCTTTTTTCAACACTAATAAAAATTCTTTCTATACATTCTGAAATGACTGCAGATTTTCTTATCGGCTGATCTATTATATGGTATGGATACAAGAAATCTAAATTGGCAATAAACTATTGCCACATTTTCTAATTTTATGTACTTAAGGTGAAACTTGTTATAGCTTTGTGTCTATCTAACTTTTATACTTGATACTATAAACTTGATATATACGTGTACGTATAATAACGTTCCATATTATATTAAAGGTCTTGAACAAATTTTTCGTATAATGCTCAAGAACGAAGCCAGCGGTTGTGTTTTCTAAACAATAAGTATAAACAAGTTTGTTGTCGTGAAAGGTCGCGGTGCCTGCAGAATGCAATAAATAATAACGACACTAAAAAAATTCTTCTTTCTAATCTGCGATCATCATTTTTGCTGTTCAAATTATAGAGGGGTGGGCACCTTTTAAATTGCCCAGCCACTACATAATTGCGTCAGCTTTCTTCCACAGTTAACTTACGTGTGTCAAGTTAGATATTAACGTTTTGGATTATAATAAAACTTATGGCTAGAATACACCAGCACTTTCTCCTCAATTAGGCCGTCAGTATCGCAAAAGTAAAAGTGATTTCGACCACGCCGCTCTTTGACATTACAGAATCGCGGTTTGACGGCCGAACAATGCTAAATTCCTCAACAACGAACCGTTTCACAACGAAAAAGCAGCCCAATAATAATATTGAACAACTATCGATGAATTTCGGCATTTATGAATAGCAAATCTCGACGTCACTATTGTACTTGAACACGGAAGCTCCAAATTTAAACTAAATAAAACGCAATATTCTCTGTCAACCGGACATCCTCTGTTTGCGATTAGCATGTTTATTTACGGCAAAGATTCAGTCACGAATTCGCTAATTAATTAAAAGTTACAATTATTGCGCCACGACAAAAAGCGCAATTGCCTGGGAAAATTACTCATCCTCGAAGATGTAATGCAAAGAGCAATTAATTCTTCGAAATTGCGTCAGAAGTGAGAAAGATCCGCCAATAATATAAATTAAACGTAATCAATTTTGAATAACTACTTGGTGACGGTGCTTCAAAAATAAAAATTGTTTATTAATTCAACTCTTCATTGTAAGTAAGGTTGTTGGTTGTTAAGCGAGGAGAGAGTAATTTACTATATGATAATAGGGGACTCAACTGTTTTTGATTAATTGAGAAATCCACAATTAATTTATGATATTCAGGAAAATTTTCAGCAACCCGCTGAATTAATGAATTCAAAAGTTTCGCAACGATACGTTTTCCGAAGCTTAATCTTCATAACATCTGGTGATCTTTTAGCCAATTTCAGACGTTTCAGGGCCATTAAAAAAAATCAAAAAATCAGAGAACTTGTTAATCGATTAATTTTTAAACCCGGCAAATTTTACCTCCGGAATGCATCCCACGAAAGCACAAACTACCACAAAAATCCAAGAAAACTGTCCGCACTTATAGCCCATTGCGCCCAATTTATCAATTAACCATCAACAACACTGAACACCAACAAAAAAACACCACATGTCACAACAAAAACGGCCCGATTCACCACAAAATTCTAAAAACCAACATTCTCTCGCCTTAAACTACCTCGAATGAAAGTTGCTGGCTTAAGCCAGCGTCGGGATCTCCGGAAAATAGTTTTGATATTAACGTGAGGTGCAGGTGAGTTAGTTGTAGACAGGTGTTATCAAAACTGGCTGTCGTCGCCATTATAGGCCTTGTGTCCTGCTGTTTTAGGAGTGGTGCAATTTCAGCGCTATACCAGTTCTGTTTAAATATTTGTTGAATAGCGATTGAATCACCGGACGCAAAAATTTAGTCACTGGAATTCGGTGAAGTTGGTTGCCGTAGTAATTTCATGAGTGTTGTAATGAATTTTTAGGTAATAGAAGGGCGTCTTTTTTGGTCGATTGAAGGACGGAAATGGACCGGAAATAATTTTCGGGCCGGCTTCGGGGTTTATAATAAAAAACGACCGGTTTGACCAAGAATTCGACACAACTTCCTGGGCGTGGGCACTGAGGAAATGGCAACATTTTTATAATCAATTTCCAACAATTTTCGTAGAGAAATTGTTTGATCATGGCAGCTATTTATATTTCTAAAACCTCGTACATAACCAAAGAAGAGTAAAGATGGTTTTCTATTCGAATTGCCTTCCAGAAGATATTTTTATATAATTAGTTTTCAATTTTTTTTAATTTTTTACATATATCTCCAAAATTTAACACGTCGTCATCTCCATCAGATCAGAAGAATTGTTCAAAAACTCTTTTTTACTAGTCTCTTAAAAACTAAATTAGCAACGACAACAGTATTTTCTACTTTTCATATTGTAACTCTTAGATACTTTATTTCTGATATTCTTCTTAAAAGTTCTAATACATTTTCACCGTTCTTCTGTTTGGGATAATATGATTTAAAACGTAAACTTTTTTCATCCGGAACTTGCATAAAGCTTTATCAAACTTTATTACCTATTTCTGGTTTAATTTTTTTTATGTTTCTTTTTGATTTTTGATGATAAACACTTGCAACTATTCACTCAACCTAATTAGGTTATTTGACAGTCTAGAACTTATTCCTTTACAATATTCTCCTACATCGTAAAGTTCGATCCCTTCAACAACTCACTGTAATCCATTTTTAATTTTTTTTGTGTTGTATCTTTTTTTACTTTCTCAGTTTATCTTTATTAATATTTTTGTAACTAAATTAATTAATTTTCTTGAATAGGTAGTATTCTCTTATAACTAGTTATTAAGTAATATAGACCATTCATAACATATTATCAATCATAAGGGAGAAAAACACCTCTTTAAAAAATTATTATTATGAAAATATGTAAAAGGATTTTTCAGATTTTAAGTGTGTATTGAGTTATTTAATTTTATGGAGAGGCTACCCGAAAAAACTTGTAAACATCTAGGGAGAAACTTTATAAAAGGAATAAAAAGAACAACACTAATGTAAAGAATACACTGCAATGAAGAACCGTCTAGTGGTTGTAGCAAAAGTTGTGGTATAAATAATAACTAACGCCTTTTTGATCTGCTAGCACAAGTAGAAGAGAAATAATAAAAAATGATGCAATTTGAAAAGACTTGCAAACAAAGGAATAACTGAACTAATAACAATAAAATCTGATGCAGCTCTGGAGGTGTGGCTCTGCCTACAACTACACCATCTAATGGTGAAAAATTAGACAATGATAGCATATTACGAAATGGATTTGAGCTGATTTCAAAGAAATGGTTGACTCAGTAATACTCTTGAGGTAAACATGTATACAGGATGTCCCAGAAAAGGTAAGTAATCACTTAGAATCTGATTTGTCAGACAAACAAGCTGATTTGTTAAAAATCACTTTAGTAAATTTTTCATCCTTGAAAATATATGCACCCTTGTGGGGAGATATAGACTCAGTAAGTTGATTTTTTAAATTCGTGTTTCTTTTATTACTTCTTAATACTTTAAAGAAATTTAATTCAGTAAAAGACATTTACTTTGGCCTGATACTTTATTGGAATGCATCTTCGAAGTGACCATGGCAAACTACTCTTACTTTTACCTCCTAATTTTGAAGATGTTAAAAATTCTAATTTCTTGTTTTGATCTTAAAATTTTTCATTTCTTTGGTCTCCTGTTAGATTCTAAGTTCTACTACTAGATTTTGCTGAAATAAACACTTTTCGAGAAATGGACTTTTATAGGTCCTTGGTCTTGGATTTGATTTCACATAGTTAAAAATAATAAGCAATTGGTAGTCACTGGAATATTTGATGTATTTTGCATGATTTTGAATGATTTCATGAATTATAGCAATTACATCAGATTCAAAATACATAACAATATGTCAGAATCGGCGATAGTCGTTTCCAGCAGTTCCTATGTATGTGTTAAACATTTTCACATATTAATTTAATGTTATTGTTTTAATTCATAAAACTGCTTAAAATCATATATTAATTTCATAAAATCTTCCAGTGACCTCCTAATTTTGTTTTTACCTTTGTCTAAAATCAAATCAGTTTATTTTGTCGAAATGTAAGAAAACCTGATTATGTACAAATAAATGAGGAACTCAATAATTGGGGCAACACCTTAAAATTAGAAAGTTAAAGTGAGTAAGAGTAATTTGATATGATCAATCCGAAAACATAATTCAAAAAAGCTTAAGACCAAAATATCCACCTTTAACTAGATGGTTTAACTATGGTTGGTTAAAAAATCAATAAATTTTAATAAGCCGTTCACGAGTTATAAGTAAAAATCCAACTTTAGAAAAGAATATCTCATCAGAAGTACATATTTTACTTAGATGGTTTTTGGCAAATTGGCTTCTGAGGAATGAGTGAGATTCTAGGAGATTAGGTATCCATCTTTTCTGCAACACCCTGTGTAATACCGTCTTAATGTTGACACCAAGAAGGTACAGATTTCAATATATACTTTGGCAGTACCTCAACCTCCTTCCAAACACCTATTACAGTTACAAAATTGTGCATAGAAAATGCCACAGAAAATAATCCACATCATTATTAACCGGCAAGCAAGTCTTAAAATTTTGATGCTAATAGAAATAAGTTCTAATACATTACAAACTTCCAATCGTGTTTCTCAAATATTAACAAAACGTAACAACGTACAACTAGAGAAAAGACACCAGTGGGCACTAGTGGGCATAGATTATCACCTTATATAATTCCAATATTTATTAGAATATTTCCTGTTAGCTTTCCTCCTACTCCTACTCGGGTGAGGTGGTTGAATTTAGTTACGCAATGATTTTTATAACATTAACTCTTGCTATTTCAGTTGTGTTAGCTTTAATCTCTGTTTAATGGATATTTATCCTTGTTACAATTATTTCTAAGGTTGTTAACTGGCTTTTAAAGTTAATCTATGACTGAAATTCCGAGCCTGAGGAAGGCATTCTTTTGTTCAATATATTCGTCACATCAGTTGGTTTTATTCTGCTGAGGGATTTTGTTAGATTTACAAAACACAAGCAACCCGGATTATTGTACTCAATGGGTATATGACGTCAGTGATTGATTTATATGTTTATGCTTCGTGCTTGCTTGCTTTCTTTATTCTTTTACTAACATATAGACTATCACTATATATTTGTGTAATATATTTTGTATATTTCCAAGAGAATTATTTCTCTATACCTACTCGTTAAAAGTTTTTTTTTGCAGATTTTAGAATTTTTCACTCTCTGTTTTGCTTTTGTGTTCGATGCCATTCGCAAAGTTTTTCCAGCGTTCTTCTGATATGCTTCTTATTTCTGCAACAACTTTGATTCTTACTGTGACGTATTTTCGGTATTCGTTATTTTCATGCTTTCATATTCAAAATATTGCTCCCTATTTTCTTCACTCAGTGTTTTAGTTTTTTCAGTAAACCTAATTTTCTTTTTCTTGTTTGTTATTCTTGTTAACACTCTGATGCGGTAATGATATTTGCTGTTACCCTTGCCCAGCTTTAATCTACGTCTTCAGTGTTAGTTAAATTATTATAGTTTATTTTTCCTTTAATGGTCTTTTTTAGAGCCGTCTCCAGTTTTCATTTTCTAATAATTCTATATTAACTTTCTGCACATATTTGGGTAAAATCTTTAATAAAGATAATTTTGTTAATCATCTTTTACATTTAGTGGACCGTAATTTATTGTCATTTGGTTGGTGTTAGCAGTCAAGCCGAGGCCTACGTAACTTAACAGGCCGGAGCCTGTAAGATGCAAGCGAGTGTGACGTCACGATCGGAGTCCGACTTGCGACCGACTGAAGATTTGGGAGCGGGTTTAATGTTTAATAATGGAGTCAAAAACCGCGATAAATTGAAAGAGCCTACACGAATCATGAATAGCAATAATATATAATTTAAAAAAAAATATTCTAAGTAGCTAAATAACTGGAATAAGGTAAAAATTGCCCCAAAGCGTTATGAAAAATTAACTAATGAGACAGACTTTGCATTAAAGCAAATAGTTAAAACAATGATTGAACTGTGTGATTATCTCTTAAATAAATTATGGTTTAAGTATATTTTTTTAGGCAAATTTCAAATCAATGATCTTGAGGCTAGATTTGGCCAGTACTGAGCAAAAACTTAAATTCGTCAGTTTGTTAAAGCTTAAATTATTGAGTCATGGTGAGTTCCAAATTAAGGTTATTTTATTGCGATCCGAGTATGATGTCAAATTTTGATCGTAAATACTTCAATTTACTTAAATTCAATGATATCAAAACAGAAGATATATCAATAATAAGGGAGGGCGACATATCGGTTCTAATTTATATTACCAGATATACAAGAAAGAAAACAAGTACTACTAAGATTTTTTGCAAAAATTGCAATACATTGTTAATTACTAACAAAGATCTATAGATAGCACCGTCAAAATATCATTATTTAAAGGTAATTGATAGGGGGGCTTAAGGGTTCATTCTTATCATCTGGTAAATGTATTCGAAGAAGCGTATGCTTTGTTTAAAATAATAATTTATGAAAGATCTGAAGGTGATTTTTTAAAGTTACGTTGCCACAAGTCGTCGCTTATCATTTTAATGCTCGAAAATTTAAAATCTAAAAATTTCATCGAAAACGAAGATTTCAATAGTGATTGCAACATGGGTTTTCCAAAACTATTTAAGGTTATTTTGTGTTACTTTGCCAACATTCTATTAAATAATTACTCCAAAACTAAAAACAATGGCAATGTATTTTCAAAGAAAAAAGAAATAAAGTAGCGAAACTGCAATCACAATAGTTAAATATTGCTATTATTTTTAGTCTTTATTAAGGTTTAATGTTAAGATAGGTACTCCTGCCCTTCAAATTTGTTATTTATTTTTTGAATTGAATTTTATGATATGTTAAATGTTTTATTTTGTTACTTTTTTGATATTTTAATCTTTATACTTTTGTATACGTTAAATAAAATGTTTATATTTCCGAGCTAATTTTATTCTTATTTTGCTTAAAATTATTAAATTAATAACAGAAATATTAATAACAACCATGGTGATCAAGGCAATAATTTTAATTAGTAAAATTATTTGAAAATATTATAACCGTGACAATATTACTGCACGAAATGAAGCGCATGCTGGTGTTCGAGCGTACGAGCCGGCATAGCGTATGGACTCCGATGGGCGCCATTAAAATCTCAGGCTCCGGCCTGTTAAGTAACGTAGGCCTCGGTCAAGCACTAGTATGTTTCTAAGCTGCACAACTTTATTTATTTGTTATAATGTAATCTGCAGTTTTAATGTCATCCTCTTGTATATAGCCATATATATTTATAATGTGTATTAAGTGTTATTTGGTTCATAATAAATGTCTTATCTGTGTTTGATGTTCCAGCAATTTCACCCTGTATTTGTTTACAGACTTCTCTATAGTCTTCCAAGAGCTTAGCCACTTCAGGAGCATTGGTAGTTGGTCAGTGTACTCGATTTTTCTCTTTTGTCAGTAATACTAATAGTATTCTATCATTTACGTATCTTATATTTTCTATATACCTTTTATGTATTAATATTTTACAGCCGAATCCACTATAGTGCTGGTTTTTATGCCGCCTCATGCGAGTATGTCATTTCTGTATACGGAGCATCTTAGCCTCTGCCTTTGGTTTCAAAAGAGTACATCTATTAATGTTATGGTTTTTTATTTCTACTATCACTTTCTATTTTCTAGTCGTGTCAGGTTTTTGATCTTATTTCGATAGATCAATCATATAATATGACTGTTTTTATGATTGCGTATGGGTCATCATGGATTTAATTCACTCTGTATCCATGATCTTCATTTCTATGATCTATAATTATTTTCCGGATCGGGAACCTGCTAACTTGTTCCTGCCAACCCTTCTCCATTATCCGGGTTTGGAATCGACAACGACATCAAGCAGGTTACTCACTCCACCGTCCAATGTCACATCTAATGTGAATTCTCAACTCGGATAGGTAAGAGGTATGTACGCTTCGGGAGATCAATGGTGTCAACCGAAAGATAGATACTCTCGCCTTTCTGAAAGGAGGCGATCTAATAGAGTAGAGAAAACGTTGTAGAACCTCAATCCCGTAAGGGAAAAGAAGCAAGAAAATGGAATTTGGTATTAGAGAAGATCAATGATGTTAAATAATATGTGGTCAAGAAAAATTGCAAAATTAGTAAATTTATTAACAGAATATATCAAATAGATGCTTTAATTTGAAAAATAATTAATTAGAATATTCTGAAATAAACGTAACAAGAAGTGGTACAAAACAAACAAAAAAGACATGATATTAGAAACATAGATAATGAGAAAATTAAGAAACCCAAAATATACAAAGTGACTTTAAATTAAAAAAATTCTGTTTGATAAATTGTTCAATTTGCAACAGTGAATCTATAGAAGTCAAGTAGAGACTGAAAACTTTATCTAGCAAATGAGTTAGCATAAGTTTGGGAAAATCTACCAACGATAATTTCAATAATAAAATGCATTTAGATATAGAACAGCACTATAAAATTTGAATAATTGCTGCAGTCGTAAAAAGAGTACTTACTGCCTTGCATTCAATACAAACACATATGGTGGCGGCGCTCCTCGCAACTGTCGCTGCCACCAGCGCCACTTATCGATCGAAAACTTACCCGTTTATCCGCGACGCGTCGCCACTCAAGCCGCCCTCCAAAAGTCCGTACTCACTCAGTAGTTTTCAGAAGCTCGCTTCAGTGCCTGAAATCGTAAAGTCCCCCGAGAAGCACTCCGGTCAATTCACCATTCACTAAAGTACGTAATTTTTTTCAGTTCCATTCAGCTGAAACCCCTCCGCCTATTCCATTCGCTTTAAATCTCTGTTGTTATTATTGCATGCTTCCGCTAAACCCTTAAAAAAACAAAATAATTTCTATTAGAACCCGCGGTTTTTCAGCTTCAAAAACTCGAGTAGTGAGGTTAAAGCATGGATCAATAGCCTTGCGTGGGAGGTTTTATCCCCTCTCGCAATGACCCGCTGGCCTGCTCTCGGCAAGATTTCGATTTTTCCGCGATTCACAGACGTGCATTATGCAAATCCATTTCGGTTTTTTACCGGCACTTGGGGGAAATTAACGTGAAAAATGCGATACGTTAAATCAGCCGTTCCGACATTATCGTTAACTCTGATGGTAATGTTTTATTAGCGTGAAACAAAACCGAGTTCTGATGCGATTAATGTCCGAAATTTTTGTAAATAAGAGACGATCCTGAAATTCACCCGGCGCTTCCGCCATAATTGCACTTCTCTATTGGAGCGGCAATGGCGACTAGAAATCGAACTCCCTAAGGGCCTGTTGCTTCGTTTTCTCGATACCAACTGGTGATTTTTGTGCAAATTGACAAGTTGGATGGGTAAAGGGGGAGGGTGAATACATCAATACCCGACAAGAGAGACGTGAGAATGGAATGTAAATCAACTTTGATGATAGCACGACGGTTCGTTGTTATCGTTCTGGGGGAATAATTTAACTGAACGCATCACAGGTCGGTAATTAATTGAAAGGTCACATCACGGTAAAGCGAGACAAAGAAGAGGTCAATCGAAAAATCTGTCTGCCTGGGTAGATTCCAATTAAAGAACGGATATCCGACTTAAGATTTCAAACATTAATTCGATTTGTGTCAGGAGATTTACGTGACCTTTCGCCATTTTGATAACAGATAGTTCAGAGAGTTAAAGAAAAACAATATCTCCTGTTTGTAACTAACCGTCTATACTTCGTTCCCGTTTCTGTAAAGTTAACACAACATTGTCAATAACTTTATCAACAGGTTGTTAATTTAATCAATTATTATTGTAAAGAATCGCTATTCAAAGATGATGACTGACTAGAACTCAAATATTTCAAGGAATCGCTGCGAAATTTAATTCCATTTTTTTGTATCCTATTCTTTAAAATAAATTGCGTATTAAAGCTTATGACTTGAAGGAAATTGAATTTCTAAGTCAACTCCCAGGAAACATCTTGCAGTTGCTTGAAACCTCTGAGACTTCACAAAATAGATCGAATATAGCAAACGCAATTACTTTAAAACTAGCGGTCAAATTACGTTTGTTCCAAATTTAGGGAGCTCCTGAAATACTCACTGATTTGCGACCAAACCGAGTTTGAGTGAAAAAGATGAAGAAAGAAATAATACGAGGCAAAAGGAACAAATTAAGAAAACAAGTTAAATTTAAAGTAAAAGAGGGCGGCCGAAAAAGCAGCAAAAACGATGTTGATTTTTAGGGCTTGTTTTTTTGTGTTCATAATATTGAAATTTTACAAAATCCTTTTTAACTTTTTATCCTTATAGGTGTTGATAAGAATTCATATTAATTGCGTAATTTATTTTTAAGTACTTTAATAAAACTTACATTTTCATTAAATATTATAATGTTGTCGACATCAGTTTGCTGGTTTTTGCGGTATTGTTTTCTAAAATCAAATTTACGTTATTGTGTTGTCAAAGTTGTTTTGTCGAAACTTTTCTGAGAAGATAAAAATTTAACTTAAACTTTCCAAGGAGTGTTAAATGTGATTATACCCCATTGCGGTTTGCTGACATCATTACTTTGTTTTCAATTATTAGGTTAGTTTTTAAAGAATAAATGGATTTTAAATATTAACTAAATGCATCCCGCAATAGTTGTTAAAATTAGTGTAACAGTTTTAAACTTTTACTACCTTTCATTATATTCTAAAAAATATCTCTACACTGATTGATTCCATTTTGTTGCGTTCTCCGCAACCACTGATTTGCTTGCTCTGTTGTTTCCTAGATGACTAAAAATAAATTTATTTTTGTTTATCCTACCTAAGCTTTTCAACATGATTATTTCATATTTTTCTTTCTAGAATAAACTGCTGCTATGTAGAGAAAAAATTGAGTGGTTAAGTTAGTTTCCTTTCTTAAGTTTGACTGTTGATGGCTTTGTCTATTTGTTATAAATGTAGACACTTTTCTGTAAGACAGTAATGCTGTACCAAAAAGCTCTTTGTCTTTATACTGCTTTTAATGAGAGTCTGATTTTATGCATTATTTATGCAATATGCAGTACTGGTAGTGATTTTGCTTCCTATCCGTTCTTTTTTCCACCAAAAATTAGAAAAATACCGTTTTTCTCTGATCTTCGTTTAATCCTTATAAATAACTAAATGCTTTAGTGTCAGACGTTAGGATAGTTCCATCATTTTGCCTAACGACTCCTTTCCGCGGGGTCAAAAACGGTCTTATCCACATATGCAATGCGGATCTTCCAATTTCTACATGTAGATATTGGTTACGTAGAGACCTTGCACCACACCTCTTTATGAAGAGATGCCACATCAAAGCTGACCATGAAATTCCTATAAGTATTTGAAGCCTTTTAGTTTTTCAGGGTATATTCCAAAGTTTTATGGGAAAATATTTTGACCGTCTTGAGCCAACTTGTGCAGAACAGAGATGTTTTTTCTGAATCTCTGGCTGAATCTCCTACAAACATCTAGAGTACCAATATTATAAGATCTGCAGTATTCCTTTCTTTGTCTTGTATCTTCTTTCAAGATACTAAATTTAGCCCGTAAAATATATAGACTCAAATTTTATCTTTTTGGTAGCGCTTTAGAATTATCACTAGTGTTACTGTAAAGTCTAATCCCTTGGCCATGACCTCATGTTTCACAGCATTTAATATCTAAGTGGTGTTAAGAACTCCCCCAAACTTTACCTATCATCAACCTAAATGAAGTTACGACCTAAAGCTCTGTTGAGTAATTTCGTAAATTCTATTAAAGATGACAGAGTAATTAATAATGCACTGATAACCACTGAGAAGGAGTTATTTAGAGCCTTTATGAATATAGATAAATTATAAAAATATTCACATAATCCCTTAAACCTATGACTTCCAACAATATACTTAGTACCTAGCTGGTTTACGTTTTCATTAATTTAATCATAAAGTTATAACGTAACAGCAATAATAAAGTAAATATGTTACCTTCCAAGACCAGACCGCAATCAATTCTGAGGCGAGAAAAAGATACGAATCTGCAGTAAAATTCCTTTTGAATTTCAGCCGTTGTTTCTCGTCTTTCCTTTATCGGGTTCACTTGCTCCTTGCAGGCCCAACTAAGCCCTGCCGCAATGATACATGGATTTAACAGTGTTTCTTCGGTCTTTGTTCCCGCATTAATAATGACTGCGACCTTTGTTGAGGGATTACCAGCTTGAAATTTGATCCTGTTATAACTCAAACCTCACTAAATTTATTTACGTGAAGAATTACACAAAACCACAAGCAGCGATATTGCTATGTACCTACACTTCCATTAAACGGCCAGACATATCGACAACATGTAATCTTCCTCATAAAAACGATCGTAAATTCGCTGCATAAACATTCACCCTTCACTGTTATTAAACTGGCATTTTCGACCATTTTTATTGTTGTTTTATTATTGTGCATTAAGACCTTGTAGCAAGCAGACCATGATTAATAATGGGTAAAATAACGATAGGCATTGATTTATTGCTATTTGTTACAAATGTGTTTAAATTTTCCAAGCTTTCAAGACGGTTTTAGAGATGGAGCTGGACACGAACCGAAATCAATAACACTTACTCCGTTACCCTATTGAAACACTCGGGAAGGCAGGGAATCGGCTGGAAACTAATCCCAAAACCGATTCCAAGTCAGAAAAAAAGTTGCAAAGTTTATGGAAATCAATAGAGAGTATTCGGGTAGATTTAAGTTGTTACCGAAGTCGTTAGCTTATTTTACGTCTTATTGCTACACTCAATGATGTGCGTCCATTCCGAACTTCTGCAAATTTTACAGCGTTCCCTTTATATATCTTGATTTTTTAATGCGGCTCAGTACTTAAAGAATTATTTCAACAACTTATAAACGAAAGTCTCTCAACTTCTCTTATTGTAGTAGATTAAGGGAGTTTCAGGTACTTGAAGACTTAAGTGAAGTTCATGTTAATTACCAATTTAAACTACAGCTAGTTCTGTAAACAAAGGCTCAACCACTTTGATGTTAACGAAAGGGAAATTATTAATATAGTTGAAATCGGTTGAGCTAGAGATTGTAATTTAAATTCTGAGCGACATTCTCGAGTATTGTTGGTTGCATATACGCCTTAGAGGGATAATGGGTATTAGTCTTGATATCCTTTATTCTTCTGAAAACTACTTTAAAACAGCCGTACGTTATGGAGACTTATGCTAGCGCCATTAGTCTACGCTTCCTCTTCCTCTGACCACCATTTTTCCTTTTATTACGTTCGTCAGTAACTTCTGTATATCAATTTCAAATCTCATGTCTTGATGTTGTTGCAGAGCTTACGGCGTGGGTGTAGCGGGGGCGGCTAGAGCGAGCCGGCAAGATTTCGGAGTGTGGCAAATATTGCGGCCCTACCGCAAACGGCCCAGCCATTTCGTTCAGCAGCTTCAGACAGTCCTTCACTTCGAATGTCAATTACCTGAAAAGACGTTTCAGCTCCGGGGATCTGTCCTCAGAGTGCGAAGATGGGGAGGCCCCCGTCGATCCATACAAGCCGCCGCCAGTCACCTCGCAGCCCCAGGTACTACATCTTTTAATCGCCACCCTGTCGAAGAAAACGGATCAAGCATCCAACAAATTAACTCTCTAAAGCCCCTGCTTTTTTTATCTCTTCTTTTTCTTACCGCCAGTCAAAGGAAAATAATTTGTTAGGTGAAAACAAAAGGAGTTGTAGAGTTAGTCAAATCCTCGTCTAGAATAGTCGTGCATCAAAAAAATGTACTTAAGAACATTCTTTATGATTAACCGAAACTATTAGTTTAGTAAACGTACTGCGTTAAGTGGCAGCAATTTTTGCCATTATCTGCAGTAAAAGAAGGGTAGAAAGTGTGTGTTAACTAACTCAACATAAATAGTTTTACTGCATAATAAGTTACGCATCAATCAGTGTTGTGCTTTGAACCTAATACTGATAGTAAAAATACAAAATATGTAAAATGTGCATTTAATAATTTTGAAATGTAAATGAGGTTTGATCTATGGAATATGAAGGGTTTGTTTTAGAGTTAGCAATAAGTATGGCTCCAGCTTTTAAGTTATAATCTTGTAGATAGGCAGCAATATATACACTTGCGACTTGCGTTTAAACTCAGAGCTCCAGTTCTAAATTCATTAATCGATTTAGCTCTCCACCTCACAACTTTCCAGTGCTCACTTTTACATTCACCCAGCGCAACTCACATTTTCGATCTTTTCTTGAAACTTTTTTCTCTTACCGCCTCCGCGTTGTCACTTCTCAATATGACAGATTTGGTTATTTTTATAGGTTCTTCGCTTAATTGCGTAGAATTAACGTCTTGATTGAATTCTATTGTCACAGCTACAAAATCGTGATATATTTTCTCTCCCCGCATTCCTATCCTGAGGGTGGAAATTCATAATTTAGCGACAGGTCACGACTGCAAATACGTCAGAACTTCCCCGATATCCCACTTAATCACTACCGGAATCGATACAATTTCCTAAAGTTACCTTTAAAAGGCTGGCCGTGGCAATTGTAACCTGCCAAAAAGGGTGCGTGCCTGAAAGGTAATTCCGCTAGGTCGCCCAGATTAAATCCGTAAATTAGCACGACATTTTTATACAGGCAAGTGCCGTCGCAATTATGTAAAATTAAATGGGATAAAGGGTGAACTCAAAACAGTAGCTTTTCCCAATTGTGTATTTTTTCAGGCACCGCCTCCGCCGCCTCCAACAACAAGCACTGGTGATCTTTCGCTCAACTTACGGAGCGGCTCTAAAACGACGAGTGCACCCAGCAGTCCTGCGAAATCGCGGGAGTCTCTCCTACAACGGGTTCAGTCTTTGACGGGACAAGCCAGGGATCAGGGGGCGTCGATTTTAGGGGCGGCAGTTTCCAGTGCTAGCAGAGTAACATCGTCGGTGTCAGGAAGACACTTAACACTGTTGGTGGTAGATGATCAGAATACTGACTGGTCCAAATACTTTCGGGGAAAACGGATCGGAGAGTATGATATTAGAGTGGAACAAGCAGAGTTTAAAGAGATCACTGTTACCGCCAACTCCGAGGGAGCCAACGTTTCTATGGCGGTTTTCAGAGGAGGAACGAGAGTCGGAAGGTCTTTTCGTCCGGACTTTCTGTTGGTAAGACACCAGGAACATCAAATTTTTCCCATTTATCCTTAGGACTTCTTGGTCTGCATGCTTCTGCTTCTATTTGAATCTAATGCATGCTTCTGCTTCCATTCGATTCTACTGTTCAAAAGTTTTATATTCAACGCTTCTATTCTTTCAGTTTACAGCCCTTTACCTAATTTAATCCCATTACTCAATGCTCCCTCTCTCTCTTTCAGAGAGCAAATGAGAGATGCAATTGAGAACGATAATTTGACTCTCATACTATGATCAATAAAAAAGTACAGAAAAAACTAATGGAAGACCAGAAAGGAAATAGTTAGTTATAAAATATGAGTTAATTTTTCTCAACTATTTTTAGTCTTTCACTATTAGTTTTTAAGACTCTTCTCTACCATTTCATTACGTATGGAATAAAAGTTAGATCATAACCTTAAAGGTAGATTACCTCTTCCTGCAGGTGCACTTCCATTAAACTTGTCTCATTTTTTCCTTCGACAATGGTTACAGTTCACGCTCTATGTGCAGCAAACTACCGACAGATTTCAGCATAAATCCTCTATTTAAAGTCTTCTTTTTTACTTGTTCAAGAATGGTTCTTGAGTCTGCAATTTACTTCCTTCAACTCCCCTGTTTTTCAATTTTCTTCTATTGATTATAAATTCCGTTCTTTTGATCATTCCTTCTTAATATTCTTTGCAATCTTTATTGACAAGATCTTCGATGTATTTGTCCTGGCCCTCATGTTGTTCAAATTTCTTCATAATCTTTATTTTTTATTTTTTGCATTTATTATATAGTTCTTCTCCTTTAGCAACTTCTTTAGTTTATTCCATTCTACAAATTTGAACTAAATATTCTACATCAAAGTTACGTAACTGACACCTCTATTTTATTTTCTTCATCATATTCAATCCTAACCACATTCCAATGAAGTTTGTCTGGCGTATCACTTCATTCCACTCCACTACTTTCTGCTTGGACGACCATATACTGTATTTGTTCCATTCCTCGCAACTTTACTTTTAAATAGGTTTTAAACAAATTTTCAATCTTTTTTTGTAGTAATGTTTTTTACCTAAAAGTTCCGACAAAAGCACATTTTTAACAAAATTTAAATTAACTTTTTATTATTACAAATTTTTTGATATAATAGTTAATATTCAAAACATTAAGAACACTAATACGATACATTTGTACATTATATTTAAAATTAATAGGTACAAAAATAAGACTATCAGTAACTCGGAAGAGGAACCTTAACACTAAGGAAGCGAATCCACAGAAATGCCTTCTTCAAACATAATACGGCTATTGGTTTCATTTTTAGGTTAGACAGAACTTGAAGGATGCAGGAGAGGATTATAAGAAGACACTTCTGGCCCTCAAATTTGGCGGTGTTCCAAGCATCAACAACCTAAACTCACTTTACAACTTCCAGGTGAGACCCGTTTCTAACCCTAATTCAGTCAAACAGAGTCCTTATGTACATTACGATTACGTTACATTACAAAAATAATTTCTCTTTGTACTACATCTAGACAAAAAATAAATAACAATAAGTAACAACAGTTTTTGACCAGGATAAACCATGGGTGTTCGGCCACTTGGTCCAACTCCAACGACGACTCGGGAAAGACGCTTTTCCTCTCATCGACCAGACGTTCTACCCCGACCATCGAGAAATGGTAAGCGCTCCCTTTTGAAACATTGCATCAACGTCAAACTCTTCGTCCAACCACAACTCTTGTTCCTTTTCCTCAAACAAACACCCTAAAAAAATTGGTTTAATTATCGATCAGATATAATTTTCATAACTCACTTCTTTTCTTTCACAATCGCTCGTCCAGTTGCAAACGTCTACGTTGGTTCCACAGTTTTTGCTATGGCAGTTGTTGATGCGACAGATACAGCCATGTTTGTAAAGAGCTTTGAAACCTCTACGTTGTCTTTTGGTAAGCGCCGTCACCGGCATTGCCAAGTCGCAAATCATAATACGGGCCTGAAGACTGATTATACGGCCGGAAATGACGTAAATTTTGCCCAATTGTAGATTGACGCCGCAAAGAGAATCCTCAATTGGAGTGTGAAGACGGCCGGATTTGAGGGCGACCACTGCTTTTTCGGACATTTTATATTTCTTGCGTATTCCCACTTTATAAACACGGGTATCGTTCAAGAACCTCTCATTCTTTATACGAACCTGCAGAACTAAAAAATTCGGTGGTTAGCATTTTTTTAAGTTAAACGGATTATAAAAACCGCACTTTGGACAGCGACCACAGAGACGTTAATAAGACTTTAAACTATAAAATATGAGAGCAACAAATTTTAGAAATAATCCCATATCTGATGGCAATTTTTTTTTAATTTAAAACGTTTAAAATAGCTAGTTTTAGAAAACGAAAACGGGGGCGTTAATTTTTTTTTTCAATTTAAATGGATACAACAAACTTTGAGGAGCGGAAACATTTTTGGTAGTATTCGGTTGGTAAAAATTAAAAAAAATTCAAGATAAAAGGTGTGAAAAAAACTATAATCATCCAAGGCGAATGATTTGTTTTCTGTTTTGACCTTTCACCTCTAACCATTCTTGACCGAAATTAAATTAGCATATTTTGCATGAAGTTAAATCGGGTGTGACAAGTTCAAGGGCGAAATTGTCGATTAATTGTGGAAATGATCATTGCACAATCCTGCATTCAGGCCTTGGAGCTTAATCAAATAAGTGGGCCACCGAGGCTGTCCCAGCACAGAAAATTATTGCTAGGCTAAGGCTGACTACACACTTGCTGACGCAGTGAAGTGCCCGACATGAGCAAATTATTGCCCTAGCGTTTAGAAACGATTGCGTTTTATACACACAAAAGCGATCTAGCTGATACTAAAAGATTTCTATTCGAAATATGTTTTCTCAAACCATTTCTGACTATATTTTACTTTACCTTATAACATATATTGCTCCAGAATTGCTGGATAGTGTTCTAAGTTCAAAGTATTTCACGCAGTTTAACTAGAAAAATACATGTTTTCTGTCATAATCACCAATGGTAGATGCAAATTACAGTTGATTTACTACATAGTGTTCGCTGCACAAACCTTACCCTCCAACAACCAAATACATCATTATTATTTGCGGCAAAATAGCTTACCGCACATATTCCTCCCTCCAACATATAAACGCATGATGCAGCACCCGCGGTTTAACCGCTGCACGATTCTGCTGAAAGTGTGTCTCTATCCTAAGTGTAAACGGTATTCAGGTATTCGGTTAGCGCGTTTCGCTTAGATTAAGTGGTTCTTATAGTGGGGCAATTACCAAATTACGGCTAAATTTATGGAAATTAATCAAATTAAAAAAAAATCATGTATATATGTATGTATACGGGGTCAACCGGTTACGTCATTGTGCGCGTAATGTCTTAAAATATTTTCAGTGCATTTGCGCCGAATATTGGTGGAATGAATGGGCCGTTTGATGTTTTATTGCAAAATAGCAGCAGCGGCGTCTGTTTTCTTTTATAAATAACGTTTTATTGCCCACGTTAAAAACCATTAACGGACACCCATTACGCAACGATTTTCGTTTAATTATAGAGCAAACGAATGAAAATTATTTCCACCACGAGTTGATAGTGGTTGTTTAGAATTTGTCTGGATAAGTTTTCCTAGTAATAAGACAATTTGTGTCTAGTTAAGTCGCTTGTTTATTTATGGAACTGTTGACACGCCATAATTGCAACGATTTTAAATTACAATGCGACTATAATTGGACGATCGTAGCACTTTCTGTTTATCGTTCGAGTCGCCAACATTCGCAAATTTATTATGTAAAAAAACTATAAATTGGTTTTACATACATAATGGCAAAGATAATCGATGTTGTCAACACTTATTTGGGTTGATTTAATCACAAGAATGAAGAAGGAAAATTCTAAAAATGAAGAAAAAAAGGAAAATAAACGATGACATGTTATGTGGGCCTCAATTTATTATTTTTAGTATAAGTAATTAGGAAACATTCCGGGACTATTCCTATTGTAAATTATCCGAATTATTAACTTTCATTTTAGACCAAAGTTCAAAAAACAACAATACATTTTAAATCAAAATTAGGTGAAAAGTTTTGTGTATTTCTAGCCTAATGACCTAATTAAGACTACTATATAAGCTCGCCCATTTTTTTGTTAAGTCAGTTCAGTTACTAAATTCGTTCCATCTATATTTTCTATTTGCACAAGCAAAGTATATACAGATATTAACAATAAAGTCCGGAGTAGTTAATGATATATCTATCTTTAATTCACAACACGAAAACCAACATCAAGTGCGAATCCTGAATATTCATTGTTATGAAAAGTAGAATCTTTCTACGGCCACAACAAAATTTGGTGTCAAAAGTAGGATCCTTGTACGTTCCTAACAGACACTTACATGGGCGGCTGATCCATCTAGATACACAAACAATATCGAAAAAATAGATTTTAATACCTGTGCAATTAATATATAAATTTAACACATAATTATTACTTTTCTATAAAAAAGACAACCCCAATAAGTTTGTGGAGAAAATTTTGTCTGTGAAAAAGAACATCGAGCTATCAATTGCAATAACTATGTTCACTAATTTTCAGTTGAATTAATAGATAGATCTAAGGCAAAAAAAATATTTGCAAAAGTTATTTATCGCCTGACTACAGCTTGCTACATTTGCAAAATATTCCTGTAAGAGGATGATTGAAGTTAATGAGAATTTATAATATGTCAGAGAAAGTGGTGTTTTATGCCAAAATGGCACAAAACGACTTAAAGGCTCTAAGTAAAATATTTATTACTGTACCGATTGACGAAAAGAGGCGATAAAATTGGTTTGCTGCTACACGTAAAAATTTGGCAGATGTTTTACCAAAATGTTACATTTATTATAGTAACGATCACATATTCTATATCTCTTAAGATATTTCACTCAAAGAAGTTATGGACAATTACCTTGAATATTCAATAGTGAATAGAACTGTTCTGATATTGAAAAATTCAGATGTTCCTCATATATTCGTATGCATGTCAGATAAAAGAGTTTCAGAAGAAAACCTTCGTTTAGTCAGCGAAAGACGAGCTTAAAGTTGGAAAATTTTGTCGTTCAGAACGACTCGATTATGAAAACACTGCTGCATAGATAATAAATTCATAAAGATTATGAAAGATATAACTTGCCAAACCGAATTAGCTATTGAAGCAAACAAAATCATGCCTCATTTCAACAGAAAAAGAAGATACAGGGAGATTGCCTAATAAATTTCCTATTCCTTCGCAAATTACATTGAAAAAAATTAATGTTCCGCTTTTTTCACGTTTTGATAGTGCGACTATTAGTTTGGTGGTACTAGCGGCGAAACTTTCAGATTTTGAAATTTGGTGATCTGCTTAAAGTTCTTACTTGCAATACCGATAGTAAAACTATTAAAGCTAAAAAAATAGAAATATGGATTTTGTATATAAAATTAATTGAAAGGAAGATTCAATAAAACGTAATCTTCCCATTCTGTTCAAAGTAGACTGCCTTCAAACAGAATTTTTAAAACCAAGTTTAGCTGTTCCGCAAGCTTTAACTTGGTTACACTATAGAAAGTGTAATATTAGTAATATTAAGTAATTTATTTCATGCACCCCAAATGGAATTTTTTTTCATAAGGGTATGGTTGACGTACAAGTGACTTTATTATTTTCAAAAATTGCGGATATTGAGACAAGCTGCTTGCAGGGGCTGTGATTATGACCAATGAGGAATTTAGGCAAGTAGACCCCTGCCACATTTGAAAAAATGCACGCTTATGGCAAGTGGTATAAGTAATACGAAAATAAGGAAAAAATGCTAAACATGCATTCATACCAATAAAGAATGAAATAGCTTGTTGGGCAATAACAGTAGTTAACTTTTAGTTCGAGACAACGTCAGTGCTGAACTAAAAATGCCCCAGGAAAAAGGGATTAGTTGCCTTCGACACTATACTCATCGTTAAAGACAATGTAACAAAACATTAAGTGTAAAGCATTTTTAAAAAGATTTGAATAAATGCGTGAGTGTTTGGAGGAAGAATATTGTAGCGTACTTTAAAAAGTAGTTCCATTGACCGATGCGTATATAAAATTATCATGCGTGGTGCATGATTAGAGTTAGTGAGGCTGTTTCAAAAATTCATCAATGATGAGGAAGGAGTGAATGAATAAAATGAATGATGGAGTTGGGCGTTGTAAAACACTGTCTTCGATATAGTGCATGTAGTGCAATTTTATGAAATGTTCAAAGTATTCACAGCAACGTACTCGTGGTCAACACAGTTAAATTCAAAAATGGCGTAGCATATTTTTAAATATTTTTATCTAAAAAATAGTGTTCACAACTGGACTTCGCCTCGTTCGTCTAACAGTACACGTACACTCGTTATGAAATGTCCTACTCCTGAATAGGTAGATAACATGAAAATGCACCCTCGTAGTTTAGAAGAATTTTCAGTAACAATTTAAAATATTCATTGTTTGATTTCAGTAATTTGGTAGAAATTAAAAAACCGCAAAATATATGTTCGCAATTAACAGGTTGTTTTTTATTATAAATGTTTATAAACAACAGCGTAACCTTCACATTTTTGGTGTTCGTAACGGTTAATCATTTTATGTACCCATTTTATGTACCATCTTTATGCATACGACAGAAAGTGAAAGGTTGAAAGGTTCTCCTCCACTTTAAATAGTATTAAAACACTTTTAAGAAGCTGTTTCAAGATAGAATATTAGCGCTTACCAAGCTCTCAATGAAAAAACGTCTATTTAAATCAATTGTGAACTTTAATCAACAAGTGGTCGGTCTACTTACAGCTATAAAATCTAAAGAATTGTTTTCAATTATAAACAATGTTTGTTTAAATTTTGATAAAAAAGTTATGCTATGTTAGTTCATATGGTGCAATCAATTTAAGGGGAACAAGAGGTTCCGAAACTAAAGAAACAAAAGTAAATTTTCTTAATATAAATTAAAACCGATAAACAATTGATTGTGCGGCAAAATTCAGATTGTGACTAAATATTAAGACATTAAAAAAAATTGAATTATAATCTTTGAATTATTATTATCCAAATTTTAATCTAATTTCAAATTTTTCTTAACAGTTTTGTTCTTTATTGACACATCGTCATAAAACTTTAGTGGTGATTTAGTATAAAGCTATAAAATGTGCACTTACCAAAATCGGAATCGCAGTAATGCGCTTGCGGATGTTTCGGCATGCAAGAGCAGGCCTCAGAACGATGCAGAAGGTACAGCAGGGAAATTGCGAAAGTCACCACGAACATGTCCCCTTTCATACCTGAAAAGCCGGCAATAAATCAAACTCTTTGTTGTGTCTATACTTCGCGATATCGATCAATTATTCAAAGAAAATATAGAAACAGCGCCGTTCACGTAACTTTGTTCGTCCCGCGTTTACTGCTTTTATAATCGGCATTTTAAACCGCACAAAAAAACGGAAACGGCGCCATTTTTCCAATACCCAGTAAAATTGATGCCACAATGACGCCGCCAACCCTGCAGCTTTCGATAGAAAATCAAGATTACTGACGAAATTACGATCTTATCTAGTTGTTAGTTCTTATTTGGCCGCCAATCGGTTCCCCGAAATCAACATTGGCCTTAGGTGGCGGTTTGATGGTCCACAATTACGAATCAGAATGATTCACGACGTCTGGTCGATGGTGAAACCGCGATTAACCCTATACGTTTTAATTGTAGTAGTACTACAACTCCTGCTTTTGAAGGACCATCAATCAAACCCAGAAATTCACGTTACGCCACTGTCGATTGTAATTAGGGCATACAGTTGTGTTGCCCGCGCCGGTTTTACAGTAATGCCAATCAATAAGATAAAAATTTCTTTAGAAGAAAAAGTAACGACGAAGAGATGACGATTGCGAATGTAAAATGTGATTTATTGGGTATGAAAATGATAGACGCGATCGTTCTGAAGCTGAACCGTTAACGTTCTTTCGTTCGAGATTCGAGCCCGACATTGCAGATCAAATAATAAATAAACGAAGAAGTCCTTGTGACTTGCATAAATAAATGCGGTTCCCTGGGAATGCGGGCTTGATTTGTTTGGTGTCTGGCCTTTTTTAGAGCGTGATTTGGGGAATTTAATTTTAAAATGCAAACTTTTTGCCTCCCAAAGAAATTTTGATTAGACCCGTGTTGGTCCAACGGACCTCACTAGATTACTTTAAACGAGTCAATATTTACTAGGATCTCTTTGGCGCGACATTTAGTCGATCTCAAGTTCGAAGCAAGCAGCAAAGCATAAATAGTATTTGGTAGGAAGGTCAGAATATATTACGAGATCCCGGTATACTTAACTACTCTGCCTCAGCCATCATCTTTACTTTTACACTTAAAGACCCCTTCGGAATTTTAAAAGCGAAATTTAAATAAAATATACTAAGAATGACAATTAAAAATACATAAATAATATGAGGAGGTAAAAAGAAGTACCAGGAAAACGTTGGTTATGATGGCTATGTTAGTACAAGGTACAAGTGTGCCATCACTTAACTTTGCTCTGGAATTAACCTTCTAAAATTTCTGAATTACAAAAAAAATGTTTCGTCAATTGTTGAAAAAAATTCTTATTTGTTTAACAGTCATTTCCGAGACCATCCCAATCTCAATTTTCTTTCTTTTTACATTTTTATGCTATATACAATCATAGTGATTTATTTTATCCTTGTACGTAGACCGCGTTTAAAAAGAAAAAAAAAGAAAGAAAGTAAAAAATGGAGTCTGGCGCAGCGTTAATAGTTCGAAACTAAAAGATCCGGTAGCGTCCTGTTTATTTATTAAAAAAATAGTTACTGGAGATCAAATATAAACTATCTTTGTAAAGGGGGAAGAGAAATGATGGTGATCTTACAAGAAGTAAATAATCTCTTCTTTTCATCTTGGGGTACTCCTTCCAGAAGAAAGCAAAAGATTGTGAAAAAAAATAGGTACCCTACTAGAGAAAGAGAATGAACTATTAAATATTTTCTTCTCTTCATTGTAAGGAGCTTACATCACGATTTAAAAAAAAAAGTTTTGTTTTAACTTAAACTCGTCACTCAACAGATATATAAAAAGCAGATAGTTAGACGACAGAGGTTACAAAACATACAATTTTTAAGTTTATTTTGTAGTTTCCTTAAGGTGACAAGTGGCAATGCTATTTCTCCATAAGCGACAATAACGAATTATCTCCGATAATATCGAACTAATTTCAACAATATTTTAACATCAACATCTTCCATATTTTGTAAGCATTATGAGATAAATTGAAGAACATCCCGGCAATACTTATTTCAGAAAAATATACTTTCTGCAACGAACTCTCCCATACCACAAAACGCGTCATTTAGATTGAACTTGCGGTATCAACTAAAGTTTGATGAAGCAGAATAGCATTTATCTTGAAGATAAAATAGTTCCCGGTTCCATAGGTTCCATAGGTGGCGAGACCGTAACGTCGGAAACAGTGGGTGGATAGAGTCAAGATTTCGCCAATTCTTATGTTAACTCTGTCAATTTGTGGAAATTAAATGGGTGAAAAACAAAGATCAAGAAATTGTAGCGGGAGGGATAGACTTCGCACGTGTGGAGTGTTCGACAGTTCGACGGTAGTAATCTGGAATCTGGTGCCTAAAAAGAGGGTTTTAAAATGTCGAACCCACAACTCAAAAATATAGTTTTAGAAAAATACGTACAGTATCCGCAATGATTTTAAAATTTGGAATCCAGAGGATTGCAAAAAGGCACAAAAAAATTTTTCGGGAAATTTCCTCTTCCCTGAAATTTGCATTATTTCTTCATGAGAGCGAGAAATTTTAAATATCATATGACTAACTACAATAATAAAAAACTTAAAAGTAAACTTCCTGTACATAAAACCACAAATTTCTATCTATTTGAGGATAGAATCTCTATCGTGACTTTCTTTTTATTTTCTTTTTACCAATTATATTAAAGCTCGCGGCAAGCAATATTGCTGTAAACTGTCTCTGATAGGTGGTAATTTTTCTAAAGTTATTTATACATTACTTGTGTATAATTTTATAATAAATATCTGGATTTGCCTGAAATTTTCGAGAAAAAAATTATTACTCCCAAAATTATTAAGAAAGTCTGAATGGTAAAGAAATGTTTTCCCCGCAGTTCTTTTACCAATTCCGGAAAACTGGTTGGTGATCGTGCTACAGATGGCAGATCGGTATGAAATTTTGAATCCACGGTAATCTCATGAATGCTAATAAACCTTAAGTTGTCTTTCATTCCCGTCTTCATCCAAACTTTATCGATGAGGTACGCTTTAAAGTACACTAGCAAATCTAAAACATCTGTATTGTGACATTCTACAATTTGATTTAAATTTAGTAATATCGTTAAAGCCACCGCTTATGTTAAATTTGATACTTAGAGATTTCGAGTATTGAAATAGTTCCTTTGAAAAAAAATGAGTCACCTGAGACTCCTTAAAATATGAATGTATATGAAATTATGCCATTACTGGGGTAATGTAATTTGGCAACTATTTATAATTTTTTTAATACTGGACACTTATTTTTTCCTTTTTGCCTATTCTGGCTACATGATTTCGATGGTTAAAATAATTTTACAAAATATATTTGTTAAATTACCGAAAGTTTAATAAAATATGCCGCCTTGTTCTGATATTAGTAAATCGATTTCACTGCCATCTTTTAACCACGAATCACAATACTCTGCATAACTTGCATCAGTAGACAAGTAGATAAAAGAGTCTACAGAAAACAGAATGTTTTTATGCTTTCTTCTTTTCATATTAAAGTCGTCTAGCCCAATAACCTAAAAAATTGGTATGAAAAATACAGTAATTCAACCAGTTGTTCTCCTCGTCTTGAACTCTTTTAGCTGATGATCGTGCAAAAACTAAGAAAACAAAAATTACTTACAATGAAATACACAACAATTTCTTCATCGTCATTCTCGTAAAAAAATGTGAAACACTGCTATGGACTAGAGAGTGTTCAAAAACAATACAATGGCTTATTGTAAATTGTATATCTTTTTTTTTAAACTCTCATCACGCAAGAATGCAAAAAATTGCTAAGTGTGAGCTTACAAGGAATACGGCGATTTCGTCAGCATTTCTTTTTCTTTTCATCGAGAACTTGGGCAGAAAGAGAAGTACTACAATGATTTCCTGAATTTTTCTTGTTTTTCACTAAATAGTCTTCAGGAGGAATAAAAAAAATTGAAAAAAGTATTACAAAGATTGTAACAATTTCTTCAATAGCTTTTTCTTGTCCCCTAGAACGCCATAAAAAAATCTCTTCATCTTGCACGAAAATGGACGATACAATTTGATAAATGATGAGGATGGGCTTATAAAGAATACAATGATTTCTTTAACTATTATTGTTTTTATCGTAAGTTTTCCTCGTAAAAGAATTATTTTCATATTTTCTTGATTTTATTTTAAATTGATTTGAAATTCTAAAAAGTGTAATAAAGGAAAAGGGACTGCAATGAATGTAATAATTTATCCAGATTTTTTTTCTTCAGCTTCTTTCTTTTTATCTTAATGTTAAACTCTCTATGCAAAAGAATGTGATAAATTGTTGTAAGAAAGAGAGCGGTTATAAAATATACGATAACCTATTCAAAATATTCTCGTCTTATGTAGAACTTTATGTAGAACTCTACTTAAAAGTTGGAAAAAAATTGATAGAAAGAAAAATCCTACAAACAACACAGCGCAAAATAACGATTAACATTAGGATATTAATTAATAAAACAGGGATTTATAAGGAATAAAATCCAACATTTTCTTTTCTTCATGTTGATAGAGGAATTAGGCAGTGATTTTGCAAAGAATGCAATGATGCAATTCTTCACATTTTCTTGTTTTAATTTTGAACTTAATAACGTAAAGAAATGTATACCCGTACAAGACAGACTAACAAATTTTACGTCCACACTGCAACTAGCCCTTAGTGTGCGCACCAAAAACCGACAACCGATGGATCGCTAGCTGTTCTGTGAAATATTTTCCTCTTTTCTTTTCCACAAAAACGAGAAAAATTGACAGAATTAGAGTAAGCTTCCCTGCACCCTTGGTAACATAAAACTTGTTTGAAATTTATACTGAGTTGGTTTTTTGAACATATTGGAATAATTGGAAAATCGCCAGTTCAAGAAGTGGACTTTGTGGTTTATTCTTTTTGATGTTTGGAAGTGTTTCTTACAAACTCCAAAGTTAATTCTGAATTAGATCCCTGTTTACTGCAGTAAAAATTTTAATCTTCAAGATGTTCTATTTTAAGAAAAAAAGCTTTACAGCGTTGTTCCTTTTTCAAAAACCCCAAATCGTGATCAAAACATTTCTTTTGGCATTTAATCGTCCCAGCTAACATAAAGAAAACACAATCTGTTTACAGCAACAAACTCTTTTGCCAAAATTTTCAAATTACAAGTGTTAAAATTCTGTCAAAACAACAAATTCGTCTTCGTCACGTTTGAAATTAAGATAAAATGTTTAGAAGTATTTGGGGGCCACGTTACTGAAACGTGTATCGCGTGCCCACTAAATTCATTGAACGAATTGTGATGTCATGTCCATTCGGCTTGATTGTTGTTATTTTTAATTCTGCGTAATCCCGCCGTTCCGACATAATCAAACTAAACAGCCGACCTACATTCAAGCTACAATAAACAAGAAATGCAATCTGTAAGAGCAAACACAAATATCGCTTCTGGTTTTCCCGAAACAAGCCAGCACCAAGATCCACAAACTGTAATATCTGTAAAAATGTTGGCTTTCGATAACTTGTCATCGCGGTTTAATCAGTCCAAAAAAATTGCGCGTAATTGCCTCGTTATAGCCAATATTTGCATTGGTTTAACGAGACAAGGTAAATGTTGTCAATTTAACAACAATAAAGGAATAAATCAACGTCGGGTGTCGTACAATTAGTTTCCCTTCTAAAGGCGGCATCGACGTATTTCGAAATAAAATTGGAATTGCGCACATCCAGTATACTAATTTTATTGGCAGGATACAACATTAATAATTTATTGGTAGTGACTCGGAGAAGTATTGGAAAAATAACCCATGTAAACGATTAAGTGGATTAAGACAACATCGGGGAATTCGTGACGGGTTAAATTTGGAAACGTATTTTCGGTGGTGTCGCCAAGCACCAATAATATATCCAATTTTCAGGCGCTAATGGATTTTCACCATCGTTGAATTCGAAATCGAGAGCTTTTCGCGGAGCTTATTCGGGTTATGTCGGCGTAAATAATTTCGTGATGGGTGACGAGATAAACGCATTAGTAATTTTATTTATTGCCACCACTCGTGTGGGAGTAGAGAAATGTATGGCAACCAGGTGACGAAGAAGCTGCGGTTTCAGGATAGGTATTTGTTTACAAGCTGTGAAATAGAGAAAGACTAGACACCAGTTGTTTTGGTATCAAGTGCATCACACTATTACATCATACTGTCGCACCCAATTTGATTGTTCCAGTTAGGCACGCAAACGTAATAAAAAGATATTGTTGCAAAATTGCTCCAATGCCATGAACAAATGCAAAACAATATTTTACTATGCTGTTAACGTACTCTACATTTTTTTCCAAGGGACCAAGTAGAGTGGTTACGATTTTGGTTGTGTGACGTCTCTGATGCTACATATGTGCGATTGAGGCGCAATTTCGATTTTTCTTCTTAAGAAAAAAGAACGGAATTACCTACTCCACATTATTGCTATGCAAATTTTTAGTATATACCGTAACCTCGACCGTCTTCCAACGACGAAAACGCGTTACTTCCAAACAATGGTGTTATTCATGATTATTTACGTTTAAACTAGTAATTATTTGTAAGATTTACCGAAAATGAAGGTCTTTCACAACTGCAAGCGAACAGTTTTATTCCACAACCGAAGAACTTCTGTGAAGTTGGTAAACAAATTTACTATCGACGCGATGAGCAAAAAGTTCAGTTTCAAATTTCAGTAAAAACTAACTTACATTTTCTCATGGTTCTATCAACAAGTTAGGAAAATTCTTTCAATTCAAAACAGATACAAGAGTAATATCAAATTTGTTTGATAAACGCCAACACGTATCATTTGTGACTCAAAAAAACAAAATCAAACTATCCTGTTGCAGATCCGGCTTTGTACAAGAAAATTTAAACAAATCACTACAGGGAATAAAATTTACTTAATAAAGAAAAAATTCTCTTGGTTGCCTGCACAACCCGATTTGTGTGTATCCTTTAGATCTTCAATTAACCCACATCTCTTGTTTCCCAAAACCTCAAAAAGTAATCTAAAAGTTCTATATCAACGGGTCTGGGCTATATGAAATGACGCAGTACTGTTAAAGACAATTGATCAATGTGTTTGTTGCATGTCAATTATTTTGTACGTAAACAAATGGTATTACGCCAAAAAAAAACCTGCTCAAAGGACCAAGTCCTTATTTCATTTCTAAGTTTTTAATGTGTGAATAGTTTTCCTCTTTATAGCAACCAATTCTTTCTGTAAGACTTTCTGCACCTGTGCAACACCGTTCTCGACTAATATCTTTGCTTTTTGAAATTTATTGGAGAATGTCGGATTTTTGTGGAATTTACAACACAATTACAGCAGCATGCTTAACATGTCTGCGACTATTCTGGAAGAACATTCAAAAACTGTTTTTCGTCAAACTACTGTTGTAACTTGTAAAAAAGTTGTCACAAGTTTTGCAGTCTCACTTCATAACAGTTTACAGCACGCTGTGAAATGGAATTGGAAATCTTTATTGGCTCTGTAATCATTTTCGTATTATTAATAAAATCGCGTCGCAATTTTTTATAGTATTTAACATAGGCACTTTTCTTAACATAAACAGGAAACATAAAATTAAGCTAATTATTAATCATTAAAATAGGAAATGATATTTTAACAATATAAAAATCGGGAAAGTATCTCTTTTTAATTTTTCCGTCACAATAATTAAGATTCATCTTTGCATTTCGGATGCAATTAAAATTTTACTTCTTTAATTCCGGCACTCAAAAAAAATTTGAATTATTTTTATGTTACTGAACTATTGTCTACAAATTTTAAATTGACTGAAATCTTGTAATGAGCAACTAGATATAAGAATGAATTTTGGTATTCTGATACAATCGCCACTGTTCTGCTTGTTTCAATCCTATTTTTATATTTTCAATAATTTTAGAAGTTTGAAAGAGTAAAGTTAGAATTATTATTTATTAATATTTTGTAAGGACAGAGTAAAAAGATTTGTTGAAATTGGATTGAATACGAAACTTTTTTTTCTGCCAACTCTATCTCTCGAATAAAGAACCTTACTGAACACTACAGCCAAATAGGTCTAAACCGATATATTTCCAATAAATGACGTAAAATATTCTCTTAATTAATAAGTTTTCTTAAGTAGTAGAAGACTGCACATGACGCTAGTAAGATAAATAGATTTCAATTAATTAATAAATAAATTAGCAATTACAGGATGAATTAAAATTTGACAAATATAAAAAAGATTTCTTCTAAAAAAATGTTAAACTTGAAAGTATTTAATTATAATGGAGAAATTTAAAAGTTGAAAAATGAATAAACAAAAATACATTTTTATTTTTGAGCTAAAATAAAAAAATTAAAGATCCTATCAAACTGTGTAATAGAGCAAAAAAAAAATTGAAATTCGAAAATTAGAAAGAATTTCTTAATAAAAAAAATAGTAAACTTACCCGAAAAGCAATCGACTCCAATTTGAAAAATCAACTTATGATCAAATAAATCTAAATTCTACATAAAATTAAAAAAATATTTTTAACTGATATGTAATAAGTTTTGTTAGATACCTCACTGAACGCTACCACTGGATTAAATAACTTTGAATCGAAAAACCAATAAAAATTTATAAACTTACACGAAAAACCATTTATTTCATTTTAAAAATTGACGCTGGGCAATTAAAAAACAATAAGTTTCTTAGAGAGTGAAACACTTTATTCAATGTTACAACAGGTCAAATCTATTTAAATTAAAGAATTCAAAACCAATAAAAATTTGAAAATGAAATAATTGTTACGCTAAAGCAATCCGAAAACAATTTATTTTATTGGGAAAATTGACAACTATCAAACAATTTAATTCAACAATGAAGGAAGTAAAATATTTTGTTTATTTTTGACAAAGAATAAGTTTTTTACAAAGTAAACAACATCATTGAACGTTGCAACAGGTCAAATCAATTTAAATTAAATAACTGAAAAATCATTTAAACTCTGAAAAATAAAAAACAATTTTCTAATAAAAAAGTGCAAACTTATCCGAGAAAGAAAAACAATTGACTTTTATTTTGAAAATTACCAAATGGTCAAATAGATCTGAATTTTACAGTGAATGAAATATTACATATTTTCATTTTTGACAAATAATGTGTTTTTCTGGAGACTTTACTGAACGTTATAACTGCGCAAATAAATTGAAAAGTTGAAAAGGCAAAGAGCCAAAAGAAAACAAATTATATTTTAAAAAAAAATTGCTTGAAGAAATGCTAAATTTCCCCTAAAAAAATAATTTTAATTTTGCAAATTCTTATATCCTACGTGAGGGCTTTCACGTGTGGGCTTGATTGAATTGTTAAAAATAAGATCGACGTTACCGCGTTTTTATGTTTTTTTTGTTAACTGACTCACGACTATAGTTCCTATAGGAATCGCGCTACGTCACCGGAACGCAAATAGATTAGATTGGTTTCCAATTTTAAGTTTTTCCCAAATGGTTATCGAGTTCTAGTTAGTCACTCCAAAATAAAGTAAATATTTAGAGCGATTAAAATGGTTTGTTTATATTTGCGGATCTTCGCGTAATTTGCGGAAGATCAACTAGGTACCGTTTCGGAAAACGTTTGTTTCCTCAATGTAAAACAATAATGTTGCCAAGAAAACATAAACTGTAAGTACATGAAAGTTAACAAAAATAGATCGGTTACGGAGAATTAAACTGTTGCAGGATTTTCAACTAAAACAGAAAAGTCACGAAATTTTCATATCAGCACTCAAATACCAAATGTCACGAAATTTTGATAACCACATGAAGGTTGGAGGAAATAGGAAATATGGACAAGATAGAAAACAACCCGGAAATCACCAAAATATAATCGAGAATAGAATGCCGCAATTTTAAAAGAGAAGAAATTTTCTGTAACGTAATAATTATTTTGTCGCGTTTCAATTTTTATTAATAAAATTGTTCCGATGTCGTTATATGTTATTGTTAACAAAAGAACATATAGAATGATAAATGTGACTTACTTGATTGATTTTGTGCAATGAGTAGCGTCGCGAGAAAAAATAGAAGCACAGTACACGTGTTGCGTGATCACAAACTACTTAAGTAACAGTCGCTCTCGCGGTCACTGTTAAAACTGGCGGTATTCTGTCGGGAAGTTCACGTATTATACTTGATCCCACCTCGACGATGTTTCGTACTTTTGGACGTCTTCAACTCCGTACTGAATTCGATGCACCAGGATGATTCACCCTCGTTTTTAACGCCATTGTCGCTTCTTCAACCGCATTTGCCACCCACGTTTGCACCAGTTGAAGGACCAAATCAAGCCTTATCATCATAATCTATAATTGGAACGTCGTATTTGCGGATATCAACAGAAAAAGAACATTTGGAAACTGGATAGATTCGGAGAAATTGCACGATTTCACCATTTCTTGCTGCACAACGTCTCCAGGAGCTTTAAAACAGCTTCACAAGTGCTTTCAGTTAAGAGTTCTCGGACGTTTCCAATTGAGTCTCCTTTGACACGATTTGCAAAATTTTTCCCAAAAATAAAAAATTACAGTTAAAATCTGGCAAAATGTTCAACTGCAAAATGGAAACATCAGATCTAGGTATTTTGGTCTTTTGATAAAAATTAGTTTTATTTTTAAAGTTTATAGCTTCACATTTTTGTGGAACACTGCAAGGTCAAGTCCACAATAAATCGACAGCATCTAAGTGACATCCAACAATTCCATCATGTTGTTAACATCTTGTTAACTAATGTCATAACGTCATAACATCATTCTAAGGAGGCTTTAAAAAGCCTCGTAAGTGCTTCCAGGCTAACGCTTCTAACTTGGACACTTCTTGTTCTTGCAGAATAGCTTAAGAGTTACAAAAGTTCTCCCAAAAAAATTCTAATTTGTAAACAAAGGTTATTGTAAATTGAAGAACCAGATGTTTTTAAAAGAAGTATTAGGGAAAGTTAGTCGTGTTTCGAAAAGATCTGCTCTAAAACTCGCGTGATCCTGTAATGGCAATTTAACTACAATTTGATCTTAGTAACAATTTCGTTATGTTTATTAAAACTTTGATAATTACTAACTAATCTCATAACAACATTCTAAGAAAGTCTTGTTACTTACTATTACCCAAATGACTTGATTAAGAACCATCCTTTGCACTGACATTGTCTAGACGTAACAACACAGTAAACCTTATTTTGGATGAGTGACAGGGCATTCCGCTGTTTTTTACATAATTTCCCGAATTGACTTATTAAATAATTTAGAAATCCGTTCAAATTGTGCCCTTGTAAATCTTTGCTATTAAAGCTCTTCTTACTTTGTTACTATTGAGAGGAAACCTGCAAGTTTTTGGCAGATTTTCTGCTATTAGAAAGTATAAAATTTATTCAACTTTGGCTCCAATCGCATACCTGATGGCAAAAGACGCATTATAGGACATTGACCCTCATGTTTTCTGCAAACAGCTCCTTGATGAAAATCTAATCCTCCTGAGGTGTTTCACCAAAAAAAAGCAGTGATTGATGTCCTTTCCGGGTCTTAACAATTTGATTGATGGGCCGGCGTTACGTTTATCTAAACGAAGACTAACTATAATTGGCGAAAACGCGATTACTCCGCGGATTCCCATCGAGAGACGTAACAAGTGAGTCAGATGATAACGCGACGATATGGCATTCCTCAAGCTGACGTCGTGTCTCCAATTCTGTCCATTGACGATTCCCGCCTCCCGTTTGAATCACTTCTTGTTTACTTGTTTTTAAACAATAAAAATCTCATGATGCTTAATAATGATGTTGATTTCAGATCACAGCACCTCGTTTTCCTGTAGTGTTAAAAATCGGCCACGCCCATGGCGGTCTGGGTAAAGTGAAAGTCGACAACATCAACGACTTCCAAGATATGGCGAGCGTGGTGGCAGTAGCGGACACTTATTGCACCGTCGAACCTTATGTCGATTCCAAATACGACATCCACGTCCAAAAAATCGGCAACAACTATAAAGCTTTTATGCGCAAATCTATTTCAGGTTGTTGGAAAACTAACACAGGATCAGCGATGTTAGAGCAAATTTCTATGCCGGAACGTTATCGTAATTGGGTGGATGAAGTTTCAGATTTGTTTGGAGGACTCGATATTTGCGCTTTGGAAGTGGTTGTTGGCAAGGATGGAAGAGAATTTATCATTGAGGTTAATGATAGCGCGTTGACTTTACTTGGAGATTCCCAAGAGGAAGACCGACGTCATATTGCAGATTTAGTCGCGTCTAGGATGCAAGCAATCTGCAGACCTAGAACTCCACCTAGCGAGGAGCCAGTACCGCCTCCTGTCGGCCCTAGGGGAATTTTAGGCAGTCTGACTAGCTTAACGCACTCGGAAACGCCGCCACCCAGCGCATCCGACCACCCCTCGCTCTCAAGCGTTGGACGAAGAGACAGTCAAGGTAATTCCAAATATGTCTGAATTATAAGATTTGTAGAAGGGGGTTTTAATCCTTCAAGGACTAAGATAACTTACTTTGCTGAGTAACGTCACCACGAATCCAAGTTTAGGGGATTCAATCTCAAGGCAAGAGTAGGAAGGGGTGTAGCAACGATAATCGAAATGGTTTTCTATGCTTCAATCAAATCACTTAACGAAATTTATGAAAGAGGAAATTTTCTTAATAAGTTTGTCATATTACGCTCTCCATCTAATTGTTGTTGCTTTAATATTTAAATTCTTCTACTTATTTTCTAGTTTATTAATAAATTTCTTGGATGCCACGATTTTTTTTTTTGTCGGCAAATTATCTCAAAGACTTCCCCTATATTCATTCAACCTTGTACATCATCAAATAGCACAGCATAATTTTATATACTTCAGATCTTTTAACTCATCATTTTATCAAAATATTTATGTAAATGTGAATGCTGAGTAGGTACAGGTAATTGTAGCATAATGTTCTACTTTATTTTGATATTTTGGTACAGCAGCATACGCTCCTTAAGTACAAAGTTTTTCTTGTCTTTTTTACGCGATAAAATTATATGAACTTATTTCTGATTTTTCAATGCTTTCATTTAGATGCTTCCTTTTTTTGTATATTTTCTTACTTCTTTATTTTTATATCTAGTTTAACTAACTTGACTTTCCTTTTTTTAAACATTTTCTTAACAATATTCTTATAATAGTTATGATTGTCTTTTCTTTTTTATCACCTTTTCTCCCTTCCTTAACACTTTCTTAGTTCTCTCTATTAAGTTTTTATTACTTTTCTCTTCTTTCTCTTTCTGATTTAACATCTAATTATTTTGCTATAATTTTTTTCTTCTGTTCCTTTTTTTAAACATTTTCTTAACAATATTCTTATAATAGTTATGATTGTCTTTTCTTTTTTATCACCTTTTCTCCCTTCCTTAACACTTTCTTAGTTCTCTCTATTAAGTTTTTATTACTTTTCTCTTCTTTCTCTTTCTGATTTAACATCTAATTATTTTGCTATAATTTTTTTCTTCTGTTCCTTTTTTTCTTTGAGTGCCGTATTTGTTAACAAGCGCCTCCACAATTTCTACACATGTCTGTAGTATGCACCTTTATTAGTTGGCCCAAACTCATGGGAGAAAGAAGTTACGCTACGTCCTCAGTGGTAGCTGTTGCAACAGGGTGAAGGCGAAAGCGGACGGGCTCAGGTGATAGCGTTTACCGCAAATATGTAGGATAAAACAGAAGCGTTTTTAAGAGCAGCAAAAAATTGCGAGCAGAGCCGAACGGACGAAAGCGATATTTAAGATTTCAAAATATTTGAGTTTTTTCAAGCGACTGGACACGATACCTACTCAGTTTCGTAGTAGACACGAGTTGACGAATACCACAATATTGCTGCTCATTTACCATGGCAGATATAGATATTGAAATGTTAATTTCTGAGATCCACAAACGAATTATACTTTGGGATTATGCAAACATTATTATAACAAACTGTGGGTTGCAAGAGAATGGTAGAAGGTAGAAAATATTTCTGACGTCTGCTTCTGAAGCTCATATTGAAGTGACTATTGGTTTTAAACAGTATTTCTTGATGACTTCGCGCCAGAATTCGCTTGGTCTCGCCAGCTTCCGCTTCTACCGCTGCCACTGAGAACGTAGCGTTGGGGGAGATAATTTTCTAGGCAAGATACGACTAGGTAGATACGACCTTCTTAACAATAGTTGTCTGGATTAATTTTTGGTTATTTCTTCTATTATTCTTTTTCACGTTTTTCTGTTTTGTCATGCACTCCATTTTTAATTGCAATTTTCAAAGTTTTTATAATTTTTTTAATATTACATGACTTCAAAAATGTTGGCAATTCAATTTTTCCAGTTTCTCTCTAGTTTCTCCTACTGATCGATGAGTAGGCAACTTCTAGTTTTCACGTAAATTGTGTAATTGTCTCTTTTGTTCTTCCGTATTATTTGCTGATTTCTTTCAACTTCTTAATTTTACGAATAGTATACGTGCCTCCTTTGTTCCACTTTTTCTTTGCTAATGGTTTCACACGATTTTCTCCAAAAGATAACAGTATTAGTGTTCTTGATTTTTATTCTATTTGATTCTCCTTTCCGTTTGTTCTCTCTTTTAACATTTTTCCTCCTTTTTACATAAGTTCTTCAATTCCTTAATTTCACAAATACAGCAACAAAGTTACATAAAGTGATTGGTTTCCAGTACCCACCTTCTAGCTTCTGTTACTCTTTATGATCGATATTCTATTTTCTGGTTCTCTGAACTGTTTCTTCTAACCGCACCTCCTCTTTTCGTTTTCTTTCGATGCGATGTACACTCTTAGATTGCCTTCATTCTATACATTCTACGTTATTTCACCTTTTCCATTCAAGAAATCTATTACTTTCCAAATTCTATCAGTTCTAAAATGCTGCCACAGAAGAATTGAAAATTTGATAAATTTTAAAAATCTTTTTTGTTTTTAGTTTCGCAATCAAGCGTTGTTAGCAGTACCGGTCCGAGCACGGGTCGTCTGCCTGACCCGCCGCCTCGCCCGTTCCAGCGGCAAGGTAGCCAGCAGCAAACCGTTGGCGAGGACACCGAAGACACAATGAAGAATTTACGAAAAACCTTTGCCGGAATCTTCGGCGACATGTAAAATCTGCAAAATCACGCGCAAATGAGAACAGGTCCACAGTTGTCGCGTCAAGCAATATAAGATGTGTTACTCCACTGCCTAGGGCCGGGTACTCCATGCGACGTACCTTTTGTTACGTTAGCCTAGTTGTTAAATTGGATGTATAAGTTACTCGGTGTAATCGTTACTAGATCAGTTTTTGTTACTGGATAGAGTGAGATATTTAAGGGCTAATGTTGAACACACCCTCTTTTCCCACTCTTAGTAGTTATTACCAATGTAAAATGACAATATTATTGTAATCCTATTGCACACCTGTACTCTTTGTAACCGTCTCGTCAACTTATTGTTAGATTGTGGGTTGTTCATCGATTGTTAGAGCAACGAATTTGAAGAAAAAAAAATAAGTAAGAGAATCGAAGTTTTTGTTCTAAAAGTAGAGACCTCTACAAAAACACAAACAACATCGCGTCGATTAATCAGATTTGACAAACGTCAAAAATTTGAAAACCCCCAAGTGCCAGAAATCGCGCCAGTATTGCTTCAAGTATCGTAATATCACCATCAATTATTGCGGTTTTGTAGAGTTTTTCTTTTAGAACAAAAGCTGTTCTCTGGGGACCTATTGTAGATGGCCCCGGAACAGTGAGAGCCGTTTCCACTGAGTTCACCAACTAAAATAGGTTTCGCGAGTATGCTTCATACATACTATTGTAATAATTAGATTTTACATGATCTGTAGGGTAGGTCAGTTCAAGTAGTGTGATGTTGCCTCCACTAGTTCGGTCTTTCAAAGCGACGATTATTCAAGTTAGTTCTCAGGTTTGCTAACGTATTCTACGTACGTTCAAAGATTAGAGATATCTAAGGAAGCGAAACCTATGTCGGCACTTTTGATCCTCGACGCCAAGTTTGAATGACCCTCGACTTTAAATGAAAATTATTAACCAACGTAATTCCGTAGGTTAGCTGAGTGACAGCAAACGGCAAAAAAACCGACTTAGCCATAATTATATCTTTAATTAACACCTCGCGCGTCTTCAAGAAATTAAATCTTTCTTGGTTTTTGCCTCTTGGATATCGCTTATCTTCAGGCAATATTAGTTTAAGGGTTTTAGAATAGGCAGTAGCTGGCTATCTGTTTAATATTTGTCAGATTTGTTGACATTTTTAGGCTGTTCTTGTAAAATTAACATAATTCTAGTCATATCATTAGCTCATTGTTGAATTAATTGCATATCGATTCGTGTTTGTGTGCATAAAGTTCCGTTTCGGGGGCAACTAACTCGAGGTTGTGTAGTAGCTCAGCTTACATAATACGTTCGAGCATACTGTATAGTGTTATTATCGATGGAAATACATAATTAAACAAGACCGGAATCCGTTTTTCAGAAATTTCAATGATGACGCAAAAACATGCCAAAAAGGTGCAGCGAATTTGAATACAGAGGCTGATTCATGACACAGGTGTGTAATTGAATTTATTTGTAAATGTAACGGAGACGTTGGTGGCTATATTCAATGAAATTGAATCATTTTGACGTCATGCGAGATCATCTCGTGATTTATTCGCTGACTGATGCCACGTTATGATTAACCCACGGGATTCCGTACTACTGAAACGGGGGCGGCAACTTTTATTACTCTGTAAAGCTTTCACGATCGCAATTTGAAAGAAACGGTGCTCAATATTTTCTGGCAGTATTTCCACTATTGGTCTCCAAGAGCAACAGTTATAAAGCTTTATTCGTTTAATTTACCGACTACATCGTATAAGTTGAACTTGAGCCAGCTAGGGGTTCGGGAATTTAATTTTATGGCTAAAACAATTCATAGAGACAAAAATTTTTGAAGATGAAGAGACTATTAAATAAATTTCGCTCCAGTTCGAGCACGTTTCAAAACAGTTAACTAAAATCTCAGAGAATGACAAATTTTTTAACATGATGACCTTTATTTACCTGGTGCTTTATTATCAGAACGAGAATTATTTATATTTTTAATTAAAAATCTCAACCTTAAATTTATAGCTTGCTGGACAATTTCTTAAAGCACACGACATCTGTGTTGGTAATATTTTCAGGGTTCATGTCCTAGATATTAATTTTAGTTCAATCAAATGAAATTGAAAATGTTTGACAACGGCGACTTAAGCTTTACCCAATAACCTTTACCGTTTTTTTTACTCTTTCAACTATTATTAAATAACAATAATAATAAAGCCGTTACTTTTCAACAAAACAAAAGATTTTTGAAAAATTATTTGCCAAAATAATTAAGAATTTAGAAACCCTTCGGTATTTCAGCTATTTGTCGGACGAATTAATCGTATCGTTCCACTTCACTAAAAGTTTTTTAAACGTATAGCTTTAAGGTACGAGATAAAGAACGCAACCAAGCGTACGAAAACTTTTCCCTTCTACTTTTGTCATATAAGAAATAGCTATTTCTAACCCATCTAACACGTTATCGTCCAACACTTGGAAAATGGCAATTTGTAGATATACGCGCCAATAAAACAGTTGCATATCTACAAGTACCGGATATGTTTATCGCATAAATTAAAACCACCAGTGCAACATGTCAAAGGGACAACGAGTTCGGCAGTTGGAAACTTGCAGTCGTGAAATGTTCGGCGATTTAGTATTAACATGCCAATCGTCCTCGCCGCCGCCGCCGCCATCGGAGACACTTTCCCATATACCTCTCCAAAATTTGTCTGTGGTCATGAGACGGTGTTCCGAGGAATCTCCTAGCAAGTCTAGCGAGATTGAAAAGAGACGTGCTTCAGATTTAGTGGATCAACTCTTGATGGATATTTACAATAATTTACACAATGGTTCCGGTTATAATTCGGCAACATCCAGCAAATCTCACAAGAGTTTGGTGATTGAAGTTAATAATCTACATGGAAAAGGTAGGTTGTTTGTGTTTTCCATATGGGCCATTAATTCATTGATAACAGGTCGGTAATGTAGCATGGCGATAAGCCAAGTTAATTCAAGAGAAATAGAAAGATATGACCTGCCCAATTAAGTTTAGTTAATTAAATTATATTCTCAGGGCATATAGGTAAGAAATGCGGATTGCGGGTAATGGAGCTTAAAAGCACCTGTCGGTAACTAAAACCCGCATGGTTATCTACATGTAAATTTACCAAGTGCTACCCAGGTATTGTGCCATGTGTTTTTTCGATCCGGTGCAAAATTTAAATAAAACGTACCTCCAATTCAGGGTCGCGATTGTAGGAAAAAAGAAACGTCAGACAAGTTCGTGTTAGTTTTAAAAATATATACTTTACATAAATTTTAAAGATCCGTATAGTATATCTGAAATAAGAAGTAAAATAAATTCCAGTTGAACTACCTACTTGAAATATTAATTAAAGTTTTCTTAAAGTTAGTTATCTTTAAATGCAAAAGTTTAATTAATATTATGAATAATCTTTTGAGTAAAGTTATGTTCAAATTTTTGATTCTCTTACGTTTTGAAACGTGAAATTCTTCGAGTGAATTTTTCAAAATTTTGTTATTTAAAAACGTTTTAGTTACATGCTTTGAAAACTATAAATGCATTTTTCTTAGTAAATTATCACAATCGAACCTTAGGCTATAAGTTATTGAAATATTAAAAGCTTTCGCAATCATCAATGAAGTCAACAGTTCAATAATTTAGAAGAAGTCAAAAAATTGCGCTATGAAGTTGAAAAGCGGGAAGAAACAAATTTACATTATTTTATTTGTTCAATATATTTTCGAATTAACTTTAATGAACTTGATGCTTCTTTAAAATAATAATTTGAAATTATTATGGTAAGTAATTGATATACTTTCTATGTATTATCACCTTAAAATTTCTTTAGAAAACAGAACAAAATCAAAAAGTAATCACATGGGACGAAATCTGGAACAAGTATAAGGAAAATAGTTCATGTTACAAATAGTTTTTGAAAATCGCCCATATTTTCTTCTTTCTACATTTAAAGAAACCGTGACCTTCAGTTTTCAGGGAAACGAAGCAACTTTTAACATTTTGAGGATCGCTACATCTTTCTCGAGCCATTGCATTGAATCCTGTTGAGACTGTTGGTTCCGGTTGAAGAATATAACATTCATTTTATCATTTATTAATTTTATAAAATGTTACTAACATTTGAATTAGTACTTCAGTTTCAATTTTATTTCAATCTAAACTTTTATCTTCTTGTAAACAAAGGAATTGTTTCAGTTTCAGAATTTCAGAATATAATTTTTTGTAAAATCATTTTGATACTATTATCAGAACCGAGATCAGATACTAGAACATGGGCGACCGCAGGCGGGGGGGAGCAGGAGGGACCGTGGCTTTCCCTGAGAATTTCGTATTTTTCTTTTTTTTAGATGCAATTTTTAATACATAAATTTATAACATAAATTTATAGTTGAATTTAAACTTTGCCCCTCCTGAAAAAAAATTCTGCGGCTGCCCATGTTCTAGAATGTTCCCTCGCTTGATTGTTTTCTCAACTAATCATCATTACAATCTTAGAGACTGTTTTCCCTACTTGTTTCTAAATCTCAACTTCTTATTTTTTCTAATCTTATCTTCTTAGGGTAGTTGTTGTGTATTGTTCCGCTTCTGAGTGGCCACTACAAACTTTTTAGTTATTTAACTGTTTATCTTTACAAAAAAAGTTACTTACGCTCCATGTTGACTTTAAAAATATCGTTTAGTCGTTCTCTGTGGCACTAAAGAACGATGATAGATCCTGCGTTGAGCAGCACTCCAATAATTGAGCAAATTTTTTGAGTATTTTACAGTTCTTAGAATCCAGACCCATCAGGTTCGGACTTAAGAAAAATTTCAAGTGGCTTGATCAGAATTTAAAAAAATAAAGTTAATTGCATTTTCTTCTGAAGCCGTCGCATATAAGGTTGTTATAAAAAAGCCTTTAAAAAAGCTTTTATGTACTATAATAAAGTTATTAAAATTGACCATACTTTTGGAGTGGTTTACTGCGATAGAATGCATTGCAGTTCCTATAGCATTAACCACCGTGGGTGCGATAAAGAACGCAGACTTAACAGTAACCTTAAAGCTTTGATATATGTTATTTAACTTGTGTAATTACTACTATTCTAAGGCCATCTTATAAAATTTTTGAAATTACCTCATTAAATATTCAATCATTTCTGAAATTTATGTTTTCCTCGACTTTATTTTATCAGTAATTTTCTTGTTCTTTAAGAATTTAATGAGTGACAGAATTACCAAGCCACCGGTAGCGAGAGTCATCCTTCAAAAATTTCCAATCCACTTCAAACAATTTGTTGCTATCTCATGTAATTTTCACAATATTTTTTCCTTGCTCTATAAGGGTTTTCACTTCACATTTCTGCAGTTAATAAACTAAAATTTTTGATGAACTTGTAGACTTAACCAATTTTCATTACAAAAAGTTTAACGTCTAGATAAATTGACCAACTAGAAGAAAATTAATTAATTTCTTCTTCATTTTTCGATCTTTTGTAACTATAATAAAAATTTGCGAAGCATTGCAATTCAACTTACGGAAAATTATACACAGACAAACGGTTTTATTTGCACAACATCTAAATATGTTCCGAACATCTAAATGTGTCCTGCATTTTGATCGAATAAATCGAAATTCAGCCAGTTACATCAAGTTACATTTAAACATGCAGAAATTTAACAAATTGCTTCAAAGAAAAAAAGCTACAGGTGCTTGAATTTTATGAAAACTGATGGTATTTGTTGACGAACAATTCCCTTGTAAACCAATGACGCATTCCACGTATTTTCCCTCGAACACTTCATAAATATGCAAATCCCCTTAAACTTATAGCCAGAAGCTTGAATTTCGTTACATTTACAGCAGGGCCCAACGGAATAACTTTCACGAATTTGCAGACACCGTTGAGCTGTCGTCGCTGGCTAGTTTCCTAGAGTACCACGTGGAGCGCACCGGTAGTGTCCTGGTCCGCCAGCTGAAACGCCGCGACGCCCTGCGCCGACAACAGGACGCACACAGTGACGTCATCACAGGCCAACTTCAAAAACGTGAGTATAAAATCAATACGCGCCCAATTCGAAGAGAAAACGCGCAATTACTCCCGATTTTCGTCCTTTTCTGACGCTATCCGACACCACGAGACGGCGTCGCGTCGCTTTGCGCTTTTCCCCAACGAACCAACGCACACCTGATAACGCGAAACGAGTGCAGTTTATCTGTAGCGATGAGCAGAACACGTCCTCATGAGCGGGTTCTTCAATACTATTAAGAAAGCTGCCAATGCGGGTGCGATGGTTCAAAGAGGAGCGTCAGGTAAGACAACTATTTCGTTATCTTATCTAAAAAAAAAATTATATTATTGTGTTTTTGGTCCAGGGTGGCTATAAAGTTAATTTAGTTAACCCCCACTCCTGGGGGGGTTGGTTGTTTCTGTTCGGAATTCGAGCACCTAATTCGATTGTGTCAGTTTGATCAGTGACAATGTTGGTTGTTTACTTTACTTTACGCAAACACTCTCTCGCTTTTCTGTTATTGAAGGGAGATTTATAAAAGCTTCTATGGTAAAAAAAAAGAAAGTAATTGTTCTCGATGAAGCAACAGCACCTGTTCCGGTGATGCATCGATTCGCGTGCGAAAACCTTGTTAGTTGTGACTTATCGCGTCTTCTGCAATCTAATCAACTGTTGAAGACCTCGTAAACTCGCTCGGTAATTCCAGGTTTTGACCGAGACTTGAGGGGGTTGGTTTAATTGCGTTGTGGAAGCTCGAATTTATTACGAAAAACTTCTGAGTTGCTTGTTCATCCATATTGATGTTTGTTAAAGTTAGCGATATCATAATTACTTCGTTCGATGGTAAAACTTTAATTAGTCTGATGAGCTCAAGTATCTCACGCTGACACCAAAATCGCAAAAAGCTCGAGGCACTTGGCGGCTAAAGCGACCGGGAATCTTATTGGGAAATAGAGATAGAGGTGTCTGTCTGGCCACTTCCCGCGTTGAAGGAAGTTTAACGAAGGGTGAACGTGACGGGAGCTCTCCTGAAATTTCTGGAGTGACTTCGGTCGAAATTTCAGGTTTCCGTCGGTCTTTAGTGTCGGAGCCCCGACAATTGGGTAAAACAAACTTGCCAGAAGCAGATGAGATGGACTGAGTACCAAGTTGAGTAAACAACTTTATCTGGCCGAAATAACTTCATTAAAGCAATTCTAGGCGTCATTCTTTGTTGAAAGCTCGAAAGAAGCAAATATTAGTAAGCAAAAAATTAATTGGCCAGGAATTATGTCGTTTTCAACTCATAGCAAACTATAATAGATTTTTGTAGCTAAACTAGACAAATCTTTTATGATTTTATTAAGTTTTTTATTTTTTATGACTCGCGTCAACTTATTGTTATATTTTGCGATAGTTGCTGCCTACGTTTATTTTAAAATTCAAAGTGGAAAACTCCCCCATAGTTGCATAGTCTGCAGTGAAGTTTAAATAGCAATCCGATTAAAACAGAATATTGTGTTGTAGAAATTGCCTACATTCTTATTTTATTTTTTGAGACCTCATTATTTTATCTACCACCTACTGTACATAATTCATTTATTTTTTTTAATAATTTTTAAATGCTGTTGGCAATCTATAGTCTACATTCTTTTTACTTAGTTCCTTTCAAGAAATTCTTGAGTTATTGTTTTTTAATATCGATTTTCTCAAACACTTTCTGACATAAATATATAAAACGATTATGCAGTTGAACAAGAAATATAAAATCAAATTAATTGTAACAAACAAATATACGATACGTAATTTTAGAAAACTACTACACCCTATAATAATATATTTTTTATTTTGTGAAATTCCGAGATCTGTATCGAAATTCCGAGATCTAAGTCGGAATTCTGAGATCTAAATCGAAATTCTCAGATCTAAATCGTAATTGGAGTTCAACGTAAAACTTTGTTAGCACTGCATTGCTTGGCTTAGACTCGAATTTGTACTTCAGTGATGAATGTTGTTAATCAATAATTGAAAAATGAACGCTAAGAATGAGTTAATAAAGTTTTATTCTATCCATAATATTCCGATAAATAAACACACCTTGAAATTACAGAAAATGAATCTCTTCAGAAAAAAAAACTGCACGGATGTCATCATTCAGATTTATTGAAAATGCTGTACAGTTACATTACTACAGGTGTCTATACCTGAAATACCTACAAAGTCGACTAATGATGTTTCAGGAAACAGTTAGAGTTCTTCTGTAAATTGATGATCCAGAAGGTGTAGAAATTTATAGCAGAAAAAGACTTTGTTGGAAACAATGTTGTAATAAAAACCCTAACCTTTTATGGCACATATACTACTACGATACACTTAAACCATATGGTATTTGTATCAGCAGACATATCGATGGATTTTTGAGCAAAATTATCTGGATTAGAGTTGGAAATAACAGTAATGATCCAAAAATGATTGCCGGCTACTATCTGGAGAGCATCAAGTTGCTGAGTGGTATTCCACAAACAATTCGAACTAATTTAGGCAATGAAAACGGAATCGTTAAATATAGTCAAAGTCATCTAAAAGAAATAAGTGATGCTGAAGAACAACATTTAACTTTGCCTCCTTTTCTATACAGAACAAGTTCAACAAGTCAAAAAATGAAAGGCTTTGGATTTTATTTTCAACACAACATAACTATATTTTTGTAATAATCAAGCATGCACATATTTGATAATATAAAATTATTATTTTATTTAAATATTCTATTTAGGAAGAATTAGAAAATGTGGTAATGGAATGGGATCCTTATCGTATCGTCTCATCAAGAAATAGCATTTCACTTTCTGGAACGCCATTTGTAACTTATTATATGCCTCAAATATACAATACTACAAATTGTTTAGGTCATATTGTAAATGAAGATATTGCTGTTTGTTCAAATGCTTGCACCTTTACCAGTACAACTCCATGTGACAAGCACTTATACTCATTGGTATTGATACTGATGGAATGAGAAGATCTCACATTTCTTAATTATGCCCGATGATGCAGCTGAACTGTATATAATATCGCAAAGTGAATTTTTGTCTATTTTGTACTGATTTGATTTATTTTTATACAATAGAATAGGCATAAACTAGATTATACAGGTAATCGATAATTTTATACTGTCAATAAAATAAGATGTATGAAAAAATATATGAAAGTGGGTACTTAAATAATGTCCATTATCCAAATATCTGAATTCAAAATATTGTTAATTTTGCTCTTGAAAACAATATAATTGTTTTAGGTAATTGGAATTTTGAGAAATCCAATACAAATGTGTACTATCGGATTTCTGCTAAATGTTCCTCTTGCATCAGTTTCCCTAAATGATATATTGATGATCCTAATTGGCAAGTTCGATCCAGTACTAGAACGAAAAGAGAAACTTATGATTTTTTCTTCACGTTTTTCACGCATTTTTTTAAAAACCAGAAAGTCTGTTTTGTTTCCTAGGTCATGATTTCTTTTTTTTTTCAAGACTGAGCTTTAAAAAACAATTTTTTGCCGTTGGTTTTTTAGTTCGGTAAATATTTTTCAAGTCTGACACGCTAATCATTCAAGAGGTTTCTTTGAAAATTCTCACAAAACATTTTGAAATAAAAGCTGGTTTTAGAATAATTTCTTTATAAGCTAAGCCTCTGGCAAACTTCTTGAGGTATTTAATACAGTTCAATTAGCATTAAAGATTTTTAGTTAATTTTCAATTAATAATAATTTATATTATCACAAATGAAATTTCATATAATTTTTTTTATAATATATACAGTTTGTCTTCAAATATATCCTCAGTTTGTGGAAGGCAAGCCGTGCGCGTGGGGTGTAACGTAAGAGCAAAGAGTAAAGAACTTATAAAGAGACAACGGTCGAACAAGGAAACTGATTCGATGACAGAGATGCCCAACCTACCAATTTAAAAGGTTTGTTTTGAAATTGTGACCGCAACGGGCTCGAATTACCACAGCTGAGGCTTTGGCTGAGACTTTAACAACAACACAACGCTAAGAACCAACCGCCTGGCATTGAAGAGGCCGCCAGCCGAATATCGTGTTACACGAACGCGCTCAACGATGTTTTGTCTACCTTACCAAATTAAAAGGACTGCTGTATCAAGGTCATAGAACTTGGTTTCAAAACATCAAAGGAACCGCCACAAGCGTCGCCTCTTTATAAGTTCTTTACTCTTTGGTGAGGACAATCATAAAGTACGTTCAAATTAGAAAAAAAAATGATAATTTTATTTGCAAATTTTATGTATTAACAATCCTTTTTTGTCAAAAAAATTTTTATCAACAGAATAAGAAGAAAATTAATCAAATAGTCTTATTTACAGTAACTCTTGCTTTCGAAGTTTTTTTGCATTGTCAATCTATTGAATAAAGTTATTGATTGCTTTCTTTCTTACAAAACAATAAAACGGTACCTACTTAGATTCAATATTATTATGTTATGTTGATTGTGTTCAATATGACTTAAATTATTTACAATGAATATTATAAGATCTTTTTGATTCTATATTTTGTATTTTGTATTTTCAAAATTATTTATTTTTAATGTTCAATGATTTACTTTTCCTGCTTTTATAATCCGTTTGCATCTAGAAAATATATAATCGAGAATTGCCTGTATACATTCGGTTTATTTGCATTCTCTTTTTACAAGCAAGTTAACTACAGTGACTCTTGTTGAATAGAATTATTTATAATAAATAGATTAACAGAAAGTTAAACTTACAAAATCAGAGCAAATAAATAAATATATACCTATACAATTGTTTTGCAGACATTTGTATCTAAAAATTAATTAGTTTGTATTCATAATTGTGATTGAAATAATTTTGCCAATAAGAATATTTGAAGAACTAAAATCAAATTTTTCTTGTTGATTTGAGGACAAACTATAATGGTCAATCAATTGCTCTTCCATAAATTATTGGGTACTTGGTTTATTTACTTCAGTTGTTTGGTTGCTATCAATTTTAAATGTTTAATTATTTATAATTAATAAACAAATAATATTTAACTTTTTGTTAAGTTCTACAAAATTATATAATTTGATTATTTAAAAAAAAATAAAATTTGAAGTCTGAACTGTTATGCGTCTACTTAGGCCTTTTTTGCAATAATTTTAAAATTAATTACTAGAAAAATTATATACCAACGTCCCTCCTGTGAGAGATACTCTGACCTATCAAATTTCTCATCAAATATGTACTTCTGGAAAAACCACAGATTTTCAAAAATTATTAATTTTACCGGCCAAGCCGGACATTCAACGATAGACTACGTTCATATTTTTTTGAAGAGATTGTCAAGAACATTTGTCAAGAACATTTGTTGCAAGCAGCAATCATTCTTTTACAGTAATCAAGAGTTAGTTTCGTTTTAAATCTTGCAATCCGAAGGGCAGACAACCATTTTGGAGACTAAAAATTGGATTGCTGTCACCTGCCACCAATATTGAATTTTCCACTCCGACATTCTACAGCTTTATCAATTATTGCTGTCACTTGCTCAAATCAATTGGGTCTTCTGTCCCAATTTTAGCAAAGCACTTTAGCAAATACTACGCGGTCTCGTCGAATTCAATTTCAACGTATATAAATTATAAAGACACAACAGCAAATTCCGACCGGGAATTAGGAAACACCCCTAAATTCCGGCAGTTTCCTTGAGTTAATAATGATTCGAGTAGGCTGTTATTGTACCTCCTTTATTCCCCCAATTTGAGTCGTTTTAATTAAAATAAGGCGTTCGAAACGGGTACGAGAATTAAAAGCATTGTTGGTTTTATATGACTGACGTATTTGAAGAAAAATTTTTTTGGCAGCTCCGACACGGCAGTAAAGTCAATTTAGAGTTAAAGTGATGGAAGTTGAATTCGCACTTTTCTCCAAATATTCATCTTGTTATACAATCACAACTGACGTCCCTTCGACTTTACGTCGTGTCACTTGTCTATTATTTAACGCATTTGTGTTACGTATCCTCTACAACTATTGATCGAAGAGAAGGATGTTATTAAGTTTAAAAAAGGGGATTTTTTTATTTTTTGTTCTATAGTCGTTGCTGAAGAAAAACTCCGATAATTTATATGAATCAAGTAACTAACAGAAAGTGAGGGCTGTTGAAAAGAATTTTTCTTTTAACTCAAATATCGTAGAGACGACAAAAAATTAAGTAATTGACAGCATAAAGGGAGCATTACTTTATTTCAAAAGTGTGGAAATTTGAAAAGCTAAATAAAAATGAAAGAGAAATAAGGCCAAGAGTAAAAGTCGGCTTGAAACTGTCTAGAGATGGAGAACTAGATACTACTTCTTGATGGCAATTTTTATTAAAAGCGTTACAAAGTTTAGCTTGTAAATTTGCGACAACCCAGAAAACATCACGTTATAATAAGAGATAGTAACAATAATTTTTCGTAGACCAAGAGAAGGCATAATTTTAGTAGTAAACAAATTTATTTCTGCCTATTATCAAAAGTTTTAAATAGGTACCTATTAATAATAAACACTATGACCATGACAAATACTGAAGGATCATTTTAATAATTATCGATTGATATCAACATTCACATTCCCTACTAAATGTGGAAATTTCAACCGGATGTAAGGAGAGTGGTACAAGAAGCTACATATTCTTTTCCGAGGTTAAGTAAACTATTATTGCAAGGTTTGTCATTTTTATTCCAATTAGTGATTTTTCCGATTTTTTTACATAAACTATGATCTGATTTTCTGAAAATGAAAATAGCCGTTGCGTCGCCAACGAAGACATGTCTATATAGAAAGGAGTTATTGCAGAAGTAAAATCCTGAAGACTTAACAATATTTTAGAAACACAATATTGTCCATATATAATAATTATAAATAGATAGTTTAACAAAATTGATATTGAAGAAAGAACACCATTTGTTAGTTTTTTTTTATTTTATATCAAATGAATATCTTTAAACTAATTGACATAATTTCATAGTTTTCCCACTTAAATTTTTCTCTTCTTGCTATTAACAGTATTTTTTCAGGATTCCAGAAGACAGTGGATAACGTTTTCTAACAGACTACCTAAATCCAAACAATTTAAGGAATATTATACTTTATGGCCTCCCCTATTTCTTATTCCTAAAAATTAAATTTTTGAGTTGTATCCCAAAATCAAAAATTGCAATTTTCCTCACGTTTCAATTGTTTCAGACATTCCTCACAAAACGCTCGAAATGCCAAAAAAAACTGTAACCGAGCAAATTTTGTAGAATACAGCCAAAAACTGTATTCAACTTTTAAGATATATAATATTCTTGTGCTATGACATCGATTCCGTTGAAAGGAATGAACCCAAAATGTATTTCTTCTGATAATTACTTCTATCTTCAAAAAGAAACTGGAGTTTTTAGATTTAAATGTTGACTTTAAGATGATACAAGCACTATTGGAATCCTTCTTGTAGTAAAAAAATGAACATGTAGAATTCTTAGGATTATAATTAAATATTCTAGTCATATTCATCTTTTGTCTTACTCCTCAACAATTTGTGTAGTAATGGAATCTAACATAGATACAAATGATGAATAATTTGCTGACACTTTAGGAGCACCTGGCTTCGAATATGTCGTAATCATATAGTGAAATATGCCATTTCGTAAAATCCCTAGACATTTTAAAAACGGCCGACTTTTTGGAAAATTGCTTATTTTTTAATAATATAACTAGGCTTTTCATGAAACGCTTAACAAATCTTGGTATATCACGTAGCCGCTCGTTATACACGATATGTTCATAAAGTGTCGGATGATATTCGGCAGTATGTGTTTGTAAATTATGAAATTTAGGGTAAATATTGAAGAAAATAACAAAATATAAAAAATTAGAATTATGCAAATTAATAGCTGTTCATTATTATTAATATTCGAAAACATTAAACATTGATAACATTATAAGTTTATAAAACAAAAGAAATATGTATTTTTCTATGTGTTACATATGTCTTCTTCAGGTATGATATAAATTACCTCCCTGAAAAATCTTTCAGAAAAATTATTAGCTCAAAACATAACCTAATGTTTCTATTCGCCTAAAAACTTACATACTTCAACTGATTCGAATTATAGACCTTCTTGTTTAGTTTTGCTTTATAATATTCTTTATAATGTCTTTTGAAGATGAAAGTGGGGTATTCAGTCATTTTCATGCAGAAAAGCTGGCTGGCACTTCATAAACCATCGACACCCAAATTGCGTCATAGTCATATCGGGTATAGCGAATGGCTATGTAAAGTGTCGAGATTCATTAGGCGATTCATAAAAAGTCTAGTAATATTAACTAAGAACAAAAAATTGCACAAAATGGGGGCAGTCCATAAAATGTTTAGGTCTTTCACATACTGATGTATTTTCACTAAGTGATTCGGATACATACACAATAACAAAAAGTGGAGAGCTGAATCATTAAAGATTATGAAAGCAGTTTTGATGGTACAAACTTGGCAGTGGGGCTTTGAATACTCTGCAAACCTTTTTTATTTACTGAATTTTGGTTCATCAGACATCCATCCGTTGCTAAAGGCGCGTCTACATCAACCGAGTCTATCCGTGCCGTGCCTAGCAGAATGCTCGCTACCGTTCAATTCGCTCCTATTTGAACCGTGTACGAACGAGCAAGAACATACACAGATAAACTTCGACAAACATTTTCTCAGTTTGGAAGAAATTGTATAAGTTCTTGTAAACAAATTTTGTTCTGTGGTTCCAGGATAAATATCTTATTACTTACCCAGTTTTCTATTTGTTTTCAAAAATGGTTCATGTCAATACGAAGTGGGACAGTGGGATCAGAAACAGGATGCTTGGCAAAAAATAACGGAAAAACTGAAATGTGATGTTGATGTTGCAAAAATAGAAATAAATTTTCTGTCACTGTAAACATTTCTATTTTAAAACAAACTTGTCATCCATTAGACAATGCTTCATTGTGGTTCAAACTAGACAACTAAGCACCAAGGATTTTGCAAAGTAGCGTCATTTGTGCTTCAATAATAAAAAAAGCTGTAGTCAGCTCCCTAGTATACAATTTGAGGCTCTATTTCTCAGGAACCGTAACTGTGGCTAGATTCTGATTTGAAGTACAATGGAACGCTAACGAAACACTAAGAATTTTGCATTGTAGCGTCATTTGTGTTTCTATAATAAGAAAAGCCGTAGACAGCTTTCAGATATGCACTTTGAGGATGCCCTATTTCTCTTATAACTGTGATTGGGTTCTGGTTTGAAGCACAATAAATCACTAACGAAACACTAAGGATTGTGCGTAGTAGCGTTATTTCACTTTTGTAGTCAGCGTTCTGGACCTTCTGAATGCACTACAATTTTCGCATCCTCATAAGGCAGTTGCGGACACAATTGGCACATACAACTAACGTAAAATAAGATAGGTATATCAAAATTTTCTGTCTCTTCGACGTTTTCTGTTTACTCTCGTATTATATACATAACATAACTTGACCACCAAATAGAAAGACTGAAAAGAAAAATATTTCAGATATAGAATTGCTTATTCTCATGTATTTTACGCGTCTTAGGTAAAGGGATGTTGTGCACTTAACAGAAAAACATTTTTATTAAAAAGTTACTATTAAGCGGATAAAAAAAACATAACTGATAATGAAGAAAATTATATTCTTGATCGAGATGAACAAAGTATTGAAGAAATAGGGAAACATTATAATAAATTAATTTTCATAATAAAAAAAGTGAACATATTAGAAAATAAGTTTACATAGATAAATATACAGTCTTAGTCAAAAATATGGAACCAAGCTTATCCTGCCTAAACTATTAAACTTAATAAAAAATTATAACTATCAAATTACTAATTTGAGGAAAGACCACATAATGTTTTTTTACAAAATGATCTGGTCACTTTCGCGTGAGATAACTTTTTTTTAATATTAACGTACTAATATTTCCATTTAGCTTGAGTAGCGAATTATTCTCTACAGACGTGGAATTATTTTTTTTCTGTATCCAGCTATTTACTTTTAAACAAATAAAGAAAATTTCTGACTTATCCTTTCAAAACGCCCAAAAGTACTTTCTTGAAAAAAGAGGACACACTCCAACATAGTCGACAACACCATAAGAATGAGACACACTTACTGTCACGTCACTCAAATGTCATATTCTCATATTGTTATTGACTGTAAATTGTGCTAGAATACCTATTATTTTCAGGTAGCCCAAAATAGGCGTTTCAAACAGGTGAAATGCTAATTTAGGAAAAAATAACTCCACGCCTGTGTACAACATAATTTTCTACGTCAAGCTGAATAGAAATTCGGCTTAAAAAAAGTTGTTTTAGGCAAAAGTGAGTCATTTTGTAAAAAAAATATGCTCTAATTTGGCCCTAAATTAGTTATTTGATGATCTGTTATAATTTTTTCTTAAATTTACGCAGGAAAAACTTGGTTTAATTCTTTTGACTAACCCTGTACATAAAACCTCTCTTTAACCAGTATTTAATTGTGCTTTTTTACGTGCCATACTCGTTACGTCCGCGACCTCTTTACACGTAGCTGTTGTATGCGTCTTTCAGCGACAGGTACAATCTACAATTTTAATTCAGATCGGAACGACCACAGGAATTTGAGGGAAAGCCTTTTGTAGGCACAGTGCTTTCCGATGGTTTGCTATTCCCTTCCGAAGGGAAGCAATAAAAAAAAGATTTTCGAAATTTAACCGGAAGTCAATCCCGGGACCAACTGACTCAACAAGAGACGCACTAGCACTAACCCTTGGTACACGGTCGCCTCTGTAATTTCCGTGCATTTACTTTCAATGAGACTTCTATTACTTCTTCAAATTCGTCTACTTTTAATTATTTTTTAAGTATTTTATGCCCTGAGAAGAGCCTTCATAATTTTGATTTTCTTACTATTGTTCCCTTCTAGTATTTAGCTTACATAAGTGTTTAAATTTATTGCTTTTGTTTGAAATTTACCAATGGTTTATCATCAATGACTTTGTGATAGACTATTGGTAAATGATTTTCTTTTATCCTCTATACTGACTGTTACTTATACAGTACTCCCTTAGTTGATTTTTATTTAAGTTATAATTTATATGGATCTGATGAATAATTTATTAAGTTGCTTCTTTGTGTCAGTCTTTCACTTAATTTCTTCTAGAATTTTTTTCTTATTGCTTGTTTGATCATAGGTTTTAAAGAATTGCACTAAGTATATATTTTCCGTGCAAATTAGTATGTATGAGAAAAAGAAAATAATTTTAATAGCTTTTATTATTATTAGCAATAAATTGATTACATTTGTAACCAAGACACCACTATAGTAGAAAAAGATAATCAAGAAAATACCTACAACTAATTACATTCGAAATCGCCCTTAGCGACCTGAACGTTGGTGACAGTAGTAAAAACTGAACTTATAACCCTAGACACCACCAGAGTGTTTGAGACCGATTTACTCTAAAAATCAATAAATTAGGTAAAAGTGTTTAACATATATATTAGTAAATAAACTTGAGACGGCGACGTGTTAAAGAAAGCTGACATGAAATAAGGACTATTAACAATAATTACCCGCCGACAAATTTGTTATGTGGGTCATGCAATAAGGCGGCATTTTAATTGTTTATTGAAGCTAATTTTAAAAGACGAAATTGGGAGTGAACACGGAACCAAAAAGAAACAGGAAAACGCTTCGTAGTTGTCAACATCAAGTGAATCCTGTGAATTTACGGAACAGGAAGAGATGATACGTATGACCTTTACAGTTGCCGCTTTTCATCTAAAAAATCTTTGAGGTTTCCGGCCCACGCCCGATTGTAACAAAATATCTTCTATCACTCGGATCTTAGAGATATTAAATAGGGCAAAGGCAAAGGGCAGCACCGGATTATTTCGGCCAATTTGCCAAACAAGCGTGGTAAATTAGTAACTAGAGCATTTTAGCAACACCAGATCTGCCACGTAGTAATCCTGAGCTCCCGGTAATTAAAATATTAATCTCACCCCACGATCGTGTTGTAGCCGGGGGTTGTAATGAAGATGAAAAACATTTTTGCGCGTGAGGTCAATGCCGTAACCGCGGTTCAGTGACGGTTGAGGTGTGCTTTTCAACCACAATATTGGGGATTTAATGAAAGTTTTAAAGCCGCAACTCATCTACCCACATTTTGAATGTCATCGCTCCGAGTTCCATCACAAAACATTTAATATCAATCTGACTGGCAATTTCTTTTACAGGAGCCCCCGAAAACGGCGAGACTTTACGGTTCACAATCCAACCAGCTCCGGGCGAGTCCGGTTTCTCGCAATGGGCAGCCGCCATGAAGATGGTGGCGCAACTTTCCGGGGGTATTCCTCCCGAATTTCGTCGCCGCCTCTGGTTGACTTTGGCCGATCGTCATTTAAGTGCCCGCGGGGTCAACTGGGCTAACGTCGAGAGGAGTTGTTTTAGCGAATGGTCCCATCCTACCGATTCCGAATTGGGGGTGCAAATCGTTAAGGATTTGCACAGGACCGGCTGCAGTCTTTTCTGCGGTGAAGATGGACAAGAGAATCAGGCTCTCCTCAAAAGGGTGTTGTTGGCGTACGCGCGATGGAACAAGGCAGTCGGTGAGTCGGAAAAACTAATTTGCTACGTAAATATGGACATAAATACGGGGGAGTATGAACGAAATTAATGACATCGTAAAAAGTAAATCTGCAACGACATAAATGCGGGAGGAAAGCCATAAATTGGGTCGTGATTTATATTGCTTCACAACGGGGATACAATCTGACTTCGCAATTATCTATGCGGTGATAGTATCGAAACTGGGGTCTCTTTGGTAGGATTTATTCTGCAATAAGAGTTCTTAATGGGGACTGAAGAAACCAACATTACATAGCTATAATAACAGTTTTGTACTGGGGGGAGCAGTAACGCGAATACCGGATAAATAAATTATTTAGCAACCGCTATCACATTCCAGGATTCCAGGATTCCGGAAAAAATTATCCCCATAACGCCGACAATACATGAAACATTTATTGTGAAGGAAGAAGATGTAAGGAATTCTCCAAACGGTTTCAAGACTCAAGTCTCGTAACCGATTCTATGAATTGTAACATCAGATTCTTCTAAATTTATTGTGGCTGTATTTTAAGGCATTTTTGAAAGAAGCAAAGCATAAGAAACGCTAATTGTATTGTTATGACGTTAGTATTGTAGAAACTGTACGATTTGAACGTATTATTATAAAAGAAGATACTTCAGTATTTTCTGCAGCAAGAACTGGAAAAAGTAAATAATAATAATAATAATATTTATTGACTGTTCGTATATACAAATGGTGGTGCGTCCGCTATTGCAGTTTTTCAGCACCACCAACTTAAGTATAATACAACTATTACTTAATATTTAATTAACATTACGGCTCGCAGTGAATTAGCTCAAGAAATTCAGTAAAACACTAACAAAGTCAACATCGTTTCTCTAAATACCCTGCAATTACCGGAGCCATGTAAGGAGTCAAAAAATTCATTCAAGAACACAGGTGCTTGATACTCAAAGGATGCTTTTATACTGGAGTATACTGTAAGTAGAATTATTTCTTAAATCACCTCGCTTATACAAAAATCTTGAGAGGTAATATGGACATTCTGACTTTACAAGTTTGTACAGAAAACACAGATAATTAACTTTAAATCTACTATCAATTTTTAAGAGCTTTAATTGCCTGTAAAACGGTGTGACATGAATCCCAAATGCTACATGATATGAAAATCTCAAACACGCATTCTGCAAGACCTGAAGTTTGTTCTTAAATTCCTTTGTGAGAAAACCGTAGTATACACTAGTACAATAGTCAACATGTGAGAGAATCAGCTGGCAACACAAACTCCTCTTCAGTCTCTGTGGCAGTTATCCCCGAAATTGTCTCAGGCATCGCAGCTTACCAAAGCACAGCTGAAGCTTTCGTGTCACATGATTTTCAAAATTGAGTTTACTGTCCAAAACCAGACCAAGATTCCTGGCAGATGGTGAAAAGGGTAATACGGCTCCAGCCAGTTCAATGTCAGCTTTTCTTGGGGAAACAACTTTGGATCTCCGAACTCTCGACCCAATACACAATACTACCGACTTATCAGGATTCACCACCAAACTATTCTCCCGCGACCACCCCAGCACCGCCTCCAAATTTCGGTTCATAACCGCAGCTCCCATGTCGATGTCGGCTGGGTCACAACTAACATAAAGCTGTACATTATCGGCATACAGATGGTAATCGCAATCCGGGGAAAACACTCCACCGATATCAGAAGAAAACAGGCAAAACAACAGCGGCCCCAATATGCTGCCCTGAGGGACCCCACGCTCCACACGCAAAAAAACAGAATGTTTGCCATCCAGAACAACTCTCTGGCGTCGCTGCGCCAAATACGTAGCTCACCATCCAAGTTAGCACAGAATGACTGCAGCCATAAAACTTCAGTTTTGCAATCAGAAGCCCGTGATCGATGCAATCAAAAGCCTTGCTATAATCCAGAAGAGCAAGCAACGTTATTTGCCCCCTATCCATGCATCTCGCAATATCGTTCGTTACCTTCAGCAAAGCAGAACTGGTACTGTGACGCCGACGAAATCCCGACTGGAGGAGCGGGAGAACACCAGACAGTTGGTTGGACATCTGTTAAAATACTATTTTTTCCAAAATTTTCGAAAAACACGGCAAAATGCTAATGGGGCTCAGCTGCGAGACGGACGTCACTATCGACACCTTGGGAAACGGAACGACTTTAGACTGACACCAGAGATACGGAACACTACCAGTTCGCAGCGACAAGTTTATCATTTCAGTCAATATCTGATAAAAAAGGCAGACATAGTATTATCATTTGTAAATCTATAGCGTCCACACGTTCATTAACAGAACAAAAAACAGAATCCAGAGTACAGACAAGAAGAGGATTAAACATAAAAATTATAAGAAATGTCGAAAAATCGTAATTGGGTTAAAGAATATTTAAATAAATACAATTCTGTTAGCTGGATTCAAAATTTCAAATTCATATAAATTATAAAATATTTTTAAAAATCTTTAGATTAATTTTTTGAGTATTTTTTTAAAACGCAATTTTTGAATAGAAAATAAAAAATTTGCTCATTTGAGATTTTTAATTGTAAAGGATTACGATTTTAAAAAACCTTTAAATAAATATATTACTTACGTAACGTTTCTTACAATATACGAAATGTATCTTTGATTATGATTCTTTTATTTTGTTATAGATTCTACTTTTAAAACTTTTAGTGTGAAATTGTTCATTATTTTTGTTACAAAAACAAGATTACCATAATATAATCTCGACTCTCTCCTTTTTCTTCCGCGCCTTCAAAACAGAATTATCTTCTCTACTGTTACTGGGGGCTATTATTTCAATATCGCAATTTCGTAAAGAAAACACGCGCCTGAAATCCGTAGATCTTGGATTACACAAACCCCGCCTTGCCTTCCCGCGTCCATGAACTTATTTTTTCGTTATCCTTCCAGGTTACTGTCAAGGCTTCAACATGCTGGCAGCCCTGATTCTCCAAGTGACTGATAAATGTGAGACTGACGCCTTAAAACTGATGATTTACCTCATAGAAGGGGTTCTTCCCGATTCCTACTTCGCCGACAGTTTACGGGGTCTCTCCGTGGACATGGCCGTCTTCAGGGAATTGCTGCGTACTCGTTTGCCTCGTCTTTCCCGTCACCTGGACACCCTCCAAACAGCAGCTAAAGACGGCACCACCAGCTATGAACCGCCTTTAACCAACGTGTTCACGATGCAATGGTAATTTATTTATTTTTTTACAAAAAAATCAACTTTCGCTTTTCGTGTTTGAATGTCATTCATCATCAATGCATGGCTATTTTTAGCCACAAAATCGATAACTTCCCCTCGATGCAAATTAACAATTTAACCGAAGATTCTATTTCAACAGGTTCTTGACGTTATTCTGCAATTGTTTACCTCAACCCACGGTATTGAGGGTTTGGGATTTGATATTGCTTGAAGGCAATGAAGTTTTGTTGCGGACAGCTTTGGCGATTTGGCAAACGCTAGCGGAGAGGATTATGGGGGTGCGAAGCGCCGATGAATTCTATTGTATCATGGGAGTGTTAACACGAGAATTACTGGAATTTGGATTAATCGACGCAAATACTTTAATTAAAGCAGTAGTGACGATAGGACCTTTAACGGAATTGAAAGGGTTACGCGATCATTACATGTATAATATTAACCCTTGGGGAGCATCGATTCCTCCAGCTTACTCGAATGATCAAAGATTAAAGGTGTATCCAAAAGAGCGACTCGTTTTGGATATAAGTGCTTTAAAGAAGCAATACGTGAAGTTGAAACAGAGACAAAGACAAGCCCATATTATTTTTAGTGCTGCGATTTCGAGACAACCCCCTCGAAGTACTCCTGTTGCCATGAATCATCTACTTTTAGGCAAAAGTGCTTTGATCCCAGCGAAACGTTTAGGGCCTCCTAGAGGAACAATTCCTCCTGTTCGTTTCCCGCCTTCAACTCTTTTGTGGAAAGACGCCCCCTTGTCCAGGAATGATAATTCGAGTTCTTCATCCTCTGACACGGAATTATGTGATGATCCGAGCGAATCTTCCGATGATGAAGAAAACGGCGATGAAAAAACTGGCGAGAAAGTTAGCACGGATCTTATGAATAGTGACAATATTGTAGATGTTGCCTCAAAACCTGTTAGTCCAGTAGTTGCCAACAATTCAAGCCAAAACCTTGAAAGTTTCCTTAATGAAACTAGTATTAGTGATATTTTTGATAACAACACACCTTCAACCAGCCTCAAAAACGATTTCGATTTCATTTCGCATCAAGATTCTGATGATGATAGTGTCGACTTCGAGAGGTTTCTCGAGGACCGCGTGCGTTGCCTTAAGGACACGGATTTGCCAATAGAAGCAAATCGAGCGAAACATAGCAGGAGAAATAGCGAACTCGCCTTGCAAATCATACAGGAAAACTCATTAATTTTGCATAGAATTATGCAGTGCCAATCTAGGCTTTCGCCGTCTCCCCCTATTGTTGCAGAGGCTACAATGGTAGACACGGAAATCGGAGCGATATCGCCAAGTTTATCGCATGAAACCGAGGTGGATGCTTTCAAATTTCCAGTGTGTGAAACGCCAGCTCGGCTACCGGAAAACGAAGAATTTTGCTATTGTTTGGATCAAAATGATCTCGAGAAGAATGAGACGTTCAAAAGCAGCGTCTCGCAAGATCCCATTGCCAAAACTCCTGAATATGGATCAAGGTACACGAGTATTTTAGAGAAAAGCCGGAGTTTAGACGAGAAGTACCACAGTTTGATTCTCAACGCGGCCAAACCTTTAACCAGGACTCTAACTGATTTCTGTTTAGAAGAAAGTAACGGTGATCATCACGGAGATTCTTCCGGTGCAAAAGAAAGTAGTGTTACATCAGACTTTAAATTTAGTTACAGCAATTTAGAAAATTCGTCCCCAATCAGCGAGGGGTTTACAACAAATTATTCGGAGAAAGAAGCGGAAATTTCTGAAAGTCCAAAATTTGATATTATTTACTCCAAATCCGAGTCGCCAATCACAGAGGAATTTTACAAACTACAGGTTGAAGAAGATTACAGAACTTTAGAGCAAAAAAGTGATTTATCTTTGGATTTGCGTGTTTCATTTGAACCCGAAAGTTTCAAGAGTAACCGCGATTCACCTTCTGTTGAAGTTTCTACTTTATCACCAACAGATTCTTCACCTGTTGGAACGAGTCGTGATAGCGCTAAGGTTTTTTTGCAAAAGTCGCCTTCACGCGAATTTTCCTTGAAATCACCAAATAAAATTTTTAACCCTTTTCCCATTTCATTGAGTTCTCGTCAAAATAAGGAAGTTCCCCAAAAACTTGGGCTGTACAAAAAATGACAAATCCAATACACGGCGTTTTTACTAATTGTTGTGCTTAGTAATAACGGCAAAGACTGCACTATTTATTGTTATCGCAACTATCGTTTGTACAAAACGGAATTTGTTTAATTATAGTTTTAGTAGACGCCGGTTCTGCTTTACGGCGCCACTCCGATAGTCAGGTTCATGACATTTTGTTATTCAAAACGTAACAAAAGAAATAAAGTAAAATCGCATAATTCGTCCCTTTTCATCTGCTCATTGCAACACTGTACTTCAAAATCCATTGGGCGCTGAAAGGGATGGCGTCAGGTGTTGAAAAAAATTGTGTGAATCCGAAAAAAGTTTACGCTTTGCACTTATTTCTATTAGTATTTTTTTTACAAGATTATAATATTATAACTAAATTAATTCAGGGAATCAGGATAGTCTTTTAGGCCTTAAAAGGTCAAGGCTTTAGTATCAAGGAAGATGATGTATCTCAGTACCTGACGTCATGGCTTCAATGTGTGTTGGAGTGTTAAAAATATTTTAATGCAATGAGGACAATTAAGAAAATGTCACGAACCCATGTAGTCTTTCTTGATCCGGCAGTACCGAGATTGCGTTCTTGTACCTCGTTGATACTGTTTTGCGCTGTGCGAAATCCGTTCTAAATAGCAAATAATATATTTCCTTAAAATTGTTATAGCAAGTTGACTCAATAAATAAATTTTCTTGTTTTTTCTTTTAATAATTATATTCGTCGAGCATTGGAGGACAAGTACAAACTAAGTGCTTATCGCCATAAATATCATCAATCCTAGCCACTGTCGGCCAAACCTTTACCTCGGGCCTCACAAAAGGTGCTGGAAAAGCCGCTTGTTCTCTAGTGTACGGCCGCTCCCAAGAACTACTAATCACTTGTTCTTGTGTATGAGGAGCCATCTTGAGCGGATTCATTCTCACATCTAAATTACCGTCCTCAATATCCTGAATTTCCTGTCTAATCGAAATGAGAGCTTCGCAAAAACGATCAAGTTCGTGCTTATCTTCAGATTCCGTCGGTTCTATCATCAAAGTTCCAGCAACAGGCCACGACATTGTCGGTGCATGGAAACCGTAATCCATCAATCTTTTCGCTATATCTGCAGCTTCAATATTAGCAGTTTTCTTGAAATCTCTAACATCTATAATAAATTCATGCGCGACCAATCCAGATGAAGGACTTCTAAATAGCGTTGTGTAATATCCATTGAGAATCCTCGACATATAATTAGCATTCAAAATTGCAACTTGAGTAGCTTTCCTTAACCCTCTCGGCCCCATCATCTTGATATAAGCCCAAGAAATCGGGAGAATAGCCGAAGAACCGTAAGGAGCCGCGCTAACAACTCCATATGAAAGCGAGTCCCGACCCAAAGGATTCACTACCGGATGACCCGGCAAAAATGGGGCCAAATGAGATTTGACACCAATAGGACCCATTCCAGGACCTCCACCTCCATGAGGAATACAAAATGTTTTGTGAAGATTTAAATGGGAGACGTCGCTTCCATAATCACCAGGACGACACAAACCAACTTGAGCATTCATGTTGGCACCATCCAAATAAACTTGCCCGCCGTTCTTGTGGATAATTTCGCAAACATCTGCCACGGTTTCTTCAAAAACCCCATTGGTTGAAGGGTAAGTTATCATGAAACAAGAAAGCCGGTTGCGGAATTTTTCTGCTTTCGTTTTTAGATCGCTGACGTCAATCGAACCGTCATGTTTAACTTTAACAGGTTCCACCCGCATTCCGGCCATTTGGGCGCTGGCTGGATTAGTACCATGGGCACTAACTGGAATTAAACAAATATCTCTATGTTTATCGCCTTGGGCTTCATGGTAGCACTGAATAGCACGTAATCCCGCGTATTCTCCTTGAGCTCCACTATTGGGTTGAAAACTGATTTTGTCGTAACCAGTAATAGCGCATAAATCCTTTTCCAGTTCTCCAAACAATTGATGGTAACCCAAAGATTGGTCTAATGGAGCAAACGGGTGGATGTCTGTGAAATGTTTGAAGGAGCAAGGCATCATTTCTGTGGTTGAATTGAGTTTCATCGTGCAAGAACCTAGAGGAATCATTGAATGGACCAGAGAAATATCTTTGTTTTCCAAAATTTTCATATAACGAACTATCCTAGTTTCGGAATGATGCGAATTAAAAACGGGATGGGTTAAGAAAGGAGAGGTTCTTTTAAATTCGCTCCTGGAAATAGACGAATCGCGAACACAAGAGTCTTGACTTAAATCCTCGATTTTGTGGGAACTTCCAAAAATGTAGAATAAGTCGTTAACGTCCTGAAAAGTGACGGTTTCATCCAAAGAAATACCAACAGCTTTTTCGTCTTCGTAATATCGCAAATTGATTTCTTTCTCATTTGCCCTACTCTTAACTTCTTCCACTCCTATTTTAGGCTCAACTCGCAAGGTATCGAAGAAATTCTCGTTAGTCAGAGTATTACCGTCACGACTTAAGCCGTGTTTTAGCACCTAGAAACGGTTGATCAACTCAATAAATTTCTGGATAAAAAAATGACTTACCAATGTCAGATTATGTATTTTAGTTGCTATATCTTTGAGACCTTGTGGTCCGTGATAAACGGCGAACATGGCGGACATGTTCGCTAATAATGCTTGAGCTGTGCAGATGTTACTTGTGGCTTTGTCCCGTCTTATGTGCTGTTCTCTGGTTTGCAATGCCAGGCGGTATCCGTCGCGACCAGCGGCGTCTCGGGTCACTCCAATCATTCTACCCGGCATGAGACGCACTAATGACTGGTTACAAGCGAAGAACCCGGCATGGGGGCCGCCATAGCCCAACGGTACCCCCAACCTCTGCGAAGTACCTACAGCGATGTCAGCTCCAAATTCGCTAGGGGGGCGCAACAGGGTCAAGCTGAGTAAATCCGTTGCGCAACACACCAAAGTTCCTGAAAAACAATGAAATTCAAACGTTACAATTTGGTCAACCTTCAGACTTTCGATGAAGATTTCAAGTTATAACAAAGTTTTGAATTCACGATTTCGTTATGAAACATTTAAATAACTGTTACTTTCAGTATTAATTAGTTGGTTAGAAGTCCAGATTCATGTTAGAAATAAGCCGTATCGTGGTATCAAAACTAGCAACTAGTACCATGTGAATGCGCGTTTTCCGCGACTGCACTGAAATCCAGAATGTTGCCTTCAGTGTCTGGGTATTGGAAGAGAACTCCTGCTACGTCCCTGTTGGAAAAATCGGACGCTGCAACGTCGACGACTTCCACTTGTAAATCGAGCGAAGAAAGTCTGGTTTGTACCACTGAGATAGTTTGAGGGTGTAATTTATCTGAAATTAACATCTTTCGTCTCTTATTTTGACGAAAACATAGTGATAACGCTTCAGCTGCTGCTGTTCCCTCGTCTAAGAGAGAAGCGTTAGCTACTTCTAATCCGGTTAATTCGGAAACCATTGTTTGGTAATTGAGAAGTCCTTCGAGTCTCCCTTGAGCCACTTCCGGTTGGTAGGGAGTGTACTGAGTGGTCCATCCGGGATTTTCGAAAATATTTCTCATGATAGTGTGAGGAACGCAACAATTGTGGTAACCCATTCCTATATATGACCTCCAAATTTTGTTTCTTTCTGCTATCTTTCGTATTCGATTGATTAACTCGTATTCGCCTGAAAATAGATTAGTTGTTTACGACTCGGACCCCCTGCGATGTGTAATCACGAATAACTTTTGACCCTTGATAAGAAAAGTACTTACTAACTGGTTCTTCGATGTCCAAAGATTTGTTTAAACGAATATTTTGAGGGACGGCACATTGCGTTAGTTCATCCAAACTCTACAAAATGTGTTATTTTATTATTATTATTTTTTAATAATAACACTTCAATACCTTATATCCGAGGGTGTCCAGCATGGAAATTATGTCGCTTTCTCTAGGACCGATGTGACGGTTAGGAAAATCATCTTTATGAGGAAATAGTGGGCCATCGGGTTTTAAGGCACTAGCACTGAAGCACCTCGAACTGTTGATTATCGGGAAAATGCTTCTTGAGCTTCTGAATACGATTTTGTACATTTTTTCGCGTAGTTTGAAGCAGATTGTAATTTTTACTGGCGAAATTTACGAATGGTTGTAATAAACTGATGATTGTGTTTCAAGTCACAACGTTGATAATTGGCTATGGGTCAGGGGTCGCAAAATTTCGATAAGAAAGGATGAGATAATTTTTAATGTGTTTAAAAGATTAAGTAAATTTAGTATTCTTGTTTAGTTTAAATTTGTTAGCTTTTTTTAAATACTTGGTTAGGATAAAAAGAAATAGGAAAACCTTGTCATTTAAGACCAGTGTTTAAGATGCTCGTTTTATTCCATAGCTAGATCCGGTTTGATGATAATTCTCTAAAAATTTACGTCGTAAAACTTAAATCAATGAGAGAAGCAATTACTGTTAAGGCGATAATTAATAGTTTTTCTATAAACTTTTATCATTGGAAGATTGAAACCAAAAAGGACTCTTAACTAAAAAATAACAGTACAATTGTTGTGGTCACCATGTTGCTCCTATAGATGCAAATCTGATGACACCACAGAATACCTACTATCAAATAATTATTTACTCTTGTTGGATATTGTTTTTCACTACTTTAATTTGCCAGTAGCATAAATGATTTATAATTTATACCTATTTTTGAGATTGCGGCATCCTGGACAATTCTTCTTTTTCAATACACATTTGCCGTTTAAAAAAATGTTAATTGATGACTTTTTGTTGTTTTTTTCATCTAAAAGTAAAAAAGTGTCATTTACATAAGTTTTCAAATAACTTACTAACATTATTTACATAGCAACTTTATTACGCATTATCGTTATTTATAATCAGGCATTTACTGCTTTATAACCATCTTAAAGGTTGGAGATTATAGGATTATTCTAGGCATCTAATTTCTTGTCCTGCATTATTACTTTCAAACTTAAAGATGTGTAGTAAGCAACTTACTGACCTAAATCCGCGTTAAATAAGTTCATAGATAGTTTCACTGCTTATTATTTAATTAATTAATATTTTTTCTGCAAGCGTTTCAGTGATAACATAACTTATTTTTATTAATTTATTTATTAGTGGAAATAAATGCCGATTTAAGATTTAAGAACCTTTACATTTTGAGCGTTCCTTACTTCGTAAAAAGTAGAAAGAATGAGCGACAATGAAAGACAATAAATAATTTGATGCTACTTTTACTTTACTGATTTATTAAAATGTTTTATTATGAATAGCAAAATAAAAAATAAAAATGATCAAGAAACTACTCTGCAGTTATAATTTTATTTAAGTAGCTGCCTTTTAAAGTAATTATTTTTATCTAAACACTATTGGCACTCATTTTGAATACTTTTTGTACGGAATTATGAATTATATTAAGACAAAGCAGGCGGAAACCGCGCCAATTCTACGGAAAGTAGCCAACCATAGCATGAAAGAGAAACTTTGCTAATTAAATTAAAGTTTCTTGTAGTTGCATCTGTACAAAGTGCCTAGGTTGTGTAATTTTGTGCTTTTTAAATTGTGTATCACTACACTGTGCGAATGCCCCCTAGTGGCGCCCCTTGCGCTTTCTTCGACTTTCTCGACAGCGAGCTTTTGTAAACCTCTGCTGATCGCCGCACAAGCACATAAATAAACTGTCACCAAGGGCCACAAAAACCGAAAATCGTGCTTTCCTTTCCGATCTTCATACATTGACATTAGGTACCCCGAAAACAGGCAGACGTCTTTTGCGAAAAAATTGTTTTTTTTTGAAACAGTATCCGGATCAGTTTTTCACTTATATGAGACGCATAATTTTTATTTAAATTAATAAAGTACAAAAAACTCTCCTTTAAAACTTCATTTTGTTTCTATATTTCCAGTACGGACTTTTAATCTATTGAACGATACTTGTGGTTAACAATGAAAAATATTTGTCTTCCCTACATTTATTCAAAATTACATCTCTTGAATGTTTGGATTGTCTAGCAAGTAAATAAGGTAATTTCTTGATGATTGTTTTCCTCAAATATTTGTCTATGCTCGAAATTTCAACATGTACTCGCAATGTAGGATTCTGTTTTGATAACAATTCTTTCAGATCTTTTCAGTGGCCTCGAAAGGTGTTCGTATATACTAGCCTTGTATATGGATTATCATACAACGATACTAGTTTGTACAATATCAAATAAAGTTTTCAGAACTACCCTCAATATTTTTACTTCCTCATGTTTAATGTTTATCTAAATCACGTCGTAACTCTGTCTTTTGGAAAAATTTAGTAACGGGCTTTCTGTAAATTTTACAGCGATTTTTTTTCTCAATAATAAATATTTTTGCAGTCGATAAATCTTATATCAACTGCTTATTTCTTTAGCATTTTCAGCTCAAAAGCTGAGTGGGAGATTATGCTATTTGTTTTTAATTCCCGCAAATTATTTTTTTTTGTTTAAAAAATACAAACATTCTTATAATAGGTACCCACTTTATTTTATTGTTAGTAAATAAATTAATAAATTTGGCATATCTATTTAGGTGGGCTGGTCAATATCTTTGCTTATAAGATACCCAAATTCAACTTTTCCAATGCTTTTCACTTTATTTAATGCTGTATCACCCTGTAAAATATTTTTTTACTCTCTCTTTCTCTCTCTCTTCTTTTTTATGTCATTTTCTTTTCTTCATATTCCTTCCAAATTTTTATTTTTTTGTTCATTTCGAATTTCTTCTCTTGTTTTTATTTCTAGTTGTTGCAGCTTAATTTAACTTTATTGTTATTGATTCTTGATTAACTTATATTTCATCTGGCAAAATTAAACATTCACTTAATGTATATTTTTTAAAACTTAAATAAATCATATAACTTCATTTGTTTCGAATTCCTGACGATTGCTTCTAATTGAGCCTTAAATTTTAATTTTAGTTTTTTACCACTGTTCCTGTTCTTATGTTTTATCTTTTCTGCCTTGTCAAACAGCAAGCTTTAATACATTCTTTGTTCAAAAAGTTGCTGTTTATAATAAATAAATTTTATACTTTCATTGCTGTGAATGGTTATAAATCTCCATTCAATTTATCTTTGTTTACAATATATTAATATCTATATATTAATCTTTATTTAACATAACAAATTTATTAAAGTTGTTATTGATTGTAGAAACTCAAAAAATAAGACTAGACTCTCAGACATATCATGCACATATAAAACTAGACGCAGCCCAGGTTTGTCTAATTAAACCGTGAGCCCCAACTCAGCAAATCAAAATTACCGCCATTATAGTGCTAAATGCTAAAGTAAGCTAAATATCCTACCATCTACGAAAGCGCACCTGGAAAGTCGTCGAGAAGCTCTGGAAATATAAATTTTCGAGCAAAAATCTTTTTTTAAGCTCCGCAGTTAAGCTCTAGTAAGTGTTTTACATAAGAAGTCACGTCCCCCAAGGTACCGTGGTGCGCGCTTTGGAAATGACGAGTGACTGTGAGCGAAATAGGGCAACAATTTGAAAATCGGTAACATGGTGAGACTTTTTGGTTGCAGCAAAAACTAGAAAATTTAAAAGTTTTTTCGTATCACATATAAATAGTTCAAATAATTGTCAGTTTCACGAAACCTAAAACAATATGTAAAACCAGCTTATTTGAAAAAAATTGTATACAATAATAAAAAAATTCAAATTACTTTTTTTTCACTACCAAAATTTTTTTTTTAATACTTTTGTTTGATCCTTTGGTCTCGAACAAATCTAATAGAGTGACTTTCATTGTTTAGTGTAGAACTTTGTGTCTACCTTTATTTAAATCAATCGCGCAATTTGTGTAAATAGAAGCATTCTGAGGTGTGCTAATAAATTTTTTTTTAACCTTCAATTTGACAATATTATATTATTCAACATATTTTCTTGCTTTATAGAGGAGCTGCAAAATATTGCAAGAGATTTCATAATAATCCTTTTCGTTTTTGATTCAATGTGGTAAAATGCAACATCTAGTGGACCTGTTATAAAGTTATAACAAAATATTTTTTTATTTCTTTATTACTAGGCATAGGTAAGATGTACTACTACAATTTTCTGTATAATTAGTTACCAAATTTTTTCAAATAGTTTATTTATATGTAAAGATTGGTATTGCGTGATGTTGCATTAGTGATTGTTTATTGTCTCAAGCAAATAGTTTTGCAATGCTTGTATTTTTGATGATAAACCGCTTCTGTGTTTAACGTTGTGAGACTGCAGACGGAGAAAGCACACCCTCAATCAGTAGCATAACTGCTAAAAAGCAAAAATATTGTTAATATGATAAGAGTTATTTAGAGCTTAAATTTACGTCAACAGTTATTAATGGTGAGGAAAGACCACAGTGTGTACCGTGTAAGAAAGTTATGGCACCAAAGTGCATGACGCCAAGTAAATTTCAAAGGTCGTTTAAAAACCAAACACAACTACATGTCAAATGTCGTGATTTATTTGCCAGGAAGTTGGAAGACGCAAAAAAATTAGGTTTTTTAAAAATACATCAATATCAAACTATGCTTTGCTGGCATTTTACAAAATTCTTTATTGAATTGCATAATGTAAAAACCCCATACCATCGCAGAAGAACTTATTCTATCGGTTGCTGCAGATATTGAAATATATTGAAATAAGTGGGTTAGTACCTGAACTGACGATGCTCGTGTTATGTCAGACTGTTATAGATGATTGTAGACACTTGCAGCTGATATTCTTAAAAACCTGAACATAGGGAGAAAATAATCACTTATTAACATCCATTGGATTGTAAAAGAATTTTAACTATGAAAATAAATTCAGATGTGAGCAAGGATTCTCTTTTCATATTGCAACAGTTTTTGACTTTAAGTGGTGTTGATTTCTCTAAAGATATAAAATCCATCATTAAAGAATATTCATCTTTCATAAATACTTACAATGAAAATCTCGATAAGTTTGCATACATTTAAGGTGGACGAAATCTTCTCAAAGCTGCAGGAACCCTGTATGACAGCTGTTGCCCCCAAATTATATAATGGTATAGCACCCAGAAATACAAGAGAATTTCAGCCGATTTTGAATTACTCACTTACTACCCAAGCCCCTTAGATTCGAGTTGTTTATGGTTATCATCATTATGGTTTTATTGGTTGGCTATGAGCTCGGCGGTGGGGTGGTTTAGTTTGTAAAACCATCAAACACACCGGCCATTTTTGAAGCAACGAAGATTTTTTGATTGGTTTAATAATAATATTCGCTTTTCTGTTCCATCAAAATTCGCTACCACCAAAACAGTAACACGTTTCTTCGATAGTTTTCCACCTTCACACTTCTCTCGTTTAAACTTGAAAGTTCTATCGTGAGTCAGCTTGTAAAATAAATCTGCCTCACCGGCATTAAAAACATCAGAGTCTTTAAATGATTCTTTAATTTGAGGCCACTTATGATTGAACTAATCTTCAACAACACTTATGTCCACTGATGCCGATTCGCCCACAATTCTACCGCTCCCGATGTTATGTCTCTTCTTGAACCTCTCTATCCAACTTTTACTACATTTGAAATTGCTGATGTTTTCTAGTTTGCTTCCTAATTCTTCAGTTTTTGACTGCGATACCGCACCACTAATAGTAATATCATTGATTATTTATCTCTACGTAAAAAGTCAATGGTAATATTTTTTAACCTCTGCTGAGTAAACCATTTGAGTAGACCCTGGTCTAATTCGTCATTAGTAGATCTTTGTATTTCTTTTGAGGTAGAATTGTCGCGCTCATAGCTTACAAGAATCCTGTCCTGTTTGTTCCAGATGGTAGCAACCTTTGACTTTACTAAAGTCAAACTGTCTACAAACATAATTTTGCGTTACACTCTTTCTCATCCAGTCAACATCAATGCTTCGTTATAATTTATTTCTTCAGGAGAGGAGAATCTTATTGAGTGGTCTTAAGACACTAAATTAAAAATAAAATTTAACAACATGGAATTTCATAAATTTTGGATTTCAATAAGAGATTAATATTTCTTTCTGACTGTAATGCTAGTCTTTTGGACTACCTATTTGTGAAAAGAAGACAAATGTTTGCTCAAGTAGAATACAATAAATAGATGAATATATGGAGCAGTGTGCTCGTGTTAAGCTGGCACTACATATGCGCTAAATAACCGAATAGCGAATACCGAATAGTTGCTTATACTTAGTACTGTGGATTGGATAGAGAATCTGTTGCAAATGTTCGGTAAACTCGTGTCACCAAATAAAATTTGGTTACACTAGTAAATATTCACTTCTGAAACATTTGTTATATGTATAATGGAGTACTCACATGGCAATAAGTGAAGAACTTAACAATGATGACTCGCGACGATATAAACTGCAAACATTTGTTTGCCTTGGTAGTTGGCAATACGTTGTACTTCAATATCCTATTGAAAAACATGGTAAAATTGTTAGTAGAATACATCTTCGACTATGATGTCGCATTTTCTCGCTGCGGGAATCACGTGCCAAACGAATCTCAAAGTTGCGGACTTTACAGGTCGACCAATGATTTGCAGGTTTTTGAAGAAATTGCAGGGTGAATAGATAAAGATTTATATGCAATTTCTAAATTATTATGTCATCAAAAATACTGTTAATAACAATCTATTATTATATCACATTTTGAAATATCTTTAACTTTCTTTTCACGTAGGTTGGGTAAAAAAAATTTTGAGAACAACTGGCCTAAAATTTAAAACGTGTCAAAAACCAATAAGTACGGTCTTCACCGTAAGTTTTATCTTATTACTGAATTGCACGTTGTAAATGCTAAAAAATGAATAAGTAGGAAGCTATCAATTGGCTAAGCTAAATCAAGTATTATAATTATCATTTTTAAAACCTTATTTAGCAATTTATTTATTTACAACAGTCACAACATAAATAGATGAAACTGAATACTAACGTAAAAAAATAATCATAATTATTTGATTCTTGAATTATTTTTATATTACATTTATATTTACGTACTTATCTTCAAGGTTTCGAACTTCTTATTAACTCTGATGTATAATTACGTCTAGTTAAATTTTTGATATATATTTCGTCTATAAAAAAAGAATGAATCAATTATTGCCATTACGTAAAATTGTTGATAGATTCAAGTATTTCGGTATTTCAAGTGAAGGAATCACTTATGTCGTTCAACGTTCAATGGAAACAAAAACAAACAAATATTGTAGAGACCGGCCCTGGCATCCAAACTAAACACAAGCAATTTTATAGAATTCTGTTACTTGTTTCTTGTGCAAAGAAATGCAAACATTTTTTCTATGGTAGCCATAAGGTATGATTATTAGGAAGGCATCAAAACTGATAGAAGTAATAAACAATTATTACTATCGGATCAATGTAACAACCCATGGTATGTACCGCAAATATTACATCTATTTTTCTCTGTTTGTGGTAGTTTTAAAAGTTATTTCTTTATTAAAATATAATGAAACCAATGTTTTCTTCTCAGGAAACTTAACATGTAGAAGTGAGTAATTTGTAAAGAATATTATTTGTGAATTTAAGATAAGGATCAGCATATGTTTGCAGTTCATTTAGAAAACATTTCTAAATTTCCGTAATTTTTAAAAATTCCTATAATTTCGTTCATTCTTTTATATTTTTTAATCAGATTTCCGCAATTCAAACCACTATATGACAAAATTACTTCGAAAAATGCGCTTCAAGTGCATTAACCCATTAACATTAATAGCCCAATATTTGAGGTCCTTGGTGTTTCTTATCCATCTACCTAAAAAGAAGATTATTAACAAGGGATATCAAGATTTAGGAGCCCTCAACTTAATAAGTATTGGAGTCATTTTGTTTAGATTTATATAAAATATTGTCGCAAAAAAAATACCAGGCAACTTTACTTACTTTGTGAATTATCCTGGCTAAACTGCTAGATTTTGAGAAAAAATGATAACTGTTTGTCAAATGACTAGTTTTGGTCCATATTACTTTTTCATTATATAAAATATATTAATATTTTTATTTAACCTGACGTTGACAATTATTCTCCGCAAATAAAAAGCTTAACTAGAAAATTATTTTTCTACGTTAAGCTTTTTATTTTTAAATAAATAAGGAAAATTTGCGCTTGAACTTTGTTATCAAAGTTCGCCCAGTCTGAGCTACCTGTAAGATAGAGATGCGTAATACACAGCCGACATTATTTGATGTGGCAATGCATAGCACTAGAAGTGCTTCTTGTATCTTGTGCTTACCTGCCCTGAGATTAGTCGTTCCACCCGTACCGTGACTACTTAAATAAACTAATTGTTAGATACAATAGTACAAATATAATTGTATGAGACTTGTTAAGGCTGTAGTACCCAAAACAAACTGGCCAAAACGGTCTCGAAGCAGAGAATCTCATAAATTAAAACTACGTTCACGTGGTTAATAAGCCTAACCAGCTAGACGCCTTCTCCGCAGCTAATGGGGAAAATAACAGATTTTACAATAGTAAGTGGAGCTGTATTAACCAAAATAACAGACGGGAAAGTCTTTGAAAATGGGATAGAATGTAATCACAGACTGAATAGTAATGAATCTCCAAATAAAAACGCCAATATAGAGGCCAAAAATAAGATACAATATCAAGACAGCTAATTTAGAAAACCTTGCTGATAAAGTTAAAGTTATTGAAAACAGTTTAAAATATCTGGAGCTAATAGATGCACAATGAATAGACAAATATGTAATCTTTCTTAAAAAATACTTACTTTACATCATACAGAACACCTGTAGAAAAATAACTCAGGAAATACAATTCAGTCAACAGTAAAATCAACAGCTGCAAAAAGAAAAACAATTAATAAGAAACAAGATAAGAGTCTATTAAAGGTAGAAGAGCCTCTGAAGTAACTGTCAGCAGTTCAGATCTGTCTACAATAAAGAGATACGAAGCTGTCACAAAGCCATTAATTAATCCAAATCAAATTCCTGGACAATTTTTCTTAATAAACAACTCTCAGAAAATTGTCGACATACTATTTATAAAAAATAAGTAAATAAGTGAATGCCTGACGTATGATACAATCACAACAATCGCTTCTATATCTGAAGATAAGACTCAATAGAAAAATTATACCACATACGTAAGACATGCATTACAATAGGATACTTTCCTACTGCTTAGAACAAAGGAAAATTGGTCACATTCTGCTGCAGATAAAAATCCAGGAAATCCCAAATTGTTCTGGTCTATCATTTTTTGCAGTATAATTACTATCATAACTAGATAAAGTTGTAGAGAGAATAAGAGTGGCACTACTCCATAAAAACTCCAAAAATGGATTATTACAATAGTAAACATATGGCTTCTAAAAAGGAAGATCTACGTCGAACTCAATTACAGCTCGCATTCACCGAACAAAATACAGCATCATAAAAACGATAGAAAATCAAAATATCAATTGACATTACTTTATCAGAGTGAAGGACCTTTGTAAGTGTGAGATGCTAAGAGTGGGCGCGGTTGGTTGGCAAACCCTAACAAGAATATTATGATTCTTTTTTATCCAAACAGACTCAAAGTATATCAACTTACAGCGGCAATTACATCTTTACTTACTCACAAATGCGATTTTATATATATTTTTGGAAAACATTTTACGCATTATTCTGGTGTGCCTAGCATCTGCGTACTTGTGAAGGAGTAAGGAACATTCTTTACATAACAAAAGTATCGAAATTGAAAAACAGAAACTTCTTTGAGACGAAAATATTACGTGGTTGATAAAGTTTTATGAATTTAGTAAGTGGCTGCAAAAACTTCTGAAAACTACTTGGAATAAGCCAATAGAACTGAATTCGAAGTACTGCTATGTTTCTGGAAAAAGGATGTAATGCTGGTTGCGTTCTAGCATCTCATCACTTTGCCACATCGATAGAAAATTGTTTTTGTTTTTTAGATAATTCCGCGCCTTAAGCTTATGCAGCCAAATGCGCTCAAACGCTAATATGTGTCACGACCCTCTGGCGGCCGTCTCCTGTACTTGACCGCCAACATCATCGGTCATGTGACCGGCTTTCTTGTAGACGTGTACTCCGTGTAAGCCCAAATCTCTCTCGAAAGTACCGTAATTTTGTACTTTGCCACATATTTGACGTGACGACGACAGAGAGGGTGTCCACACCATAACTGTGATTTAATTTAGTGCAACGTTTGACCCATCAAAATGGGAAGTAAGTGAACAACCTCAATTTCGTCCCTTAAAACCGCTTCTAACCTCCCAACCATTTAAAACAAAAACACCACCGATTTCCACCCTTCACCGTATTGAATTCGCACATCTGGATGATTCCACTAATTTTAATTCTTTTCCAGTCAAATTCTTAGAAGTAATCAAGCCTTTCTGCAGCATCCTGCCAGAAATAGCAAAGCCTGAACGCAAGGTGAGTTATTTCGTGAAAATTGAGAAATTTTCCACCCAAGCGCCCTAAATTCCATAATTCAAGGGTCAATTAACGCGATTCTTTCGATAAAATCCCGAAATTCGCAACTTTTCATTCATATTTAACCAACAGCTGTTTCCTCAACATGTGGCATCTTATCTGTTACAGATCCAGTTTAGAGAGAAAGTGCTATGGACTGCCATAACCCTTTTCATTTTCCTCGTTTGTTGCCAGGTAAATTCGCGTTTTTACCATACGGATTTCAAGATTTTTAAATGTTCCCTTATAGATTCCTCTTTTCGGCATCATGAGTTCAGACTCGGCGGATCCTTTTTATTGGATACGTGTAATTCTGGCTTCAAACAGAGGCACGCTTATGGAACTTGGTATTTCACCAATCGTCACGTCGGGATTGATCATGCAATTGTTAGCTGGGGCCAAAATTATTGAAGTTGGCGACACACCCAAGGACCGGGCCCTCTTCAATGGGGCGCAAAAACGTAAGTGAAAGCGTAGTATTTGGTGGTGTTACGCTTTTTGCACAAGTCACCCATTTGTAACACTGTTATGGTAATTTAAAAGTGGCGTCTAACAACAATCAAGATATTTACGCTACTTCCATTAAATTTGTAGAAGTCAAAATAGGCGTATAAATATGGATCTCAAAGGATTTATTCAAAAATTTAAATACTAAAGATTATTTTGGCGAAGCGTTAATTTTTTGAACAAATAATCAAAAATGGGACCAAACTTATTAAAAGTTCAGTAATTATCGGCCCTCTATTTTTATAATTTTCTGCCACATCAAACAATGTAATTAAGGTAATGTCATAACCTGACAGAATTCTACTTAATGACAATTTGATTATATTAACAAATTATACTTATGCCATTACCTATCGTTTTCATGCAGTCAATGACACTTGGTTGGATGTTATGGAATGTTGGAATATTCTAAGCTTGACCTTAGAAGTTACTTATTTTGTCAAGGGTCCCAAGCTAAAAAAAAAGTAATCCCAATAAATTCGTCATTGTTGCTTTTTTAACATGAAACTGATAATTAAATTCTGTTAGCAAGCCCCAAATTTTAGAACAATAACCGTTAACTGGAACTAAATGTATATGACAGTATCAGTATGGATAATTACTGTTCAGAGTTTTGAAAAAAAAAAAGTGTCATAATTTGATTCAGATGTTACTTCAACTCTTGGTTTTTATTTTAAATTTAGGAGTAAAAGAAGAACATTTATAACTATTTATGTATGGTAAATTGATCTTTGTACCCAAAACTTTATATTTCAAGTTCAGATTACTATCAAAAACATTTTATTCACTGATCTTGAAAGAAGTAACATTACGGTGTTTTGACATTTATTAAAAGCGCATGCGGCGTTCACAAACATTTGAGGTAAAAAAGGAACAACATTTTAGTCCAGGTTACTGGATAGTAACAGGTGATGTAAAAACCTACAGACTGTTTCTAATTAACCGCCCCAGTCTCTAACAGCGTAAGTATTAACTTTAGAAAAAAATAGAATAATTTCATATTATTTTTGTTAGCTTGGAAGGAAAAGAAAATCATTTAGTTATTTTTAGCATATTTTACTATATTTTTTTCCGCTTACAACATTGTGTAATAAGAAAAGATAATAGTGCTCATTTTCTCCCACCTCAATCGCCACTACGCGAGCTGACTGGTCAAATTTCTAAATGCTTCAAAATTAATAAAAAGTATTTTTATTTATACTACGGAGTATAAATAAAGTTGAGTTATGTAATTTATTATAAACTTTGTTTTAATTTTTGGTATGGGACAGGAACCTGGACAGTGTATGAAAGCTTTTAGAGATTTGACCGTCTTACTTTGTGCTTTGTAGTGATGGTGGCGACTAGAGCTCGGTGGTGGGAGGGAATGCTACTGAGGGCTATTATAACCAAATTTTAGTTATGGTGCCCCACAAATGAAACACTTGAATAATCAAAGTCAAAAAGTAATCAATTGAGATAACAAAAAATTAAGAGTTTTTACTTAAAAATAAAGAAAATTTGTAGCCTACGTCTAAACAATAACTAAATAAAAAGTTTTTACCGCCAAACAAAAATCATATATCATGGCAATATGCTCTTAAAAAAATTCTAAAGTTAATACCTGTGGGTTTATATTCTAACACTTTATATGCCCTCTCATTTATTTTAACCTCGAATCGCCACTCCCCATATTGCATAATAGTTGACCCAAAAGAGGTGTTGAACTTGCTATTATCTATAGTCGTATCGAAAAAATTAAACATCAGTATCTATCACTTGGTTTCTTAATTTCAAGAAATAAATACGATCATTTTAGTTTGGGTCTTTGATAGAAACGCTGAAAATTTAATCCAGAATTATAGTAATCGTTTTTATTATTATTATTTTTTAAACTCTGAAATTCTTTTACTAAATCAAATAGAAAAAAAACTGAGACTATAACGTCCTAACTGCATATAGAGGCAAATTGCGTGTTTAGTACCGCATTCAAACGCAAAACACCCATATAAAAACTCGATTCTTGTCAAGTAGTTAATTGCTTTTTTATTGCTGTGCATATTTAAAACATTTTTTTCCGAAATTTGTCAAACGCAGGTTAATTTCCCGTTTGTTTCAGTGTTTGGCATGGTGATCACCGTGGGTCAGGCCATCGTTTACGTGATGACAGGCATGTACGGCGACCCGGCCGAAATTGGCGCCGGCGTCTGTCTTCTCATTATCATTCAACTATTTGTTGCCGGCCTCATTGTACTTCTTCTCGACGAGCTTCTCCAAAAAGGTTACGGTTTAGGTTCTGGAATTTCCCTCTTTATCGCTACTAACATTTGCGAAACCATCATTTGGAAAGCTTTCTCGCCCGCCACCGTCAACACCGGCAGAGGCACGGAATTTGAAGGCGCCGTCATCGCTCTCTTCCATTTGCTTACCACACGTCAAGACAAAATCCGAGCCCTTCGTGAAGCTTTCTACAGACAGAATCTTCCAAATTTAATGAATTTGTTAGCTACCGTTTTAGTTTTTGCTATAGTAATATACTTTCAAGGGTTCCGTGTCGATTTACCGATCAAGAGTGCGAGATATCGCGGTCAATATTCCAGTTATCCCATCAAACTTTTCTACACTTCAAATATTCCAATTATTTTGCAATCGGCTTTAGTTTCCAATTTGTACGTAATTTCGCAAATGTTAGCCGTGAAATTCCAAGGCAATTTCTTGATTAACTTATTAGGTGTTTGGGCTGACGTAGGTGGCGGCGGTCCTGCCAGATCGTATCCTATAGGCGGTTTATGTTACTATTTATCGCCCCCCGAAAGTGTCGGTCATATTCTCGAAGACCCCGTTCACGCTCTTTTGTACATCGTTTTTATGCTGGGATCTTGCGCCTTCTTCTCTAAAACTTGGATCGAAGTTTCAGGCAGTTCAGCTAAAGATGTCGCTAAACAACTCAAAGAGCAACAAATGGTGATGCGGGGACATAGAGATAACTCAATGATTCACGAATTAAACAGGTATATTCCGACTGCCGCAGCTTTCGGGGGACTCTGTATAGGTGCCCTCTCTGTATTAGCTGATTTCTTGGGAGCTATCGGTTCCGGAACCGGTATTTTGTTAGCTGTAACGATCATTTATCAGTACTTCGAAATTTTTGTTAAAGAACAAAGCGAAATGGGTGGGATGGGCGCGTTGCTCTTTTAAAATAGCAATCGAAATATCGCAAAGCGTAAGCTTGACTGATATTGTGATTAAGTTATTGTAAATATCAACTGTCGGAATTTATTTAAGCTTATTTTTACCTCGTGTTGCGACAGTTTGTATTTTTTAAGATAACGGCGTCACGGTGGTGACATTTTTTTGTACTAAAATGTTTGAAAATATAGAAGTATGTTCTCATTGTATATTACATTCGACCTACTTACGTTTCATGGATGTTAAATAATTTTTGTGCGATTTTTCGTTAAGTAAGTTCAATTTATATACATCAATGCATCATTTTTCATGCAATAAACTTGTGTTTTGGTCATTTTGTTATCATAATTTATTTGAAATACAATAATTTCCGTACACTTTTTTTTATTAACGATTTTGGTCCCCCTCTCACCTACACAAAGTAATTCTAAATCAAATTCCCAACAGCAAGAATTTCTCTAATTACAAGTACCCATGCAAATGAAGAATCATATCTATCACTTCATTAATATCTAAAATGTTTTACATATATAAATTTGCTTTTGGTTTACTTTCATAGTAGCATAAGAACTATTTTTTAACACTGATGTGTACTTTATGCATTGAATTTAACAACTGATTGAGCTCAATTTTTTTTTACAACAAACCATTTTTTACCTAGGTTAAACACTGTACTTGGTATACACTTCAGTACACTAAACAATGAGGTTTGGGAAAATGGAAGGTGTAAATGTGTGTAACTATGGCGTAACAGCAGGAAATAAAAATTTCATTTTACTGAAAAAATTTATATTAAATTTTAACATGTAGATAATAGTATTAAATTCAGCTAGACACTAAGATAGTGATAATTAAAAAAAAATAACAGAATTACAAATTTCTAAATAATTGTGCTAAAATAAATACCGAATTGATTATGCCATAAAATCAGAAGTCCGATCGTTTATCTCGATTTCTGCCTCTCGATATCGTCCTAGCCTTAAAAGCTGCAGCATTCACCAATCTCTGAAAACAAAATATTATAAAACTACAATTTCAAGTTGCCAATTGAACTTACCTTGCGATATCTTTCCATTTGGTGTTGCGCTTTTTCTGTTGGTGACAACATAACTGGTGCAATAATTTCAAAAACATCTCGCAGCAATTCATTTTCTTTCATATGTATGTTGATGCCAGGTCCCAGAACGTTGCAAAACGCGTCGTATTGTTTGCGTTTTACCCAAGTATCGAGAATCAGAACTTCTTTACCAAACTTAACTTGAACGTCTTGTACAATATCGTCCTAAAAAATTTGTTTAATAACAATGTTACAATAAAAAACAATAGCAGGTACCTCAATAAATTGTAAAATGTCGCGGAAAGTAGCTCTTTGTTGCTTCCTATCTTTCTTTGCTCGATATTTATGAGAATCTGTGGCTAATTTCTTTAAAGTTTCCGTGATATCGAGTAAGAAATCATAAGCGAAATCGATACTGTCACGTCGTCCTTCTTCAACAATTAAAGCTAACGCTTCTCCTGCAGTCAATCTAATTTCTAGATGTGGTGACTCTAATAACTCCGACAATTGATCTAAAGATCTAACGAATTTATGAATTAGATGATGAAGGTAACTGCAAAAAAAAACTTACGGAAGAGTTTTGCTTTCCATTAAGTCTGCAATGCCGCCTTGCGCCATATTGGTTAAGAGAAGGATCCATGAACTTAAAGCGGCAGCATGAAGATTCGCCATTTCAGGTGTAATGTTGGGAATTGAACCGTCTCCTTTCAAGTAACTACCAGAAAAGATCCCTTCAAAGCTCTGTAAAAGGGCGAGGGCGTCACCCAGTTCATTTGCGACTATGAAGGCCATCATACCCAAAGCGCAGCAACACTGGAAATAATCAACAATAAGAACTCGAATATTTACGTTTCGAAGTATTAAAATGATTCGCATGCTTAATATAAGATATATTTTCAGTCAAATCAGTTTAGAATTGTTGGAAAGAACGTTAGCGTTAGTCCAGACAGCGGTTTAACAGAAAAGTTCTTTAAATGCATTTGCAACCGCATAGAAATGAACAAATTCATTTCAAAGAATGCGTTACCGTCTTACAGGTGAATCGCTCCCGTTAAACCGCTGAATCTAAACGGATAGTGTGACTCAGCACTTATATGTGAGAATGTCCAGTTCTGATTTTTGCAAGCAGTGCTGAAAATGCATTATGGTCAAGTTATAAAAATTTTAACTTTTAAATAGACAATTTTATAAAAATAAATTTCCCGCAGTCGGGGTCTCATAAGTAACTATCAATGTGACATTCAATCTACCACTTTGTGATGGTTCACCTGTCCGGGGTTTTGTGGTAGTTACCAGTGAGCTGGCGAAAGATAAAAGGATGTTCAACACAATAGCAGGTCATTTAGAAAAATTGAGTACTAATTTCCGTCAATACGTTTTCACAGAAAATCTGTATGAAGGAACTGGAGAATAAATCCATTTGAATATACACATACCAGCCTATCACTGCAGGAAGAACTGGCACATCTTTCAAAGAGGGAATAAAAATTAAAATTTCCTATTTATTAACAAAGTTTGGGGTAAACTGTGTTGTAATTACTGAAGTAAAAACCGTTTAGGATACTGCTACCGTTTCTTACTTCTTACCTTTACGAAAAAATTTTCTGCTGTGGCTGTTGGAGAATCTAGATATAGAAACATATTTCAAATAGAAGAGGAGCTGAGTGTATCTCAAATATAAAATTAAATTTTGACAGGCTGTGTACTTCAAAGTACGCATATAATCTTGGTATTAGTCAGAAATACTTGAGTTATAGTGCTTCCGTTTTGATTATATGTTCGTGAATTAAAATTCGAAAGAACGTGTAATACGTCATGTCTTGTTCCTTTAGTCCAAGCTACCTTGTAAGGCTCCCCCCCCCCCCCCCCCCACACACACACAATTTACCGCTGCTGGGTTTTTATTTGATTATCGATATCGTGTGGACAGGTCCGCACAAGTGTACATTTTTTTTTATTTCGCTCTCTCGTCAATTTGGATGCCAACCACCGGCAACGTTGTAAACTGTCTAAGGTCAACATCAATTTAATAAAAAAATAACTTTCGGTTTCTTTCTTAAATGGTTCATCACTCTTTGTATTCCCTTCTTGGAAAATCAACTGTCAACAAGTTAGGTTATTGTTGAAACACACGTCAATGAAATGAAGGTTAAAAACGAGAAATGTCATGTCACAAGTGACAGCTAACAAGGTTCTATTGTTCGTTTCGAGCGCTATTGCCATTTTTGTTGCTCATGCATTTGCGCAAATTCTTTATAAATTGAATTTTTTTGTGCACTTTCGAGAGAAAATCCAAATTTTATTACTAAAGGTGAAGTTTTCAGAAACGATAAAGAATATTTTCTACATGTTACATCCAGCATAGGCAACCTTGTAATATTTACTAAGCTGATGTAGACATGTAGCTCATAGTGTAGATAATGGTAAAGATTACATGCGGCTGTGAAATTGAGAGGTTATCAGATCAAATATTAATTTTGGAGCTTTTCACAGAATTGTTTGGGTTTTTTTTTTAATAATGTAAGGAAAACATTTTATCAATAATAAATTTTAAAACCCTCAACGCAAAAATCGTTTAAGGAGATTCAAACAACGTATTAGATTTCAATCAGAATAAAGTAGGTGGCCCCATTTTACAACAGCTTCAAATTTTTTCTGGAAATTATGACAGATTTTCAAAAATCTCGCAGCAATAAAGGTTTTAAGTCAAAGTATCAACTGGGACATTTCCAAGTAACTTACTTTGGCTCTAACAGCTGCTGGAACTGAAGCATCGCAAGCAACCGTGGTAAGAATAGGACGAAGCGCCTTATCCACCACCTCTCCGCCGTCCTCTTCACCCATTTGCACACAAAGCAGGGGTGCTAACTCTGCAGCAGCGCATTTCTCCACTGTACTCCCCTTTTTCAAACTCCTCTCAATGCTATCGCAAATAGTAAAATGTCTGGCAATATACCAGAAGTCAATTAAAAATTCTACGCAAATTATTGGTTAGATTTACCGTTCACGTATGAAGTTGGGGACACATTTCTTGATTAGAGCCTTGCTTAGTGATTGAAGAGCAACAGTACGACCTTGTGTTGACTTTTGGGTGAGACCGTCGAGTACTTCGAGCAGTTTTTCTTCAAACTGTTCCTGAGCGAACTCTTCGCTATCTTCTCCGTCTTCGACACTTTTGTTTTCAGAAAAGTTACTAACGACGCTGACGTTGTCATTGGAATCGTCGTCGGAAGTGTGGGACGAACCGTCAAATCGACCGCGATCTGAATGCATGAGAATTGTTAGTACAAAAATTTTGAAAGGTCGAAATTAGAAATAGAATTAAAAAAAAATTAAATAGTTCAAGGTGAAAGGAGTACTTGATTTATTTAATGAATTGGGGCAATACTTTTGGATTTTTGGGAGGCTGAGAAGGTAATTTTAGATTTTGGGTAAATGAGAAGTGAGTCATCAATTTCTGGGAAATGTTGGAGAGAAAAACAGAGTTGTGTAACCATTGACGGAGGGTTCCATATGCTCCATTATCTTGAGTGACGTAGGGTGAAAAAAGTCGAACTTCGACCTTACGGTTCTCGGAATAAGGACGAAAACTCACCAGACTTTCCTTTTCTCTTTCCTTTCGGCATGGTCGCAAATTAAACGAACTTTTCCTTAAATTTACTAAATAAAATTGCTAATTTCGCACTAGATCAAGACGGTAAACTGTTTGTTGAACAATTTCTTATAGTTACACGCAACACTTGACATTTAATTTTAGATAAAATTATATTAAAACTCAATAACATGTTTCCGAACGGGCACTATGAGGTCAACTTCGCCTTTGACAGCGAGCAACTGATTTAAGTACGAAGTTGGCACACAATGTTGCGCAATGGAACTGCCAACATCTTGCCAACAAATTTCCCAAGCTAAATTTTAATCTCTGAAATTGAACAGAACCATTGTTTATACATTGCATCGATTGCGAAACTAATTCTCTCGGAATTTCTTTGTTGCAAAATATTGCGCAAAAATATTGAAACAGAAAATAAATTTCTCGGCCAATATTAGCTGTCACAATTTCTATAATAATAAATATTTTGGATTTATCGCCATTTAAACATGTTAATTGAAATTAAGTGGCAATTCTATCTACATAAGCTCGTTTGATTTAAAAGTTTCACATTTGTGTCTTGTACGGCAGAATGTTTAATTTTGAAACCTTGTAATCCAGTATCAGAAATAATTTCATTCCCGCAAAAATTAGCATACAGGAGATTGTGGATAAAATAAATCCAATATTAAAGACAATTTGAGAATGGGTGGCCTTTAATGAATTAGAAGTAAATGCAGCTAAAATCAAAGTGATGTTTATTGAAAGTAATAAAACTGAAAGTTCTTTCATTGATCAGGGTTCAAAATTATTATTCGAATTGAAGAATTCGAAATTATTGATAAAATCAAATATTTAGATGTCATAATAGATTCAAAGTGTTAGCGACCAATATCTATATCTACGGGCTGATGGCTCCAGATTTCAGACAAAAAAACTTTTCGGAGACGTGTTATTAAGTACCCTGTTGTTTAAAAATTAAACACAGTTTTCCCTGCGTTCGGTTACAAAAGTAAAATTTTAAGAAACTTCTGAATTATATATAAAAAATATTCTTTTAAAATGTTTTATCACACTATTGTTTAACCAAATTTAACTTTTAAAAACAATATTTTGTATCTGGGGCAACAGGGTGACATTACTAGATCACAGGTGCTACAAATTAGGTTCTTGCTAGCCATACTAAAGTGCAATATGCTATAGTACATGAGAATTATGAACATGCTTCGTAAACTTTAATGGCTGAATGTCAGCCAATCTCTAGATATCATGATATATATTCACAATAAAACTACGTGGAATTCCAAATTATAAAAAATATTATGTTTGATTTTTTTTAAATTCATAGTTATAAAATCAAATAAACGTTGTTATTATTATTATTAACTATGTACTGTTTTGTTTTTCTTGTTGTAAATAAAAAAATATATTAATTCATGATTGAAGAAGTTACTAAAATATCTCCCCTTCCCGACAATTGAAATATAATTCTGCTAAGTTTAGGAAGGTCAGAGATCAGAGTCCAGGCTTCTTCCTTTAGAAATAAATTGGTATTCAATATAAATTAAATAAATTAGCATGAGGTAATTAAGAACGATGTTTTAGTCTCCCACATTAGAAATCGCCGGGAAGAGATCCCGAATGCGTACGTCTAGTTAAAGATACTTTATAAACATTTTTGAAATAAACTCTATTATTGGAAGAGCCTTGGCAAATTATTGGGTACTTAGCATATAAGATGACACTATACTTGGAAGTATCTTGTGAACCTCAACTGCAAGTATTGAAACACTTTAGAAATAACTTTTTGATAGTAATGATAGTCCTATATATATTAAACAAAATAATTAAAAACGTGTGATCTACACATGATCGCATGATCAACGCACGAGTCATAATCAATGTGTGATTGGCACTTGATCTGTGCGTCATAGAGTCGTGATCGACGCATGATCGACACATTCCAGACGTGATCAACGCATGATTGACAAGTAATTGGCGTATGATCAACGCGAGATTCATAATTACCGCATGTTGTATGTATTGCCTTTGATTTTGATCCACACTGTATAGTTAAAAAGATATTACTTTATAAGATTCTGACTTTTATCTGATTTGAATACAAACTTCAAGATCTGTTAAACGTTAAACATTATAGAATAGTCAACAATTAAATTTAAAGTAGAGCTAGAAACACTTAATGTAGGGCCTAACAGCACAAATTGTAGGTCTCTATAAAAAACTGTGAATGTTAAATTTTCATCGTGTACTTTCACTTTTCCGCATCTGGTTTCGTTCTCTTTTTTTACTACAAAACAGAGGATATATTTATAGTTTTGTAAAAATACAGCACAGCGGACCCCGGCGAAATCTCGTGCATCGCCTACCTACCCAGCGTTGACTGTCATTTCGACGGAAAAACTAAAGAGTCTACCTGCGTTTGAGATAAAGTTTCTAAAATATTTTAAAACATAAAAAGAAATTAGTTGTAATTTTGGTCTGTGACGTGCTGGATAGGATAGATGGGTACACCAGTGTTGCCACATGGTTTACTGGCTGAAGATCAGATTGGGTGGAAGAAAACAGTAGATAGACATTAAAAACAGTAGATAACCTAAAACAAAATCTATAATTACTGAAATGCAAAAATATGTCATTAAAATAATACAAAACAATACTTTCATCAGAATCAGTTAAATCGTTACGTTCCACGTTTTTCTTGTATTCCTGTATATGTAGCTGTTGTCTAGTTTTAGTGGTTCCATTTTTTATAAGGAAATCATTTATTAATAATCATTGCTGTTGGCAATTGCTAAAGAACTACATTTATAATCATTATCCATATTCAACATCATTACATTTACTTACAACTAATCATACTCAAATTTTGTTAATTGATAAATCGTCCACTCCACGCTCCGAACGGTGCATTACAATTTTGCAGTACTTGGGCACAAAATTTCAACGGTTATATATGCCAACCGTATGTTTTTAACAATATTAATAACATGATAGTTTACGTTGCATTTACGAGTTTATAACAATTTTCAAATTAGCCGTTAATTGTTGGACACAATTCTAAATATTAAAATATATTTCATTTTGACAATAACAGTAGATTTTATTATGGGACAGTAGAACAGGAGATCGCATTGAAAACAGTAGATCGGGCAGCACTGGGGTGCATTTCCATTTATTTACATGAAGCCGACCCTACCCGCAATTCGCTGCGTTGTGCTGTGCTGGTTAGATGAGCGATGAGCTTTAGCTGCTTTCTGCTCAACTTTAGCTGTTCCTAGATTTTTGATTCGGATAGTCCTACAACAAATATACATGTGTGCATCACTCCCGGTGCTTTCATTTAAAGCAAGTAATGGTTTCTTCTGAATAGTTTCTTTACCGATTCGGTGCAATACGTTATCCCGCAAGGCGCTTCGGGTTCCATCCACTTTTTTACTTACCTTGTTGCTGGTGTCTTTTCATCTACTCCACCTCTATGCTGCTGTGTTCCGCTAGTCTCACCAGGGCGGTTTCGTAGTCTCTTGCTATTTTTGTAACTTGACTCTATGACCTCTTTTAAACGGGGATTCTGAATCCGAGCTACTGAATCGCTGACGGAAACTTCTCGGCTACATTATCGGACGCTGCTTCACTGACCTGCTCGAGTCAGGTACATCCAAGTTGCATTGCAATATATTATGAATATAGAAAAATGCATAATGCTGTGGTACCTAATAAAGAAATAAAGAAAACGGACAAGAACAATGTGGGTTCATCCAATTGTGGAATACGGGAAGCCGAGGGAGTATAGTACCTGTATCTGAGCTACGCATTGTCGTCGGTCGCTGTAGAAGCGGGATTCAGAATTTCTGTAGTCAGATACTGAATCCGTCGCTGCTGCTCCATTTCAGTCTATTTATTTTCTGTAGCCGATTAGCCAAGATTTACGAATCTCGGATTCAGAATCCCCGTCTGAAAGAGATTTTTTGTGATCGTTGCAGTAACGCTCAGATTTAAAATGATTTCCGACTAGGACCAAGTCTGCTACTGCGAACCAGTTTTTTTTAAAGTTGTAGTTAGTACTAATTCTATCTGACTACATGTCAAGTAGTTTATTCTTAGCTATTTGTTGAAAATCTTTAGTATCGTATTTTTCTTGGAACCATCTGATGTCCATTTATTTTGAGCCCGTAGTCCGTCATTAATGTATCACTCTCCACAACAGAGTTCATAAGATTCCTAACTGGGTGTATCCTCCAGGGAGTGATACTTCCGGATCGTAGAATCTAGTAAATCAAATTTTTCTATTTATGAGCACCAAATCGATCCATCTTCCGCTTGACAACTCGGCCAGTATCATTGATAGCCAAAAAGAGTGTTGTCAAAGACTCACTCTATATCTTGAAAGATTTCCATAACAATATCTCGATTATCCATCTGTGAGTTACTTTGTGAATTACTATCTCGTAGTATTTGCCTTACTGGTAGAAACTGGTTCCGATGTAGACGTTCTATTCTCGTGATATATTTTCTAATAATATGCATATCCATTAGAGTTTCCAAGAGAAATGGTGTTAAGTATCTTGCATCTTAGTGTCTTGCCGCGGTATTGATATAAACACCACTTGCAGCTTACGCGAGCTTGTTGACACATATCTTAAGACTAAGTGATCACTGTATAGTGTGTAAAACAGGGTTGAAAGCTGGATCATTTTTTGTTTTAAAAGTACTGGAAACATTCCATTTACTCCCGGTGACTTGTGTGATTCAAACGAGTTGACACGCTATTCAAATTTCGGAATATTTAATTGACTATTTTCCAGTTTTTATTGGACGTCCTGCGTATTGGTTTATGTTCTATCTTGTAGAATAGTTCCACTACCCAAGAAATGGGTCTCCATAATCGGGTATATAGATTTCTTCTAGCCATTAGTCTAACCACCTTCATATTTTTTTAGTGACCGTATCACTTTCTGATGCGTGAATATTTGCAGCCTAGCTTCGAGAATGTTTTCTATCTCATATACAGTGAAACCTCCCTTAGCGGACACCTCTAATGGGCGGACACCTCCCTTTAACGGACAGTTTTTCATAGTCCGGAATTTCTTCCATAAGAATCCCATATACGCTCACCTCTCTTAGACGGACGCTCCTTCGAACGGACGCGGATACCAAAAATCGGGCAATTTATGCTCTTGACCCTCTTTTATACGGACAGCAGCAACGTAAATACCACCGCGCATATCACTTTTGGGGACTTCCCCGGTACTATATTCGCACGAGTTCTGACGTAGTTTGGGGTAACGTTTAGTTTTGAAGTTTTCGATCTTTCCGTTAATCAGTAAGGCACCAAAACCAAATGTTTTAATTCTTAACCAGAAAGTGAAAATTGTTGAAGCGTACAAAATGGAAAAACTAAGTGTCCGAAACTTGACAACCCGTTTTAGAATAGATAAAACAGAAGCAGCGGATATTATTAGAAATAGTGAGCAGCTGATAAATAAGTGGTACTCCAATTCGAGCATTAACGAAAAACGCGACCTTCTTAAGAAAAAAGGTCGAAACATCGATAGGGCATGCTATGAATGATGTACGTGGGGTCGGAGAAAAAGCATCCCATTGTCAGGTAATAACAAACCGCAGTAAATAAGTACGTTTTTGGGCGCATCTTACATGAATTTTTTGAGTCCAATACTAAAAGCTAAACTAAAGAAAATCGAGGAAAGCTTAGGATATGACCAGTTCAAGGCGTTCCGAAGGTTGCTTGTAGAAATTCCGCATTTGACACAATATCGCTTTCAAGACGATATCAGAAGAAGCTGTCAGTGTAAATCCTGATAAAGTAAAAAGTTTTTTGAGTAAAGTATTATTTATTATAAATAGTTATTCCCCTAATGACATTTACAGTCCTGATGAAACCGGACTGTTTTTTCGTGCACTTCCTAACAAAACACCAAGCTTAAAACAAGAAAAATGCATTGGAGAAAAAGTTTTAAAAAAGATTCATCATTTTGCATCGCGTCAGCATGAATGGGCAAAAAAAGAAGTTACTCGTAATAGGAAAATCGAAAAAACTAAGGGCTTTTAAGAACATTCATTGCAGTGACTTGCTTGTTACTTGGAAATCAAATGCAAAAGCCTGGATGACAGGCAAAATAATGTTCGACTGGTTAGTCGACTTTGACAGGAGACTGAGACTTCAGAAACAAAAAATGTTACTATTTTTGAATAATGCTTACATCCCAAAGATGTCAATTTGACAAGCATTCGGTTAGGGTTTTTACCGTCAAATTGTACATCGGTCTGTCAACCCTTAGACCAGAGCATAATCAAAAACTTTAAGGGTTTTTACAGAACTCTCATTGTAGAACAACTCTTGTTAGCCACAGATATAGTTTTATCAGGTCTAGAACTTGTAAAAAAGATAAATGTTCTGGATGCTATTTATCTTATACAAAAAGCGAGGAACATAGTTTCAAAGGAAACGATTCTGAATTGCTTCCACAAGGCCGGATTTGTATGTACCGATTGCAATGATATAAATGCATAAAAGACTGATAACTTTGAGGAAGAAGATGATATACCCTTGTCAATTTTGACCGATATGTATAAGAGGACGGATACATTAGAGTTAGAGAAAAATTATGTGTAAGACTTTTTGAATATAGATAATGAGTTAACACTGGAGGATGTTAGAAGATTCTGTAAAAGCAGTTGAAGCAATGATCTTGGAAGTTGAATCATGAGATGAATCTAATGACGAGATGGAACCAGAGGAAAAAACTATACAAACTTATCAACCGGCAATAGAAATTACTCAGCAGCTGAAAAGGCTTGTGGAAATACATGAAGATGTTAGTGGTTTAAATATTGTTTCCGATTTGCACGTTTATTTTCAAAATATATGTACCTACTTACTCTCTTAGACGGACACCTCCCTTAAGCGGACACATAGCCAAGGTCCCTTGAGTGTCCGCCTTAGAGAGGTTTCACTGTATATTACGTTGAAAAAAAAAATAAGTTAGTTTATAAATCAATATCATCCATTTATTTCCTATAAAAATTTACAAAAACGATAAAAAATCTTTGTATAAATCAACATAAAGCATAATATCATTAGGCATAAAGAACATTTGTACGATTCACCCCGCTATATTTGCAGATAGGAATTCGAGTTCTAAGCATAAAATATTTATAAGAATAACACCAAAATATCTCCGTGCTTGCAGGAAACCAATCACAATAACAACATTTTTGTAAATGACTAGCAAATACATGCTAAAAATTTCTAAAGAAAAAATTATATAGTTTTATATAAAAAAATCTTTTCTTGATTTTAACTTTGTACACCAATAAAAGGAATGTGGATTAATCACGTCTAAAACTTGGCAACGGCAGTTAAACCATAAATGGAATGTATTCAAAATTGACACAGCTTAAAGAAAAATGTCTCGTTGCACAACGATAATTCACCGTTAATAATTTAAAAACTTGGAGAACAATTAAGGCGGTTCAAAAATTCTGGTAAATAATATCGCTAACGTTTATTAAAGAGTTTTGAAATTTAGTTAATCTTGTATCTGTGTCATTAACAGAAATTAGTATTTTATTATGTCTATATTGAATTTAGCAGAATTACTGAACACAGCATTAAGTTTTAGAGTTGCAGTTTTAAATAAATGCATATTGCAGAAGTAACGCACATGCTTTGATAATTATTTCACAGGCTCATGAATACAATACGATTCAGTAACTAAAAATTAGCATATCAAGCTACAACTTTAAAATAATAACAATGGTTGTAATAACCTGCTGACACTTTTGCTAAAGATTGGACATACGTCAGTCTTAACAGGCATCAACGAGGTTTATTAAGTAGCATAGACCAAAATCCAACGTTGGCAAATTTAACAAAAAAAAAACAATTAATTATAAAAATTTTGACTTAAATGCTAAACTATTATATGGTAAATTCAAATTATCTGAAGACGTAATTAAGTAACAAGCTAGACTTTCACCGATTCGTACATATTAAAAAAAAAATCATTTTATACCTACTGACTTAAAGTAAAGAATAAAAAGAATGATAACTTGTATACAGTCGTAAAATGGACGTACTAACCAGTCTTTGAGACGCGTCCATTATCGCTAAACTCGGGACTAGTTCTCATAATAAATTAATTTAAAAAATCTCTTAAGTGACTATACCAACAATTGAAATATGCAAGTTAGTGTTATAAATCTGCAAACTTTGTATCACTTTTATCAGATATTAAAAAGCAACTCACGCATATAGCAACATCGCTGCAACAACCCTCATATAGGTAATTCATTAACGAGGGCGCTGTAAACCACATGCGCAGTTTACATAATATATAAATATTTTAAACAGACCTTGTTCAGTAGTTACTTTAATTTGTTCCATTTTTAAGAACAGATACTTATATACAATTTCTAATTGACGGCGCTATCAAATACTGTTGTTTGCTTCCTATTGCGCATGTGACGTCACGACTTAGGCTTTCCTCTATTTAATTTCACAATAAAGAACTATGAAGTACTATAACTTTGTGGTTGACTGAAATTCTTTCAACATATAAACTTTTAACTTTTAGTTTTAAAATATATGTAACCGGGTTCACTTGAAGAACAGTCCCTAAACCGTGATTTTTACAATAAGACGTAGAAGAATTATAAATCGCTAATTTAAAGTTCAACCAAGTCCACTTTTAAGTTAATTCGAATCAAAAATAAGAAAGTGGTGTAAAAACATTAAAACAGTTGCTCAAGAGAACCCCACTTTAAATATCAATCTCTTTAGATAATCACGACGGATTTTGACTACTAATATAACATTTATTAATGTGATAACAACGTGGGCAGTGTTTGTGTTAAAATTCACTACACGAGATCTACCCATCAGCAATTTCATTATCAACCAGTTATATTAATTTTCCATGTAAAACAAGAAATTAAATAAAAAGTTATTAGTGCTAAGTAGTCTCGATTGAAAGAGATACCACATCATAAAGACTATAAAGCAGCAAATCTTGTAGGGCAGCACTTTTATATTGAAAAGCGAGATTTCGTGACTTCAAAATCCAATATCGTAGATATGAGTGACCTAGACTTTGAGTAACTTACTAAGTTCTCTGTAATTAATATTAATTTGCAAATGATTTTATATATTAACTTTGATTTTAGTATTTATACTTCAAGGATTTTACCATCAGTGAGTGGAAATGGCAGAATTTATAAATATTATTAATTTTAGAGGGAGTGATAGGACTCAGCTGCTTCATACTTCTCCCACTCAATGTTCTTTATTGAAAATATTGTACTGAAGAAAAGAACCGTTGCTCTATATCTTTATATTGTGGTGCTACTCTATCAAAAATTATCTTTAGTAACAAAGACATCGCAAAAATTGGACGATTATTAATTGTATAGAACAAATGATTTTAAATAAGAGTATAATTGACGTGTCAGTCGGTTGCAATTGTAACTTACTGTCCGCGCAGTAGTTTGACTGACTTCTAAGCCGAGATGTAAACATAACAGCTGCCAAATAACCACGGCAAGCGTCAAAAGTATGTCAAGAACACACGTAATCAGCTCCTGGTAACAAAAACTCGAACTGTACTCTGGCGAATTCCCTATGGTTAGGGAGTAGCAAAAGCAAATTTCAAAATATTCAAATTAAATGGTTTAAAACAAAGATTGGCTCGACAATAAAATAGCTGACAACTTTCAGAAATAAATTAGTTTGTGGGAACGGGCACGCCTAACCTCTCCAGATCTCTCAGGGGAGGTAGCGGCCTCGCTGACCATTGATTGACACTCTTTAACGCAATACTTTTATTTTGTATCGTTTCTAATTGAATTACGTAAGGATAAATCTTTTGTTCGATCCATTCGCTTATGGTATAATTATCAAAAACTTCCAGCATAGCATCAACAGCCGATCGGATAAGCGAGGACGTTCCATGGTAAACCCTTGGTAAATCTCCGATTAATTCATCGACTCTCAATGGTAAACTATAGTTGTGCCTCATGTTGTAATCCGTCATCCATCCTTTGTGTTTTTTCGTAGTTTTCACATATTCTTCCACTTCGCTTTCCATGCTGCTCAACCGAAAAGTTAAGCGAAAAAAGGGACTTCCCGGAAACATACATCTGCCCAACTTATCCCAAAGATACGGGTCTAAATCTAGGTTAATAAAAGGAGAATTGCGACCTGAATTGTGCTGTGGACAACTTAATCCGGTTAAGAATTTGTGTTTAAGTGTTGAATTAAAATAACCGTGAGCAACCGCCGTTAAGCTTAACGCTAACGAAGGTAGTCCCGCGGGTAGCAACTCGCATAAAACCGCGAAATGATCGTAACGTTGCCAACCAGTTAACACGATTCCAGAGAATCCTCTTTTAAAGTTTCGGCTTTGTTGAGACATAACATCTAACCATCTTAAATTATTTTCTAAATGTCTACGCGAATCGGGAACTGACAAAGTTTCTCCGAAAGCGCCCTTAAAAGCGGAGGCTGCCCAGGCAGTTTTAAAAACCGCCCCGTATTTATCCCAGACGGGAGGCTGAACGAATCTGTAAATATCCTCGGCGTAAACCCAGACCATAGGTTCAACTATTTCACCCAAATTAGCTTCGATCATGCTTTGCTGCGATAGATGGCGCAACATGTCGTCCCAAATAATTAATCGTAGTTTGGGAAAACCTTCGTGAATTTTCTTCGCAACGTGTTGGACGTGTTTGAGGAAAATGTTTTCGTGCAGTTCTAATCGACACACCTCGCACTCGCCGATGGCCCAAACCTCGTCGCATCCGATATGGAGATATTTGAGTTTCGGATGGAACGCCATCACCTTTAACAATTAGGTAGATTTAAAAAAAATATATTTCTTCCAATAGCATATTCAGGTTTAGACACAGAACTTGATTCTAAGACGCAATATCGTTTTCTTTTTGCAGGATACTAAAATAGTAAAAATTCACTCTTTTTTCAGCGCCATTGAAACTAACGGCGAAACGGCCAAGCGCTTGATGACTTGATATTCGAGCAAAACAGCTAAAATCGTTACGGTTTCAACGTTTTATATTTTTGTAGTGGTTGATTCTAATTGCCTACAAAAGAAGATATGACAAATAATGGTTTCATCAAAGTTTCCATATACAGAATGCTAGTATTATTTATACACTATTCAAGGAGGAACGCTGAAAATTTAGGAAACCATTTAGTTAGATATCAAGAAAATTCATATACACAAAGACTCAATAAAAAATATGACAAATTTGAAGAGAATTATCATTTTCTCCAATATCGACAAACAAAATAATTCCGCATACTGAAATTACAATTAATTAATTATTTGATACAGTACTTATAAAAATGTATATTTAAATTAAAAATAATATGAATGGTAAAATTAATTCTGTGCCCAAATCATAAAAATTTAAAGTAAGAGAAAATTGCCAATAGTAAAATAAAGTGTCACTTCATAAACATTGAGTTACTCATAGATTACAAGAAGATAATCTCGATGCTAGATTTTTCATACCTTCCTCTTTTTGCACCAAACATACACATGACGGCATGACTTCACAAACAGTTGAGTTTGCATAGGTGGTTCAAAAATTGCAACTCTAAATTTAATATCTAAATCGCACCAATTTTGTTCTGTGTATAACAACCAACAAATATTGATTCAAAAAACTATTGTGACATTAAAGTCAATTGGTTGTTTGATTCAGCTCCAGTGGCTAAGAGATTAGTTACAAACCTGATTGACCATTTCCTTAATGAAATCCATAGAGCCATTCCTGCTGGGGCAAAGCGCTTGCGGGCTGCCGGGAATCTCCCTCAATTTGCTCCAGTCGGGTCGTTTAAGGGCAAACTCCAAATGACCAAACGTTTGAACCAACGGAATGACTTCAAGTTGAGATTTTTCTGCAGCTGCCAAAATTTCTTCCAATTGTTGAGGAGTATACGCGTTTTTTGCCGCAATATTTTTCAAAATTCCGCTATACGGAAACATATCTTCATATTCTAAAACAAATAATAACAAACTAAAAAAAATCTACAAAAATCTTAGATATACCTAATAATATTCCAGTAGCACCCAAGTTCCGGATTAGAGGAAATAGTTTTTTGAAAAAGTTCGGTAGCGGTGGCGCCCCCTTCAGATCGAAATGAACGATACGCTTTTTGGGTACGTAGGGATTGATCGAGTCCAAATTGACGTAGGGTATCCCCAATTGTTGTTCATTTTCTACATCATTTTTCCTGTTTGCAATTTCATCTCGACTGGGTTGTTCCAACTTTGATAGGCCTTCGAGATTTAAATCGGTAGCAATATTTGCCGTATCGGTGGCGGGTTTTTGTTCTGATGCCATAAACTTGACGTTCTGGACGAAAGAGTCGACGAGGCCCCGCGGACTGTCGTTGTCCTCCCTGAAACCGGGCCTGTCGTTCACTCTCGCGTATTGCAACCCGAAAATTATTAACGAGAAGAGGCCGAAAGCTACTAATAATGCCGATTTCTTCCTCCATGCAGTCAACCCCAATCGCTGCACGTAATTATTCATTTTAGCAACAGTTTAGGCTTTTCACGTCATTTTAGGAAATTATGTTGCATAATCGACTAAATAAACGGTTCTGCGCGTTATTACAAAAAAATACCGACAAATACATCGAATTTAAGGGTTATTTTAATCGAAACCTGCATTATTTTATAAACAGCCTGACACGCTAGGTTATTGATTATCACATTGTACAATAACAATTCAAGTACGGGTGAAATTGTGCGCACTGGGGTTGAAACAAGAGTCACGGCGCCTAATTATGCAAAAAAAGATCCAGACAAGTCACGCTCGGTTTAAATTACAAATTTCCAGCATTATTTTATCAACTATTGTTATGACAACTTTGACAGTTTATGTCATGATGACAGCTGACTGAGGCGCCATCTACCCCAAGCGGGTGGCGTTTAAAATTATAAGAGGCGTCCCTTTAAGGAGGACGCCCTTATAATAATAAAGGGTTTCATTTTCATTTCACTTACATTTATTGATATTGAGTAATCGAATAATATTTCTTAATTTTTAACGTAATTTTGATGACTAAGGTGATGTTAATTTTTCAATGGCTACTTTTTCAAATTGTAAATTAAAGAAGCTAGTACCATTGTATATAATAGCGTTGTATGATTATATTACATCCAAATTCGTCCAAAAATCGGACTGTGCAAAAGGGCGTTATTTAAAATTTTTTAGTTACCTACAGAAACTGGTAGATAAAGTATTGAAAAATGTTGTCCCACAATTTCAACACATTCTCTGTATAGGTTCTTGTTCTTGCTGGAAAAATAATACAGTCTGGAAAATTATTAGCGGGGCATAGAATTTTTAAAACTTTAAACGCCTGTATCTCGGTTTTATCACCGGCAAAAAGTAACTCATTTTTATGGTTTTTGCCGTCTCTCTTCGATTATCTTGAAAACTAAACATTATATTGAAAAACTGCTTGGTGACATTATGGTCTCATTTTTTCTGATTATAATCATACCTTTTCTATCTTTTTATTGCTTTTAATAAGCTCTTAAAAAAATAAAACATGAAGCGATGCACAACCTAAGTGTTCCAGAAAATATTGAGGATAGACGATATCTATATTTCTATTAAAAATTACTTATTCAATTGTGAGTATTTTTATAATCAATTAAAACTGAATATTTTGAGATCAGAAATTAACTTTTATTAGTCTTATCAGTTTTAAAATTATTTCAAAGAAGATATTTGCGTTTATTGTTTCTGTATATTTATTCATAATTGATATTATAAATCCGCAATCAAATTAATTAATAACAGAATTGTATAATTATGTTGAAGTTACAATGATGGCAAAACCTCGCCAACAGAGAAATTTGGTGAGTTTGAAAACCTAATAATTCTGCATAATATAAAATTTATATTTTAAATTTAACAATATTTTGCAGAAAATATTGAAGATAGATCAGCATCAACGGTTTTTACCATTGTACGTATGCCACATTTTACATTACATAAATGCATACATTTAAATATGCTTACAATATCCTAAAAACAATAATAATACAATCTGAACTTTATAATTTCACAAGAAAGTGCTTTATGGAATTTTTTATCATCAAAGTTTATTGAGTTTATTTCTATTATCGTAAATTTTTGCAGATAACTGGTGAAATGTTGTATGCCGTTCTTAGGTGTAAGAGAGAACGAAAGATTTACCATAGGTTTCTTCTCTGCGGAGGCAATGGAAAACCGAAAATTGAAACAAGTAATTCTAGAATTTGTATTTTTCGATTTTGTTCTGCAGATTTGACCAATTGCAAACACACGGATGGAGCTATACCAACATTAAATGCATCAGGTGTTTTTTTTGGTATTTGTAATTAAGTTTTTGATTAAGAAGCCTAGCTAAAACAATTCTTTACAATTTTAGCCTTCAACAGTTTGTTACTCCAACATTTGAAGTCCACGTGTGACACAGAGAAGGAGGGTTACTTCTTTGAAAGGTATAATTGCTTGCCATAAATGTTAATATTATCCAAAAACCCTCAGTGTTTTTATATAATTTGAATATTTAATAGGTAAAAACACATACAATTCTTGAATTAAATTAAAAAACCTTGTTTATTCAAAATTTTCTTTTGCAAGCCATTGTTTTCTCCGCATATTGGCTCCATTATCGTAACCCTGTCCACGCATATTATAAATGTTCAAATTTAAATCATTTAATAAATTTGTTACAAAATCACTAAGACCTTGCCCAGTCGAATCAGTTATTGGACAGAATCCAATAAAATGTTTCCTTATTTCTACCTGCTTAGTTTCCTCGTCTAAGAAAACAAATCGGAATACAACAGTGATTTGTTCAGTATGTGTCACATCTGGGGTACAATCTAGTATTATCGAATAATATTTAGGAGTTCTGATCAAATCTAAAATAAAATACTTTATTTTTACTCCTATTAAATTAATTATTTCATTTTGGATTATGTTGCCCAAATAATGAGTAATGCGCTTTATGGACACGAGACACGTGTTCACGCATAACAACATCAAATTGTGCTATCATTTCTACAGCCTTAAGAAAATTGCCATTATTTGGTTTGTATAATTTAAAAGAAATGCCTCTAAATGCTAGACAGTGGCGTGATAAATATTCAATTATTGCAATAATTCTCTCCATAACATTGAACCAATATTTTTTTCTGACTCTAAAACTCTTAATTGCATTTGGTTAACCGTAGTGTTTCCTTTTAACATTTTAATTACTGCCGTCTATTGCTTAACAGTTTTTTTGGGTCGAACACTTGTTTCATGTCTACTTAATATTTCTGATAAAAGTTGCCAGTCAGAAAAAATTACAAAATTGTTTAAATTTCCAATAAATGTAGATCTAAAAATTTTACGACAGAAACAAAATACCGAGTCATTGGCGATTGAATAAATTAACCCGTTTCTATGAACATTTTCACCTTTGTTTATTAAGCGACAATAATAAGTTTCCGAAAATTTACGTCCAGATGCATTCAGCGGAAAGTCAAAATTTATAACTTGCACAGGTTTACGCTCAACTAATAGTTTTACCACACTATTTTGAATATTTTGAGGTCATGTACTTGGATCATCTAATGGTGGTGCCTCTGCCTCTTCTTCAGATTCTTCGTTTTCGCCCTCCATATCAGAAGCAGAACAGTTTAATAATTCTGATACGACTTCAGAATGTGTCTCTTCGTGTGTCAATTCTTCTTCTTTCGATGGTCCACTTTCTTCAATAAAGAAAATAAGTCCGATTTTTGGTGCAGCAATCAACTCACCTCCGCTGGTACTTGGATATTTTTCAGTTGCTATATACATTGGTGATCCGTCTGCAGGAGAGGCAATCTCTGTTAAAATTTTGTTATTAGGATCATGCTTCTTTAAAAACTTGTTCATAATTTTTGCTAATCTCAGCTTCTCGCCCGCACATTTTAATTTTTGTTGCCGATATTTAGCACCTGATAATCTGTAGGTTTTTCTGTCCTGAAAGTTGGTTGAAAATTATTATTAAAAAAGATAATATTATAAATTATTCTCGCTTCTAATTAAATTAATTACTTACCATTTTGAAGATGCAAGATGAAACGTGATTTAAATTGAACACTAACTTTAGTAACTTTACTTAACACTTCAAATATGGAAAGCCCAAGTCACTCTAGTTGATTGTAACAGATGAACTGACAAAACATCTCTAATAACTGAACTTAAATCTACCATTGTTTGCGAATTTTTCTAGAAACTGATCTGACTATCCATGGCCTGCAACCTGCAAGTAAAAAACCCGCCTTCGATTCCTGAAAAACTTCTCTTATCCAAGAGAGAATGATGGTCTACGATTTCTATGGCCCACCATAAAACATCTATTCATGGTTTTAGGGCGGCGGTAATTTTATTTACGTACATAGGATGCTTGAAATCTAAATGTGATGCTGGATGCTATTCCAGTTGATTGAATTAAAAAATAATAATAATAATTTAGGCGGCATTACGGCCGCCCTTAATTTTGGCCGCCCGCGTGCTAAGCACGCCTTGCACGCCCTCTAGAAACGGCCCTGGAACGAAATGTACTGAGGAAATTAAAAAAAGCGGCAAATAAAACAAAAGTGAAAAAATATCAAATAATATTAAAAATTCAATTCATTCGCTGATAGTGTTAAAGAGGTTGTGAATAAATCAAGTAAGGAAGAGCAGCAGGAATTGAAAAATAAAAATATGAAAAAAGAAAAAAGTGAAAACAAGCATATTACAAAAGTAACAAAGATAACAAAAGGAAATAACAAAGGTTTTAATAAAACAATGAAGAAACTTGGTGGTAAACTAAAAAAAATATAAATTGAAGGTCTTTATGAATTGGAATTGATTTGGAAAATTCTTTAAACAGCCGTTATGCAGATTTGTTTAATTTTTGACACTTGCAATTACATTTATTTTTCTTTACATCTTAAGACAAACATTGCTTTTACAAAATAAGTAAATTCAACGGATTATACAGTCATATAATATAAATTATTTGAATAAAACTTTGTATTACTTTATATTTGAAATGTTGAATAAATTCTTAAATATACATAACAAGCTTTCCTATGTGTTTTTTGTTTAGGTTGTGCACGAAAATCTTTTATTTTGCTACATACTTGGACAAGAGAAGTAGCCAAGAAAGCATTTGCTTCTTGTATGAACTATAGAGGAGTAACAACCCATTGCCAACCATTCCTGGTATTTATACAAGTAGAGCCACGTGGATTTAATGGTGCTCCACCTACATCATTGACCGGTGGATTTTTCCCAGCCCTTAACCAACAATTTGGGAAAATCCAACTCGACTTAAATTCCAGAGACTGTTAACAATGGAACCTAGCAAATCTATGTAACCGGCGGCTACAAGATACTTCATGGGTGAGAAGGACGTTAGGGTTAAAACTTAGAGTATAGAATACTCTCAACTTAGAGTCGCGTTTGTTATTTTAGTGTTGTGATAAATCAACTCTGAAAGCGCAAAGACGATAGAATAATTCAGAGAAATAAGTTTTAGTAACCCTATAGCCGAAATAGAGTACCATTGATGCCGAAACCCATTAACAAGCATTGGAACGATTGCTGCTTGCCATAGACGTCACTGCAACCAAGGAAACTTGAAGAGTGGAAGAATAATTGTGGGTGGTTGCAAATATACGTATCATATCAAGAGGAGCGTACCTGACGCATCTCATTTCCATAGACTATGGAAAACAGGCATAAAGTCCACAAACCTCATTTGTTCCGTGTTCCGTGTAACTGACTAGCAACTTCTCACATACGAAGAACTCTCAACTTAGGTACTCGAGAAGAGGTATTGCTAAAGTTAAGCCCACTATGTCAGCACGTATCTAAGTAATCTGGCAGTGCTAACCCCAGGCCATTTTCTAATCTTAGGACCTTTATCGGTTTTACCCGGTAACCCAATTTATCAATAAACTTGACGCTAAGATGGACTGCATATACATCGTTTCTGTAAGGGGAATTTTTTTTTCAATCTTCCATCCTCATTTTTTTATCCGTCAACCTTAACCATTACAATTGAGTATGTTGCAATTCTTATTTTGTGTAAACCATACCCTTATTTGATGGGCGGACTGTTCGGTCTCGTGGACCGGGATGGCTGGGCATTACTGGTTGTCTGCCATCTCAAACTTCCTTCTCCCCTTCCTACCATAGTCACTCTCGCAACATCTTAAGCATAAAAGACTTCTTTAAGATATTTTTTGCAATCCTCGCCTTTCTTGCCGCAATAAAGGGTCGAATGAACATCACATTAACATTCAAAATACCGCCCTTTAGCACAACAGAGTCAGGTTCCACCGTGACATCAAGCTTAAACCATTTAACATGTACCCATCTTGTAAAGGCAAGTTCGAGCTGCCAACTCACGCATTCATGGTCTCATTACTTTGCTTGCCACAAGCTACATTAATTGAAAGTGCGAGTAATGTTCGATGAGGAATAACAAAGTTGGGGTAGCAGTCAATTTCAACCAATTGTTTTAAAATATTTAAAGGTGGGGTATTCTTCTTTCAACGGTGCATGAGATGGACGTGTAAGTCCTTTTGCTTTGAATACGCTCCTAGATAAAAGGTACAAACAACATACAACAGCGGCAAATAAAACAAAATTGAAAAAAAATTCAAACAATATTCAAAAATCTATTTATTTTATTCTCAAGTGTTTAGCAAGTTCTTAATTACATATTGACAATTTTTTTTATATGGTGAAATAACTTCAGAGTATTTAATATTTGGTATAGTTTGACAAACGTTATTATTAGAACCTATAGTCGAGAATACGTTAAGAAATAAGATAGCGAAAGAGTCAAGCAAATCTATCACAAAGTGAGAAATGATTGTAAACAGTTAATACAATTTATTTTTACTACGTTTTTGTTTGTTTTAAGTAATTCTCTTTGATAGAAAAAAATCGATTTTGCACGATTTCTTCCTTATGTCAACTATATAAACATTGAATTAAATTTAGTTAGCACTATGATACTTTTCTAATAATTAATTATTTGAAGAGAGCTTTTCAATTAATCTTCTTTGCTAAACACAGGGTACAGAAACTAGAAAAGAAATGTTTCATTTTGAACATTTAACATATTTCGCAAAATTGTCTTTGTGAACATCAAAACTAATATGCGTAGCGTCCACTCCTTCCATAACTTTCTGGATTTGCTCACCAAATTCCTGTAACTGTTTTTCCCTATTACTCAATATAAATTTTTGATTTTCAATTAATAGTATGGAGTCAACAGTAGCGATATGTTCAATCAATTCTCTATTGAAATGTTTCAAATAACTATTTCCGTAATAAATAACACCAAATTTTTTTTCATATTCTCTCTTATGTTTCATCGAATCCACAAGAGATAAAGATATAAATTTTACACGAACTTCATCAATTTTTGCACATTTCCCAACGCTTGCTTTTCCATCACGATCAATAGCTTGAACATCAACAACACGTTTTTCAGGCTCTACCATAACAACAGATCCCATTTGGACATCAGACATAATTTGATGTTCATATTTTTTTCCTGTAACGATTTCGTGAAAAATCTGCAATAAATTTCTTTCCGTAACATCTGTAGCTCGAAACGCATTTTGTCCATTAACAGATTTCAAAAAAATTTTATCGTCACATTCTATACCGAAACTAATAAAAGGACCCGTTATCATGTCACCTAAGTATCCATAATGAATAAAATTCTCTCCTTTAGGTATCACAGCGCAAACCATTGATCTATTAGGTTTAGAAACTTCCGATTCTAACCAACTGAAAGCAATTCCTGTTGATCGAAAATTGCGGTATTCTTGACCGCAAATTTGACCGCCACCGATCGAGTGAAGTCTCATATGGAGATCCCAATCGAAAGCTCCTAGTTTCGAGTCGTAACGGATTCCAAGAGTTTTGCGAAGACGCTGATCCCAGGAGGTGCAAATGTCAAAATCGTCTCTTCCTCCCCAAAATTTCAATAAATTCTCCAAGTAATCTCGCTCTTTGTACTTTAATTCTAAGTCAACAAAAGGCATCATTTTCGATAAGTAGCTGCAATCAGTTACCATTTTTACGAGTTCGGGAGCGGCTCCGGCGAAGTATTTGGCAGTCGAGGGTCTCACTAGGGTGTTACCGTAGAGTTCCATAAAAATTTTGGTTTTCTGGCTCGGAGCTAAAACGTCGCTGGATTGGAGAGCAATGTAGAGTAGTAGCAGTTGTTTTGCTATGTTCTCCACACAAGCTTCTGCCAAATAGAAGTTAATTTTGATTTGTGTTTTCTTATGTTTTCCGGCGAGCGTTTTGAGCACGTGACGGCTGTCCACTCCGCCGATTACAAGAATGTTTAATTCGCTAGGCAGAGGACCCACGTTTGCTTGGTACTCGTCTAGCAGATCGAGGGCCGGAGTCAAGCCCCAAAACATTTTACTAATTGCACAATAACACTTTTGAGAGTGACAATGCTGCCAAACAGAGCGTGTTTTAAATAGCGTAACAAAGGAGATTATTGAACCAGCGTTTCTATAGGAACACATAAGGAATATTGAACATTTACAAAACTGTCATAAAATGAGGATTGAAACATTGAAAATTGATGAAAAATTACAGTTACTACCAAATAACTGAGATTTTCATGAATTGCAGTCAACCCATCATTTAACATTTTTTCAATTCATTTAGCACCGCTTTAAGCTATCACAGAAGTATACCGGGTGATTCAGACGACGCGGACCATAGAGAGTTAACATGGGAAATTATAAAATTGTAATTTCCTGCTCCCCATTTCAATTTATTTAAAAAAAAAATATTGTATCTAGTAAGGTCTATTTTGCTGCTCACGTGATGGTGCAATTCATGTGACTAATTTGAAGGATAATTAAGAAAATAAGTTTTATTTATTTAAAATAATTTGAAAAATCAAGGCTTAAGTTGTGATGCGCTCTATTTTCCAAAAAAAATCAAGTGCTTCGTAGCCGCACGGTAATTATGTTGTTTTAGAACTCGGGGGTCGGGGTTTAAATCTACCTTTTGAAAATATATTTTTTTTTAAGAATTTACTATCTACGATCAAACTTATTCATAATTCTTTGCTTTTTCATCATTTCTAATCAATAAACAGCATTAACGTGTCATTTATTGGGAATTAAACTGCTACTCTTTTCATCGACAATTAACTGCCACCCCTAATTTAGTCATTATAGATAATAAATTATTATTATAAATAATAATAATAAACTAAATTTTAAAGGTTAATAAACTTCGTTAAAAAACTTGTTCTCAGAAAAAAAAAAGTATGATGTATCAAACGGGAATTGAACCTTTACAATTTGGATTACTGATTTTGCAAATCAAAGTTGTAACCATACGACTACGATACGGCCTTTGCCTCGTTTTGAATGGCATGGTCAAAAAAGGACACTGCTGCCCTTGAAATTAATAAAAATGATTTTTCTAATTATCCGTTAAAGTAATTACATGCACTTACACCTTCACGTAAGCAGAAAAGTATGCTCTATGAGATGGAATTACATTTTTTTTTATAAATTGAAATGGGGAGCTGAAAATTGCAGTTTTCTGATTTCCCATGTTAAATCCCTATGGTCCGCGTCGCCTGAATCACCCGGTATAGTTTCTAGGTTTTTATGTGTCGCGAATGACAAGGGAATAACTTTTGAATAGTGGCAATGGAAATAAATTTAATACTGAATCACTTTTTTGAGTTTCCAAACATTTGTAAGATTTTGTGGAGAATTTTTACGAACTGGAAAGTTAATAAACCATTCTAGAGAAAAAAAAGCTTCGACCTAGTGACTCAAACTAACGAATCATTGAAGAGAAACTGAAAGGCGAAAAGCCTGTTTTCTAGAAAAGCGGTATTTGCGTAGCTACCAGTTACAGAAGTCGGACAGGTCGAAAGAGAAAGATCAGAAATGCCTTGCCCTCCACGGTTGGGGCGTAGTTGTACGTTCAGTAATCCCTACACTTGTAAAACAAACCGAAGGCTAAAACATCCAGAAAAATCAAGCCTTGTTTAATATTTTTGAGTGAAAACAAAAATGACAAAAAAAAATTTACTAAGGATTTAAGAATTTGGAATAGGCAAGGTATTAGAAATGAACAAGTAATATATTAAAAATAAATAAATAAAATTTAGATTTCTCCCCTCGATGATAAAAAAAAGAGAAATATATGTTGGAAATCTTTAAAGAAGACTATGTGCATTACTTTACTTGTGTTAAAAACGAATGCAGATATCTTTATAATGATTAACAAAAGGTGAAATAAATACATGACTAGTGGAAAAGAGACAGATAGTAAAACGGTAGGAAAATATGGCTAAAGAACTGCAAACAAAAATGACAGAAAACTGATTAATCTATAGTGTAGATCTAGCCATTGTTTAGTTCTAAGTAAAAAATATATATTCCATTTATGCAACCAGACATGCTAAACATAACAACAAAATATTAGAAAAAAGCTAATGCAACTCTAAAATAGAAAAGTATAATCATTGTATATGGATTATAATAAATAATCATACAACAATTATATATTTTTTTATATAATAATTGTGAGGTATTGTAAGTAGTGATGCAACGGATAGCATTTTGGCCGGATATCGGTTACCGAATATTGGGGATACTTCTTGGCCGGATAGCCGGATATCCGGCCAACTATTCGGCAATGAAAAAAGAATGCATTCAAGGTCAGCGTTGTTCGCAAAAATGCCTATAATTGGTGGACGATGCAGCTCAATCAGCATTCTTGTGACTTGCGCGGGGGAAAGAAATAATCTAGTGGTGGTTTAACTGGCTTATTGTGAGTTGTGGTAAATATAGCACCTCGAGTTATCAGTTATAAATTCATATCGCGTATTGTGTTCGCTATTCGTTAATATTTTGCTTCGTAATATTTTTATAACAAAAGTGAAGTACAATGGAGCCAGTCAAGAAGAGGTCTTCAATTTGGAAATATTTTGATGTTTGCAAGGACCATAGCCGGTATGCTGAATGTTTGCTGTGCGATACGAGGATTTCTCGTGGAGGGGAAGGCAAAAAAACAGGTATACCTATATTTAAATTTATGAATTACTTTTCCTGTTTTTTGTCATGTTTATCTAGATCTATCTAAAAAAGAGAAAACTAAATCAGTATTTTCAGAGTTTTTTCAACTTTTCAACTTCATTCTCTATTGTTTGATTTCAATTTTTAGGCACGTCGGCTATGAATAACCATATGAAAGCGAAGCATGCTGATAAGTTAGCTGAGATCAAGAATGATGTTGCAGCAGGATCTTCTATTCCTTCTACAAGTAACAATAACAATACACCAGTTCCTTCACAAAAAGATGACCGAAAGCAGCTGACGTTGATGGAAGTTATGGAAAAAAAAATTGACTTGGGACATTAGTGACATCAAATCGAAAGAATATCATTACTTGATCACGGAAATGATTGCCATGGATAATGAACCAGTTTCGATGGTGGAGCGGGTCGGCTTTACGAGGCTTATGCAGAAGGCATTGCCTCGATATAAAATTCCCAGCCGAACGTATATTACCGATAATATTGTCCCTGACATATACGAACGAATACACACTAAAATTGAAAAAAACATCTCTCAAGCTCCTGTAATCTCAGTAACATCAGATATGTAGACCTGCACGCACAACTCAAGCTTTTTAGTTTTACCGCCCATTGGTTGTCTCCTGAGTTCAAAATGGAACATGCCGTTCTTGCAATGAAACCCTTTTCGGGCTCTCACACTGGAGAAAACATTGCAGAAGGACTTAATTCAATAGCGACGCGCTGGAACATTCCTGAATCCAAAGTTCATCTACTTGTACATGATAGTGGGGCCAATATGGTAAAAGGTGTTAGAGTCTCCGGATATGCATCTGCGAGATGCTTTATTCACTCTCTTCAGTTAGTTGTTAACGACTCGTTGAACTCCCAGGCAGAAGTGATAGAAGCAATTGCTACTGCGAGACGAATTGTCACACATTTCAATCATTCAGGCTTAGCTCAAGAAAAATTGAAAAACATTCAACAGGAACTGAACTTACCACAACATCAGCTTGTTCAGGATATCAGTACACGCTGGAATTCTACCTTTTACATGCTAGAGCGTTTGGTGGAACAAAAACGAGCTCTTTCGCTTTACATCACGGACAACAATAATAACATTAATAATTTGTCAAGTCAACAATGGGAGCTGATGGAACAGTGCATTAGATTGCTTAAACGTTTTGAATAAATCACTAAAATTACTAGTTCTGATTGTTCGTGCATTTCCGAAGTAATACCTCATGTTGCCACATTAGTGCGATACCTAGACAAAGAAGAAATTGCAAATAGAACCAACAACCTATTAGATATGAAAGTTTCGTTAAAAGTTGGATTAAAAAAACGTTTCGACAACATAGACGACAACAAAAGGTACTTGCTGGCAAGTCTTTTGGACCCCAGGTTTAAAACCAATTTTATGGAAAAAAATCAAGCAGAAAAATCTCGGCAAATAATACTATTGGAGGCTTTGAAAAATAGTTGTGATGGTTCACATTTAAGTAGCAGCGATGGTGATAGTGATTGTGGACCCTCCCCCAGTAAACAACGTAAGAGGAATATCGAAAATGATGTTCCTGTCGATAATGTTAATGTTGGTCTTGATATCCACAACACTTTTTGGGAATGCTTTGACGAAGTGGCAAAAGAACACATTAACGAAAAAAGCGTTTTGGGAAAAAGTTCAATCGCTAACGAGCTTGACTATTATTTGAAAACAACACAACTTCAGAGAAATGGTGACCCTCACGCATGGTGGTCTACTAACTCCAACCAGTATCCACTCCTATCAAAATTTGCAAAAATATACCTTTCAGCTCCTTGTAGCAGTGTATACAGCGAGAGGGTCTTTTCGGAAGCTGGAAATGTGTATGAAAACAAACGCAATCGTCTACTGCCACTGAATGCTGAGAAGCTCGTCTTTATTCACCATAATTTGCCATTAGTAAATTTTAAGTACTAAGTTACCCACGTAACCCGTGACTTATGCAGTACCTATTATGTATTACTTAGTATTGGTCGAAATGATCAAAGTAGATGTTTATGCAAGAAATAAAACTATATTCCTCTCTACTTTCATTTTTTCACGTATGTACAGTTATGCCAACAATGGAGAGAACGACTCGTGTAGTGAAAACTCGAAATTGCGGGCTTTACAAATTCACCTGCAGGGTGTCAAATCTCGTTGGCAACTTTTACAATGGGCAGTAACGACGAGTTGGTTTCACACTGAGTTAAAATATCTTTCTTTCCATTTTTGCCATAGCTAAACATACTTTTTATAACTATTTGGTATTCGGCCGAATGTGAGTTACTATCCGGTCGGGCGCCGGATAGTGGTAAACTAGCCGGATAAGCCAGATACCGGATAGTAACCGAACATCCGTTGCATCTCTAATTGTAAGCAAGAGATATTGTACCATAAAACACAATATTAGGATATTGCAAGCAGCGATAGCAGCGACGCGATCAAATTCCAGTTAAGTTCCCCAGTGAGATTGTGCTGATTTTTGGTCAGTTAAGTAAGTGTTGAAACTGAATTTTATATCAAAATGAAGCCAGTGATTTTTGCTAATTAATAGTGAAGAAACTGTGGTTTTCTCTCCGGCCGTTTGGCCGCAGCGTTCATTTAGGGCTTTCTCCCTTTTTTGCTCCTGGAGATAAGCAGACTGTCATTGATTGTAAACAAAACATCCAAGTACAAATAAACATCGCAACTTGCGATGGCATTCACGCCACAAAACCATATGCAATATAAACAACCTAATGCATCAGGATATTATGATCCAAATCAACAACCACCATGCATGCCACAACCTATGCAACAACAAATTACGCAGTCCATACCCGTGTATGGACAAATACCGCAAATACCTTTTCCAAATATTTATGAAAATAATAGTCACCAAGTTAATCCGATAATCCAGCAACAATACGATGCATCGTATCCCACACTACCTGTAAACCAAGAAGTACCATGGAGAACCGTGGAAAATAAAAAGAGATTAAGAAATAGTCCCGAAAACTCTAGCAGGAATACCAAGCAGACCAAATTAAACGACTACTGGTTAAACCCATCAACCTCAACACTAAGCAAAAATCGATTTGAAGCTTTAACAAAAACAGGAGAAGAAACTGATACAGTGGAGAAAGAAAATGGTATGAAGGCACCGCCTATATTTGTAGCAAGAGTTGGAAATATTCATCCCCTTAAGGAATTATTGACGACAGTAGCTGAAAATCAATACGAGTTGAAAATATTGGCAAATGATCAAGTCAAAATTCAAGCAAAAAGTACAGAGAAATACACAGCCATAATAAAGGCTTTAGAAGACAAGAAAACAGAATTCCACACATATCAATTAAAACAGGATAGGAGCTTCAAAGTTGTGTTAAAAGGCGTTCACTATTCTACCAATGAAGAAGAAATAAAAAAAGCATTGGAAGAATTGGGACATATACCAACTAATATCTATAACATCAAGGAAAGACTTACAAAAAAACCCTTGCCGCTATTCTATGTTGATTTAAAACTAAATGCAAACAATAAAGAAATTTATCAGGAAGAATATCTCTTGCAAACCAAAGTCAAATTTGAGCCTCCACGACCGAAAAGAGAAATAGCACAATGTGCAAACTGTCAGAGATATGGACATACAAAAAAATTTTGCCATCGAACCTCTCGATGTGTAAAATGCGCAGGAAATCACTCAACCAAGCAATGTCAACGTAAAGAAAAATCCCCCGATGTCAAATGTGTACTCTGCGAGGGCAATCATCCAGCCAGCTATAGAGGGTGTGCAGTTTATAAGGAACTACAAAGAAAGACTTTTCCATCACTAAGGAGTAAACAGGAAAAAATAACCCCCACCACATCGCTACAGCATACATCACCAACTTTAACCTATGCAGACTCCATGCGGGTGAAAACCCAACAAGCACAGTACCCAAACCAAATCCCACAACCAAACATGCAAATACCACAACAGCTTCCATCTCAACAAAATTCAAATGACATACAGGAATTAAATAGTATGATGAAGGAACTTATGACACAAATGAGTACTATGTTAAATCTGCTAACAGCAGTTGTCTCTAAAATTACCAACTAATGACTTATAGACTTCGGATAGTACATTGGAATGCCAATGGACTAGCTCAACATAGCCAGGAAATAAAATATTTCATCACAAGTCAGGACATAGATATCTTCCTAATCTCAGAAACGCACTTCACAAAAAAAAGTTATTTAAACATACCAAGATACACAATTTACAACACGCATCATCCAGATGGAAAGGCTCACGGGGGCACTGCGATAATTATCAAAAACGCCATAAAACACCATCAGCATGACGACTACAGCCAGGAACATATACAGGCTACTAGCGTTACAGTAGAAGACTGGTTCGGCCCAATAATAATAGCAGCGATCTATTGTCCGCCAAAGCATATTATTAAAAAAGAGCAATTTGAGCATTTCTATAACACCCTTGGCCAACGATTTATAGCAGGTGGAGATTACAACGCCAAGCACCCACAATGGGGTTCGCGACTTACAACACCAAAAGGCAGAGAACTGTTTAAGACACTCCAAGCTAATAATTTACAGCACATTTCGACAGGACAACCTACCTATTGGCCCACAGATCGCAGAAAAACTCCTGATCTCATCGACTTCTGTGTAATTAAAGGGTTTTCTACTAACTACTTCCAAGCTGAAACAAGTTTTGAGCTGTCTTCAGACCACTCTCCTGTGATCGTCACTATGAATTCAAAAGTTACATGTAAAAATAAGGCCCCACAGCTTTGCCCAAGGAAAACAGATTGGGAAAATTTTCGAAATATTATTAATGAAAAGCTGAATTTGCAAATATCCTTAAAAACCGCTAGCGACGTGGAAGAAGCTGTAGAACACTTAAATATGAACATTCATGAGGCAGCTTGGAACTCTACCCCAGAACCCAATAAAACAGTAATAAGAGATACATGCCCGTTTATTATCAAGCAGAAAATCTACGAAAAACGAAAACTTCGAAAGCAATGGCAAAATACAAGATCCCCTCATGACAAATCCAAATTCAATAAAGCAGTAAAGGAATTAAAAAGGTTATTATGTGAAGATAAAAACAACTCGATACAACGGTACTTAAAAAATCTAACGGCCACGGAAACTACTGATTACTCACTGTGGAAAACAACAAAGAAATTAAAGCAACCACAGAGAACATGTCCGCCACTTAGAAAAACAGATGGAAACTGGGCAAAAAGCAACCAGGAGAAAGCGGAAGTATTTGCGGCGCATTTAACCGAAGTATTTCAACCGTATGAATCAAATATCTCAGCAAATGAAGAAGTCGAGATCCAACAAACCGTAGATGCTCCAGGACAGTTAGAAACACCAAGCAAACCATACACAATTACTGAGGTTGAATTTGCAATAAACAAACTGAATCCAAAAAAAGCGCCAGGCTATGATTTGATAACGGGAAGAATTCTGAAGGAACTGCCTAAAATTGCTTTAAAATTCCTTACACAACTTTTTAATGCCATCGATAGAATCCGACATTTTCCAAATCAGTGGAAAGTAGCGCAAATAATAATGATCTTAAAACCAGGTAAATCGGCAGAAGAGGCAAGCTCATATAGACCTATCAGCTTACTTCCGATAATGGCAAAACTGTACGAAAAGCTATTCCTCGAGAAACTGAAACCTACCCTTAAACATCTTATACCTGATCATCAATTCGGATTCAGACAAGAACACTCAACTGTTGAACAAGTGCACAGAATCACGCGAAAAATTCGACAAGCATTAGAAGACAAAAATTACTGCTCAGCAGCATTTCTAGATATCGGTCAAGCTTTTGACAAAGTTTGGCACACGGGATTACTCTACAAAACAAAAAAGGTATTTTCCGATAACTTATATGGTATACTGAAATCATACCTGCAGAATAGACATTTCTTAGTGAAAATCCAAGATGAACAAACAACACTTTTTCCAATCAAATCTGGCGTTCCGCAGGGTAGTGTACTGGGACCGGTGCTTTACTTGCTTTATACGGCAGATCTACCCACTAGTACCAACATCACTACAGCCACGTTTGCCGATGACACAGCAATACTAGCTGTTCATAAAACACCAAAAATGGCATCAGACATGTTACAGTATCATCTGAACAAAATTCAAACATGGTTGAGAAAATGGAGAATAAAGGCAAATGAAAGCAAGTCAGTACATGTGACCTTTACACTAAAAAAAGAAAGCTGCCCCCCTATATATTTAAACAATCAGCCTTTAGCACAAAAGGAAGAAGCTAAATATTTGGGAATACATCTGGATCGTAGACTTACCTGGCGAAAACACATTTTCACAAAAAGGAAACAATTGGGACTCAAACTTACTAAACTCTATTGGCTAATAGGTAGAAAATCACAACTGACTTTGGAAAACAAGCTACTTATTTATAAAGTCATCTTAAAACCCATCTGGACGTATGGAATACAGCTTTGGGGAACAGCAGCAAACTCCAACATTGAAATTCTTGAACGCTTTCAATCCAAAGTACTCCGTATGCTCACAAATGCCCCATGGTTTGTTCCAAATGAAGTCATCAGCCGCGATCTGAGTGTAGTGAGCGTGAAACAAGAAATTAGAAATCACAGCGAGTTTTACTTTAAAAAGCTAAGTGCCCATCCAAACAATCTGGTGACGCAACTCCGTAAAGGACTCACTGTTAGACGTCTTAGACGATTTGACACTAAAGACTTAATGAATAGATTTTAATTTTAAATAGGAGACAGAATTTATTAATTTTTTTATTAAGCAATTTGTAAAGGAGCAGGTCAATGGGCCGGCTCCTACATGTCAAGCAATCTGCTATAAAATTACTGAATGTCCAAATAGGACAGATTGTAATAAAATGGGGTTTAAAAAAAAAAAAAAAAAGGATATTGCAACTTATGAAACAATATTTTATGCTTTGAAAAGAATTACAATCAATTTTACATCAAAATGTGCATATTCTTAATGATATATAGTAATAAAATGCTACTAAGTATACTAATTGAAACAATAACTTGAATATTGTAACGGTTCACTTTGGGATGGCCATGTGTTTGTGCGGAAGATTCTCTCAAGTGTCCGTTTTCCTTTTTTTTTACTCAAGGCAATAATATAAATAAAATTGAGTGCGATCTTTTCTTTGTTGCTTTTTTTAAAAAAGAGAAAAAAGGATATCGACTCTGATAGCCGACATACTGGCAGAGGTTTTGAAGGTGTGTGGGTGATTTCTAGAACTGCAAGAGGCGATTTTGGGGACCATCCATCGTTTTTTACAACTGGCGGTTAGCCAAAAAGTTAATTTTGTGGCAGAAAAAGAAGTTCCCACCACGTCCGCTATTTTTACAATAGTCTAGAAAATTGCAAGCAAGGACTCAGATACCAATTATACGTACTCTTCTTTCCTGTCTTTGTGATTTGTCTTCGTCGTCAGTTTGTGAGAGTCAACGTCTCCGAGACTACCCTTAGACGGATGCTCCAGCGTTCCCGGCAGGTACCCCTTGTGTCTGCGGCTTTTGGCGGTTAATCGGTTTTGTGGGATGGGCCCGTTTTTGCGTTGCCGTTGTGGCGTTTGGCTGCCGGGGCTTTATTTGCCGGGTTGTACATTTTTCCAACACCCTCCGCGAGGCGCTTGACTTGTCAATTCTGTTTGTTTTATGTATAAGTTTGTCTTGTAGTAAACTGCTATCCGTTTTCTCTTATTTTGCTCAACCTTCCCTTCCCGTGGTTGGTGTCAAACACCAATCAGTGGCGCCCGCACTCTATAATTATTTGCAGACCCACGACCCAGCCGCCGCTAAAGGAGCAGCCGAACTGCACGTGTATGTCACAATATACAGCAGGTAATTATAAATTAATTAAGATTAGTATGGTAGACGTCTTCAATAATATATACAACAATTCTAACATATAACCAATGAAAATTTAACTCTACCAATTAGCATTCTTCTTTTATAGCTTAAAAATTATTGGTGGTAAGATAAGTTTCAATATTACATTATAGCATGGCATACACATATCTGTTAACTAATCACAGTATCCACACCTTGCAATTCTAAGATATAGTAAGTTATAAATATAAAAAACTTTGGAAAGAAGTGTGAAACTGTAAAAATAAAGTTATTTAGATACAGACCCAGTTGTACCGTGATAAGAGTTTAGCAAACGACACTCTAAAAAATGTATTACATTAACTGGACCTTAGGTGTTTGTTACATTCTGCAGGAATTTAACAGACGTTAATTTTGCTTTTTTTATTTTTTTTTAAAGAAACAGCAGATGGCTCGGCAATAACCAATCACAATTTTGATGAGAGTATAATCAGGCTTTCTGTAGTTTTCTGCTGAATTTTGGTGATGTATATTTCTGTATAGTCCGATTGACCAAATAATGTGCCATCCAGATCAAAGAGGATCACACTATTGACATACGAAAATTTGATGTAAATTAAAAAATGAAGGAAGGTGATGTTTCAAATATGTAGCGGACTGTAATTATAAATTTTGAAAATTACAACATCGGATAGGCCAAATGCGTTTTGCTTGAAGACGATTTTTATCAGCGACAAATGCTGAGAAATGCCAAAGGAGATTGGTAGCAGACACAAAGAAAGTTTGACTGGACTTACCTCGCCGCGGAGTTTGGTCAGCTTAGATGGCACTGCGACCACTAACAAAAAAACAACAAAGAGAATGCACCCGCAAATGTTTATAAACTCGCAACCACCCGTAATAAAGGGCTCTATCAAGTTGCCCCTCCCCCTCCAGAGGTGATTTTTAATTTCTTTTGTCATCGTGACCTTGTACCAGGCATGCACCACCTGTAGCAAAGCTTACACCCCTATGGTTAAGTAAATATTTAACTATAAAGGTAGAGGGGGAACTTGACGGTAGCCCCTCCCAGTCAATAAAGAACGATAAAAATGGCACAGAAAGCTTGCACCACGTTGCACCAACCACCTTTCAGCTTGCACCACTTCTGAAGAGTTACTTTTTTACTTTATAAGGTGGGGGGGGGGGGGGGGCTAACTTGACGCTTTTGGAAATTAGCCTTATACACGTTTAAGAAATTTTTAAATTATATAGTGGCCTTGCACTGAGCTTGCACCACCTTGCACCACCTTGTACCACCTTGCACCACCCGTCTTATACCTTGCACCCCTATGGTTACCTAAATATTTAATTATAATTGTAGGAGATGTTTATTCTACAATAAGTTTCCCTCCAATCCATAAACTAAAATAAAAATAGTGTACATCGCTTCCTCTAAATTTGCACTACCTTGCACCAAATTTTTTTTATCTTGCATCCTTCTAAGTGTGTTTTTTTCCATTTTATAAGTCGGTGTGGGGGAGGCCACCTTGACGCTCTTGGAAAATTAGCCTTAAATATGCGAAAGAAATTTTTAAACGATATAATGGCTTTGCACTGAGCTTGCACCACCTTGCACCATCCATCTTGTACCTTGCACCTCTATGGTTACTTAAATATTTAATTATAATTGTGGCGGAGGTTTACTCCACAATAAGTTCTCCTACAATTCATAAAATAAAATCAAAATAGGACATATAGCTTCTTCTAAACTCGCACCACCTTGCACTATTGCTTTTTTACCTTGCATCCCTCTTAGTAAATTTCTTTTTGATTTTATAACCTGGTGTGAGGGTCTAACTTGACACTCTTGGGATATTAGCTTCAGACACATGACAGACATTTTTAAGCGATATAATAGGCTTTTACCATATTGTACCAATAATCTTTTGCGTTATATTATTTCTGGTAACTTTCTTTTTTATAATATACTTACCGTCTTAGAGATGCAAGAAACCAAACTCGACTCTCCTCTAGGACGACGCCACTAACAATTTAGTGGGTAGTGGAGATTCGGTATTTTGTTTACCTCACTCGTCCGACTCAAAACAAGGAAACAATTGGGAAAAAAACAGTAATAAAACAATATTAATTGTGCTCCTCTCTAAAGAGCAAAATACACTGGTATCAGTAAGCATTAAACAAGCACAATTGAATAAAGCAAAAATATTGTAAAGAAGTGAAAAATAATTGGAGGTTGGCTGTCAAATCAACTATCAAATTTGTTTAAAAAAAAATTTAATTACAAACCAGCCCATTTAAAAAAACATTGGAATCAGTGAGAACAAAACGAGCACAATTGAATAAGGCAAAAATATTGTAAAAAAGTGAAAAAGGATGAGAGGTTGGCGGTTAAGTTGGCCCCCGGATTTGTTTCAATTTTTTTGGTTTTTAGAGATGAGCACAATTGAAATAAATATAAAAATTGAGCACAAAACCAGCACAATTGATGATATAAAAGAAAATTAAAATCAAAAAGTGGTAGGCTAACTTGACTCAACGGTCTCGTGTACCGGGATGATTGGGTATTACTGGTTGCCAGCAATCTCGAAATTCCATTTTTCCATCTCACTCTACCATAGCTAGCCCCGCTCCATCTGAAGCATAAAAAATGTCTTCTACGTCTCCCTCATCCTTGTTAGTCGCAAAGAAAGGTTGCGTGTGCATCAAGATCACATCCAATACACCGTCTCTTTGATACAACTGCTTCGGGGTTTACCGTAATATCAAGCGTAGCCAATCTGCGTACATTCACCTAATAAAGGTAAGTTTGAGCGGTCAGCTCACATCTTTATTGCCTTTACAAAAAAAAGAAGAATACAAACGTATAAAGCAATGCTTAACCATGGCTGTACAAGGAGGTTTGGGAGAGCAACGCGCGAAAAGAAAACCAGAATAATGAAACAAGAAATTGAACAAAACATTAAAAAAAAGAAACAATTTTTACCCACAGCTTTACAATACAGAGATAATTTGGAACTAAAAAATATAAAGAACTAAATATATATTTAAAGGAAAACGTAAATAATAAAAAATAATTAATGAAGAAAAAATTCAGACACATGGAGAATCATAAGAAGCCTTAAAATTTTAAATGGTAATACAATAGGAGTATATTACCTAAGCGATGTATGTATGTAAACTGTATAAAAGTATAGAAAAAGAAAGAGCAGAACAAAAAGTAATGAAGCCTGAGATTAGAATTTAATGGAAATAACTATGGCAAAGAAAGGCATTAGAACGATTAAACTCAGACAAGCACTCAGACTAGAAGAAATTTACTCGGGCCACTGAAACTATCTGAAATGTTAAGATTCTTGTTTTAAATATGCTTGAACGATGAAAATATTTCAAAAGATTATGGCTAACGTTTCACATTACCCCTATTTATGAGAAATTACTCAAGAACTACGTCAAGAATTATGAAGGTGTTTAGCGGCATTTAGTATTCAGCGTAAGCGTATTAAGATATTTTATAGAAGACGACAACGCAACTAATTAATTAAAGAAAAAAAGAGAACAACTATGTTATCTTAGGAAGCTTATGACAGTGTTCCAACAGAACAAGTTTGAAATGTAATAAAGGAATTAGACATACAACCCAATTTTATCCAAGAAACGGTAGAAAATTTACTGAACATTTAAGTTTTTGACAAAGCTGTTTATCTCTGACTCTTTTGGAAATGTAGTTTGGCAGTCTTAAAAGGATGCAAAAATGGGGTTAAAACAATGAGACAATGGGACTCATGGTGGAGGACGGCAGGCTCTGTACCTTTTACTTTAAAAAAAAGCAGCAATACAGTTCTTAGTTGTTGCTACTACTGGCGAGTATTTGCTGTGGTTCGATTATCGACAATGCGACTACCTTACCATGACTTGTTTCTGAGGATGCTTATATCATCTGCGTGGAACATAGGTACATAGCGGTCTATTATCAAACTCTTGCGTGATTTGGAATGTAATTGGTACCACTGGGTTACAGTCCCCACGCTCTTCTATTGCATTGGGTTTCTTCAATCTGGAGCCAGTGAGAATTGAAGTAAAAAGGTCAATAGCCTCGTTGAATATGTTAGATGAAGCGTGTTTTGTTTTAGTTGTTGCCGTGATTGGGATGTCAAGCTGAGCCGTTTGTCCCACTGGGTTACAGTCCACAATAGTCATAACGTTCTACTCAACAAGATTAAAATGACTGTGATCATTGTAACACTATAACATCGTTGGATGGACATGGCATCATGTCACTTCAGTAGTAATAACTTAAAAATATACAAACCAACAAATCAGATCATACATTGTAAATTTCTGCTTACTAATAAATAACAATAAAAAAAAAGTTTGCAAATAAAAAATTCAAAATAAAACTGTAAAAAGTTATTTCTGATGTCTTCTTTTGTACAGTTATTACTCTTGTACAGCTTTTGTATTCCTGAAAGGCTCTGGCTTCAAGTTCTCCAACGACTATTCGAAAAAAAATTCTTCGTTTGTAAAATTATCCCGATTCTTTGATTAGTTACTAACCATTTGCTTTATTTTTGGAAAACTGACTGTTCGATTTCTTTTACCTTTTTTCAAACAGTCTTGTTAATTCTCTGAAGAAATATCTAATGTTCCAATGTAATTTATTTTCTTTTGTCAGACTTATTCGACGGCTTGCCAAAATCGCCTTTTGTAAACGATTCTCACTTTTAAATCTTAACGAGTCGACATAAAATGATAAGGAAAAAATATTCTATTGTAATAAAAAAATTTGCTCCATTTTCACTACGTATTTCGGTTATTATGTTGTTAAATTTGAATTTTTAATAAATATGAATGTAAAACACATGGGGATTTGCTGGTAAATTTGTGTTTGTGGCTGCTCAAGTAAAAATATTAATAAGTTTTCTAAAATTTGATACATAATGCGTTCAAGTAATAATTCTGTTCAACTTACAGCTTAAGATTCATTCGTATGAAATTAGGATACAGTTAAAATGATCAAACGTTGTTTAATGGAAATATTTTTATAATTATACGTAGCAACAAACAATAAAGGAAGTATCTACATACATAGAAATTCAGTAAAATTCAAAATAAAATTTATATACATAAAAGAGGTTTAAATCTATGGTTTAAAGCCTAGCCAGTCTTAGCTTCTGAAAATGATTCTTTAATTCCCTCTACAGAAACTACTTTTGTCAACTCCTTTTCTACATAAAACATTGTTTAATTGCTTGTCACTTGAATGCAGTAAAACTAAAATATTGTTGTATTCCATTTATCGAGTTCATAACTTTTTTTTTGGCCTGGTCATGTTGATTATTAAAATTCGAAAGAAGTTTTTGGTTCCAAATAATTTAAGACACTATTTAATGAGTTTTACCAAAAAAGCAATTAGTTAATATTTTAATTTAAATTTGAACAAAACGTTTCTAACACATTTGTCAATTTGCTCAGAGAAAGACATTTTAAATTCTTACCTAATAGAAATTTAAACACGTCTGAAATCATCTTGAACTCATCAGTTTTGTGTTATACTGCGGAAACAATACTGTCCAATGTTGCATAATTTTTTTTGTATCCTTTATTTGCAGATTTTATAGTTTTCTGAGGTCATCTCTCCAGGGAATCTGCATGATCAAATCCTATCAATCTATAAGCAATTAATAGTGTAATAATAATATATAAAATAATATAAAAATATCATCAATATATTGTTTAGTATGAACAAGGTTCCAACAACCCCAATCAATCTGTGAGCGTTTTTTCGAGTACTGTTCTCGCATTATTTAATTTTGAAGATTTTGTTATTTTATTAAGGCCTTAATGCAAATTTGGAAAAACTAAGACCCTATCAGGCTGTAGTAATTATTTTTATACGTTCTCATAAAAATTAAATTTTGTATTTTTAAAAGTAACGCCACAAAATGAAAAATGTGATTTGGGGACCGTGCAAACAACCTTAAATCCGTCGATGAAGCTTTTCAAAGCTACTAATACTACTGTGAAGTACTCTGCCGGCAATATCTGGCAACACCACCGCCTCTCTCCGGGGCCTGGTAGATCTTTGGCCATTGTCAATAATCAAACAGGCTATTGTGTCTTATTCGCTGTTCTGTAAGTGTAAGTAAATAAACAAATAAAATCAAATTCGATATCCTTTACTCCAAACTATCTTTTCCTTTAAATTCAAATGCCTATGAGACGCTTGTTTAAAAGCTGAATTTTTGTATTTTCTCGATTGTTGTGGTGCAAGTTGGGATCCGGATAGTGGAATGAAAGCAGCACAGGTAATAATTCATTTATTTAGGCAGTGTATATCGTCATAACACTATATTTACATCCATCTGATTTTCCGTTAGAAAACTTTGCAAGTGATTCCGCGTACACGTTAAAATTTCTCTTATATATTACCCTGAAATCTTCTACCCTCCTACAAATAAACTTCAACATACATAATTTATTAAATACAGTATAGGTTCATAAGATATTCGATTACAAACATAACATTATGTACGAGGGTACAAGATTTTAACAAATAATACAACAATGAGCAATTTTCCAACTGTTTTTTGAAAATGTTCAAAGACTTTTAGATGCAGTTCGTGTGGTGCTAAAACGAAATAAATGTGCATTAAATCAGCGTGGCTATTGTGAAATTTCCGTTTTGGCACGTTTTCCGTTGTTTTCTAAACAGTTTGTATTAGTTAGTCAAATCAAAAACGAATATTGTACAGCAATATCTAAGCTACACAATTATTTTTGGTTCAGAAACTGAATTTTACACCGGATCTTAGGTTATTATATGGACGTTATAATTGACATTTAATTATTTATAACGCAATTTTTGTCGTGGTTAAATCATCGTCAAACGAATAATAAGCGAGAAAACAGAGTTTTTGAGATTATTTGATTTGGTTGTCTCAACGAAATGATATCGGATGCGATCCTCGTCGTTTAAGATTGCAACAATGTCTCTATCGTTGCGGCGATTTGACTCGCCACCATTTTCCTCTTATTTACACTTGCACACTACTTGCGCTGGACTATTTCATATGTCATCTTAAAATCTGCAGACTTCTCTACTGAGCATTTAGAATTGTTTTAGTCGCGGTGAGGTTCCGTCAACTCCCAAAACTCGAAAACCACTTCACTAAATTTATCAATCGAAAACCGAATCAAAAAACGTTCTTGTTCTAAAAAAAATAAAAAAAAAATTTGGATTTACTTTTGAAAATTATCACCGATTTGCCAGAAAATAGATTTGGAAGAACTGCGAGTTTCGAGCGTCAACATCCCGAACTTCGAACGAATTGAACAAATTCAGCTAGAGACTAGTTTCAATTCGCCCATTGTAACAAACTACCAGTTAACTCACCGACGACCAATGAAAAGGTACTGTACAATCTTTCACCGAAATGGATGGAGAGAGCGTAAAAATATTCTTTTTTTTTCATTCAACAATATTTTGGCAATGGGGAACAATCTGAAGATCAGCGCGGGACTGGTGATGATGGGTGTGGTTGATAAGACTGATTTCAGGTTGTTTCGGAACTTATGACGAAACGGAGACAGTTCAATCGGTCGAGACTGGTGGCGGTAAAAAATGACGTCGTTTTAGGGAGCGATTGGAAGTGGGCGTCCGGACGGATTGAGCTGTCTAATAGCCGAAGATGCACCCAGGAACCTAGCTTTCAGCTCCACAATCACCAATAATCTTGAGCGCAACTTAAGAGATAGCAACTAATTTGTGTTTTGTAAAATAAAGCAATTTCAAATAGTATCGTACCATGTTATAATAGATGTTCCAAACGCCATTCCTGATCACAGGTGTAGTAATCAAAAAGCGCAAATCAATTGCATCCACTCTACATTTCTGGCCACAACTTCCAATTGATGTTAATAAGGCAGAACTCTTAATTTTAAGAATCAATTCAATATTACGGGGTAGTTTTTTTTATAGAATTTCGCTTTTGATCAGAAATAAATTTAAGCCGGTCCCGACAAAACTCGTATCAGAACACTGAAAATTATCATCAATTTATCTCCATAACTTTATGGCTTTTGCATAAAAATAAATTTAGAAAATTTAAACTAGGAAGAAAATGTGTGCAGATTTCGCAGAATGTCGTTGGGCCACGTGTGCTTGCCACTTACGTCAACTGCCATGTATGTTCAGGAATGGTTGCAGTGGTTTTGAAACTTGTCAAAAAGAGAAGTTAAATCTCGAAGATTTCGTAGAGGTGGCCAAATGGAGTAAATTCTGACGTTTAGAACAAGACGTCTTGGCGGTTTGTGTGCCAATTGCTCGGTTCCTGTGAGCTCTTGCTTCGACGAAAACTGAACGTGGCGTGGTTGCGATACGATGATTTTAGGCCGTACGCCCCCGTGAAGTATCGCTAAGAGAACTGTGGAGACTAACTTATGACTACAATAAAAAATCGTTTCGTTTCCGAACGATCTCGTCATCTTAATAACGTGGTAGGCGGGCGTCACCTCTCGAGCGGTCTATGGCTAGGGAAGCAAGGGCGCCGACAACTAAGGCAAAATCGGGAATCTTCCAACATTATACACACCACGAATTTAGAATTATGCATGCATCAGAATGCACGGTCTCAGGAATCGTCTCTGTAAACAAGTGTCAACAACTATAAAAGTCAGTCGCGAACTCGACTGCACAACACTTAACACGGGGATGTCTGTTCGTGGAGCGCTCCAACGGCTTCCGATGATGGTTGGGCGAGGTCTTTCAGTCTTTTTTTTACGCGTGACGAGTTTATATCGCAAGTCCAAGTCCTGGGGGTTCCGCACGGTTCCACTGTCGTTCCTCTTTTAACATCAAAACGAGGGGGAATGGGGAATTACAAAAACGCTATTTTGTAGGCCTAGCAAAGTTTTTCTAAATCGCGTCAGCGCCTTGGGGCGCGGAGAGAACCCGGACAACAGCACGGAACCTCTCTGGAATCAACGAGTTAACATTTTTTTAGAATATTTTCTACGATACGTAAAACCGTTGATCAATTCACCGCCACACGTTTAGTTGTTTTCAACATATTTACAAAGGTTTGTTTTACGTGGTGGTTGGAGGCCGGGGGCGCGCACGAGTGCGAAGGTGGTGATGTCGCGACCGCTGCGAGTCTACCCTGTGGATTTTCAGTCACTATCAGTGTTTATACTCGGGGTACCGCTTGGGCCGGTGGATGGTGGCGTGTTCGGGATGTGGCGGGCCGACGGGGGGACCTGGGGCCGGGACAGGCGCTCTGGCGATGCTCGGTGGCTCCTCGCTCGTCGAGCTGCTCGGCGAGGGGTAGTACTCGCGGGGGACGGCGCCGCCGACGACGACCCCGCCGCTCCCACCCGCCGCCTGTCCCATTGCGTCCTCACTTGCCCATCTGGCCATCTGTTGCTGAGCTTGAATAAATTCATCACTAGAAAACAATAAGTATAACAGAACTAAACTAAATGTAGTACATGAAGTCCAACATGCAGCCAGAACTAGCAACTGCCAGGCGCCCTACACCCCATACCCCCCTCCTTCAAAGCCAATTGACGAACATAATTTATTAACATTCAGTAACAGGTGCATGTTACATATTGCAGTTTCGTAATAAGCTTAATTGTGACACTTTACAGATCGAATTGTTGCCGTTATGTAACCTTTGCTATAAGTTGTAAGTCATTTATCACATATTTATATAGGTGGTTGGGGAAAACCAAATGCAAAGAAACTTTACCGAGTCAAAGTTTTCCTCTTGTGATAAATAGAAAAAAGTTGTAACAAATATAAAATGTTTATAGTTATATCGTTTCTCCATTTTTTGACGAAATAAGAAATTGTTGTTATTGGGTGTATGGATCTCATGTTAGTCCTTATTCCAACTTTCAATCAGAATATATTTTATCTGTTTTGACGTTATATATATTGCTTAAATAATATTGCGTTAGTCCACGCGGTATTTGTCGCAACTCGTCCTATTAGGATCAAATTGAATGTATGGCTTTGTAGATTGAGTTATTGCCGTCATTTACTTGCTTTCTTCACCATAAGTCTGCATGATATTACACACTTGTATTGCTGGTTGCGGAAACAAATAATGCACAGCATTCTCACAGTCATTTATAATTTATAAAGTGCAGTAAATGTACATTCTCACTTATTGTGTTACTTTCAAACTTGGAAGATTACCTTATATGTGTATGTGTATGTATAAAATATGTGTCATTCAACGGTAACACTGACTTGAAGAAATAAAAGCTTCGGAGCAAACTTTTTTTGTTTTATGACAATTCTAGTAAATATCAAATCTAAAAAGAAAAATTCCTGCGCCAGAGTGTAATAAAATAAAAAAATGCCGCTACACAGTCTTCGGGTTTATATGTTTATACTTGTTCCTTTTCTTTGATTTATTAATTTATTTACACTACTTGGTATATTTTACAACCTGCACTATTAGAATTTGCACTAACTCTTACATGCCATATGTAACAGGTGACAATAATGACATGTTCTAAAACGTTTCTACCAATGAAAGAAGAGGCGAGGTATCAACCGCCTGCTCATCGCTGCCTTTTACAACATCTTGGACTACATCCACTACATTTAGTATATAGTCGCGGGCCTTGGCCCTTAATTGATTCACCAGCGTCCCCTGAATCTCTTAGATCCAAAGTCCGCGACTATACCCATCTCGGGGTGGCAGCCCAAAACTCCTTTACCTTTCGCTGTCTGGAGTGTCGCCGCAAGGCGCCCCCCTATCGTGGTCGGCGCTCTCATAAATGCTCTCCTCCTCGGCCTGGTGGTGAGAGTGGGGATGTGGATACGGCAACCTTCCCGAAGGTTGCCGATACCTCCCGTACACAAACCTGGAATCCCTGTGCGATTGATGAGAGCTTTCGCTACAGGCAGAGGAGGACTCTTGTCTATAATGACGATCGGCTTCAGTTTCGGACATTCGAATATCCTCAGACCCGCTAGGACTCATATGTCTCGAATGGTGCTCAAGTTGTCGGATCAGATCTTCTAAATTTCGAATTCTAATCGGACCACATGGAGGAACTTCATCCTCATCTTCCTCCTCAGCTTCTACCACAACCTAAAACGTCACAAAAATCACAATCACATAACAAAAAAAAAAAGAGAAAATTACCTGAGGTTCACAAACTTTTTCTTGACTGCTGCTTCTCTTGTACTCCGAGTAACTTTCAGCACATTGCTGTAAGCTTCTTCGTAACAATTCTTCGCTTAAAGCGCTACTGCTGCCGGAAGGTGTGGAAGTACCGCGATGACTCGCGGCGGTTCGTAAGGCTTTTATTATGTCTTCGTGGTAACCGTTGAGGGTTTTGAGAGTTCTTTCGACTTCGGAAGCACCAGAACCGCTCATTAATTGAGTCATGCTTGCTTCAGCTTGACTCATGATTTCATCGGATTGAGCGCCGTCGCCCCAAGCGTCTTTACCGTCACCCGCCATCATCAAGCTATAGTCGTGCTTTTTCAAGATGCCCTTCTTTTCTGGCAGTTTTAGGTTATTGTGCTGGAGGTCGATGAACGATACCGATTCCTCTTCTGCTGAAAACAATCAATCGGTTCTAATACAAGGGAATGAGGGGAAACATGTATAAGAAAATAAAAAAAATCAGCAAAAAAATTTATTTCTAAGAAACAGGCTGACATGTAGGATGAGTCACTTGTCCCATGCATTCTGCAAGTGTACCAAGTAATTTTGAGGTTATATTTATACAAAAAAGTATAATTAATTTAAGAGGCTATTCTTTAGAATCTTTGGATAGATACTGTTTCCTATTTATTTTTGTATATGCGATAGCTAAATAAAATGTAATTCTGAGTAATTTGAGGATTTCGGTAACTTTGTTTGGTCATCTTAGGATGATAAATTTAACATTGTTGGATGATTGCGTAAAGTGTATTCAAAAACATTTTGCACCATGATGGATCGACTTAAGCTCAGTAATCAACAAAATGGTAAAAATGAAGTTAAACTCTTCTTCACGTTGACTTGGCCATTGAAGAATTTCGAAGAAGCGCGGCCAGAAAGAGAATGCGACTTTCCAAATCTTTATTTCCTTAATCAAAATAAAATCTTAATAATTGAATAAAATGTATTGAGAACTCAAAAACTCTAAACTCAATAAATTGTAAAAGTGTTTTAGAGCACGCTTGTCCAAATTTCTTCATGCTGATTTAGCTATATAAAAAGATTCTTTACCTAGCTAGCACCGACAAAACTTGATGGAATATAGTTATAAAGTTCCCGATTTGTATAGTAATTGACTTGGAATTTAGTATATTACCGAGTAATGTAAAGCACTTCTTTTGTGACCCAAACTACGCTAAAGAAAAGCAACAAAATACATAAAATGTTAAAAACAATTTTTAAAGAGTTACAATTTTAGTTAGGGTTTCTTCTCGGGTGGTGTTATGACGATTACTTGGTGGTGTAAAATACCTGAGTGTCCTTGGTCATCCTCGCTGGCTGATCCTACACCAATTCTCTTGAGTTGTTGCATTTTGTGCTCTCTGCGCGTTTCCAGGCAAACAGATAAATATTTGTAATTAATAACTCTTCTCGATAAATCTTAGGACATTGATGGCATGCAGGCGTGCAAAATCAAAAGAAAAAGGCTCGTTATCGAAACGTTATACCACACACTTTGAAAGAATCAATAGAACAAGAACGGTCTAGCTGGCTAATACGTAGAAGAAACGGCAAATGACGTGCTTCTTCTTAAAAAACGCATTTTACAACACCTAAAGTGCATAATCAATCAACACATCAATTTCACTAACTGGTAATGCGATGGTCCTCCGGCGCCCATGTGGTTTGATGAACGAAATAACACCCTTTGAGAATCGGCGCGGCTAACAAGAAATAGTGTCTTAGTTATTGAGGTTAAAATCCCATGAACGATATTGGATAAATATTATTAACAAAATTACCGCCGGCGATGGTGATGACGACGAAAAAACTGCTAAAACGCTCCATGGTAATGTTGCAACAATATTTTCGCTTCAAAGGCCCGAAATTTCAAGAAGGTTTTAGTACAAAAATTGAAATGTAAATAAACACTTCGGGCGTTTGTAAGTATGTGAAACGATGCGATTTTACAAAGCTTGTCTTAGGCGGAAAAAATCAAACGAAAAACTATGTGAACATCTATCGAATGACCTAACAAAGTACAATGCTAAAGAGAATGGCAACCACGCTCATTCGGGAGATGAAATAAAAATAACGCAAAGTAGCGGAAAGAAAACCATCACATTCATCCAACATTCTCGCAAGGTGTATGGCAAACAGTAGCGCGCAAACGTGAAGGGACAATAATTGATATAATTCGGCGTTGGAAAGGGCCTATGGTAACACAATTCCATGAAAACTTACCCGAACGACGACACACTCCCACCAAGTGTTAGAATCTTGTTAGCATTATCTAAACTGTCCTCCTGGGAATGGTTGCCGGCCGTGTGGACGTAGTTTTTCGGGATAGGCTTTTTGTACGGTTTCTCGTATTTACGAACCGTCGTCTTCCTTCCAGTTGTTAATTTACATAAACGGAAGAACAAAGGGAAACCAAGATCCGGATTAATAACGGGTTCGAGGGACACGAGTGGAGCCACTCGACTTGAGCAAATTAATTTCTTTATTCCAAACGAGCGCCGCCACCCCATCGACATTGTCCACGTATCCTCCAGCTCGTTAAAAAGCTTGGTTTAACACGTCGAATTTCAGAGAAATTTTGTAAAAACCCAGCCCAAGTCGAGTGGAGTTACACAAAGTGTCACGTGAAACTGTTGTAATTGTTCCACTCACATTTAAAACACAAAAACAGTGTAGAGGGCATGCCTATGTAAAAGTGAAGATAATTACAAAATTAGCTTCAAATGTGGTAGCTTGAGAGCAACTATCAGCTCGTGGTTCTAGAGTGATCTATGGATATCCAAGAAGTGTTTCATTTGCATTGTTTGTGATTTCAAAATTTATACAGTAACTTCTATAGTATGTTTTATGTGTGTTGGTTTGAGTGAATTAAGGAAAGGTTGAAAGGGCACACACACTCTGCTCACATTCATAAGCCAGCATTAGCTAATAGAGACAGAAACAGACGTTCGCACACTGCATATCTCACACGTATGCATATATACATGACACCAAGGTTACGAAGCATGCAATTCTCGTATCTATAGCTAGATAAAACAAAACACCTACAAACGACACCTCTTCGAGGCTGCTCGATATTCTACAGTGACATCCCGTTGAAAAACGGATACGACACCGAATAATTGTTTTGCGTCTTGTTACAGGCGTGTTATTTTACTTCTTTACCTGTGTCACAGTTGCAGTGTTTGTCGTTCGAGGGGCCTTGCTTTTGGGAAAAATCGTCTGTGGGGCGATGAAGAGTCATGCAACATGCCGGATGATAAGATTTACAATTTTTACCGCAGCATCCCGATCATTTTTACGGTGGGAGGGGGTCGCGTTAAGCCACAGTCGACGCCACTGGTTTTATTGATTAAATCGGTCATTCTGGTGAAAAATACGAACTCATCCTGAAAACTGCCGATGCCGGAGAGCGGATCTCGTTAGAGGCTCCTCGTGGAGGTTTCGTTTCGTCTTTAAATGCCCCTCGTTCCGGTTTACGCTGATATGGTCATAGCAAGTTGTGTTCATTGCATTTTGGTCGATTTTGGATTGGATTACTGTTTTGAAGCAAATCGCTACTTTTGCCGGGCGAGAAATTAAAATAACAGAAACAAGAACTCATCAAGTTAAAACGATCCAGGATTATTGATACAAAAACTTATTACTACATTTCATATGCATATAAAGAGTGGCTCAGATTTGCTTTAGGAAACTGGCCGTAAATTTTGGTCAAGTAAAAGAATTTAAAAAAGTTTATATTAATAATCACACAAAAGAGATTAATTTTTTTAAGTGCTTATAACTTATAACTTATTTAAGTTACTGACAAGAGATTTCACCCTCCGACTTTGGTGTTTATTATGCTTAATTAGTAATCTAAATTTTTCTAGCGCGCAATAATAATTTCCCGACAGCGGCAATTTCTTATTCTTGCAAGTTTCCCGCCCTATAAAAAACATATTCATTTGTATCCTTGAGTAGATCGCCCTATGAATAATATTGTTTCTTCCTGCAATTTTTTCCTGAACTTATAGTATTTGATATATCCGCTAAAAAAGATGCATCCTCAGTTCTTTGGTGGTCACATGATCAACATAAGATTCTTTATTAGTAATATAGATTTCGGATTTCAAAACAAGAAAAATACTTCATATAAACTTATCCTGTAAAATTTATATTTGTTGGTATAGTATTTTTTTTATCGCCGTCGTTTTAAACTTTAAAAGTTCTTCATTATGATGCACAAGCTAATATGAATTCTTTTCATTAATCTGCTTAGTAGATTACGTTGCTGAAGTTTCCTGAAATAAATCTTAACAGTCCTGAATAGAGAGACTGGAATAGTTAACGCTACACTGCAGATTCTGACAATGATACAATAGACGTAAGTTCTAATGGCAACCTGAATGCCTTTGCTTACTTCTTAAGGAAAAGTTTATAACTCAAGATCAGACAAAATGTTGCAAATTTCACGAAAGACATTCGGCAGGATTAACCGTTGCAGTGATTTGGAAGTTACATTGTTTTGTATATTTCTAATTACAATTGTTTCAACTGCACTGTGCACTGTAAACTCTGCACATTTTATGGAAAATTGACGTTTTGGTCCTTTCGACCGTATTGGTTTAAAATTTAAATTTAATTTTATAGTACATATAGAACGAAATACAGAAATGCAGTCAGATTTTATTTAAATGGAGATATTGGATATTTTAATCATTTTTGAATTATTCATAAAAGTGGATCATTCAACAAAATATACCCTTAAAGAAAAAATTGAAGTTGCTTCACCTGGGCCACACTTCATAACATATTATAAACAAAATAAAATTTTTTCTATAATATTTCTACACTCCGCTTTTTATTACATGCTGATCTTTGTCGTAACTCCTACATATTTGTAAAAGATTTAAATACTTTGCTACTAATTATGTTAAAAAGACAAGAAAGCCCTTTATAGATGCTAGAGGATATTAACAAATTATTATTATATATTCAAAACAAACATCAGAAAATTTTAAGATGTCACCTCAGATGCCTTGCAGCGTGTAGTAATTCAGAAGTTTATAATCTCCACTAGGTGAAGGTTGCATTATATATAGTCCTAATAATAATAACGTAAATCTTCATTTACCAACGTAAAAAGTTCAGAGTCAAATATTTATGTAAACTTAGATTGCTCCGTTCTTGTTCTTCCAGGTTCCAAATCGTTGTTGACTTGAAGCCGTCGTTCATTATTCCGTTCGAGTTCCCTTATGATGCAAGTTTAAGAAGTTATCGATCAAGTGTTCTCCGTTGGGCCGGCTGCAGTGGGATTGAGTTCGTATTTTGCACGTTGCGAATGAGGTCCCGCAGAACACGTTGTGAGCATACCGATGCGGCCCATTGTAAATCTGTGATGTGCGCCTCAGCCATCGCCAACAGATACACGTGTAGGCACAGACTTGATGGCGGATCGTCCATCGTACCGATCCGCCACCACGTACACGATATAGATAGATAGACAGAGAGTTTGTGCAACACGGAGGGCGACAACCCCTGAACTTATAGTTTCGGGGATTACCGCTAACTCCTTTCGCGTATGACAATAGTTATATAGAGCTAAAACATCTAGCTTGGAGGCAACTGAAACGAGAAGTGACGGTAATTATCGCATCGCATCGCAACGGAACGGAAGAAGCGAGAGCGGATGCTGAGAACGTGGATCGCTACCTGGATGGTCTGCTCACTAACCTGAGACAGAGCGAGAAGTTTTTGTGTACTACGACTGACCTGTAGCAAAGGGCCATAGTTGCAAACACAATGAACACACCCCCTACCACCGACATGAGTGTACCCACGAGAAATATCGTGTTGGACCCGTGATAGTCCTCTGAAGGTCCATCGGCAGCGGCAGCGCAGGTGACGGGAAGCGGCGGTGCGACGCACGGCGATGTCAGTCATCATGCATCAACACACAGGCGAAGAGAGAGAAGGAAAGCACCAATGAGACAATATACAAGACACCATTAAGGTCGCTGGCGACCAACATGTTTACTATATCAATTAATAGGGCCGCCGTTCCCTAAAACGCACCCTAAACCACGCGACCCGCTACCCAACCGTAGCTGCAACCATACCACTCTTAACCTTCAAAAGTTAGCAGAAATATGTGCCAGGGCCGACTTCTCCAACCGAGGTACATCTCTGCACTTACTGCAGTTTAGGTTAGTTGATTCCTAATTGAAACTGGGTACATAGTTAAAATGAAAATGCGTTTGAAAATATTTTGGTAAATATACGTTTCTGTCAAAAAACTCCTTCTTAAGATCAAAAGATTATTGTTTAGAATAAACTATGTCTTTTGAAATTTCTGGAAAATAATTATAATTTTTGGAAGATTTTTAGGTTTCTTTATCCAGTCAGTTTCAATTAGGCGCATATTCTGCCTGGAGTTGATCTAGTTAAGTTACCTAATTAGTAGAATTTATCCCAATAAGTTGCAGCTAGGGGCGTGTGATGGTGCGGGAATCAGCGTGGGCGCGGACGCCTTTTACGGCACGGACGGTAAGGATGTACAGTACACATTGAGCAAACACATTCGAGAGAGTGGACAATGGTCATATAGATATAAACTGATTACGATACGAAAGCTTATGTACAGGACACTGCGCAAACTGTACTCGATCACGTCACGGTTCTCACTCTATACCTGTAGCAAACGGCCACAACGGCAAAACAAATGAAGACGCCCTTCACCACGCCTACGAGTATGAACACCATCGTCAACGTTTCCAGGTTGTCCGAGTTGTTGGAGCCTGCGAACGATAGGTAAACGCTAAACCGACCGTCACGTGCTCTGTGTACGTACTGTGTATGCAAACAGGTTGGAAACCGCTGGTCAACATCCAAAATCACGGCAATCCGGCCAATAAGGCACTTCTTTAATATATTGTATCATACCACCTGGGCAAATTAGCAGTGTTTCACCGAAAGCTCCATGCAAGTTCGAATTTGTGAGAAAAATCTATTTTAATATAGTTTTTTGTTCAAAAGTGTTGCTCTTTTGTTGAAGTTAAATCATAATATCACAGTTCACAAGATTGTCAGAAACAAAATTAAACTCAACAATACTACCGGAAACTCTTATAACGTTAGTGATCTAGTATTACCCATCATTAATCCCTCAAAATGCTTATTATTCTATTTACGACAAACTTCACTATAAAATCCATTTGTTCTAAATAGGTGTTACTTCTTCATAAAGTTTTGTTAATTAAATTGGTTCTATTTCTCATTTCTCTACATTAGTAAAAAATCCCAAAATTTCCCTATTTCATTTAAAGCAAAGGTTAACTGGTCCTAAAAATGATTAATAAGGCATTCTTTCGTACTGAGACAGATGAAGCTTTCGGTGTGTAACTAAATTTGTAAAATTATTCTAGCTTGCCCGTTTCTCTTTAAATAAATGAAGCAAAAATCAATTGGAATAAAATTAACTGATCGTCACAATAGTTTAAATATTGAACCTGAACTGATTTAAAATATTTGCAAACTGTAGGTAAATCAGAACTGAAAGATAAACTCAGCAATATTATCCTAATCTTGCATTCTAAACTTTCAATTTAATGAAACTTTGTTTGGAATCTCAAAAGTAAAGGTCAACCTTTAAATTTAAAGCTGGAAGTTCAGATGATTTAGTAATATTTTCTATGTTTAACAAAATTTATTTTTCTATGTTTTCATTTCTAAGTTACAAGTGTTTATTTAATTAGAAAATGGAAGTGCTATCACCGTTTCAGAAATGGGTGCAAAGTTTTCAAAGATTGTGTATCTTACTCCGAATAAGAAAATAAGCCATACTAATAATAAACTTTTTCCCAAAGTTTCAATTTTGTTTTAAAATATTTAAAATGTTAAAAATTCTAAACGTTTATACTATAAACTTTTGTGATCTGAAAGTGGTACCAAAATGAGTAAAAATAGAAATAAAAAAAAGATTTAAAATTTAAATCTAAATTCTGGTTTAAATCTAGTGTAAATATTATGTTTGAAATTTCAAGTTTAAAAACTATTAGTTTTAAATCCAGAGCTGGAAATAAATTGCTAATATTTCCTACAAATTTGATTTTATTTGAATCCTAAACTGCAAATTAAAAATTGTCAATTTGAAATTGAAAGTTGATGCATACTCTTTGTAAGCTGCACCTTGAGCTGCATGATTGCAGGTTGAAAACTCCAACCTGCAAACTTCAAGCAAATATTCACAAAATAGAAGTGAAAAATAATTGTCGCTAAATTTAGATTTTTAGACTTGCACTCTAATTTTTCAATTAATTGGAAGCTTTGATTATGAAATACCCAGCATGAAATATAAAAGATAAAAGCTTGGACCTATAAATTTAATAATATTTTCCATATTTAGCAAAATTAATTTTTCGAAGCTTCAAGTTTTAAGCTAAAATTATTTAATTAGAAACTGCTTTCAACGTTTCCAGAATAAATTTAAAATTTTCAAAAATTGTGGATCTTACTCAGAATCAAAAAGTCTGTCAAAAAAGAAAATATATTTTGTAAAATAGAAGTAATTTCAATTTTTTTCAAAATATTTAAAATATTAAAAATTTTACAAACTTTCATTAACTTGGAAGTTTTAGAAACATATGTAAAAATATAATTAATAAAAAAGTTTCAAAATTAAAATCTAAATGCTGATAAAATATTTTGAGTGTAAATTCAATGACTTAAACTTTAACTGTAAAAACTATGAGAATTAAATTCAAAGTTGGAAAAGAGTTTTAAAGATTTTCTACAGATTTGATTTTATTTAAGTATCAAACTTAAAATTAAAAATTGTTAATTTGAAAATAAAAGCTGATGCATACTGTTCGTAATCTGTCTTGAGCTGAAAATATGAATAGAAATTAACTTACAATTTCGGGTATAATTTAAAATATTTAAAAACATCAAAATTTCAACCTGTAGCCTTCAGGCAAACGTTCTAAAATAGAAGTGGAAAACAATGATTAAAAAAATATACAGTTTGAACTTGTACCCTAATTTTCAATTTAATTGCAAACTTCAGTCATGAAACACCTAGCCTGGAATCTAAAAGATAAAAGCTTCGGACTTTAAATTTAAAGCAGGAAGTTTAGTAGGTTTAATAATATATCCCACATTTAGTAAATTAATCGTTCCACGCTTCAAATTTCAAGGAAGAAGATAATTAGAAAGTGAAGGTGCCTCTAGCGCTTTACGAATAGATGGAAACTTGTCCAAGATTTTCCATCAAAATTCAAAATCTTTAAAAGTTAACTTTTTAAACTTTTGTTAAGTTAAAGTTTTAGATAAATGTATCAAAGTATAATTATAAGAAACAGGTTTTGAAATATAAATTTAACGCTTTAAATTCATAAGCCAATTGAAAGTTTTGTGCGTAAAACAACATATTAGGAAGCTCAAATAAATTTTAAATTTACAGTTAGAAGCTAAAAAATTCATTAATATTTCCTGCAAATTTGATGCCAGAAATGGTAAATTTAAGAAAAAATTAAAGCTTAAAATCTAGAATATAAAAAAGTTCCTAAACTTCAATCTGTAACATTTATTCTGAACTTGCACGCTTTTGGCAAATGCTAGGAAGATTTAAATCGTAAAGTTGAAATTCTTTAAGAAATTCAAAGCTTCGCATATAAAATATGACGCTTTAAGTTAAAAATGATTTATTAATATTTTGAATATTAACCAAATAGACGGGAAATCAAGTAAACCAAAATGTTGAAACTTAACAATTAAAATTTAAAATATTCAAAAATTCGTAACTTTATCTTATAAATTTTACCGATCTTAAGAATTTTAGAGAAATGTATTAAATTGAAATTAGACAAAAATATTTCACAATTCTAATTGAAAGGTTGAGTGTAAAATCTATGCTTTTAAATTAAAATATAGGTAAAGCGAGCCCCAAAATCAAAGCGAGAAGCTAAGAAAGGAATATTTTAAATATTTGTTTTTAAGTTCAAGTAAAAAATGCCGAATTTAAAAGTTAATTTTCCTTAAAATATATAAAAAAATTAGAAATTTTAGTTCCAAGTTAGATTAAATTTTTAATGTTTCAAAGTTGGCATTGAAGATAAACGTTTCATGCTTCGCTTATAAAATATCGTGTTTTAAGTTGAAAGATCAAAGTTTCGGGCTTTAAATTCACAGCTGAAATGATTTATTAATATTTCCCACATTAAGCAAATTTGATCTTTTCAAGTTTGGAGCTTCAAGCTAGAAATAGCAAATTTGAAAGTTTCTTTCAACTTTCCGCTTCACCCCCCATGGCTATTCTATGCTTCATCAGTTTTCGCTGTTGTCGGTCGAAACCGACGGATGGCCGTTATCACCGTGAAATTGAGAAATGCCGGACATGCCGGATTGACGTGATTTCGGGGTCGGCCAAAGCCGTCCAACGAAAATACCGACAAGTTAAGTGATTTCCCCGTCTGTTTATGCAAAATGACAGATGTTTCGTGTCCGCCGCGACCACTCTTCGACGTCAGCTGTAAAAAGATAGGATCGCATGGTCTCATATACATACCGTAGGGGGTTTCTTTCTTCTGCATAATCTTGGACAGGTCGTGCGTTGCCTTATTTTCGGTGGGACGTGGGGGCACCGGCGTGGAGACGATCTCCACCTGTATCGAACAGTCCGGACCGCTCCATCCCAATTCACAGTAACATCTGTTCAGGTTCGTGCACGACTGCAAAACGCAAGTTCGTCAATTAATCTTGGTTGTCAGAATGAGGGACACGTCGACGCCAACAAAGATTTTCATTAAGAGCAAAGAAAAAATCCAATTAGATTCGATTATTTCGTTCGAATACTAACGAGTAAATAGGTTGTGGGAGTCGGGGGTAAACTGTCGTCGAGTCCGAGCTGCACCGCACTTGATTTTAATTAATGAAGTTGGTTTTCGCAAATGAAGCCGTGTTTACTTAACGTAACTCGTAACTTGAAATTTTCTGCGGCTACAAGCAATTTGAGACGCGATAAATTAATTAATAATTTTCTCCCTGGTTACCGGCCGGTTAAAGAGTTTGAAGTAATTGTTAGATGAACTTGTACTTGTAGATGTACTTACCCCATGGCCGGAGCACTCCAAGTTGTTGTGGTTTGTGGGACACTTGGTTTGGTCGATGTATGGAAGAATGCTGGAGCAGGTTTGATTAAGGCATACATGGTTATCTCCGCATGGTGTTCCATCCAAAACTAAGCCGACATGATTGGGTTCCATGGCGCTACCAGACGTCGTTCTGTGAATGGACCTAGTTGGCGTTATTACTTTGTCTAATTTCACGCCGAAGAACTACCAACTCTCTTAATCGCAAACAAAAACCTCGGCAAAGCCGTCAAAGATAATCGATCCTAGGCTATCAAATTTGGCTAACGGGCCAAGCCTTTAGCCCTAAGTTTACGGAATAGGCCGTGTCATGAACCAAAAACTTATTGTTTTCACTAATCTGCACAATTCTTTTACTATGCTTATCGCAACGGCCCAACTATTCAAGAATGCTGGTAAATACCCCAACAAAATCAAACTTAAAGTTTCTTCAGATATATCTACGAATAAGTTGGCTGGTAGATAAAGAGAAAAAAATGAAAACATTTAAAATACGTAGTCATAATTGCAGAAGTAGCTCTAAAAGAAAGTATACAAGAAAGAAAAATGTTGTAAATACGACAAGAAGAATAACACATTACAAGAGAAACAATGTTTTGCTAAAATAATACTTAGGTAGAAAGTAATAAAACAGAAGAATATCATTCAATCATTAACCTCAACTTACTTGCATTCATACTCCGTCCCTCTGATCCAAATGCTAGTTTTGGAATGGGATTCCTCAGAACTTGTCATGGGATTAAGTTTCCCTTTTTGGCATTGCAACGTTCCGCATTTAACGTTTTCCGGTTTACACTTAACATAAGTGTTGCTGTTGTCGCTGCTACTGACAGTTCCGCAATGGCCATTAATTGAACCTTTAGCATTCAATTGCTGGAAGCACGTGTCGTGCGCTGCTTTTCCACCTGCGGATATAGAAAACAGTTAAAGAAGAAAAAAAATTATAAAAAAAACTCACCGTATCCCCAAATGTTTTGGCACTGGATGGTTAGGGTGGGACAGACACCATTGAAGCAATATCCTTTATTAGCGTCACCACAAGGCGATCCGTTTTTCTTGAAAACATCACTAGGACAATCTCCAGTTTCACCTGAACAATGCTCAGGAAGGTCACAGTCGTTACTCGACTCTCTACAAACGTAGCCCTTATACTTCAACAAGCAGTTTTCACAACAAGGTCCTGTCGCACATTGGGCCTCTTTGGTCAATTTGCAAGTTATAGGATCGCAACAGGGGTCCACTGTTGGACACTCTTCTATGGTCCCGCAATCGCAATCCTCGCCATCTTCAACGATACGATTGCCACATTTTCTTCTCACCTACAAGAAATTATTATTAGTGACCACTCAAAAAACAGAGATAATTTCAGGAAGTTTCAATGACTATTCAACATGCTAATGTTGTGCTGCGATTGATGCGAATATTTGGTAATGCCGAAGTGAAGGATGTAAGGCATAAGGACGATAGGGTCAGGAAATTGGGGCAATTAAATTCAGGGGTAACGATGCCGGCTCGCCCCAATAACGCTTCTCTTATATTGCTTTTTTATTTTACCTCGAGCTCGTTGGGCTTGTTGAGAAGACATATCCCGTTTCCCGTTCTCAACCTGTCGATGTAGTCCGACTGACTGCATTCGGAGAATTTGTACGGTTGCACGTTATCTAAACCGACAATGGCTTGCGCCATGATGCAGCCGTGCCAATCCCTGCAAAAACATTCGCTTCTGCCATCATCGTGCCCCATTCCGATGTTATGGCCGATCATGTGCGCCATTGTTCCTGCTAGAAGATGCGGCTCGTAAGTGTTGATATCGACGCTGATCCCGACGGCTTTGGCAGTGCAAACGGTTGCTGGCACGGCCATTCCGGCCTCGCCTCCCACGAAAACTTCTCCGGTTAGTAGCTGCGTGGTATCTTTGTCGATCTTGCCCAGCTTCCTCCAGGTGTAGTCGTTAAAGTTCGTCAAGGCCTTACCAATATCGATGTTGCGATCGATTTGTGCCTGGTTACCACCTGGGAACAAACATCAAATATTTGTCAATTAGAATAAGTTGAAAGTTTTGTCATTAATGACCTGGGTTGGAGACTAGATAATTTTAGAGCAACCACATATATGCAACACATTTGCTTAGAGACGAAGAGAGACAGGAGGAGTGAGCAACCTGTTACCTTGTGACGATGCTAGCAAAATCTGTCAAAGTATAAAACCACAAGTACAACCTCCTTTGCTCCCTACTTCTAGCAACAGTTTTGAAACTTTGTTTTCAAATTACTATCAGGAAAGTTTAGTTTAAATTATAACCTTTAATACTATCGTGGCAGATTTGACATACATATTGTTTGAAGTTAAGTACATATTAATAAAATATTTGGTGTATTCAGAAAAACTTGAGTTGTAATGTTCCACATTCTTTTGTTTTCAAATATTTTGTTTTTTCAATTTAGTATTACTGGATGGAGGCAGGTTTGAATCTGAGTACCTCCGCTCCGTATGCTTGACGTAGTTAGCTCTCTTTTTATCTAGCAATCCACCATCTTCGAGTCTCGTTAAGAATGTTATTTTCACATGGTTTTAAAGTTAGTTTCATACATTAATTGCGATAACTTAATCTTAAAGTATCCTGTTAAATCCTGTTAAATTAATGCTTAAATTTAACTCTCTCTTGTAAGTATAAAAGTGGGGCAATCCTATAAACCTGTTTTAAATAAAGTATACTAGATGTTATGATTTTGTAAGTATTGAATTGCGTTTAAGTATCATTACAAAAACTAAATGATTTATCTATAATGTTTATGTATACTTTTTAAACCTACAATGGCGTAGAGTAGAGGATCCAGTCTCTGTTCCAACAAATTGTAAATATCCACAAAAGTGTGCAAATTAAAATAAAGTGACGATTTATAGACAAATGTGAAAAATGTGTTATATAGTGTATATTTCTATTTTTCCTTAAGAACTATAATACATTAACCGCTATTCTTAAAAATATATTTTTTTAATATTTACTATATGTATAAGGGTAAAAATTCAGAAGTTTATAGAGATCATGTAAATTAATTTGATTTGTTAATTTTGCTATTTACTTATCTACTAATGTTTGCTTAAAATCTCAATTTTAGTAAATGTAGATTCGTTACTTACCGACTGGTAAAAACAGTAAACTTATATTTTTTATCAAGCGATAACTGCGCCATTCAGTAAATTGAACCTGTGAATTTACTTAGAAATCGTTAATTTTGAAATTTTCCCTTAAATTAATAGTTTAAAAAAATTATTTACATTCTACGCCATCGTAATCAATAAATTAAAGAATATATAATTATTTTGATTATAATTTGAAACAATAGAGCGTTAGCATAGTATGAACAACACGACATTTTTTTCAAAGAGTGCAAATGTATAGAAATATCTTCAAATTTACAGTAATAAGTTTATACACATATTTTTCATATTAATGGCTCGCCAACTTTCACATTTTGCGTCCATTTTTACCTTGAACAATTTTGCAATTCCCTTGGATAATATTAGACATAAGAATAAGGAGACCATATATATTAGTATAATTGTTTCAAAATAAGAACATGGTTTTAGCAAGTAATAATAAACTTCCGACTAATATCATAGAGGTTTACAAATAGGTAAAACATATCTAGAAACGGACGTCGGCTTAAATCATCACCCAGTTGTGGCAAAAGTGTTAATCAATGGTAAAATGTAAAGAAACCTGCAAAAAATCTACAGACTATACAAGGCTACAGGAGAGGAGAACAAAGAATACAAGGACAGAAAAACCGAACAAACAGGCGAAAAGTAAAAACACAAAAGAAGCTGACAAAAATGCAATAGAAATAGTGGGGAAATATAGCGAATGACATTAGAATCAAAACCAGGAAACAAATACGATAAAGTAAATAAACAATGTACGATAGTAGTAAACTATTAAAACAGAAATGATTCTTTTAACACACATTAAAAACGAAAAGAATCAAAATTGCAAATCAGTTGAGAAACGATGTTGGTGACCTCATTGTTTATACTAATAGCGAATATATAAGATAATGGTTCAAGGGCAAGGACAGAAGAGATAACCTAGTAAAAAAATATGACAGACTAGAAAAGAAACGGGACAGAAAATAATAAGGAAAGAAATTGAATATGGTCTGCAGAGATCAAAAAATGAAAAAGCAAGCGCACTCAGTACAACACCATTAGAAACGTTGAAACACATTGACGATGAAGCAAGAAACTGTTTTTTAGATCTTTTGAAGTCCATGTAGGTATGTTAAAGGTGTGATATCGGAGCAGTAGTTAACTTTTTCCTTCATAGCTATTCCAAAGAAAGACAACAAAAAAAGATGTATAAACCATCGTACAAATTTCTAATAAATCATACATTAAAATTCTTCCCTAGAATAATATGCAGTCACTACTACAAGGAGTCCTGATTGAACTAAACTACAGTGATGCTTAGATATGAACCAAGACATGGTCGCCTGCTTTATCAATTTTGAGAAAGTTTTCGATATGGTTAGGCATGAACCACTAGTACAATCCTAAGAAATAAGAACTTGAACTGTAGAGATATAAAAATTATATCAAATCTATACCGGAATTAGAAAGATGCAGTAAGAATTGAAGACGAGCCAACCACAAAAAATAATTTTCTTTTGAAGAGAACGGTAGGGGGTTTACTTTATTTCCAATTCAATTTAACTTATACAGCAAAACCGTCTTCTAAAAAAGCACTATCAGAATTAATAATGAAAATAGTACTTTATAAAGAAATTTGATGATACGAAGGTAAAAGCAAGTAGTGTAAAAGTCTTACAACTTTTAGTTAAACGTATGAATTAATTATTATTTTGGCCAATATGGCCTAAATATGAATCACATTAAACAAAGTTCATAATGGCAAAGAAGGATTCAAATATCGGCTCTAATTATATACAACACCCAAGTAGCATTATGGTACAAATACCTATAAAGGTGGATATAAGTTAACATCGACCAAAAAAAGAATACGAAACTATATTAAAGTTTCCAAAAATGTATTAAGTAAAATAACGAGATTTGTTAGTAACCGAGATGTAATCATCAAAATGCATCGTTGTTTTGTAATGGGGCGTAGTGGATTTTAAAACAACAATAGATCAGCAAAGCTTCCAAGATGTAATTTTACAGAAAAATACCTACTCAGAGTTGTTTGGATGGCTAAAGTATCAAAAGTTGAGGTTTTCAGAATGAAGTAAATATAGCCATAATAATCTCCAATTTCTAATAGAAGAGGAACATCAAGAAAAAAAAAAGACTTATCTCCCTAAAAACAATTGTACTTACAGCAACTACACATAATCGTGTGCTTACTATTTCCCACTTTATCACATAGTAGAAATATGTAGTAATAGTTAAACCAAAAAAAACCTTCACAAGAACGAAGTTCATATCGTCCGATGAGTCGGCTGCCCGTTTTATTAAATTTATTTGAGTGACTGATGCTGTATGGAAACAAGAAAATAATAAACACCAGGCGAACTAATTCTTCCGCACTAGTTTATGAATAAACATTTTGAAGAGAAGGAATTGCTCCTCAGGGATTTTATATACCCAAAAGCCTAGGACAAAGTACGGGATTATTGAATCATACATAAAATAAAAAGAAAGTTCTCTAATCAAATTTAATCTTATCTAACAGTTTATTTTTAACTCTAAATTGAGGGCACACTATCAACCTATAATCGTCTTTACATGCAAGTTTCATAAAGATGTGTCCTTGGTCCTTTTCTGTAACTTCTCGACATTAAATACATTCCTATTTCAAATCTTACCTTAATATCTATCTTTGCAATGGCACTGCAATAATGTTATCTGTCTTGAAAAATTCAATCACATTTAAACCTTCTACAAAATTGCCTGGATCATTGGAGAGTTAAAGTATTAAATTATTTTTACTACTAAACGAGCTGCTTGTCCTTAAATTACTATCTATAATCAACCTATTTCAATAAAAACTGAAACAAAGTATCTATAACTTTATCTCAAACCAAAACTAACTCAAAAAGTGCATATTCAAGACAAATAATAGCTACAGTATCGGTGAATGAGACAATAATTCCAACTGACTTTATAAAAAAAATACTACTATATAAAATCATTTCTGTATAGTCCTATGGGATCGAATTATGGGGATTTAGTAAAATCTCAAGTACGAAAGTATTGCAACCTTACGACTTCAAAACATTGATAATGTGGATCACCACTTTATGGTCTATTATTAATCAAACTTTTCATAACGACCTTAAAATTTCTATCACTTATGTGATTAAAATTTCTGCCATAAAAAGTTATGATCGTAGGTACAGTACACTACACCAATCTTATATCCGATCTTTGCTCCCACTGCACCAAAATTAGAAGACTTATTGGGCAATATTCAGTACACCTAACTGATTAATTCCTGGAGACTCATCAGTAGATGGTACCCAACTTCAGTAAGAGAACAGCTCTGACATATAAATTAACTACTATTTTATAATTTAGTATTACTTAAAAAATCGAAAACTTCAACACAAAAAGTTACAGCAGAATCGTTAATTTTACTTTGTTTTTTTATAATTTGATGCTATTCTACAACGGATTTTCCTTAATAAAAATAAAACAAGTGTTAGAAATCATCGTAGTTTTTGAATATTAAAATAAATTATTTGGCTATTAATATCTATTAAATTCTTGTTAGTACATTTGGCGAATCATAATGGATAAACTTTTGATGTTTACACTATTAATTTGTTAAAAAAGCATTGCCGTTTTTAATATAGCACCAGCATGCTTAGACGCGGTGGCTGTTTAAATGTAGGAGTTAAAACAAAGCAAATTTTAGTTTTAATTTTGTATGTTGGGTGGTTTTACAGCGCCATTTGGTGTCTTTTTTTGATGATACGTTTTATTGTACAATTGTTAGTCTAGATATATCTCGTCTCTGCCTAAAGTTAAATAACAAACATTAATACTTTAATACTTTCGCTTAAATGGAACCCCAACAAATGGCGGAGGCGCCGGGAGAGTTGTAGCTGCACAATGTTTGACTAACCTTGCCACGTTTCTATGTAGACTACCGAAACTCTAGTGTTGAGGGTACGAAAATAGAGGTCAGCGATGTTGGCGACTTGGATGGAGTCGTGGACTACGTCGGTTCTAGTACTGCCGTTTCTCTTCTCAAACATTGCTTTATCTATCACTATTGCCGTTTCAATGTATTTCGTTGCGTCTCGGATGTCGCGTTTTATCCTCAAACTCGAAGTGGGCAAGAATCCTGCGTGTGCGTTGAGCCTCCATTCCATATTGCCGGAATTGGCACATCCTTTGTTTGCGTTCGTTCTAGCTTCAAATATCACGTGTGGATGTTTCTGCTAAAAAATAGTAAAGCTGTGCAGTCACATTATGTTCGTACAAAGACAACGGCGACAACAAGCGAGAATCCGCCACGACAATCAAAATATTCAGAATTAACAACGACGGCTTCTTTGCCAACATGAAGAACGAAAACAAGAGTCGGCAAGGGGTTGAGGCGGGGATGGACGTAGTGCGGTCCGCATTATTGTCAATTCGCCGGGTCTTTCCGATAAAGCTTTATCGAATCGTTCCTCTTCCTGGAACGTTGAAAGCGGAGGGCCTTTTACGGTTTCGCAGATGGTCCCCGAGCCCCAATGCCCATATAGTCAATTACAATTGAATAATTGATATTAAAAGACTTTATCTCTCCGATAATAATTTATAATGTAAATAAAAACCCTTTTAATCCTGGTTTATGGACGGCGATAAATGGAAGGATACTTGGGAGTGACGCAATGGCTTTTGTTTGCCTGCGAAAAGCGACTTATCTATAACGACTTGCTGGTTTAAACCCGGGACATTGGTAAATTCCACGCACTACAAAGACTTTAGTTTTATTGGCCCAATATTTCCAGTCGTTTGATATACGTGCATAAAGCTGAAAGTGCAGTTTGCTCCAAGTATGCTTAAGAATCGAGGACTGAAAAATAGCCTAGTATTTCATGCAAGAAAAGTATCGCTCCTGATACGTAGGTATGTACGTTAGAGAAAATAAAGTAAGGAGTGCAGTCAGATGAATACTAATGAGCAAAAAATATTCCCAGCCAGCGGAACAACGGAAGGAATAATTTTAGTAAGTTCGCGTAAATGAAGAAATATTTTGCTGATAAAACATAGAGAAAAATGTGTCAAGATCTTTTTTTTGACTAGTATCCTTTAAACTTCTCTGACTATTAGATTGACATTTTCTAATTCAAAAAGTTGATAATCTGGACTTCATGAAAAAAATTCGTAGAATGTAAGAAATAAAAAAATCAAAGTTTAATTGTTCATATTATACAGGGTGCATGTAAACGTACTTATCAGCAGATAACAATTAGGAAGATTACAAGAACTTTCCTTATGTTATATTAAAAACTTGTACACACCCACCCATACACAGGGTTAGTTCCTGTCTAAACTATGAGGCTTGGAGAAGGAATTATAACAATTTATTAAATGACTAACTTTAAACATATTATGACATATTTTTGTAACAAAATAATGTTAATTATGTTTGTCTGCAGCGATTTCACATTTTTTTCAAATAGCAATTTACTAATATTTTTATTTAGCCTAAGGTAAAAAACATTGTCGATACAAGGGAGAAACTTTTACAGACCTTTTGTAACGTGTCATTACTTTTTTAACAAATATAAACCACTAAATCTTTTTTACGACATTTGAATTAAATATTATGATGATAACTTCAAACAGTGCTTGTCAATAAATAGAATTGAATTTATCAAACAGTTAATATCTTATTAATTATATTTTAATTAAAGTAATCTAATTGCAAATAACTCAGTATTGGTTATGTTTTAAAAAGACATTTATACAGACTTATTGCCAAATTTGCTTCAGCATTAATTATTGCTGAAATATTTTCAGACACCTGTAAATAATATAAGTTATAAGAACCAATAAATTTGATGTGATAGGCAGGAGTAGCAATGTTCATAAGTAACTGATCTTTACCTAGGACATGTCATGATACAATATGGTAACTACAGGGATATCTCTATTGTATACCGCAAACTTCTAAGCTAAAAATCTGTGTATATTTATGGATATACATATCTTGTATACCTCTAAGTTATTTATGTTATAATGTGACATATGAAGCGTTCATTTTGCCGCAGCGGAGAATTCAAAATTTGAAAACTTAGATTACAGATCTCAGCCATAGATGCAAAGTTTATAGAGTTTCTTATAACTTGATCGAAACAAAACAGAGTAAAACTGGAATTACTGACGACAACACTGTACTGGAAAATAGGTGTAACTTCAGCAACAAGAAAACAACCCTCTCCAATGAGAGTCAGGTTTCAATTAGTAGATGCACCTGCAAATATTGTCGGAGGTCTCGTTGTTTACACGTTGATTCCATCATTTCCCTATAATCAAGAGAATTCTAACGATCACCATCTACAGTTCAACTGATGTAATTATTTCAGTTTACCGTTCCTACATTCGCCTTTAACTCAATTCCCAGCAATTAATTCCAAGTCAAAAATTTAGAAGGGCGTTTCCGGTTAAAAGGCGGTCCTGGGATCGTCGGCAAAGTGGATTTCGTCGCTTGTAGTAATTCGGGAGGACCTGAAAGATTGTATTGTTTCGACTGGTAATCCGGATCGCATAATATCCCGCCAACCTTATAGATGTTCTCTGTCCGGACGTATTCCTTCGGGATGTTAAAAACAAGCGGCACGCGGAATAACGATCGTCTATCGCAACCAGAATTGACAATCAGCTAAGCATCTGGTCCCCCGGGTGTGTTGTCTGAGGCGAGCAAACCGGGCCAGACCAATCCCCTGATTAGAAACACGCCAGTGTGGCCATTAAAAGCGGATTAGGCCGTTAATTCCGACTACTTCGGGCGCGGACTACTCCGACGGACCGCCGATGCCCTTTCGCCCGCCACAAAACTCCCGACAACTTTTATAATTTTATGGCGGCCGAGATTATGCGATAAAGGGACCGGCCCATTGTGCGCCGCCGACCTATTGTTTCGCCGAATTCCGCCCACGGACAAACGGCTTATCGGACTCGAGGATTAAAATTCGCATTGTAATTGGACCGGTGGTGTGGATCAAAGCCCTATACACTCTTCTCAGTTCATACACTCTAAAGGGACCGCGAACATTCCAGAAACTTCAAGGAATCGCCAAATACTTGAGACCGGGCCGCGGTCTCCGGTGAAGTGGCCATATCTGACGCAGGAGGGGCCGCTACTGACCCCCACCCCTGTTTCGTATGCAATGACCATTACGCCTGCATTCTCATGTTGATTTTCCAACTATCATCAACGCAATTTGCGTTTGTCCCAAATCAACAATCGCATCTACCAAACACAAGCTTTGTAACGCCAACTCCCCATTTATTCAATCCTATCAAAATAATAATTTTAGGGTTGGATTATTTCAAATCAACTCATATGCTATGTTGAGGAATAGAGATCCCACTTTTTTTTCAAAATTTTCGAAACCTTATGAAAACGCCATTTGTCTGTTAAGACCTCAAAGAACCCTTAAGTGCGGCAAGTTATCGGTCTGACTGTTAAATTCTGCATGATGGAGTTGTCCGACGTCGACTGGGTTTTTGTCGGCGATGCCGGTTTACCCTCCTGCTGTCTTCTACAATGGATCTAACTAAGTACGTGTCACACATATAATTAGAGCCAGACGCAAACAATTCGGTGATCTCAAGTTCTCTGAGTGCGGCGTGGACTTCCGCAAAAACAAACAACCTCTCTTTGTAAGGAATAATTACGTCCTCCTGGGCCAAATTCGATTCGGACACAAAAACCCACGCCTCGACTTTGTCTAAGATGAGTTTAATTAAATCATCAGTAGACTCATTTGCAAAACCGAGTCGTTGCCACATCAAGGGAGAGGTAAACTGTTCTGATAAATTTGAAGCAACAATTCTACAATACCACGACTTTACTAGCCAGAAGTCGTCTTCAAGAATTTATAGTAAAACGTGGAGAATGTTTGTAGTGCGCCTTTCTTTCTAAAGCAGTTAAGACAATAATAAATTTATTTTGCACATTTGGATAAAACTACGACACGTAGCTTATTACTTCAAAATTACTTTAGAAATTGCAATTTATTACTCATATCACCGCGGATCTCACAGTGGAGTTGAAACTTTACTTATTAGATATCAAAAAGATTCTTAAACATTTTGTATCTAGCAAGTTAACCCTTTCAAGCAACAACATTGATTGTTCATTCATAATAGAATCTGCATTCTGGGCTCAATATTGTAATAATTTTTTTTTCGTATTCCTTCGCAATCCTGTTCGAAAAGTGTTACTTTAGTGGTGGTTTGTTTAATTAATATAACGTGTTTTTCTCTAAATGGATCACGCCACTTTTGTAAACTTTCTTTAGTCTAGTACGACATAATTCATGAAAGTTTCTTGAAGTAGATTGCAATTTCTTTACATGGACCTTTTAGACAGATTTTTTCTTGACAATTTAAAGTGTAAACATCTGCAGTTGAAGTGCATTTCATTTTTGCTTTATTCCTTTGGAGACTTTAAGCAGAGTACTGGTTGGACATTTTCCATTTCATTACGAAGCGTTAAACTAACAATCGGCAATTTCGACGGCTTTGTGAAAAACAACCTAGAAGCGACCCTGTAGAAAGTTCTCGTTTTCCCGTCGCGGCCTTTGCTGGTGACGTTACTAAATTAACATCTGATTGGGGAAAACTTTTTGATGTCACGGTGGTTTTAATCGGGGTTGTGTTATCGACAGGGGGTCCCGGAAGGACGCCGTTGCATTTTCGGAGAGTGGGGGTAATTGGCTGTCAGTTTTCACCGGATCCGTCGACATCCGTACAGACGTGTTCATTAAAACTTATACCAATTAATTTTAACGAATTTGAACGTTAGGTGGTACTATTGTGCCATCACCCACCTCCAAATAACAGAAAGTTGGGGGGAAATTTCAATGAGCACGGACCGAACCTCGGTGTAGGACCGTTGAGACGTGATTCTGTGGCGGTTTTATTAAAATTCTGGGCAGCCGAGGCCGCATTCTTCTGACCGGAGATTGGCATTTTAATTGATAATGGCCGGGATATGAATTCGCCCCAATTTTAGTAATTTTGTAATAGCCCCCAGATCCTCTCCAGATTGTACGTGCTTCAATTTCCGTTCATGTACGATATGAATGAATTAGATAAGCGGATTTAAATATTTGCATACCTACTAGCTCGCAAGTCCAGCATAATTTTTACAACTCGGCGGATCTCTTTCGATTCATAGCAGCGTAGAAATTCAGATACAGTTAAGGACCTCGTGTTTGGTTACCGGACCGGCATTAAAAACGCTTTTATTTGCCTTTAAAGCCGAGCGTGTACCGGTAGCAAAGAAGATTACGCCCGCATTAACTCTTTCAAGGTCGCTGCATGTTTGGTTGTCTACTTGTCGTCAAAATCGCGATTCCCCTTTTAATTAAACCGTCGACTTTAAACTTATTTAATTGCGGTTTTCGCTTAGAACTAATCTCTTGTTGTGGCGGACCCTCATGTTTCGGACCTGGAAGCGGATACGGAAAGCATTACGGGACGACATGCGGAATACTGACCGAGAGATCCCCTCCATAGAAGGGGTGGATGACGAACGTTTCGTTGCCCACGTGGATGACCCCGCTGACTCCGTTACACGTGTGGAAGGCGGCTGTGGCACCAGGATAATCCTGGACGGTCCCATGGTAGTAGCAGTGTTCGATATCCTGTCAAAAGACGTTAATAGTTGAGAACTTGTCGAAACGTGACGTTTGATGAAAAGCGGGATTCGATTTAATTACCGCCGCGGTCGTCGGGTCGAATTCAAATCTTGTCTTTCCATTAACGGCCCGCTTGCCGGGCTAATGGGGATGATTTGGTATTTAAATAAAGTGTTTGTCTAACGGGGGGAGAACGGCAATCGGACACTATTTCCGGCGGCCTCGCCCTAATGGCAACCCTGATACAATGCGGAAATATTACTTAATTCGACGCCGGATGGTTCTTAAGTTAGCTCGAGAAGCGATTTCGTGCAACATATTTCATTTGATTTTTCCAGGAGGAGTCTACCGTGATATGTGCAGGTTTTGCCGCTGTCGAATACTGCAGGGCCACATCATTCCGTTGGAGCGAGTTATTCATGAGTGAATTTCAGCGCTTTTCGCAATTTTAACGCGAGTTTTAAATACATGATTAAAATGATGACCCGGACAAATCCTTGCCAATTTAACAGTTTTTGAGGAAATGGAAATAAAGCGGAGCTTGGGCATAATCGAGCGAGACTCGCTTCTACGTCTCCATTTTTTTTTTTGTAAATCTGTATTAAAAACTAAAGGCGTTGCGCTTATTCTCATTTTTATAATCTTTCAGACTATCCATTATAATAAGTGTAATTTAGTTGCCCCATTGCGTAAAACTTTGCCCTTTGAAGAACAATAATTTTACTTTACATTTTGTAAGCCACGAAGAGTCCAAATAAGTGGTACGTCAAAATAATACGCAAAACAAGAAATGATTAATTTGAAAAATGTCCTAATCTGCCATGGAGTGTATATAGCAAAATTGGAGCAAGTAATAGTAGGTCAAATATTATAAATCGTGTTAATTATCTAGAAACTACTGGACTAGCGTAATTATGTTTTTGTATTTTATTTTTAACTAAATTGAGCTGAAGCAGTTTTATCCCGATTGTAACAAGCTTCTTTCATACCCATGTTAGGTAACTGAGTAATAATTAGCGACGGTTTATTTGACGACTGCTCGAAAGTAAAAGTGTCGGACGAGTCCAGCCGACGTTAATCTAGTTACGCCTTTGACGATAAAGTAATTTTATGGGCCTTATTTTTTAATTGTGTTTAGTCCGATAAGAACGCAGCTACTGGCTTCACCGCCAAAAATGCAAATTTAGCAAAATAATTTACAACCTCATTATGTCAAGCAACTCATAAACATTAATAAGTCAGAATTTTGCCAACTGCCGCAATTTTGTTAACGAACCATTTGCATTTATTACTTTCATTATTATCGTTTCGTTAAATATTTACATACCCATAATCGTAGTCAAAAGGAAACCACAACAATACCAAACCAATAAATTGCGAAAATTCATTAAAGCTAAATAGATGCTACCAATAATGTCACTTATTCATAGCATATTACTGTTAGTGGTTTTGACTGGATTTGCGAGCATCGCAGGTAAGTTGGATCTTGGATACTTTCGTATAAAAAAATTGGAAAATTTCCCAGCGGTCCTCGAGAGTGATGTGACTTACCATTTATTTACCAGACTCGGTCAACCGGGCCGGGAAATATCGCGGAACGAGAAGCCGAAGGGTGTCGATAAGGATTCACAAATTGTGTTGCTTATCCACGGGTGGACCCAAAATCGTAGTACGAAGTGGTTTGAAGATGTCAAGAATGCTTTCTTATCGAGAAGCGATAAAATTTATAACGTCATTCAAGTTGATTGGTCTGGGCCTGCATCGCAGAAGTACATTCTGGCAGTTGGAGCTACTAAAGATGTAGGTAAGTGCATCATCCAACATTGTCAGCCGTTCATAATCAAAAAACAAATCGTCTTCCAGGGCGAATTATTGGAAAAGACATCGTAGAGTTCCACAATGAGAACAACGTTTCCCTCAACCGGTTAGTATTAAGATAAATTTAACCAATTAAGAGTTTTTAGTTTTATAACTCAAGAACTTTTATAGAGAGATTTTCAAAGCTCATAACCGTAGTCAAAGTTTGCTTATATTCGATATGTCAAAAACAGAACCAATTAAAGACAAAATTGTCGTCTTTTAAATCTCATGGTAGTAGGGAGCCAAAATAAAGAAATAACTTCAATTTAGAAAATTTTAATAACTTCACTAGTCCATTCGTAAAGCAGGCTATAAAAAAGTATATTTTTCGAATTTATCAAAGTACTCAAAAAATATCAATTAGGTTGGTATAAGCAGAAGTGAAACCTAATTATTCAAAAGTTATTTAAGTTTTATATATAAAGTTTTTTTTATTTATGTCTTAGAATTCAAGTTGTGGGTCACTCTCTAGGCGGACAGATTGCTGGGTTTGTAGGCAAAACAGTATATGAATTAACTGAAAAAATCTTGCCTCAAATAATAGCTTTGGACCCTGCAGGGCCTTTGTTCGAAGCTTTTTGGATCTCAGATTCCGATCGCTTGAGCAAAACTGATGCTCAAGTCGTGCTAGTACTCCACACTGATGGGGGTAAATTCGGCTATCTTAACCGTTGCGGTACCATTGATGTATTCGCCAATGGTGGACTTAGTATTCAACCCGGTTGCCCATTCCACACGCAACGTGAGTTACTAATTCTATTTTTTTTTCTTAACAAAATTTTTCTTTAAGCCTTTTGCAGCCACCATAGAAGCTATGAATATTTCATAGAAGCCATTCGCACCGGTCTTTACGCCACCGAGTGTTACAATTATGTAGCATATATTTTAGGAATGTGTCAGGATCACAAGAAAATTGATATTGGCGGTGACGTTTTACTGGAACAAGCAGGAAATTACTACTTCAGGACGAATCCGGAACCGCCGTACGGCAAAGAAATCGAATTAGGGGCTGCGTATGAGAATATCAGTCCGTAGTAAAGTTTTTGATACATTGTAGGACGGGTTAGGCAAAGTATTCTTTTTGTATCGCCGTCTGTTAACAATTTTTAAGAATAGAATAGTAGCGTTATTCTTTCACCTAAGGTTGTTTCAAAATACAAACTGTTCTCATTCTAAAAGGATTATTTTTGAAAAAAAAACAATTTGATTAGTTTTACCAAAAAAAAAACGCAGCACAATCGATCAACAAACTATTTTCATAGGCAAATTTCTAATAAATTCTGGTTGCCCTGTTGAAAGAACAACACCGTGATTGTGTTTGCGGACTTGACTGGTAACATGTCCCTGGAGGACGACGGTAGAGATAAATAATTTGTGTTTTCGGGGCTTTGCAGCTGTTTTTAATAGCCAAATAGATATAGTGATCCCTTTATTAGCCTCTCCTCCTGTAATATTATGGCGGGTTTAACGGCCCTTTCGCCACATCAAGGGACTTCATTTTTGGCATCATCCAAAAATCTCAGGAGGGTAATAAATCCGGCTGATGAACGACATAACCGTTTGGTTGGTATAAAATATATTTTTGATAATGCAATTAAAAAGTGTATTAGCCGGAGGGAGATGGGTTCAAAAAATCTTTTTCTCTTAGCCAAATTTATTTGGATTTGGCATCGAAAGGATGTTGTAGCTTTCCTATTTGTAACTTAGTTGAGGGTAAGCCGCCTGGGTGCTTGAGAATTCGAAGAAAACCGCTTAGACGGAATAAACCAAAATAATCACCCCGCTGGCGTTTCGTCCTTGGCATGAATAGAAAAATGCGTGACGAAGTTGGGCCAACTTTTGTGACAGTACGATAAGTAAATATGAAAGTTTTGATTAAAACGGGTCGAACCTAAAAATTATGAAACGACGCCAGGCCCTTGCGGTAACTGTCCGCTACCCGCTTAAAATTCATGAAAATTTCCCCTGTAACGAATTAGAGAGATTCGGCTGATGGAGGAATAGATTCAGTTAAAACACGACCGGGCGCGATTCCAGTTTAACGAGAGCAATCTTCGCAGATTGTGACACCGTTCCTTTCACTGTGATTCTATTTAATTAAATTTTATATGATGGGGTTGAGTTTTGACGTCAAGGTGAGCCGACTTCGTTAAGGAAATGCTGCAGAAGCAACCCGGTTTACGGCCCATAAAAAAACAACGCGGATTCAAACGAGCCGTTAAAATATTACAGAGATCGAGGGCTATTCTGTAACGCTTAACTGCGACGGTGTTGCTGTAAATAATTAACTCCACCAAAGCAAGATCACACCTTGCACGAGGATTCGCAAGTTGAAAGACAAATCCCGATCTGGTTGCAAGGAAACACGAATTAAAGGAAACGAAACAATAATGAAAAGAAAAAATTAAATTCTCAAAAATTATTTGAAAGAAAAACGCAGACAGCAAATAAGCATAGCCGAGAAAGGTGTAATGATGAAAAGTTTAAAAAATGTTTTAGAAAAAAATTACAAATGGAAATGAAAAAAAAGTGCCCTCTTAATCATATTTGACAAAAAATTAACAAAAAAAAAGCGGAATTGAGGTGCTAGAAGAAAATGATTGGTAGTTCGTATCATGTTTCTTCATAGCGTGGAAACACAGAAAGTAGTTCGCAGAAAAAAGTAAAGAGTCTTATATAAGTGTGAAATATATAAGAAGTTATTAAGCAGAAAATAAAAATTAAAGGAGAAAACAGAACCGAACTAAGGTATATGAGGTTAACACGTAATAGACTAATTTAATATTTTTGTCATTAAAAGTATTTTTTCTTTGGATAAGTGATGATAATGCTGATTAGGAATAAAAAATAACATGAATGAAATAAAGTAATGGGTATAATACATTTTTTCTAAATAAGCTAGCAAATTACATCCTCTTGAAAATAACGGCCATTAAAAGATGAAAAGATTTTGACAAATTTTTCAAATGCGTACAAAAAATAGGTTAAGTCATGGTTATGGGTATTTAAGGTAGACTTGGAAAATACTATAAAATTCAAAATTACGTACATGATGGAAAAAAAGAATGATATAACTTTATTATAATTGTAATTAGTAGGAAGAAGTAAGTAGCATAATGTAAGGAAAGTGTTATAAAATAAATGGTTAAACAAAATTTGATATCAATAGATAATCGTGAGAGAGGAAGAAACAGAAAAGATAGATATATGCAAAACGAGCTAGAAACAATTACATCTAATGTCCTCAAAATTATATAAGAAATCCGAAATTGAAAAAGTTTGTCCTAAATTTGTCTAAATTTTATGGTCCCTCAGAGATTTGCACCCAACGGATACTTTTTTTATATAATAGGTTTATCTAGAAATTTTGAAATAGATTTTTACATTAATGAGATTTTTTTTACAAATGGCTATTTGTTCTCGAAACAAATCTAGGCCGAGCATTTGAAGTAGATATACATTTGGGGCATATAACAGGCTAATTGACAATTACAACACTCTGGTAAGAATTACTGTTTCAAAATGTTAGATATGTTTTGCTCTTGCTTTTTCTTGTCTCGTTACTTATTTTTGCACATATCTGGATAAATCATATTTTAAACGTTATTTTTTCTGATTCTATAAAATAATTTCAAAATTTTAGTACAAAAAAAGGGCGTAGTGTACTTAATTAGGTGTTTTGTAGTTGTTTTCAGATTTCTGATATTTAGCCATTTACATAACTTTACTTAATTTTAAAAACTAGAGGCTTTAAAACCATTTGGAAGCGTTCGGTAAATAAGAGAGAACTCCCAAACAAATCAACCACGTGATCGATCTATTCCGATCCGATATATTCTGCTTCGAGGCGTAAAAACCGAAAACTATATTATGGAAAAGAGTTCCGTTGAATTAAATCTTTTACTACTTTTTAAGCAGCCAGAACTTACTGCCTAGGTAATTTAAAAGTCTCAAAGGTGGAGCGAGAATACGCGGTTTATTTTACTCACCTGTTTGGAAACTTGCTCGGCTCCGTTGGCTAGGAAATGCTTCTGCATGATATTTGGTGCGATGAGTTGTCTGTAAATAAAAAAAAAAACAAACCAGTTAAAACCATGCGTAATGCGTACAACCCCAACTGAGATTACTACAATTCGTTGTTGGTGCTTGGCAAACAAATTAGCTGGCAGCCTAATTTTTTGAGTGTTCGATAAGTCAATTTGCCCGTCCCGTTTAACGAACTGTCTGATTTTCCGCCTCTTTTTCGGGCCATGCAAACAAATTAATCTGTTGCCATCCTAATTTATCCGAACGTATTTACGATCTGCCAATTAATTTATCGGGGCCGCTAAGGCAATGGGTCGTCCTGATATGGATTCGTGGGCTCGCACCGTATGCTCCGGGCAAATACGGACTGCCGGATTTGAAATTTCGAATTTATCTCTTGTCAATTATGTATGGTCTAATTTGAATTCGGGAGCTTTGCGCGAAATTTGGTAGAAAATGTCCCAGGCGACGCCCACTCTTCGAATCCAATTAACCCGCGAACTAAGGAGACGACAACACTCAAAGGACACGCATTATTTATCTGACAAGGGGCTCCATTTACAAAAATACACCGGAGCCCTCTCGCTTGTTTGTCTCCTACATTTTTCAGCGTAGGGGATAGCTCGAGTAATTCCTCAAACTGTAGAAATACTTTTGTTAAATCTAAACATGTATTAATAAAATATCTGGCAGCCCTTCTTTGATAAGCGAAACGTGGATTCTAACAAATTAAACCCGCGCCCGAGGCTAAGACAAGACTTTTCAAAAGTGATAAAATTCTTATTACAAAAAACCCGTTTTTTGTACAACAACATTCTCGAATAAAACTCGTTTTTCTCTCCAGCATCTTCAGATTCCTATCCGTCTTTTCTGTCACACTTGTCCCGAGTGCCAACCGAAATTGCCGAATAATCACGTTGACGACAATTAATTCCGTCCGCCACCTTTGTCCGTTCCCTTGAAAGAAACTTATTCGCCCCCTGTTTTGTACATTCCTTTTTTCCTGTTCAATTCCTCGCCCTGGCCCGCTCTGTATAAGTGTTGCCCGAGGGTCGACAGGATAAAAAAGGATCACACAAACACAGTGCCGAGGTTAAGAAGGCTCTTCTGGACAGTGATTGATAGTTGGCTTTCCTTTCCGTTTCTCGCATAATACGCGAAAACCTCACGTACACGCCCGACACATTTCTACAGTTTTCAATTTGCGTTAAAGAATTTTCGTTTTCGACCCCCTCCTTCGACCACTCCACGAAGTGGATTGGAAAAATCTTGACCAGATGCGACACTACAAAGGATTTCGGAAAATAAGTGAGAAGAAAAAGCGATCTAACAACTGAGAAAGTTTGTCATTGCGACGTCGTTATTCCTGAAAATGGCAGCGCCGTCCACTCGAGTCATTCTCGGTTGTCTGGAGTCCGTCAATATCGAAGCGCGTTTCCATAGTTGCCGAAGTAAAATACGATCATTCTGTAGCGTTGCTTGGGTGGCATAGCTGGTGATATGACCGATAATAGTGGGACATGGGAGTCCGCGTATCTTTTCCCCGGAGGAACGGAATTCAATCAGGCACTAGAGGGAGTTCGGACGCCAAGTAATATTGGCCGAAAGTTCCAATGGAGCCATTTGTCAATTTTTGATGTGGACCGACTGGCAAAATTAACCCCGAAACACACATGGGCGCGCGACAAGTCGACTCGACTAAAGTTTGAAGGATGTGCTTAACGGCCTAGACAAACTTTCCAGAACATAATTCTTTTATGACACTGAATAGAGACTCGTAATAGATAGTCTAGATATCGTGCACCTACTCGTAGTTTCACACTTATAGTCTAAAATCGCGTATACTCTTTTATCACATCACCATTAACTCCGTTGATAATAAACATTTCCGTAGATTATTCAACAGGAAATGTCTGCTAAAGATTCGCTATTGCATTTTATCAGTTTTACGTGAACGTAAAATATGAAACAAAATGGAAAGATGGGACTAGAGCAAATTATCTATTAATTTATCTACAACCGGGTAGCTGTAAATAATCAAAAGAATGACTGCAATTCCAACAGTCTCTATTGCTTCGATTGATCACTATGATCATTCATATATCTGTGGACGTACGGTAGAGGTGGGTGAGTTTAACTGAGTTTCAAACTTTGAACTAAGTTTCTCAGCTCTGGACAATTGCTAACGGCATTATAGGTATTATAGGTATTACATATCAAAATCTGAATTGCTTTTTCAGAATAATAAAGCGAGAGTATGACTCAAAATCAGTTTTTTAAAGAAAGTGTAAGAAAACTGGAAGTGTAAAGTTGTCCTCTCTTGTATCATACAATATTTTTCTTAATATCTCTTAGAACAATATACATCAAGGCAAAGTAACCCAACACGAGTATAGAGTATGGAAAAGTTGTTTTTTTGCATTTTCGTATTTTATGATGTTTATTTTTATTAAGAAAAAAATATCAGAAATATGTCGAACGTAGAAAATTTAAGGATTCTTTTATATCTATAAATTCCACTTAGTGACTGGAATTGCAGTTAAATTAATTGACACTTGGTATTTTCTCAAGAAAATAAAAAAATATTAATTCTTATCAATTTTTTGGTTCGCTAGGGACATAAATGTTCAGGCCACTGCCATGTCTACACTTTTGTCTGCACCATTATTGAAACTAATCTTTGTGACTTTGTGGTTTAAATTGTTCGCAATTATCAGAGACGATTATATAATTTCCTTTTGATAGCAAATCTTCACGATAATATTTATCATAAAAGCTGCTGGCTGATAATGATGTGTCTGATAAGTTTAGGTCAACTTCTTTTTCCTCCTTCTCTTCTTCTAACTACTAGATACAACTTGTTTGGTGGATCATAAGTGATGAAGATTAAATACATTTGACTGTCTTCTAGTTTCGATTCTGAGCATTCCGCTAAAACTTCTTCTGATCTCTTCTGATTCAAACGAATATTAAAATTCTTATTGTAGACAGCTGAAGTCTTCCTTGTGAGGGCTCTTTTAGTTCAAGCGTCTCTTTCTCCTTTTTGTGTAAATAAGATTTCTCTTTTGCATTCTCTTGTTCTTGCAGGTATTTTTTCTGATATTTGTTATCTTATATATGTATTCAATTGCTTTCGATATAGGCAAAATTTTCAAGGAACACGCTTCCAAAAGCTGGTACATGGTCATCCAATAAAGCCTGAATTTTACTATGGCTAAATAAACCGCGATTGAAGGAATATTTACCAAAGCAACAATTAGCGGATACTAGGACTTCTTCACAATGGCACGTGGCAGTAACTACTAACAATATTCGAGTAGTTTTGCTTTTAATTTTACTTCCAAGTGGGACATTTTGTTAGTATAAAATGTGAGTGTTCTGTAGTCATATTTTAAAAAATGCTTGTTTATTTATTTCAGACATTAGGCTTTGTGTATTCACAATATTTACAATAATTAAAAATAGACCTGTTTATTTGCAGTGCAATTTTAATTTGGAAAATCAATTAATGATATACGCGTAAATTATTGGATTGTTTGGTCATCATAGAAGTAAAATTGTAGAGCGATTTAGTGGAATTTATAAAAAAAATTGACAATTTTAACAATTGTATCTTTCCAATTCTCATCAACAAGTTGCTTATTGTCCAAAACTTAATAATCCATTCAATAACAATGATATACTTAACACAACTTTATTTACAAATGAAGCTGATGTCGATCATTCAGTTATCGAAATAATTAGAGCTTTTAGCCATGACCCGCAAAAAATCTTTAGTTTTGTGAAAATAAGTTTATGACTAATGACAGTTAGCAGTTGCAGAACAATTTTATGACAAAAAATATTTTCAGTTTTTAATAGAACTATAAATGCAGTGAGATAGATAACTTAATTTTAAATGAGTATATAAATCACCTGTAGGATGACGAATTATCAAACGTTAACATTAGTTATTTGCAAGAGTTATATGGAGAGTTCACCAACATAAGACATTTAAAGAATATGTTTGCTAAAAAAACTCAAGTGCTACTTAGATTAACTGCATCAAATAATTTGAATGGCAGCTCAAAAGATAACGCTAAAATAACTTCACCATAACTTTGTGAATATAAAGCCACATGTAATCATTTACAATAATTATAGTAATGATTTTATGCTCTTCTATAATCTAGCAAAAGCAATAATATGATTACTGGTTGTTATTATTTTTAGATTAATAATATCTGCTTTAAAGATTTTATTGTACGCCAGTGGATTTTATCAATTATTAAGTCGAAAATACCGAAATAAATCATTTCAAGAAACTGTAAGTTGAGTATTTTTCGATAAGAACTTTGGCAAGTTCTTTGTAAAAATCAGATAAGTGGGTAACAAGTGGAACTCAAATACTGTTGAGTTTTGCAGAATTTTGTTATAAAAATTCTAGCCAAAAAAGTGATGGATTTTATTTTTTCGCACACTGGCGGCATATTACTAAAAGATTACAAGGAAAAACAAGCAAAAGTGGCGATTACTATGGAAACGTTTTAGGTTGAGTTAAAGTTGTTAAACAGAAGCAGACGCGCTGTGCCTTTGCAGGTCAAATCTGCGCAGACAAACATTCAAAGCTTCCACACGTACATTTTTTTGGTCTTTATTATTTTCACTTAAAACTTACAATATTCTTGTGCAGAGTAATAAGTAACTCATAACATGACTCGAATCCTGCCCATTGACAGAGGACAAAGTCTTTCGGTTATTGTACATTTAATTCTGTAACTTTCAAGATAATTTAGGTAGTTCAGCTAACAAATATCTGCGTTGCGGTGTCTATATTTGATGGCGTATGATGTAATAAAATTTTGTATAAATGGAGCTTTCAGGTCTTCATGTATTGCAAGATTCGATACATACCATCCGAAGTTTGTTAACGTACGGAGGACTTTTGATTAGACCGTTCGTCGTATTTCAGTATTAGTCGGCTTACTACGTGTTCATAGCTTTACTCCATATGTCCATAGGGGTTTTTGTATGACCAGGGTTTTAGTTTGTTTTTATATAGTGTTAGTTTACATTTCAAAGGTTAACTGAAACTTTTTACCAATCAATGCATTTGTTTGACCTTTAAGTTTACTTGTTGAACTCTGACCCGTATATGTGCTTTCTATGTTAGTTTTTTTATCCAAATGGGTCCTAATTATATTCTTTAAGGATATTGCTTATAGTAAGTTGTGAGCAAGAACTATGTTTTGTGGCAAATGTAATTTGAAAAAATTTATCAGTATTAACGTCGCTGTTTTAGCCAATCTTGTAACACTTCTAAGTGATTTTGTAGATTTTCCGATTCTCTTTCTAGATATCAATCAGTTAACAGGATTACTGTATCATTACCGAAGGTGACTGCTATTGTGTGCTCTATAGCTTAGCTAGCAGGTCGGACCTATAAACTAAATAAAAGACCGCTCATAATATGCGTGCAAATATCAATCTTGCATATACGATTTTGATATAAGATAAAATTGATCAGGTAATTTCTTTTAAAAGCTTGCATAACAGTCCTTCCCACCATACTTTGTCGAACGTTTGCTGTAAGTCGAGAAAAATTGCTGTACGTATTTTCCTTCTATCTAGGCTTTCTTGGATCTTTCCTTATATGATATTGTTGTACTATGAAGTAAAACTGGTAGTATGGAAATATTTGTTCTATAAGTATGGCATCTTGTGAGTGTGAAACTTTTCAAATATATTACGCTATTATTGGACTTATCAGTCTGTAGGATGCTACTTCAGTTGTTGGTTTCACTGGTTTATAAATCATAATCATTGCTGCAAATTTCCATTATTTTGAATAGTATCCTAGTGGTAGTATGTTGTTATAAATTATTGTTAACAGTACAATTGCTTTTTTGCTAAGGTAGTTTAGAATTTTTGCTACTCTAAAGTCGTATCCAGGGGCTTAGTGTAACCTTTATTCGTGATAAACTTTCTTTGGTGGCAACAGTTTTCTTTGTAGTGATAATTGACATAGAGCATCAAAATAGATAAAACTTCACTGTGGTCTGCATCCGATAGAAGTGGATAAAGACTTCGAGAAAGTGTTCCGCAAAAACTTTTGCATTTCATTGTCTAAACGTGGTCAATTGCAATCTGATTTTCTTATAGGAGGTACCGATATTGTAGGTGTCTCAAATCTTTTTAATCGCCTTCCTAAAGAAGTGATTTCCTAATGCTGGATTAGTGATATATTATTTAAATGTTTTATTTTGGACGTCTTGTAAGCGAATATAGAGTAAATGAGCCAGTCTATTTAGTGTGGTTCTATATTTTGGATGTCTCGTTCTTTGCCATTTACCGGGCCTCTCGTTTCTCCCGAGCAAGCTTTATTCTAAATAATGGTACTAAATTTTATTGAGTTTTGGAAATGACTAACATGACACCTCCTGCAGTAATTTGGTAAAGTACTATAAAATTTTTGCAATTTCATGAGGTTCTTTTATACGAAAACTTATATTGTTGCTAATTGCTGTTAAGATGAAATGGCGTAATTAAGAAAAATTGCAAAATGACCCCATTTTGCAATTTTCCTGATGATGATGATCACTTGACGAAATAATAACTTTAATTTATATAACACGTTTAGTTTTTTAAATTTATATAAGAACGATGAGCTTTCAAAACTTTCGAGAGCTCTACAGCTCTTCCAGTTGCCGAAAAGTTAAGATTTAAAGTTGGGTTGTAAGGTTTTTTTCTCTCGTCAAGATAAGTCTTTATTTTCAGATGGTGTCTTCACATTTCAGTCACCAGCAACAACACAACTTAAAGAAAGAACTGTTGCTGTTCATTAGCAGAGATTTGGTCTTTGGGTGTACTGTAGATTACTGCAATGCACATGGTATGACGAAAGGCTTGTATATTTATTATTGCATTTTGAATGTTATTTGTAATGTATGGTTGCCGAGAATATTGGTTGAAAGCCTTACATATGATAACAATGGACCTTGTGTAAACTCTGTCATCAAGATAATTAACATTAGTATAGGTTATAGTACTATATTTTGGTCATAATATGACTATTTTGTTTATTTTTGAAAAATTCTAGATTTTTTTGTATCTGCTTTGTTAGGTCGTTTGCATGTAAGTTTGTTATACTAAGTGATGTAGCCATTTTGGATTACTTTATTGATTTCTCTTGTTAACATAAATGGACTATTTTGATTGATTAGCTGTGGAAACATGCTTTTTTAATTCATTTACCAAATCCTCCAATCTTGCTTTTCTTTCTCTTGATTTATGCCTGTCACTGTTACTTCGATTGCTTGGCTTTGAGTTGGATTCGTATTAGCTTGCGCCTGGATCAAGTTATTTTGTTTGAATGGATTTTCTTTATATCTTATTTTAGTCAATTCTCGGTAAACATTGCAGTCTTTATAATTTGTTGGGTAACTTACTTTACATAGCGCGCAAGTTGATGGCGTTGTCAAAGTTTCAAGTTACACTATCTAATGGCAATAACACACTTTACTTGCAAACTAAATCTAATTGCGCTTAACGTCCTTACTCTTTGATATTCGAGGTGCTAATGTATAAAATATGTAAAAATTTTTGGAAAGCACAAACTAAATACAAGGTGATTACGTTTTAATCGATCAAACCTTAACGGTATATCCTCCTAGTCGTGCTGATTTAGAAAATTATATATTATATGTGTCTATCTCGATTCCTAAAAAAGATACAGGGTGTTAAAATTTACAAGAAAAGTCATCTTTGAAATAACTTCTATTAAAGAGTTTGGATTAGAACAATATTTTTGCAAGTTTTATCCCCACTTCTTTTATTTTTAGTACAATTTAAACTTAAAAAATAGTTCTCCATCATTTCCTGGAGCCAAATAACCATATCGTATAGTACAAGCTCAAAATATCTGAATGTGACTAATGCCTAATATCAAAACACTATCACTATGTACATACAAATCCTATTCAGTTGATAAGTTTTTAAAACTAACTAAAACTTGCGCTACAAAAATGGAGAACCGAACTACAGAACAACAGAGCAAACCGAAAGCGACCGATCGAAAAAGCACGGAAGGAGCCGATAGCAACTTTTGCGTTCACCGAGTAACTTCAATCTTTGCACCCACGTGGTTAACGTGGGGCAGCATAAGATTCTTTCTCGGTAATTCCCGTTTTTCTTTTTGAATTCTCATCTTTTGTTTGTATGTTTGTTAGCTTGCTTGTAATGGAGCCTTTACTTGGCTGTGGTAAAGAACTTTTTCTTCCAAACCCATAAATTTTTCCACATTTTTCAATTTTTGTCCTTTCTTTTACTACCCGCCCGTGACTTTCCTACCCCCTCCCACGTTCTTTTCCGCAACCCTCCAAATGCTCAAGTATGAGTCAGTCTCAGTTATTGTGGACTCGCAGTATATATAGCAGAAAGTAAATCTTTTAAATCAGTTATTGTAAAATATAACTGAGAAAGCATTGATGCACATATTTTTGATAATTAACTTTTTGATTTCCTATAAAAGTTTTATTACTAAGCATTCAGTTTAATTGAAATGTTCTAAAAATAATAGAATTGCATTAATGATTTAGGTTCTTACATAGATATTTTCTACATAAGTCAATAATTTGTTATTATTTATTTCTACTGTCTTCAATTTCCATCGAAATAGTTTTCCAGATTCATAATACAAAGTGAAGAAAGTCAATAACTACATTAATAATTTATGGAATGAATTAAGAAGCTCTATAATCTCGTTAAGATATAAATATTGAAAAAATGAAGACATTCTGTAATAAAAAGCTGCAATAAATATTTTTTGAAAAAAAATTTTGCTAATTAGCCTGAAAACCGACAATGAAGTGTTTGCAAATAAGTCTTGAACAAATAATTAATTGATATTGAGTTTAACACTTGCTCTTATAGAACATTAAACATTAAAACATGAAAATTCGATTCCAATCTTTGGGATCATTTTGGTGTTGTAACTACGAGTCTAAGCTTGAAACGCTGATAATTACAAAACTTAAATTTGCTATCTGGCACAAAATCCTGAATTTAATATTAGAAGTCAAATTAATACAGAACTTAGCAGAACACTTAATCAAGAAGAACCAATATTTCTAACAATAGATAATTGAGACTCCTTAAGGAATCTTAATGTAGCACCTGTTGAGTTTGGCTCTAAAGAAATCTGCTTTATAACGGCAGGTGTGATTGAAGTTTACATAAATATCCCCTGCAACTAAAACCAGTTGATGAAAATGGGTATAGGATATATTTGTTAATGTCGTAAGTGGTAACAAATTGCAGGGTAGTTGATACTTTCAGTAATTTTTGCAACCCAACCATATTTTAATAATGGGTTACTAAATTATTTGATTTTCTACCGTCTTATGACTTATAACCAAACAAGTTGCTACGGAAACTAAAGTTTTCAGTTCAACTTGAATTTTCAGGAAATTCTAAAAAATGTTGCAAATTCTCGGTGTATACTTTGTCATCATCATTTAACAAATTATTATGAAAATAATGGCAAAATGTTTAAAGAAAATTTCTTAATTGGTTTATGGTCTTAAGAATTTAAATTTGAAAAAAACTTTTTTTCTTCTCATAACTTAAATATTATTTATAGACGGTCGATTTATCCGTACTTTCTTTCTTGATCTTCTGAAAAATAAATGAAGTATATTGGGCCCAATTTGTTTGGAAAAAAAGAGATTATAGTTTCAACCTGCTTGCGAGAGCAGCTTTAAGTAAATTGGTCATTGAGCTGTATTTTAGTTAATAACTTAACTGGTTAGAGCTTGAGCTAGAAAATAATAAAATTTCCGTTTAGGACACCATCTAGAGTGTAGTTTCACTAAAATTTTTAAATTTATATTCAGATATTTCCTATGTTTACTAGAAAATGAAAGAAACGAATCGCATTATATCAAAAACTGTGAACAAAAAGAAATCGTGTTTCTTAAGATGGTTTACATTAAATTTTTTTCACACTCGTGGCTTCTAGGCGATTTCCGCGTTTTGACGCATGTCGAGGGGCAGAATCCTGCCATTAGCTGGCACGTAATTTCGTTATCGCCCGGCTTGATAGGGCCAGAGGAAAGAGCATCAAGATTTGCATCCGCCCGGGAATTGGACCCGGTCGGTGCCGGTCCAGCAGACAGTTTTTAGCCATAAGGGAGTCTCCGGTTAAATATAAATTTACGTGAGGCGCAAGCTTAGCACCACATTAATATGCGACACTCGATTTAACCCCGACGACGACGACGCCGCCGCCGTCGCCCCATCCCACCCGCTTGTTTTCTTCCGTATTAGGCACCTCCACGTTGAAAACTTTTAATTAATTGACGTCGGCAGAAGAGGGCGAAAACGACGCGTCCGTTGATGCCGAACAAACAAACGTCGTGCTAAAGGCGACGTCGCATAGCCGCGAGACTTATTAACGGCGGTACATTCGAATAATTATTGATTGACACGTAATTGATATCAAACGCCAAAGGGCAATCATAGATGGATATGTGCACGTGATTATTTGGATTATTCCAGACTATTTTCCCTCGGGTCAAGCGACGCTTCAGGGCGCAAAAACGTGGACGCCAAACGATTGAATGCAGAACGAAATCGGAAGGGAGTAGAGCTGCCGCAAAAACGTTATAATTTTGATACGTTATAACTAATGGACTTTTATGATCAAGACCTAATTAATTTTCGGGTTATAAATAAAATTTTCCCTCGTTCCTTATTCTTGCAGTCGGCTCCATTTTAATTAAAGCGAAGAAAAGAACTCAACACCCAAGACTTAAACCATTAAAGTTTGCAACTATTGTACTTTCGCACAGAGTTTAAAATAAAAGCAACTTCTTGAAAACCAAAAAATAAATTATTGTGTCTTCAATTCTGTATATTTGAGTGTAAAATTTAAATAAAATTCTGTGTTTTCATCAGTCTAAAGCTGAAATAGATTAGTTTAAAGTGTAAAAGCAATCTTTGGAGAGAAAAATTTGGGATTTATTTCAAATTTTAATATTTTTCGTCCACTTCTATATTATTCAAGGGTAGCAAATTAAGTTTCTTGAAATTCTAGAAAGCGAGTTCTCTTTAGATAATACTACACTATAGTTGTCAATAATGGCAGTGACTATTATTGGACGACTCAACTAAGAAGAGAATTTTTAAAGATTATTTTGATTTACCATCTTTTGTTCTACATAAATGAGTAAAAAAACTCTTTTTTTAATCTTTAAAATAAAATCAACATGGCAAGTAATACGATGATATCAAATCTCCGATAGGAATGATATTCGCAGAAATTTATAATTTAAAGTAAACCCATTAAAAGTATATTACAGTTTAGCTAGAATCATACAAAAATACTTCATTTTTAGCTTTCAAATGATACAGATTTATTATAAAAAGTCATTCATTTTCCTAACTTCATATAAAAAATTTCACAAATAAAACGTAAGATTGAAATATTTTATGGTTTGTTGTAAACATGATGCTCACAGCATTGCTATGAACACATTTGAGCTTTCCCTAACGATTATCCAGCTTTAGGCATGTATAGATAGTGGATGGTTGCAAGTAGTAACGTTTAAAACTCACCAACTGTGGTGTTGCTCTATTATTATTAATATGCGGCCTGCTTAAGTGCTGCGCCAATAGTCATTTCCTTAGGGATTGTCTCGATGATAGCGCGCTTGGGGGTATTTGGTATCATCCCCAAACGTAGGGACACCGCGCTGGGATTTAGCACTACAGCAAACTGTACATTCAGTGAAACTGCAGACATGAGTTTTGCAGCTCTTAATTACTTAATAAGTCACCAAAAGTAACTTTCAGAGATTAAGAAGCTACATAGACAAGATATTGGGTAATTTTCCAATGCAAAAAAGAAGTAAGTATTATTTAAAATAATTGTAATTAGGCAATGACGATGAAGCAAGATCTAAATTATATGAAGAGCCCTTCAAGATAATGGTAATTATATCCTAGGAGTTTTACCAAGGAGTTCCACTAACAGTTAATACAAAGTTAAAAATATCAGAAAAAATAATAGAGAGTGGTTTATACCAATCTACTTCACATAGTAATGAAAACAACAGAGTTTTTAAATTTTATTTTAAAGCAGCTTTAGAATAAATGGAAAGAATCAAAATTAACGCAAATAAAAAAAATATGGAAAATTAATTACAAGGTTCTAGAAGAAGGTGATATTTGAAATCAAAGTTTTGATTATTTTGGAGTTACATAGACAAACTGAGATAATAGAAGAAGAATTTTTGAATAAGAGGCAATACATTAAATAGAAATATGGCGGAAGACACAACTGATATTAGATCGACGGTATCTTGGGAGCATAGAAAATATATTTAGAGTAGAAACATGAACATAGGAAAGTGTCGGATTATTATTTTCAATAAAGACGTGCAAAGTAGCTCTCAATTGCTATTGATGAGGCCGCCAGAACATTAAAACAAAAGAATACTGAAACAAAAGAGAATACGGAAAAAAAATCTATAAAGTAAAAACTTACAAGGTTTTAAGATATGTAGAACTTAATATATATTATTAATATAATGTGTTCAGGAAAATAATGTTAAGCATGGGAATCTAGTTCATTTCAGAAGTGGCGACTCTGGTCAAATTATAAGAAAGTTACCCCCCAGCTAGGGCAAATTTCAATAGAATAATTTTCTTTGACGTACTTGCCGTAGTTTACTTACTAAATACTAAATACTAAATACTAAATAAAATTTGAAATTTTCGAATTTCGGATTTTATTAGGTAGTCTTATTAGTGAGGATAATATCGCCATAAAAGTTGCACATTATTAAACCACTTTTTCAGGAGTGACTTAGTTAAGTATGGTACTGAAATTTTTGTACACCTTCAATCTTTTGCAAAATAATACACACTTTGGTTTTGCTCATTATGAATTTATCAGTAAATTCTTATCTTGAACGTAATATATATATTAAAATTATATAACGCAACAAAAAAGTAGAAAATGGCTTGTTATTAAAGGTGCATTGAACGTTTTGAAATATTTTCATATTTAAAGACGGGTAACTTACATTGTTAACACATTTAAGTTTAGTGTTAGATGACAAAGAGCAAAAATTTAAACAAGACAATATACAAAGATGTATAGGTAAGGTAAATAGAGTGAACATAGAAATGTTAAAAATAATAAACTACGCCCTTAAGTTTTTAATTTTGAAAATCAAAGTATACACACTCTCTCTTCATTGAATCATTGTCATTACAGCAGGAGGCGCTAAACCCCACCCACTTATGATAGACGCGTACTAAATCATGAATGAACACACTCGTCAGCCAATCAGAATTGTTGTCGTATTGTAAAAGTACGTTAATAGTACAACTGTAGAGTCAGTGGCGTACCAAAAAGTGAGAGACAAGACTTAAACTTTTCTATTTAATTTTTACTCATCAATTTTTACTCATCAATAGAAAATTCGTTAAAATGGGCACATTAACTTTCAAATATTTTAATAACTTTAATCATATTGTTGCAAATTTTTTACTCATCTCTTAATTGGTTTGTGCCCCATCTAGACGTTGTGCTATTGACAGAATTGGAAAAGATATGACAAATGTTATTTAGACAAAAATGAAAAATAAGAAAAATTAATTCAAGCTGCAGCTGTAGGTAAAAGTTATGGCTGAACGAGACAAAAATGTCGCTGATATAATTTCTTTTTCCCGGGGCTTCCCACATTTCTAATCATTGTGAAGACTTGCACAAAATGGATGTTTTAACTCTTTTCTCAAATAAAAATGGTTGAAGATTGACTTTGGTTCGATATGGAAAAAAATTTTTTCACTACTCTCATGATGTATAACAATTGTGGTTGCTTGTGTCTGTTGCTTGAATTTTGTCAAATATGAGCTTGAATAGACCATCAGTTTGATGTTTCAGTCATTGTAACACGAGAGTCGTGGATAGGGTAAATGGGTTAAATGGATCCTTGGATGAAACGGATGCCGAAATGTGAGACTCTCGTGATTTTCCCCGATACAGCTAGTAGAGAGAGTTGTCGATGTCCGTGTGCAGAAGTTGAGTTTCCCGTGAGGCAGATTCGGAACGTGCTTTCCGACATATAACTCATACTGGTCGTCATTTTTCACGGGCTCGTTCAAAAACTGGACACTGACAACTTCAAACGGGGCCCCTGCAAAATTTATTATTGCCCGAAATTATTAATAAAAGCACGAACGTCGGTCGAAGAGACCCTTCCAAAACATGATATTGCTTGTGTGAAAACACTCTCCAGTTTTACACTTCCTTTGAGCGAAATACGGGCTTTGCAGCATCATGTACAATGGCTTGTATATCATATTCGACGTGACTGAAATTGAAAGCCCTGCAAAGACTCGGCCGTGGAACAACGGGACCCATTGTGGCGTTTTTACGACGGCAGGTGAGATTAATAGAATAGATTCAATGCAAAAATCGAACGGTACATCGTCGGAAAAAAACGTTTCGAAATTAATTAAACGCTGGCGGGGCGGCAAAGTTATTGCTCCGCCATTAACATTTTCGCCCTCCTCGATGTTGCTATAATCGATGGGTCGTCCGTTACGAGGGAGATTATTAAATATTGAATATTCCGCAACGAAAGTACTTCGCTCCGGTTCCGAGGTGAGTTAATGAATTTTAAGTTGTTTTACTTACGTGTTAAGCTCGAGATCCAGGCGAAACTTGTGGTTGAAGGCTTTGATGAGAAGCGAGGTGCGATGGAAGTGCTTGCCCGTCTGCAACAATAATACCTTAGCTTTACACAAAGATTATTGCATCTCACACTAAGGTTATCTCATCAATTATTCAGGAAGACTTAGTTAAGAGATTTAACGAAAACAATCCCTTAATGCGACGACTTTTGACCAGCTAATTTCACAACAACAAATAGCTGTAACTTTCACGATTGTTAACTGTAACTGGAAAACTCGATGACGCAATTAATTAGGGAAATACGTGCGTTCGGCAACTATTCAGCAATAATTCAGCGAATTTCCTTTTCCAGGCGGAGGGGGCGCGCTAAATGGCGGCAAAGTCTAAGATGTATTTGCATATCTATCGCGAAATTTACAGGAACGGCATAATGAGGAATAATTAGGCAATCGAGAATGTTAATAATTGCAAGCAATTCTAATACACGCGGCATTACGCGAGAACAGTAGCTTCCTAATTAATAACCGCAGCCGTGTACAATTTATGGCCGTTTTCTGCCCAACGTCGTTAACAGGCCCGTACTTGCCCCTTGAACAAGGGGTCGGTGCAGATGCTATTTTAAGATAGTTGTTAAAACTCACTTTATTCATTTACCTTTATTTTATTGCGATCGTAACAATAACAAATTTTATGCCAGAACAGAATATCTAATCCAGAATTAATTTCAGAAAGCGCTGTTCTGTTATTTATTTTAAAACAATTAAATGTTTAGTAGATTTCAAGTTCCTAAATTATATATACGTAAGTAAATTGAATATGCAATACCTACTTTTAAAATTACTTTATTTGTCAAAATTCAAATCGTTTAGTAAGAAAATAATCTTTTGCTGTAATTGTATAAAAAATATTAAACTGCTGCGTACACTAAAAGATATGGCTTACATTTTTTCTTGGCAAAAGTGAGTTATTTTATATAAATTGTGAGATCTTCATTTAAGTAAGTAATTGTGAAATTAATGATAACTAATGTAGCTTCATAATTCCCCTGAGTTAAATATGACAGAATAATTTCATTAGCTTTATTTCATATTTTCTGATATGCTCCACATACCTGGAAATTTCTACCAACCACATTTGTTAATACAACATTTTCACAATTTACAAGACGATTATTTGCTTCCCCGTCTATAGAATATTTTCATATTTTTTCATGCATACTTTTATTTCTAAGTCTCAAAAATAATCGGTTTTATACTTTTATTTCTAAATGCTGAAAAATATTATTGTTACTCGGAAATCGGGAGTATGAAACGTGGCATTAAAAAAATATTTTCCGGCCTTGGATATGTCTCATATGCATGAAATTAGAATAAAACACATGCATGATATTTGATGTACGAGAAAATTTACAGAAACTATAAAGGCTTTTTTTTAATTTATATATCTGGTGAGTTATGTTTCGTTTTCTGACAATGACTTAGAAAAAGTAATAAGTTTAAAAAATTGTCGTCATCCTGGCACTCTTGGTTGAATTGACACAGTCCATGATTTCTGATATCTAAGAAAATTTTGATAAATCATGTAAGTCTATTCGTAACAATATATCAGGTACCTAATCTAAAAATATATATTTAAGGTACTTTAATAAAAAATAACTAACCCTGGATAATTCTTGTTCTGTACGAGGCTGTTAATTAAAACACCGTATAATTTAGAAAAAGGCACTAGTCTTTCTAAAGCAAAACAATGAGTGAACAGTAATATTTGTTTTGGCAATTCAGTTCAAAAATTGACAAAAATTACCGTCCACAGATGTATAATTTCTTTTCAGAATTATAAAGCAGACAAAGTCTCTTGACTCAAACTGACGAGTGCAGTTTTAAATAGATAATTTATTTTTCTGTTCACCGGATCTAATCCCATCAGGTTTTTTTTGGTTTCTGGTGTTAACAATGATCTGTAAAGCAAAAGTTAACTGAAGTTGTGCGAGGCGTACTGAAAAATTTGAGAGACAAAAACGAGAAATTTTAAGGTTTTACAACGTCAATGAGCCAACTTGAAAAATAAAGTCAAAGTTTTTTAACGAACTTCTTCCATGCTATAAGCTTCGAAGTTTTTAATCCACCCTCGTGGGATAACGCATCACTGTTTATTGCTTTCCTTTTTGGTCGTTCCCTTTTTGCTTATTGGAACCGCATCAAAGAAATCTCACTTGATTCTTTCTTAATTCTTTCTCAATTCAACTTGAGTCTGGAGCACCAATTTCAAAAGAAGGCAAAATTCCTCATTTCAGCACGTTACTCTGACTTAGTTGCTGGAAAATATTAACATCGTGATTGTGTTTCTTCTATAAAAAATATACATTCTGGAATGTAACTCTTGGGTTGTGTAATGGAAAAAGGTTTGGAACGTTCATTTTTTTAGTCGTCGTATCCGCCCGGTTTGCGTGCGCCGACCAAATCAAGCGAAGAACCATCCGGTTAATTTAATTGGCAGCGAAAACAATTTGAATTAATTTCCTTGTTGTTCCGACTAGGTAACGTTTTTGGGCGAGAGATTCCGTTCGGAAAGCGAATCGATTATCATTCCGGAATAGGGCCGGATCCAGAACGTTATTGTTTAAATTCGTCCAACTTTTCTTCGGTTGGTTCGGGAATTCTGCTCGTCACCGACCGGCTCATTTGTCGATGCTTTGACAGCTACATTTTCCCGATAGGCAAACCCACTATTTATCAAATCCAACCCTATTCTTCCTCTAATGGCGGCCGATACTTATCCTTTATATACTCGGTGCAACTTTTTAACTCGAGGGACGCCACTTTAATTATAAACTCAATGTTGGCGGTTGAGTAGCAAAAAATCCTGAGGGAGAGAAGAAATTTCCCGGTGGCTACGTCTTCTGCGGATTATTGACCACCTGACTTCTATAATTCACGACGACCCGCCCCCTTAGTCCTTACACGCAGCCAATTTGAGAATTTTGTAACAAAACGTTGCGGTTTTATTTTCTAGCACGTCCGGCCAGTTACGCCACATTTTCCAGGAAAGCTCCAAACACCAAAAATATGTAACTACCTACATTGAAAGTTTCCAACGTTTTGCTGTTACGTTCACTGAAGTACCCACTTTAAATTTAAAATTTACCGCAAGACTACCTTCGGGTTAATTTTTGCATTCCCTAAGTCTTATAATTATAAAGATAGCACTTTGGTCTATTCTATGGCTCGCAGTGTAATTGACTGAATTCCGCAACGGAATGCAATAACCGCGGAGACATAGCAAAACTTGTGTCATCTTGCAAAGAGTGAAAGCTCCAGTTGTAATCTCCAGCAAGTGAAGACGTCATGCCACTTTTATTTTTAATTACGACATAATCATTTAATTATGTCGTAACCCCGCTTTTAATAGAGTGCTCGGAGCAATTAACACTGGCGTCTTCGTTGCGCACCCAGCGTCGCTTCCACCACTGCAACTTTTCCCTATAACAACTTTTCGCTTTATTGCAATCATTACTTTCCGCTACACTAATACCGATTAGGGGACAATCAAATTCGAAACTTCTCTCGACATGCCTCGACGATTCCAAAACGGACGAACCGACACGCAATAAAAACACAAAACACCTATCAATAGCAGTCGCTGCAATTTTACATCTAGCAAGCGCAGCCGATTTGCTGGCTATTTCCGAACGGGTCTCATTCAAGCGGAGATAAAAGGAGGATGAAACGTTGACGGAAGTGACGTGTAATTCGATTTCGTTTTGTAATGACCGGCGCCTTCACTATTGAGGATGCATAGGACTAAAATGGAGATTTTGCGACGTTTAAATGGGTACTCGACTAACGTGCAACATGGTTGGTTGCATCGTTGCTGCTACTTGGAAAATGTCTTCACGGAAATTCGCTATTTGCTCCAGAAGATGCAGATGGTCGGGAAAGTTTCTAATTTTTGGTTACACTCAAGAGTTTGGAACTTAAGGTCATTAGGTTTTGGAACGGCGATGCTGCAATTTAATGTAAGAGAGTTGGGGTCGGCGGTTTCTGTTTCTGATGTATTCCTCCTTATTTTATCCAGTTTTCTCGGTAGTAGAATCTAACGAGTAACTCCACTGTGTGGAAATTGCCCAAAACTCAGCAGGTGACTCTGCTGGTGCCATGCACGTTAACCTTTTCCCCAACAGTGGATTACTAGTTGTAATTGGGTGAGTCAAGGCAGGAGAAACTCAGAAACAGAGTCTGCCTCTAGTAAAGTAAAGTTATAATCTTTTTTGCATAGGAACATATAGTTTACAGATAAATATAATCACGTAATTTCTAGTTAATCAAAAGCGTTCTACCTAATAAATTGTAGAGTAAGAAGAATAAATTTTCATCTTTGGAGTTGTTGTATTAGTTATCAATTATCATTCATTCATTTCTCATGTCACTTGTGTATAGCAGGTTTTTAAAGTATATAAATTTATAGAATAAAATAAATAACTAACGTACACTTAGAACCTTAAGATAAATTAAACATTTTCTTGCGTAAAAAGCAAAAGCTTTCAACGGATAATTTAATAATAATGAAATCATTTTGGTTACAAAATGTTATGAAACAAAATACATTTATTGGGATAACAGATTTTGTTATAATAAGAAACTATAAAATAAAGGGTGTTTATTGGAATGGGATCACAAAGGTACAAATGGAGTAAGGAGTATGTACCTATAATTTACACAAGAGAGAAAGTATTTTTTATTAAATTCTGATGTCAGGGCTTCCAAGTGGTATCAATTTAATGGTAAATTCTATTTCCTCAAAATTTCGGGTTGTCAAACTCTTAGTTTAAATTTTTTTGAATTTTTGCAATTTCCTAAAAAAGGTGAAGTCGAAAATTCGTAAATGTTTGATGTTTAAATATTCTGATCAAGACTTTATAAAATCTTCAAACGGCTTTTCCTACAAAGTACTCATTGGTTTTAAGGCACCCCGAAGTATACAAAACCAGCACAAAATCCGGAATTTCATACGCAATAACGCATACTTGGAACTTTATAATTTTTGAAGCTGATGTTGATTGTCGCTTAAACCCATTTTCACATTTAATTATTTGCACTATTTTTGTGAATAAACTTGAAATTCATATAGCAAATAATTCAATATTTTTATAAAAGTTAAAACTCGCTGGATCTCATTCTGCAATAGGTAGCAAAATGCACGGCTGTTGTTTGTGACCTTTTCTTATCCATTTGGATTGTAATCTTAAATAACTAAGGCACGTTTGGACGCTTAAAACCATAGAAATTTGCAATTTTTGGGTTATTTTTAATAGTTGAAAATTGGCTCTTAGACAATAACAATAAAAAAAAGAGTTTACTTATAAATCTAAACTATTTTGCAAAACATTAATGTTTTGTTACAATTTACAAAAGAATATCAAAGTTGAGGATAGATTTTTACGTCGGTTCAACCTCCAAAAATTATAGTATTTTTGCATACAGTAAACAGGGACAGATGTTTAATTAAAGACAAACGTAAGCTTGAAAACAAGAAAGATTGAACTTTACCCGTACTAACCCCGGTATAAAATCAAAAACATTCTAACTTCAGTTTGAAAAGAATTGAAATTCAGATTGTAAGTACCATAAAACAACGTATTTAGAAATTCCCTTTAGGTGTCTTAAATTTTTTTTAAAAGAGCTCAGATTTTTCAAAAAATATAAGTCCTCACAGTTAAAGAAGAACTTTATTGGCATCGCATAAATTGACTTTTAAAATGGCTATTGTTTTGGCTATGTTAAACAACTTAGGAACATTCTTTGGTTAAATTATAGCAATTTGCCAATGAATTAACTGGATATGTTTCAGAGGAGAGTCAGCTATAGCTTAAATTTGAGTCAGTTGGAAAATTATTGACCAAACCAGTTAATGTAGTGACGGACAGTAGTACCGATTACCATTTGATTTGTTATATCAGAGTGAATCAGAGAACTGCAGTGGTAAAATATTTATTTTTTTGCAAGCCAGTAACAAAAGGAGCAACGGGTACCGTGTTGTTTGGAATTGCAAATGACACTATTAATACAACAAACTCCCAATGAAAGAGTATAATCTGCGTGTGAAAAATATAAGAGCTCATAAGTTATTGTAAAGACGGAATTTTTAGTCTGAACTACTCATCGGGAAGCATGAACATCAAAATTGCTAAATTATGGGATAGCCATTGTTTAGACAGCAGTTAGCTAATTATATAAAAACCAGAACTCTAGAATCAAGAATTTTGTATATTACAGTTGTATATATAAACATATACAACTGTTCTATTATTTCTCATCCAAATGATATCACACGGTAAGGTGTTGAAGTGTGTTTTCAAATAAGAAATGAATTACCAATATTATTGAGGAAGGAGGATCACAAGCATACAGATTCCACTAACAGTTAGTTCTAACTAAATTCACTTACATAGTAAGCATATGCAAAAAACTTAATTCTATTATTCCTCAATTTAGGTAAATTTCAGGTAAATTTTTAGATAAATAATACTAAATTTGAAAGTAGATATCGATGCAAAAAAAAACAACAGGTTACTTGCAATAAGTGGCACATACGGAATTAATCTATAACATACACAAGAATGTAGCTTGAACAATTAAGATTCTTTCAATTGCTTAATTACATTTTCTTTCTGTAGTCCTGGACTGGCTACACATTCTTTCTCAAGTAGGTACCTACTTGTTCTTTGCTTAATTTTTCTCCATTACTCAGCATTTCTTATAAGTGAAAAGGTTTTCGATAACTTTGAGCTGTCATTGATCTATCTAGCACACAATTCGGGTCTTTTGAAACTTAAGAAGAATCCTCAGAATCTTTCAAACAGCGTATTGCTAAATGTAGCTTTTCTTAATAGTTGAGCTCATATTCGCTTCGTTGCTGAAAGGCTGAGAAAAATTTAAGTTCCCTTTCCTGTTGGTTTGCTAATCAAATTTACGTGGTACAACAGTTTTCTTTAGAATTTTAACGCTACTCATCGCTTTTAATCTCATATAAATCTTCCGATTGGAACATGAATAATTAACAATTATAAAGGAAGCGGTTACCTGTTCACAATTACTGGGCATTTACATCAAAATGGTTTCCAAATACAAAAACAATCATTCCATTCTTACGGCTGTGAATCACATTTCTCGATGTTGCTGCTTTTGGTCTGACATCTGAGTAAACGAATCTGCTGTAGCTTTTATGGAGTTATTTTTGCAGCTCGGCACAATAAAATAAGAAATGGTGGCATTCTTATTATTGCTACTTACATTTGTCGATATAAATGTAGCAAATCACGTCTACGTAAAATTGGGTGTTTAGTGACGTCATACATTCCGTATGAATTAATAATAATAATAATTAATAATCTCCCATTTGAAAATGAATGTTTAATTATGTGAAAAAAATATAAGCACCTATGTAAAAAATCACATGGTCATATGCATTCAAAAGACCAGTTTTACAAACAATTTCTTCTTACGTGCCAGTACCCCATTGATACATGTTTTTTCAAGTGGCATTTAAGTCAAAATTTGTAACTCTTTAAGTGAATTGTTGTGTAGGCGTTTGGACAGTGTCTTGCTTTTTCTATCTTTGTAAAACTGATTTATCTGTGGGATCTGTTTTGAAACCTAAAAACTATATTTCAGAAGAAATGGGCTTCGGAAGGAGACAAAATTCATACATATTGTACTTCAAAGCAGACATATAGGAGTCATAGTACTTTTAGCATGATTTAAAAATTATTGATTCCGTTTTGATAATATATTTGCAAATTAATATTTAAAATTTAAATAAAATATTTTTGATTTCGGGTTTTGCTTATTAATTTATTGAACGACCCCCCTCTAAAATTCCTGTGCCTCCCAAGAGAGTGAGCTCTACAGTTTCAAATCTCTGGGTCATGATGCCGTTCTGCTTTTAATATTTACAAATTTATTTTTTGCTCATGGTATTGTACCAATTAATTTAAACAACAGTAGGTCAGTTACTCATGTTTTTTTGAAATATTCTTAAAAAGCAATTTCTGTTTGCAGTAATTGCAACCTATAACAAACTACCTACTCATTTTGTTAACGTTGAGTATACAATTTTTTTTCTAAAAATAGTTAATCCTAAATTAAATAACTAACAGTGGTGTTAGTATTTGATGAACATAGTTTATTGAATAGTTAAATATTGGCAACATCACTGCACAAACTATGAAAACATTCTATACAGATAAAAGAGTTAGAGTCTTCTTATAATTTCTTAATAACTTATGCAGCTTTTAATCTTATCTTTGACAGTTCTTGCGTAGATGGTGTTAATGGTGCAAGCAAGGAACTTTAACGATAATATTTCTCAGAGATCTTAGCTGTTACTAGAAAATATCGTAAACTTACAATTTTTATGCAAAATTTCCTAAAGTCATTTCGGGTAAATTTGTTTTATTTTATATTATCAAGGTCTCATTTATGATTAAATAAATAAAATCTTGAAACGAGAAAATATAACCAAGATCATAAAAGCACAGATCAAGCAAAGAAAATCCCAAAATGAAGATTAGAAGGAAGTAGATTGAGAAGAAAGACAAATAACAGGGGAGAAGACCAAGTAAGACATGATATTCTAAAAATAGGAATAAATGACCGATGGAAACTAATCCAAGACACACAGAAATCGAGAAGGATAGTAGAGATGCAAAAACCCGCAAGAACCTATAAAAAGATTAAGTAACGTAAAGTGACTTGCCATGCCAAACAAGTCAGAGAACTTAACACGGGGAAAAAATTCCTTAGAGAACACATATTGTAAAATAATAAGTAAGTTTGCGTAGGTTATAAGGTAAGAAATCTGCAACAAAATCAATGGTACCAATATAAAGTTAATTGTTTGACAAACAGCATCTATAACGTAAAATATTAAAGAAATTTTCTGACCTGTAAAACATTTATATTGTTGGGACTGCCTGGTCTGAATGAATATAAAATAGATTTACGTGTAGAAAAAAAGTATTTGTTTCTATTTATTTTTTTTATAAACAAAGCCAAAAATAAAATTCATAACATATTCTTAATAAATTCTTTATTTTCCGGTGATTGATGTGAGAAACTCGCAAAAATCTATCTGATTTGTACAATAAAATGCATTCAGTAATATTTTCAGCATTTGTCGGATGGAAAAGAATTTTGCAAGATGACATTTCTTATGGTGCCTTTAAGATGAAGGGGTTTTAAATATTTCAGCGCAAATAAGATTGTGGTACTACTTGTGTGTATTGTCCTTTCGTGCAAAGCAATTCCAAATTTTTTAAAATTTTAATTAGATCAGATTACATATTAATTGTTGCATCTTATAGCCTGATCAAAAACCATAAATTGCAATTATTGTGCCATTATAATTTTTTCTTGATGAATTAAAACTGTTACTAAATAGAGCTATTATACTGAACATTTCTCTTGGTACTTATCGTTTTCTTTGATTTCCTGAATTTATGTCACTCCCCCTGCAGTAAACAATTATGCAATTACTTTAAAGTAACGTGGAAATGCTTTTGACAACAAATAGCTGATGAAATTTGTTTCGGAGGGAAAATTGAAAGTTTTTAGTTTTTCTTTTATTAAAATTAGCAGGCTTCAGCAACAGACCGCATTTCAACCAGACCATTAGTATTACATTTTCAATTAAAATTCCATATTATTGAAATCCGTTGATTAAAATTCGCTGATCATATGCAATAACGTAATGAGGGCGGTTGTTCAGGATGCACGAATAATATTATGGAATTTATAACCGTTGTTGTTGGATATACTGAATAATTCCTCGTCGCAATTATAATTTTAAAATTACGCAGCAGTGCATCGCACAGACCGCATTAAACATATGATATTTTCCTCATTGCAACACCAACAGCGAATCGAATTCGTTAAGCAGACGCCATTCCACCCCAGCAACTCGCTAAATTACTCGAATTTCACAAACAAAAGTTAACAGCGTCCAGTTTTCGGCAACAACTCAATTGTAACAATAACAATTATAACGATAGAGTAACGCGAGAAAAAGGGGAGGATCTAATCCGGAGTTTGGCGGGAGCGTTTCTTATTTCTACGACAATGTATCTCCCGTTCGGGGTTCCTAAAGCTGATAAAAGTGCTGATTCATTAACCGTTTTTATCCAATCAATTTGGACTGGACGTAGTATTTGTATAGGTCTAATTATCCACGAGTCGCCTTCCCCGGTTGTCCGGGTCGATCCCGTTCCTTCGTTCTGGTCCTCGAAAGGAAATTTGAATCTGGTCCGGGACCAGAGCATAATTTGCCGTTTGACGGGACTAAACCGATTTAATCCTGCGGAAGAAGCGACCGGGGATAACCGTATTTTTCCAGTCAAATTGAAATAGTGCAAAAATTACGAAGCTCCAGGAACATGTCCGATAAACTTTTATGGACTGTATACACGACGTTGCGTCATTTTTATGGCACGATACTGGAGTCATTGTTACAGAACTCATATTTATTCATGGCCAAATCAGAATAATATATCTGCATTACAAACAAGCCATAAATTTTATATTCTTCAATCAAAAAGATTGACGGAAGATTTATCCGCCAGCCCGGTCGGGCACAAAACGCGAACAACATTGTTTTCAATAGCGACGAGACGAAAGCTTTTGCCCATCCACTGAAAGCTCCCGCTAAACACTTGCAAGTAAAGAAAAGTGCGGCAATAAACCTGAATTGTGTAATTTGTTGTAAAATAAATGGGAGTCTCGTGCTGAGGTTTGGCAGAAATCTGGAGCATGATGTGAGAAGTTTCCTCTTTCGTTAGTTGTGGCCACTTGAATAAAGAGTTATCGTTGTGGTTATTGCTTAATATTTTGTAAGTTTAATTTTGAGTCTTGTTTAAAAACCAGATATTCAAGCAGCAATGTTGAAAATTCAACGGAAAATGTTTTTTAATATTTTAACGGTGGCGAAAATGATGCAAATGGTAAATTATTAACCTAATAGTAGCACTAAATGTTTTTTTACTTTTAAAACTGAACACGTTCAAGTCGTCTGAAAACTTTTTGGTGTAAAGCGTAAAGAAAAGTCGTCGACTGAAATAATTAGGTATAGGTACAAATTAATTTAGTGACTATCTATTCAGAGAGTCCTTTCCAAAAGTAAGTTTGGTGATTAATATTTAATTTTGGGGAAAATCTTTTGTCTGGTAAAATTCTTCTGTTCTCTATGCACTTGGGATGCATTTACAAAAGCTCAGCTAACTTTTTACCGTTTCATTAAGTAAATTAGGAATATTGACGTCAGCTGCGACCGATTTTTTTTGTCATCCCCCTTCGCGGTCGCTTTGCACATATCGGTTTCTGTGTCGGTGAGCCCGGAGGTATGATGCGAGGCATGCAAAACATGTGGATGATTCGGAATCTCACCGCAGGCGGCAGCATTGCCACGAGCACCCGTTCCCCTGGTAACCACTTGCTCTTAATTGAAAACCAACCTGATGACGAATCAATAAAGAGAACCAGAGCACCACGCCCAAGTTGACGGCATGCTCTATCTCCGGTCCCGCTTAGGTTATCTTCCTACGGAGAAGACCTCCACTTTTCCTTGTTTTTCGACGCCGGAAACGCGATAAATACAACGACGACGAGAGCGGGACAAAGGTAAATATTTACGGAAGCTTCATAAATTGTTCAGAAATCCGTTCATGTTCAAATAAGTCACCAGCAAGGTTTTTGGGAGAATTGTGTTACGCTTTAAACTTTTAGTATCTGTTATATGCCATATATAAAATTTTAGTTGATTTGTTCCCAACATTAACTGTTTTTCTATTCGAAGAGTTAAGATTTTAACAATTGTTACCCTATTAGCAAGACTAAGATGTGTTCTTGAATCTATCCAAATCTCCGAATCTCTAATTCTGCAAGTATCGTTTGAAACTTGTTTCAACTCTTCGTGTCCGATAGAGCAATGCAAACAAATTTCTGCAACGAAGCGCCTGAAACTATACGGCTCTTGGTAATTTAGGGGTCGTCGTGGCGATTACGTTCCAGACTCGCTTGAACACGCTTGTACTTGATGATCCGGCCAGATCAAACAAGTCTCGTGGCTAAAAGAAGCGCTGGAACTATGCGGGCGCTCCCCTTTTGCTGGTGAAAATTAAAATTATCTCTTGTAAATATTGGCTCGGACGCATTAAGGTCGTAATTGATGCCATCGCGATTTTACCGTAAAAACACTCCTTCCTCTCCTTTTCCCTCGAGCAGGAACGACGACATTTTAAAAACGGCATCCGGAAATTGAAAATTGCTTTTTATCGAGTAATATTTATCGGAAAGTTATTGGCTCGCAAAGCAAATATACCGTGAGGCGAGTTTTTCCTCGATTTATCGCCCACATACGAATTTATTACGTAAATCGTGTTTAGTTAGTTTTGTACGCACACGTTCGCGCTTGTCACGAACCACAACGAAAACGTCTCTCTATGAAGTCCCGGATTAGTTTCGTCCATTAGTGGGTTATAGTTGAAGTTGTAGACGCAATTAAGAGGAAATTTTTGGAGGAAAATACTTAACGTTGGAACTTATCGTCAAGGATATTGGACGAAATATCCCTTTCCAATACGATTCGTAGCAAGTTCGACGGGAATGTAGAAATTAGAAACTCGAAATCTTGATTGAATGTGGCAGAAAACTTGGGTAAATAGTGTTCCTCCATTCAAAGTATCTCGCTCCGAAATTCACTGTTTAAATATCGCCAGCATGCAGCATTCAATCCTGCTCCGACTGAGGCACAGCCCCACCTTACTCGATTCTTCTTAGCGTCAATATGACATCAAGTCGAGAAAACGCGAGGGGTGCATATGTAATCCAAAAAGAATTTAAACAGAAAAAATTTACTTTTGAAGAACTAGAATCCCTCCATCAACTAGCCACTTGCAATAACAGAATATTTAAGTTGAAAAGAAATAGTTATTGTCAGACAAAAAATTCAAACTATATAATATCGAATATATAATTAGATAAAAATATTTTGCAACTCAAAGCTATTGCGATAAGTTTTAAAACCGTCACAATGGCGAATGAGTTAAAAACTGCCAACAGCCTGTGAATTTGTTGTCAGAAAATAAAAGTAATTGGAATTTTGTGTCAAGTGACTTTTCCCATAGATCAATTATTAACTTAGTGAACATCGAAGCTTCCCTAAATTGAGGCCCAGTCTAAATGTGAAAAAAAAACGGTGATTAAGGTGCGGAGACAAGAGATTAAAAATTATACAAAACTGTAACTTCGTAATTCGTAAGTTCAGGGTTTAGAATTTAACGTAGCGCAGTAACGTTGACATGGTTGTAAAAAATAGTAAACAGTAATTTTCACAAAAATAATCAAATTAAGCAAGAAAGTTACTAACTTTAAAATTTTTATCCAATCCGCTCATAGATAATTTACTTGGCTACATGGTCACTATCATCAAAACACAATTATTTTCAATAATCTTTTACTGTATTCCCAAACCAACTACAAATCTGATAATCTCAAAAAAACATCCGGTTTGGGCAACGCATTCTATTTCGTGGCAAATTCTCCTTTGTTCTTACTCTTCGAGGAGCTCGATTGAGACTTCTCGAAGGGGTATTTGATTTCGTACAAAGTATACATATAAATTGAGTGCTTAACGATAAATGTAACTACTGTAAGTAACGCGATGTTGTAACCTTAATATTCTCCATAGCATCTCGAGGTAATCTTATATACTTCCTGAAACGGGCCTTGACAAAACTTCGCAATGCAGGTAACGTAATGTGACTAAGAGTACAAAGGCGGTAAATCCGCTAAATCGCCCATCCTCCTAGTTCGCCGTCTTTTCCTAATTAGTCCCACATTGTTTATATGAAAATTAATACATTTGCTGAGCTTTCCGTCGTAATAAAGTCACGCTCATTAACAAAATTGCCAGGAAATTGTATTATTTTGCTGAACCGTGCGAATTAAGAGCGAGGAATCTTGTATAATAGCACCAAACAAGGTATTTGCCATAAACACACGTCGCCGATTTGCATGTAAACTTGGCGGAATTGAGTTAAGGGGTGCGTGCCGATCTCAGAAGCGTTCCGAACTTGATTCGACCATCGAAAGCAATAATTTCTGAAAATGTGCACTTACTTAAATTGTGTCTTGTATCATGAAAACAAACCCATTTATCCTGAAAAACTGCGAAGAACTCAATTACAAGACCGTGCATAAATTCAAAAGCCTTCTCCGCTCCTCCTTGCAGAAAGAACGGACAGATATAGATGAATCGGAATTGTTTTTCGCGTGTATATTTTAATTGTTTTCGTTCCCTTTCGACGACGTTCGCAATTCTCAGTCGTTACAGCTGGCGGAGTGGCTCCGGTAATTGTTTTATGTAACGACCCCAAGAAAATGTAAGTAAGACGGGTTGTAATAATTTGGAAAATAATTGCAACATAACAAACTGGAAACGACATGTCGGTGAAGAAGGAATTAAAAAAAATTATGCAAGGTTACCATTAAAGTTTCTTTGAGATTCTGGATGTTGGCAAAAGTACAGTCGGTGGCAATTTTGAAAATCCATATGCATTTGCGTTAGAGAGCTGAAGACTCGACGGGAACTTTTTAAATTAAACTTGAAATACGCGTGTCACTTATCCAAGTTTTTATTAGAGCCGCCGGGTTATCATTAACTCCCACAATAAAGTTGTTATTAAAGCGGGGAGGAAACCACTAAAGCCCGATTTATCGCCTAAAAATTAAACGATGCCCAAATATTTCAAGCCGGGTAGAATATGAGACAAATTATTCAGACGGGAGTGAAGCAGATGTCTAAAAATAGCTATAAAGTGCATTCGGCAATTAGAGGTTATTGCGATTGCGGTGAAGACTTGACGGATTGCCAATAAATTCTCAACGAACACGTCTAAAGAAATCAGAATCTAGCGTAGTTTTGATAGTGAGAGAACAGCAAGTGTTAAGCGAGGCAACCATTTCGATTCAAATTTCTAATGCCTTCATAATGCTTTATAACCAAGCAGTAATTCGTAAAAGTTAACTTCTGCTTTGGACATAATAATTATAAAACCTGCAACCCTCCAAGATTATACTATATATTACCTAAAGTTCAAAATTGCTGCATTAACAAAACTAGCACTTAATTCTTGGAGAGGAATTAATATTGCATTTATTACTTGAACAGTAACGAAGATCCCATGACTAAACTTGCACTTTAAGATTATATGCTCATACCAAGTATGGGTTTGGAATAAAAAAGAATTATAAAACACTAAAAATATCAAACAATGTGTTCAATCAGAATAAAGATATTTAAAGAATTTTTAAGAAACATGACTGTAGACGGTGGAAATATAAAAGTTATAATGTAAAATTATGAAACATCAAGAAAATATTTAAAAATTTGAAAGACGACTTGAATATTATTTTGAAAAGTAAAAAGAAAGAGAAAATAAAACAAGTTTTTATGAATTTTCATGTAAGACATGGAAAATATCACAAAACTTAAATTGCGTTGCGTATTAAAATTAAGAAAAATATCTTACTGATAAAGCAGAATGTTCTGATAATAAAATTCTCGAATATGTTGTTCTCGACAAATGGATTTCTGACTGGGTTTTGTAATCGAGGGGTAAAGTTCTCTGAAGAGTCGCAGGAAAAGCAAAAGTGTCGGATTCTAGGCCAATACATGGCAACAGAATTTAACAACCTGCTTATAATCCGTCGCAAAATGTTGATAAAAGTACTAACAGAGTGGTTAATGAATAAGCATGGGGGAAACACAAAAACTGCATTTAAAAAAACAAGAAAAGTGAGAAATAATAAAGGTCAGATAAAAAGATGGAAGCGATAGTAAATAAAATATATGTTAAAGATTGAAGAGAATTTCTAACAAAATTATTATAACGCGATGTTAAAAGAGAGAAACAGGTATACCAAATAGGATATTGCAAGAACTATTTAATTAAAAGCGATATATAGAATACCTTACAAAATAATAATTTTCTAGCAACATTGAAAAAATTAAAAAATTAAAATTTATATAATAAATCTGAAATGATGATTGTTGGTAAGCGCATCACAATGGCTCAACCAATTTGGTTAACTTTATTTTTAAATGTTTGTTATAGTCCAAATAAGGTTCGCAGGAAAGGAAAAATAGGAGAAGTTGCCCGGATTTTCTTTATGAGATTTTTAAATAAACTCAAGACCATAACCCACGATTTGAATGCTGGATATGCGTAATTCCTTTTTTGTTATTATTGTATTTCTATTCCAGTTATATTATTTCTATTTCAATATATTTTGATACGTGCGCTAATTAATGTCGTTTGACAACTGATGGTCAGATTGTGAATCAAGCCAATCGGATACATTGTGATTCTGTTGTAAAATCATCATGTATTTGTTTCATGACATAAATTAAGTTTTGTCGCTTTATCTCATACAACTGTGCGCTTTTCCCTACGAAATACGGTAAATTTTAAAGTGACAAACTGTTATACAGTAACAACAAAGTGAATGAATTGTCCATTTTGAGTTCAATTGTGATTCCTCCCGTCACACATTGTGTCGTAATCGACACAACTGAATTGAATTGACAGCGTATCACTTGAGAAAAGCTGGACCGATTTTTACAATGTTTTCCGGAAAATCGGAAAATTCGGAAATACATAACTGAAAATGCTTTTTTCTATAGGATTTTTGTATGAACTCAAAACCATAATTCGAACGATGGATTTGCATCGTTTTTTAATTTCATTCGTTATGACCCTGTTTTCAGGTAAAAAAATTAGGGAAAATTTCAAAACAAAATCGAAAAATTCGGACAATTTGCAAGAATCATAATTTTTGAATGTACTCTCGATTATAAGTGACGATAAAAACGACGTATTTGATTGATTTCTTTTTGTTTGTCATGCGCCCGGGATGGTATTAATTAACTCTATTGAAAAAATGATCATTGGTCAAGCTACTAGAACCATAGCGCTCATTCGTTTCTGGAACAGCAACAGACGTATTCTCTACATTGCCTCCTTAAAACACTTGAGATTCATTGTGATTTAAAATATATTGGGAAAATATTAATAATTTATTAAAATGAAATTTTGACGTAATTTAATTCTAACTTAAATTTTGGAACAAAACCCCATATCTTCAAGTAGATCACATTCCAGGCGCATCTCACATTTTCAACATTTCAGCGGTGCAGTACCGATGGAATTCATCTCGCATGTAAAATTTCCCATTGGCATACTTTTGAATGTATTCCTGTTTAAATTGAATATTCGTGGGCACAATCGTTAATAGATCACTCAGAAATAGGTCTATTTTCTCAATTCTGGTTACACATTTTCAATAGCTTTTCATAAATTCACAAAAGAATTATATAAAAATATTTATTGAAACTTGGACAAAACAACGTGAGTTGGGTCAGCTAGTAAATAATAAATAAAAATTATACCAAAATTGGAAAGTTGCATATTTTTTTTAAATTTGAAAGTTTTACGAGATATAAATTCTTTAAGTTTTGTTATATAGTAGTAAAGAATTAGAGCCCTCTATTGATCATAAGCATACTTATAATAAAAAGCAATAAACAATTTCTATTTAATTGAAGTTAATATAGAAACTTGAGAGACGAATAAGTCGTTACAAGTGGGGATACAATTTTAACTATATATTTTAACAGCTACATGTCTCCGTTGAAACCACATAATTAATACAAAAGTATAAATTTTCATAAAAATATTTTTGAAAAGATTTAGATAATTTTATCTTGAGATGAATGAAAAAATAATAAAGCAAATGGAAGTAAGAGAAGGTGTAAAATTCAATGAAAGATATCAAAGAGTTAAGATAATCAAAGTTGAACATCATAATTTTGAAGCAGTGAAGAACAACTATAGGAATGAAAGAAATAAAAAGAAAGTATTTCTTCGGAATTACTCTCAAAGTTTCTGAAGCAAAAACTCCAATAATCATCAGAATTTGTTATTATTCATATAAAAATATCATAAAGTTCCAGTTGTAAATCCGAATAAGATACATTGCAAATTTAAGGAAAATTAAAGTTGGTTACAAAAACATTGCAACAAAATAATTGCGCGTATTACCTAGTTTTTGTTAAGACTTAAGATGTCATTCGAGTGAAACATCTTCAAATTTAGTTGTAAATGAAAATATTAAATAAGAATAACAAATGTCACAAATGTTAAAGCTGTTTAAAGAAGAACAATTCAAGGAGTAAAAAGAAAAGAGCAAAACAGAAAAAAGTTACAAGGTTGTTAAAAAATAAACAAAAGAAAGCCCAGTAATTGGTAAAAAATCAAGGAGAGTTGAAAATCTATCCAGACAAAAATAGTTAAATGTAACTTGAGTTGGATTATCATTTGACTTTTTGGATTTTGTTTTACGGGATTATTCCCTTTGTAGTTAAGTCTTTTCAAACGGTCCTGTTATGACTGCATTACTAGAACTTTCTTGGGTGTGTAAAATTTTAAAGATTTTAAAATAAATTTCCTAATTAATTCCCATTTAATTTTGTTATTGAAGATTTTTGTAGTTTCTGATTTCGCGAGTTTCTGAATGTTACCAAACTAGCTTAGATCTTAAAAGATTAGCGATGTTTTGAACAGTGTGATTTTTCTAATAGCAGCTAGGGACCCTTATTTGATAATAATTAAGATAATTTAGGTTTTGTGTAAGAGGAATTTGTTGCTAATGGATACATTGCTTATGCTTTTTAGAAAAGTTAAAGGTTTTTATCATTTTCGTTCTGTTTGTTATGGTAGTGATGTTTCAAAACGCCAAGCTTTCGGCCCACTGTATAGAAATGGCGGTCCTAAAAGTGTTTTTATATTGGAATTGAAAATGAAACCGAAGCCATAAACCTACAAGTTCTGTAGAGTTTAATATATAATAAATATTTGCTTTCCACAAGATTTTCTGGCCTAAGTAAATGTAATGTTATTAACCAACATGATTTATCCACTTTATTTACAATGAAAGATTGAAGCGCTTTGGTACCTGGAGGCAGTTGTCTTTTAGACTCAAGTTCCTTCTACGGTGTAAGTTTTTTCACCCGGCGCCTCCGCTATTTGTGTCATATCGTCCGCCTTGCGGATTCTTTGACGTCACTTTCGCTATTCCGGCCTCTGCGAAATTGCATACGAGAGTACCTAATTTATTTATAGACGCCGACGCCCACTTCAAAGCACCTATTGGCGACGCATCGATGGGACTGCATGGCGATCGTTCGCTTTTCTATTCCCAGCACGGCATGGACAGTCGTCTCATTGGTAATCCGGCCCGGTCCGACAGGGCCATAATCCACTCTCCGATATTGAATTGGCTGCTTGAATTCATTTACGGAATTGGCCGCCTACGGAGTATTAATTACTACAACAGGTGGCCGAAATTTTCATTCGTCATTACGACTTCCCCAAGTCGAGAGCGAGATTGATGTTGTAAGAAACACGTGACAGTGGTGAGAACCCGCGTCACACCGTTTTTGTCGAATAATTACCAAGGGATGAACCATAAATATTAATTTGTTGATGAGAATTGGTGGTGAAAGCGCCCCGTTTCCATCTCGGTCCCGCCGTTCGCTGTTTGAGGCGGCAACTCGACTCGAAATTATGATGGACGAACGGATCGAGTAATTTTTGCGGTAAAAACATGTTTTGAAGCAAGTGTCGTCAAGGTAGTTAGTTGTTTTCAGAAATTTCTATCGCAGGGGTGCACAATTTTGTGTTTTGGGATAAAGAGTTTATAGAATATAATTCAACTGAGGTAATAGTCGCTGAAAATTGAAAGTTACGTTTACAATTCATTTTAATATTTGACGCCATGTGGACCAACATTTAATAGACTTGTTGAAAATATGTACCCAGAAATTTTAAAAAATTAGAATTGATAAATTTTTTTATTTGGAGTTATTTATTTTGTTCAAAATTTAGAGAGAATTAAAGTTTACTAAATGCCAGGTGGGGTTATGAATGATATTGCGCTATGAGTTTAATATCGCTAATTTGATTTTTCCACATTTCGTAATATTCAATGATGTTCTATGGGAGCTCCCTTTGAGCTCCCTCAGATAAACAAAAATTATACTTTGATTATTTGACGTGTTTGAAACCAATTGGTGGCTTAAAATTTGTATTTTTTTATGTTGGTAATAACCAGCTATGAGTTAATTGCTATTAAATCAACTGTGGATCAATATAAATATGTATAGAGGATCTATGCATTTATTAGTTACTTAAGTATGTTTACTGAAAAAGTAAAAAAGTAAATGGCTGTTATTCGCCAAGTTTAGCAAAAATATAGTAGTTGATAATAAAAAATATAAAACTTCAATTTCTTTACATATTCAAAACGGCAAAATATAATACAATTTTATTTGAACATAATTGGATAGAGAAAACTTGTACTGTTAATTATGATAAAAATATTTCCTTGCTTTAAAAAAATACCTGTTGTTTTTAAAAATATTCATTGAACTGGCTTGAGTATTAATTAATATTTACAAAAGACTATACATTTTGTTTTAGTTGGGAAATTTGCATATTTGAAGATGTGACAGGTTGGTAAAATGTTTGTAGTGGTCTATGCAATTTTCTACTTCGGCAAGTAATATTGCATCGTCCGCATAGTAAATTATACTTTAGCCGGTTATTTATTCGGTTTGCGAACTTTAGTGCATTCACCCTGTTAATGATTTTATCCATTATTAGGTTGAAGAGGGACGGACTGAGTTTGTACCCCTGCTGTATTTGTTTTAGAATAGGAATATCTCTTAGTTAATTTTCTGCTTTAATTCTTGTTGTATTCTTGGTATTGAGGTGCTATATGATGTATAGTTTTTTTTTGTTTAAGTATTCTGATAATATTTGGCAGTTCTATTTTGTCAAATTTTGTGTTTAAATCGATAAAGCATTAAAGTATAATATAGTTATTAGATTTATTTGTCAAATTATAACAATATTTCCCATCAATCTCCTTTAGGATACTGGTGAATAAGCTCTCGGCAAAATATAGAAAACTCTAGGGGCCAGTATTCTGTCTCTTTTTAAAAATATGTATAGTAATACATTTATTATTTTATTACTTATGCCACTCATGAGGTATAGTTTCGGTTGTCTCTTCTGTCATTATTATTTCTACTCTATTCAGTTTTCGTATCATAAATACATAAAAATATTATGCTTGGATCTTGATCATGATTGTTGAGGTGCTTAAAATTAATGTTCTATTTATCAAGTGTCATTCACTTCTATCTTCCTTCTATATTATTTTCTGGAATGCTATTTGCTGTTAATTTTCAGTCCTTATTCATATGATTCTTTAACATTATGGTGGTCAAATCATTTTAGGTTGCTTTTTTCAATAAAAATTGATTTGTTGTATTTATTCATTGATATCTTTCGTAGCACAGGATTATGATCTCTTTCTATATTTGAAGAAGTTATGACTCTCATGTCGTTCATTAGTTTTGGAATTATTCATCTGCTCTGTTCTGTTCTGACAAGGAAAAAGCATACGCATTTGCGTCTCATTTAACCGATGTTTTTTAATCCGAGCCAGAAGATCTTGATGAGGAAGTGGAAGAACTAATAGACGCAGCATGCCAAATGTCCCTCTTTACTAAAAGCTTCAGTTCTACAGATGTAAAGAAGGAAATAAAGAAACTCGCCATACGAGAGGCCTCAGGATACAACTTAATTTCAGGCCAAATATTAACAACTTCTTCGTAAGAATATTGGCCATCTGACAGTAACTACTATGCAAACTAATACTTTCCTATAATATGGAAACTTGCCAAAGTTATCATGACCCTGAAACCAGGAAATCAGCAAAATGAAACTATAGTATATGAACCTATCAGTCTGCTCCCAACCATTAGCAAGGCTTTTGAACAATTGTTGCTGAAGAGCCACTATACTGACCTTGAAATGTCAATATTGTTACCAAAGTATTGGTTTGGCTTTCAAAAAGCCCTTTCAATAAGTCCATGAAATAGTAAATCCAATAACAAAAACTCTTGAAGAAAAGAAATACAGCAACACTCTAATCTTAGAAATTTCCCAAACATTGAACAAAGTTTGGCATAAAGAGTTGCTCTAAAAATAAGAAATTACGGTTTGGTAATTAATACCTTATACTTCAATCGTACCACTCAAATAGGCACTTTTGTGTTAAATTCAATGACCAGCAGTCCAACCTTTATTCTATTAACTCTGGTGTTTCGCAGGGTAGTGTTTTCGGTCCGCTATTTTTCTTACTCTACACAGCAGACAAACCAAAATTCAATCACATCACAATTCCTTCTTTTGCTGACGATGTAGCAATACTTATCGTAATCGAAGGTCTTGCAACTGCTTCCTAAACTCTGCGACACCATGTGGACCTCATAGTACACACAATGGCAAATAATTAATCGGTTCTTACAGCAGCAAAAGTAAAATATCATGGTCTCCATTTCGGAAAAAGCATATCCAAACTAAGAGAGAACCAATCGACTTAAAATTTCCGCAAATGTACTAGGTCCCAGCTCTTTCTTTCCAATAAAATCTTATTGTACAAAACCATGTTTCAACCTATTTGGATGTATGGATTTCATCTATGAGACGGTGCAAAACCAACGTCACTAAACATTATTCAAAGATTCCAGTCTCAAATGCTAAGATTAATAACGAATACATCATGATGGGTAAGCAATCACTGCATGATGATCTGAAGATTTCTTTTAATCAACAAAGATAAAATACGCTTTGCTGCAACAAGCGCACCATGATCACAAAGACAAACTAGTAGAGGAGCTATTTTACAATGGTTCCATCAGAAGAAGACTCAAGAGAACCTCGCCGCAAGACGTGCTTCATCACTTAAAAATAAAAAACAAATAAAACGGGGAGAAGTACAACTGGGTGGTTTCCTCTCCAGTCAAGTGACGCTGTAATCTCAATTACTAAATACTTGAAAGATGTTGATTGTAAATAAAGCTAAAAAATAAAAAAAGTTATACTTTGCTGCTCCTTCAGGAGAAAAAGAGCGCTATATATGTATGTATATGTGTACCAAAGATTGCTAATAATGCTGGTTATCTCTTAATTAATAATAAAAATAATTTCTAAAGCTACAATTATTTTTCTAATAACGAAAATTAAAATGATAGATAACTTACTCATTAATCAGCTGTATTGTACCTAATTATATAAAAAGTAGAATTGTAATGAAAAAATAATTTGATAGAGTTAAAGATGTGTCAAGCAAAATTCCTTTAGAAAAAGCCAAAGACGATGTTATTAAATGTTTATAAAATTAAATTATTAGCAAGCTATATGAGTATTTCACTGGATCGAATAAGGCTCATTTTTTGAGTAGCTTGTTGTAAACCAGAGATATATGAATATAACTTTATGGAAGATAACTTCTTGTAAAAAAAATTAACAAAATGACAATACATTATGATGTAAATTGAGTTGTGGACGCCTCACTGCTTATAAACTGCCTGAAATGGTAGTTTGAAAAACTAATGATGGTGGTGATAATTGGTGTGGCAAAAGTTCGCGACATAATCTATAGGTGGTGGCAACCGCTTTGAAAAAAAAGTTCTTGCTATAGAGAGTAAACAACAAAATTTAAATTTATAGTAAGAGGTGTCTTGTTTTCCAGAAAACGAGAACACAGGAACAAGGACACAACATCAAACTATTTAGTAAATCAAAATTTATATTTAAATTCAATTACAAATGCATTAATAAAATAAACACAAAGAAATGTTCTGTTTAGCTGATTCAATATTTGAGAAAAATCTACTAGTGTCAATACACTATGACAAGCTATTTATTTTAAACCTCGTTACAAAAGTGGAGCAAACTTGATGAAACAATATTCTTTTAAAAGTATTAGTTGTTGATTTACTTTATTGTAGAGCACATTTTGTATGTGTATTCTAATAAATAATCATGAATTAAAGTTTGTTCAATTATATATTTATTTATTTTATTATAACTTGCCCACTGCATATTCATATCTATTAGGTAATAATTATAAAAGAGTTAGCATAATTATTCACTTTTAATTAAGGGACTTTCTGAATTAACAAATTCACACACAATAGCTATATAATTACGCTCGTATTCCAAAAGTCTAGAATTTGTGCACAAATGTGACATGATTTTAAATTCCCACAATTTTCTTATTACATGTTTAATATAGATTCTCAAGCTCGCAACTTTCTTTGTTTTAAATATTTCGGTTTTGGTACTTTTCACATTAGATGAAACACACGGAGGTGTAATTAAGGTGCAGTCTTGTAAATTAAATTTTGTCAACAATTGCCTTACCTGATCCCCGACCACCAGAATCTACAGGTGTGGATGTTATAAAATATTTCAATGCATTACCTAATTATATTAAATGCAAGTGAATTTTTAGATATTCGATGATTCATTACCTACAATAATTGGCTCTGAACTCAATACTTATTACTTTAGACATACCAAAATTATTTACAAGTTTAGCAAATCAATGACTCATTCGAATTTTGTAACAATGCGCAAAATTTATGCGTCAGGTACTTTATTTAGAGATTTATTAGTTATGTTAATATACAATAGCACTATATACCAATTATTGAATTGGTTTATAGTACATGATGAAGGTACTACTTTCATTTCGCACTCTTTCATAGCAAATTGCTTGTGAACGGCTAAAACACGTTACTTTCCAGGATGCATAGCGATTGTGGCAGCAAGTATATGACGTCACAAGCCCAAAACCATCTTCTTAACCCGGATGCTTAATATATTTAATTGTGAGTAAACTTGGCTTCTGATACTATAATTTCTTGGATTCATTTTAAACATACACTGCAAGTTATACCCCATTGATGCATAGTAAAATTAATTACCCAAATAAACTATATCAATGTGAAGAAAAAAAGCGTAACCTATTACCTATTATTGAAAGCTGTAAAGCTAGAATAATGTCGAGTACATCGCTATACACTGGAGGAAGATTAGTACTGGGCAAAATATTCGTCGTGTGAAAAACATTTTGTTGATGAGTCTATCCGCAAGTGATCGAGAAGCAACGTTTGGTGGCGATATGCTGACTTTGGCCACTATCTTCGATTGGCGTCGGAGGGTCGGAAAGCGTTCGGCCTACGAAGACGCTCATTTATCGTGCGTCGATTCCGGCTTGAGAATTAATGCGCTTTCCAATCAGTGAAGAAGCGCCCACTAAACCGGTTATGAGCAATAGCTGGCCGTCACCACAATATAATGATTACTATTCAACCTAGCGATTTCGAAGCGACCACGCTGATGGTCACCATAAATTTGTTGGGGAAAGATTAATTGTGCGGCTCCCCCACATAAGCGATTAAATTTTGCCACCCGCCGCCGAAATAAATTGCGCAAGTGTTTGCTTTTTCAGTTACAATCAGACCGTTGCGGTTTAATCGAACTCCCATCTACTCCTGAAAACGTTTCACACCTCTCGCACGAAATGAAAAGCTCGTCTTGAAATTCAATGAAGCCAGACGTTCTGTTCTCGCAACGACGGATCGGTTTTATTTACATCTTGCATGGAAACTTAATTTGTCACTAGACTTTGCGTACTAGCTGTAGATTTTTTTTCGAATCTTCTTCACCCAATATTACCCACTAATACCACGTTGGCACCTTCGAGTAATTATCTTCGGAACACCGCGTCATTTAAATCTGTTAAGCTTCAAGAATTTCCGAGACGTATCAAAAAGACGTCGCTGCCTTTGCAACTTTACTCAACCATGGATTTAACGGGGCAGGTTTACAAGTTCGCGTCCTGTATAGAATGCAATTTGAGAAATGCTTTTCAATTTCAATAAAACCATTTTCTCGCTTCGCAACAACGATTAAGGCAGCTTTTTTATTCGCATTTGACAACAAAACACTCCTGTTTTTGCTCCCGCAACTAATGCGAGTAGCGAGTGCGAGTTAACCGCGCACATCTCGAAATCCCTCTAATTCGGGCCGGGTACGGGGAATTGCGAAATCCTGCCGGGACACGCGATAAATATTTAAATAGAAAAAGTGGAACAGGCCGCGGCCCGTTGAGCCTCGCCTCGTCTCGCTCGCTTTAGAGATTAGTGCGTGACGAAGTTTATAAATACCACTAAACGGGAAAGCAATCTATTTGGAAATGTCCCGTGAGGATGTTTCAGAAGATGTCGAATAAGCAGGAAAGATCTGCATGATGTTGAACAACTGGATATTGACAGACGCGATTTTTAGACGTTTCGGTTCAATCAACTGGTTATTCGATTATTACTGGTTGAAACTGAATAGGATTAGGGGTGCACCGGAGATCACAATGAGCTTAACACAACAACTTGAGAGGAAACAGCGATTATTTTTCATCAATTCTAAAACTGGAAACTATAGATGACACTTCAATTCTAACTAAATGAAAGAAAATGCGAATGAATTTGCAATCAATAATTTTCTGACGTTATTGATTGCTCTATAAATATTTCACAGAACCCTTAGCCAGGAGGTGAATAGCAACAATTCAGTTGAAAGCATAACAACCAAAATACATATTGAAGTTTTCTTGAGGCAAACAAGTCAAATTGATTGAATTGATCTAAATAAAAATTGTAGCGGGCCAATTTCTTTACACAACTGCGAATGCTGCCTCTTCATCACCAGTCCGCCTGAAGGCTCAAGAATTGAAAAAAGTATTTAATTAATTTAACTAATTCCCAAATAGCAATTTTGGAACTGAAAAAAATATTTCAGAGAAGATATAAAAAAGCTGAAAGAATTGTATGTAATTGGCGCAAAGAGACGTTAAAAGTGAAGCAATCATATCGTAAATCAATGATTAAAAATATAATATGAACATGGCGGCAGTTACTTGTTTATCTTAGAAGTTTTTCTGGAAACTTTTAAGGGATGTAGAGGCATAAGGTGAGTGAAAGAAGACGAAACGAGTACCAAAGAATTGGATAGCTGTCAGAAAAAAAAACTGTCAAATGAGGAATATTGAAGAACGGGTAAAAATTGTCCTAAACTCACTCCTCATGCTCTCCAGTTTTTATAAGTGGAAAAAATTACAGTACTAAGTAAATAAATGTACATTTGCCCGAGGTTCACCTCACACAGCGGCGCCTGTTTAGGAGTGCGAGTGGGGCTAATGGAAGAGCGGCTAATTCCCCCATTGTGTCTAACTTATCCTGCCAAAGGCGTGTATAAAAGCCATAAGTTTGCAGTCGGAAACGGAAAAAACAAATAAGTAAAAATACAGCAGCTGACCGGGGTTGGACGCCATTAAGTTGACAGACTGCTGATGGGGCTCTTATAGATAGTGGCGCACTTTGCCCGGCCCTTTTGCGCAAAAAGCTGTAGCGCCATATTTCATGCTGGCGGGCTTCAGGTGAAGCTCGTTAGCGCTTTTCGCCCAAAATAACGATAACAGAGTTGCCACAGGCGGTGGCATTGTTGTCTAACGAAATATTGACGCCTTTAATTGCTTATGGTGGTATAGCACACAATATGTTATTATGCACGTTATAGGAACTCGAGCTTTCATGCATGCATCTACATTATAACACAAACTTAGTGGACAAAAGCGCAACGGACGGTGGCTGCAAAACCCGCCTACACTGCATTTCCGACAAGTCTAAATTGTTCAGATCGGGTTATGCTAACAAATTCGAACGAAATCCACAAAGCAAACGACCCCTTCAATCAAACTGATCCGACTGCAAAGACCTAATTTCAATTAATTACTAGTATTCTGCTAGATAAAAAAGTGTGCATTTTGTAACTTGCTAAAGGATTCAAACCTTTTCAGTTGTAAAACTAAGTCATTAACATAAATTGATTAATTAGTGGAAGAGAATTTAGAAAATTAGAAATTGGATTGAAACGATGAGCTCGGGGAGGAAATAGCGTCGGACAGCGTTCTGTTGTTGATGGAGCACGTTAACATCGCTTAAATCTCTGCTACACTGTCAAACTGACAATTACGGCCGTCTCTATCCCTAGCTTGATAGAATCAGGCCTGCCACCTCAAATACTGCACGCAAAATGAAATTGAGTCACGTGCTGGCTCGGGTCAGGGATGGCTATAGAAATCCCATTATTGCCAATAGCGATTTTTAAAATTTTTAGTTCACTTAAAGCTACTCAAATCAAATTCACATAATTGGTTCAATATCGTCGATTTGAATCAATTCGAATGAAATAACCCAAGTTTTCGATATTCTAAAAAAGCCACTTCAGAACTGCAACTAAGGGGTGATTGTCATTGGTTGTTAAAGCATATATTGAGAAACAGTTGTGTAACAAAGTGACCCGACAAAGTAAGAACTGTAGAAGAGTTCAAATGCCTTAAATTGAATGTTGCTTACAGCAACTTTTCTCATACAGAACATTTTATTTTATATTATACAATATAATTAATTACTTGCTTTCCAAAAAAAAATTAATTTTTAAAATTTTTACGAAAGCATAAAGCAGAACAAATTTTATATAAAATAATAAAATAACTTTATCTGACGTTCTTTTCTTTATGGAGACATATGTTATAGAATACATAGTTAGACTTGTCAGTAGCCTTCTGCTATAGAATAAAAATTATACAATTGTTATTTGGTGACTTTACTACGTATAAATAATTTATTTTAATTGTTAAAAATGAAAATCAGCTTTATTACTATTATTGGTCACTTTGAATAAAAGGTAGATTAAAATTATATTTATGTAATTTAGTGTATTTAGTGCAAATTTGCCATTAACTTAACGTCTTTATGTGTTCTTAATTTCTTCTTCCTTAACTATAATTCCTGACGTTTTTAAACAATATATTACCTGTTTTTAATTCATATCTTAGTAAGTAGCAAATTGCTTTCTTGGTTTTGAGGAAAAGGCTCTCGGAAATATTTCCAGCAGAAAATTAACGTAATTGGGATTCCTATCACGGATTCCAATTTAGCCTGCACTTCAATCCCCCCTTTATTTTATTCAAGTAGTATTATAATTAATTGAACTAAAGACGGTTTCTACTGAACGACTGAAGACAAACGTAACATCAGAAAAAACTAACGCTTTTCAAGTTTGCAATTTCTCGCATGCAGCAATTAATAATCCCGACTGTAAACCTTCAACGTCGATGATAAATTGTTGGAAGTTTTGAAATAGGGTAGAGAAATAGCGTTGTTCTCTCACAAGAGTTTTAAAATTATTATCACAATACACCTTAACACGGTTAGAGGCCAAGTTAAAATAGTAAATTTTGCAACGGTTTTTGAAAACTTCCTTTGGCTTTTAGTTTACTTGAAACTGGATGTAGCGACGCACCAATTACGTGGTGAATCTCGCCCTGTTTTTGTTTTATTTTACTTTAAAATCCGGTGATTTCTGTTGGCGTGATTACGGACCTCGCTGGCCACTCTAATTAAATCGTCCGTTTTATTTTTATCTTGGCCGCTCCAGAGACTAAATGGATTAATAACAAAGCCGGCGCTCACATATTCAAATGTAACTAAGAAGGGAGACGAATAAATCCAGCGGAAGCGCAGAGAGATGTGGGTAATCTGGTTACAAATTGGCGCCGACCGGTCTTCTACATATGGAGATCCTCCACCAACCCGCCGCCCTCCCAATAAGATAAAGGTATTAAACATGCAAAGCGGTTCGTTATTGACCGGACGCTACCAACAAGCCCAGAAACGTAGTGTTTTTGTAAATATGCAACAGGGCCCCATCTGCATACATATGGGAAGCCGGATATGCGCCCATTAATTCGCAATATCGATACCTCGACCCTGAGAACGAACCCCAACTTGTATTTTGATTGGATCATTACGTTCGCGCGTTGCGAGCTTGTTACCGACTTAATTTCCAATCCGACTTCCAGATAATCAACTTGCTTGCTACATGCGGGGCGAAGCAGTCTTGAACCAACCACTCATGCATAATACGAGTATATCATAAGTACCCTTTTTCCTACAAAACTATTAAAATTTAACGGTTATTAAGGAATTAAGTAAGGTAAACACTTTAAATAGCAAAATGTCAAATTCCTTTAGTATAAAAGGTGTAACACAAAGTATCAGAGGACCAATAACAAAACCAAAAAAATCAAGCAAGTCTAGTTGTTCAATGATCAATATTCAAAGAACATTTAAAGCTGAACAGCAAGCTAAACTTACAGCCAGTTCCATAATCACCTTAAAGTCGTCTTTATTTTAAAAAGATTCCTTTAAAGTTCCAACCATGTTCCATAACTGATTTTTAAAGGAAGCTTTACAAAAAAGTCGACTTTATCGTAAAGCGTCAAAGTTGGGTCTTTAGCTAAAAAAGTCGGCTTTATACCTAACCTACAAATAGTAACAAATAGTGCGGTGCTTGTCAGTGAAGGTTTTGGTGACAAACAAGTCTCCTTCAAAACAAGAAAAAAAAGATAGTGGATATCAACCACGAAAATGAACCGTCGGCGTTACATCGACACAAGCTCAAGCTCATCTTCAGAGAATGAGGAAGAAAATGTACAGATATTAAGAAGAGTCAAAATGTATAGAATGCGAGAGCAGGGTCTCACAAAATATGACAACTTTGAGTTCTTCGTTCGTTTTCAAACTTGAAAGTAAAAGATATTGTTGCTCGATGGTCTAGATCATGTCATGATCAAACCATTTTCAACAACAGTAACATTAAGCATCAATTTGAAAATTACCGATATGGCAGATATCTTTTGATAGGAGATAGTGGTTACCAAATTGAACCATATCCTATAATAAGGTTGCAACATGTAGATACTGCAGCTTAGAATATGTATAACGAATCAATAATTAGAACAAGGAATACGGTCGAAAGATTATACGGTGTATGGAAGCGGCGATTTCACATTTTGCATTTGAGAATGATAGTTCATGTAAATACAATAAAAGCCATAATTGTGGCAACTGCGGTACTACATAATATTGCATAGATATGAATGAAAATATTCCTCCAGACTGGATGCAAAATGAAGAAGAAAATGAGAAACTTGCCAAAAATGCGAATGGTAGGAGAGAAGATTATGTTCGGCAACTAATTATTGCTGACCATTTCGAACTTTTCTAATTTCTTATAATAAATAAATACAGATAAATTTCAAGTATTTATTTTCACAATTTTACCATTTTATTCAATTTCTGGTTTTTAATTTCTATCTCTGTTTCAAGTAAAGATTTCTTCAAAACTTGTTCTTCTTCCTATCTTTTATTTTTTTAAATAAACAGGACCTATCTTTTCTCCAATTGAGAGTTTATTGCTTTTTTTATTTTCGATAATATTTTTTTCAGTGTATACTGCTTGCCTCATTTCGTCCTTTTTTGAGAACAGAAAACATTTTTTTTTTGCTTTAATTTCAGACATCGCTTTATCACGATAATCTATTATACAATGAATTGGGTTATGTCACGGTTATGTTGTCAACACGCTGCCATCTGTCAAAATGGAGAAAATTCTCGTGCACGCCTACCTTAACTGTGGGAATTTAGTGTTACCAACATAACCAAAACAGCAAAACCAAACTTTACCTAACAGACCGAATGTTACGCTTTATGAAACCCACAAGACTTTTAGCGCTGAGTAAAGTCGACTTTAACATAAAGTTCACTTTACGTAAAACACACTTTTGGCTGTATTTATGGAACTGGCTGTTAGTTCTCCGAAAGTTGATGTTGAAGTAGAGTAGATAAAAAGCTCGCATCAATTAGAATACTAATATAAAGGCCATAAAAGACCCAGTACTAGACAGAAAAAGGTGCTGAAAATATTTTTTTAGCATTGAATCATCAGCTGTTAAAACTATAGACATAATTTTTAACAAAAAAATAAATAAATTTTGTCACTTGGAGTAGAATGAAAACATTCAACTTGATAGGGTTATAACTTGCAACTCGTGAACAAGGAACTTGCCGTTCGTTGTCCTTGGTAGAACAACCTGCGTCACAACTCCCGGCTCTGCTTCGGTGTGTTGTATTATCGATAAGGAGAAAAATCGGTCTCGTCCGCACCTAATACCGTTATCATAGGTGGTCGAGTCCCTTAATGTCCCATTTATCAAGTGTTCCTCGTAACGTTTCTATTCATGCGGCCAACTTAATTCATCACGGGAGGCTGGAACAGTTTCAATGGCTGCGGAAAGGAAACCATGCATCATAGCTTCCAGTAATTTACAGATTCTGGAGAAAGGAAACGCAGAGCGCACTGTTACCCACGGTTCACGATATATGGGAGGATAGTACAGTGCTCTTCGTCAATAGGATGGTGAAAGCTTCGTCTGCACGTTTAATTATTTCTACCGGGAAACGTCATCACCTTCAATCAAACGTGTAAACCGGAATCGATTTTTGGTTGCGGCACCATCTCGTCTCATAAATCATTTACCAAATCATGCAAATGTTAGGCGAGAAGGTTTTTGGTAAATTGACGTAAATGAACGAAGGGTCTTAGGAGAAGGATTTTTCATCAGTTTGAACGGGTTTTGCTACATAGAGACAATATCGCAACCTGATTTCCATTTTTACGGAACAGTGGAAATTCGAATGCTTCGCAAGATACTCGTTTAAGTGACTGAAATACTGTTCAATCCACTTTAGAAATTTATTAAATCGCTACTTTAAATTTTCTGTTTTTCCAAGTGTTGTATATAAACATTTCATTTGACTAATTAGTCAATTAGATTTTCTGATCTACCTAAATCTATCTAAATTTATTATTTAATATTTTGAGAGAAAAAATAATGTTGGGAAATAGCAGCATAAATCTCCTTTCAAGTTTCCTTCGGAGATGTTCCAAACTATAATTTTATAAAAATTTGCTCTTGGGCAATTTTTAATTATATTGTCCAAATAGTTTTCCTAAAGAATATTATTTAGAAATTTTTAAAGTGCATCTGTAATAAACCTAATTATTAAATACTAAAAGATCACTAGACTCGAATAATATATAAATGTAATAATTACTAAATTACTAAATGTTTATTATTGCCATAATAAGGTATTTAGGAAAAGAAAAATTGGAAAAGTTGCCCGCAAAGTTGGAGAATTTTGAAAAAACTATAAATACTCCTTTCTAAAAGATTTTTGTATGAACTAAGGTCACAACTCATGATTAGAACAATTGATTTGAGTGATTCTTTTTTGTTGTGTTTGTCATAATCCTGAAAAAAATTTCAGGAAAAGAAATGGTTAATTACAAAGAAAAGTCGAAAGTTCGAGCAAGCTGCAAAAATTATAATTTTGGTAAGCACACTCGATCATATCTGACAATAAGAATGACATGTTTGGTTGGTAGAACTGAATATTTTTAATTAAAAAAATATTAAGAAAATCTGAAATTTTTTTTTGGAAAAACGCATTCCACTTTAAATAAAAAATATTACAATTGTTTTTCTTCTTGTGTTGTTTCGCGATCTGTCCTACAAATGTAGTTATTTTATTTCTATTCCAATTTATCTCGCTGTGTGCAAAACAGCTGTCAAATTGTGAATCAATGATCACTCAGACATGTTTTTGTTATGTTTACTTTGTTTACACATTTCCAATTCACAAAACGAACACAAACAAATTTATTGAAATATGGACAGAACTTTTTCTGTCTGGTCAGCTAATACAATAACATATATAATATGTATTAAATTTATAAAATCTGCAATTTGATAGGATAGGTGAAGTCTGCCTAAAGCTAAACCAAGTTATCGTTATAAAATAAGTGCGACCTCATTCTGTTCTGAAATAACGAATTTGGGTTGAGAAATTCAGACACTTCTGAATAATTTAGTGATCTCTGGATTATCCTCATCGCCAAACGCGAATAGAGCAACATCGCTAAGTGACATGTTGCTATTAAACTTTATAACCTTCACTTCTCTTAACAGTGTCGTCGTAAATATTTCATCTCGGAAATGTTTATAACAGATTTTGGAACACTTAATCTAAATAGGTGCAGTAAAGTTAAGTTATGGGCAACGTTTCATTCCAAATTTTACGATAGTAATTATCGAGGACAGCCTGTCTCTCCGTAAAGCCAAAACAAGAATTTGCATCAGCTATACAACTTAACTGAAAACCATAATCATATCTTTATGTCGATACTGGTCAGCTCGTTTAACCACAGAGGAAGTGGCTTTTCGTCCAAAATAGTAATTCTTTCGAAGATTACGTCGGAAATTTCACCTCCGGGTGAAAATTCATAATTATTTTTTTACTGTCAGAAGATAAGCTTCTAACCTAAGGAACGACATTGTACCACGGGAACGAAAAAAAAATTATCATAAAAAAATAGGCAAGTAACAATACTAAACGGATGCAAAATTCAGATAAAAAAGTAACCATTACGAACAGTTTAGTGTTGAACAAAAGCACAGAAAGTAGATTGAGATTGCAGAATTCTTATGTGAAAAGCTAAGAAAAGCAAAGAAAATCAAAAATAAAGTTGGCTTAATTCTGTTGAATTAGAATTGAATTGAATTGAATTGAATTAGAAATTAAATGAATAAAAAAAAGAAAAAGGCTAATGGCCGGTTCCATAATCCACTCTTGAAGCTCCTTGAGTAAAAGGTGACTTTAGCTTAAAGTTGACTTTAAAAATTACTTAAAGTTGTCGCATTCCATAATTAAATGTCACGCCCACTTTAACTAAAGTTGAGTTTTTGATAATTATACCATGTTAATACTACCGAAATTAGAAAATTTTCGATTGTTGAGGCTTTCGCCACTGTCATTTTTGGTATTGATTATAAATTCATTTATTAATTTTTAATATGATACGTGATCGAGGTGTTGCTTTTGCTGTACCAAAGGGAGTTTCAAAATGAGTGCATAAAAAGACTAACCGGGGTTAACTTCAGTTCAAAAAAATCTTTGCTATTATTAGAAGAGTTATATAAGGAAAAGGATATTGTTAAGTGTAAAATTACGAATAGCAACGCCATTACAAATTTTTTTTTATTAAATATAGACAGAGCTTTTTCGATATTGTAATAATGACATGTTTGCTGTAGCAATTTGAAGCAATTGAAAATTTTGCTATTTTTGTCAAAATAGTCTTCTCTTCTATATAATTTATAGAGGTCAGAATAAACTGATTGTTGACTTTATCTTTAACTTATTATTTAGAACCGAATTTTATAACTAAAGTCGATTTTAAAGTTAAGGCCTCCTTTAACTTCATTCAGAAACCGCTCGAAAACTAAAAAAAATGGTTTTAAGTTCAATAACAAAGGTTGAGAAATAGAATACAAAGAACTAAAAAGTCAGATATCATTTGGTATTTTAATTTTAAACCTTTGTTATGAACGTAGAATTACCCCACATCTGACACCAATTTTTGTTATGAACGTAGAAGGATTTCACTTTTGATACCAGATTTTCTTATGGGCGTAGAAAGATTCCACTTTTCATAACAATGAATGTTCTGGATTCGCACTTGATGGTTTTCTCGTTGTGAATTAAAGATAGATTATTAACTACTTCGGACTTTATTGTTAATATCTATATACACTTTGCTTGTGCGATGAAAAAATATAGATGGAACTGAACACAACGAATTTAGAAATTGTACTGGATACAAATACAACGAATTTAGAAATAGAACTAGATACAAAGACAACGAATTTAGTAATGGAACTAGATATAAAGACAATGAATTTAGTAATGGAACTGATTTAACAAATAAATGGACAAGCTTATATAGTAGTCTTAATTAGGTGATTAGGTTAGAAACCTACAAGACCTTTCACCTAATTTCGATTTAAAATGTATCCTTGTTTCTTGAACTTTGATCTAAAATGAAAGTAAATAATTTGGCAAATTAACAATAGGAATAGTCCCGGAATGTTTCCTAATTACTTATACTAAAAATTATAAATTACACTTAAGGCGCACATAACACCTTGTTTTGTTGTATTTATCTTTTAGTCTTATTTAATAAATTTTTTAAATTTTTTATATTATTATTTATATTAATTATATTATTATTAATTTTTTAATTAATTAAGAAGTACCACTTGAAAGATGTGAGGCGGAACAAGAGTCATGAGAGACACAACTGCAAATCACTTGAAACCCAATAGTAGTTGCTGAAGTGATTGTTGAACTCGCCCTATATGCGATGACCTTGCATTTTAAAATACCTTTAAGTAAATGCGATTAAGTTTTCTTCAGAAGCTTCACAAACTTCGTTAAAATTAACGAAATTTGAAATTAAGCACGCAGTTCCCTTTCACGGTAGTTGAGAGAGCGACCATCGAATTCTTGGTTCTTGCACCGCAAACACTGCACGAAACCACCGATCTAAGCAGTAAAATATCCCGTTGTTGCAAGGGTTTCTCTTTAGTTCCCATCGCCTGTCCGTAACTGTCTATTGAGCGTTACAACTCGCTAATTGGTAATTAGAAGGGGATTATAGAGTTGAGGTGACGTAATTATGTTCATGGTAACCAATGCGTTAAGAGGTGTAACATAAAATTTCATCTACCTCAGTTCAAATGTTTCAAAATTAATAATCTCTAAAACGTCTATATAACAATGGTAGGTAATCATGTAAATTTAAATTACTCTTTAGCAAAAATAAATGTTGTTCCTGACATCAAATGCGAATGCGGAAATGAAATCGAAGACATTAACCATATATTATGGCAATGTCCAAGATTTGATGATCAAAGGAAAATACTTCTTAAAATGTTATGCAAAAAAAAATGAATTTCCACCCTATGATGTTAGGAACTATCTATTTAAGCCAAATATAGAAATATTATATATTATATACGCATACTTACACAAATGCAATATGAAAATATAAGTTTATACAAAATGTAATATTAAATAGCTTTAAATCAATCACACAGATGTAGCTAAATAACTTAACCAAGTTAATAAAGCAATTATATTAAAAAAAAAAAAACAATGGTAGGTATATTTAATGACAAAACTTATTTGTCAATTAGATCTAATATCTACATAGAAAGTGTCGTGATTTAAAGGCGATTTGATGCAATTGATGCGATTTAAGTGGAATAAGGCAGCCATTTAAATTTTGAACGTTAACTAAAATTGTTTTCTTTTTGGCCAAATGTTGAACCGACATAAATAGTATTTATATTACTGTATGCATTGATTTTTGCAGCAGTTGGTTACTTGGTAAAGTGTTGCTAGACTAGATATAGCATTCATTAAACTTCGCTCATATTTGCCTAACTCAATTATTTTGTGTTTTTAATTCCTCGGACTCGTCGTTAAGATTTCTAGTAGCGCAATTAAAACAATTATCTGGCCATTCACATGTAATTAACGCCCCTGCGTACTACTCGCGTCCTCCAATATTTGAAATTACCCCAGTCTTCTGTTGCAAGTAACTTACAAATAAAATTGTTGACGAGAGTGGATGAATTACGGTCGTTTTTTCTTTTGAGCAAGAAGAGAATTTGCAATGAAATAAACTTGCAGGCAAGCAGGAGGCACTTGGAGACGCGTACAAAGGCCCGGCTCCATAATTACGGAAACAAAGCTCCTATTTATAATGTACGCGGTAAGCTGGATGAAAATAACCAGCCCCTCTTCACAAATGCATTGTAAGGCCCAAATGTGGGTTATGCGTGCGCTATGTTTGAAACGGTGATGGGGAAAGGAGTTTGATGGTGGGTGCACGTAACATCGTACATAAAAAACACACTTTGTTACACACCATCAAAACTTAATCGGCGACTGCATGTAGGTCGTGCATATTTCAAGCCAAAAGTCGCTTTTATCGGCTTTTCCTGGATAGAAAAGAGGCGACGAGGTGATAACAATCCCGGGCCTGGACTAGCTTTCATATACGTACATTCCAACCTGCCTTTGGTAGAACAACCGTGTGATAATATGCAACACAAAATGCTTCTATCGGTGTTTACCACGTTCCGGTTTTTATTCTGAATTTGCACGGGAGCTTTGCGAAAATATCAATATTTATAACAATAGAAGATAACGCAGAAACAAATTTTACTAGCTTTACTTTATTGCGGCATATGGCAAAAATTAACATGAAGTTAGGAAAACTTTAGTCTATCCATTTAGTGATATTCGACTTTCGATTTCATATTATGGTTTAAACAATTTGTCAAATATGTAACGGAAACAAAAACTTCAACTTTATTAAAATTAGAGACGGAATAACAATTCCCAAATATAAAATGTTTTGTATTTTTTTCTTATAATAATTGGCCTATACCATACATTATCCTTCTATAATTCTAATAGTAGTCCAATTGCTGGATGAATTTATTGCAACACTTAAGGAACAGCAAAAACTGCGTTGGTAACTTTTATACATTATTTAACAATACTCTTATTGAGAATACACGCGTTTGAAAGACGCATACAAGGCAAAATAGGAAACGTATAATAAAAATATTATTTAGACATAGTTTAACAAGCACTTTTTTACTTTGTTTTAATTAATTTTTGTGCCGCATAATTGTTATACAAGAAAGGCATTTGATGGTAAATTGTTGATTATTTAATATATTTTTACATAAGATTTTCTTCTCAGCACTAAGCCTGCGGCTTATTTGCTATAACATAATTGCGGATGTTGCATCGTGAAAATATAAAGAAGTAATTATTTCTTATTGTTGTTATCGTAGAATTGAAGAAAAAAGTAACAATAACTTCAAATAATTTAAATATTTGATTGTATCTGAAACTCAAACCTCTTCAGCTGTCAAGAATATATTTAAATGAATCTGACCTAGTTATAACTAATTATTAAACCTAAAATTACCACAGAAATGTCAATGCATTATTTGAGTTAGAAAACAATTTTTTTTGTTAATAAGTTTGAAGAATAAATGTTCTAATAAAATTAAGAACAATATTAGTATTTACTAAATAATTATCTACTTTTGAAACAATGAAAAATTACAAATACTTAAGAAAATATGTTCAAACACTTAGCTAATTTTACTAAGAAATCCATATTCATTGGTTTAAAAAAAAATGTTTATCAACTATACAGAGTAGTTTTTGTTCACGGCCCATTAGAAGAATATAGTGAAACCATTGAATTTCTACTTAGAAATAATTTATCAATGGTGAAACTAAGAGGATCCAAACCAGGAATTTTATACAGAGATCAAATATCTCATTTTCTATCAAAGAAAAATATTTTAGAAATATTGGCATTTTAGCTAATACTGGAAGTTGATCTCAAGTTCTTTATTTTGATTGGAACCCCTCTATTTTTCATTCTTAAAATGCCTATTGAATTTTAGAATGAGTACATAAATCGGACTATGCTTTAATATCGCACCATTTTTGAGAAAAAATATTTTCTCTTAAAAACATGAAAATATTTTTGGAATAAAAAAAAATAAGATCAAAGGAAATTAATAAGATTGAAATTTTTACAATGTCAGGACAAGATTATGGGACATGAAGCGGCAGTAATTAGATTTGGAAATTCGAATACGAAACGGAATTATGGAGTTAAATTTTTGTACTTTAAGATGTCTATAAATAGTCAATTTTCTCAAATGAAATATTTAGGTTTTCTTATAGCCTTATTCGAAATACAATTTAAATTCTGTTTCTGATTATGTGGGGTGTTGGTTCGTAACTTTATCGGTTGTTGTTTTCAATTTTTTGCAGTTTTCATGTAGAAAGAAAAACTATTTCGTATTTCGTTTAAAAGATATAATCGTCTTTTTTTATCAATTTTTTTTATTGTTGAAAATAATTGATATGAAGTTGTCCCCACTATACATGTCAAAATTTTGTATCAGATCCAAGGTACAACAATTTTTATATAAAAAACATAAAAACAAGTGAGGAAATCTCATTTAATTAATAATAATTGTTCAAACTGTGCCCCATTTGCTTGTAAACATTTTTCTGCACGTACTTAAACGCGTTCGATAGCTGTCCTTATTTTTTGCGGGCGCAAACTTTTGAATGACTCTTACTCGGGTTTGCAGTGAAGAAATTTTGGTCAACTTCCTCGTAATAATGTTGCTACTATTCTGGCGCACCGTCTAGTTGATACCAAGTGGTAACCAAACGAATCAAAGATAAACCATCCAAATGGTTTTTGTAAATTTTCAAACAGAGATTACAGTTCAAATTGTCATTAAAGATGTAATACGGATGTTAGTGTCCAACAAAAAGCAAAACATGTTGAAGCGGTGTTTTACTTGACAATTTCTTTCTCGAGGATTCTCTTATGTTCAATGATAGGAATGATGACGCTGAAAGATTTCTTCATTGGAAATCTTGCCTCGTCTGTTTAAACAACTTCTTTTCTAAATTACGATCTTCATCACACTTGACAAATAACATTTTACAGAAAACAATTCTGTTTTCAGGATCGTGAAGGTGGCGAACTTACACGGTGGTAAATTTGTAAGGATGAAAATGTCGTTTTTTTTCAATTTTTTTGGATAGAAGATGGTGAGTAGTCCAAATGATTTTGAGCAGATCGAATAGGCGCGTTTGGGTTTGCATAAAAATAATCAAAATATAATTGACATTCTTTACAAGTCTTCGAAATCTTTTTCTAGTCACTGGAGCAAAAAGCAGATGTCTTGAATTAAGCGTTCTTCAAGTTCTTGAAATAGTTTTCTCACACTCTTCGTGGATGCCAAATAGTTTGAAAATGTTACGATTAGAGTATCCAGTTTCTATTGCAAGAAAAATAAGAGGGGAACACAAGAACAAAACGCAACTCGCAGAGAAGTGACAAAAATGCCAAAAAAGCTCTTACCAATTATTTTCAATAATAAAAAATTGATTTGCAACGCTTGGCCTACTTTGTAATTTTTAAACAAAATATTCTACACTGGAAAAACGAGAGAATTTGAGAACAACAACCGATAAGTATAAGAATATCCCTTATAGTGAAGAGTAGTATTTGGTTCTCTGTCACCTAGAGCGATTAAAGCATAGTTATTTCGTTTGAAAAAAATAACTTTTTATGATTTCCTTAAGGTACAAAAATTTTACTCCATAAATCCGCTCCCTATTAGAATTTTCAATGTAATTGACTTTACTAAAATTCAATGGGCATTAGAAAAAAATAGACAATGTTTTACTTAAAATGAGTAAGTAAGACCAATTTCTGGTATTAGAGAAAGTGCTACCATTTTTAAAACATTTTCCTCCGTTAGAAAACAAGCTATTTAATCTATGTTCAAAGTTTCAGATTTGTATCTACTTTCTTTCTCTATATTTTTATAATCGGCCGTGAACAAGAACCACCCTCTATAAGATTCTAATGAAAAATGTGTGTGACTTTTCCTGAAAAAAACTTTCTCATATTAGTAAATTGGCCTCAATTATATAATCAAAATATTAGAGATCTTGAATTAATAAATAAAACAAGTGAACATTAAAAAAACTCTTGAATTCGGTTTAATTACCAAAATTGAAAAATGACCCTCAAAATGGCGTCCACGAAGTAATAAGGTCAAGTATGTGCACATAACACTAGCCATGCACTATCCACCTATTCAAATTAACAAATGTAGAATACCCCAATCACATAAAGCTATGTATTCTAAGATACGGTTAAAAAAAAAATTAACAAGGAAAAAAAAGAACATGGAGAAAGAAAAGTAGTTGGGTTTAAACTTGATTGATAGTCAAAGTTTCTCAGCGTCCGCTATACAACAAGACATTGTTGTACAAAGCAATAATAAGACCGATGAAGACGGAGCGTATTTACGTTAAACATTGAAGTAGTACAAATGTTTTAGAATAAATTGTAGCCTTCTATCATGGATAAACCATGATATATCTCTAATAAATAACTGACCTTGAAATCCCCTCAGTAAGGATCAAGGAAAATGATCTATGAATGCAATGTCAAATTTATGAAGAGTTTATGAAGAGTTCAAGTACATCCTAATGCACCAGCCAAAATTTTTTTGTGAGTGATGAAGAAGTGCATTTGCTAAAAGTTTTAGACTTTCAGATAAAGTTTAATTCAATTTCAATTCTTAATTTTTAATTTTTTATTAGACCTATAATTTAAGCAATTTTATACTGTTTGAAATACTCCGTAAATATCAATGCGATTTTACAACAAATACCTATTTTACAATGAAAATATGTAATAAATAAATTCCTGAACAAAAGTAATTGAATAGAGAGTTATAAATAAATTTAAAGATATATTTTAGAAATTATGTTATTATAAACTCTAATGGATTGCAAAACCACTCTCCAAGTGAATCTTAATTCCAAAAAGTTATACTGAAAGACTCACGTAAGTAATTTACAAAACCCTAATAAACGAATGCTTTAGTTCAATGAATATCAAACACTTAGGGTTCCAATCGAAATACCTGCTCAGCTTGGTTAAAATATGTTTAGTCAGTTTTGGCAACTGAAATGGAAATTACTCCAGGAAAGGTGTTAGACACCAGTTTGAGATCTGCTTGCATTGCGATGAAGACAAGACGTCAACTGAGATACATTCTATGAGTGTGGAAGCATCTTCTGCAATCTCTCGAAAATAATTATTGTTTACGAATACGTCGATGTCTCGCTGCCTACATACAAGTTTCCGTTCCGTAGGATAAGCGTCGACGTAAAGGATTTAACAGTGATATACACCGTGTGAGCAGTTAATTATAATACGCCTTAGGGGATGCGTAATACGTGCTAAAACAATTCGACTTAAAATTTAACAAATAAGCCACCCCAAAAACCGCCTTTGAATTAATCGCTCTGGGGAGGTCGCAGAAAATAACTGTGGTCATTCGAGAAAAGGGCGCGTTTACGGCCCAATTGTGCTGCACGCTGTCGTTACCGCGACCCGATGCGATTATCATAACGATTTTATTCATGCCCTCGTTCCGACTGATTCAATTTCCGAAATAAGAGCTGTTTCCTCTCCTAATGAAATCAGTTCATGATTTATATTATTTTCCAAGACGTTCTACATCATTATTCCGGTTTTATTTCGCGTGCTGTTTTGTTTTGATTATTATTGCCCTCAGTATTGAATTGTAAATTTCTTTCAGAATTCAGTCAGGAAGATAATTCTATTTATGCAGCCGCCAGACGGTGAAATATCGAGACAACCCTCATCCTGTTTGTTTTCCATTTGGATTTTTCGCAGTTCCGGTGCTTCGATACTTATGATTCCAACCGAATTAAAGCAGGCCAATGCAAATATTTGAACGGACATACACAATTAACCTAATTAAGGGTGTAAACTTACTTTGGATGACCGGCCCCTGCCTTGGTATCCTCCATCGCCCTGGCCTCTCTGCAAAGACAAATCAAATTTATTCTCGACAAACATACACAAATAGGAACGCTAAATTTGCCAAACAACCACACTCAAAGCACCATAAAACTAATCTACAACTAGCTGAATTGCAGGAATTTCCACAAACACTCAGTTATGATTAACAAAAAATTTCTTTATGATAACTGAACTGGACTAAGACGCAACTTGTTGCGGTCTTTTACAGGCATTGATTGCGCCCCTCGCTGCACCTGTCACTGTCGATCGGTAGGTGGTCGAACTGTTTTTCCGGTCGATTAACTTAATTAAGGGCATGTTTGACGAAACAAAGAAGGCACTAATGAAGCGTCGCCTACCTTGCCACTAATTAAATTATTTCGGCATAATACGCACTCTATAGCAGCCAATTATTTCTAACATCGCGTCAATGCAGAGGTCAGATTAAATTACTCGTTGGTTATTTGCCTCAAACGTAGGCGCGCGACAAGACAAAAGGTTTTAAATTGGGACCGGAGAGGCAACCGGAACCAAATTGAAAAGTTCAACTGTTACAAGCAATAGCCGCTTGATCGCCCACCTTCTGCTTTTTGCAATTTTTCAGCGGACAAACGATTAATTGGATCAAAGAACAATATAATTCGTCGATTTGAAAGAACTGAGAGTCAAACCGGAAAGCATACAAACACAAACAACAATCGACTTCGTTTCAACTTATAAAGCGTGTTGTGGGTAGGGTGCGCTTTAGGCGACCTTTGGGCTCTAAACTGGTTTTCCGCAAGTTTGTCTCGTATCGGGTAAAGCCATCAGTTATCAACACCGATCTCTTCTGTTACAGATTCAATGCTTTAAAGTTTACTAAAATTTGAGATATTTAAGAATTGCAAAAAAATCATTTTCTGATGAAACTAAAGTCTCTGTTTGAACATATGAATTAAGAAAATCTGCAGTTTAGAAACAATTTGATAAACAAATTTCAAGCCTAGTCACATTGAAGCAGCACTTATTTGCACTAACAATTTTAAGATCGATTTCAAGAACGATCTGCTGAAAATGGAAATTGTTTTTTTTATGCTAAATGCTTTAAGAATTTCAAAAATTACAAAAAACAGAGGTTTAAGTATTACGTATGTAGCAAGTAGAATCACCCTTTAATCAATATAAAATAAAATAGAAAACAATACGATTTATTAACGAAATGAAAGAAAGATTTTGCAGTTTGAAGAAAACTTCAAGCTCTATAATTTTAAATTAAACACTTTTTGTCACAAAAGATATTCTTGCTCAGAGAACCCAAATCACAGCCGATTTTCTGCTCGTAAAGAGAAATTTTGTTGGCTTTCATGTTAAAAGCTTGAAAGTTTAAAAAAAATATTTAAACAACATCTAATTACAAAAATTGTGGCAAAAAATCAAATACTAACCAAAATGAGCCAAAATTGAAAGCAATATGTTTGCCTAAAGATGTGAAATAAGAAGTATGTATTCTGCAGAAAGATTGAAAAAGAAAATTCGCAGTGTCGTTGACATTTTCAAAAGCTGCAGTTTCTTTGACAGGTCTAGGACTGTCTTTATATTGTGTTGCGATATTGTGGTTAGGGCGATTTGGTTGACGGAAATTTGGCAAGTTTTCAGTTGGGGCGTTATTAATTGACGAGCCCTGAAGTGCCGCTTGAAACTCCTGAACTAAACCGGACGAGAGGAAAAAAAACTTGAAGAACACCGATAATTGGACGGCTGGGACGATTTTGAGAACGGCAAAGCGCCTTTCTCGTCTCCGGCCAGAAATTCGATACAGCCTCGCAAACCGAGATAGTGATTGTGACTAAAAACAAGAGGCGCTCCCGAACAATGGACGATGGTGTGGGGCTTTTGTTAATGTCAGACTGTCTACTTAACTGTACGTGTTTTTCCTGCTGAAATACGTGCGCATCATCCTTTGTACGGGTTCATTGTGTATACACCAGAAGACGATACTGTTCACGCCTCTTCCGATAAAACATTGAAAGTAACTTATTGTACCGAATCGAATGAAAATCCTCGAATCCGGTCAGGACCGGATTCGAGAGCGTTATCGATGGGCGGTAGCGTTATTCTGATGACAATGCGATCAATTAGTTATCATGCAAATTTCATAAGCACTCCTTGACCGGCTGAATTATTTCAGGCTAATAAGTTAATCGATCACCGGCACAAGTCGTTAATCCCGCCGGATCTGTCCGACCCATATACTTGTTATTCTGAATTAAGCTCTCATGGGCTTCTCGGTTTCCGTTTCCTGCCTGGTATTGCTCTGACACCCTTTCATCTTCACTGACTGTGAATTATTACACCCCCGGCTCAGCTGCAGCGTCAAATCCCGCTCGGTTCGCCTCTATGATTCAATACCGAATTAAAATTACGAGTTGCCACCGAGCTTGACTATTAAAACTTCTTTGATTAAGTCGGAAGGTAGTTAGTTGAGGTGCAGACAAATGGCGGATTGACGCTAACGCGAGTTTGATGGCCGGTTTATGTTCGAAATCGAGCACTTTGTGCCAATTCTACCTGTTGGCAGGTAAGTTTGCTACTTTGATATTGCGGCCTGGTTTATTGACTCCGCTACTCAAATATAACAAAATGTTTAGTGATGTCTCTGTCTGTAGGAATAATCATTGGCAAATAGAGTATTAAAGTAACTGCAAACAACGGTATAGCGAGGCTTGTTTTTCAGAAACTTAAATGCTGAAATAGGCTGCGATTAAAAGCTTCCATTATTATTATTAAAATAATTAAAAAAAGTTTAGTTTAACAATATAGATTTTCAAAGAATATCTTTTTTACACATTGTTGTTACGGAGATGTTAGAAGAAACTTTCAGAATGGGTAGATACTTAAAATTACCAATATAGAAAATTAAATATTCCAAAACTGGATCACACGTTTGGTACAGAATATAGAGAAAATTGAGAATTAAAACGCACAAAATAGAAAAATTAATAAAAACAACAAATATAACAAAACTACAGAAAACTTGGAAAATTTAGATGCTTTTCTGAACATAAGATATAGACAAAATGCTGCTACAATCAAATCTCTTAAATAACGAAATTGAAGTCACTTCAAGTCAATCTTAAGACATCAATGTTGATGATGTATTATATCGATCAATAGCCTGATAGATGAGCCTATTCGTAGTTGTTTGCATTCTAGATTTTTAAGAAGTTTACGTAATAAGTTAACATACTGTTGCTCTTCTCGCAAGAATAATCCAGTATCAACATCCTTTGGAGTACCAATAGCAGAAATTCTTTACCAATAATAAGCATAACCATGAATTCTGTAAGAAAGGTGCATTTTTTTCTAATATTTCAAATATAGTCTCGATTTAGAATGGTGGTGATAAAACCATTTAATTAAACTAAAGCTAATAAATCTTACCATAAAAAAATCTTTTTAATAAAAGACCAATAAATCTGGAAAGGAGAACTTTTGTCATTAACAGCCAGAAACTTCGACAGACTTGGGTCTCCTGTTGATCTTTATTTTAGTTCCTAAAAAAGTTAAAATAGTGTTGCTTTTTATAAAATACTAATACAGCATCAAAATTCATTTTGAGTCCTAAAAAACATAAGTACTTTGTCACTGAATACCATCACTATGATAAAATAATTTAGAAGGTGGAAGAAGAAAAATGTGCCTGTTATATTTTCACTACTTTGATTATGACTTTGAAATAAGATTTAAATATGTTGTAGGAGAAGAACTAAACTAATAGCTCTTTATTAGGATTAAGCACCAAAAAATGCTTAAAAAATAATAGGATTAACTTATCAAATGATCAAAGAAAACCTAAAAATAAGAGGAATTTGAATTCAATGAAGAGAAAAATTATACCAATGCTCACATATTTAATAAACGCAGTTCTTAAATTAAGCACGTGCTGAATACATAGGAAGGTAGGAGAAATCTATACTACAGAAGTCAAGAAATCCACCTAAAGTGCTCAAATCATACAGACTCATAGCTGTATTGCTTATAATTTCAAGACCGTTCAGAAAAGAGTTATTGAAAAGATAAAAACCGTTAATAGAAAATATAAATAAAATACTTAAACAATAAGTTTGGATTTAGATAGAATCACTCCACAAAGTAACTGGGCGGAAGTAAAAAGCTCTAAAAAATCTTAATATGTTCCATTATATTCCTTGTCATATTCCAAGGAATAGAGTATGATTGTTACTAAAATTCAACAGAATTCTACCAAAATTATACATAGATTTGTTGAATAATTACGAGAGGTTATTTACAACAAGACAAAAAAGTGCATATTCTATATCTCATTTACACAAGTAATATTTCAAGCTTAGGTCGCGAGTTTTGAAGATGATATGGCTCTTGTAGCGACAGAAACAAGAACATGTCAAATAATTAGTAAATTTCAACATGGCTATGATTAGATATACCATTGGATCAAAAGCTGAAAGATAAAACTGCAGAAATGTAAATCTCTATATATGAATTTCACCAATACGGCAATAGATAATAACGAACACCACAAGATGGCATTGTTATAGCACATGCAAACACAGTAAAGTATCTGGAGATAGCATTGGATGCAAAATGAAGATAAAAGGAACACATTAAAAAACCGAAAAGAACTGTCAAAATTGTCAATACATATCAAGATTCTTATTTATAACTAGATCCTAAAACTGATTAATACCATATTAAAAAAATGCTAGCTTTTCAAAACAACGTGTTGCAAAAATTGCAAGTGAGAAGATTCGTAAAAAGACAAGAATCTCGTCCTTAATTATACCCGAAATATAAAAGTCAGCGACATACTGAAAATTCAGGAATGGGTAAGAATTTTAAGACAAATTAAACACTTTACATTAAATCTCATTATCAAGAAATCTGAATGCTGAAATTCTTCTGACCAGTAGTTACAATCGAGAAGACTCGTTCCGAAGAAAATTATTTCAGTCCTAACCAGATCCATAAAATGCTTAGGTTCTATTTATGGGAATTACTCATATTCCTAAAAGCACTACTCCTGATCTTTATGACTACAATTTAGACAAAAGAGGTGTTAATTTCAGTGACAACATATCAAAGTGCTTCACTTTACATTAAATATCTTTACCAAAAAATCTAAAAACCAGAACTTTTCTGATCATTAGCCAAAAAGAAACAATTTTATCTCGCAGAAAGTTATACTATTCCTAACCAAGATTGTAAGATATTTTAATCTTGTACATAGGAGACTTTTATGGTTCTATTGGTTCTAAAAGCTTCACCTGTTGATCCGTCATGAAAATATCTAATGTCGAGGTTTTCCACCTTGCAGTGAATGTTTTAACCGTTTAATTTTTTAGTTTATCTGGAAATATAGTGATATTAATTTTTATACGCAAAGCTTTAGCCACAATAATGAAGCAATATATTGCCATACGCGAAATGTGTACTTTCGACTGATTTATTTCATAAAATCCGCATTTGGGAAACATTTGGTATTCACATGAGCACCTGAAATTTCCCCGAAACCGATCGCGAAGTACTTTTAAATGAAATTTTCTAAAGCTCTCAATTTTATAAGAAGGGGCGATGACGAAGTGCCACGAGCTCTTTCCACCCCTCCAGTGACATACGGCCTAGCGGTTAGGCCGCAACTTGCCCCTAAACTTCAGCATTTATTTATATCTGACATTAAGGTTAGGTTAGCGAAAGCTGCAACTTGACCCCAAAAAGTCTAAAAGCGTCTCTCCGGCGCCTCGTTACAAAATCGCGTCCAACCCACGCAATTCCAATCAAAAATCAATTAGTGCGATTTAGTTGAATCGAATTATCCGAAACAGAAAACCGGCCAGTAATTAATTTAGGCAAATAGAACTTTAATTACAGAATTCAATTTAAAATGTTTTGCGGCAGTGTTTGAATAAAATAATCAACATCAAAAAGCCGCGACGGTAAAATAGGCACAAATTACAGTATCGGTTAATTCAAAATTAAATAGTACATGTAGTTGCGCGAAAGCGACTTTGTTAATAAGCCAATTCAGTTAGTTTGAAAACCGTTAATTAACAGCAAATTTTTTTTAGGAGTTCGGCCGCAAATAACAACCCTTATTCCTAGGATAAGAGCCCCCCAAACTCTGCTTGTTTGCGCAACAAACTCGTGTAATTGACAATATTCCAATGGAGAATTTAATAACGAAACTTGTTGCAAAGTTCAGTACACGGCACGGGACTAAAACTATTACTACTCGATTAATACTAAATTGTAACGTTCATAAGCTGCTCCTGGTTGAAAGCTCGACACTCAAGTTTTCGGTCTATTGAACACTTAATTATCAAACTGAACTCGAAAGCGTTTCCAATCAACATGTATGAGAGTAGCAATACTGGAAATGATGGGTCGAATGCATTTTGACGTGATTCGGAAACTTTGACTCATTCATTGTATTTAGAAGCGAAACATCTTGTGGTTTCAAGCTTTCGACTAGTCACCATCGACATTTCCTAGTTAAGCGACCCGACGCCATCTACATAGAGTCGTGTTAAACTTTCGTAATCAAAGCGATAATGGCTACTCTTTCTCTCGCTTTGACTGTAGCTATCTGTCACATAAAGAAGCCTTTGACCTGCCAACACCAATATGGGAAATAAAATTTTGGAGGAAAATGGGTGTCGATCGGAAGCAATTTTGGTTACTGTTTGCGAGAAAAAAAAACTAAAAAACACGACACTAGTAATTTGCTTGCAAAATGGAAGGGACGTCTGGATCGTCTAAAAAATGGTCATATATGTCAAGCTCCGGTTCGACCTGCATACAAACGATGCTTTACATTTTTTCATCCCAACGCAATAAGCACAAGCGGACTTCGTAGAATTTAAATATTAATTCAAGAACAGGTCGACAAAGGATCCCTAGGTACGCCCGGCTCAAACATCAAAAGTCATTTATCAAAAAACCCTTCAAGTGCCGCGAGAGGGCGTTATCATCAGTCAGAGCCTTATACGAATTTATTTTGAATTTCTCTTTGATCTTGATGAAAAAAAGCGATTTATAAATACGTCCAGTTCAGGTATTTTCTTAGTAATTCGGTACAATGGGGGTTGATTAAAACGAATAACAATAAAAGGGGTTTGTTGTAATTAAATAAATCGAGACCTTGTGCAGATATTCGCGTAAATCAGACTGACCGACAATGTGAGTGATGTTAAATGTGAAATGACAGTGAATTTTACATATAGATGGTTGGTCGAAAGCATCGCGAAATATGTTGATTTTTTCGAGTTATGAATATATTAGTAATTGATCACGCTAACTTGCAATGAAAAAGCTCGAGCACGGTACTGATAAAAAACCGAATGGAATTACTAATCAAGCTCTAGTTCGTTGGGGTCTTGATGAGCAAATCGATACAATTTTTTAACGGACAACATTTGGTTAAGTGCACTTGTTCAGTGACTACTAACAATTATTTGCGGGCATTCTCAAGTGTCGGAATCCGATTTCATTTGGGGCCAAATTTTGATAATGTTGGACGTCTAGACGAAGGCGTCTATTGTAATAAGTCTGGAGTCAATTACCTTATAAAGTGGAAACTTGAGGCTTTAACCTCTAAAGTTCGCACTTTAATCTTGCAGGTAGTAATTTCATATAAATGACGGGATTATAATATAATTTATTGAAGAATTTTCGTAGCAGGTATGAGGCATTCTATTAAAAATTGGAATTACAATATTTTTAGTTTCTCAATTTTGCTCAATCTGACGATTTTACCTAACTGACGATCTAAGGAACTCTTAAGAATTATTTATATAATTATGTGATATCCTTTAAATCTAGATTTGTTAATTTTCATTAATCATTAGACACATGTCTTAATAATGAAAAATTATTTTTTTTAAATCAATTGATGAAAAAATTAATGTTCTGAATGCTTACTAAAGTAAAATATCAAGAAAATGGTTTTATTGAAAATATTTCAAAAAGTTAAAATATTTAAAAAAAGGTTTTTAGTTTTGCTGAATTTGCTACTAGACATAATTATCGCACTGATTTTTTTATAACTTAAAGTAAAACTTTTTGTGAAAACGATAATTATCTTTAAATTCCATGTTCCTTCTGTCATAAATTGATTTTGTTGGTAGTTAAAAAAATAGTTTACAGTTAGCTACCTTCATATAAGAATGGCGCTAAATTTCGTGCTTATTTAATTTATCTAGTAATAAACTTTAAACTCGATCCCACATTAAAAATCTTCAAATGGAAATATGCATTTAACATTGAATCAGACAAGAAATTTAATCTAAATCTAAATCATTGTAACTGAATGTATGAAAAATATTTCCAGAAGCATGTAGCCAACTTTCCAAAAATTAACTATTTAACAATTAGTCGCCCTAAGGGAGAGAGACGCGCTCGACTATTTGTGGGAAATCCATAAATGTACAATTTTATCTTAAAAATATTGTGAAAGCTCATGTTATGTTCCTTAAGGCACTTCTGGTCAAGAATTTTTTTAATTATGCAAAACAATGCATAATGTGAGTAAATAACTATATCAATATTGATCATAGAATCTTCATAAAATTTGAAACTGTTATTGCAAAACTGAAGTGTTCAGCAAAGCAGCAATGTTTATTTTAGTTCTGCTTTGTAAAATTTAGAATCTAATTTCCCACATTAATCGATATCATTCTTTGTTTTTCTAAAGTTTGCATTTGTCAAATAAAGTCATTTAATTGGGTCGAATGTTATTATTCTACATTATTATTTAATTTTGTTTAGAAGTATATAGTAACAAAAAAGCATTTTTTACTCTAACATAAAACTATTTTATTTCAGAACTCGTTATTTTGTTAACTAATTAGTCATTCTTTGCCAATGAATTTACGGACAAAAATAAAAGAGAAATAATTACATATATTTTTCATTAGAATTCCTTCGATGTTTAATGGCTTTCTTAAATAATTTAGGTAATCTCTTGGGTTCCTAATTTTTACATAAAAAGGTTTAAATAGATAATTCGACTATTTTAAAGTCAAATTCTAGTAACTTGGATTTTCGCCGCTTTTAAGACTGTAGAGATTGACGCGATCGGAGTACGACACTTGGCCCGCTTCCCGATTAGACATTTTATTATCTATGCAGAAATTTTGTCTTTAACGTATAGCAGGATCAAAGCCTTATCTCTGCTCGGCTTCCTTAAAATTGCAAGTTTGCAGATCCTGACCGTTTCTAAATCTACAGGGGGCTACGTCGGCAAATGGGGTGAGTAATGAGATGAAGAAGTGCTGTGACATACCGTACTCCGCGCATTGCGTACCTTAGACGACCCTATCTCCCTAGTGGAGATGCCCATCTTCTTGTGCTGGCGCAATTGCACCGGATAAATAATCTGGTAGTAGTGAGAGCCGATGTTTCGTACCATCTCTTGGTTCTGAGTATACTCCCTAAGGAGCTTCTCCACCTCGCCTGCAACAAAACACAAGCGTAAGCACAAATAAACACGAAAAATAGAAAAACCAACATTGTGTGTATATATGCGAGTTGCTTCCTTCATTATTTCATAAATAACAACGCGAAAAAGAAATTGCTTTCGGACATTTTTCATTGTCGGCGCCCGGTGCGAAACAGGAAGGCTAGGAATAACATAAATCCGGTGAATTTACCATCGGATGCAAGCCAACACAACACGATAATAACTTAGAGCAGTACTAGAAAATCATTTTAGGAGAACACAAACGAGAGGGTGACGCCAAGTTGCAATTATCGACGCGATTCGGGGGCAAAGACTTCGATAGTTCAATTTTTCAAGAACTGATAGAAATTTTTGAAAAACTGCTTTTTTCAACTTTTATATTTTCATACCTTTAGTGTCAACGCAAAATGTTAGTTTACAACGTAATTACGTAGACGCGCAAACGTGGCCGGGTGAGGATTTTAATTAAAAATTCGTTTGCTTTGCTGAATTTATGCGGTTGAAAATAAAAATATTGATGTCGGACTTTAAATGCGATAGCGCAGAGTTCTCCTTTTTATTCCCGGATCGTCAAAAATAAGATTGAATTCTTATGATAAATATCGCTGGGGCTTCTAATAAAATTGAACATGCAACTTTTAATATCTTAAAGAACCCAATAATATTTTTTCAGCCGCAAGTTTTGTGATGCTTCCACCATTGTTAACTACTATTTGGAAAATTGGGAGAAATCTAAGATTTTTCTTAGACTCCCACTTTGTCGACAGCATAGAAGCGATTAAGTTGAATTAATTCGCGATAACAGTTCATCATTTACTGTATTATTCTCTTAATTTTAATTACGTTTAGTTTTCTAGCCTTCTTTTTAAGTTCTATCCTTTATTGGAAAGTGAAAATTATAAGTATTTTAATCCTATTCACAATATACGTAAATAATTAACATCTACACATTTATTTACATTTACATCGTTTAACGCTTCTGTCTTCTAAATTTTCCCCTCTATTTGCATGAGTAATGGCAACCATGCATTATCCCTTAATAGTAACAAAAAAATTTTTTTTTACTTCACAATAGTTTCTTACTGGTAGTAATATTTAGTAATTCGTGATTCAGTCTATCTATAATATATCATTTGTCATTATCATATTTTGTAAATCTTGAAAGTGTTCATGATATCTCTCTGAATCGTTTAAAATACATCATATACTAGAATGCACCAATAGAAATGTAACAAAGTAAAATTGCACTCCTCATCTTAGATAAATTTTGTGACTTGTTACATTTTGAAGAAGGCAAATCTCGCTAATGCAATGTAGCTTTGATTTATTTTGTTCTTTGCTTAGACATTTACAAGGAAATAGACTTCTGTAAAACATATTAGGAGTAACGGACTTAGCTCTAATGTTTAAATTTTTTTATTATATTCATAAATTTAGTTTTCTAAAAGCTTGAATACTAAACTGCTAAATTTTTAAGAAGTTGTAGCATTATAAACTATTTCAATAATTAAATCCAATAATCTTGCATTTAAAAAAAATTGAACTGCAACATGCAATAGGTCCGTTTCATATTCAAATTTACCACCGCATTGAAAGTATGACGTATTCAGTATAAGTACGCATATGCGCAGATACATCATATGATGTGCCACATATCGTAAACTGGAGCTACTTCGACATTACGGTCAACGTTGACATGGCTCATTTTAAAGGCTTTTCTTAGTTCCAGTTTTGTAGGATTTAGCTACGTATGTTACGTTAAATAGTATCTTATATAATATATTTAGTAAATGGAAAAACGTGTAATTATGTTTAGAACATAGAACAAAATAGAGGATAAATATTGTGGTGCTTTTACAACACATAACAAAATATATTTTTGTATTTTACACACAATTTTTCCCATTGATAATCCTAAATGGACTTATACTAAAAAAGTACCGACGTATCCCAACTTTACGGTAGTTATTAGAATCGGTTACTTTTATCTTAATCACCAACAATAGCTTTCAAACAGTTCACTTATCTTAAGACCCAACACCTAGAATTTTACAGTCTATCTTCTTTAAATATTGCTTCACTATTATGATTTACCAACCACATCTCTGCTTTAGACTTGGTAGAATTTATTTTTTTTGTTAGATCATCACTCACAATGTTCACGCCGTTTAGATCAAGAAAAAATAATCATCATTGAAATTCTTTTTTTGTCTCGGTGTTTCCTTACTTAAACATACACATAACGGTAGCGTCGAAAATTAGTATAAAGTATAGTGGGTTACTTGTAAACAAGTTTTTAAAGCAACATGACAAAGTATGAAAAAAGAAAGCTCTTCTGTACCTTGACAGGTTTGGAGAACCTAACCAAGGTATCGATCGATGTGACAAAAAGAAAAGGGAATATTTAGAATTTCTGGATCCAAACAAATTTACAGATGATTAAGAAAGAAACAACATTATAACAAGCAACAAACAATATAAATATACGCTCAATGTCCAACGAGAAGGGATTAGTTGAACTAGAAAAAGAAGTGAAAATGATTAAAACCATGCAAGCAAATGAATTGGGGTAAATAAAACATAATAGTAAATTTTCACTCTAAATTAGGGACAAAGAAGGAATACGTGAAATAAAAATTGGAAAATTTGTTTCGAAGAATAAAAGAATAAGTAAACTTTTGAATTTTGAAGCAAAAAGATTTGTAATTAAAAACTCCTTCTTCAAAATAAAAAAGGACAGGTTAAAAAGTAAAGTCAAATACATTACATTTGGCCAGCACCTGAAAAAAAAACGTCCTGGACTTATTAGCAATAATTGGGAGTGACGAGCGATTGGAGACAGTAAAAATCTGAATAAATAACCAAATGAAAAGACAAAGATGACTGGAAAAATATAATCCAGTAATGGATTTGCAAGCACTGAAGACCAGAAGGATGCAATATCAAGACTGAGTGATGGCTAAACTGAAACAATAATCAAGTTAAAACAAAAAAGGTATTAATAAAATAATCGCAACAATTATAAAAAATAATAGTAAACAACAGCGTATAACTTCCAAAAAATTAAATACATCAAAACATAGCAAGAAAAATCAAAAAAATAAGTAAAAAATTAATAAAACAGAAATTTTCCAAGAAAACAAATACCTCATCCGAAGAAAATAAAAAAAGCACGTGATTACAGTAGAGAATACAAAAATGTAGACATGAGAAAGGAGGATTGGAATCTAACTCTCATAGAATTTCTTTTTAATGAATTGTACACTACACAAAGATTCAAAGAATACAGAAAATTTAATGATATTAACAGAAACAGTAATAAAGCCCAGTCTAAAAAAAATTCTGGAAATAAATAAATAAACGATAAAAAATGCTCCAGAAAACACAAGATCTTAATAAAAATTTTAGCAGAAGGAGATAAGGAGATTAAAATATCATTCAATATAATAATAAATAAATGCTTACAATACGGCTCGAACAGAGTAATAGCAGTGGTAACGTTTAAAAAAGAAGATATGATCAAATTTAAAAACTATATATCAATCACATAACTCTCGCAGCTATATATGCTACAGACAAAAAGAGTAGATAGCTTAAAGAATAACGAATAAATTAGAACTAAATGATACTATATTTAAGCAAACAATAGTACATTTTGCCATTTACACACAATTTGAATAGTAATGGATAACTCGATTGACTACAATTTTCTATTGTATCCAGGATTATGACTATAAGAAGGCACTTGAAAGCGTAGAAATATAAACTATTGAGAAGGCTCTTCTAAATTGTATAACTTATTACCGATAGATAAGCTAAATGAATAAAGTAATCACCATTTTGAAATTAGATACATATTCTAATCCAATCTCAATAAATATATTAGTGCATCAAGAGGACCTTTGCTCGAGAGCTGTTTGGATAAAAAATAAATAAATAAAAATATAGACAAGCAAGCCTTAAATGGTAATGACCAATGAGAAGATAAGACAAAAAATGAAATAATATAATACATAGAGGCCGCTTATGGAAAAGTAGATGAGGAAGAAGATCATAGTTGCGTTGCAGTAAAGATTTAAAGATAGTTGGTACAATAGTATAAAAAGAGAGAGCAGAAAACCTCCACGGATAAAAGATTTATGGCAAGTTTATATTAAATGTTAGACTACCTAAATGTTGAAGAGAGTGAAGGAGAGCAAGATTTTCCATTCGAAAATAGGTTTACGTGCACCAAGTCCGAACCTTATCCCATAAATCCATTTTCTCTTGCTTATATGTGCTTCAAGTCTATTTAAAATTTTCTTGTTCGTTATTTCTAACAAAGCTTTCATTGTTAATATTCTCCTAAATGTATAAGGTAAGTGTGCTTTTTTGAAAAAATCCAAAGTTTCCACATTCTTATAATTCTAATATAACTCATCAGATTCAGAAAACTTTTTCTTTCATGTTCTTTAAGTAAATTTATTTAAAAAAAAATTATACTGCATTATAAATTATTTCTAATAAGATTTTTAAACATTTCAAGACACAATTCCTTTATTTGTATAATTTGATCTAAAATCTGCTAAAGACATTGCTTTCTGCATTATTCATTTAGTCATCAAACATTTATTTTGTTATATTTTTTTACATTTTAGATTTCTTGCATCCACTGGCCAACAATTCCTAATTCGAATCTTTAATTTTCTCTTTTTACATGCAAAGTTTTACCTATGTAAAAATATTTTTTTTTAAAAAGGCTCTTGACCGGTGTTTCTCTCAACTTCTCTCAACTGAAGAATCTGCTTTCACATTTTTTTAAGCCCTCCTATTTATTTGTTCTTCTCTATTGATATCCATTTGACGTTTAATTTATTAAAAAAAATAAGAATTTCAAAATTGAGTTGTGGCAATAAGCGACATCTGCAGAATGAAAATTGAATCTTACTCCATGCAGTTTTTGAATTTATGTCTAACTTCTAACTATTTCTCTTTGGTTATCATCGGGGAATCTCCATTTAGGGAGCTTAAACATTGTTGTATTTGTTTAAATGGGGTGGAAAACTCACTAGCCATGCATTATTATGCTTATCCAGAACGATAAACTTTACAAAGACGAGTTGGATCCTCGTTTGTAGCGTATTTCATTATACTATTTGTTATCAGCAAAACAATGAAATTTCATCATTTTTTAGAATAGTCGTTTTGTGCTTTTCCTTGAACATCATTGGAAACTACAGCATTAAAACTTGAATAAAGATCGCAACAAAGCAGTCGATTTGGAGCCGAGTAGCAGCAACTTAAGCAAAAATTGGAAAGAAATGAATGAACTGACAAATACGAGAGGGATAATTTAAACGTAAATGTCATCTGTCATTACAAATAGAACATAAGACGAAACTGTACAATGTGTAAGAACTAACAAAGTTGACCTGATGAATCTTGTAACCTGCGATCCTTTAATCACCTTGACTAAAGTCTCGACACATCCGTGCCAGTTCAGGTGTCTCAAAATCGATAACCAGCTCTGAATCCACGTCAAAGAACGACGACAATTTGCCAATTAAAGAGCATCGTTCCTTCAGTAATTTAATACCGCATCGGATTCGTCAGCATTTAGTTTGTAAGATGTTGTGGCCGTTGAAATAAAGCAAACAGAACCCAGGAAAGCGAGAAATGGGCGCCGTCGCCGAAATCACGGACACAGAACTAGTTAACGGGTGCCGGGAATCTCGCGCCCCCATTATCTGCAGAAACAAAAAACTGCATTTCTGCACGCCGGAAATAATCGCGGTCATTTGTTATCCAAATCGCAGCTAAAAACGAATTTGCAATTTGAATGATCATGTAGGAATATTAATGGCAAAAGTCGTTTTTGAGGTTTTAGCTTCACCAATAAGGGAAAATTTCAATTTTCAGATTTCTCAGATTTGAGATAACTACCAGAAGTTTTGTATTATTTTCCAGAAGACAGGCTTAAGTTCACTTTGAAATTTTAGGTTAGCATTTCACTGCTTTTTGTTCGTGAAGTTAATTTTGAATAGAAAATATTTGTACTGTTGCTCGAAAGTGCTTAATAAGTCTAAGTAAATTATTAATAATTACACAAATGTATTAAAAATGTTGAAGTTTCAAACAGATTAAGGAAAGTTTTTAAAGTAAATAAAAAGTAAAGCGGATGATGCACGTATATTTCTTGCTACGTTGGCGTTATGCAATAAAATTCTTCTTCCGTCCATTATGTGTAATTCACTGCACGCCTGCACGCGGTCAGAGCAACAATCTAATATCCGCTGAATCCAGCTTTTCTAGTGCTTTCATTACATAGACTCAACCTTCTAGTTTGTAGAGTTAACCGCAAGTTCTCGCAGGTCCCGGCTACTAACACGAAATTATTTGAGCTTAGTTCAATCACGGTTGATCCAATTACCGGAGGGAAAATACAAACAACTTAGAACAACTCCCGGAAGTTGATTCTAAAAAACTTTATTGCTCGATGACGTCACTAGACCGGCGGGACTTTCGGTAGATTTTCCCAAATTAAGTCGCAATATCCGCCGTAAATCATTGATACCTGGGGAAAGTTCAAAGCGCCACAATTACCCTTGATTTAGCGACGACACCGATTTCGGTTCGTATTTTCAATACTCGCATTCTTTGTGCGAAACGAGAAGCGCATTGTCTGTTCGGCACAAAACCTAACATTGCCGGATTCAAATCGAACAAAGCCACGTACAATAGCTGGATTTGTTATTTTCAAACAGCATGATTCGCTCCACTTCTCTACACGGTGCCATCGGTATTTTTCAGTTTTTTGTTGCGTCTCCGTTATTACTGTTGTTTTGTATGAAATTCATCTCTAACGCGCGGCCGTGGGGGAGCGACATTTGGAATTTTCACGCCTCGTTTTGCTCCTTATTACGTTACCCGTTTCGACCGTGTCTGCACCATTAACACACATTTTTTTTTTTGCAAGTCGAACCGTTTCGGGGAGATTTGGAGGTGATTGCGCTGGAGCCGGGATGTTAACAAGATCGTTCACTTTTTATTGTTTTGAAGTCACTTTGTGCGAAATGAAATACGGGAAGGGATGGTAATTTTCCAGAGAACCGGTGAGTGGGTGGGGCGGTTTTGGTCATCATATGCCTCCTTCACGCACCGAATCTAATGTAATAAACTAATAGTCCGTGCGGCTGTTAGAACGGCGGAAGAATATTTTGGAAATAATCGCATTTTTTTTACAACTCCTTAAATATTACTTACCGCAATTGGGCGTGCTCAGTAATTTACGATAGGGTTTAAATTCCAAAACTTCCAGAAAAACAAATGGTAAAGCTCCACTTAAAAATAGTTACTTACTTTTTCTAAAGGTTTTAATATTGATGCAAATAAGTTAATTGCTGTATAAATGTATAAATCTCGTAGAGTAATAAATAGCTTTGAACTGCCTATTACTATCCGAAAACCATTGGGCAGTGATGTAAATTATAGTTCAGATCTATAACTTCTTGCTAATTTCTAGTTGTATTCCGCATAATTCGCTTCATAGCATCTTATTATTTTCTTGATTTTGAAAAAAGATGACGGCTGGAACCTCAAGATGTTACTATAACATATTAAAAATTTACTAGGCATTTAAAAAAAAATTGAGCAAAAAAGTTTTAGATAGGTTGAAAGTGCATATTCTTCGTACCAGCATTTGCTTTGTAGATGAAACAATCTTTCTTACTAACATTATAGTAAGTTTATTCTAAGTTATGAAAGATTAAAAAAGGTAGTTAGAGGACTTTAACATTGAATTACTCAAAATTTTAGGGACACAGCTGCTTTGAAATTATTTAATACAATCTTAATTTTACTTCGTCAATTTTATCGAATAGCTGGCTATAAAAAACAAGTTATCAAACTTTAAAAAACATAGAAAAGAAATAAAAGTTTTGATTTTGCTTCACACGTTATTGCTATTTTTTATCGGTTTAGAAAATATTTAATATACCCTAATTTGTATCTTACCAAATTTGGCGGATGCGCCGGGTAAAAAATGTTTTTCAAGGTTATCAGTTTGGTCCTTCAGTGGGGTTGTAACCTTGGTAGCAAAATTTTCAAAGATACTGAAATATTAAGCAATTTTGAGTTATTAATTGAGGAATCAAACTAAAGTGTCTTCTTGAGCATAGCGTGTTTCGAAAATAGAACAGCAACACAAAATTATATTGGACGCATTAGTTAGTAAAATACTTTTAACAACCTCTTTTTATATGACCCAATTTGGTAAATGTTTGGTCTTTTATAAATTAGTGATTTTACTTCCCCAATTTTATTTTCTGTTAGAATCTTTAGCTCGATTGTAAAGTTACTAATTAAGTGACCGATCTAAATTATTCAGCAGTGTCTTATTTTTAGCAGGAATTACAAGTTTAATGAATTCAAGCATCTGGAAAGATAAATTAAGGAGCGAGTAGCAAAGTTGATTTCTAAGTTATGAGACTTTAACAGAAATTTTAAGTCCGAATTGCTCAAAACTTTGATATTATCGATTCATTCAATATTTCATAAAAAATTATGTGTGTTTCTTCAAATTTTGAGTCAGCCCAAAATACATTTTTTCTAGTTATTCAAAGTCATCTGCATTGTTCAAAACTGCTACGTCCGGCGTCAATCAGTTGTAAAAATATTCAATCGAAACCTTCTTGCATATTTTTAAGCTTCTAGCCGCCCTAAAAAGAAATTTTTCTTCAAGCATAGTATTTTTATAATATAGCACAATAATGGAAAATCATATTAATCAAAATTCAGACCAATCGATAGGTTAGTAAAATACTCTATTAAAAACTTTGTTATTTGATCATACTTGGTGGCTGTGTGTAATTTGTTCTTACTCAGGGTATTCAACTGAGTCGTTGAGTTAATAATAATATTTTCAGTTAAGCAAATATATTTTAATAATAATAATAATAATTCAAATCTTATTGAATTTAGTCGATTGAGGACGACCTTAAGAAATCTGTCCAATCTTGATTAATATTCATATTAATATTATAGAGCCTAGTTCAAACATTTGCGAGAGTGTGCTTAATATTAAATAAAAAATAAAGTTTTCGATTTTGGTTTTTATTAAATAACTTCACAGATAAAAAAATAATACCATAAAAATTATACACTTTTGCAAGAGCAACTTAGGTATTCGAATTAAATTTTTGCACACCTTAAATTTTTTGCGGAAATAGTACCAACTTTGTTTTCTTCTGTGAATTATTCATTAGTAAATCTCTCTTTACAGCAATATCTCACCTATAGGCAACTTTTATAGCAACATTTTTCTCATCAAAATTAAAATTTTAGATTTTATTTAATATAAGGAAAATAATGGCAAGTATGTCAAATAGGCTTAACATTATTATCCTTGACAAACTCTACAGTAATCAGGAATCATGTTACTGCAAATTTTAAATTTGTTAATTCTTTGATTGTCATAATATTAGGCAATTTTTTGTATTACCCTGATAAAAGTTTTCATACTGACTTTTCATTTTTTGTTAGGATATTTAGATAGTAAATTTCTAACTAATTGCACAATAGAAGCTACAGTAGATAGTTTATCACCTTTAACAAGCATTCAAAATGCTAATAAATTTACAGTAGGTACCCAAAAAATATTTCTTGAGAATAAAAGATACAAGTGTTACTTTCTGAATAAAATGCATTTAAATTCTTATTTTCTATGCAAAAATAAAGACATTCCCATTCTATCTTATTTATCATTAGTTGCCCTATATAACTGTTTTGAATTGTAGTCTATAGTCGTTAGTGCTTTATTACTCTAAGTTAAGATGCTGTATTTTTGAAAAGGAGGCTATTCACGGATTGCCAATTTTTATTTTGTCAGGTTTTAAGAAGAATTATTGGTCAGAATTTGGATGCTGATTGGAAGGTTTACATCTTGTGATGCGTGCTTAATTCGAGTTGGGGCAATCTAAGTAAACCAGTCATGCATCGCGGCGCTTACTTAATCAAACGTGAGGATCGGCAAATTAATAAACAGATCGCAGTTGGTTGGGATAGAACCCTGCAGGCCGCCAACGAGGAATAACAACGTACTCTACATTTCCGGACACGGATCGATGGCACGTGGCCGAAAAAATACCAATTCGGCAATCCCCGAAATATAAAACTTTTTATGCCATTAAACACGCAAATTGGATCGAACGCGTTGGACCAACGTACCTCAATTTTTGACGCAATCTAAATGTTAAACTAAGTAAGATTTTTTCAAATTTCTGATTAGGAAAGAATCGAGTTTTTTTGTAAACGATGTCTTTTTAATCAAATGATTTATTTACGGTAGTGCAAGTTGGCGCATAGGAAATTAAGATAATTCCGATTATTTATGCAGGAATTGAATTGTTAACTTGGGATCTGAGGGCATATTGTGCGTAACAAATTTCGTTTCTATAGCGGGAGTTTTTGAAAGAAACTGGGACAAGGCTGGCATCAAGCCAAATTCGGTGCCATTTAATGAAATTATTCGCGTTGTTCCTCATCGAGACCCATATATCTAAATAGTTCTAGCGACAAGCGAGAAGCTCGCATCGCAGCCTATTTTTTACAAAGCTGGACGTTGCTAGAATACAATCGCTATTATAAATTACCTCAAGGTCTCTGCCACGCCAGTTAATCATTCTTGTACTTTGATTTCGATACGAAACGCTTCGTTTCCATTTTCAACTCCAATTTATTTACCTTTTTTTACTATTCTCTGCAATTAGTCGTTACTGATATGAATGGCAATTGGCACTAATAAATTTTTGCAAAATCGATTAATTCTCAAACAATTGTTAGACTTGTAAAAAATTAACTGAAAAATTTGAAACGTTGACACGTCGAAAATTTTCACATAAGTTCTGAAAACTAACTTTTCAAATCAAGCAGTAGCAAAAGTTGCCATAGATAGTTCTTGCTAGACCAAACTAATTAACAGAGACACTCATATCATCCCAAGTTGGCATTAAAATTTGAAGAGTTTCGCTAATAAGACGACTTGGCAGCGCCAACGATTCAAGAGCACCAGTACGAAAATAGGAAATCTTAATCACCAATCCTTGTTAGCGACTTTTCTACTCAAGTGTTCGACAGCCTCTACTAGATCTCGTTCCCGTCCCGAAAGTGTCGTTTGTTCCGTTACAGTGAAGTGGCCCAAGTTATCATTTTCCTTTTTCGCTAGTTGCACAAAGACGTTGATTTCTAACAGCGTTACCGTTAATACTCCAAAAAGTTCTTCTCAGCATCTTTGATATAAGTTGGATAGTTGCCACGGTTTCAATTATAGGCCATCAACTTTCGATTTTTTCTTTTTTAAAGGGATCCATTAAGTATCAGTTGTTTAGGGCCTCGTCATGTGTGACAGCGAGGAAATCTGGCCGGCTCACAGCCTGGCGAGCTTCCTCTAAATTTGTTTAAATTTAATTCTATTACGTCAGTGTTTGTATGAAGGAGCCTAAACCTAACTCATCCATTAGCGAACAGCGACGCCCCAATTGTGTTTCCAGCACCAATTACGTTGCAAGCTTCGCCCTGGTCTCTGCTTAATTAATTCGGAAAAGTATAACCACGTTTTTGCAACTGTAGTTTTTCAACGCGAGTCGCACCACTTAATCCATTAGGCCCCTATCGAAACTAATGAAATTATTTACGGCCGATTTCCCACCATTTTTCTAACGCATATTAGCAATAAAGTGCCCGAGAATATCTCTAATCTTTTATTGGCAGTGGTGCTATATATTTAATGACCTGAAGGAGATGATCAAATAAAAATTCGTTTAGGGATAACGGCCGTAACGTCGTGTCCGCACAGGTGGCGCTGAGATCGTGCCGATAAGACGTTATTACACATGAATTATGCATAACAATTTTGCTATTAAAACCGGCCATTTATCTTGGAACGGCAACGAAAACAAAGGCAGCAACATAATCTCTGGACAATCGCCAAATTAGCAAACCGGGGTTAAGTAACCCGATAATTTCGTACCGGTTCGAAAACGTAGGCGCAAAGAGTGGTTGGTTTTTAGTGGTATGCATAACCAAATGCATAACCAAAAATTTGAATGAAAATGATAGAAAGTGGGTCTGAACTGAATTATATAGATTCAGAGGGATAAATTACTCTTTCTCTCAGCAGAATTGCTATATGCTATTATTTTGGTTGCAAGACAAGAAGTCTTCATAATTCTTCAAATTTGTGTGTAATGTCCAAGAAAAATTAAACTATTTTTATATTGTTTTGGTTAGTAAAAAATTTATTGCACTATTATACTTGGTACACGGAATTTTTGTTATAACCAAGAAGTATCAAAGTGTTGCTAATATCTAAATCGTTGCCATTCCAGTTAATTTCTGAAGACTAACATTAAACAACAAAAAGTAACTGTTTTTTGAGATAGTTTACAATGCCAATTAAATGTAAAAAGTTTTAACAAAAACTTTGCCCTAGTTAGATATGCGTATTTATAATTGAATATTAATAGTAAATGGTGTATAGTCGACACCAACTTGAAAAAAATCAGTTTCCATGCCTTGGGTGTTAATTATTAAATAAATCAAATCAATAATTATTTGAGTATTTCCACGTGACCTAGGAAGCGCTATGATTGGACATGCCATCTGACGTCACCTAGTCAATCACCTCTTTGAGACGGTTGTAGTCGGTTGCTTACACAAGATTTATTTAGCAAATTTCATTATTTCTCACAATTTTCTCCGTTTAGCAACTAATTAAAAGTACATTGTGGTTTTTCGAAGTACAAAATTACAAACGAAGGATTTGTAAGGCCTCAGTCGGATAATTTGCCTAAGGTTGACTATCTCATGATTGCCGAGTTCTTCGTTGAAAAGAGATCAGCTGAAATTCGTGGTGTAAGCGCCAATTTGTAAGTAAATACGTATTTACGTATTATATTTTACTCTTTTATTTTAAGTGGGATATATGCTACGGCATGTTTTTTAGGTTAGAGTTCATTCAGTTTTTCATAGTATTTTTCGTTCCCGATGACAAAATTTGTGCTAATAGTATATTACACTATTAAGTTGGTACGTGCCTTCTAACAGAATCGAGGGAACGTTTGAAAGATCGAAACGAAGTCGAGATTTTTCAATTACCGAGATTCTGTCAGGCACTTAACCAGTAGTGTATGACGTTTTTCGCATAATCAAACCAAAGAGGAAAATCAATAAAACTTCCTACGGCTTTTAACTGAAGTTCAGAGATCGTAATGCCTCGCTAATGTTGTTGCGGTAACTGCATTGTTATTTGTTGATTTATTTTTCCAAGTTGAAGTTTTATCAACAATTTTGTGTTTTATTAAAAACTGTGTCCGTAAAAGTTTTGAATCACAACAGAAAGATCTGAATATTATTATTCGAACAATCTACGTTTAAGCATACACGTATACTATTGCATGATGTACTTTTAATTTCAATTCTAATTTCAATAAATAATTTAGTGTCAACAGTGTCTGTAAAAGCATAGAACCACACGATTATGCAAAATATATTTTTTTTATAATGCTGGTCAAGATAAGTACGGCGATTCTGCAGTCGAATATGTGCAGATCAAAAGAATCGATAATATTTGCACTGTCAAGACAAAAACTTGTCCCAAACACAGAGTATGTAGCCAGAACTACAACATGTCATTGCTCATAGACGAAGGTGATGAGAGACTAGTTGATGTTTCGTACCATGTTTGTGCAACTTCTTCAGGTGGATGTAGATATGTGATTTTCGAAGTTGTTGGTTTTTGCTAGTGTTTTTCTATTGTTACTTTTACAGCCTGGCAGAATACAACTGGAAACCATCGTATTCTTATTACTGTTACTCATCTTCATAGATATAAACGAAACAAATTACGCAGCACTAGAAATAAATCAAAACCAACCAACTTGTCCAGTACTGTGCATTAATTTTATATAGTGGGAAATGTCACGTCACATGCCAGAATTCGAAAGGCCATTACGTTCACGGCATTTTAGCATGAATATTTTCAGTCCGACAGTGCATATTTAATTATGTGAAAAAAATCAGGCTATAAAAAAATTACTCACATGGTCACTTGCATTCAAAAGACAAATTTTACCAAAAAAGAATACGTGCAGGTAAATGGATCTTACTATAATCAAAGGCTTATTTATTGATGCAGTATAGCAATTTTTTTATTTATTTTATTAATGCTTAAACAAACGGGGAACAAAATTAAAAAAATATCAGAAACAGCATAGAACATGCATTTTGGCAGGCAGAAGTGTTAATAGTAAGTAAGAACGGAATGTATATAAAAAAGGATGGCCTACCAACATTACAAAAACCTTAGAATACCGAAATGATATAAAGAGTATAAGATAATCTGAAGGGAAACAATAAAATTGGTAAAACCAAAGAAAAAAAAAACAAAATTAAAACTGATAAGAACTTCTATAAGCAAATGGAACAAGAGTCGTTGAGAAACTGGAATCGAGAGACCTGATTGTAACAAATAATATAGAAGAAAACTCTTGGATATACCACTAAAACTTTAAGGGAATGATGTCAACATAAACAACAATGCAACTATCATATTTAAACAAGTAGAACGTCTTATCTCAATTAAAACATAGAAAGTCACGAGGTTAGAATAAATTACCTAAGGAGCTACTAAAACACGGCGGTAACAGATTGATTGTGGAATTCTTCCAACTCAACCAAATGACGAAAGAATAAAAACAAGTAGCATAATATGTATGTTCAAAAAAGTGAACTAACAAACCCAAATAGTTAGAGACGAACCATTCTTTTTGATGCGGAATTAAAACTAACAACAAGAATAATAAGACAACTATGTAACATTGACAGATGAACAGCAGGGTGGCAAGAACGGTAAATTGTGTAACGATGCCGTCCACATTATTAGACAGATAATAGAAAAGTCAGTCAAATAAAATAAATCCGCTTTTGTTTGCGTCATAGATTTGCGTAAAGATTTTAATCGTTTAAAAAGTGTTAGAGAAATCTTATGTAATATAAGCGTAGCGATTAACTTAATATAGGCCATTGCAAATATTAATGAAAAAAATAACATAAATGTCTGAATTAAAAATCAATAATTTCGTCAAATATCTATCGAAAATGACATAAGTCATAGCGATTGTTCCTCAACCTTAAAACGAACTAAATCATAAAAAAGTACAGAAGTGAAAAGGATACAAAATGACGAAATCAACATTTATGTTACGTTATTACGTAACGTTAATGACGCAACACTATTCGCCGATAGTGAGGATTACCTGCAGCATCTATTGCATTTCTTCAACACCACCACCAAAAGGTGGTGACAATATCTGCAGATAAAACTAAATGCCTAATAGTATCTAAATACCCATTAAGATGCAAACTGGAAGTAGGACGGTACGTTATCAAATAGGTGATGATATCTTGGAATTATTGTGTCTAGGTGCGAGGATGTGAAAAGTGAAGAAAAAGAGTACACAAATCATGCCAAAAGGATGGCTGACTCTCTGAATGACATTATTTAGAGTAACAAGTACATGACAACAGAAAGGAAAACTAAAATGTATAAATGTAAAATTATCACCTACACAGCCAAAACTTGACCAAATACTTCAAACCAAACGCATAATCGAAACAATGGAAATGAAAGTGCTTCATCGAATTTCTGGCAGACTTATTAGGCCAAAAACAAAATTAAACTAAAACGTAATAAGAAAAACATGTCAAGCTGAGAACATGGTAAGCTGCCGGAGAAGAGAACGAAACGATCATATAAATAGAATGGGCATCTATAGAATCGTAGACGTAGACGCAGACGAAGTGTGAGATAAGTCAGAAGCAATGTAGCGATAATCTAGAATCTAGTTCAAACAATAGCGGAAAAATAGCTCATTCGCCTAATTTAAAAGAAAAAATTACCAACAAGAATAATCAAAAGTGATCATCAGTAAATGCGGAAGATTTTTTTAATTTTTGCTTGCAATATCATGTACCTACCTACTATTGAATACATGTACTAGCGAAAAGAGGTTATAATTAAGTCCTTTTTTTAATTTATATATATTCAATTCACCTGAGAAGCATATTTTTTTTAGTGTAGAAATTCACATGCAATTCTACTACCAGCACTAGTAATAATTTTTTTCATCTTATTCTGTAATGCATTTGTTAACTAAGTATTTTAGAGCAGTAGGCACTAAATTTAAAGTTTGTAAGAAATAAGTAATTACGCCTATCGCAGTCAATTTTATTTTATTATTAATTTCCATATTTTTATGTTCAGAACCTTTCAAAAAATATGAACCTACATAAGAATTATCCTAAGTAATTTTTTGCTAATTGGGTGCTTATAAACGTCTTAAATATCATAGAAGATAGTATACAAATATTAATTAACGGGTCAGAAAATTGATTAAACGAGGTACTTAGATTTTCAACCTTATGATCCAATGTAAACTTAATCCGGAAGCTGTGTTAGGGATGTATTTGATCATCTATAAATTAACAAAGGAGAGAGATAATGAAGTTATTTACGGAACTATGCCCAATGTTTTATTTTCTTAATTTACTTTGATAAAAACAGAAGTTAAATTAAATTTTTATCCTACATTTTGTCTGTAAAAGAAAGACTATTTTATTAATTACCACTTTGTTAACTTCTTTATAAGTTAATTTAGTTCAACATAAATAAATAAAAATAAAAAAATTACTTTTGCTGTTTGATGCAAACTAACACAAATTTTCCTTTACTTATAGCAATTTTAAAATTTATTTCTTAACTAAAATATAATGCAACAAGCGTTTTGTTCTGAAATCACATAATGTAGAGATGGTGTAGTTTGGAAAGGGTTTTTGTGGTTTGATCTAACAGAATAGTAAAAATATTTTTTATAATCTTTTAGAAAAAAAATTAAAATTCACTAATAAACTAATTTTTATAAAACTATGCAAATTTTATCCACTGTTTCATTTTGATTAAGCCAGGCTTCTTTTCACACTATGAATTAATCTTAGCAATTATTAAAATTACTTCGAAAAATGCACTACGCACAATGCTTAATATTTCAGCCGTTCCATATCTCTTTGGACAATAAATATCAATTGTAGAACCCACAAATCATTACGTATGTGTTTTTTATAAGGCTTTTATGTTAATTACACTTCTTTGTTGACTTGCTGCCCCGTGAAGGGTAACATACATAAGTAGGGTCTGATCTTGTCTTTTCATTACACTGCGAGAGAGTTAAAAATTATAATCTAAATTGGAATAAAACAAACATTTACGAATTTATATAGTTAGCGCAGAATACGTAGAGCTAAGGCAAGTGTGCCATACTGCCATCAAAACATCATACAACTGTTATAGGATAAAGATTTTGTTATTTTTAAAAAGACCATGGGTTTGAAATGTAGCAGGCGACGCAGTTTCAAGAGTTTATTTCACATCTTGGGTTCATTTTAGTCGGCTTGCAAAGAAACTCTACAAACACAGACGCAGCTTACCATGGAAGAGATTTTTTTTAGATTGACTGGGAATTTCTACATTTTAAATCCAATCCATTCCGATTGATTTCTTTAGTGAATGGAAAAAAAATCTGATTCAATTTAATTTTGCAGATTCAATTCAACATTAATTTTATAATAAATATCAGCCATAATCAATTCTAATGCATAATCTTAAGAATGTTATAAAATCGAACGGAATCAAATGCTCATCGGAATCGGGTGTATAAGTTTGATATAACTTGGGATTCCACTACAAACTAAAAAAGAAATAATTAATAACCTAATTATAATATTGTAATACTTTTTTATTAAAACAGACGCACGGCATATCTACTGGCAATTATTGTCAACTACATCTTTATTTACTTCCAAATATTTAATTAAATTTTGGATCACTTTTTATTCAAATATATTCATTTTTGCATTACTCTGATGAACCTATTTCTGAAAAAGCCGTGTTGTGTCACAATCTTCAAGATCAGCTGCTGTATTTATGGTGCTTCAACGTTAAACATTTTGGCGCAATGAAGGACACGTTCTTGTAGATCTGAGAAAATTTCTCCAAACAAACGTCGATCTGATTCAGTGTTAACTCAAAATCCGGAAGATCTCAAGAAACAAATTAGTTTCGCTTATGCTAAAGCAGTTTTTAATTCCTAAGAAACAATTGTATTACAATCATTTGCGTGTGAGCTTAAATGATGTCGAAAGCCCATTTCCCATAAACAAAGTGATTTATCGGGTTCTTCGAGAAGCAGATAAATACGCGTGCCGGCAGTACTCGTGTAAATAAGACACGAATTGATGATGTACCATCCGAATTGATCCTGTTCAGTTTTTGCTCTTAACCGTTGAGTGAATAATATAAAGAGTTGTCGATCCCATGTAATTTTGCGAACAAGCAAAAGTATTCCAGCCACCAGGCGGCGCTCTGCCTGGAATACTTCAAGGCCATATTTTAGCGACCGCACAAACGATCGCTCCAAAACTGTTATAAATTCCCTGTTACTGCTTTTACTCCATAGGTGTCACTAAGTTTTTAAGTATCGTGAGTGCGAGAGAGACGTAACGTTCATTCTATTCAACAAGCAGCGAGCTCAGATTGTTTATTGTTTTGACGGAACTCGATATTCATGTTGATTGTCATGCCGTACAACCGAAATGGGAACAGAAACGTTTTTAATATAACTTGGCACTTCACCGCACAATTTTCTTGATGGTGTAGTAAACCACATTTGTCAACTTTCGTTGCAATTGCACATTTTACAAATAATATGTGTCATTTTTTGCTGGAAATGCTTTGTATAAATTTTTCACATGACAAGTATCGTAAAAACTATCTAATACATTTGAGATGAGTGAGATGGTACTAAAAATATGAGTGAAAATAATAATAAAAAGCCAGAAAATTAAAAACAAATTCGATGGATGACTTGAACGCCAGTCTCAAATTATTTTTCATTTTCTTACAATATTTTTGGTTCATTCAATTATGCTGGTTTTGTGCTCAATTGTGCTGACATTTATTTTATTAGTGCAGTAATCTTGCAATGGATCATTTCGGGGGTCGGAAATCGTATGCGTGGTAGTTGTAAACATCTGGTTAGACTTTGAACTTTATGAGTCGAGGGTGGCCGTTGGCGTTAGATCAGGTAAAAGATCTAATAGTAGAGTGCGAAGCGGCTCGAATTGTGACTTGTGTGGGCACTTTAAAATGAAAATATATGAACTAGCCAGATTTGTTGCTTGTGTCCTGTGGATTTTAGATCCATAAGTCGTACGAAAATCGTACAGTGCGTGCGGACACAAAATGCAAAATTCAAACTAATGGTATCATGAGAAAGCTACAATATTGCAGTATAAGATGTCCAAAAATCAAAATTAAAGTTTGAGACACTTCAAATTTCTTTGATCATGTGAGTCAAAATATAGAAATAGGAACTCAAAGAATAGTAGTAGATGAATTAACTGTTGTGACAATACAGGAGCAGTTTTATAGATTCAACGTATTTAACCGTCATGATGACAATCTAATATGCATACAAATGAAGTATTTGATAAGAATTTTGAAAAGTCCGTAAAATGCATTAGCAATAGGAGAAGAAGCACTTAATAGTTTAATTAATATAATCGATACAACTGATTTCTATAAGCCAATAAAAAAAACAGAAATTGAAAAAGTTGGACATTTTAATGCCTGAGGTAAAAAAATATGAGAACGTTAAGGAATCACAAGGAGGGCAAAAATTTCTGCAACAAATATTGGCAGCAAAAGAAATGGGGCGAGATATATAAATCATAGCAGAATTTTTAAATACTCCTTCAAATAAAAGCATACTTGGAAATATAATACAAACAGTTTGTGCTCCTGTAAACATTTTATCACAATCATCTTCTCATATCTGTCAAATTTTTTATGCCATGTCTGTCGTACAGAGTTTAGGAAAGCTTGCAAAAGCTTAAACTTTTACAGAATACCTTAACATAGTCAATAAAATTATGTTTAGAAACAGGTACATTTCACAGAGGATAGATGTAGTTTTTTATCATTACTTAGAAAACTATTAAGAATTCCACGCCCATTAAAAGGGGCTCCGGAAGGGCTATTAACCACTCCTACAAAAATTTCACTTGTTCATCAATTCTATTTTTAATAAAAAATAGTTGACAAATTTTTTGTCTAAGCATCTATTTGAATATTCGAAATCCGCTAACTTGGAGCTTGTTACAAGTGGGGGATTCTAACATATTCTTGAATATAAAAGTAATTTTTAACTCGTAGAGAAATTATTGAATTTTGATTATGAAAAGGCAGATATAAGAATGTTGTTACACATATTATTTGCAAAGAGAGCTGGATACACTAGATGCATTATAGACTGCAATGCACTGATGTCTTAGTTTTTTCTTGTCTACTTTAAAGATCAATTAACAGAAGAAGTTTAGATGAAAACTAGCTCACAAAATGGTCTCAAATTTGTTACCGTTCACGAGATCACTATGGATATTTGCCTTTTGAAAAATTTACCTGCATTTTATGCTTTCATCGGATGTGACACCACTAGTCAATTTAATGGACTAAGAAAGAAACTGTGCTGGAAGATTTATGTACGGTATTACAAATTACTTGATGGAGTTGGTATTATAGAATTTGGTGATAAATTATTTAATAAAATGCACAATTTTGTCCTTAAATTATATACAAATAATAGCGATGTTGTATCTGTGAATGATCTAAGATCAATACTCGCAGTCTCAAACACCATAGATAAGTTACCTTCTACAGAAAGCAGTTTAAAGCAAAGCTGTTTGAGGGCATATTACCAAACAAAAGTGTCGATAAATAGCTAAGAACCAAAACCCAAATTGCCAAATATACTTGAGTATGAGTGGATGTATAATTTTTTTGATACCGAACTGAGAAAACGTCGTTTTAAAATCTCCTCCAAAAAAAAGTCAACGGCGTTTCAATGTTAGCTTCAAAACAGTGTCTCAAACTTATAATTTTAAAAATAGAACGTCTACAGAGAATAATTTGATTTTTGGACACCTTATACTACAATATTGTGGATTTCTCGTAATACCATTAGTTTGAATTTTGCATTTTGTGTCCGCACGCACTGTACGATTTTCGTACGACTTATGGATCTAAAATCCACACGCCATAAGCAACAAATCTGGCTAGTTCATATATTTTTATTTTGAAATGCCCACAGAATCGCTTAAAACGCTTCTTTTCTCAGCGCGAGTACTCTACTATAAAGGGTAAAATTGGTTGAGATCGCCGTTTCGAACTAGAATACAGTGAAAATCAAAATCATTGTCATTACTATTTTGAAATGTTCTGAAGAAGCACGAGGTTTCTTCATTGCTATCATCATGTTGTATGGCAAGAAAAGAAAAGTGTACAAGTGTTAATTCGATTTTTATCTTCTTTGAAATATAGAATTATTAATCGTAATTAATCACAATAATCCAAATTTGCATTTCTTTTGGATTCCACAATGTGATTCATTACTAATGGTATGGCTTTCGAATATTGGAAATCCTGCTCTTTTTCGTTCAGAAAAAGAGCAACTTGTTTCAAGCCGTGTGTGCAGTGAGCATTTTAATAAAGACTACTTCTTTTGAAACATGTACAATAACATATTTAGCAGGCTATATTGTTTATAAAAATTCCAAAAAATTTTACTGCACGTTCTGTAGAGCTGCAATCATAAAAGAGGAGATATGGAAAAATTCTTATCCAATACTTCATTTGTATGCATATTAGATTGTCATCATGACGGTTAAATACGTTGAATCTATGAAACTGCTCCTGTAATGTCACAACAGATTGTTCATCTGCTACTATTCTTTGAGTTCCTATCTCTATATTTTGACTCACATGATCAAAAAAATTTGAATTTTGTGTGTTAACTTATGGGCCCTTACGGCTTTATTCCAAGACAAACGAGACAAACTATAAACATGAACAGATAATAATAATAATAATAATAACTGATAGGGCTCAAAGATTCCCTTGGCCGATGTGAAAAATAAACATCTTTGAGAATTTTGGTGGCAACACCACATGCCGGTTTCAGAAGTAAGAAACATCAACATGGTAAATCCTCATGTCAATAACGGTGTTCATGAGCCCGCTGAGGAAATTTGATATTTATTGCTTTGTTTTGAAAACTTGGCTTATCTGAAATGCCGGGTAACGTCCTTCAGATATTTTTTCGTTGCAAACGGATATCTACTTAACTGGGTTCTAACTCCGAATACAAATAAAACGTGTTTTAGCTCTTGGTCAAAGTGTGGCAGCACTCAACAGCGACATTTGCTGGACTTTTGTTATTGTACAAAATTCCCTATGCGTTGACACCTCTTTATATTATTCACTCAACGTCTTAACACAACGATAGCGGCGGCGACGGCTGTTGTCGCTGGCTTCTTCTTTGGCGGCGTCGTTTAAAACCATGCCGACGATCGCGATGAGTGTGCAAATACTAAATGGAGGATTTATTATAGACGGACCCCGCTTCTATGAGGCTCGTGTAACACTTCGACGAACACAATTCGCGTTTGGGAGCGAACAATGGGCGCGCTGACATTTGATGATGAGGGGTAATCGTTAAACCAATGTGAAACATTAACCTCAAATGACCCGGGGAATCTGCGTTGTTATGCGTGGATCCCGGCCAAAACTCGACCCGAGGCTGTGTTGTTCATTAACGCACCTAAGGCGAATTTAATTACGAGGACAACGGGTGCCTTATTACGACACTAAGGCGATATACTTCTGAAGAGAAGGTCGATGTAGAGAGGACCCGAGCCAAATTTACAAAACAAACAATTATTGACGGGGAATCGATGAGGAACGCCCTAATGGGTGAAATGGAACAAGTGGAGACGACAGACGGACTAGAATTTCAACTTAGATTACCAACAAAATGAACGTTTTGCTGGACTGAAGCTAGATTCCCAGATAAACTACTATTTTGACGAATCCTGTACAGCAGAAAGATTTAACGCGGAAATGGGCAATAAGCAGAATTCGAACATAGAATTAGCAAATATTGTGGAAGGTTTTTCTGGTAAAATTTCCGTACAGCTATTCTGTATTTTAATTTAAACCGCTTTTTCAGCTAAAGAAGCGGTCAGCAATTTTGTCGGTTAATTGGCTTATTTTAGGTAGTTTTGAAACTTTTGTATTACTCTAGCGGCTAACAAATACACGGATATGTGCTCGAGGTCGAGCGGAAAAGCTACTACGGTGGTTTGTTGTTAAGCTTCAAATTGCTGTAATAGAGACTAGGGTTGATTTTTTACTATTCATTAGATTCAAAATTATATTTGTCTGAAGAATGATTATGTATCTATATTATATACTAATTATGGAATTAGTCACTAACACCACAACTTACTCGCCAATAATGTTCTCTCAAGAAAGGTATACATAACATCAAGATATTCATTTAGTCCATGGCCGTTCAGTCTAGTGAAAGACGAAATTAAGGAGAGTGTTAAGAAGCCCGGAAAAAGCTTCGCAACTAGCAAAAAAAATAAAAAAATTGCTAGGCACATGACGAAAATCATTGCCGAAAACCAGGACGATCTACAGAGACAAATATACAACTTCTGATTATGTTCGCTATGATACAACTTAGAAATCTTTATGCAAAAAAACAGAATCTGTCATCATTGCTGAAGAAATGATAAAATACTAGGCTTAACAACCTAACCATTGAGCAATTGATGTTATTTAGGTATTTTTATCACAGGACCGTGTGAGAGAAGTAAAACGCCAAACTAACACATACACAAAAATCTAAAGATGACTAAGAAACGTTATTTGGAATAATACATACATAAATATAGAATCATAAGTACCAATAAAATGTGTGTTCGTTCCATAATGACGAATGTCGCAGAAACTAGCGCTGATACAACAAAAACAACAGCAACTCTCAGAATAGTAGATATAAAAATACTGAGAACCATCAATAGAACCTGACTGAGAGAGCAAATTCCAAATATTTATATTGCGCGGATCTGAAATTTTCAAAAGTTGGTGAGATGGGTCCCGTAGAGGAGAAGATAGTAAAATGCTCACATTACACGAATGGCCGATGACAGGCAAATATGAATAGCAAATAAAAGACTATCTAAATCTTGGATGGACACTTGGGCATCTTTCTCCATAAAAATGTATAAACAAACCGCAAGCTTATCAGACAGAAGAAAAAAGAAGAAGAAAAGAAAAAAATTGTTTCGTTCATTACTCAGATGATTGTCTTTTCTTAAAGCATGTCCTCGAAATGAGAAGCAAAATAACAATATTTCTGAACAAGAAGGGTTAATAGGTAGTCATTTCTAATTAGAAAGATATTTTGAAGACAATATTTCACAAACTTAATTTTTTCAAATTTCAACTTCCTTAGAGTAAAAAGGTCAATTTAAAAAATACATTTATTGAATAACAAATTTAAGAAAATTGTTTTGAGACGTTTCCTTTGATGTATACAATATTCAAAAATGTTCACCGAAAGGGTGTTGCTAAAGGCAATGGAAAGCTAAACTAGTTAATCCTCAATATTAGTAAAATACGTTTTCAGGATTTAAAAACAATTAATTTCCTTTTAGTAGTTCTATTTTTTTGTCGCGTTTGGTTAGATACACTTTATTTTGCTTGCTACCAATCATTTGGTACTACCAATGTTTATGTTTATCCAATACCAAATTATTTTTATGACTTATCCTTCACTTATATCCATAATCTCAATATTAATTCAAATATACCATAATTACTACGTTAAATAATTACTAATATAAAATTGGAAACTAAAGTTGTCGAAATTAGATGGCATATTTTTTGTTTAATTCATCATATTACATTAAAATTACTTTTCATCTAATAGATGTAAGTATAATTAATATTCAGGACAGTTAATTTGTGACAAAAATTTTCAAGGTTCCAAAAATGTTCCAAATTTAGCAGTGTCTGCGTAAACCTATTTAATATAGGAGCAATACTAAGAAATGTTTGGTATTAAAGAAATAAGTCAATATTTTACAAGTTTATTGCATAAAGAATCAATTTGTTAATTTTGCTTGAACTCTATTATAGTAAACAAAATTTTTTTCTGGGTATATATCAATTACGTCAATGTTTAAAATAAGTACTTATGAATAATATTTACTTAGCATTTACTCATACTGTTTCCACTTTCATTTATTCACAACTGACATTAAATAGTAAAACAGCGTGTCATTAAATTCATAGAATTTTCAAGTTCAATAACTCTTCACAAACAAATCTGGTAATTATAATATCAAAGAAATATATTTAATATGGTTATTTACTAAATTTTAAAAGCTAAATACACCTTCAGAAACAGCAATATGAGGCTGGAGTAAAAAACGGTCTCATATTCATGTTTCTTAATGGATTACTCTCAAGGTGGTGCAGATGTAATCAAGAGTAAGACGAATAAGTCTAAGAAATTGATATTGCTCATTTTGTTTGTTTGATATTGTTCTTGTGTAGTTGTCTACCGCGCAGGCATATTTTTCACCCCTAAATTTTCTTATAACATTTTCAGAACTCTTGTTTCAAATATATTGGCTGTATTGACAATATTAGAAATCTTTACGTACCTGTCTTAAACTATTAATGACTCCTGCTTAATGTCACAGCCACTAAAAATGGAGTGTGACTTTTTGTTTTGTAGCTGATAAGTTCCAAAAAAATATGCTCTAGTAAGTAAAAGTCTAATAGACCTAGCTCCGGTGAAAACATATACTTTACCGTTTCATTTCTGTTAGATTAATTATACATCCAATTATGAGCGGAGCATAACAGCTATCTTCATGCCAATTTTAAAGAAACCATGAAATGGAAATATTCATATTATGTTTGTTGATAGTACAAACTATAAAAACTATAACAATATGTTGACGCTAATGATCGAGTGTTTTAGTTGCAATTTATTGAATAAAATAATTTGAAACTGACATATATTGAGAAACCAATGAAGAAACAGCAACTTGGATATCAACTGCGTGTCCAAGCTCTTAAATTACTAATAGTAATATTTCTATTGGACGAGTTCCAGAATGCTTACAATTGTCGTAGGTAATTTTTCTACCATTCTTTCTAGACTAAAATAAGTAATAGAAAACCAAAAATGATATTGGATTTAGCATGAGTAGAAACTAGAAATAAATTGATTCTAAACTTAACGTCGGATCGACTCGCAATTTTGTATACATTTTTTTTTAAATTTAATAACTGTAGGAAAATTATATCAGAACTAAACTTTTGTATGACAAACAAAATTATAATTTTGTTTCATGTTATCACGGTAACGGTGCCCCAAAATGAAAAATATTATTGCTCGATCTTTGACCTTTTCATCCTCACTTACGCTACAATCTTTCAATATTGAAACAACTTGCATCTGAAAACGTACGGCCATCTTCACTCTTTACGTTCTCTTTTGTCAGTTTTATGTTAGTAATCGTCGATTTTTGTTGGAAATTTTACGCCGCGATTTTATCGCCTCCAAAGCTCTAATTGGAAACTACATACAGTTGAAAATGAAATATTTATACACCTCGCATCGATCTGTCGAATCGAAAACATGGCGTCAAGGCTCTGGAATTCGTTTCCGGTCCCGGATCCATTGAATTTCCGGCAGCTTAACAACATATTAAAATTTGTTAGAGAATGGCGAAACTTTGTTGGGAAGTTGTTAATATTTTGTACTTTGATTATATTGACTCAAAGACGGGGTTCTGGGTGTAATATAAAAAGTTCGTTGACAAGTTGACAAGACGATATTATCAAGCCTCTGTGTTAGCGGAAGAAACCGGTCTCAAAAAAGTCACGCTTCCTTTGGTTGGGAGCTAATTGGGGATCGACTTCAATTATTACTAAATTTAATGAAAATTCCACGGTAGTTGGCGGTTACACCGCGGCTAACCGTAAAATCGGCAAAATAAAAACGGTGAACCGTAAAAAGCCCATACATGCGTTTTTGGGGTTTTTATTTCCGAGCGACATTTGAATTTTTTATGTTTGCGCGAAGGACCTCGCCGAAGTGCGGCGTTAAAAATTTAATCAAACACTGCATTCCGTGTTCGTTCTGCAATGGATATTGCGCCTAATAACGTTGTAAAGTTCGAAATTTATTCCGGGGGTGGGCTCGAATTATTTCATGCTGTGTTTACCTTATATTACGGCGTCTTTATCCGTTCTAGCGGCGCCCTCTCTGAATAAATAATTCGAATTTATTTTTGATCTTCGCCAAGGGCGCTCTGCCGTTATGAAAATTGCACGGTGGCAATTCGACGATAAATCGCTGGCCCGGCTCCAGGTAATCTCGCGGTCTACTTCCGGATGAATTAAATATTTGGCGAAGGCGCTGGTCCAGTGACGGACGGATTGATGGCGTCACGTGCCGGACGTGATCGCGCGGCAAACAACACCAATCTAAAAGGCCAGTACGTGTCTGCCTTCCGGATGGACTGCTTATTGCAACTGTCCACCCGCATTAGCAATGTCGACCCAACCACAAATCACAAGCAGGGACAGCAAATTTTTGAAAACGCAAAACAGCCTCAACTACAAACCACTTTTCTTATAGAGTAGCAATATGGTTTCTCTCCTTTTTCAATCATTTAGTAACGTAGGTACTTTCGAAACAAAATTCTACTTATGCTTTTCTAGAATTTTTGCTCGAACCAAATTGTGAAGCTATAAACGAGAGATGTATCAAAATTTCGATTGCATTTAGTGGCGCATGTTTCTAAAATTGTTATTTTAAGCAAAATATGTGTTTAGTTTGTATTGTATAATAAAGAGAAAATCACAATTACTCTTCTAAAACTAGCCAATTTTCTTCTAAATTTTATGATAGTAATTACTGGCTCGAATTCCGACGATATTCTTTAGCCAACACGTTTCGTCTCCGATCGCCGATATTGTTTTTATGAATTACAAGGGTCTCAGATGCTTACCGCGACACACCCAATCTCAGTGCTTCGCCATGCAATCAATGGAGTTTTATTATTTTCCTTGCCAACTTCAACTTCGACCAACTTTTCTCCTAAATCATAGCAACCCGGTTCTGTATGTGCTCCGGAACTATATATTTTCGATACACGCCTCCTTCTATCAGTTCTCAAAACGCCCTGTCTAGTAATCATGCTCAACATAACATCCAAGGTCAACGCGCAGAAAGATAATTTATCAAACCCTCACAAGGATACTTTTGAAAGCGCGTGACCTAAAATAAAAACTTGCAATTTTTGTAGGACTATCCTCGTTCAACTTACGTATTTTAGTGACATTCCGAGCAACAATCTCTTATTTTAGATAAATGATTCAAAGTCTTGAAAAAAGTAAATAGCTCTATAGAGGAGATTTTCCCATGGAGAGAATTCGCCGCACTGGTATAATACTAGATGGCGATACCAATATGATGTAGGAGTCGACTAATTAATTAACAAATAAGGATTTGAGAATAAAAGTCTTTAGAACGCTGATTTACTTTTAAATATTGCTTAAAATTAAAAGGTCATAAAAATCGTCTTAAAAATATTTACTTATCTAAAATTTTAATTGTTGAAATAAATATCAAGTTAAGTTAAATTTTGTTGTTATTGTCATCAAGCAAATGTTGCTGAATTACCGTAAATTAACAAATTTAATTTTGTAACCCCATTTTTTTTCTAACTGATGAGTTGGGATAGCTAACATTAATATAATAGCAGTAATTTTTTTAAATATTTTATTATATGAAATAAGAATTTTATTAATTTAAATATAAATAAATACTAATAAATCAATTTATTAAAAAAAGTTTAAAAATTATTTCACTGTGACAAATAATGGATAGTATTTAGTTACCACTTTTGTAAGAAATAATGTAAGTTTTTCTTATAAAATATTAAATAATTTCTACTTTGAAAGATATTTAGAACGACAATTTTTTATGGTTTTGAACAGCTTTTTGAATAAATGTTTACAGCATCATTAAAATTATACTACTTTAATAGAAAATTATTGCAATATATATAATAATCGCTATTTTTATTTATTCTGTTATAATTTTTACCTTATTTACTAATAGCTGATGGCATTAAAAAGTAAAATGACCTGTAAATAGTTGGGAAAAAATCTTATAATTAGATTTTTAACGTAAAGTTGTGAAGAAGTTGTAAGTAAATAAAAGTAAAAGCAATAAAATAAATATGATTAGATGATAAAAATTCAAGTGTGATGTAAAAAACAACAGGCCATAACCTAAAGAATATTATTACAACTTGGCTGCCACTTGAACTGTTGCTGTGATGCGCCGTTTTCCATGAGAGGCAGCAAAAAATTCTCCAGCAATACGATGGTAAACTGTTCTACTTAATAAATATATTTTTTTTGTAAAAAAGAGCAAAATGTACGTTGAAATAATAAACTGAGCTCATGGGGGTGGATGTACGTTAGCAAAGGCTATAAAGTAGATAGGTAATTGGAAAGTATACTTCAATCAAATTAGGCGAGAATGAAGGAGACACCTTTGAACTGAAACCTGAAACTTACAACTCGGCAAATTTAAGCACAAAAGGCATTTTATACTAAGCAGTTTTAAAATAATAAATTTGTCCTCGGTTTTAGTAGTGAGAATCTCAAAACCATCTAAAGTAGCTCGGCAACACTGGTTGGAAAATTTCCTGTTGAAAATAAATTGCGAAATATCTGGAAATCTAATGGATCACTCCACATTTATTATATAATAATGGCAATTTATCACCTTTGCTTAAAATATTACGTTACAATTAACTATGTAGTTACTTAAAAGGTCTATGTAAAACCAAAAAAAAAATATTTTCAAAATTGTTTAAAAAAATTCGTTTTGTGAAGTCATTCTCAAAATCACACATCACTAGATAACTTTTAGGTTAAAAAGTAGATTTTTACCGGACTAGCCCGGAACATGCATTTGAAGATAAATCTTGTTCGGGACTTTTTTGGTCCATTTATTTATTCTGCTTTAAGCTCAAATTTTTTCAAAAAGACTCAAGTGCTCGTGATAACAATTTAAGTTGCTTAAAGTTCTCCCTATTTATCGCTCATTTGGATTACATAGTGGATTACTAAGGATTCTAGTTTACTCTTTATCGATTCATTAGATGCATTACCATTTCCTCAAAGTAATTTATCGAAATTGAGACCTAAACCTAAAAGTCCATTTACTTTCATTAAAGAAACCACAAATTACCGACTTGACTAGTTAATAAAATGAAAAGATATTATTGATATATTTGACACCAAATAATTCAACTGTCTCGCTCAGAGTGCAAATTTATATTGCAGACTTGTTGAACGTAAAAAATATATGCTGAATTTTTTCTTGCAACTGTCTAGCCCTAAGGCGTTGCTTTCACGGCATAAAATATTGACACCATTTCAAACTAAATGCAAATTGTCTTCAGCCCCTTTAAAGAATTCACGTGTTAAAACGTCTGCTCTTATTCTGGAAGTCTCGAAATATTACATGAGTATTTCGCCTCTGAAAATGTTTATGCCTCCCGATATTCCGAAAAAAAAGAAGTACCCTCTGGCAGTTTCTATATTAAAGAGTTGAAAATTCCACCAAAGTGACCCTGAGAGCGGCCGGAGGCCGCGTCATTCCTAATTCAATTTAAGTTCTAACTTGCTTTTTGCCAGCTTAATGCAATTTGCTTAAACAGGCCGCGATGGCAGCTCCTAGAAGCACTAGCAATCGCTTTTCGAACTTTTAATAAGCACGCGCCATGACAAAATTATGGAAATTTCCAACGAGCACGCATCGAATATTGTCCAACAAACGCCACCTCGTCGGAGAGGAACATTACAACCCCGATAAATTTCACATCCGGTATTTATTCAACTTTGTAATGTTGAATCCGCAACGTGATTTATCGTCGGATGGCCAGAGGCTCTTCGATTTAATTGTATCCCACACAGAAGCCATCTGTATGGCAACAGCTGGAAAATTTGAGTTGTTTTTTTTTTCATTTCAACCTCAGCTCATGCACCTAATTTCGCATTGAATACATTTAATGCAGCAAAATATAAATATTTTCTGAAAAAAGTGCGCCAAGTAAGACGACTGGTGCGGGTTTCGAGGGTTCTGCGGAGGTGCTGGAAAGAAATTGAATGGCGATCCCGGAAAGTTATCGCGTAATGCCTCAAACGTATCTATAAATATTAAAAGGCGTAATAACCTTAAAATTTCTCCGGAGAGTATTCCGTGGAGGATAAAGTTGAAAACATAGCCGGACTCAGAATCATTCAAATCGGATTGTGATGAATTGCTCGAGAGAGACGCTTTTCGGGTGAGAAAGCGTCTCGTTTGACAATTTTTCGGCGCACTTGCAAAGCGCAAAGGGCAAATTGGGGACAAGCCTAGACGTTTCAAGCTTGATTTATTTTGATTTGCTCTCATCCCTTCTAGATCTGCACGTTTACAATGCAAGCAACTTAAAATAACGACAAAATTGAAACTTTTAATGGATAATCATCATGCTCGTCCTTAATTGAAAATAATGAAACATAATAGCTACTTTAATCTGCTTAGTTTTTCTTCTTGAAACGATTTCTAATTGATAAAAAACAGGGTGACTCGCAATTCTGTTACTTAGTATAGTTTCGGTACTGATGAACAAAATTACGTATCACTTATGCACAATTTGTGGGAATTGATGAAAGAACTTAAGTTACCGACACGTGATAAATCAACAATTTTAATATATACTAAATAAATTACCATCTATTGAATATTATATTTTCATGGCAATTTTCATTTTTTTCTCAATATTTCATTTTTCATCTCATAAAATCATGAAGTGTAATAATTATCGTTTTGGGCTATAAGGTAGGTATCGGGGATTAAGGATATGGTGTTTTTTTTTTATTCAAATATTCAAGAAACTTTTTATTTTATTCTATACCTAATTATTAGGTTAATAAATCAAAACTGGCACAAACTAGCAGGAAATCAAAGCTTCTCCTTTTTTTTAATACAATACTAAATGATCCGTTTAGTTAAGGAAAAGCTTAAAGGGAGGTTTAGCTTCTTAATTGATACGTAAATAATTTATAACTGAACGTAGCACGCAACTTCAAAGCAAAATGTTACGGGATGATTACCAACTCGATGCCTAGACCTCATTAAAAGGATTGAAGCTATTGACTGCCATGATACCTCTGTGGTCTGTAATCTGTTGTGCGCCTACTATGATAGCATCGATCGCTTCACACATGAACTCGTCCCTAATTAGCCCATGTTAACAATATTTGTTGAGCAGTTTCGTGGAAACCTTATTGGATAAACGTTAAAGAGTGAAGGGTTGCCGGTCTCCGGAGCCCTGTTTCTCGTTAATTATTAAACTAGCCTTGCGTTTGAGGCGGTACACATTTCATGTGTGAATGCATTACGATTGAGTTCAGAGACTGATTAGGATATTTGATAGCACTATCCCACATGTATCATGAATGAGGGAAATCCACCCTCGACCGGAAATAACAGGAGATTCAGAGCAATAATTAGCTAACGTGATGAATAGCTGGGACCCGACTCATCATCTTGCCGGTCCTACCTTCAGAATGGTGACCAAATTATATTCAAACCCAAATGTGTGCCTTCGAATATTTGTTTGGGATGGAAAGCCGTGTTCGGGCTTTGACTAGTTTTGATTGGATGTCCGATTTATAACGAGACGCCAAATGCAGAAGGTCGGCAAATACTCAGAAATCAAGTTGTGGGATCTGCAATAACGACATCGCATTGTTTGAAAAGTGGCAAGTAGGTAATTCCCTAGTATTTCTGCATAACACCGTCAAGTAGATATTTCGTGTCGAAAAGCCTTGAAATGGTTATATTTCGCTATGTATTCCCAGTGTAGTTTAGATGAACCCTTTATAAGAGTAGTACTGCTATTATAGATGTTTACGTGAGAGTTGTTTCCTTCCGGCTGCCAGTTTAATTAATTTTGTCTCAAACACAGCGGAAATTAGTGAAATGATGACATAAAGTAAACTTGCGGAAAAATTTAGGAAAATGCAAGAATCTCAGAATCTCAAATAACAACAATCAAAAGGTCACATGGCAATAACATGAAAATGTTTCATTGGATAGTAACACTATTCCTGTCTAGAAAATTATCTACGAGACGCGATAAGCTGAAGTGACTGAAATTAACTTGTGTTAAGTTAATTTACGCCGAAAAAGTGACTAATTTGCTGAATATTAAACTCATCTAACAGATGAGGTATAAAATCAATAGCGCATAATTCATCACTAGTATTAATCGTATGCGTAAATATAATTTGTGATAGATATGCAAAGATTTTTGTTGTAATAATATCAGAGCTAGCGGACGAAGTCGCTTTCAATTCTTTTTCGGATTGGTTAATTTGGCGATTAGCTCCTAGGTTCATCCTGAGGCTTCGGCGCTGAAACTGCAGTCGTCAGGATGCAGGTTCTGTAAGCTTCGCCCGTTTCGGGCCGCTAAATGTAGCAGAACCGCAGTTGATCTGCTTATCCTTGCTTGGTAATGGCTTTATAACCGGCTCGAATGGAGCCGGGGAGACGTAATGGCGACCGCTTCTCTTCGCGCTGTGTAATTCAAATTGAGTTAGAGCGCTCGGACAATAAACTAGTGCGACTTCAATTAACATGAAAATGAAATAAAATACAAGAGGAGCGTAATAATTTTCATCCCTTAACCCAAAAGTAGGTATTTCCACTTTCATTGTAATCGCGATGGGTTGAATATCCGCACGGTTCGAGGTATTCAGGTATTGCGGGTAATTGATGGCAATCACGGGAACGATCGCTCATCCGCCATTCGGAGAATTGCCAAATATTTATCTGGAAGAAGAAAAACCCACGGATCTGACTGATTACCAGCTGTGTGCTACGAACGTTCGTCTATCTTTCCGGAGCGCATCAGTATAATCCTAACATCATTACACAAATGCTTTGCTTGCCATCTGGCGTTATGCAAAGTGTCAGATTTTTATTTGGAAGCGAAATTTACAGCCGCCATTCGGGACGGCTGCAAGAAGTTCCAAAAAGAGCGTGAAAATGCCATCATAATCAGGACTTCCATTTCCTTTAAGTGACGCTATGTAACTCGTTTAGAATTTCAACGTATTATGCATGCAAGCAGCAACAGCCGATATTGCTTAACAATATTTCAAATAATTTTGTAGCGTACCCAGGAAAGATTTTTAGGTTGCCAACTTTAATAACCAATAATAGTTACAAAGTAATTGCTTAAAATTAAAATCGTATTTTTAAACTTAGGTTGTGAGTAAAACCAAGAAGAACGTCTGTTTGCCTCATTGCTGGCATGCTGAAAATTAATTTTGCTTTTCTATAGTTTTCCTGAGAGAGTCCGCCGGGTCCACCCCCGTTCCGGTAACTCGTGCACGGTTGTTCGGATTTACTCTCTTAATGCGGGACAAATATTTGGGATTAAAAAGAGCAATTCTGGAGATAGTGTATTCCTAACTTTCCGAGTGCACAAAGACAGAGCAAACTCTCACAAAATCAGCGTAAACTGAACAAAACAAACTCAAACATCGTGCTTCGCCAAAGAGGACGGTGAGTGTATACTCACCGGTCGGGCTTTCCTCGATCCAAAATGATTCATCCAGGGTATAATCGGCTTCTGAAATGGATAAGGAGAGTGCATTAGACAAAGCATATTGACGGAACAGTGTACAAAGGGACAGAAACAGACGTGCATCGACAAATTCACCATCATCCAACCAGACTAGCACTAAAGACGTTACGGTTTATACATATGTCGCGATAACTCACTCCAAATGCGCTTTTCCTAAATCTCAAACTGCATAGACAAAATCGTGGAACTGCTAGGATGGAATATGTAAGCGTATTGATTCTTCCAGCGAGGCTTTGCGGATCTTGAGGAATAACAGAGGTCACGGGAGGTAGATGCAAGCAATCACTCAACTAGCCTGAAAAATTGCACTGGCCCCACATACTTGAAGATGTATTTATCAGTGATACGAGAAGGGTTAATGCTTCCCTTCTTAACTTCAATTAAATGCGTTTTTTTAATAGTCTGTCTTTGAAGAATTTCGCCTTTAAATTGTCTGAAAGTTTCGTGCCGCCACTGGCTACTGCAGTTTTCCGCCAGGATCGGGCTCGCAATAAATAAGCCGGTGACCGAGATCGCACTTCTAGCTGGATGATTTATCATCCCGTTTGCATGTTCGATTCCCGTGTCACAGGGCCACTAATGTTCCTAAATGATCCATCAACCCCCTAATACGACGTCGGATTATCGTTACACGCTACTCAAATAATACTTAATCCATTTATAATACTTCAAGAGAACTCAAGAAGTGCTCCCGTTAACTTGTTTGCAGCACGTCCATAGTTTAATTTAAAGTTAGTCGAAATTTACATTTCAAAAAGTACGCCATTGAAACCACGACCCTCAGGGGTGCAATTTAAAAATAATTTTTCCAACAAAGTTGAGATAAACCGATTGGAGTGCAAGTGAAACGTGTCTATATGCGAAAACGATGCATCACTCACGTATTTCATTATCGGGGTTCTTGGAGAATACGAGAAAGGATAAGGGGAGACGCACAACAAAGCCTGCAGCGGGCGCCCTCAGGAGCTCATTTAATTCCCTAATACTTTTAAACTTATTTTTCAAAGACTTACCGCGAGACCCCACCTTCTTTCAGTTTAATAAAGATTTGTCAAAAAGGACAGCGATGAAGACGGGCTGCAAAGGAACATGCGCCACTAACATTGGGTCTCTTGAATATAAATTGGGAATGATAATTCCAACTATAAGTGGAAAATTGTGTCGATCTCCACTTTTATACAGATTTTACACGACATCGTTCGATATCTTGTATAAAAAATGTAAACATCTTCGACTCTTCACACGGTAATTTAATTGTATAAGATATGAAGAGAGTCTCATCTCTACTTCCACAACTTGACGCACTTCTTTAATGTAAGTGCACCTTCAACATGTGCATTAAAAACATATTAAGGCATCGTAATAGAATCGAGAGTCTTCTTTGATGCTAATAATTTCAAATAGCGTGTAAACGGAAACCTTTTACAATTCATTATGAAAAGAAAATCTTAAAATGTGTAACTTATTAGAATCATACAAATTGAAAGTCGAGAACACGGATTTCAATAGAAATGCAATATAGTTATTGACCATTCATCTTGTGACTAAGGGAGGCAACAGTGCATTTGGTCATCGCTACATACATTGAAACTTGCGCAAATTTCTTGATTTCTTTTTATATATAAACGCATCAGCTACGAGAGTAAAATAAATTTTGAGATGGTTGGTCAAGTACTTTTAAAAATACTGCCGAATATATATAGCCCAAAATTTATCACTAAAATTTTAGCTCTAATTTTTATCTTGAAGTTGCTCATATATTAAAAACTTGAGAAAAAAAGTATTTCTGAGCGCAAATTGTATTTATTAACGATTATGGTTATAAATATTCAGTTGAAGGAGGAATGCATTAAAAAGTACGCTAATGGGTAAATTTATATGCGAGAAATATGAGATGTAACTGGACTTGGACCCATGCGGTTTTGTTTCAAAATCTAAGTCACAATTGAACTGAGTCAGAATTTCATGTCAACTAAATGATTTACTCTGTTCCCATAAATTTGAAATCATAATGAATCTCAAGGTGTTTTATAAAATAACTGTATTTGTGTCATTAAATTTGTAGAATTTGTTACGGTTCTAGAAACCAATGAATGCAAAGATCTTGGTGGTGGGGCCAATGATTTTCATTTCAACTGGAAATATTCAATTATTTATATTTATTAACAAAACAAGAAGAATCAGCAGAATATGCCGTTTCTATCGTCAGTTATAAGCGAGGATGCACACAAAAATTATAATTCTTGCTGTTTGTCCAAGATTTCCAAATTTCTTTCAGAATTGTCTCAATTTTTTTTCCTAGAAGATTTTTCAGGACTATAACAAACAAAATAAAAAAGTATTATGCATATCCATTGTTCCAATTGTGAGTTATGGTCTTGAGTTCATACAAAAATCTAATAGAAAGAAGCAGTTTCAGTTCTTCCTGAATTTTCCAATTTTTTGAGCACCTTTTCCAATTTCTCTTTCTCTAAAAACATTGTTGGAACAATTTGAAAACATAGTCAAACCGGTCCAGCCCTTCTCAAGTGATGCGCTTACCAACGAACATGATTTCATTTTTCTTTTACAGATTATTGGGACAAAGACAAAAATATTTTTTTAACCCTCAGAATTTTAATTTAGGATCGAGAATCTTGAAGCACAACTAGGTACAGAATGATTGATTTTAGCCCAAATATTTCTGGGGTAATGAGAGATTTAAATATGTATTTATTGACTCCTCTTATGACCTGATACAAATAATTCAATAAGAATTCTTTGTACAATTATATTCGCTCGTTCAGTAATTGTTTCAGAATCTCAAAATATTTACAAACTTCATAAGAAATTTAAATCTGTTGACGTCAAACCCGATAATATTCCACTTACCTGTAAATTGGTGTAGTTTCTAGGATAGTAACAACAAAATTTACATGTCAAGCGGCTTGTAATTTAAAATCTTGTTAACTATTAGTCTTAAATAGAAATGCTCCAGCTTTATTATTGTTTAAATAACTGAAATACATTTAACATTAGCTTAAAATGCTCGGTGCTGGGGACTTGTTAGCCCTGGATAGATTGAGGTGTAAGGGTCGATGAAGAGGCAAAGTTTGGACAAACGCTTTGAATGCAGATTCAATTTGGGGCTTTCAGCCTAACAACACTGTGTGTATTTCGATTGTTCCGTCGCACTGAATTCATACAGCAAGTGGCTTGATAGTACTAACTGTGCCTAGTTGTGTACCAATAACAATAAATAAGTGGCAACAGTGCGGTTGGTGCGGCTCGCGTTCGGTTACCGTCCAAGCATCCCGGTTAATTGGCTCCTCCAGCGAGCTTTGTGCAAGCGTGTAAAAATGTCTATGCATGAGCTTTCCCGTCCGCATATCGCCTGCATCAGATCAACGAGCCGAGTTAAAACGTAATAACTGTAATCCGGTCACGTATGCAATGTTCCATCAGCGATGCCCCGCCAGATAAAGACATTGCCCTGATCTCCATTATCCCGCTTTGGCAAAATTGGGCTGGAGCTTTTTACGGCGCCAAAAACCAGCCGAGTTCATCGCCATCGAACATCCACCCATCCATCCGTCCGTCGGTTGGAGGAGAAGAAGGAGGAACGACGGCACTCGATCCTTTTGCCCATACGATTACGGAAACCGGTAGGCATAAGATTGGATGGCGGAAACTGCATTTCCACGCTTAATACGAAAACCAGCGAGGCCACTTCCGCACCCCGTGCCGTAATTACTTTCTTTGTTACGAGCAACCAGGAAGCGAAACAGCGACGCCCGTTGTCGAAACCAGCTAGCCGAGAAAAAACCAAATGCCAATGGAGCGAAATAGTGAGTGTAATTTGACTCAATTTCGACGTCATTGGTAATTTTTTGGTAAATAGCAATTTGGTGAAAAATGTATCGAACAAAAGGGAAAATAATAGGTACCTGACAATGAAAAATACGTTCCTATTCGCCCGAACAGGATTAATATGATGATTTTCCACGTGAACATAATCACTGCGTTAAACTAACGAGGTATTCTCTACTTAACCCCGGGAACGATGTAGATGATTTTGGCGTTTGTTTACGTCTGATGTCGCCCTCGATGTAAATCTTGTCAATTGAAAATAGCCTTGAATTTAGATTTGTTGCGACGAAATTTGTCGAAGTGTTATTGCTCTAATTTGGCCCTAGAGAGCGATACACTAATGCTATCCGTGAATGCATTCACGGATGCCAACTGGTTGAAGTATTATTTGCAAGTTGCATTTCAAAACTAAAGTCTTAATAAATTTCAGTCATTTTATAAATGCGCAGTTTACCTCATCTCTGCAAATTTGCTTGAAAAAAGTAGCGATTTGTAAATCAAACCTGCCTTCAAGTTTTGTTAGTTATTTAGAATTAGTTGCTTACAGTTACAAGTTTATCCAAATTACCATAAATTCACTTTTACATCAGGAAAATCAATCCATTTCATTTCGTAAAATTTACTGGTAATAATTACGTTAAGACTCCAAAATTTATAAATGCGATCAACAATTATGATATTGACATACCTGAAATTGTGCCCCCTAACTCGTAAAGTTATTAAGAAGTAAAATAATTTTGTAAATTCTTCTCCCACATGAACCGCAAAATTTTCTTGTAATTTTTCGCATTTTTTAGTAATTTGAGAATAACAAATAGTTTATTAATAAACTAAGAGCTTACAAAAGTAGAAATTATTTCACTTTATAAAGCACTAAATAAAAATTATTTATTTTAATACTTGATACCAATGAAATTTTTCGTATTAGGAAAACTATAAACTTCACAAAATGTTCAATATTATCTAATCATTATAGTAAAACAAAATTTATATTGGGGTTCTTAAAAGTATCTTTATAAAACTATTCTAATCTTTTAAAACTAGAAAATTGTAATTATTTTATTTAAAAAAAAGTTTGTTGTAATAATGATGCTGTGCTCTTTTTTATAATTATAGTATATGTTTAATTTCCGTATGTTATCCAATCCTAAAACAACCGATCCTAAAATTTTGAAAATTAATCATTGTGCACTTTTCTATATTAAGACACAATCTGAGTATTTTAGCATCAAACTAGTTTCCCCAAAAACTAAATGGCGCCACAAGTGTTTGTTTAATCTTATATAATTTATTTTGCCTATAATTTTTTAACGTAATATCTTTACAAAAAATTGTATCGGTCATCAAGAAACAATCCTGATTTTTCTTGTGGTGAAAGCTTTTTAAATAATTAAACGTCAGTGAATGTTTTCCAATTTACTGTATCCGGCCAATAAAAGCTCATTTTCTTACTTTTCCCCAAAGCAATTTTATTGACAAATTCTACAATATATTTCTAGTCTTCCAGAATTGTTTTGCGCTTAAGCTTCCGTTAGGTTTCTATATTTTGTTTCTATAATTTATTGTATGATTTGTATTTAGCTACCTACTTAATTATTTTATTTCTAAATTTTAGTCCTAATTATAAAATGTGTCTTAATTATGCTTGCAAATTATAAAATTTTAAAAGTATCAAAAATATTTTTAAAACATTAATTTATGTTTTCTTTATTAATTGCAAATTTAGTTGTAAATTGCGTTTCTGGTAAATGAATCTATAAATAAAATACTTTAATTTAGTTATTGTTTTAGAATTTCCTAATCCTTTATCAGTTATCATTTTTAAAATATTCATTTAAATTTACTTATTTGGTTTAACGTGACTAATTATCTATCTCCAATTTTTGAGATCTACGAGATTCCTAATGATCATATAATTTTAGATTGGTGACGACTGTTTCCTTTTCCTGGGTTATTTTAAAATCACTGAAATAAGTTCCATTTCTCATTCATTATTGCGGAAGTGTTCCTAAGTATCGCAATATCTCATAGCATATTATGTTATTTCAACTCGAACAAAGTTGATGTTTCTCTATTTTGTATGCAATTTTAATATTGTTTATCTTAAAATTATTTATATATTTCAATTAGTCACTTACCTCTTTTAAAGATAAATCAACAGTTATTGATTTGAGTGGCGCATATTGCCGAGATATAATAGCAAGCCCGGTCGATATCCAGACAGAATAATGCAATATATTGTACATTTTAAGTTTGAACAAATCTCGTTGCCTTAGAATATCTATTCAACATTTTGAACGTTAAACTAATCTATTTAAACAATTCTCAAGAAACTCGTTGAATATTAACATTTTATTAAACATGATAAAATTTCCGAGGTCGATTTATGTTAATTACACTCGCTACGAGTAACGTTAAGAATAATTTATATGAACTTGGAGTAAAATTAGTAATTTTCTGAAACTCGTCATAATTTTATTCACTTCAGAAATTTTTTAATGCTCGACACACGTAAAAAAAATTTAAACGTTTTCAACAAATCTTTAGCAGTGTCGAAGATATGATCAGTAAACTTTCTTTTAATCCTGCTTCAATTCAACGTATTAAAATGCAGTGTTTGTTAAAGCAAATAGAAAAAAATCTGTAAGTTTAGGTTAGAACTAAAAATAGGTTACAAGGCAAAGAAACAACTTATTACACTAACGTGTCGGAGTTGTATAGAAACTGCATATTTGGCGGAGGCGCCGGGAGAATCTTCAATGCCTCATTCGTTGTAAATGACGCGAGAATCGATCATCTACCTGCAGATTTTCCTAAATCGAAGTGCTCACAATTCCTGTTCGCCCAACCTATGAAAATTTTGATAGTATCTCAATATTACCGAGTAGGAATGTTGCAATTCCGGAAGTGTTTCATTTTTACTTTTTTTGGCTCACGTAACATGAAAAATGTTATTTCGGAAACCTTTGACCTTACCTTAATCAATGTTAACCTGAGAAACTTCCATTCAAATCCGATTTATTTACATATTTGCGGTAAAATCCGGCAAGTTTCAGATTACTACAACTGCCAGGCGTACGTAACTAACAAATGTTGGGCAGTTTATTGGATGTAGGTAAATCGGAAGTAAACGACGAATGAGTGCGCCGCTTCGAACCTCGAACGTCTATTATCGATCTAGCAATTATATTGAAATTCCCCGCATTCTGCAGTCAATTTGAGGCATTGTTTTACCATTAGCAAAGTGTTCCAACAATGCGAACCCACGTGCCTTTCTTATTGCCAACTAATTTGCGTACAATCCTCGTCGCTTCTTGATATTTCCCATCCATCGACTCTAAAGTTATTTACTGTTACCTGTAAAAAAACATCGACAAACTTTTAACGTAACGCACTTAATGAGGAGGGGTGGGCAGTAAATTTTTATATTACGAGAAAAGTGCTTAAATTTTTTTATAGGCGGAGATGGCCGGAAACCCATCTAATAACGCAACGAGGCCCTCGTCGCAAAATAAGAGTGTCTGAAACATAACAGCTAAATTTCCTTAGCAAACCGCAGACGACGGTCCCCAAACGGGGCCAGACACGCGAAATAAGACAATTACAAGATGGCAGCGTTACCCCAACCCTCATTAACCCTACTAATGGAACCTGTGTAACACCCACGTACACCTCGTGTCGTCCACTCAATTCCGTAAATAAATTGAGAAAAATGTAAATTTTTTGTTTTGCATTCAAAAACGGTCCTGACGTTGAAATAAGAACTTGCTGGGCCAGATGCTGCTTCTTTCGCCATATCTGCGTACGTGAGGGTGGCTTGATGAGGCAGTTGATCGGAAACTAAAGTTCGTCCCGAGTTCTGGAGATAAATGTCGATGGTTTAGCAACAACGTCCTTTTTGTTATCGTTTCGGTACCGGAGTGTAAACAAAAATTATTCCGCAACTATCGGCAAATTGCAATTGGTGCCTCGGGGCAATTTTGTTAAAAACTGAGCACGTACTTTGGCAATAACGCTTTTTAAATGGGCGATGCAACGGCAAAAATGATCAGTTCAATTTTGCAAAGCATCAAAGGGATCAGAGGCGCGAGGGATTCGAGCGGGAGGATTTATAATTCAACAGTTTTAAAGGAATTCAAAAAACAGATGTAGCCATTTCGATTTGTATCCAAAAAGAACAATTTCAATTAGGTCGAACACAGCTTAAATTATAAACAAAGCAATGGATAGGTTTAAAAGTTTCAATTTACCGTTTCCTATCATTACTTGTGTTAGCAAATCCGGATCAATGTTTTCAAAACTCATTTACATTTAAATGTTACAAGGAGATTTAAAGTTCAAACGAAATCGTAATAGTAAAATTTTTTTTTAAGTTGTATGACCTATAATGATTTAATATTTCAAAGAAATCATTAACCTTTCTAAACATTCTGATATTAAATTAAAGTAAACCTAATTGGATTAAACTGAATCTATATCAATATAGTTATTTTTTCCTTATTTTGAAGAGTGGGTGAAATTACTTATAACAACTATCTTCGAATATCATTTCTAATAAATTCAGATATCTATAAATATCAACTTTATGGTTCACGCAATAAAACAAAAGCATTTCTTAGTGTTGAACCAAAAATCTTGGGTATATTTTTTAATTAATAGTTTTCAACTGTAATAAAAGAGGTAGTAACTATTTAAGAAATAGTTTTTTTACGATTCATTAATTATGTTAAATCGTTTGGTAAGTAAATTATGTAGGTGCATATAGATGCAGTTTTGGCACCTTGCGATTTCTATTTATTACCAAGCCTATAGAAACTTTTAGAAACTAAGTGATTTTTGGTAGAGTAATTGATGCTGCTGAAATCATTTTGGAAAGTTTTGTAACTTCTGTAAAAAGTATATAATAATCCCTTAATATTGCTACGTAAATTTCTAGCAAAAAAGGTTAAGCAAATTTTTTTCCTTTTAGTTCATTTTGATTATTAAGAAGCTTTTGTCCAAATTCAGCCTGTGCAAAATAAATTGTTTTTACGTTCTTCTTTCCTGAAGCCACCCTACTCATTTCTGCAAAAACAAATCAGATACACAATCAAAATATTTTAAAGAACTTGTAAATTTCCCGGTAACTCTACCAGGAATGTAGGTGGCTAATGTTTATATCGTCGTTGCGCACCCTGCTCGTAAATAGGTAGGAGCTGACCTAAGCTGCGCTTCGACGTTCCCGATCCAATAAGCTCTTGAAAAACCTCTTAAGTGACCGCTGTTATGGTCGTCTAATTTATTTCCGGTTTTAAATTGAATTCGGTCAGCGCAATTCAGCTTGGACTCAAGTCCGGAAAGCGATAATTGTCTGAATCACGCACCCTCAAATATATTTTTGTCCAAATTAATTTTTTTCAGTAAACGATCCAGAAATGAACTAATTAATAAAAATTGGGCATTCTCCGATGGAAGAGTTCCTTTTCTTAATTAATATAAAAAGCAAAATTGGGGTCGAATTTTTTGACCAATGTATTAAAAGCAAGCAAAAAGACCATCCATAAACTCGCATTTGCACGTAAACGATGTTAGGGAACAGTAGTGAGTTAACAACAAAAAATCGACGGTGTTTGGAGCATTATTTGGGAGTTTCGAGAAATTACTTGGGTTCCTGGAGAATTCAGGGTTTAAAATGCACGTGGGAAGGGTTGCACGTGAGTGTTTCGGGGGCAGTAACGTGCTGCTAAGAAATTCATGCTCGTAAAAGACCAGTTTTATTAGTGTAAATTAACATGTCCTTTCACCGCTCGAGTTTTAGAGCAATTTCCCGGCGTTCCGGACCGACAGTGTTACCGTAATAAAATCGACTGGGAAATCAAAAGAGGAGCTTTTGCTTCGGTTTTTGTTTTATTATCATGAACGAATTATGCTCCGGCTCGTTACAATATCTGAAATGTATGATGTGGCGTTGAGAAAATTGGACGCGTGCCATTGCTGCCAGCTTTACGGCCCTCACTAATAAGCCCACGGGCGCCACCATTTCCAAAAATTATTTAAGAACAAAAATATTTTGAAAAAGGAACTCAGGCGTTTAAGTATCTAATCAACCGCGCGAGTAGTTAATTAGAGTATGGTGCAATTTTCACACGTCCGAGTTGTCTTAAATTTTAACCACTCTCGGCCATTTTTAAGTTGTCTATATTCTTTTTCCATTTTAGAGGGGTTTGCATCCAAAAATTAAAATAAAACTCACATGACAAAAACATATTTAGCCATTAATAACTTTTCGAGAATTTCAACTAAAAATAAAAAAATGTCAATATTTCTGGGTGATCATCCACGATCAAACAAAACACTTTCCGAGATTGATTGATTGATTGCAAGCAATCAAAGTTCTTTAGTCATACATGTTTTCGAGGTTTATTCGTAATTACTTCTAATATGCTTTTAACAACTCGTCTGAAAACACGAGTACTCAATCGCAATTTTGTAGATACCACTAACTCTCAATCCATCCATGCGAATTAATGCAAAATGCAAGCCGAAAGTCTCTTCTACTAGTCACAACTCAATCCAAAGCCAAATGTATCTGTCGTAAGTTTGAGTTACGTGAGACACAAAGCAACTGTCTTGGCTGTAACGTGAGATACTCATAGAAGGATAAATAAATAAATTGTTCAATTATTCAGAGACGTGTTGGCAGCGGAAAATTGAAGGGAGCAGCGATCTCTGGAAGTAATTTGAATAAAGATGATACTAAAGAGACATGATTAAAAATAACACGTAAAGAAAATCAGGGTTATATTCAAGTAAAACCCACCAATCTTAAATAGGATGCACGTGAAACTCTTTTAATTTTTTATGTGATTAAGAGTTGATTGGTTATATCGTAAAATCTTGTTAATCTTTTAATGTATTATCCACCTAATTTTCACACAATAATTTTACCAAAAATAGTTGTCAAATTCCCTCCTTATAAACTGATTTGAAAAACCTACAAATATTATTCTTATATCATTTCGGACTTTGCACCTTCTAAACTTGCAATCTTTATAGTAAAGGATGATACAGAAAATCGGTGTCGCTAGCCGAGAAAAGACCTAAATTAATAACCTCACTCATTCGACGTCCTCGTTTAATACCGGGCGGCCGCTGTAATAAGTTAACGCGCTTCATAGACAGGTCCTGGATTAGTCGGGGGTATCGTGATAACGCCTACAACTCCAGCCACCGGAAAAAAATTCCAAACGCGCCCTCCGGATTTATCACAAAGCCTTTTAATCGTGAAATAGTGTTTATATTTGAGACCCGACATGAACAATAAAAAAATGCCTGAAAACGACGGCCCTTAATTAAAATTTCATACACATCCAACCTCTTTAATTAATCCGCACTTTATGGCAAATTTCGACGTCTTAGAAATTTCCCCACTTGACTGTTGGCAGGGGCGGCGTAGCTGCGGTCTGCCAGGGGCGCCCTAATGGTAACCATCATTTAGTTGTGAGATCGTGCGGCTTGGGCCAAGGAGCGTTCTTCACGCGGCATTTTAACGGCCTTATTAGACGACGAACGATTAAAATGCGTCAGCTCTTCATGTATATGTGGGCTTCGTGAAAGTTTAAAGGAAGGAGTTTTAATTAAAACGACGCATAAGACGCACTTCGATTCAGAATCCAAACGCTTTGCCAGTGCTATGTACGGTAAAGCGTAGGAATTCTAAACCGAAGCCGGCCAAGTAAATTAGAGAAGCCGTCCTTAGGGTTGAAAAAGGTTGAACTTTAACAAAAACGTTGCAAGCAGGTCCCCACATATTTCCAGTAGACCGCACGACGTTGGAACCGCCCAGAGATCGCTTCGTAGATTTAAAGAGTGGGTGAAGGCGTCACGTAATTTAGTTTCAACAGATCTTTAACCATTGCAAATATAACTAATTCCAGAATGTGTGCTACTATTTGAATTAAGATCACCATCATAAAGAAAAAACTAATAATATATTTAAAATTAAACGTGAAAGAAGAGTAAACATAATTGAAGAAGTTATTATAAGTAAGGATAAATGTAATTTTACTAAAGGAGATATAATATAAAGTAGATATATATACTGCCTACTGTTTCTTTTAAATAATTTTCTTAATGTTTTCGAGCAAGCAAAAGAAAATATTGTTTCTATAGACAGTTATTTAATATGACTTTTTGTAGCTTTGATGTGAAATTCTATAATGTATAATACGTTTGATTTCAAATCATCATTCTGTCTTTGTATGAAAAAAATTCAATAAGGTCGAGTCAAGCTGCTTCTTGTTTAAAATTACTTCTTTCAATGCCTAGTTCATTAGCATTTAAAATCATCTTTGCAGTTTGTTCTTCACTTTATTGTTGTTTCAAAATAATAATATGTTTCCAAATAGAATTGTACTTCTAATAGTTTTTGGAATTTTACGACCCCTGCGATTTGTAACAATCTTGACTCGACTTATTACTCCATCAAATTTAGTAAGCAAACTAAAAAACTATATAACTGATGCAATATAGTTCGGTTTTAAGGTAAAATGGCGACTTGCTGAAATTTCCATCGTTTAGATTCGCTCCAGCCGTTGACGATGATTGTTTGATTTGGAACATTAATGGCACCTTGAACGTGGAACGGTACCAACAAAGAAAATTAATTTCTAAACCCGCATGTGTGTTTCTATAATGCCGCGCGGCAAAGTTCGTTATAATTAAAACGAAATGCAGCTCGTAGACATAATTTAATCCCTCGGCACTCAGAATAATGAAACCACCCCCGCCTGCCATATTCAAAAATGTCCTCGCAAATTCCCGGTTATAAGATTCACGAGTAGAGACAGTTTTTGGTTTTTCCAAACACCCTGTTGTTGCGGTTTGTGACAATGTCACGATCGCCGCCAAACCTTAATTCGTTATCAGTGTTTTTGCGAGAAGACGGCGTGATCATAAATCAAAAACGTCAGGCGGATTACACACGTTGAAGTGAGAACCAGGATCGGCTTTAAAATGAGCCTGTAAGCGAACATACGTTCGCCATAAATTCCATAAATCAAAGAAAAATAACTTTTGATATATTTGCAACGTCATAAAATTGCGGGCGTACGGAAGACGCCACCGACGCTGCTGTTGCCGGCACCGTCGGGATATGGAGCAGAGATTCAGCAGTGAACAACGTAAGTAGCTCGGTCTTTGTTCAACAGTACCGGCTCTGCCACCTCGACTTGATTTATGTTTGTGCAAATTCATATTCTGTGAAAGAAAGGCCGGCTGCGGGGAGTTGTAAACGAGTTATATTTTCTGACAATATATCCCGAAAAGTGCATAGTAAAAAACGTCGCTTTTCACGCTACATTTGGATTATTGTCGTTTTTAAATTGTCGAATTGTTTTCCAGAACGACGTGGTGATTCCTCATTGTCCCTCAGGCTAACCGCACGCTAAACACAACGAAGTTCTTGTCGCATAGCAAAAACAACATTGTCCCTAATTACACCACCATCCCTCTTCTGCCATTGAATCGACTGTGGCCACAGCAAAACCGACGCTCGGTGGTGGCGATAAAATCAAATCTCGATATTACATTATGTTAATTTGGGTTTTTGCTAGGGATCGTAAAAATCCGTAATTTGTCCGTAACGAAATATTCTCGTCTCCAAAATCATTGTCGAGTGCTGGTGGTAAGTGTGCACCTCTCGAAACGAAAGCGGCGCCTAATTAGGCGACGCAGCTGAGAGCTGCGTTGTATTTACCAAATTGTTAATTTAGCGCATAAAACAGCGGCGTAAGACCCTGCGGGATGGTGAAACCTTATTATTAACGAAAGTGACACTAACAAATGACTCTCTTTAAGCGCGGATTATGCGTTTGGACTAATCTTCGCTCCAGAACATATTGGTCTCCCGCCTTTGTCTCGCCTGCCAACCCGCTTCCGCCCTCCTGCCGATATCCTTAATTCATTAACCCACCGACGCAAAAATTGCCATTAATCCTCGAAATTTTCTTCAAACCGCCCGGTCCCATTAGCAACGGCCCCTCATATTACCCGTCAAAAAGGTAAGCTAACTGTGAAAACTCTATTGTTAATTATTTTGATTTATGCATATCCTGAAATATCCAATCAGACAGTTGTTTTTATACGGTGGTACAAGTGGGGTTGCGCAATCGACAAAAATGTAGCTTCACTCATTGGTATTACTTGGAACTAAGTTCAGATTAATATTTATGTGTGTGTTATTCTGAGAATTGTGAATCAGTCAAAAAAACTTTAACCTTCTCATTTTAGGGAAAGAATAAAAAAAATTAAAAAGGGTACAATTAAGTTAATTTTAGAAAATGTAAAAAAATGATAAATTTCTTACAACAAACAAAAATAACTATATGTTAGCCGCAGGTGTATACTGACGTCAAAAATCTTGGCACTTCTTGGTCATCTCTAATTTTCAGTAATAGATAAGTATCTGGTGAATTAAAAGTCGGTGAATAAAAAATTACTGCAACAATCCTAAGGCAGATTGGTGAATTTGAGATGCTGCGATTGTTAACAACTGAACAGAAGTATTCTCCATCTTTTATTACAATATTGTTGTACTTATTAGATTTGTTCAACATTAACAATTAACATTAACATAATATTATAAAATAAGAATATTGATTGCTAATGTCATAAAACATATTTAATTTTGGTAATTTTAATTGTTTTGGTGCATTTCTTTGGACGAATGTAAACTTTTCCATTTAAATAATTTAATAAAAACTGGAATATATAATTAGGATTATTTTTATTCAACCGATTTCTAGCAATATTTGTATTATAATTGAAGGTGTAAAAAGTTAAAGCGCTTTGCCATAAGATCTTTTAAATCACACATGGTTGTAAAAAGATTATATACAGATCCTATCTGTGCCGGTTGGATAGAATTTGTGGATAACTGCAAGTAAAGTAGATTAAGAAAATATCGTAATATTTAAGAGACGCTATTTCCTTATTACAATAATTGTATTACATTGATTGTATATTGTAAGGCAACACATATTTTTAAACAATCTCATATAGATGTATAGAAAGTAAAGTTCTTTCTGTAATCGTGAAAATATTTTCGTGATTGTTAAGTGGGGCATAGTGTGACGTGCTAATTACGACGTTGCCGTCCAGATTGCTTTTGCCGCCATCTCGCGATAACACTTTTATTTTCCGATAAAAAAGTTTTAATGAAAGAAAGTTGCGGGCACCGGCCGGGAAAGATAATCGCGGTGCAAAGGCGAGCTCAATAAAAACGTCTGCAAATTATCCCGGAATAATGTCGGGATTGCCGACGTCGTACAATAATCACCGCCGAACTGAAAGAGAGCTGTTAATAATCGCGCTCCATCCACAGGCATATTTCCAGCCTCCAAACACGCTCTCCAAACTCCAACCCCTCCCGCTACCATTCACCCGGCCGGGGGCCAGACTGATTGCTTTCCCCGATTTGATCCACAACATATCTGCTGGATAAATAGAAACCTTTTACCTCGCAGCCTTCGATACAAACTCTCGGGCATTTCTGCCACGCAAACGCCCTCTTAGTTGCCAAGCCCCCGAACAGGTCCAAAAAGTATTTAGTATATAAGTTACGAAGAGGGGTTGTAGAGGGACAGGGGATAATTTCCAAACCTAATTGCTTCCAAAATTGCTTCGACAAAAATCGCGTTTTCCAATACATCGAGTCAAGTTTTGTAGGACGATTTGAATCGAGTTGTAAAACTCGCCAGTTTTTCCGGAGTTGCGTACGACTGCCTTAATCGGCGCCCGGATTTTCCCCGTCAATATGTAAATCGCTTCCAAAGGAGCCGGCAATAATTCGGGACGTTTGAAAAACCAAACGGGCGTCTCCTCCCAAGGAAGAAACGGATTCGTTTTTTTAATGAGCGCGAATCGGGCCAATTCCCTCGGAATCGATGGTCGCTTATTACTGCTGCGTCGCCATTTAAATATTTAAATATTCCGTCTGCTTAACTCCTTTAGGACTAATGTATGCATCAGCGAATACGTCCTGATCGATAACGTTCCGAATTTTCCCGTAAATTTTGGCTGAAAATTTATTTACGCTAGCTTGATTGAAAAGGAAACTTTGCGAATATACATCAGATGCCCTCGACGGAAGCTCCCGCAATCTGACTTCAATAAATCGAGCTCGCACATCAACTCCCCCTATAAATACCGTCAGGTTAATTACCCAAGTTACAAGTATATGCGGATGTTAACCTAATTAGACGTCTTAAACGGCCATAATTTCCCTTACGCACCGAGACTTTGCGTTATAATAAAGGCGCAAGCTTCATTTCCCGTTTTCGATTCACTGATACTAGAATGAAATGCATTCGGATAAACAAGAGAAGCCTGGTCCCTATTTCACATAAAAAACATTAGTTACTCGACGCATCCGCCAAAATGTTCTTTGTGGTCATTTTAACTAGAATACTATAGTCCTGCCAAACAATTGCCCACTTAACCTCCTCAATTGTCAAAACTTGGTAATTGCTATTGTCGTAATCCTATAGCTCTAGAAGACAATAAATGTAAAAAAAATTAGAAGAATTAACTTTAAGGATGCGGTTTAGTCCATGTTAATATCCCTGTCGGATGCACGGTGAGTTATACGCACGGCACGGCTTTTGATATATTTCTTAATTTTTAAGAACCTAAACATATCAGTTTCCGATTTTTTTTAACATTTTTTTGTGTTTTTTTAGATCCAGGCACTTCAGTTACGAGCGTAAATTCAATTTTAAGTCCATCCGTTAAGCACGTTTAAAAACACAGCCGATCCAGTTTTATTTATAATTTATCACAACAGTTTAATTTCTTTGTTTTTTCTGCGTTCATTACATAGAAGATCGTTATATAAAGCACATTCGATCCAAGACATTATCATTATCTTTCATGTAGAACAAGAAATCCTGAAGATTTACTCTAATTTATATATATAACGCCCCGTGCGTGCAAGAGCGCACACACACTAAACCGTAACCTTAACAAGTAAAAGAAAAATGGAGGGGTAATACTAAATGTATTATTCAAATCAATTGGACATTATTTCTAGAGAGTAAATCTAAATTTTGATCGCTTCGCATTGGTTTTGTGAATGATGGCCGAGAGCGTCAATGAACTCAATCCGACTTTTATTAATAATCGGTGGCGCTCTCACGCCAATGTGTGTCCGGTGATAATGCCGCAATAAATCGATAGTAAACAATTAGAGTGCACAAAGAGCCGTTCAGGGCTTCGGATCATTGTAAACCGTCTATCTGACTTGACGGATGCACGATAATATGTTGTGGCAAATCTCTCTTGCGACTGCATTCAACTTGCGTCGTTATCTAAACCGCACACATCCAGCATTAGCGCGACTGTTGAAATGTCACCATCAAAGATCGCTACCAATCGCCTAATGGTCCACTGAATTTATAGCGGAACTCCAATCGTCCCGTAATGCCACTATGCTCTGCACGAGCGAACTGGCGACGACGGACACTTTAATTACGCCACTCCTGCAGTTAAACAGCAAATGCCTTTGTTCCAGCCCTTCTCCATTAGAACTGTCTAAGAATCTAAACAAGACACTCGCAGACTGCAAGTTGTTAGATGAATTTCGCGGGAATTCTTCAGTAATTGGCCGGAAAATATGCAACTTCCATTATGCCAGGGTTTTGGGAGGCTTGACTTGTTTTATTGCTTCATCCAGAAGCGGCCGATCCAGAAAAGGAAGATGGTGGATTTCAAACTCTCGGCTTAACGCAAAATGAGTTTATTGCAATTTTTTTACATTATTTCCTGGCACGGCCCCTTTTACAAATCTCTTAATCTACCGATGTTGAAATGTTATGATCAAGGTTTTCCTTCGTGTTACAATTTACTGTTACTACAGAATCTTAATTTTTATTGATTTACGTAACTACTAAGGTTTAGAACTGTGGAAGATGGATAGAATTAGAATGGAAGCCTCATTCTTAGGGAATAATCTACTATTAATATTCCTTTCAAATCTCAAAAAACAACTAAAAAGACGCCAGTAACTTTTCTTAGAGATTATGGACCTTTACGCCACCACTCTTTCAAAGTAATAAATCTTTTTATAAGAGATTGGGATTAGTCTCGTAAAGATATGGCTAGTTTAAACGTAAAAGCTGGAAACATATCTTGCAGAAATTTCTATTATAATGCTTCTGAAGTTACGATTAGATTATATCGTGCACAAAATTGATGTTACCTTTAGTTCTTCTTGCAGATTCTCCGCTGTAACAGGAATCTTCAAGACACTCTAATTGCTCTGCATATTATTTGATTATTTTGTACAAAGAATGAAATATCTGCAAAATGTTTGATACGCAATCTCTTCAACAGAGTTCAAGAAATTAGCAGATTTTCTATATATCTTAAGATGCAGGTGTACATTCTTCTTAAGAAAATAAAAAAAAATCCCTATTAACATATCAAGAATTATTTACTTGCAGCCTCTTATAATAAACGTTACTAAAATAATTCAATGTGATGATCCGACCATTAACATATATAGGTGTTCGAAAAGTGATGCCCAAAATTTTGAAATTCGACTTAGAAAGTAAAACCCATCGAAAGAGAAGTCACAAAATATTCAATAATAAACATCAATTTTAAAAAAATCCGTTTGATACGTTCTGCCATCAACAAATTAGGCTTTAATCATAATGGAATACTATCACTTCACTTTGAATGAATACATTTTCTAACAAAAGCTGCTTTGTTGTTTTTTGAAAGAGAAAGTTTAATTCAAAACTATCGTGTTTGCTAAAAATCTCGTAGCCCGTATTCACGCAATTGTGCAATTAATATATTAATAATAAACACAGCTGTTGGTGGCGCAGAAGTGGTACAAAATCAATCTGAGAATCTCTTGCAATAATTAATGGTATGGGTCTCGTACGATAATAAATAAAATTTGATTATGATATTTCTATTTCTATGTAATTTGTCAACTAAGGTTTTCTCATTGTTGTTTTTCGATTTATTTCAACGGTTCCTCCAATTTTTGAGATTACCGACTCTTTGCTTTCATTATAAAGAATTCGTTCAAAGATTGGTTAAATGGATACCTTTTAATATACTAACTAAACTTTTAACTAGTGAAATACTAATTGAATCTATGATGTGACACTAACGAGATTAAAAATAATCCCCCAAATTTAATTTGTATCGACCTAATTTATAGCACTCTATACAGGGTGTTTCCAAAATAAGTCCAAAGGTGTGTTTCCGATATTTATTATCCAATTTAAATAAACAAAACATCTTAGCAAATTATTCTTCAGCCACTAATGGTTCTAGTAGCACCTTCATCAATGCATAAGTGACATCTCCTGGCAACTCCCCAATCCGAGCTCGATATAAGATTGAAAAGTATTTTATGGCAAAAATTCATAATTCTTCTTATCAAAACAAGTTCTTTTTCTGAAGAGGTTAGATAAACGCGATCTTGTAAACATCCTCACAACCAAAAATCAAGTGACGTAATATCGAGCAAATGCGCAGGCCACGGAATTGGTCCATACGTTCTTACCCATATGTTACCAAATTTAGTGTTTAGACAATTAACATTTAGTCTGGCATTATGCAATGATCTAAAAATAGAGTTAAGATTGGCAAGAGGCAACTCATTCAAAAAAATTACAATCTGCTCAGATAACAATTTGTTGTATTTTTCTTAATTTAAAATACCGTCAATAAAGAATGGCCCCAATTAATCTGGCATTGGGAATTCCGCACCACATATTAAAACTAAATTTTCTTCAAAAATTGTTTTCAAAAATTACTTTTAGATTTTCTTGGCAGAGAGATCGGTGAGTGTTTCTATTAAAAATGCAATTATTACTGAAAGTACATTCATTTGACCAAATATTGATCTTAAAAAAATTCCATTTATCTAAATTGTATCCAAATAAAAACAGCAAAATTGTTCTCCCCGACCTCAGTCATTTTTCTCCAATGCCTACATTTTTTGAGGTATGTATGTTCTAAGCTTATGTTTTTCTAGGACTTCATATATAGTTCAGTTTGAAGCACCAATATTATTAAAAAAATCCAAATAGAGGTTCTCGGATTTTTGTTTGCACTAAGAAGAACATCTAATTTAAGCTTCCTGCCAAATTGGCGTACCGCCGGCTGGGTCTTTAAAGTTCCAAAATTTTTTAAATTTTTTTCGAGTTTTGCCAACTTGCGAAATTCTAGAACTTCTCTGGAAAACGATCATTGTAAGTTCTCAAGGTAAGACCACTATTTTTGTTGCATTCTAAATGCACTAGCAATATGTCAATCAGTTGACTATTATCAATTAATTATTTATTCTTATACAAGAAGCTAACTTTGAAACCCAAAAATCGGTAAAATACGATATCAACGGTGACACTGACGGATTACTGATATTTATTTATCATTTCTGTTTCACGGCACACTTGAAAATAAAAGAAATCTAACTTTCCCAAAACACATTTTAAATATTTCACTAAATGATAAGTGTACCAATGTCAACTTTTAGAAATCATTGTATTCAGAAAGCCAAATACGTTCCTATTTTAAAAAAATGGTCAGTGTTTGAGATTGAAGTTAATAATAAAATATCACCATTAAAACCACTTTGTAGTAATTAAAGAATAATTTGCTAATATTTTTAGTTTATTCAAACTGTCTAATAGATAACACAGATACAGCTTTTTTAAAAACTCCGTATGTAGATTTACTTCATTCCTTTTATACAAAATTAAAGTAATTTGTTAATTTCTTAGTAGATATTATTTTATTATTTTCATCCAAAATTACGATTGTTCGACCATTTTCCTCAATTTCAAAATTATCCCGAATTGAAAAAATGTAAAGTGGAACAATTAGTTTTTCTGTTAAATGACTAAAAAATTAATGTGTTAAAAAAAGCTTTGATACCAGAAAGGCAATATTAAAGAAACTTTCAAAATTATTTAAACACCAAGAAGTTTTAGTTCCAAGTTGATTATTATATGGACATATCTTTGAGTTGCTTATAAAGATGAGATTTATTTTAATTTAAAAAAATGGCATTTATTTTATATTATTTCTTAATATTTAACAAACTTTAACTCGTAGATATTCTTCCGGCATCTCCATCGTTGGTCGACCGTACTAATTTTGTAATTGATTGCAAAATAATAGTAAAACGTTCAAAATTGTTTCAACAATTGGACTGTTGGGATTCTATACATTTTGTTTAATTAGTTAAACCATGACTAAAATGCTGAACACAGTAATTATCAATTTAAAGGTCTGCGGTAAGCTTTCTGAGGAAAAATTGTCGGTGGTTTAAGTACTATTACACAAATTATTTTTAAATATTTGACATTCATTCGCTCAAAATGCATCAACTATTTCCAATCAACAATTTCCAGTCAATTATTGCTAAGTTCGTAGACTTTTATTTAATCAATCTTTTTACCAAATTTTAATTTGGCTCCGCTTTCAAAAATTTGATCTAAACAAAATTGAAAATAATAAATAGTACAAAAATGGTATCCTTATTAATTGTCTAATAAATTTCAAGTTGATTCTGAACGCCTTTAAGCAACATTTACGGCAAAATTTGGATACTGAAAAATATTTATAGTTTAATACATATAATTGATTAACTGGCAATTATTATCAAATTTTCACCCGGATTTTCATTTATTGCCTCAATATTTTTTTTTTATTTTTCAAAAAGAGTAGAACCGGTAAAGATATGAGATTCTGGCAAAAAGAAAATTAAGCCAAATTGCACAACGACTAAACAATTAAAATAAATAACTCACAGTGGCATAATTCTGGTGTATACAAGAATGTGAGATTTATTTAATTTAAAAAAAAATTGTATTCTCTAGTAGCCTAATTTGATTTATTTATTTTACAATGTATATATATATATATACATTTTAAGATATAGAATTTAAAATAATAATTTGGCTCTAAAGGAAGGTTTTGGGTAAAAATGGAGTTACTGTTTATAGTCTTATATTATGACACTCTTAACATGAAAGCTCTAAATCAAGTGGGGTCGTCGGTATATTTTCGGTATTAAAAAAAAGTAATAAAGGATAGCGCAGTCAAATAGTTATGAAAGCATGATGTAGTAATAAATTTTTGTGCCATTAATATTACAAAAAACCAACAGGTTCTGAATATTTCGCCAGTTGATTGTTGAAAATTTAGATTCAATTTCCTAACAACTGGCACTTCTGCAAGTGAGTCGTAGCGGCATTATAGCGGGTGAAGTTGATATCAGCTGTCAACTTTGTGAATTGAAAGTATAAAGTAAAGTGAAACTTTCGCTGTAAAAGACGAAAAGGCATTGAACCGATCAAACCCTATAATATGCCATACCTGTTAATTTTGTTCAAGACAAATTACCCTCAACAGCCACGTTTTAAAGAGTGAGGAAAATATTTAATTTATACTACGATAAACCAAAGAAACTGAAATCTTTTAACAGACAAAGTTTTGAATACTTTTGCATCCAATTTTAGAGAAAATAAATATAAGTCACTTAAACTGAATTAAAAAAAAAATTCCAATCAGCTTTTATATTAAAAACAAAAGTATTGTATTTGAAATATATTTATTCCATTATTACTGTGCCATCAAATAAATTACAATATTTACACAAAAACGCAGCATACATTTCACGATTTTATTTCGTCGTATATAAAATAATCCAGAAATTGTTAAAGCTGTTATAAATTCTGAAAGAAAACTACTTCCTTTCGGCAAACTAACGGTAGATCTAGCTTTTCCAGACATCTGCCTGTTTAAATTATAGATTTTAAATTTACGTGTAGGTACTCTGTACTTTAGCCTCGTCCAATTTTGCGAGCACAGTGGCTCTTCTCTACATATAACTTAAAGTTAATGCTAAACTACAAGCCTCCCATTTCGCATAACTTTATGTTGTATAAATTTATACACATATTACAATATAATAGAAGCAGTTTTGTGTTGAGAATTTACATAAAAAGTAACTACAAAATTTTATTGATTGCCTAAGGCATTGCTGACGTTAAATATTTGATTCAATTTATCACACTCAGTACTGACATTCTAGACAACCGTGCATTTTTGGATTATTTTTATTTTTAGTGCAGCTATGTTTTTCCAAAAATCTTAAATTTGACAAAAAAGTTTTGTTTTTTTACTTCATTGCTCATCACATTTTGTATGTGCCCTACATTAAATAGAAATAATAGAAACCAGAACTACAAAATATTTATGTTAATTAATAATTACAAAGCAGGAAGTAAGTGTTTTACCTTGCATGGGGATGATATTTCCTATTATATATTAAATTGACAAATTTTTCATATGTACAGTCGCGTTCTACTTCCTCTAGATATCATCATTTCTAATTTTTATCACAATCATTTGAATACTTTTGCTAGAGAATGGCAATTTAAATGTTTATAATGCTCAAAAGTAAATATTCTATCCATATTTATGCAAGTAACACAAGTAGATTTTTTTAAATAATTGCACATCGCTTAGCCATTTAAATTTGCTATACATTTCGCCTTAACTATACTTAACTCGTCAAATCAAAAACATAACCTGAACAAATTGTTTGTTGAATAAGTTTTTTAGGTATCTGATGTGTATCTTGGAGCAGTAAGCTTTGTTCTTAGTAATGTAGATATTTCTTTTATAAAAGATATTAAATGAAAAGAAAATCAACTTCTCATTTCTATTTATGTCAATAAACTTAATATTATTTTCAAGTTCCTTTCTGTCAAAGCTTATTCACTTATTTAAAAATATTTGTTTTAATTCTTTAATAGTCAAATTGTTTTTCTGATTCTATGTGATTTGTAATAAATAAAATATATTAAAAAAATTCTGCACAAGAATTAATTTCCAATTATTTACTGTTTTAAGCAAATTATAATTAAGGTCCAAGATACCAAAAATTATTTGTTGTACCATGAATCATATCGCATTTTCTTAAATTATAATTTAGCTACTAAATTCAGCTGTTGGAGATAATCAAGGTGAAACGTAGCATAACGTACAAATGCATACATTATTTGTTGAATGCTTTCAAGCATATGTCTTTTCAAAAAGAATTGTTGGAAGATACAACACTCTCTTCTATAGTTATTAGCTTTTAATTAAAGATGTTTGTAAATTAACAAATCCACATACAAATAAACTCTATTCTACAAAGCTTAGGATTTATGCAAGAATGTGGTAAATATATTTTAAATATCCACCACCCGCCTACTACAGGTTGAACATGGATTCTCAAACCATCAATTCTTTGCATCTAACTTTTCAATTTGTTACTTTCACACTAGAAGAACCACACTCGCATATTATTTTCTGCAGTGTTTTAAAGAAATTTCATTGAAAACCTGCTCCTTTCAACAATTATTATATGTGGTCATAGTGGTCATTAGAAGTGTTTTCAAAAGCAAAATGTATTCTCAAAAATTAAGAAAAAATTGTAATTCATGCATATGATCATCTATTTTGGATTGTCCAGGTAAAATGACCCAATATTCAGATTGTTATAACCTAGGTTGATAAACATAAAAATGTAATTATTTCTTCGGCTTCTAGCTAAATGAATTGCCATCAGTCTAACGCTCTTGTGTTTGGACCAAACCATACCGACTTTTACAAATTCTAGATATGAGCCTTAACGTAAATGCTTGATAATATATTCATGTATTATATAAAAAAAATTAATATAGTTTTGTAAAATCTAAATTAGTGACAAATTAAACAAGGGATAAGAAAATTGTAAAAGTAGCAAACTCTATTTCCATGCATAATTTGGCTAATTTCTCAGATAAACGTACACACACAGCATGGGTGAGAAGCTTATCAACAAGACCCGGGGCACTACTAACAATACCAAAAAGTTTGAATACTGTAAGAAATGAACGAGAGAGTCACTTCAATTACAGAACCTGCATTACCCTACTTGTATACTTGAGAAATGAAGCAATTTAATTACATTTGTTCACATAATTTAAAAAGTGCCCTTCTCCATAAATTGGTTGTGAATGTGTAAAACACGTTAATGCATAGAATACTTTTAATATTTAATTGCAAGTAATCTTAGCGTCCCAAAACACTAATTGCTGAATTAGTTTTTAGCATTATTAAAAGATAATCGTATTAAAAGAACGTATGCGAGTACCCCTTTGTACAGTTTTCTAATAACATTAGCATTGTTATCTGCTTGTGTTCGTTCGACAGTTGAAGCTTCATAGATTCCTTTATATCCGTCGCCATAAAGGGACACACGGAATTCCATTTTGAGTCATCTATATTTGAGTATGGCTCTTCCGTTGCTTGTTGCATACCAATGTTACATTCAAGAGCATTCGACATTTACATCGCGGGAACCCCGGAATGTCAATAATCGTAAAATAGATGTTGCCGTTAGCAACAAGTAATCTATAAATGAATGAGATACCGGTCTTTGATTGGGACCATCTTTGTTCGCGGGCGATATAATGGAATCAATTTCTTTAAAGCTTCCCACTCACAGCGCGATCTATTGTCCGATTTATTGACGAATTCGACCATAACATCCGGCTTTTTCAGCGCTAAAATATTAGTTTCATCGGAAATGTCGCGAGCTGTCCATTTGTAGTTAAAGGTGATAATAGTTCACCGAAACAAATTGATATTTCGCTGTAATTATTACGGCAGTAATCGATAATCCTTTTGAAAGCGTAGTTCGTTTGATTGAACCCAGAAATTGGAATTGTTTCCACATTAATGATTGGAAAAATTGGGGGGATCGCGTTCGTGCCGATAATAACGCAAAATCTCATTAATATCCAAATTCTACTCGCGATGCGCTGTCAAATATTTAAATGATGCGCCATGCATAGCCTCGATGACAACGTTCATGCTCGTCCATAATATGGGTGGATTAAGACATAAACCGCCATTACGACGCGCTAAGAATTAATTGAAGTGGCGCTATAGTGACAAGATTATTGAATGTCATAAGATAAATAATAGCCCGATCCATGCCGTATTACTTGTAGTGTTTTAGCATCAGTGTTCTGGCGCGCGTTAAATTGAGATTTTAATTAAAATTTTCTCAAGACAAATATTGTTTCAAACTCTTTTTAATGAATTTGCGCCGACTTTGTTTTTATTGTCGATCCAGATCCGGTCTTAAAATCTCGTCGAAATCCAAACTGAGCTAATCGACGTTGCAACGTTAAAACGTGTCTCGGTCAGTTCAACGGTTTAACGAAACGCATCGCAATTGTTTAATTTGCATAACAAACAAAATGGATGCTGCTACCAGTGTCATTAGCAAAACATATCAAAGGTTTTACGTTATCCTCTAAATTTCCAGCTCTCCGGACTCGTTTACACGGAGGACGGTCTGAATTATTGAGTTTCGCGGTTTCACCTGTCTAGAATTTCGGTCGATAAAGCGTTCCGGCAGCTGTTATTGGTTTTCACAAAAATATTTAATAAATCCCAATAAAAACGTTTACTTCCGGTCCATTAACTTCGGCGGCATTTTGAGAAGTGATGAAAATCAAATTTTGTCGTCAGATAAAATTTTGACGTGTTTTTTTTGTAGCGGCGAAATTAAAAAGTTATAAGGAAAATGTCGGAAGATGTCGCACGAAGAGTGTCCGAGGTTGTTGTAAAAAAGGCGCTTGTGGAAATGCAAAATGTAATATTCACGTATGCTGATTTATACATGAGTCCGATCCACAATGAACCAAAAATAAGACGATAAATCAAGCCATCGGTTGCTGGGAGAAAACACCAAAGGGATTCGAGGGTTTACAACTGAAAACGCCTCTTCTCGTGCAAAGGGTTGAAATCGATTCTTCGTTTTGCAAGCCGAGAGGCGGCCAGCTACAGAACCCATTCCTCGCCAAAAATTATAGCAATTTTGAAGATCGTCTAGAGAATGTGCATAGACCATTTGTGCTAGTTCAAGATTTAGATAAATATCATTATGGACGTCAGAATTTTACTAAAGTTAGAGCCAATAATTGACTTAACGCCTATGAAAAGGACACCAATGTAGGTTTTGTAAGTTGCAATCACAATTTAGTTAAGCAGGCTTCATTTACATTTTTGACAAAAACCTTCTTATCTTTTTAATCTTAGTGTGATTATAGAACAATAACAATGTATATAAGTTAAGTAAGGGACACATACAAAAAAAGAAATCCAATCCGTTTAGGATCATAGACAAGGACTCTTTCCTGATTTGTAGAGGACAATAAAACTAAACTCATGAAAAAAGTTATGAATACTTTAGTGGAAATGATAAAAAGAATAACATTTATTTAGCAATGTTTATATTAAAACTCGACAAGAGAAAAGACTTTAATCTGTCTATGACATAAATCAAATATAGAACATGGATGTAAAATGAGAAGCAATAAGATGCAATAAACTCGTCCCTAAGGAAACAAAGTGGCGTATCTGCCATTTTATAATTTGTTTATCAAGCCAAAAGTTTTTACATCTTAGAAAGTTAGTAATGAGATACTTTATGTGCAAACAGTTGTAAGCAGCAAAAGCCAAGCCACCATAGAAAAGAATAAAAATTATGTATATCAAGCAAATGATATGAGGATTGTAATGGTCAAAAATTAAAAATTAGTCTTACATTTATTTTTATAAGAACAACGAAATAACAGTTAGCACTTGAAGTTATCTATTTTCCGCCAAAAGACAACGTCCAACAAGAAGCAAATGACTGCATCCTTCAAAAGATAGAAAAAATTAAATTTGTAGGCATATTTAATGGAAACCATAGATCCAGGCTAATAAGACCAAAGGAAAACCATCATAACATTTCAATGTATCCATCATTTTATGAGTAAATCAGCATATTGGCCCGAGTCCCAAACTTAATCCTGAAATGAGAATATAATAGAAAATGAAGACAGACCATTTTTCTTCATTGAAACAGCAAATTGGAGCACTTTTTAACGGAACTTGAAGAAGATCTCGAATTTAAATTAGTTTAGGAACAATATAAGATAAATATTTGACCTGACAGTAAAAAAGTTTATACAGCTTATTAAAGAAGTGTACGCCACTTCTCAAAAATACTCAAAAATACCTTGAAAAATTAAAATAGTAAATTATTCTACAAAAAAAAAGAAATTGTCAAAACAGAATAGAATTAAGAAGAATATAAAAGCTGTCAAGCAATCCTAGGAATAAAATAATAGTTTTCTTTTTCCGAAACATTTTTCTCGATCGTTTCGGCTGCAAAATGTTCGAGGTATTCCTCATTGGCTAAAAACTTAAATACATTTGAAGGTTATAGCAGAGGATGAAAGTTTGACTCTTGGATCGCTTCCAAATAAAGCTTTTTAGGAAAATCCTATATTGATTCTGTGACAGGAGCATTTTCTTTGCCACTGTATAAAACACGAAATTATTCTAAACAATTCAAGCTCTTATCATGTTTTCAACATCTTGGTTGCTTTTTTTTATGCTATCTTTACCCTGATTATGTTTTTGTCTTCAGTTCACAATAATACAATTGGGGTACATTTCTTTGAGATCAGTTATTATTTTGTTGATAAACTCTCGACAGTTATCACTTTGTAGAATTTTTTGGCATCTAATGTCAAAGATATTTATAACAATTTTGCAGCAACCTCAGCATCTCGCTTAGTTTGCCACGCTATAAATTTTGTACTGTGATCTTCGTAACTGAACACCCATTTGAACTGCTCATCGGCAAGAGATTAAAAATCTTTTAAGTTCACCTAAGCTCGTTCATTATTTTTTTGGAAATTTAGAGGTTACCCATCAATTTAAGAATTATACTTTACTTTTTTTGTTTGCTTTACAGATTTGTAAACTAACATCAATACAGGGTCATGATACAATAAATTAAACGCGTAAAGCATATTACATTCTAACAATACTGTCATGTCCCAAGCTAATGTGAAATTAGTGGCACTTATTAAATATACTTTTATATGGACCCATCTGGTTTTCTTGTTTTTGTATTAAGAAATATCCGTTTTAAATACACATGATATAGCTTTTTAGCAAGTGATATTTTGGTCTGGCTCTTTGGCTTCTAAACAAAAAAAAGTAACAATGTACATGTGTCTAATATACACCTAACTAGGTATATTTCTGTTGATTATGTTTAAGCTGAATGAGACCTGGCAGAAAGATTACGTACTTCTTTTCTTTTGAGGCACATATATAAATTATCGTATCTGTTTGTTGCTCTTTAGTAAATAGTCTCTTCCTGGGCTGTATTTTATAACGAACGTGCGGTTTCTCATAATACATCTTTTTGAGTTCAAATATTTTATTTCATGCAGGCATCACTTATCCAGTAGCAAATAAATGACCAAGTCAGCTTTCGAAATGTTTTAGTTCGGCAACTTCACTCATATATTGTTCAGGAACCGTATAGTTTTTCAGAATCCATATGCAATAATTCGATGCTCTACCGACATCTGCACAAAGCTAAATTCTAGATCATAAACTGGGCAAAAATTTTGTACCCTTGGTGGAAATTATAGCTTCTGGAACTATTTCATAAATTGACAATTAATTTTTAAAAATATTGGATTGCAGCAAATGTGTGCGAAATATATATAATTAAAGAAAAATTTTTGGTAAAATTAGAGATCAATATCGTTTTCAAATTTAATATTCATTAAAACTGTCAATTGTGATAATATTCGGAAGCATATTGGCTACTACTTTGGTGGCGCTCAATCATGAATACGAGTCAAAAATAACTACTAAATAACAAAATTAAAAATTATTACCCATTTGTCAGTTTGGGGTTGACAGCAATGAAGTTTTGTGAACTCTGCGCTTCCTCAACTTTGCTTCTTTTTCTGAATTGACTGACTCGTCAGTTCGTCTCGCAACTCGATCGTTCCAGCCTTTACAAACATTTCCTTAAGTATTGAAATTCTACAAGCCACTTTATAAGAATACGCGTAAACTCGCCGAACTCGTTCAGAAGCATCGTCGTTCTTTGCGAAACTTGGACAATTTCCGAATAAGATTCCGTTCTTGGTCCAGGGGAAGTGGACGCGTCGTACTTAACCCAATTTTCAAAGTCATTTTTTCGACGTTTCGTTTACATTTCATTTAAATTTCCGCAGTCAATGCGAAATAACTGAATGAAGAAGAAATACTATTCAATTCAATGCGGAGTCGTTCAATGGTTATAAAACCCGGATTTCTCTCAGACAACGTAAGGAAACAGAATTGAGGGAGTGTGGGAGAGCAAAATAAGTACAAAGTTGCAATGTGGCTATTCCGCGCGTTCGACAGAGATTATAAACGAGAAATGAAAGCTGTAACGACTTGGCGCTGCACAATGAAGCAATCATAACTATATACAAGTCGTTCGATAGATGAAAACTGGTAATAGCAAATCGCGTTTGAAGGCGTTAAAAAAATTGTTGTAGAATATAATTGCCTTAACTAGTTAAATTAACTGCAGCCGTTAACAAATTTGTTTATAGTCCTTTAAGTACTTGTGATCGCAATAACCACAATTAAACTTAAATCGAAATAATTTATTCAAGGCAAATAACAGGTTTTAACTACAAATTCGTGGCATTATTTAGAATTTTAGTATGATGTAATTAAAATCTCATTATTTTTGCAGCCGAACGTTACGGAGATTTAAATATAAATTCAAAAAATTAACTAAATTTTTGTATTGGTGATCAGAAATAAAGCAAAAAAATTTACAATTTGTTTACTTTCATTAACAAGTATTGCAATAGTTGTGCATTTTAAATTGAATATAAATATAATTTTATGGTCATTTGAGAGAATTTGCTATTTTTAATATTACGACAGATGGTGGATGCGCCGGGATAATACTTGGTAAGAATCATGTGAAATTTTTTCACTCATTTACTTAAAACTGAAAGAAGTGTAAAACACTATATGTATAATTTATGTTCCTAATTTATCAAATATATATGAATTAAGTACGGGCCACAGGTATTTGTATTAATACATGAATGTTTATGAGCGAATTGGGAAATGTTTCAACGGTTTCATGGATGGCCATTAAACTGCTTATACAGTATTTGGCATGTTATAAACAAATTACACCTAATAACACAGGAAAAAACAGCCTACTTAACTCCATATACCTATGGCCTTTCTGCATTTTTATTTTTTTAACTTTATTATGTAAACACGAATTAAACTGCTTTAAAATGTTAACTTTCCTTTATTTCATATATTAAAGCAATAGAAATAATTTAATAAAACTACCATAAACCATTTTGCATAACTTAAAAATAATATCAAGAAATTAAATCTAATTGCTGAACACATATCTAAAATGTCCATGAAGCATGAAAAGCACGCTTTGTTCCAATAAAGCATATTTCTTGTATAAAGCTACTACAACATTAAACGTTTATCAATAGTAAGATAAATCTATAATTTTGACTAAATCAATGTACTTAACTTTTCATATAGTCTAGTAAATTAAAGAGGCATTTAGACACCTGGCCCAAAATATATTTCGATATATTTTTTAAACTTCTTGCAAAAATCAAACTAGATCTTTTGAGAAACGGAAGTGATATATCTACAGATCCCTCACGAGATATAGAAATGTCTTCCTAGTATTGTACAAAGTAGTTTATATATTAGTCAAATACATGAAGCCACATACTATTGGAGAGCTAATCATTCTATCAAATGCATGATAGAGTCAATATTTGGTGAACGCTATTCTAAACAACTTAAGAATATTTCTCTGTCAAACAAGATAGTTAATCAAAGAAATATCAATTTATCTATAAATATTCAGCAATATGTTAAATCTTACTCTCCAGAGCCTCATAACATACAAAGATAATGCTTGGAAGATGCCGAGAAGAAGATCACTAAAACTGTAAGATCCATAAGAAATAAAGAAACTACTAAGCAAAAACGATTATCTGCCAACTTACTAAATAATGATACAAAAAAAATTGTTTGCGAGGAAAATATTAAGCAACTGGATAGAGGAATAATATCACTAAAGCTGTAAGATCCATAAGAAATAAATAAGCTACTAAGCAAAAACTATTATCTGCCAACTTACTAAATAATGGTACAGAAAAAATTGTTTGCGAAGAAAATACTAAGCAACTGGATAGAGGAATAATATCACTAAAGCTGTAAAATCCATAAGAAATAAGGAAGCTACTAAGCAAAAACTATTATCTGCCAACTTACTAAATAATGGTACAAAAGAATTGTTTGAGAAGAAAATATTAAGCAACTGGATGGAGAAATAATATCAGCCCCAAATAAATTGGACAGCAAGCTGACTTCGACCCGGTAAATCCTGCATCAACGATGTTTTCAGCCTAGCACTGCTAAATGGAAAAAAGTAGCTACAGTGAGAAAGGTACATCTGTTGCTTGCGGACATAAAAAGGAGTTATGATATTGATAAAGACACTTCGGGATGTATCAGAATAATTTCCAAATTTCTATCAAATAATTTGAAGTAACCAAACAACTTAAGCAGGAATGCTGTGATGTAGTTTGCACACAATATTTAACATTTGTCCAAATAAAGTCCTGAAGTAAAGAAAAACCGGAAAGAGCATACAATTGAACAAGAATTGAACCTTAAATACGCTTCATTTTGCGGACTACCACGAGAAGCTAGAATTCATAGCCCGATGACTGTTTATATAATATGAAAACCCAGTATTAATGTATTTGAGAAAGAAATAGAGAGGATTCTCACATAGAACAACTACTATTATTACCTTATGTAATAAATTTGCCTGCATGGAGATCAAAATTGGAAATAAAAGACAAAAAGTGATATAACAACAAACTTAAAAAAAATTGAATTCCGTTTTCTGATCTAAAAAGGTTCTCAAGAATGAAAGCACCTGAGTATGATAAATAAGAAACGTATTTTCAACAAACATTTAAATTGCATATCTTTAAAACAAAAAGAAAGAGAAGAGCCAACAGGAATAGACTGAACACTGAAAATAACGCCTAAACAGAACTTATAACCTAGTAATTAGGAAAAACGGAAAGGCTGGAAGCAGGGAATCCAAAAACATAGAATCCTATAAAACCTAAAATGTAATAGAAGAAAGACAAACTGTTTTTGTGTTGGAATTTGCACCGATGAATCTTAATTAACGTCTGAGTAATATAACGATTTGCAACTACTTGTAGAGAAATATCTTGCAGGAGTATTCTGGGCACACTACATGATTTGCCGGAAAGCTTTAGCATCAAAATCGCTAAGTTGACAACTACATATTGAAAGTAACCTTTGATGTCGTTAATTATATAAAAATCGGACTTCTTCTTGAATATATAAGATCTGAACCTGTATCATTGCTATATAATTTAATACGTGAGGACGCAGTAGACCTTATTAGATATACCAGTTTAAAACGCCGACTGTACAGACCAAGATAGATGGTTGAAGTGGCTTAAACTCCGTGAACTAATATAAAGAAAATTCAAGGTGCTGTTAACAAAAAAATGTACTAAGAGAACACCAATGCAAAATTTTTGCCAAAATTAGAAATTAATTACAAGAATTGTAATTACTCTTTTAAGTATTACAATATATTTGAATGTAAAAAAAATAAGTGAATTGATGGTTATAAGTGTTATGTTTTTAAGTTTTCGAGAAACATACCTGATTACTTGTACTTAATATTTAATGGTTTTATACAGTTTAAACTGTTAACTGTTATTTGTTATTTGCTATTTGTGTTTTGCTAAAGTCTTTGACGCCGGTTCCTTCCATCGTTGCAGTTGCTGGAAGCGGTCCTCAACTTACATGAATCATCAATGGCCGAGTGGTGTTTTGGATGATTGGGGAATTATATTACTATTCTAACACCAAACCAGCAGGATTCTTCTAATATTGTATTAAGTTTTAAAGGTGAGTTTTCCGAGTTTTTCATTTTTTGCAATGGTTGCAACTGTTATTGAGGTGATCAAATCGGGTCGCGTACGGCTGGTTCGTTGTATAAACTGCCAAAAATCGCAATTGCGCCGAGTTTACTGCTGATAAGTAAACAGAATACACGGCTGTGACCGTAAACAATTTCATAAATGAATCCTGCACGTTGATCAAAAAAGCGATTTGTGCTTCGAATAAAAACATACCGTAATTCTGGTCGGAGTTATAACTGGCATTTATTTAAAATTGTACGTTGGTGGTTGTCGAATATATCGCTATTGTAAAACAAATAAAATATGGTATATACGGTCCATCGGGTCGTTTGTTATGACGAACCGTCCTCTCGTAAACAATCGAGCCGACTTTCCTAATTAATCAATGCTCGCCCTGTTCACCTTTAACAAGAACTTGCTCATTACTGGATTAATCTAATTCGGGATTTCTGCCTGTAGGATTAATTACGGAGTTAGTCGTGTTTCTCACACGAAACGCGCCGGAAACTCTGAGAATTACACAATCGTCTAATTGGCTCCGCGTCCCGAAAAATTTCCTTAACAAATTCCGCAGATGCGGCGAAAATATCGTGTACGGTCGTGGTCGTATTTACGGTTTCAATTCGTACGGATGGAAGTTTGAATTGGGAGTTATTCGAAATCGAGTTTTAAAAGTATATGGAATAAATGCAAAAGATGTGAGAAACCAGCCAGTCTCGAATGAAATAAAGAAAAGTCAGCGATGCACACAAATTTCCATGCGAGTTGTCATTCAGAACTTCTTGGACGGACAACTTCCCAGACTCTAATCGAACCATAACTAAGGCAAATTCTCTCACTGCCGCCGTCGAGAAATATTATGAATAAGAAACGATTTTCAACAGGATGAAAAATTTACAAGAATCTATCGAAATTGTTCCAAAACCCGATCGAAACGCAATTACATATCTCCTACGGTTATTTCCCCACTCAATTATATCCGATCGTTGTTCATTAATTCTAAGTAGTCAAGTGTAAATAGGAACTGAAGCGGTCTGTTCGCGGCGAGATTACAATGCGCTGCTTGGGGGTGCAAATTAAAGTAATTTGCCCGAATCGAGTTCCGTCGATAATTGCCGGGGCGTTCGATTTCTCATTTTTGAAGTAACTCAAGACTCACCTCGAAAATTAGAGTCAGAAAGCCACTTGCCTCCGCTGAGAATTATACTTCTTATAAAGAAAGAAATTTAAATCTCTTAGGATATTTAATGTCTGTCAATATAACGGATTGACTTTCAGAATATTTTTGTAAAAAAATCATTATTATTATTCTAAACCCGTATAACAACTAACAAGCAGCAAGAATGTAGCAATAAACAGTATTATAAAGTTAGCTCATATATCTACACTTGAAGATATTAAAGAAGTGTATTGAAAAAATTCCATAGATACAGAATAAGTGCTCAATATCAGAATAATAAATGGCAACGTAATTTGTCTACCGGTAGGTGAAACATCCCTGGCATTTTTCACGGTTTTCAGTTGGTCCATTCTATAAATATCATCATTCCATTTGTTTTTCCGACAGTTTCCTCATTTGATAATATTTTAGTTGTTTTTATTACCTCGCTTTGTTCTCGGTCTAATAAGGCTTTCTCCTGAAGTTTAATAAAGCAATTTCATCCTTGTCATTTCCATCATCCGTTTCTATAGACTCTTTTTGTGTAAGTGATAATGGGTCTCATGGTAGATTTAGTGTTTATTCTGATATGTTTAAATTGCCAATAATAGCGTTCAGCCACCTACCCTTTTCTCTTTTTTATTTGTTCTCTAACTTCAATTTTGACATCACTGCAGCTAACCGCATTCATTCCAAAATATTTAAATGTCATCACTTGTTCAGTGACTATACCTTCTACTTTCCTATCGTGTAGGTCCTATAGGTTATCCTCATCGTCGGCGAATAGTGCTGCATCATCAACGTAATATAGGATCTTGATTTTGTCTTTACTCACTTTGTATGCCTACTTTTTTATGATTTTGTTCAAATTATAAGGTTGAAAAGTTACAAATTTAGTGAATCCCAGTCTTATACCACTTTCGGCGATATTGGTAGAGATAATTGCTTTTTAATTCTGCTGTGTATATTATAAAGCGGAAAAGCTTTAATCAAATGTATAAAGCAAATAGAAGTTATTTTGTTATATTCCATCGGTCTTCTCTAATCTGTCTCTTGATAAACACTACATCCTTACAAAATCTACTACTTCTAAACCCTTGTTGTTTATCACACAAAGTTAATAATATTTGTTACTATTTTTATTGTTAGTTTAAGGCCTGTTTTAAAAAGATTAATTCCTCTTCAATTATTTGCGTTTGTAGGATCCCTTTTTTTAAACATAAGTATTACGGTGCCTATTTATCCTCGTTCGGGGATTGTATGTCGTTCTAGAGTTTGAGTGAACTGGAGCAATTCCTCACTCAATCTTTCTGTAGTGTTTTAGTAGCTCCTTAGATATTTTGTCTTAACCTTATAATTTTCTATTTTCTATTTAAGATTAAAAAAAATATATTTCTTCATTGCTGACAGTTGTAGTATCATTTAGGTTGATATTATTTTTAAAGAAATTTGAAGAGATCTGAAGAATATAAAAAAATCCAAAACGAAACGAAACATTTAGTAAGACATAGAAAAGATGAAAGCTAAAACAAACTTTTTTAAGCTAGTGGAAAGTGATATTCATAGCTGGTGTGTAATTCGCCAACAAAAAATTGAAATGAGGAAGCTAATTGAAACAAATCCCATAAATGAAAAAACTAAGATACACTATCTAACAGAATTATTTAGCAGCAAACATGACCAGTAAAATCTTTATAATTTGCTATTTGTGAAATTCTAAAATTAGCAAAAGTTACTTACTTCTTTTTTTTATAAAACAAGTTTTTCATTTTATCCTTCTACAAATTGGATCCAAATCGCATAAATTTCTAAAGCAATATAATAGAGAAGAATATTTTATTCAATAATAAATCTGGGCAAAAAGATAATACTACAAAAAAGTCGTTCAATAATTTGTTATAATGAGACGGCTAATATTTTGAACACTCATGAATTTTACTTTATTAACAAAATATTAACACCTAGGATGAGCCAAATTACATTGCAACTCTCTACTAGTTTCTTAAAAACATACCTTCAACATTTGATTTCAAGGAAATGAGTTTAGAAGAGATTATTGGTAGGTGTAGAATAATAAAGTTATTATTGTTGAAAAAAAAAATAGTAAATCAAGACGAATTTTTAATCTCTTACAACCTCTAATGAACCGAATTGGTAGTTACATTAAAACTTAAGTATTATTCTGAATAATTCTAAGCTTGCAAAAGTATGAATTTAAATATTAACTGAATACCGTAATGGAAAGTATATTTCCTTCCTTGACAAGTTAGGTAAATTATACTATTTTTGTTTGTGAAACCGGATAGTAATAAATTCAAGCACCTCACAATGTTTCGTTATCGACTGAAGTGCGATATCAAAATTCTCTTAAATCAATGGTTGTAATTCAGCCACTTCCGTGATCATCTCGGACCACCCTAAATCCATTTTAGTGTTATCGTTCTCCTATGAATTAGGTTTCCTGCCATCTTATTCACTTTCGTCGTCTCTAACGTAATACCCACCTGACCAACTCCTGCCTCCAGTTATGTCCATATGAAGCAACGAAATGAAGTGGTTCGCGTGTGTTTAATGCATTTTTACGAGACCAGGAATTGCGGACTTCCCACATTAATATTCTGGTAATGGTGAAACAAGCTCTCCCGAAGTCAGGATTACATTCTCGCATATTGCGTTAATTTCCCGACTCCACAACCCGGCAAATATGACAATAATTATTTTAATCCGCCAATCCCCCCGAATTACATCATTCTCCTGCACCGAAGACGGATTCTCTACTCCTTAATCCAGCAAATTATTAATTATCATCCGGCAACACACAAATTCAACACCGTTTTTAAAGTCGTTATCCGCTACGGGAAGCCTTTAATCCCAGTGGCGTTTTTCCAATAACATTTAGCGATTTCCATCGGAAGATGCTCGATAATGAAGGCGATTTGGGGACGGGAGTTATAATTAAATCCGAGTTTAACATGAAAGTTTTTTCGGAAGAAATTCGGATTCCCTCCCCTCTTTCACCTCCTCGACCAACTTTTTCAGTTCGGATATCTTTGAGTTTAAAAAGTTTTGAGATGGTTTAACACTCATCCTTATCTACTCACTGGTTCGTGCCGGAACAGGAGCGGATTCGGAACTTTTCGTAGAATAAATATACATCAGCCCGAAAATAAGTCAGTGATCTACTTCGAGTAACACTATCCCCAGGCATCAAAGCGCCCTTTAACCACCCGAAAACAATTCCGATAACACGTAACGTTTTAGTTTATTATTTTAATTAAACTCGGAGGCGGCACAACGATTTGTTGTTCGTCTGGCGCTTTGTGGAGAGAATTCATGAGAAGAGTAGTGGCGCACTTTGTCATGCATTAAACGTTTCGAAATTATGTATTTGTAGGCGGTAAAGTTGGCAAAAACTTCACAGTTTCTGATAACGCGTTAAATGGTGATGAATGCGAACCGTGCTTAACAAGTCCTAAAGTTTTCGTGTTTTTACCACTTTCTCATTCTCCTTAATATCTGCAAATGTAGGACATAAATTCTGCATACTTTATGGACGCCATGACCGAGATTGTAACATTCCCAACAGTTTCGAACCAGAGCCTGCCAACATGAAACGTTTTTATGGCCTCTTTCGCGAATATGTTTTATTATTACAGGTACACAGAGTTTTCAATTCGGCTCTTAACACCGACGTTAATATTCACGTTGTTTAGCGCTTGTTTTGCGAGCACTCGTCCGTTTAAAACCCTGTTTACTCGCCCTCACCCAAAGCAATCGCTGTAACCAGCGGTAATTTCCACCTTTATCTCCGGCTAACGTAAATTATTCAATTCTTCAAAGACTTATTTTAAATTAAGATGACTGCAGAGCGGGTGTATGAATATTAATTTATTAAAATATTATCCGAGTGAGGGCAGCCCTAATGATTTTCATTGTGAAATGCTAATTCGTTCTGCAGCAACTTCCAACGGTTTTCAGTCATGGCGGCCATGATGGCGGGATCTGCAAAAAAAGAGAGGAGGGCAAGGGGTAAAGCGCAAAAACAAATGGCTGCAGCAACAAGAACCAATTTATAAGAGCTTTGTCTGCACTTAATCTATCGTCGATTGAGTTTGGCAACGTTGTTGCATTGGCAGTTTAATTGGCTGCTGAAATCCCAAGAAGCTCGTCCGGAACTGTACGTTATGTTCTGATCCGACGCCGGAGAATCGTCGACGCCATCGGATAATCCAATTTGCCTGCATAATCCCTAATCAAAATTATTTAACAACTTGTAATCGCTTTGTATCTCTGCACAACCAGACTAATGGATTGTAAACTAAATAAGCCTCTTTTATCTGCGGAAAGCTTAAAAATCAAAATTTTTCACATAATTCTTCAATAACATCATTGAAAGAAATAACTACAGATAATAACGTTAAATTAAAATATGTATCCATGCACAAGGTGCTCAATAAACTGGAAGTAATTAAAAAACAAAATTAGATCTTGCGACGGCAGGGTGATAATGTAACAAAATTAAATTGAAGTTTCTAACACAACAAAGTTGTTTGCTCCGCAACATCAAAAATTTTTTTTCTTTCAGACACACCGTGAAGTACCAAATTTGCAGTAGAACTTGAGTGAATATTGACTGTTGATATGTGATTGTTTGTAATATCAAAAATTTTAATAAACTGGCATATTTTCTAATAATTGATTTTTCCTTTATCCATAAAAAAGATTTTTATCCTTGCTACCACTAGACACCAACTTTGCATTCTTCCTACGTTGAGTCAGGATTTAAAAATATTAGCGACAGGTTTGCTATCATTCTTTACACTAAAATCAACTACAAACAGGAAGATTTATTTGCAACCACCCCTTTTGTCCCACGAGAAATCGTGAGATAAGCGTTTCTATTTCACTAATTGAAATGATAAATATAAATAAGTAACATAGTCAAATTTATCATTAATATTTTGTCTTCTGCGATAACATAACCTAAATAATGTTATTATTTTTTTGTTATAATGCGTCTTAATTGTAGCTTTGATTTGCAAAACGTATTTGGTGAATTGCTGTAAGTATATTTCTATGGTCAAATATTAACAACTCTAAAAATGTCAACTTTTTACTTATTTTTATTAAATTTCTTTAATTTCTATTCATTTATTTGCTATATTTAAAACGCTCACTCTCTAACTTTAACTGGATAATTTGGAATAAATTGATGACAAAATGTGTAACGCTCTTTAAAAAATTTATTAACACTTTTTGTTATTAATTTTATTTTGATAACGACTACCCTCACTCTACTAGGAAATCCGATATATTCCTGATGTAACAAATTGAACGTCATTGTTTCAGAAGTGCAGCAGTAAAGTTATCATCAATCGCTGTGAATTCGTTGACAAATTTATTTGAATTTGAAGCTCATCTGAAAATTCCTGAGATAACCAATGTGGGAATCCTCTCCCACATAGACACATCCAAATATTTATGTATAATGTCCTTTAGCGCTCTGTCCAACAGAAGCAGTTAGCCGACCAAATTGAAATTTGCCACGTGTGGTTTCTAAAAATCAAAGACCAGGCGGCTATAAAATTTTATTTTTGTATTTCCGCCTATCTGCGATTTGCCTTAATTATAAAATTATTCCAGTAAGCTAATATTATATTTAATTTCTAAAATTTTATAACTTTATTTGGGGCATCTCTTGTTCAAAATGCTGAGCTGAAAAATGTCATCTAAAATTGTGCTTCACCATATTTATTAATTCTTTGTAACTTTTTTAGATTGATTTTTTACGAAGATAACAAATACAATGGTTACCAGGAAAATATCGAGTTGCGGGGAAACTAGAGCCACATGACGTCTTATCAGTATTTGCTGTAGATTTCATTCTATTGACGTTTTCTTTTGTTCTTCAACCGGTTCTTTGTGCTAAAACTACGGGGTTGCTTCACTTTTGTTGACTAGCTGGCTCAAGTTTCTCGACGCGACGGCTTTGACATTAAATTGTAGTAATTTTGTCAATGAGTCCTTGTAATTGGTCCTGATACCTGCGCAGTTTCGCTGATCGAAGCGGGCTCTAATATCCAGGTTTCGAATTGTAGTTGGGCGTCGTCGTCGCAGCGTTCCCAGCAGCGCTAACGAATATTAATTGTCTCGCAGTTTTATCGGCACGATTCGTTTGCAGGAGAAACACGGTTCTGGAAATCGAACAATCAATTTGATCGGGCGTTATTAAAGCCTTCCCTTTGGTAGACGAGCCCTGCCACCCGTCGAGCCGCGTCTAGTAATTAAGTCTACAATCAACGGGATAGCGTCCGACGAGGCATCTGACGGCATTGTTTGTTCTAACCTAAAGGTGATTAACAAAGAGAACGACCACACCGATATTTTACTCGTCGAATGAAATTTTGGCGTGAGGATGATGATGGCGCAGGTGAATAAGCAGATCGGGCTAAAGCCGGATTAAAAGTTAATCGTCGTTAACATTCGATGGTATCGGGAGCTTTTACGGCTGGGTGCTACAGATACACGTTTGAAATAACAAGGGCGATGAGGGGGCTAAAAGCCCCGAAATGGTCCACATATGATGTGGGATAAATAGAAAATAGTTTATCTCGGACGCCTCCGGAAACTGCTACTGTTGTCTTAGCGACATTGTGCCACAGCAATAACACGAGAAATTTCCAAAGCAAACGGCGCCCAGAACGAAACAAAACTAATGAAATTCTCATAATGTCTCTATAATTACGTCGGGTTTACGTGTTTGCGGATTATAGTGGCCTTAAATTACTGCAAATATTTGTGCCGGCTGCTTATTAGAATATTCCTGCGTTTCCTTGGCCGGTAATTACGCGTGCTTGTCATAATTAAATTGTGGCAGAAAAGTTTCGAAACGTTTCAAATTACTTAAATTACTCGTAGCATCGCAACCTGCTAGTATTAAATATTGCCGGCTTAATTGCCGCTCTAAATAAACATGTCACTCCAGATAATCCCAAGACACAAGGGCGACGCTAATTCCGAGCTCATAATGATAAAAGTAGGAAAATTTGACAATTAAGCCTGACAAATTGGCAGCACTTTAACAATAAATTGGCCGAAGCAGGCGCGATCTTCGAACGTCGCACTTCCGGTTTTCTCGCCATCTACCTATTATCAGAAATCACATAATATTCGCCAACCTTCGCGACGAGTGAGAGATTTTTGCCTTCCACAGATTTTTGGCCCATAAACAACTGCGATTAATTATTTGAAACAATCGGAACTGAACAAACGAAAAATACTTGTACCTGGAAATTTTGGTGGCCAAGATACACTTTACTCGCTAGTTTTTACTCACTGCTTCACAAAAAAAAAATTCCTTCAACATTGGGGCGAACAAAATACCTGAAGTAAATTATTCTAAGACAGGTAAAAAAACTGTATTGGCTGTTATTATAGATATTCAAGATAAATAATTCTATCATCTTAAAACTGGTGTGGGAATTCTTAAACAGTTATTTAGTAGAATCCAATTCACTGTAAGCAAGGAAACCTTTATCACTTCTCCGCATGTGCGTGCTAATAAGACTAGTCTAAGAGCAGAAGTCCGAAAAAAAATTCTATCTGTCGGACAAGGGTTTCAAAGATGTAATGGTACTCAAAATTGTTCTACAAAGTCATCAATTTTGAAGAAAACTTTATATTATTGCCATAACAACCTGCACATTCTTTATTTCAGTCTTTAATAAAGAATAAAAAAACTGGCCTTTTTCGAACCTTCCAGATCGCCAGCAGATAACTTTCATAGAAGAAATGTTATTATTTTATTAAACTATATTAAAAATAATTAATAATAGAAGTGTAAAGTTACGAATATAGCTTTACAGAAAAGTAAATTTTCAAAATTTTGATAAAATATTCATCCAATTTTTGGAATTTAACGAATTCCGAGATACTGCAACAGTTCGGGACCATGATCAACAATTTCATTGTTTTTGTAGTTGTTCGTTCTTCGGAGAATGCTGCCGTTATAGCAACGACTCACAAAAGATGCCTAATATGAATTATTGTCTCTAGTAAGACAAAATTGTCTGTGAAAGACAATAATACATTATTAGCAATCGAAAGTGCTTTTCCTTTTTATTAATATTTAAGAGACGACTCAAAGTTCAAGGGATGAAAGGCGGATAATCCAATTAGTTTCGAGATCATGCAAATTACATTTTTATATTCTTTTATACGTTCACCGGACGAAATTAATTTTTCGCATAAATCGTCTCGTCTCCCTCCATCACGCAGGTGAGATGATTCTTGTCGGTGTCGGCGTCTCCAAGTCTGAAAGGACGCCCAACACCCAAGTCTGAGGGTAGTGTGGCTATGCGTGCGACACAAAAGAACGGCAGGAACTCGGGAAGCAGGAATAACTCTATTCCGGCGACGGGTTCCATGCTAAACGGGCCCTCTGAATCACCATCCTCGCTATCTGATGTCTCTATCTCGACCCGAACCATCCCGCCTTTCGTCAGTTATTGATAACAGATAAAGGGGCGGAAGCCATTGTTACTTCCGTCTAAATGTTTGCAACCAGTAAAATGGGCGGACAAATATTTGATTTATGAGTTTACGAGTTTTTCAATTTTAAATTGCCACGGCAAACACTATGCGGAGGGTTCCGGATTCGATTTCCATCGATCGGACGCCGCAATTTCGGACCGGGCCCAAGACGCCCCCGAATTCTGGGCCCGCGCCTCATCGCTCATCAGACGAACGCAAACAACGCGAACTTTTGTCGGTAACCGCCAAAACAACTACACGAACGAAGGACGTTAGGGTTCCGACGGGTTTCAAAATTGCAATTTATCCACAAAACCCACCTAAGCTTGAAAAGGTTGCAAGCAAGCAGAAAAATACGATAAGGCAAACAAGTGAAACGACAGAATTGTACCTCAAGAAAAATTTTGGTCTTACCGTCAAATATTTAGGTCAGGTGTTCTATCTATTTCTAGCTTATGACTGTTCAGTTTTGTTAAAAATGCTTCATTTCGTAATTCACACTGTACACAATTTTAAATCAATGCCACTCCCATCATTGTCATTTGCAAAGTTTTTAACTTACTCCAGATTTTGCAAAATATTGACTAAATCAAAATTAACGAAATAATTGCATTTAAAGATTTTCTAGTTGTGGAACCAGAGCTAGGTTTGTAGAAGCGTCATCACACTCTCGGAAAAAAGTTACGTGGTGTCCAGCTCCTTTATTTTCAATTACTTTAGATTTGACAGACCAAAAAGAAAACTATTGGTTCGTGCTTTTTTGTACACTTTTTCTAAAGATAGGTTTTGAAGGCAATTTTAATGAAAGCCTCAAAATATACTTCAAACCCAACATAGCTAGATCTAGCGAGGCAACGTAAATAATTGACAATAGTGGCAGTCACGTACCGCTAGTGGCAAATGGAATATGGCGAGGAATAATGCTTTAATGAGGGAAGTGATATACTGCGTGTCGTTATTCGATACATGTATCATTGTGGGATGGCGTTACCACTCATTAGTACAGGATAAAGCCATTAGCTTTCTAGAAATACTAATTTTCAAAAATCAACGCTTTGTGAATGCTTAATCAAAGAGGCGCATTCATCTTCTCAACACTAGACTTTTCTTGCAACAGCTTCTACGCAGTAAATCTCAAATAGTCGCTGCTCATCCAAAACTATGATATTTAGTGATAAACTGAAGTAATGAAATTCCGCTGCTGCTATAGTATAAATAGTAGTCGAAAACTTTTTGAAAATTTTCCTGTGCAGAAATGACGTATAGCTGGTCGCGTGTTCTGAACGTTATGATAATTTCCGTCGTGATTTGGCGAGGGGTCCGAGTCCGGATCGATCGGCTAATCTTTCCCTTTCCTTCCCGGCCAAAACTTGGGATAGAACGACCGCGAATATCGAATATGACCTGGAAGCATATGCGGCCGCCGAAATTCAATGATAAGCAGTAAAGGAATTCAAAGTAAGTTGCCGAACTCCGGGAGGTACAGATGGCGCTGAGCGATTCAGTTTACACCCAAACCAAGCATGACGAATGGCCACATCTCATCGGAATAAAAAGGAACTTATATTCACTGGCTCCGGCGCTCACCGGAGTCTCGTCCGGAACAGCCACGGCTCAGTGGCGCGCACATCGCACTCATCCCGACGTTCCAACTTTTAAATTTACGTTTCCACGGTGAAATATCGCCGGGATTAACGTGCAGATTTTCCGGATTCATACCGACGTCTTTAATTGTCGACGACTATCCTTTTGCCAAAGTAACGGGGTCGTTCGGTTATCGTTTGAAAGAGAGAAAAAAGGTCACGGCGCCGCTGACGTTACGAATTGAAATGTGTAACCTTAGGGTTGTGGAAAACTGGATGAATACGTTTGCTTGTTTTACAAAACTTTTGCTTTGCATAAAATTAGAATAATACTTGAATTCGTTTTAGCGACAGTGCAAACTTACCGAGTAAATTTGTACAGACAAATTGGCGCAACTTCATCTGGTGAACGTTAAATTTTTCAGAAACAAAGTCTCGTTATGAGTGAAAAAAATTCCGGACATTTTCAAGTTTTTGTTGGGTCAAACAAACTTTTGCTGAATTTTTTAATACTTGAATCAGACGAATTAATATCGAAGCTTCAGCCACAGAAAGAAAGTCACGTTTTGATACCTATGTCATACCCCTTTCAAGCACAGTCTATCACTCGGTAAAGTCTAAAACTCCCAGAGGGCGTATACGCAAGTAACAGATCTGCAATCCTTACCGGATACAGATGAGAGATAAATGAAATACTTCTCGCAAAATACCGATTACATACCTCAGAAAAAATAAGCTATAGTTGAGAGATATCAATAGACACCTTTCCTATTTAAAGCTTTGATAGAAATATTAATGTTGCTTTTGCTATCATTATTATTCCCCAAATATCTAATAGATCCAATTATTGAGTTTATTTATTCTAAAAATGAATCGAGAGATAGCCTTACTAGAATTAAGTAGAACCCTTTACGGTTATATTTTTGCTTGACAATAATTACACTTTCCAATTTATCTGCTTCAGTTTGTAATATCTAATTCTAAGGCTAAAACCCTTATCTCATTGAAATAGTAACTCTAATCTGTAAATTTGTTATATTTGCTACTTAATAATTTATGCACATTTTTTTTAATATGCTTAAGTTTTATAAACTACCATTTCTCTTTTTTTGCAAAATTGTGTGAACTTGAAAGTGTTTCCAAGAAACAACTGCAGGCATATTTCTTATTTTGTTACCGGATGGGAAACTATATTTTTCAATATGCGTGACATCTGTAGCATTCCAACCTTCTTCTATTCTCAAATAATAAACTAGGGCGAGATACCTCCACTAGACGAAATCCTTCTGACCTATGGATTGAACATAATTTCTGCTAAATTTTTTGTAGAAACTGATTGAAGATAAGGTATATCAGAAAAACTATTATAAGCATATAACTTTTACATCAGAATCAGTTTGCCATAGATGATAGATAATGATAGATGATAGATTATGATAGATAATCGACATGAAAATGTTTTGGATATAGAAGAAGTCTTTACTTACACCAATTTTAACACTATAAGTAGATAAACCGCAGTCAGTTTCAAGCAATGAGGTCAAGTACTTGAAACTAGTACTTTGCTTTAAAACTCATGCAAGATATACAGCAAATCTGCGCGGTCTCTGTAAACCTACAAAAGAATGGCGATATAGAGTGGTGCTCTGGGACAGAATTTAATCTAAAATGTTGTTTTATAATGCAACTATAGTTGTATCAAAAGGTTATGGTACCAACAATAACCTACGTTTCTTTGGCTTCGTATCACATTAGTGGAAAAAAGAAACTAATAGAAAACTGAATCAACTTCAAAGACTTGCAAGCGTAGGGGTAATAAAAGCAGCTGTGGAGATGCTATTTTAGTAAGACGTTGGTGACAGCTTGGAGATTAAAAACTAATAAATATGGCAGCGGTACCATTGTAACCAGCAGATATCAAACCGAAATATTTCAGCAGCTGGCAAAATCTACATTACTTAATCTTCAGTCGGATGGAATTTTTACTATCTATAAATTCAAAAAAGTTCAAGATACACATATCTGATTGGAAAAATTTGGAAACAAGGCAATAAAAATACGACTATATGACACTGACGGTGCTGACAATTCAAATACCTAAAATTAGTACTGAGGCTGATATTGCAAGACATCTGTCAGAACTAGAATTTTGTCTGAATCTGGTGAATAGCACTACTATATATTGAGAAGAAGTCTATAGAGAATTAATACGGCAATAATGATAGGATAACTAAGCAGTTCTTAAATACTTAAAGCTTTAAGTCGGCACAGGTACCTGCCAATTATTACTGGCAAAATTATAAAAAAATATAGTAGATAAGTGAACACCTGAGCAATAATGGCAATAAGAAAGCAGACATTATGGCCAACATGGAGCGCCTAAATGGTATTCATAAAACCGGCAAGCACTTGCCAGATGGCATATAACACTAAAAAGGAATCGGTGGGTAAACTATTGAGGAAGAAACCAGAATTGCATAGAACAAAAACATCAAGACCGAAGCCAGCCTACACGTTTGCTTTAACAGAGAATTCAAATTAAAAACTAACGAACTAATCATTCTGAGCAGAAAATAACTGAAACGTACAGTGAGCTACATAACAGAATACTGTATACTAAATAAACAGCTTAACACCAAAAACAGGAAGAAAATTTTAAACTACAAGTAGTGTGGTGAAAAATACAAGACTCTTCGCTAGCCTTCACCATAACTTATTTAAAAATCTAGCTCTGTTAGCAAGAAGGTATTCACATTTTGAAAGATCAATACCTACACCTGAATACATATAACTAAAACTCCGTCAGAGAATGCGTTCGCTGCCTTAGAACGGGTATGGCCAAATAATAAGACTATGGAGCTCAATTAGCTTTCACTTCAGTACAGTGGGTTTCAAGATCGTAACCTGTGGGGAGATTATTATCAAATATAGAAATTAATTTAGGGTCTTTTCATCTATATTTTTATCGAACAAGTTCTAGAATACTGCAAATACTTTTAAGCTCTCAATTTCAATGTTAAGGGTTCCATTACTTTATGATCAGAATGCTGTATAAATATACATATAAAATATCTGGAAGCAACTTAAGAGTACAATCAGTAATATTTGCAGGCCGAGAGCAGTGCAAGATGGGACGCAAATAAATACCGGCTACTAGGTTTTTCAAAATCTAGAGAACTCATTTTACGAATTTACTAGGTATTGCTGAATCTACACTTAAAGGGAGTAAAGGGATAACTTTCAAACCGCAGCACAACTGGTATGATTTAGAATTTTATAAAATGTTTTGCAAACTGCTGTGCATAGAAGGCTTTGAAGGTAGATAGCAAGAAAAATTATTAAATTTAAGTTTTAGGTTGTTAAAACTTGTGTCAAGATTTAGATCGTTTGACTGGTGAGAAATGTTTAGTGGCCCATTAAATGCAGCCTGAATTCAAAATGGCTTTTGTTCAGCACTGCTTTGTTTATTGGGGGGTCAGGTTAATTTAAGTTTAATGACCGGCCCAACGCCTAACACTCCTCGATTTGCTTGCTTGTTTTCCCCGTAGAAGCATGTGATATTTTGGAAATTCGTATCGTCCCCAGTTCGGGTCTCTATCAGCGATATTTCACGAGGATTTGGGTCATTTGTTATCGGCCTGTTGAAAGATAATATAGATTACGTGCAACGACTGTAGATATAATACAGTAATAGATATTTAGGGCGCTACCGAACAACGCTCCAATAAAACTAATCTAAAACATAAAAGATACAGCAAATTGGACCAGTGCGGGCGGCGTCTTCCAATACGTCGAGCAGTTTCCAATTTGCAATTTCTAATCCTAGTTGTTGCGAAAGCACCTGCCAGATCGATGGAAGCGTCGAGTTTATATATCTTAAATTTAAGCGCTTTTTCCGTCTCGGAGATTTCTCTTATTTAATTTAGCCACCCCCGTCGCTTGACATCCTAAACTACTCACTTTGTTTATAACTTTGCCTGACAGACTTCAATACAAATCAAAGAGACGAAAACGAAATTTTACGTGGCGCACAAGAACTGTGGTGGCGCCCTCTCGTCCAATTTTATCGTTCAAATCAAATGTTAAACGACCTCCGAAGAGAAACCGACTAATAAATAATTCGCCAAAGACCATTCTGACGTTGTACAACAGAAACATAACCTCGAAATATAGTATTCGGCGTCGAAGCTTCGAGGTAACGACGTCATAAACATCGTGTGCGTATTTCAGACCAAGTGCCTTCTCTAGGGAGGCGTAGACAGCGTCGAAACGACCAAAAACTCGCCACCAGAACATTTCAACCGACCTTGTGACGTTCCCTTCCAAAGAAACGTGTCGTAACGACCTCGCGACTGCTGTCAGTTGACTTTACCTGCAACAAAAAGAAACATAAATTTAGATTAAATTAAAAGGATGGGTGGTTCGTCGTTGAGGCGACGTATCGTTGCAATTTACGGGCCACTTGGTGGCGAAGTCTTTTCTATCTTATTACATTTGTCTGTCGTACCGTACGAGCAGATTCGCTACGCGCATCGACGGGCCCGTTTCTCATATCATATCGTTAAGTTCGTTGACGCGCAAATGCTAACATATAACAATATGTCGTTCACATAAACGATTTTCATATTGAAAACTTCCCCAACGAGCAAGGGTGGAGCGGCAGTTCGATTTGATTCATCTCCGAATAGCATAGAGTCGATATCGCAGAATCTGGACGGTGATTGCTCTCCAATTAGAGTCAGAGATGGATGAGTGAATCCCAGGCAAAATGTTGAGAAATCTGTAGAATCGTTGCACTCAAATTAGGAAAGACAAGAGAATCTCGACATGTTTACTGCCATAGGCACCCCGATAAACGTTTAGGAGTATAGCTAGCTAGCGATAATATTTACGTTCATAACAGCAGCTCCGGCTTGTCCACCAACTTCGAAACACATAAGCAACTCGATACAGAACTGAGAAGTTTATCGGAAAACAATCTAGGGTGGGGTCGAACCAGCATCTTGGTCGCCATTGCCAACGAAGTTGTTCGTTACGTATCGAATTGCAGTCGATTGATAATCTGCTATGCACAAAGCAACTTGGCGGAACACGGCCCTAATTCAATTTATTTCCTTACCCGTTACCTCAAACTTCTGTGAAATTGCGATGCAGGAACCAGAATCGAATTTATAATATATTTATATTTAAAGTGCATCAGATTTACAAGCCGGATCAACGGCAACGGCGGTTCTGCAGTAAAGCAAGAAAACACCCCTACAGTGAAAGTACCATAGGAGAAAAAAGGATAGCAAGATGTGACTTCAAGTAAATAAGTATTTTTATGAGTGTTAGATTGACTCTGGGCATATATTCAGTAAGCAACGCCACTGATTAGAGCGATAAAATTTCTTTGCAAAATGCTTTTTGGTTTCAATGTGATGGGTATTTTTTTTTAATGGCTACGTCTCCAGTATGCAGGCAAGCAAAATGATCATATCGATTTAACGTAGTGCGTATCTCTACAGTCAAACTAAAAAGCTACAATTGTTATCAATACCCTTCGTAAATTGTGATCAACTGGAAAATTGAGGTATTAAATTTTGTTTTCTGCATGAATCTAAAATCTTTATTTGTAAAGCTCGTTATCGAAGCTACTTTTCGCATGGAATAATTGCATTTTTTTGTAATTGTGACCACTTACATCAGTCGACAACTATTAGCATCCCGATTCGCACCCCCATAAATTGCAACCAATCTCGCCAATAACTTGCTTGTTTTCTTTATTGAACCCTGATCAAGTTGTATTTAACTAGTACCTGCTGCAGACATATGCCCAAGTGCTATGGAAAAAAAAACAGATCAGTTTTGCTTTGTATGTTAAACTTTCAAGTACAAAATTTTTACTTTGTGATTATAGGTTTGCAATAGCATGAATAAATACGTGCGCAAATCTGGCACAATCAAGACCCAGATAAATAAAAATCGAAGATACTGTTTGTATTGAGTGACAGCAGGATAATTCATTATTTAACAGCAAATTTGCGCTTGCTTGCTTTTACCTTCAATTTATAAATTCATGAATCGTGCATGGGCGCTGCCACAATTTTAAAATTACATTTTTCAACGTACACGTTTGTGGAAGCAAACGTCTGAAATATAGGAAAGAATATGTCTTTGTACATATTCAATTTTTCTGGCAACTTAATATTAGAATCTAAAAAGTACAGAGCTTCAATTAAATAATTTATCCAAATAGATTTGGTCAAAAACATATTTTGACCAGATCAATAATTATCATTAGATTTATGCAAATTTCTTCTTATTATTTTTTACTATCTACTATACTATACTTTGCTTTTGTAGTTCTCTATGCTCCAGTTTTGATGACATAAATTACTATATATAAAGTCATATATTTTTGGGGAGAAGGAGCGCTTTGGGCCTGCAACTCAGACCCCACATCGCGTTAGCGACTGGTTAATCGACACGGTTTGAAGAGTGCTGCTGATGGAAATTAATTTTTATATCGAACAAATCCTCCTCCGTCTGTCAGGCTGATCGCGATAAAACCGACAAACTAACATTTTTATTCCATCCCCGTTGGAATTTGACAGTTTCAATTAGGGCGGCACGTGCCGGAGAAAAGATGAAATTCGCCCTAATTAATTTATCCTTTTAACCTTTTAAATAAAATCGAACGGGAATAAAAGCGTAACGCATAAATTGACGGCCGGAGTCATTTGTTATGTTATCACGGGTAGGTGGGGAATTGGGGGTGGTGACGGGCAGGGGTCGGTGTAATTGGATTTCGGCTGACGCTACGTCATCGAATGAGGGGTAACCGCTGATGATCGTCGAACGTTCCGATTTCTGGCGATGACACGTCCCTTAACATATCTGTCACGTCATCCATGTCCGATACGGTCATCAAACGAGCAGACCAGGTTTTTATGCAGACATCCAAATATCGATGACTAGACGGCGAGAATTATTAATTCGGTGATTCCCGATGGTTCAATTATTGAAACTCGATTTTCGAACTCAAATTGAAATCATTTTCGAAGTTTTAAAATAAGCTGTAATTTCATAATCTTATTCTTTATTTATATATAGGATGGTTTACTTGTATTTTCAAATATAATTAGTACTCAATTTACGTAAGTACCTTCACTTTTGTCGTAATATAAAATGTAATTAATTTGACCACACAACAAAAAGGGACCCTTAAAGTTACTTACACTCTTAGTAAAGTACAAATATTAATATATCTAAAAATAACATAAATTAGGTCCAAAAAAACTAGCAAATAATAAATAAACTAAAAGAAAAATCCATAAGGACTCATATAAGTAATACAGAACGAAAAACAATATGTAAAAGTCAAAGAAATTGTAGCGTTTAAAACTCAACTGGAGTAGTCAGTAGCTTTAGAATTGAGTTCTAGATGTTCCCGAAAATTTTAATTGCAACAAATGTCGTCGCTTGAGTTTAAGGAGAGGTAAATTTTGAGACGTGCAGATTTCCGCGAAATTGATGGAACGTTCTGGCGACCCGTCGTTAATGTTAACAGTGGTGTGAAATGGTGGGGTCTAATTGGTTATTTGACGGTGCCCCGGGCCTCTGCATGCTTGATGCGGTGTTAAAACAGGCGTCCATTGTGGCGTAGCCACCCCGTATATTAATTAATGTGCGGCGTGTAATTGGGGGAAGAATTCCTCGCGCTTGATTTACGTGGTGGAAAAATTTATTAGCAGCCAATGTCGGGGTGATCGCTGACGTCACAAAATCAATCACACATTACTCCAATCAGGTCGTTTCGTGTATAACTCAATTAACTCTCTAATTGCATCTGGCTATCTCTCAAACATAAACGAGTCTATTCAATCGGCCCTACCGAAAAGTCGTATCTTTCGTCCCGATACGAGTAAATTAATTCAAATTAATTTTGTTTCCCGATATAACCTTTGGTAGGATTAATTCGGGAAAACACATTTCTGCCTGTAATTGGCTATCAAATTTTCGTATAAAAAATTCAGCGATCACCGAAGCGTCTACTCGTAGCCGTACGCTGATGGAAATATAACCTGATAATGATTGGCGGGGCGTTAAATGACGAATGATCGAGCTCCTTGACGCCCCGGGGTTATCCAGACCCTCAAAAACACGTCACAATATGTCGCATTAGGTTACCTTGCTGAACGGGTTTCCGGCTCCGGGATTAAGGGACGCACGAAAACACGACGACGCTCTCCCTATCCAATTAAGGTCGCGTTTCTTACTGCCAAATTCGAATGGCGTCCGCCAAAACGAAGATGCTTTATCCCCCTTGGCAATCTGATTTAATTCTGAATTAGGGGCACATTACGGCCTCCTAATTCCGCCCGAGGAACCTCCGCCAGCCAACCACTTTGAAACGTCCAAACTCGAAATTTGCCCATTTCAGAATCAGTTTTCCAAACCGGAGTCCGATTCTCGCAAAAGCCAGGATACAGTATCGAGTCTTTGAGGTCGGGTCATAGTGTCATGGCGTCCATGTTTGCTAAATGATGTTATCGTAATATAGTCGTTTGATATGCTTTTGGTACACCGCACCAGAATGTACTAATTTATTTTTATTTCAAAATAACTTTATCTCGTCCAAACCAATCTATCGTAAATTGGTAATCCTTGACTTTGCACGATATTAAAATTAAGACAAATGTCACCAAAGCAAAAGTTTTGTCTTTTTAATTAACACTGGAAATGTAGACAAATAATTGTTTTGTCCAGTGCGCAACGATTAAGAAAACGTATTAAGTGCCCAATTGTTGCAGTGTTTTTCATCGAAGATATTATTTGGGCATGTAGGTACTTTTAATATATAAACTAAAACGCCACACCAATGAATATGCTTTTTTATACAAAATTTCAAGAGCTCTACCTGATAAGTCGCTATTCGTGGGACTAAAGTTGCCGGCATAGGAGTGGGTGACGGATTCATCAGAAGGTCCGTCTGTGAGCATTTCAACTTGGCCTTGGTGGCAAAGGAAAATATGCGGCGACATTTTCTGGGCGCCGCGGTTCCACCGAAACAGACGCCTTCCAAGTGAGCGTTTCGCTCCCGAGGCGCTGGAAAATTCCCGCATTTGTCACATTTTCCTATCCCGGAATTTAACTGTGACATATTTAATCGGTAAAATTTGGAGGGTCCGTTGGTTTCCGGAGCGGCAGCCGTTGAAAAGGTGGATGGATGAAGGACATCTTTCGCCCTTTCATTGATTCTGAGCAGAATGTAGGGCCAAATTGAAGCGGGCCCCCGCCAATATTGCCCTTACCATTTCGCTTTTCTGCGTTTTCGATTCCAGATCTGCTGAAAACTTATCATGCGGAAAATGCTTTAAATTTACATCAGTGCTTCGGTAATGCGCTATGGGAACGGAGCATGAGAGAATTGTTTTATGTTTCTGGAAGGGGGCGGATTTTCCGCCTATTTCCTAAAATAATCCAAATTATTATCGAGGATCGCGCCAAGAACACTAAGCAGATAAGGCAGGGAATTAAGTCATGGAGTCCAGGTGGGTTTCACTGAATATTTAAAAGTCGATAAATAAAACATTGCGGCCCTCAAAAACCAGAACAAGGAACCACAAATTCAATTTGCAGTCAAATAATATATTAAAATTCATTATGCGCCTCTTTCTGCTTTCTTCAATTAAAAAATAATTGGACGTTATAGTCGCCGGTTTTAGCTGTTCCATTTGAAGTTCGAGTCACGTAAATTTCATCAGACCTGACTGCATTCGCCACCGCCGCTTCTCGAAGGGAAACCTTGAACAACACTGGATTACGACAAAGTCTCTCCCACCCTCAACATTACTGAACTACTAAGAAAGTAGAGATCTGTACTCGTTGAAACCACGTTGGTTCAAAAAATTTTAACGTAAACGAAATCGAGGGAAAAACTAAATATAGAACGGATTCGGTTTCGGTATCCGGATTCCGGTTCAATATTATGCCGACGCAAAAGCTATAACGACCGGTGTAGATTTTCAAAACAGCTACTTCACGAGGGAACAGCCGAACGCAATAACATTTTGATAACAATCCCGATCGGGAAAAAGCATCTAAAAGGTAATTTGATAGGCAGAAATCGGTTAGTGTCGGATTTTCGAGAGACGCAAAGCCGAACGGGCGTCACGTTGAATTTCATCACTACGAAGCCCGGCGCACAACGATAACTAGACAGGTGCGTCCCACAGGAACGGAAGTCAAGTTGCAAATGCAATTTTGCAGTCGGCGCCTTAATAAAGCGCATTTGTCGCGGAAAACCGCAAATCCTAACATTCACAGCATCAAGTTTTTTGGCCTTTCTGGTTACGCTCACCTAAACTACTTCAATAAGTAATCATCCCCACTGATTTGTGGACTTTTGAAACTGTCAACTTACAACGCTTAAAAAAACTTACAGAACTATCGTAAAGAGAAAGAGCCGCTATTGGCTATTAAAGAATATGTTTGACATCCCATTCTTCCATTAAATTTAACAACCTAAGAGTGAGAGATCTACTGGCAACAATGATGGCGCCGTCATTCCGATTGCCGACCGTTTCAATTAGCAGGTGTAAAAGGATATCATTATTTTTCTGCCGCCTGTTCTGACGTCAACTATTGCTCCGTACTCTTCTTACTTTAGTGTGCCACTCAGCAGCATCAAAGAGTATAAGGCTTATAAGTTCTGTACTCTTTGGTAGTATCTTTCAGTACAGTGGCGATCTATTATGATGACCACGTCTATCGAAGCATCTGCTATTAATCAGCCCTTCGGATTTAAAGGAAAATTAAGCATCGTACGAAGATTTCTACAGTAATTGGGAGTTTCCCAATCATGTAACCATCATATCTGATATCAAGTTATTAGGAATTAGAGGAACTTTTTTCTCGTAAAATGTCGCCCTAAAGATTTGATAGATACTCATTACCTAAATAATCTTGTGTCAATGAGTAAAATATCACATATCTAAAATAATATAACTACTCATAACAAGAATTTTGCTAGGTACTTAATTTTTTGTCAAGTTATTTGAATCGCAAATAATTTTTTCTAATATTGTTTCAATGTTCTTTATGCGTTCGTCATTGTCCCCAAAATAGCGCCTACCGCCGCTAAGATGAAAATTTATTGCCTTTGCAATTCTACATGATTAGAAATAGATTTAGTTCAAGAGAGGTCCCAAATACGGTAAATTAGAAATAAATTTAAAGCCCAGCTTTTGAATATCTATCGGAGTCCGGTACAAATGTGTTGGAAAATACCACATTTTTATCAGCAAATTCGGTATCCATTCCATATTATATTAAGGAGTTAGAGCTTTACGCCTGTTATAATTTGTTAATTTTAAAATTGTCAAATGATGATGGCTCTCAAATCTCAGCAAACTAACGCTATAACCAAGCCAAATAACTTGATTTGCACTCATTGGAGACGAAAAATCATCTTTAGTGTACATTTCGATATCCGACCTATAATAATCCATTTCTTCATATAATATTTCAGATTTTTCAAAAGCCTATCCAAACTATATTGAAAAACTAGTTGTTACAGCTGGCTTTGTTCTCTAGTGAGAAACAGTTGAACCCTTTCTTACACTAATCTATTTTTTTCATTAAATGTAATTCAGTTGATGATCAATATCATGATCAATTTCTTTAAAGAATATCTCAGATTTTTTAAAACCTATTCAAACTACATTGAAAAATTAGTTGTTGCAGCTGGCTTTGTTCTCTAGTGAGGACCAGGTGATTCCTTCACTCATCTATTTTTTCATTAAATGTAATTGGGTTGTAATAGACGGCATAAAATTTAGTAACTTTTGGTAACTTAAAGGCGCAAGCAACTTTTCATAATTTTTTTTATGTAAGAATCAGTAGATTCTTTTTTAAGCAATTCGTCGTTTCAAATTATCGGTTTTCTAGAACTGTACTCCACCGTAAAAACCTCACAATCAACAATTCTTACGATATTGTTCAAAATTAACGACTTCCAAGTTAGTTTTAAAAATGTTCTATTAAGTTAAGGGTAGTTTTGTGTCATATTAAAATTATAATAATTTTTTTTTATTTTTGACAGTACCATATCTTCTGTTTACTTTACCCAATACTTTAGTTTGCTAAAGTTTATGGTTTGATATTCAAACAACCGTCTTAAAGTATGCATGACATTTTTTTTGCTATCGGTCTTAATTTTTTGTGCTAAAAATTTTAAAATTTTTGGATTTATATTTGTTTTGGCGACTTACCCTTTGAAAGTTAAGTAAGGAAGTGAATTATTCATGTAGTCTCGAGAAAAATCTTACCGAAAATCATTTTAGCCAGGGTCATTTACAATGTGGTTAGACAACTACTCTCTAAAACAAGATCAACTACGTTCTTCCTTGTAAGACTCCTCGGTAGATAATTTAAATATCTGCTTTTGGTTTAACCAAGTACCTCCTGAGTAATGGATAACTCACTCCTAATTTTTCTTATACAAAGTGGTAATAAACTTTAATAACGTTTTTGTTCCAACAGCGCTATTAGTGATCGTTCACGCCAGGGGTTAGACTGTTTCTATATTGTTTTAAAATAGCATACAGAAATTTTAAACATTTATTCATAGAATGCTTCAAAATTTAAATCTTTTTTAAAAAGGTATGTACCGTAAAAGGTTAGTATGTCTTGATCAGCTGTAACTAGTATTTGAAAAGTATTCAACAAAAGTATTAAATTCTATTGTACAAAAGTTCAAATATACATTTGGAAAGAATGAGCGCTGTTTCTATGTTAGGCCTCAAACTTTCAAATTTCCCTCATAATATTACCAAGTAGTTTCTAAGTAAATCTACAATCAAAATTTTTTAACCTTAGATATTTAAGTAAAAATACTATATCAGCCATCAAATCCCAAAAAAGACATTGAACTCTCTTTAAGACTTTTGCCAGAAAATATCTTTTGGTCCGTTACCTTAAGGCACTCTGTTCACTGCAGTTTAATTTCGTTCATACTTATGATAGACTCATAACCTGACGTACGTGCATGATCCTTCAAGTGAAGAATAATCAAACAAAAGTGTTCATGAACTTACATTATGCGATGATGGATGTTGGTTATAATATAATCGTTTCAAGCAAACTGACGTTTCTTAAAAGAATTATTTTGCAAAGAAAATTTCTGTATCTCCGATTAGAAATATCTTTGTGACCTTGATCCTGCCGTTCCATGTCAGCTCCCTCGTGTTCCCGATGTGAAATCCGAAACCCAGCATTTTTGTCGTTATGGTCCACGCATCTCGCAACGTGCCGACACTTTCAAGTTACACGTTAGCACGCCGTCTCTTGCCGGCCTGAATTAATTAATTTCTAGGGGCTCCTTTTTTGGTTGGTCGCCGTAGCGGGTTCTGTTATTGAACATACCCGATTTTACATAATCTAAATACGAACATGCAGGAGACGTTGACGCCAGCATTGAAGCAAAAAAAGCTAACATAGAACTTATGGTTAACACAGCGCTTTGCATATTATCGAAGTACGAAAGGCTCACTAATATCCGACAAAATTCAGAAATACCATCATCCCCCGGAAAGTGACAGGGGCAACATTGAAAGTGTATCGAGTCAGAAGTGGAGCAATCTCAATTACTCCCGGAAAGTTTTCCAGCTTTGTCTATGAGGTGATGACGGCGACAAGACTTAATTTCGTTCCTAGAGATACAAAGGCAACAACAACCCGCTGTACTAATATAGTTTCGCTTCGTATTAAAATATAATATTCAACAGGGTGGTGGATGTGCTATTATTACGGGAGGAGTAAATATAATAATGTCGGGCTTTTGGGATAGGTAGGTGGATACTAGATTGTGAGCTCTCCTCAAATGTAAATTTTAATAAATTCTAATAAAATATAAAGCCCTGAGTTATTTGCTCTCAAGATGTTCTTTGCCGTGTGCAGCGCTCTGGTGAGGGTTCATTATACCGCAAAAGCTGTTATGTAAGTGGCTCACTCACCTGAGTGCATAATGCATGAAAATTTATGTATAATAAAGTAAGAATCGTACAGACCTGGAAGCTACTACCTAATTAAACGATGTTAAATCGCAGCTGCAATTTTACTAATGGCCCAACCGACTCGCTATTGCGTTCGGTCCCGCAGGTTGTCGACCAATTAGTAATGAGAAATTTGCATAGGAAAATATTGTTTCATAAATTGTTAGTTGCCACCCTGCAAACAGCAGCACTTTGCAAATTATTCCCGCGACTCGGGCCGCAAATGTTAATTTACACCTTAGTAGAACTGCGTCAGTTTCTTTGAACAGGTTCATTGCAGCAAAATGAAGCTTCAACCTCCAGGGCTTAGAAGACCATCAACAATGTCGTAGTAACAAGAATGCAAATAATCAGGTTTATGCAAACAGCATATTACTGCTATATTAAAGGAATTTTTCACGACACAGCTTTAAGTTCCCTCGGTCACTTTTTATCAACCCACATATATTTTTCGTTAGACACGATAATAGCACAAAAATCGTTAAGTATCTAGGTGGACGTGCGAGTGGGTGAACCGTTAACGAGATTAAAAAAGAGTGCGTCGGTGGTCAACTTTTCTTCTCCGCATTTCTTGTGTTCACGCCAATTGACGTGGGATGGCAAAAAGGTGTGGAAGATTCGAAGTTGTGTCGGCTAATTTACAATGTGTTCAGGTGGGTGTTAGCAGCGCCATTGTTATGGGATAATGAAGAGGCAGCTGTCGGAAATTTCTGATGAGGAGGGCCGAACGGCCAAAAATAATTAGTCTTCGGGAAGTTGAGAAACTCCCGACGTCAATTTTCCGACGAATTAAACAAATTGATGCACTTTCGCATTTATTATTTATCAAGTCCCTTTGTCGTAAACGAATTAAACGTCCATTGTTGAGATCTCGCGACAGCTTTCAACCACTTTTTGGGCGGGATCTCAAAGAGAATTAGTTTTATTGTTTCCTGGGGCTTATTAATCAAATTTATTATTCTCGCAAGAAACAAAAACGGGCCGGGCATTGTGCCTTTTGTACTTGATTGTGTCACATAATCTCTTTACTGCAGAAACTTGGGGAAGAACGAGGGCGAGTTTCATTATTTCATAAATTAAACTTTCTGCTGCCGTATACCGGTGCATCTCAGGGGAGTCTCCTCGATGTCGGTTAAGATTATTTATCGGCAAGAAAACGCTAACAGGTGACTTAAGACCGAAGCCAAATAAGATGCGTTTTTGCCCGATTCCGGGATAATTATCGCAAAGTTCTGGACTTTCGGCCGGCAGGTACACGGATCCTACAAGTAGTTTCGACTTACATGGTTTAACCTCATAAGCACCGGAGTTCTCTTATTGGCAGAACAAGGAACGTTGCTTTCACGAAGTTGTTGTTTCGAACTAGTCGTGGCTCGGGATTTACTGCGTTAATATTGTTAAGTCGGGCTCGCAGGCCCAAGTTATAGTTTCGAGACAGAAGTTTGTCAACCCCCCGCACAATGCCGTAATGTCGACTTTTACATTCGCCAAAGCACCGCCACTGCTACTTCCGGCCCCTTATCGCAGCAAACTGGGTCCCAAGGACATCCATTTCGGACCATACACTTTGTTAACAAAAAGTTAAGTTATGACCACCCACTATCAAAGTAAAGGAAAATAGAGAACTGTACGTCATATTCACCACTGCAATATAAATAATAATAGAGGAATATTAAAAACTAATGAAAAAGTGAATTATAGAAATTTGACCCGCTTCCATAAACCTTAAGAAAATAACTATCTATCCTTGGAATAGAGATAACTTTATTGCTTCAATTTTATATTCTTTCTTTAGCTTGATAGAGTTAACTAGGAGCATCAATTGTTACATACATAAAACTTTTATTTCTGGTGTCGAGGTATATTAATTCAAGATAAATTGCGGCTACTGCTCTAACCTCAATAACTTACGAAAGCTTCCAACGGTTGGCCGCAATATGCGTCCTATGAATTATTCTCGTTGCACATGCCGCACAATTTTCCAAACCCGTGTTTTATCCTGGAAACCGCTTTCTCGCTAATAATTTTGAGAAAAACTTTATTAGTTCCCGACAGCCATGCGGCAATATTTTAGCGCATTTGCACTCGTAGACCACCGGTATTCGCATTTTCACGGCAGTTTCTAAATAAATATTGCCGTTACTGCCTTGGGTACTCGCAAATTTCTGCAATTGTAACGATGCGCGACGTGTGTCGTTGTCCGGGGACCCGTAAAACTCCGGGACCAGCAGGCTGTTCAATTACACAGGATTCCAGGGCGCCAGAAGAGATCGGTAGCGCAGATATAAATATCCCCGAACACGCGAACGTCACTGGATTACCTGTTGACTCTAATTTTGATGAGGAACCGGTAACTACAATATCCGTATCGCCAATATTGCCTTCAGCTCTTTGTATATCCAGAAATGCCTAAATTACTTCAGTAGTGACTATGTGAGAAAAACGTGAGTAATCTGTTCAAATTATGGGTGGATATTTCGAAATTGTAAGGATTACGCATTAACTTGTTTGAGGTGTCCATGCTAGTAAATGCTGAAAGTATTTGTGACGAAGGATAAAAAACTAGCAGAGACCGGGTAGAAGATTACGAAGATTTCGGTTTAGCTTAGGAGTAAAGAATACGTATTGAAGACGGACGGTGGTGGGCTGCGTTGGATGGGGCAAGAGCGTAGAGGGCGGTTTCGGAAATTGGGGGCCTGAGGGAGAACAAACTAAGGCGCGGCTCAAGCCCGCTGCTAAGATACGAACGCGATGTCAAGGCCTCCCGTCGCCAGGCCTAACCAAAACATTCTTTAATTATTAAAAATGCGAATCCGTCGGCTGTCAACCGACAAAAGCTCGAGGTCGAATGCTTCGTCATCCCCGTTTTTGATCGGACACGTTCTTGTTTTAGAGAGAAGGAATCGATGGAAAAAGGTGAGCACTCATGATTTTTCCTTGGCGTGTTTGCGCTTTACGTGATTTACTGGTTCCATCTCGAAATAAAGCAACAATCCAATCTGGCATCAACTTAAAGTATTTGCTTTATCTGGAAATAAATCTTCCGGACGTTTTAAAGGACGTCCATAAATATCGCATTGTACCCCTGTCTTATCAATTACAACTGAAATTCTCGATTCCGGCTCAAGTAAACAACCGCCGATGATGAATGGTTCGGTGAAGAACCCCCTACAAGGGCTCAATTTTTGTGGTAAGTGATACAAAGTCGACTTTGTACGGCTCTCAGCTTGCAATAAACTTAAAGATATAAGTTGTCGCGCGAGGGGCGGTTAAGATTTTATTAAGAGCATAAGAGCGCGGAATAACTCATTCTGAACACGAGCAAATTTAACGTAGGTAATGTTAGTTAATCTCCAAGACTGCGAGGTCTTTGCACACGCTTTATGTAATGTATGTTTCATGACTCTTCAGTAAACACACACAAATGCCAGCAGTTGTCTTCGTAGCTATCGTCGCTTCTAATACAAGCACACTTTAATTACAGAGCCCGAGTTTTTATCCACGAATTTTGCAGACATAACGACACACTTAATTTTCACAAAAGCACAGCGCAACCCGGATTCTCGGCACACATGCTTTTATTTTCACTCTACACATCCGTTGAATTTACTGCTTAATCCTGGGAGCGCCATAAGACCGAGAACACCTATAAACTTGCCTTACGTCGATACTTAACGGATTCTGGACTACTTTATTATAATTTGGGCAAAAAACGGACTTTAGTAACTAGGAGCATGGCGAGGTCTCAACTTTACTCGATGAGGGCTAGGTAATTAGACAAGTTTGGAGCAGCACAGTTCGGGATCAGGTACTCTATCAAATTCAACCTGACAATTACAGAAATGCTCATAACTCAAGATCATGCAGCGTAATTGAGGACGAAAATAGTGGCGTTTTATTTGGCCAACAGCGGCAATAGCGGAATTATGGCCGACATTATCGCGGCGATCTCGTCAAAGGCCAATACGGTTGTTGACAACAATCCAGATAGAATTAATCCAACATAAAGCATTGATCCTGAAAGGAAGAGGAACGTTCAAGCAATCCCGGAAGGAAGAGATTTCGACACGTTTGGAGGCAATATCTTGTGTTTTGTTACGAATCTGAAAAAATACGTCAGGAATGATGAGAGAAATAAGTTTTCACTGTTTAATGCTAAAGGAAGATTTCCATAAATTTACTTATATTATTGTACCTATATATAAGAAACTAATATTAAATTTATTGTTTTCCTATATAGAATGTTTTAGTTTCGTCCCGATTGACGTGTTTACCTGCAAATTTTTTGCCCGTGGTTACAAAAGTGTCAGTCAAGATAAAAGGCAGCATATACATTTCACGTATTTATTTGGCGCAGTACATTGAAGGTGGAAGCTTGTGTTTCTTTGATAATGTTTGGAATTTCAATGAACTTTACGTTCACTCAGTCTTCTCATTGCGGAAGATCCGGCATGGATTACAAAACAATAAACCCTTTATCCAGAATTGCCGATCTCTGTATCAAAATTTATAGTTCCAATGCAAATACGGTGGCGACTATAACGTTGTTTGCCCTAACAGTTTGAATACCCCGGAGTAAAGGTTAAAATTACAGTTGATTTTTATTTTAGTAAAGCCACAATCTGGTTGAAGGGTTTCCGTGTGACGTGCGAACTCCCGTGATGTCCCGAGTTAATTTACTTGGTGGTCTATGTCGAGCTGATTTCTCCTGGTAAATATTGAGATGTCGCCGGATCTGATGGTAATTTCCGCCTTTATCAACATCACTATGAGACTTCCCTAGATCCAGCTATATATCCTGCGATACACAAAGCTTGTTGTAAATGATAATTACTTTGGCGCCGCGCTTCAACTCAACTACTCAATATTTTCCACTGTAGAAAACCTGGGCTATCACTACTGCGCGAGACAATGACCAAAATCCTTTGAAAGCTCTATTGGACTTCAGGAAATAAATAGTTTGCTCCGAGATCTCCACGCATCATCTTCAGGAATTCAGAATAATAAAGACAATAGCCACTAGAAACTCTTTTTTTCATGTTCAATTAAAACACAATAATTACTATTCTTTGACTTTTCCCCCTAGGTGACAGAAAGTAAACGGAAACATAAGTGAATGTTTTTAGTGAACATAGAGTGGTTAATTCTCGATTACACCCGTCTACCTCTGCGAACTATTTCCAGCATGGTCCTGGCTTAGAAAATTTCCGACCTTCGTTGACCCTCAAACACCCTAATTACTATTTAGCATCGTCCCCTCGGGATTTTTTTCGTTTCGGGAGACTCTGCGAAATCCAAGCGAACCGTCACGAATACCAATCGTCTTCTCCGCAATGTCAAATTTACGAGTCGACGTTATGCATGATGAACATTTAGCCTGGAGCCATGTACATCACGTCCAAAAGATATTGACGAGTGGCTGGACAATATTTTGCCTTAAAAAAAATGAGGCCAGTAAAATTGGAGAGTTAAACGGGCGCATGATGCTTCGTTTTATGGGCGACATCACCGACACGTGTTTCGTACTTTATTTGTGGGGAACGCGAAAGAAGCGAAAAGGTGGTGCTGGATTTATAACGCGCGGGTGAACTCATGTACCGCCCTTAAACGATACTGGCGCATTTGCGTATAAACAAACGAAATAGGGCATCATAAAGCTGCGTTATCACCTTAACGCACGTATCTGGAATGAAGCGTCACGCAAAAGCTCACTGACTGGATACGTGCTTCAACTGGAAATGCCACGACAACTGACACAAGCACGAGCTTTGTCGTCGGATCTGAATGCTGCAAGTCTGCCAACTGTGCAAATACGAAAGCTCGACGATAATCGCGCCAATGACTCTGGGGCTAATAATAAATTTTCTTCGGCAAGCAGCAGCGTACGCGGACCGCTTTAACGCAAGGCACGACAAAGATGAGGAACCATTGTTTAATACAGATAGCACACATCGGCGAGTCCCCGCATGCCAGGGGCGTTCAGACAACCCTGTCATCTACATTGCAGACCCCAACGCCCACATACCACCCTCTCGAATGGACGCGATATTAAACGTTTACTACTTCAAAGACCTGACGTAGAGATGGCGACCTAAGGACAATTAATCTCTCGAAAAAATCATAACCCAGTAGCCAGCAGAAATTGCCAGAAATTCTAGCACGTTCAGATTAGTACCATCTGTGCTAAAAATCTATATTAAAGCTTAAAATTGGGGGTAACGTAACTAGCGGTCAAGATCTACTTATTTGCTTGTAGGTCGACCCCCGCGGAAGGAAAACTAAGAATTAGTTTTGGCACAACTGTTGTTAACACTCAGGCATTGATAGGGATAATTTCACACGAACATTCCTCAGTGTTTATTTTGTGCTTATGAATTTCTCAAGTACCAAATCTACTTAAATAGAGAAATTAAATTTTCGATAAACCGAGCGGATGGGGAAAGAAGCAATTGATGAGAAATGATTTGGAACCTGCCACTTCCAGTCCCGATGATCAGATGTAATCCCAAATTTGACTTCTGAAAGTTTCACTTCGTCACCTCCGTGCTCCTGCGTTGGTTCCGGCTTTAAGCGTCCAACTTTTCGTTCTATTCATTGTTCTCGGCGTCATAAATATCCATGGCCCTCGCAAAAACCGCCATCGACCATTGTGCCGAGTTGATATACCGAAACCGTCTTTACGTCGTGACGAGGGCCGGTGTGAGACGTGTAAAAAGGGCGCCAAGCTGAAAGTGCGCCATGAGATTAAACCTGGCGGGTTCATTAATCAAGAGATGTATTCAATTAGCGTGTTCTGTCGTACAAAAGAGCGAATATATCTGCCAACAAAGGGAAACCATGGTCGGTACACGCAGTGGTAATCAAGTATCATAGCCGGGCCTTCATCTCTGTATGTGTGTAGTCATGGAGACAGACGGAACTAGGCGCTTTCAGAGGGCTAAGTCGGCATGCAAGAAAATGTAATAACTTTATCGAACAGAAAACGTATGTACGGCAGTTAAAAATTTTTAACCCGGGAGAGTAGTTAGCTCTCATCAAGTTACTCCAAAAATATTCAAAACGAGATAGCTACGCTACTGAAAACGTTTTCGGGTATGCGTGCATCCCTGGAATTGGCAATTTGAAGCGAAATTTTGTGTAGCGAATCAGCTCCATATAAACGCAGCCTCCTATTTCCCATTTCCTTATTGATATGGAATCTCCAGCCCGTTGCTCAGATTTGAATAAATATTTTTCAGATAATTTGTTAAAAGAATTAAAAACAATTGGATCAAGGTAAAGCAGAATATTAAAAAGTCGAAGATCACATTAATTATGATTTTTAATTTTTTGTCCATTTGACATGCTAAGTGACAGGGTTATTTGAAAATTTTAAAGGCGAGAGACAACTCGACCTTCTTTCCGCATCTTGTAAGAATTTTCGGCTAATTTTAGGATTTCAGCAATGCAGATGTTGTTATAAAGTCGCAACGACCGCTTTTTCGCTGAAAATTTATTCGTAGCTGGTGACGAAGAGCTTTTCATTATTAAATTAGGAGCTAAGAAACGGAAAGGCTCCAGCAAATTGTGCATCACATTTATACTTTTTATTTTTAGTAATGTTCTGCTACTAAATGGTTCTTAAAGTCGCAAATTACAATCATGTTAAGTAGCAAATAATTAAAAAAATGGGATTTGCCGGTAATTAAATTAATGTCTCTCTGGAATTCAAACTCGCTTGACTTCTTAAGATCACACAGAATTTACAAGTTTTTAAAATTCAATCACGATATTTCCTCTATGTATTTAATTTCCTCAGACATAATTTCACTTCTTAATTTTTACAGCAGCCTTTTGTCGAATTATTCCTGTATATTCCTGACGTTCAATCAAAAAACTTCCATTATCAGTTTAATCAGAATTTTTGTAAGAAGTGAGAACCCTCATAGAAAATCTTCTCATTGTCCCCTTCCAAGCTCCTATAATTGGGAACATTATTTCTTACATCTCATGATCTGTGTTGGTGGTAGTTTTTGAGCCTTTTTCTCATTCAAGTAAATTTCCAGATATCTCTTGGACCATTTTAAGCCACTCGACATGATTGTCTCAATTTAACTTTTCATGAAAGTTTCAAGTATATTTCAATTGTTCTTTATTTATTATCTTCTTAATGCGAAATGCTTGTTTTTGAATAAATTTTCTAATAGATAACGCGTAAACTAGGCTTCCGTTAAGTGTAAATTCTGAGTAGGGTTAGTGGGTTACTGGATTTACTGGAAAAGCGTCTGCAGCGTCTATTTTAGGTTGAATGACCGGCGTCGTTGATTGTCCGCTGTGAGTTTTAATATTGAATGCAATGGTTCATAACGGGTAATTAGCCGAGATAATATCGTAATCAATTGCCGTGCCATCAATAACACGATTCTATCGTTTGCAGAGCGGTCGCTTGGGTTGATTCAGACCGCAAAAGCCATTACCTTTTACTCTGTCAGCAGCAATGCAAACCGCAATTGCAGGTCAACTATCTGTTCGACAACTTTCAGCGGCTCTAACAGAAACAACTGCGTAGGTAAAAGCGCTTCCAAACCGCATCCGAAGTACTCGAGACCGAAGCTCGCAGGGAATTTTACTTTTTAGCCACCAAAAAATTCCTTGGCCATTCTAGACACCGAACAAAGCGTCATCATCTCGTCATTTTTATCCATTATTGTCTTTGCAGTCATAAAAAGACCCTCCCTAATTAATGTTTTTCGTGCCGGATCTCGTTTTTCGGCTGGCACGTTCCTATTTATATTCCTCTTTGCGGCAGTCTCAGAAAGCAGTTGAGATATTTTACAGTTTCTAAAGAACGCCACAACGGAACAGCGGTGTGCATTTCACACGTTTTTCCTTTTCCTTACATTAGCCGAGTAATGCCGCGGCTTGTGTATATTTTAGAGTGTATTTCCTTATTTCTTCCGGTGGCGGCATTGATCTCGCTCTTCTCTTCGCCAACGACGGGCTTTCATTATTCGGCTGCCACCTACAGCGTCAGCCATCAACAACTTAAGAGGTTGAGCCCTAATTACGGCTTCGTTTGATCAATGATCTGCACTTCTTTTCCGGACCGCAATCAGCATGCCTAATATCGTCGTTTTTATTATTGGCAATCAAGTTTTACGACAGCGATATTTGGTTCGTATTTCGGTTGGTATTGCTTTAGGTATGCGGGGAAGTAATAGGGAAACACCGGCGTTGCCGTATATAAGTTGTGTTGGGCTTTTCTTCAATGCTGACAGGCCACTTCGGTTGATGAACGGCCTACATAACTCCGCAAAGTGCTACACGAACAAGAACAGTAAACTTTGCGAACGTCCCACGGACACCAGACAATTGTTATTTTACGACTGCTGCCTTGCAGGACCCGAAAAATCCTCAAAAGGACGTTAATAGGGGAATAAAAGGTGTACCGTTATTATCTTAACCGCCGATTACCGGAACAACAATCGCAATTATCGGGACGATTTCCTTAAACACGCGACGTGCATCCGGTCAATTTTATGATCGGGATATGGTTACGCCACCTCAAAAAACTCGCGGGATCATCAGTCAGGCCATCCTTGCTGATTGGGTGGCGATGAAATACTTTTAGAGCTCCGTCTGTACAGGAAATCGTAATGCGATGACAACAACACTCAGGTTATAATTTGCAATAGTGAACGTTTGTAACGTTCTCTTATTGCTACAACAAATAAATTATTTGTAAGCAACAAACAAAATTGCTTCCTCTTTAGAACCTTTCTATTGTTTAGAAATTTTGAATTGAAGAGAATTCAAATATCACTTTATCTTGCGAGTGGAGTTGCAGCGATAGCAGCGACGCGATCAAATTCCAGTTAAGTTCCCCAGTGAGATTGTGCTGATTTTTGGTCAGTTAAGTAAGTGTTGAAGCTGAATTTTATATCAAAATGGAGCCAGTGATTTTTGCTAATTAATAGTGAAGAAACTGTGGTTTTCTCTCCGGCCGTTTGGCCGCAGCGTTCAATTAGGGCTTTCTCCCTTTTTTGCTCCTGGAGATAAGCAGACTGTCATTGATTGTAAACAAAACATCCAAGTACAAATAAACATCGCAACTTGCGATGGCATTCACGCCACAAAACCATATGCAATATAAACAACCTAATGCATCAGGATATTATGATCCAAATCAACAACCACCATGCATGCCACAACCTATGCAACAACAAATTACGCAGTCCATACCCGTGTATGGACAAATACCGCAAATACCTTTTCCAAATATTTATGAAAATAATAGTCACCAAGTTAATCCGATAATCCAGCAACAATACGATGCATCGTATCCCACACTACCTGTAAACCAAGAAGTACCATGGAGAACCGTGGAAAATAAAAAGAGATTAAGAAATAGTCCCGAAAACTCTAGCAGGAATACCAAACAGACCAAATTAAACGACTACTGGTTAAACCCATCAACCTCAACACTAAGCAAAAATCGATTTGAAGCTTTAACAAAAACAGGAGAAGAAACTGATACAGTGGAGAAAGAAAATGGTATGAAGGCACCGCCTATATTTGTAGCAAGAGTTGGAAATATTCATCCCCTTAAGGAATTATTGACGACAGTAGCTGAAAATCAATACGAGTTAAAAATATTGGCAAATGATCAAGTCAAAATTCAAGCAAAAAGTACAGAGAAATACACAGCCATAATAAAGGCTTTAGAAGACAAAAAAACAGAATTCCACACATATCAATTAAAACAGGATAAGAGCTTCAAAGTTGTGTTAAAAGGCGTTCACTATTCTACCAATGAAGAAGAAATAAAAAAAGCATTGGAAGAATTGGGACATATACCAACTAATATCTATAACATCAAGGAAAGACTTACAAAAAAACCCTTGCCGCTATTCTATGTTGATTTAAAACTAAATGCAAACAATAAAGAAATTTATCAGGAAGAATATCTCTTGCAAACCAAAGTCAAATTTGAGCCTCCACGACCGAAAAGAGAAATAGCACAATGTGCAAACTGTCAGAGATATGGACATACAAAAAAATTTTGCCATCGAACCTCTCGATGTGTAAAATGCGCAGGAAATCACTCAACCAAGCAATGTCAACGTAAAGAAAAATCCCCCGATGTCAAATGTGTACTCTGCGAGGGCAATCATCCAGCCAGCTATAGAGGGTGTGCAGTTTATAAGGAACTACAAAGAAAGACTTTTCCATCACTAAGGAGTAAACAGGAAAAAATAACCCCCACCACATCGCTACAGCATACATCACCAACTTTAACCTATGCAGACTCCATGCGGGTGAAAACCCAACAAGCACAGTACCCAAACCAAATCCCACAACCAAACATGCAAATACCACAACAGCTTCCATCTCAACAAAATTCAAATGACATACAGGAATTAAAAAGTATGATGAAGGAACTTATGACACAAATGAGTACTATGTTAAATCTGCTAACAGCAGTTGTCTCTAAAATTACCAACTAATGACTTATAGACTTCGGATAGTACATTGGAATGCCAATGGACTAGCTCAACATAGCCAGGAAATAAAATATTTCATCACAAGTCAGGACATAGATATCTTCCTAATCTCAGAAACGCACTTCACAAAAAAAAGTTATTTAAACATACCAAGATACACAATTTACAACACGCATCATCCAGATGGAAAGGCTCACGGGGGCACTGCGATAATTATCAAAAACGCCATAAAACACCATCAGCATGACGACTACAGCCAGGAACATATACAGGCTACTAGCGTTACAGTAGAAGACTGGTTCGGCCCAATAATAATAGCAGCGATCTATTGTCCGCCAAAGCATATTATTAAAAAAGAGCAATTTGAGCATTTCTATAACACCCTTGGCCAACGATTTATAGCAGGTGGAGATTACAACGCCAAGCACCCACAATGGGGTTCGCGACTTACAACACCAAAAGGCAGAGAACTGTTTAAGACACTCCAAGCTAATAATTTACAGCACATTTCGACAGGACAACCTACCTATTGGCCCACAGATCGCAGAAAAACTCCTGATCTCATCGACTTCTGTGTAATTAAAGGGTTTTCTACTAACTACTTCCAAGCTGAAACAAGTTTTGAGCTGTCTTCAGACCACTCTCCTGTGATCGTCACTATGAATTCAAAAGTTACATGTAAAAATAAGGCCCCACAGCTTTGCCCAAGGAAAACAGATTGGGAAAATTTTCGAAATATTATTAATGAAAAGCTGAATTTGCAAATATCCTTAAAAACCGCTAGCGACGTGGAAGAAGCTGTAGAACACTTAAATATGAACATTCATGAGGCAGCTTGGAACTCTACCCCAGAACCCAATAAAACAGTAATAAGAGATACATGCCCGTTTATTATCAAGCAGAAAATCTACGAAAAACGAAAACTTCGAAAGCAATGGCAAAATACAAGATCCCCTCATGACAAATCCAAATTCAATAAAGCAGTTAAGGAATTAAAAAGGTTATTATGTGAAGATAAAAACAACTCGATACAACGGTACTTAAAAAATCTAACGGCCACGGAAACTACTGATTACTCACTGTGGAAAACAACAAAGAAATTAAAGCAACCACAGAGAACATGTCCGCCACTTAGAAAAACAGATGGAAACTGGGCAAAAAGCAACCAGGAGAAAGCGGAAGTATTTGCGGCGCATTTAACCGAAGTATTTCAACCGTATGAATCAAATATCTCAGCAAATGAAGAAGTCGAGATCCAACAAACCGTAGATGCTCCAGGACAGTTAGAAACACCAAGCAAACCATACACAATTACTGAGGTTGAATTTGCAATAAACAAACTGAATCCAAAAAAAGCGCCAGGCTATGATTTGATAACGGGAAGAATTCTGAAGGAACTGCCTAAAATTGCTTTAAAATTCCTTACACAACTTTTTAATGCCATCGATAGAATCCGACATTTTCCAAATCAGTGGAAAGTAGCGCAAATAATAATGATCTTAAAACCAGGTAAATCGGCAGAAGAGGCAAGCTCATATAGACCCATCAGCTTACTTCCGATAATGGCAAAACTGTACGAAAAGCTATTCCTCGAGAAACTGAAACCTACCCTTAAACATCTTATACCTGATCATCAATTCGGATTCAGACAAGAACACTCAACTGTTGAACAAGTGCACAGAATCACGCGAAAAATTCGACAAGCATTAGAAGACAAAAATTACTGCTCAGCAGCATTTCTAGATATCGGTCAAGCTTTTGACAAAGTTTGGCACACGGGATTACTCTACAAAACAAAAAAGGTATTTTCCGATAACTTATATGGTATACTGAAATCATACCTGCAGAATAGACATTTCTTAGTGAAAATCCAAGATGAACAAACAACACTTTTTCCAATCAAATCTGGCGTTCCGCAGGGTAGTGTACTGGGACCGGTGCTTTACTTGCTTTATACGGCAGATCTACCCACTAGTACCAACATCACTACAGCCACGTTTGCCGATGACACAGCAATACTAGCTGTTCATAAAACACCAAAAATGGCATCAGACATGTTACAGTATCATCTGAACAAAATTCAAACATGGTTGAGAAAATGGAGAATAAAGGCAAATGAAAGCAAGTCAGTACATGTGACCTTTACACTAAAAAAAGAAAGCTGCCCCCCTATATATTTAAACAATCAGCCTTTAGCACAAAAGGAAGAAGCTAAATATTTGGGAATACATCTGGATCGTAGACTTACCTGGCGAAAACACATTTTCACAAAAAGGAAACAATTGGGACTCAAACTTACTAAACTCTATTGGCTAATAGGTAGAAAATCACAACTGACTTTGGAAAACAAGCTACTTATTTATAAAGTCATCTTAAAACCCATCTGGACGTATGGAATACAGCTTTGGGGAACAGCAGCAAACTCCAACATTGAAATTCTTGAACGCTTTCAATCCAAAGTACTCCGTATGCTCACAAATGCCCCATGGTTTGTTCCAAATGAAGTCATCAGCCGCGATCTGAGTGTAGTGAGCGTGAAACAAGAAATTAAAAATCACAGCGAGTTTTACTTTAAAAAGCTAAGTGCCCATCCAAACAATCTGGTGACGCAACTCCGTAAAGGACTCACTGTTAGACGTCTTAGACGATTTGACACTAAAGACTTAATGAATAGATTTTAATTTTAAATAGGAGACAGAATTTATTAATTTTTTATTAAGCAATTTGTAAAGGAGCAGGTCAATGGGCCGGCTCCTACATGTCAAGCAATCTGCTATAAAATTACTGAATGTCCAAATAGGACAGATTGTAATAAAATGGGGTTTAAAAAAAAAAAAAAAAACTTTATCTTGCTAGCATTCTTTAAGCATTCAAATTTCCCGTCATTATTGTTTACGATGCTCAACGTCAGGAGTCTTTTTAGGCATTTCACCAACTTTCATTTGAATTTGTCAAATAATATATTTAAAATTAACTGGATCCGTTAAAGAAAATACCAAGACGAATCGTCGACTTTAATTTAATTTTTATAAATGCATGATTAAAGTGTCAAAGGTTGGCGTTGCTATAAATTTGGTGATAATATTGAAACACAAATGGCGGAGGCGCCGGGTGCATTTAAGGTGCACTTTTAGTATTTTTCGCAGACACCAATATAGTTTACCGACGCGAACGGTAAAACCGCAAATGGCGGAGGCGCCGGGCGAATCTAAGCGACGACTTCAGAATGTTTCGTCTTGAAAGAAAGACGACAAACAAGGTACTTAATCTCATATTTGCATATGAATCGCTAATACAAATGCTTTTAGTTTAGTACAATAAATTATTAATTTATTGTTAATTGACCCTAAACAGAGAGGAGACAAATCTAAACCAATGACTGTATAATAAACGTTGCAATCCAAAGAAACTGAATTAGGACGGAGCTGTAAAATCATTCAGCATACAAAATTGAATCTATTGTAGTGTAGTTGTTCTCTTTGTGTTTTAATTTGTTATATATGCTTTTTTTCATTTTTACTATGTTGTTTTATCTGCCGATCTAATCACGATTATACATAAAATACATAAGAAACGGTTACGTTTCCAATACGGGTAAACAATGTAAATGCCCAATGTCCATTTATTTGTGCCGCTAAATTTTTCGTCAAAAATTAAACGTAACAATTAAATTTGTTAATTTTAAGTTTACTGTTTAATTTATTTCTTAACTGTACGTTGGCATAGAACAATGATCACATTTCTGTTCAAACTTTGATGTTCCAGAAAAAAGTATAAATTTGTAGATTCCACTGTAAGCTTAAGAGTTTCATATTTTAATTTCATCTATACGGCAAAAGTGTTAACTAACTTAGCGTTAATCTTTTTTTATATTTGTATTTACTTTAATATCACTAATTTATTGATCCCCAACCACCCACGGGCTATGTAAACATTTAATAGCAAATCATGGGTTATTTATATTATTAATTATTCGTAGCCAAATTATTAACCTAGAAAAAGCATTGTTCCCCTCATGCAAATGATAAGCCGCTTTAACCTATCATGACACTTCAAAAACCATAAAAAATTTCAGCGCTAATTACAACCACAACAACCATTTGTGTACAACAGTCTACACCAGTAGTTCTTAACTTTTTACGTCATGGGCCCTCCATTTTTATTATTTTGCGTCATTTCTCTATAATATAAGATAGATGTCAATAGTTCTATACACAGAAATTTTAACTCGACTTGGCTACATTGGCAAGCGATGTGATGCAGCGGTGCCGCTATACGTAGTTTACCTAAAGGTTCAGGTCTGGAATTTTGTGGATTACAATTACACGACAATAAAAACAGCGGATTTGTTGAAAGTTGAGCTGTCGTTGCGTTGGTGGTATACAGGAGAGTTTGTTTATTAAAGTTAAACAGCCGAAACCCAAAACACTCAGAATGATTGAACGTGCCACTTACTCGATATTTATACCTAATTTCTCTATGCCGATTTATAACTAGATGACACCCACTAATGTCAGTGACGTTCTGTAAACATAACTTGAAAATTTTAAATAAATAAGAAGGTTTAGAGCCACCAGTAAGTGACTACTCGTTCAATGTTTGGCATGATGTGACATCGGCTTTACAACGAAGATTTGATCTCCGATTGTATTCAATTCAGAAAACTAATATTTAATCAATTGGCTTGTACCTATGTTTAGTTGCTAAGTATTGATTGCTTAAAAAATCGGCGTTGATATCGTATTTTGTAGCCTTTCATTTCAGACATAATCTCAAGACTGACAAAACCAAAAAAAAAACAAAAATTTTCTTAAGCAATCAGTTCCAATTGTACAAGTTATTAATATTTGAAAGATGAAAGCAAATGAAAAATTTGATTACATGAAATTTTTATTTTACATCAAGGACTCAAAATGTTGCTCTTTATTTGCAGTACACATATTCACCCTCCTCCATAAACTATTAAATACATGATGTAATTGATTTACATTTGTATTCTTAATTGCATTTATTATAGTGTTTTGAAACTACTATGTGCACGCGATTGACATAAATGGTATTCTTATGGTATAAATAAAAATCTAACGGTGCTAAGTCGGGCGAACGAAGTAGCAATCGATTTCGACTAATCAAACAGTTGTCATAATATTGTTGCAAAAACTGCATGGTTGCATTTGCTGTACGGGTTGCGGCCTCATCTTGCTGGAAGTAACCATTCCTTAGTTCATCATCATGAAGATGTTCCAAAAATGGTTGTAATATTTGCTGCTAATATCGTTCAGCATTGATTGCGTGGTTAAAGTAAATTGGTCCAACTGTTCATTGCGACCCCAGCATTAACTTTAATGAGATATAAGGTTGTAAGGAGAACATGGAATTTTTTGCGGATCACGTTTAATAATCTTGTGAATTTAAGTAGAAAGCAAAACCATGCCTGCTCACTGAAAAATGTTTTGGTCTTGTATTAAGGTGTAAATTTAAAATCCTGGTTAATTGTTTGCAGTTTGGGTTAAAAAACACTAATTTTTAGTTGCTAGGTCGAGAATAAGCAATGAATTATAGTTAAAAATGTAATAATACTAATATGTTGAATGCGTCATGAAAGAAAACCAATAGAAATTTGTATCGAGCAAAAACATGAAAATATGATTTAATTGAATTTTGCTTAATACTTCTACTAGTGATTAAGTACTTACACAACAAAAGGTCTCCTACATTTACTAAAATTATGACTTTACATGAGCATGAATAGTTTAATTTATAAAAACTTGCGCCTATAGTAGATATTAAATTCCAATAGAAAGTTATAAAAGGTACTTTGAAATTGGACTTTTCGTCACATGATAATAGCATGTCTTTAGGGTATTTCTATTTTCCCGACCTTTCTTGTATAAATCTCATTCAGGTTATTGGCTTAAATGTGTCTTGTTTCTGTCATAAACTATTCCTTTCAGGTGATGTAGAACAACCGTTTTTTCTACTAGACTTAAAAATTGTCTTACCGATTAGATAGGACAGTTTCAATACAGTTATCCATGTAGTTATATTGAAGAAAATTGTCCTTTGCTATTGTAAGTAACCTAAACAGCAAGATTTTTTGACCTAAAGTTGAGTATGAGTTCGACTGACCGGTAATGCGTTAGGTAACACCTTGAAATTCCCCAAAGACGCATCTGTCGATCAGTTTTACAGTGCAGTAAGGTTGATTTCGGAATCCGCTGTAACCGCGCAACATAACAGAGGATGTTGCAATTTTTAAGTCATAAATATCACAGGTAGATTTACGACTTTCAAATTTGATATTTCACCTCGGTTCTTCCTCGTCTCCCTTCCAACCATCCGTAAACCCCTAAAAATCCGGGCGTATCCGTCGGAAAAACGAACAACGCCCGAAAAGTTACAAGCGTGTAACCCGAACTGACACCAGCTCGCTCGCGCCCCCAACAATTAATAATCAGCGAATACTCAATTTCCCCGCGTGCCAAAGTTTCTTCACGCAGACAAAATAATTAATCAGCCGGTGCAAAACCGAAAGATAAAAGCAGAAGAGGGTCTTGTGATAGTGTGTCGTTTCGGGCGCGTCCCGTGACGTCACGCGGCCCTTTCTATTAAATCGCGGCGTCGTAATGAGCTGCACCGCGATGACGTCACGGGTAGGGCAATCAGTCGGTGGTTGCCAGGACGACGACGTTTCTCTCTGTGAATGCATCCTGATGGGCGGCGGGGATGGTTGCCCCATTTTTTGACCCCCCTCGATGCCCGAATGCACCAGTAAACAAAATCGACGGCTCTATTGATTGCTCGAATTTTTACGGATGATATGAAAATGTTGTTGGTTGTTATCCTTAATGATGTGCTGCATTGTTCCAGAGAAACCGTTCAGACATCCTTTGTCTTTTGTTATCCATAAAATGGGTGGGCGGGAAGTGTCGTTTGATACGGCAGAGTTTTTCGCGTTCTTTTCGTATAATTGAAGAAAATTAATGCAGCGTAACCGTTAAATAAGATTTCGCTGGCGCGTTTTTCTTAATGAGACTTTGGGAGAAAAAACTGCGTTTTGTTAATAACAACCAATTAAGCGAGGTTGGCGATAAGATCAAACGCAATTACTGGGTAGAATGGAGAAACTTTGAACGACGCACATGAAATTTTCCAATCATATGCCAAAGAAATCCTCCGACGCTAGTAGCGATTTAGCAAAAACTTCACAAGCGAAAAACGAATATCAAAAGCCTCTCGATATTGACTGATATTACAATGGATTCGATCAAATCGGTTGAGAAAATTTCTAGGAAAGACCCCGATATCACGAAGCACTTACGCTAATGAATCTTCTTCGGGTTTTAAATATTCCAGGGTTTTAAGGGTGCCCGAAAACTTAGAAAGGGGTAGATCGGGATCACTAACACAGGGAACTATGTAATTGAAATTGTTTCGCGCAGCCCCATAAAACTAAATAAAAGCAATTTACACATTTTTCTATTTATCCCCATAGAACAGTGAGTCTTGTGAATGTTTCTTAAGAAAAATTTTTCGTGTTTCTCCTAATTATACAGTCTATTTTTTATCCAAGTCATTTATAAAATAACAAAAATTAATACAAAATTGCTTTACAATACGCTTTATTAAATAGTTATTGGCACTCATCAAGAACATCAAGAATACCAAGAACGTGGGTAGCCACATCAATGGAATGCCATCCATGCTTCCTCAATTCCTTCCTTTTCTGGGAGTACATTTTTTACTTCCTGCTCTTTCGGTGGTGTTTAATATCATTTGTTCATCTAATATCTTTATTAGTGATTAGGAGTTGTTGAAACCGGGCGGCATTATAAGGTGACGATAATATGAGAACACCGCAAATGGCGGAGGCGCCGGGTGAATTTAAACTACAATTTTAACATTTCCTGCATCTAAAAAAGTTACAAACGATGAACCTGACCTAACTTAGCATTTCCATGAGCTCCGTTACACGGAATTTTTTCAATTTTTTTATCTCAATCATTACTTGAACTCATATTAAATATGTTTTACTATATATGTCCATCCAGTTTAAAGTGGCTAGAGAAGGTTTAGTAGAGGGGTTTTAACTGTATGTTTGGTTATTGTTTTTCTGAATATTAAAACTTTTTGCTAATATTCCTAAAAAAATTAATCTATAATAGATGTAACTTATCAACAAAATGTTGTCGATAATTGCAATAATTGTATAGTAATAATAATTAAATTAGCTACTTTAAAAACAGTGTTGAAATAAACTCAAATTGATTAATAGTGCACAAAATGTGCTAGGATAAGGAACTATTTGCAATCAATTTCTTGTTATCTGAAGAACACCAAGGAAAAACTTAATATAGAAAAAACTAACTACACTTTAAACCAAAGATAAAATATACAAATCTACTATCAGATCAATTATTACTTACACAGCCCGGTACTTTAAAAATCAGACACATGACAAAAACAACAATGATAAATGTGCTTCGTTGAATTCAGGAAAAATCTTATTAAACCGTCTACGAACTGAGGTAATAAGAAAACAAGGACAACCGGAGAAAATTGTTGAATGGATAGTCAATGGGAGAAATAAATGAAACAACCATATCAACATAAGGAACAACTTCAGTATCATGAACATCGCTAAGAATACTTCAACTCAGAATGGAGTAATAGCGAAAAAAGAACAAACTATTAGCCAAAAGTAAGAAAACTGAAAAAAGGAATTAATATGCTTATTGATCAATTGATTATAAATTTTATGGGCAATTAATTTCTGACAAACGTTCTACTACTAAATGCACTGTATTAAAGTATTATGAAGATAACGTAGATCGAATTTGATTAAAAACCATTGAATTCAATCAATAACTTTTAATACCCAAGTTATTTGAATGTTGTATAGAAAATCAATATAGAGTAACCGAAAGTGGACATGCTAGATCACAATCAATTTTAATCCGTACTTTATTTTTTTTGTTTTTGTTTATACTTCTCCTAAAATTATGAAGTATTGTGCAAGCGTTGGGTGCTTTTCGGGTTTGAGTGATGGGTTTCCGGCTAGATGGAAGATTGGGTTGGCATGGGAACTGCCCCGTCGTTATTTTTCCAACAGCCATGATTATTCTTCTAGGTGCGAATAGGGGAGGATTAAGTGCGTTGATTTATCGGATCGGCCTGATAAAATGGCAAAAAAGCATGTTGAATCGATGTGTAGTTGTGAAAGTTGGCGACTAACAGTAGTAAATCTAACAAACCGTTGCCGAACACATTAATTTAAACGGGGGCCGAACAGACGTCAGTCAAACTGCAGTCGCAAACTTGCCTCGTTTACGCTGAAAGGGTGGAATTGAAACGGTCGCCGATACTATCTAGCCCGTTTTAGGCCAAACAAAAGGAACCGAGAAAATTACAAAGTGTATTATATTTCCGTCCTCGAGGTCGAAATCTCATGCACTTTCACTAGGGAAAAGTTGCCGAAACTATCAACAGAATTGATGCTCAGATAACTGGATCAATATTACCGTAAACTTTCGTTTTCATCAAACGAGTTTAACTATTTTTAATATTTAGTTTGGAAATATATAAAGCAAAACTTAGTTTCGACGGTCCCTTGAGGCTTTCAAGTTTTTTAAAGTGGTTTTTAGGTAATTTTTCTTAACTGCCAACGGCTGGAGGGAAGTTTCTAACAAAATCAGAGAGCTTGACTGACGGTAATTGTAAATGAGACAAAAACTTGCCTTGAATTTACCAAAAATTTACATGCAACATTAATAATCCAAGTTCGTAGCTCACAATGTTTGAATTTTCGAGTTAAATTCGGAACAAGCTCAAAACCCCTTGACTTATTCAACCGAGAATGCCGCTGTATTGTTGCAAACTCATTACAAATTATTCGTAGTTGTGCTTACGTTACCGCCAAACGAAATTCTCTCTCCTACGAGCGGACCGAGTTGACGTTTACCTGAAACAAAAATACGAAATTTTAGAACAATTTTATATTTGACTTGGCGAATGTGCTTATTCCTGCCAAGATTCTGTGTGTTGCAGTTATGAAAAAATGCTTCTCTGTTCCAGAATTATTAAAGAAATGGCACTATATCGGCTTGGCTAAGTGCTACTGTTTGTTTAGTACAGACATTATCTACGCTCTAGCATTCTGGTTTACTTACAAAACAAGGTTTAAAATTCACATTTTGAACTTTAAAGACTCAAAAAAGATTATGGAAGAAAGTCAGTATATTCTATCACAACTACAATTTACTCATTCAATGAAATTACTATTGTGATGTATAATATTTTTCTATCTTGATTGCTTATTAAAATTGCTTATTAAAATCTTGAAAATATTACCGTCTCATACTTTTCTAGATCAAGAAATGAGAATCGACGCACAAGCCCAATAAAGTGGTTGGATCCTTGGATCCTAAATGAAGACACCGCAGATGTTATTCTTTCACTTTTATGAACTCGCTTTTTAATAGATTTTCATTTTTCGTGTACAATCAATTAATTCTCCTAAGTGATGATTTCTTATTGCTTTACGAGAACTTTTAAGATAGCTTTGAACTCAGTTTTTACATAGTAAAACAACTTTGTAATTTAACTAACTCCTTTGGTGTTCACTTACTCACTCTAGATTTTCACAAGAGGATGCTAAAATTTAGAAAAAAATGCAAAAAGGAGCGCAAAATTATATGTTCAGATCGAGTAAAAATAGCATAGAAAAGCGGGTTAAATTTTTGACATAGGTTGTTTTGTGTTGATAGAAATAAAAACGGCATAGGTGTTGTAGCGGAGAAAATTAATACGAAATTAAATAATACATCTGTCAAAGCGCCTCGCAACTAATGTGAAAGGTAATTTTGTTTTTCCCAACGCCGTGACATGAAAAGAATGATTTCGCAAACGTATAATAAATCCCTAATGCCTCGGCGTATATAAATTTTTTCTTGCTGTCATTCAAACTGAAACGAACGAGTTTTCGTTCATTTTTGAAAGCAATATTTTCCCCTTCCGGTCCGTGTTTATTCTGCAAATTTCTAAGCAACGATTCCGCATTGATTTACCGAGTAATTTTCTTTCAAGTCAGCTCTAATCGTGATTCATAAACGACGAAAAGAAGCACACACGGAAACTTGGGTGAAATGTTCCGAGTTAGCGACGCGACTGAAATTCCGCAGGGGAGAAAGTTAGGACACGTTTGCAGAATTGTTTCTGTTACAAAATACAATAATGATGGAGATAAAGAAGAACATAAAACTTTAACAAGTATCTGCGATCGATTCAGTGAACTGAATTATTATATTACGTTGTTGGTGGGTTCTGTCACTGTTTTATATGAACAGATCGATACCGGGACCAGAATTTAGATTGGAAAATGCTGCTCCGCTGAGAAATTACTTTTTTCAGATGATTTGTGGCCAACACAACAAGACAAATAAACGTCTCTTTTAGGACGCTTTTCGTGCTTTATTATTATGGCCCGCATTTTATCACGGGTTCGACGTTAAAGAGCCGAAACGTAAATGATCACGAGGAAGCCGCCCCTTCTCCAACAATAATTTTGACACAACTTGAATAATTCAACTCAACTCGGCGAAATCGTCCGACTTATTTGCATAGTTATAATTAAAAGTTTCGCTGTGTTTTTTCTTCTTTTTTTTTTCTCAAGAATTTGCCATTCCAAAACCAACTTACAATGTACGGGCGCGAGTTAACAAACGTTCGCTTTAGAATTAAAATGGAACTCACTAAACTTTATCTCGGTAAGAAACTGCATGCAAGATCCATAAAGTTTGCAGTTTCGCGCGTAAAATCCACTCGCTGTGAAAAATTCACGTAGGAAAAGCAATTATCCGGATTTATCGTTCCGGTCGCGTCGTCAGCAACAACGGTTTCATTACCGCCCCGGATTAAGGCTCGTTTAAAAATTAATCCCCTTTGATATGGAACGCATCTAATTCATTTCGTTGTTTGATTCGAAGAGAAATCTGATTAGCTTCGCTTCAACAACGTTTTTTTCCGCCCGGTGAACCCAAATAGTTCCTAGTTCGGCACCAGATGTGGTGCGGTTTTAATGTAAGCTCAACGCCCCCCTGTTCTATATTTAATTTAAACATAGCTTTGTGGTGTTGTCGACGTCTCCAGAATGTGGTGTTAATTAACTTTTATAAAGTTCTGGAATCTGATTTGTTCAAGTTCGCTGTTTCCACCACATGCCTCCATTCTCATTTTAATATGCCTGAATGGAGGCACCAGGCATTATCATGCATAACAATCGGATCATTTTTTCAAACCCGCCGCGCAGCTGGCGAACACGTCGATGCCCGATTTTTGCGGAACATTAATCGAGGTGAAATGCTGCACTGATGTGCATCCACGTCACGCCCGTCCCACAAAAAGTCGCAACAACCACGGCTTCATTGTGTACACGTGGGGCCCACCAACACAATATTATCGATTCCCGACCAGCAACGAATCCACCTGGATGCAGCCCTTCTACACTGGTCTGGCGCAAGAGCGAGGCGCCACCACGAAATAAACTACCCATGCCCACCAGCACGTCCGACCCTAAGTTAATTTGTAAAGGTCTTCTGACTCAACACTGTTCCTGCTAAAGAAGGGCCAACTAGTTCAAACGAACGACTCGATAAAGTGAACGAGTTTTGAAGGAATCACTGTTCGAAACAGAGAAAGTAAGCCTCTCATTTCTAAATAATCGTTTAATGCGCTCAAATTCGAACGACACCTGAAGAGAGGATGTAGTTTTTCCCTGTCACAGCCACCATTTACGATGGGGTTGCCGAACTCCCTCGGCTTTAAAGGAAAAAGAACGACTATTACGTTTATTTCTTTATAATTAAAAAACTGTTTTTAAAGAGCTAGCAACATAATGGATGCACATGGTAATCGTCGCCTCCAAGAAAAATTTAATTATAGAATTTTATTCTTATATCAAATTTATTATTATTAATATTTTACGAATATTTGTATTATATTTTATCTTCAAGAGATGACTGCTATTATTGCAAGTAGAAATAATTATTTCTTGTTCTCGTCATACTTATTTTTTGGAAAAATCTCAATAATTTTATTTAAATCCATTTTTACTGTGTTTAATTTAAGTTTAGTAAAACGTAAACTCCACCGATTTCAGCGTAAATGTCTTGATAGAACAAGTAAACGAACAACTCAACGTGAGTGACCCATTTTAATGGATGAAAAGTTATTAAACTAACTTAGAAGAAAAGTAACTTTCTATATCTCTAATACTGATGCCTGTGACACTGATTAACTGAATAAAAATCAATGAAATATTTATTTAGTGAATTCTCTTTTGCTAACTTATTGAAGTTAGTAGCACAATCAAATCGCTTTTTTAATTATCTTTGGTTAAACCTGTTCTGTGTTCTAAGCAAAGTAAACCTAGCATTATTGTTCCTTACTATCGAGATTTTTTTTATGGAATCTCTTTGGTTGCTTTTGATGGAGGATGCGCGAAAGACCCAGAATTGTTCCTTAATGACAATAATGCGATTGTGTCGCGTCTGATCCTCCAGTGCAGCAATTCGAGATATATACGTCTTCCGATAAATCAAATTAGGCGAATAGCGCTAAGCCAGGATAAAGTCGGTCTCCGGAGTTCGCGGACAAGGGTCCCGAGGATCAGTCCCGAGACAATCGTCCTGCCAGACCAGTAATACATATTATAAATTTAGATGGGACATTTCGTCGCGTGCTCCGTTACGTCTCTAGGTTCGACGTCAGACTAATTTGCATCCGGTTCCACGGAAATATCGTTAACCCTTATTAAGTTAGAAATACAATCCGCTCCCATGTAGAAGAATAATTAACAAACCGCTTAGCCTCCCTCTGGGGGACGATATCGAAGAATTAGCGAGAAACGCGAGATTTGTTAGAGAATTTCGCGTCTGGACACTTGATCTAATTTAAGCGGAGCGAAATTTCGGTTAATAATTAATTGACGTTCCGTGTATACCAAGTATGCCTCGGTTGTTGCTTACACAATGAAATTCTTACTATCGTCGACAATACAAGAGAGCGGTACGTTCCTCGGCAATTAATTTGCAAGAAATTGCGTGCTCTTTGTATCATTGTTAAGTGAAATTCTAGGTGTGTGCTTCAATAAGGCAAAATTCACGGAAACTACGCCAAAGTAGGCTTTAATTAAGGAGACCTCTGTAATTGTGATGTTGGAGAAGACAACAAAAATGCGTTATTGGAGTTGAATTAGTTTGAATATTATTATGATAATTATTGTGAAAGTTTTGATGTGGATGAGGCGAGTCAGTGTGGCGTAATGCGGTAATGAACATTTTCAGTGAACTGGGGAAATAACCATGAATAATGATTATAGGGATGAGAAGTAAGGCCAAGAATAACTCCCGGAGATGCCACAAAAATAATTATAACTCAGCCGCCTAATTAACCTGATTACCCTGATTTTGAGCAAATGGGGCCGTTGTCATGGCAAAACGCGTCCGAAATTTCCAAATTGAACCCACACTAACAAATTTGCTTCTGTGATAACATCAACGGCGCAGATTTTCAAAAATCAACCAGCTGCCAGGATTTGCAGTTGACTCCAATTAGAGTCGCTACGTCAACTTCTTTTTCGCTAATAAAAACCTGGATTTCGGACAATTTATATTAGTATTTGAAATCGCCGCTAAGTCTTTCGATTAAGATGGGGCCAATCCCGTGAGACGGTCATAAGTAAGATCGTTAATTATTTCCATTGTCGTTGGTGAGCCTGACTGATTTTGGGTTCGACTCCGGGGACTCCGGTGGTCTTTCGGCCGTTGCGGCGGCAGCCAGCAGGATGCTTGCAGGACCGGAGCGTCAGGTAGGCAACTGCCGTCGGAAGCTGCAGCCGGGGTTGCTTGGCAACGTACGCCCCCGGGCTACGTGTAGTCGGCACCGCACCCTCAGCGAGGGCACTGCTTCACGCCGTACAAGCGCCCTGTTTATCACTCGCACTTATTTATACATTGAGTTATTAACGAAATCTGTCTCGCGGATATTTCGCAAAAAATACGCAAAGGATCTCCATGGTAGCGTCACGATGGCGGGGGCGGACGAACGACGCCTGACAACAGCACAGCAGCCGACAATTTACTCCTACTGGCGTAACGGGAAGGCCACAAAACAAATTATTTAAACAACACCATCGGCGAGTAACAAAGCACCGATCATATTCCTACGAGGATGCCACGTGATTTAACTCACGTGCCTCGCAGTTTTTGACCAAAATTTTATTTACTCATAAAGACGAAAGAATCAACAAACGTATCGTCATCAGCTGCCATCCGTTCTTGACGCCGCATATCGTGTTTTTCTTTCAACTTCATCCCTTAACCACATTGTGCCATAACTCTTAACGTACCCGTAAATGCGTCTCCACATACTTCAACTAAACAATTATTTTCGCCTAAAAACATCCGCTTTTGCTTGCAAAAATCGAAAGACAATAACTGCGGGCACCACTTCTAAAAAACGCAATCTTGAAACGTCAAGATAACGTGACGACAACTGCGAGATTTTCCTTAAGTTAACGACACGTTGATTTCGTCCGAACAACGGCCCGGAACCGAATTAACACAATATTTTGCTTGCCGTTAAAGGGACATAAGCCGCGATTTTGCTGCGAATAACGACCTAATAACGATATCGAAATGCAGGAGGGTGCGATACGTGTACGTGAACACGTAGCATTTTCACTAAAATATCCCGCTTTGATTCCACAACGTTAATTGGATATTTGACTTTGCCCAAAGTTGAGAAAATCTGATAAGACAATTGGAATTTAAATTATACGTAGCATTAACGGAGGCTGTTTCAAGAGGAAATGCCTTGCAAAATTTAGGGGTACTTCAGAATAACTGACTGGAATCCTTTTTTTTTGACAAACTGATCATCATTGTTTCACTCGCGGTAGTTCTCAAATAGCTGCCACGTCTTCGCATTCTTTTAGTAGTTTACAGCCAATACTAGAAAGTTCCAATTGAACTAAATAACGAAACATTTGAGGGTAACAAGGGAAAGTGTTGCAACTATTATAAGGAAATCGACTTAAATAGTAATGAACGAGGGAAGCGTCAGGTAAAATAATGTTTTTTAGATGGGAGTAGTGTTGGAGTGGAGACCCTGGAGATCGACATACCCGCCACCATCTGACGTTTGCGTGCAGATTGGGGTCGAATAGACACCTAGGCGTTAAAATTTTATTAAATGCCGGAGCGAGGTAAAACAGAATTGGAACCGTTGTAAGCCCAAAGGAATTTACCGGCTGACGAAGTTCCCAACTTAATTTCAAGTTAATTCCAAACAATTAATAAAACTTCGTAAAACAACCCGCTTCAAACCAGGTGATCCCTTTTAAATTCACTATCAACTTGCTCACCGAGCCCGCATAAATGGCTGGAGGTATGCAAGAACCGCAACAAGGGCACTCCGAGATTGCATAGTTTATGGACTAGCCCCCGATAATGCCCACCTGAGTTTTGGTGGCCGCTTCGGACCGGCCACCGCCTCACACCGAAAGGGATTACTGTCCGGATAAGCTCCTAAATAAATTATCGCTCTTTACCTTAACTTAGATTTACTATTCTCACTTATCCGAATTAAGCCTCGATGCGAGATGGTACAATCAAGAGGACCTCCTCATTCGCTAAACGTAAAGTTACCGCTTTTGCTGCGCAAGATAACTTCGCTGATGCATCGTTCCTAACGTAATCCAGGCGAGTCCCTAAATGCATCACAATCACCAGCAAACCAACCAAAGCTTATGTTAAGTCCGGCAATTATAAAGATGAAACGGCTAAGTAAAACTCTGACAAGCAGACCAGTCCCTTCCACATTCTATCGTAAAAGGCACTACTGCTAATGAATCCAGCTCTTAATTTAATTGCGGAAGGTCTACAAGTTTGAATTTTATGTGATGCATGCAGCAGCCGAGAAATGTTTTAAACCTACATAAGCTATTGCTTGTGTACCAAACTGTGATAAAAGAAAAGCAAAAAACCAAAAAAGAACTAAATATATTTGGGGCAGTAGGCATTTAATTGTAAATTAATATTTGCTAGTGCATTTTTAGTGATGGTAATTAAAATATCGATAAAATAGCAACTCATTAATCAATCACGTTGATAATATTAATATAAAATTAAAATATTAAATTTATCAACGGTCAAAAAGACTAAAGGTTTTATAAATTTTTGAAATATTATACGAAGAATAATAATGGACGAGCGGAAAAAAGGGTCTTCGAACAAGCTTTTGAAGGCGGAATTTAGCTTATAAATGACCCATCATATCTTCAGAATCATTTGGCATGGTTAGAATACTATAATAATAAATAAATAATAATAGAGCAAGACAATAAATAAATTTTATAAATAAAATAAGCAATAACAAAGAACTGTTGTTAGATGTAATCGGATGATCAAGACTACGGGCGGCTGAGAGTGGAGAATCTTAATCGCTAGTTTACCGTAGTATTTTTTCCAATTGAAAAGAGCGAATTACCTCAAAAACCGCGAAAATTTACCAAATTGATGGCAAACCAGATAGTGGCGCTACTGAGCGCACGAACATTGCTGCACATCGAAACACTTGTATAATGTTCTGTCGCGTTTTCGCCTTATCGCTGTTCTCCCGTTGGTTACCTATAGATTAACTTTGGTAGCTCTTCTGAGGCGTCCCGGTTCTGTTTTACGTAGGTGCGGCTGCAGTCGATAAAGGAAACAAAAATAAGTCTTAACGAAACAGGAGTAGGTGTTCTCGACCGGTTCATTTTTCAAACGATGGGATAAAAGCTTTGCGGTAGGTGTTGCTAAATGGGAGCGAAAGAACCAACTTAGAATCTTGGCCCATTCGTAGAATCCATTACAGACAAACACTGTGAAAAGCTAAGCACTTGCTCAAAGGGTGCCTCGCCGCTTAATGGACAAGAACTCGCTTAAACTAACGTAAAGTGCCTCGCATTCTCGTTCCACATAACGAGCGAGGTCAACTGGACAAGCCATAATTTTATTAGGACACTCCAAGATTTCTTCTAGAGACATAAATAAGATGTTGGGTGAGAGGTTGGAAAAAAGTGACGTCGTCAGGTACTGCTCGTTGGTTTGATTGAAAAGCTTCTCCTTACGAGGTTGGTAATAAACTAGTTGGATGGGGAATTGTTTTGAAATTCGTTCCATTAAGTCAGATTCTAATTACAGGAAGAGTAGGGAGAGGAATTCGGAATCGCACGTGGCGCATCCGGGTTTATTTCGGATAAATTAATCATACCATCTATTTTAATAAAGCAAGTTTCGGAAGGTTTAATTAACCTTCAGACCGGGTTCTCCGGCGAATTCTTCCATAAAAAACTAATTTCAAATCGTCTAACCGAAAATTGATTATTACCTGCCTCAAGCAACTTTTATTAAACCCCATCTCAGAGTTTTCCCTCGCAATTAATCCGCAACCATACACAAAATTCCACTCAAACACTGTTGCAGAAAGAATAAATCCGCAATATTTTTAGAAACGAGACGGAGGAAAATCAATTCCGCAAATGGAAACGTTGCGACTTCCTCCACGACTGTAATACAGGACCAAAACGAATTAAAATAACAAAAGTGATAATTTTTCCACTGGATGACATCGTCGCCGTGAAACGCGACCGTTTTTTCGACCTCGCCACCACCACCCAAATTATCTCTCGGCTTTATGGACCCTTTCCCGAATCGATAGCGCATGAACCTAAAAACGCAACAATTTCATCTCGTGATAATGCTGGCATAATACTAAGGAGATTCTAACTGGAGGCGACGCGACGGTGATTTGTCGTGAGTTTCAGGCCGAGAGCTTTAGGAGCTTTACGTAAACGATACGACTCGATATTTTATAATTCCGAGCGAGTCTGCACCCAACTGGGCTATCTCACACGGAGATTCATTAGAAGTTTTTAATTAAATAAAAATTTCCCAGGGAGCGCGTGACCGTTTTAACAATGCTTTACACAACGGCTAATTCGGAGAGCACGCCCGAAATATGATTGTTACGCTAATTACAAGCAATTTGCGATTTCACTAACGAGGTTTTCATATTTTTACTAGCCCCTTTCGGGAAAATCTGGGACGGCGATAAAACCAGATTTGGCGCCTCTTTGTATTACACCAGACTCGATCCGATCATAACCCCGTGTAGCAGAGACTTGTTTGCTATGTCACGAAACAAGACAGTCGAACATTACCGAAACCTAAATAGAAATTGAGTCGAGTGAAAAAATGTGAAAGCAAAATCTAAAACAAAATCCACATATAAAATCAATAATCTTTACTTGATTATAAACGAGACTGCAAACTCTAAAGTTGACGATGTCATAAGTGGTTGGGACTTCTTAGGAACCTCAAAATTTTCCCATTTATTTGACTTCATATGGATGTGCTAAAACCCCATTGACTGAGAGTATTTTCTCCTTTTAATTTACCAGAAAACCGTTCTTTGCTTTATGTTTTCCTGAGAAGCATAATTTTTATCAATCCACCAACAATTAAAAATTTTATACTAACTTCGCAATCTCGTTATTGTATTTATTTTTATTGTTGCAGAGAATTTACAAATTAATCAAGTTCAATAGTGCCAAACTTTCAAACTTTGTCGTTAAGTTTTAAACGACAAGAGAGATATATAATGGTTTAATTAAATCTGAAAACGCGATTTAAAGAAAAGCTCCCGGACTAACTCAGGTGTACAAATCTTTAGAATTGATTTTCTAAACAGATAGCATATTGGGCAGCAATTAGCTGATGAAAAGCGGAAAGCGTATTCGCCCAGCAATCAACAGTAAGTTAACTGTCTCTCGATTAGCTTTTTGTTTAATTTAAGAAGCAAACAACAAGGGGTCGAAAACAAATTCCGAAAGGATATTTTTAGAAATTTCTGAAGAATATAGAAATTCTTAAACCTAACTTTTCTGATCAACTAACAACAATTCAAGTAGTTTCTTTATGTTTTGTTTATTAAACAAATCGAATTGAACAAGAAATGTAGTACTAATCACTATTTGGTTGTGATTTCAAAAATCTGACTTAAGTTAGTTAAAAACATCTGAATTTTAAGTCAATATTTTATTCAACGCGTGTGTAAGTTGGTTGAAGGTGCTAACTACAAATTGTCTTAGGATTACGCTGACCGAATTAACGAGATTACTCGATGAGCTTTTCATAGGTGATACCTTGTGTGAATGATTTAAATCCATAAATTGATATTTCCCAGTTTGTCAGTTCTATCTGAAATTTTTTTAGTCTTGTTGACAGCTTTACAGAAATTTTGTCAGTTCAGTCGCCGAAACGCGACAGAAAATTTTCTCGAACGAAAAAGTGTGACAGAAATGGTGTGTGCTATTTCTGACATCCGTCGTTATTCTTTTGCGTGCTCGATTTTAAGTAAATGAAAGCGAGCTGTTGTTGCTGGTTCGTTGTCGGACGGGACGTGTCCGGAATCCCGGAAGCACGAATAGTTTCATAATCTCTTCGGCGGCCGAGTCCGGGTTCCGGCCGACGTCATCTCTGGAGATTTACGTCGCACTTCCGAGTAGCGTCGACTCCTGCCGAAGGTTAATCGTGGCTAGGGCTGTGGTTCCCGGAAGTTTCGCCAACCTCTTCGGCTGGCAAGTTGCGTGATTTATCCGGTTTGTTTAGAATTTGATGTTCGGAGCATGTTTTGGAAAACACCATCATTAGCGAGTGGCTCCGGCTTAATATCACTGTAATGCAAAGGGGTTTTGCTTTGATTTATGAAAGCTCGTCGCTGACTCCCGGAGCTTCGTCCCAGATGAATTTTCCCTCTACATCTAGAACAAAGGTATAAAGACGATACGCGAAGGCTGATCTATAATTCAAATGCCGCCATCCTTGCCGCAGATGCATTGCTTTTCTCCCTTTTACGTTATTTTTCGATAGATCACCGGATAACGCCGATAAATTGCAGGTGTTAAATTTTAGGTTATTAGTAATTTTCAAGTTCCACCGTTATTTAATTGCGTTGTAAAGAAAATTTAACTGGTTAAACGGCAATTTCGGTTCGATCCGCCAATTACGTGTACAAGTACCTTGAAATAATTAATGATATCGCATTTGATTATGGTCCGGTTTACGGTTCTCCATAATTTCATTATAGACCGTTTGATGTCTCTATCGCTAATTGACCTTAATGGCGCGCAGCAACATGTGGCGTATTTTATTTACAGGCAGTAACGAAGTCACATCATCGTTTTCGGAAGCGGTCTCACTTCTAACTTTCCCCCTCAAGAAGACGGCGTCCCGAATTCATTTTTGATCGTAAATTGACGGACATACATTTATTCAAAAGCTGTCTGGTTATTCCAAATTTATGTTGCTCTCCTTAAATTCGTTCGTTTGAATAAAAATCGTTCAGGGCCCATTTATATTGGCAATACACTGTGAATATTTCCTAGGACAAAACCACGCGTCCAGGAATAAATTGGCGAGGAAAATTGTTTTCTAGCTTTGCAAAACTCGCTTCGCTTGCTATGCAATTTCCATTTCTGCTGCGGATACGCGGAACAAACGCGGACGCGACATTAGGTATGCACGTTACGTAATGCAAAAGTAATTTTATTTTCCAATACACATAACTATAAGGCATTTTTCTATAACTTTGGCGATTGCTCGAGTACTTTGTATTCAAATGCTGCTCTACATCCCTGGCCCAAGGCAAAGCAATTAATGTAAGAAAAGATCTTATTACAAATTCAATAATCGTGTGGAATATTAGGACAATCATGCAGAATATTGCGCGATAAAAACCACATGATAAGAAAACTTTTTGTTATTCCTAGGTATACTTTTTTCAGTACCTTCAAGAAATTTCATTATAAGTCCAACATTATAAATGGTAGAAAATCAACACCCCCAAGTAAGTCAAGAAAGAGTTTGCCGATGCTTGCATGTGTTAACAAAGTCTACCTTTTAACTTGCTGACAGAAGTTGTAAGTTTATAGACGGGCATTTCGAACAATGTATTTGCATAACATATAAATTGTGATAATAGTCATGTTTTAAACTTATACAAGCAGTTTCATGCCCGTAGCTTAAGCGATTATTAATCAATTTGTAATAAACCCTGTGTGGGCTAGCTTGATGATTATTGTGGTTGGCTAACCAGTAAAGTAAGCCAATAGATGAAATCAACCCTGGCAAAGCCTTCTCTTCAATTGATTATATCTACGTCACTGGTTTTCAATTATTCCAGATTTTGACTCCACCTTTAAGGTCTGTTGCTTGTTTGCTACAATCACAATATGATCTCGTGTGTTTGTTGAATGTAAGAAAGTAAGTGTCAAATTCCTGATGCTTAACTTTTGGGGCACTTTTCTAGAAGTCTCGTATCGCGCTAGCTCTTAACGCCCAAGGGGCAAATTGTGGATCATTGGTTGCTGATTTGATGGCCTTACCACGCCGAAGATTGACGGATTTACCTGTTAAAAACCCTTTTAAGCCGAATCTCTTCGCCGATCCCGGCATTTGTCTGCATCGCGTTTTCCCCGTCTTTTACCAGGTGAAAAATCATCCAATCGCCTCTATATCTGCATATTGATTCGGTGATTTTTTACCGTTTTCGCCAAATCGACGATTTGGGCTGATGAACTCGGTCGATGGCGACATAAAATAAAAATTTTGTCTGCAGCCTGGAGAAACGCGTCCCGTAAGGACGATCCCGAGGAAAAAATTATATTGCGTCAGGCAAATTCCTTCCTGGGTTTTTGCCGCGTTTTTTATTTTCGTCGCCAGAGTGCGCCGCAAATGCTCTCGACGGGCGTCCCGACGCCAAAGTCGACGATAACGCTGGATGGGAAGGCATTATGTGCGGGACAAATATGTGGCAATTGTGGAGATAGTCGGCCACTGTGCTTTGAATTATGTCCCGCACGAGAAATTTCGTCGAATGCGAAACTCTTCGGCGCACCGGAGTGGAGGAACGTTTTGTCAAACTGCCACAAATTGAAAATAGACTTTGCCGGCTGTAAATTCGCGACGGAGATGTTGAATCCGAAATGTCAGCGCACAATAGACGATTGCAGAAACGAAGTGACTTACCTCAACGAGACACTGAATTGGTTTCTGCTCCTAAGCCTAACACATGCGAAAGACCTGAAAGTGCAAGCAAATCCCTGCACTCGGAGGCGCCCAAAGAGAAATTGTATTATTATCAGTACGGCAGCTTCAGAACACCACCAGTAATAACAAGATTTTAAGAAAATATCTGAGCATGAAGAAGCTTTGCCGCCAATCTTTATTGACTGGCAACACTTTGAACCTATGTAGTTCTTGGCGTTTCTTCTTTGTTTCTCGCACATGTGTCTTGTTAATGACAATATAAAGATGCCCCTTTTGGTGCAGATAGGCTAAAGTCATTTCAGTAAGAAGAAAGAAGAAAAAACTAGCCAGCAAGTTTTGTTACTTTTTAAGTAAACAATTTAATCTTATACAGTTGAAGCCTAAGCATTAACATTTGCCATTACATGTAGCAATACAACATGTATTGGCAAATCTAAATATTTTGACTTGAAGCTTGCGATTAGAAATAAACTAGTTACATTATTGCAGAATGCTAGAAGGAAAAGAGTGCAGTCAAAATATCCAAAAAAATAATTTATTTTAACTAGAGCGCAAACTCTGCAGCACAAATAATAAAAAAGCAATAAAAATAACGTCAAATAAGAAGAGTTTGAAGATAAGTTCAGAAAAAATATTAAATATTATCAAGAAAGACCACTACAGAAGAATTTTGGATCTCAACTTTTTCCCTCCGGCAGTAAAAGTGTAACCAAAAAATAATTGTCACACAAAGAATAATAATCATTTTTTGTTATAGTGATGCAAAACTGTTTTGACGATTAATACTGGACTCTTCTTGGTTGACTTGGTAAGCATCATTACGTTGTTTTTGCTTTTTCTCTGTGGATTAAAAAGAGCGTCAGGAACAGAGAGCCAAATCAGAAATAAGCATTTAAGCTGACGGTGGCGACAATTGGAGCTAATTAACACTTGGCAATTAAGAATATTGCTGTGACTTAGAACGGTCTGGAAGTGAAATTGATGCGGCATTATCGCGCATAGAGGAGGAAGCTGTCGGGGGCGATCCTCATTACCGACGGGCTGAGGCCGAGAACAATGCGGGATGGTTCTTGGCAACCCTCTCGTGTTAAACGTCACCCCTACATCGTCGCCACCTGCGGGCGTGTCCCGCTATGATTCTGAAACGGCGCTTTTTGTCAAAGTCTCAACCGTAAGGGCGAGATGAAAGAATGGAGAATTCAGATCGAGGATCGCGATAAAAAGATTCCTTTGATGAAATATTACCTTTGCCGAGAACAGGGCATCATTATGATTTTTTATTACATACAGCTCGAAGAGAAGACACGGACGGAGACGTTTTATTTCCTTCGACTTTAATTTGAAGGCTGCCAACGTCGCCGTCGCTCCCGTACACTTCGCGTTGTTCAACCGATGAAACAATAACAATAATGCCCGCCAACATTTCAATTAAGAACCGTAACAAAAAGTTTCAATTTGATCCAGAAAGTCAGCAAAAATCGACCGTATCAACCCACGCCAGGTGATTTTCCCCGTCTTCACGCTATTAATAAAAGCCGGTTTTCCTACCTTAAACGACAAATATTTACGCCATTACGTTTGAAACTGAGCAACGCAATTATCGATCACAAGATTGAGTGACCGTATTTGCAGGAAGTTAATAAATCGGCGCTTTAATAAACACGAAGTTTTTACGGCTATATTTCATTGACTTGAAGATTTCATAAAATTTTTAGACTAAGCCGAAGTTTCTCAATAAAATTATTAACGAGTGTCGCGACTATAAATTATTGAATTAAACTATTACGGTCATTAATGCTGCATTTACGAACAACACATAAAATTAACATTTCACTGTCACATTTTATGTCCAATAAAGCTCACTTATTTGAATTGACGTAAAACTTTGTTTAGCAAAAACTAACTACAAGTAGGATTGAGCGTAGTTAACGCTTTATTAAACTTCGCAGTAAGTAGTTGAGACTGAAATAGCAGTACCCGCTTAATTCAGCCAAATCAAACACGCCAGCTTCAAATCCCTTACAAATAATGTCAATTTATATTGATTATGGAGGACATTTGCATGTTTTTAAAGAACTTGATCGAAACTTGTTCCTTTGACAAACTTACTAACCAGTTGACTAGAAACGTACAAACTTTCGAGTCTAGAGATGCAGAGAGTAGTAGAAGGGTAACAGTTATGATGTGCTCGCAAAAAGACTACAGCTCGATAAGTTCTTCAAAGAGATGAGTTTATATAAAGTTGTTTAATAATGATATACAGAGCTTTTAGACATCAGTTTTTAAGTACATCCGATGTAACTAAAAGTCTTCCATTTTCAATAACAGGATGTGCAAAGTTTGTCTCTTTAAAGTCTGTGATAAAGTTAAACTCTGGAGTTTTAATATTTGTAAATAAAGAAAAACAGTAAATCAATAAGCGGAATTTAAAATTAGTAAATTACGTGCAGCGACCTTCAGAGCAAGTATAGTGGTTTGTGTTACGTATGTTGGACCTGAACACCTAAGAATTGGTTTTGATTTTCCAAAACCCCTATTGAGGGTACACTATCTCACAGAACCGCGGGAAATTAAAACGTATTCAAAAGTTTCTCACGGAAGATTTAGAGTTCAAGCGAGGTGTTTTGTAGTTTCGAAATGCGATTAAGCGCTAACTATTATTTGTTTAAACAACACGGAAATTTTGATCTGCACGATGTCTCTCTCACCCTACAATGTAAATTGAAGAAAAATACAGTTTGTTAATCTGGAGCGAACAACACAGGGAAACTAAGCAGAGAGCACAATGGAGTTAATTTGTATTTGTTCTGGTAATAAAACAAAATTAGTAGACTAAAACCACTTAAACGTTCATAAATCAAATATAAACTAGATTTACTCGCGTAATAACAACGCGCAATTTGATATAATTCAAACGTTTCGCTAGAACAAAATTTTAATTCGAATTACAACAACACAAAACATTTTTAGTTTCTGTAAGTGAGATAATTACAACTGAACAGTGTGCGTCTAAAGAGACGCCACCTGACGCCTATTACCTCCACGCGCCCTCTTAATGGCAGGACGCTAACGAACCGGTGCGACTTTCCAGAAATTTTTGTCAAAAACCGATGCACTGGAGCTCGCAACACTCTTGTTCGAGTGAAAGTGGAACGTTTCCCGCGCAATTTAATACCCCGGTAAACGGATTTTATTCAGCGCCCTTTGTTAATACGAACTGCTTTGCATTTTAATCTCGGAATTATGGACCCGAACAGTAATCTTAATTTAAATGGAATCTGGCTGCGGATATCTGACCCCACTTGCGTTTAAAATTAATTTTGATAAAAGCGAAACAATCGAGCCGCCCCCGGGAGACGGCCTCCAATAAACTATAGACCTTTGTGGACTTGGAACCCCGCGGCCAAATTTCATTAAGAAAATGTCACCGAAACAAACTATTGGCAGTATTACTATTATTACTAAACATCAGCTTTAACGCCACCCAAACCGACACTTCTGCTTCAAAGGGTAGCAAAAAAAAATATTTTGGTCGTTTAATAAAGATTTTCAGTTTTCTAGTTTTATATAACCTAATGTTAATAAACCATCTTACTTAAGTTGATTCGATGCAAGGATTTCAGTCATATATCTTTGTCATTATCTTTGTTAATCGAGCAACTATTTGGCCACCCGAAATTGATTTTAATTGTATCAATAGTAACACGTTTAGCCAAGTAATCAATATTTTTGACAGTATTTTAAAGAATGCGTTACCATACCATAAACAATGACATTAAGTAAGAAGACCTGACTATATGAGAATTTTCCAAATTGAAATTCTTGCTTCTATTTGACCTATTGAAACAGGAAATTTCAAGTCACATGATAATTTGCAGCAATTTCTGCTTCAGGGTTATTTGTTTAATATCGTATCAAAAGTGGATGTCCTTTTGGTTGCAAACTTTAAAATTTGTGTTTCGTTGGTGGTTTCCCTTGGAATTACTCTTTAGGAGCGGTGCGACCTCTGGCGGCGGTAAGGGCGCGCTATAGCGAAATTAGATCAGAATCTCCTTAATCCAATCGGGATTTAAATTGAAACCTTTTTGCCATAACCGCTAGTCTTTTAAACCGTCATTTTGAACCGGAATCGAATTATCCGCATATGTGTTCGAAATCATAGAACCGAAACCCCGGCACACGTGTTACGTCACAAAGCGCACCTCAATTTAATAAAGCTCTCCAGATACTGAGCAAAGCATGTGTCCAATTAAGCAGCATACGTGATGCGAGGCTTTCCGCTAGTTGTCTGACAACCCGACATTTAACGCTAATGTTTCAGGTACTTACTTCAGAAGTGTGCACGTCGAATTATGAAGAACTGATTGTGATGAAATTCATGTTGTTTACTGAAAAATACGTTGCCAAAGAGTTGTGCTGCCGGAGAATAATTAATATATTTTCCAACAGATGGAAACGTTGAGTTATGAGTAGGGAGGTAAGAAACGAAAATGAGTAATATTGAAGCAAGAAGATGCGAGTCGAGAAATAACAAGGCTCGAGAAAATAATAAAAATATCCCGAGAGAATGCGATTTTAATATAGCCGAACGATGCTGCATTGAATAAAAAATACCAACAAATTGCACAAAGCTAAATCAAGACGGCGGCGGATTCTCCCTTTTTCAAAAATCAAGTCGGGGTTCTTTTCTCCACGAATACAGGTTGCTTAAATATTATTTATTGTAGAGGTAAGAGCGGTAGCGGCCTATTTTAAACGGTATGCATCTTGCAGTTTATCTACCCAAGAACATTTGTCATACAGCATTAGACTCTTGGGATTAACCGGGAAGACCGCAAGACTCGTAAGAGAAACCATTAAAGTAATGTTTAATACAGGAAATGTAAACTTTTATCAAAATTTACATTCAGGTGTTGCCGGCAAAAATGACGGCAGCAATTAATTACAAGTGTCTCGAGACGTTATTCTCTCTTTAACATCTCTTCTAAAACATTGCAACTTCTTGTTATTACAGTTCCTGTGTGTCAATGAATCTGGATCGTAACTGAGTGTATTTTTGATGGTTCACGTCGTTTTAATTTTTTCATCTTCATTACCACACTTAATAATGAAAACTTCGACATTTGGTATTATAGCACCAATAACCTATCTAAACAAGTCTTGGCAATTGCAAGTAGAATATTTTATTATTTAATCTATTCTTCTTTTGATTATCTCTACCATTATTTTCATTATGACAAGAGACAAGAACGGGAGATTGATGAAAATTTTTTACAAATCCGGCGTCAAACCGCTATTACCTATACTTTTTAAACAAATTAAAAAATTATTATCGCTAATTTTATGGTAATATTTCTACTAGAAACTTCTTTGGCGTAATCCCAAATCTCAAGTATTTTTGGTTAATAACTAGAGCAGCTATTTGTTGGAAAATTACTACTTGAGTCAAGAGACTGCAAATTAAACGCAGCCGATTCAGGGTCACAACAAGCAGAGCTTTCTAATTTGGTCTGTCTTTGTTTATTTAAAATGTCCTCGCAGGTGCAATTTGGGACTTCATGAAAGCCTTAGCGGGTTTTAAGTCAAACAGCGCTACCTATGTTTCCGTTTTCCGAGACACTCGAATTTACATTTAATTATAAATTCTAGTTTTGAGACTCGTTTTTTTGTTAATTACCGTTCGTCCTTGTCCATTAGCTTTTATCAAACATTTGGTCTAACTTTAAATTTTTGGAAAGGTAAATATAACTGTGACATCTCGCAGTTGAACTCCCCAAGCAATCGGGTTCTAGCTTCATCTATTTGCCAATTTGATATTTCACAATTCCAATTTCGTCTCAACATTGATTGCCCGCGAATAAAACGAATTCCTGAGGGTGACCCTTTGGTCGGATGGATTCATGACGGGTAAAATCACGCTTCTCGCGTTCGAGCACCAGGTATCGGAATTTACTAACTTCTTTCCATTTCTTATTCGCGACCTTCGTGATTCAATAAACTTTTAGCCTTTTCTCATCTGTATGTATTTGAATATTTTCATAGCAAAAGAGAATCTTTATTATACTTTCTTAATAATCATCATCTGGATCCCGAATCGGTTTTAAATTAAATATTTTTCGTCCTTCAAGTGAAGAACTTAATAAATATCGTTTTATTTTATTTCGAACCCCTCTCTACATTTTAATTAAAAATTAAGGAAAACATTTTTAAAAACCGTAATTTCTCCGGCGCTTTTTACGTTTGCCTTCATTAAAATGTATGTATTCACCTTTTGGAGATTTTTCGGGGTCGGCGTAATAATTCCCGCCTGCTGTCGCCCGAAACCCCCTCAAAATGTTTGCGGCCGCAATAAAATTCTCTTAAAAATATTGTCAGGCTTTTGAAAACGTCCGATGTGAAGTGAGATTTGATTAGGGGATGGGCGTCGTGGCGTTTACTGCGGATGACGGCGACGGCGGTGGCGGCGTGGGGGTGTAGCGATTGTCAAGGTGGCCGCTATCGCCTCGTTTATCACAACCTCTTCAGCGAGGATGATCTCCTTATAGCTTCACTCGTCGCAGGAATAACAATACCCCTCTCGCCACGTCGGCCTCTCCACTCTCGTTCTTTCTTTGCCACTCTTCTTGAGCATCAGGACCAACTTAGGACGCTCTACTTTTCTTCGCCGTCTTTCATTTAGATTATCGCATGTTTAGAAAGAGCAAAATGCACGACGAGAGCACTGACTGACGGTATCACTTCACAAATTAAGATACTGTTTGTTTACTTTGCACCAAAGCAATCAACCAACTCGGAGTTTGCACCGTAGCTAATTCAAATTGCTGCACTTCCAGGCAGAACCACTCAATTTGGGATGACAACTTAAAAGAGCTAACATTCAAGAAAATTTCTTGCCAAGAAGGTCAAGGACTACAACCGCGCATCCATCCAAGGAAGTAACTAGGCCGGTGCCGGCCACCCGAGGATCGAAACTTGCAGGTTGTTGATACTGCTAGAATTACAGGTTCAACGTTACAGAACTGTGCTGAAATCCGCATGGGTTTAATTGGTTGAAAGTGGACAGCTCCGCCATGAATCGAAATTAACGCTTTCACTAGGGATTTTACTAGGCAAGTAGGAGAAACAATTATTGTTATCTAAAAAGTGGATATATAATCACATAGCTGACAGTAGCAGAAAAATAAGGTTAAACCCTAAAACGGGCAACGGAAAAATTTGGAAGATTAATCTACAACATCGGGTTCTGTTAACTCTGGATCCAAATTAAACATCGTTGTTATCATTATAATAGCAATTATTTCTATCGCTTCTAACTTGAGTTTAAAGTTAATTTATGCCCAAAATACCGGACCTATAATGTAAGCAAATTGCCATTAAGTAAACAAAATTAGTTTAACGAATCGAATTTTAGAGAAGCAATGGCAAATTCCCATGCTCTCACCTCAGGCTTGATTTCGCTACACTAGCATTTAGCGGAAATTTCAGCAAATTAAATTTTGTTCAAAAATGTGAAAAAACTGAGGCCAAAACTTTAAACAAAAATAGCTTTTCACGTTGGTGTGAACTCAACTCAAGCAAACCAACGAAAGGACGAACATAACTAATATCGTTCAGCACCCAAACTGGTTGAAAGTATTTTTGTGCGTTAACCCCTAGATTGTTTCATCCGGTAGCGTCGCCTTGAGAAGGAAGCTAATACGTGGAATTAGGAACCTGCTGGGACTTCTTCGATCGCATCGTTCTCGTTGTTGACGTCACCCCGTTGCCGAGGCCGAAAAGCTTTTCCGGTCTCTCCGTTTACCTATTTCCATTGTAGTTTTTATTCGAGCAGCATCTAATCTATTGCCGTCTATTCTATTCAGTCTGCAGATTCTCGCTATAAACTGGGAATGGGTGTATCATGTAAACTAGGCCATCGGCTTAAGAGCATCACTTAATCAAGGAACTCGGTTTGAATAGAGGTGGATGGTAGACTGCCTCGGGCCTGATTACGACAGAGCCCTGGTACCAGAACTCGCAATTCACAACAATCAGGCTGTGGGTCAGCAGGTTGGCTGTTATACGCCGTCTCCTTTCACCGGGAGAGCAACTAAAATATTCACAGGATGAACGTCATCCCGACAACACTTACGTGCGGGTCGCTATTGTAGTTGCTATCTGATGTGGAACTATAATAGATTTGTGTTTATTATAATTAATTTAGAAATTATGGAACTAAATAAAAGTTGAAAAAATAATAAAACTTGAAGTTTCGATAATGTGAAGAGGAACGACGCGTTATCCCCAGATTACTCGTCCTTTCACCTATTAACAACGCCGGGACCAAGTTTTCCCCTTCAGCAAACGACATCTTTTATCTAGATGTCATTTCCACTACAATATCCTACTGGGATAAAAGAAGTTGGGGACCACTTCTTGCCCAGTGTTTAGATTTATCCCTTGAGTTCCCAGCGGTTGCTTAAGCACCCATCCGTGACGCAACTTATTCTCATGTTGACTTACCACTCTTTAACTGTCGTCCAGCAAGTGCGGCTTCGAGCTAAAGTAAGCATTTTTTGACACTCATCCCGTCCTTTATCCGTCTTTTCCAATATTGAACAACAAAACCAAGAGTTTTTGCTGCTGCGTAAAAGAGAGGTGCTGCGAGTTGGTGTCATTTTACTAAAGTTATTGTAACTATAAAGCGATAAGTTGATTTCGCGGAAAATTTTGATAGGAAAAGACGGTAACTGTTGATGGATTCTTGACACACACACTAACTCGAAAAGTTTCGCAACTTGTTTTTTAGATGAAGTGAGTAATGTGAGCCAGAGACGCCATCGGTACCGGCTTGTACGCGTCGTTTTCAGTTTGAAAATATCTTGCTAATTTCTCGTCATTACAAGCAACTTGTGAATATTTTTCCAATTTGGGTCGGTGAACGGAAGTTGCGTAACAAAAAGCAAATTGTTCCTTCAACTTTGACTGATTAATGTCTGTGGCGGCCGCCTGCTGCAAATTAAAACCGTCCGAAGATACAAGCCGCGAGGCGTACAAACTTCTCACAACGGCTCCGGTTTTTGGCGCGTCAAAGCGTTTCTTTTCGAGATTGCGCCAAACTGCACGCGAACTTTAATTAAGCATTCTACGAGAAACGTCGAGTTGCGACGAGCCGCTCCTGATTCGACGTCGTCTTTAGGTGGCTTTCGCCGATTATCTCCGTCTTAACCGCGCCCTCACCTCAACTTTAGCGGGATCTAAAAATGATCAAGGATCCGCATTCCGAAAGCAATTAAGCCTGAACGCTTTGAGGAGTTCGCGAGCTCCGATAAATCCACCGGGAACTTTGGGCTTTAATCAAATAAGTAAACCTGGCTTTGTCCCCGACTATACACAGGTGCCACACGGGCGTGGAAATACATTTGCAACACCGTCTGACGTGATAAAAAGTTGTGATAAATAACGTTTGGGAGGCGCCTGGGGAGAGATCGACGAGGTCGCCCCTTTGATGAATTACTAACGAATGATTAATTTTTGCGACGCATCACGGAAACTGACGCTAAGTGCCCGCGTACTCCATTAGGCAGCGGACGCCGTCAGGTACCGATTTAGACCCAACAAGCAACAACCTCTTCAAAACCAAAACAAGTACAAATTGAGAATCTTACAATATTTTGTGGTTTTTTGCCCGTGAATTACTTATGTTAATTTTCTGCCAAAACGGCCTTCCAGAAGAAGTGCGGCAGTTATGCTTTAGGTCTATTCTAACATCAATTGCTGCATAACGTCTCAGTGGATGCGAGAGGATACTTTTTGGCATAGAAAACGCATCAGCATTTACGTTACAGTTGTTGTAACTTATGCCGCTGTGTTCTTCATAATTTGATTAAATACAAATTTAGTTTCTGGTCGCTAAATTAAAAGTTTAGTGGTTATGAATCAAAATAAGCTACATAAATCGGTACCGGTAAATCACTTTGTCTTTCAACTAAATGAAAGTAATAAGGATATAAATGAGTATAAATAATCGATAGGTCAAAATAATTGCTTTATAGCAATTGAAATTATACTAGACTTCGTGACAATATAACCAGGCCAATCATAAACGATACTTTTAGTACTATAGCTTTTCTGAAAACTAACACTTTGTGACGTTAGAACAAACGTTGCTGGTAGAATTGTCATTCTTCCTATCTCCAAATTCTACAACATCCATTTGTTATTGCATCATACCCAAATCTTCAAAAAATTATATTGTTTGACCTCAGCTATAACACTGGATTCTTTCTAAATTCGGTTTATTTTGCGATAACATCAAGGTTGCTTAGAAATCTTTAAGTGCTGATTTACGAACACATTGTCCAAAATAAAAAAAAAATTGGACAGAAAGTCTTAAAAATCTTGATCGAAGTTCTCAGTTCTGACTCGCAATCAAAAACTGTTATTCTACAAATTCGGAATGTTCTGTATATCGAGCGCTTTGTAGAAAATTCCTGGGCTCGTTGATGTCGGTTAATTCAAGAAAGAATCAAAATTAGTATAAAAGAAAAAAACATTATTCTTGATTTATCGAATGGAGGTGTCGTAACTTAAGGACAACTTTGGGGACTTATTGTTACGATTTCAAGTGATTACTAAATCCTAACGGTCATAATGGATTCGACTCTAATTGGGTTTACTGCAATCCGTAAGAAGAATAATTTTTGTAAAAAAAATTCAAACATACGAGGTACCTCCGTAAGCTTTGATTCTAACCGCCACCATGTTATTGTTTGCTATTACATGCTTTGTTTTCTTTGAGTTCTTGTTTTTACTTTTTCATCAATTTGGTCGATTCAAAAAGATAGTTTCTAAACGGCGTGTTTGCTACTCTTGACTAAAGGTAACAGTTTTCTTTGATTCCCATCCACTAATTTTCACCAGTCAAACCACGTTAAAGATAGAACTTCACGACATCGATACTGAGCTCCGTGAAATGTTCATCAAGCAGCCTTATTCACATATATTTTAAAATGTTAAAATTTAAATATTTCATTTTTTTAATAGTGATTTTGTAAAGTCCACCGTACTTAGATATTAACTATAGTAAGTTCCTAACTCAACAGGTGTCACGTGAAAGGAATGGACGTGCGAACGTGAATTGTTTACAATTACTGTTGCTATCAAGTGCATCCTCATTAAACGTTATCAGTTCATTAATAAAAATAATATAAATATCTGCAAACACGAATTACAACTAAAATTAAAAGTTGCTAATAATAAGTAAGTGCAACAGTACGTTTTTCATCAAGAAATATTAATATGAACGCGATATCGGCTTTTAATGAACCAGGCTAAATCAACTACCCAACAGTTCTTACAAATAATGCTATATAGAGTGCTCCAGTACCAAATATGCAAAAGACATAATTTAATCTGATTCAAATTCCCAGTCAGCCAACAACAAGCGTGAATAATCTATCTGCATCACAGCCTCAATATGGAGCAACCAATGCTAGTTCTCAGCAAACAGAACTTCAAAGTTTCACAAAATGATTTCAACGAGTGATGAACAGCTAGATGAAAATATGCCTAATGAAAACCCATGGCAAATAGAAAAAGGATCCACAAAAAGGAGAACAATTAATACAAGCAGCTCTCAGGTAGTAATGATACACAATAGATTTAGCACACTATCAGAACGAATACCAAGCCGGCATTAGAACACCCAGACCGCCACCAATATTTCTTTATGATGTAATTAACTATCAAGGAATGGATGAGAAAACTCCCGTTATTGCAGAAAATGAACGATATGTAACTAACATATGCCTAGCATATAATACCAATAAAATAAACTGTACCACTTCGGATACCTCCAGGAAATTAATAATATTTATGCGAAAGAACAGTGTCATACTTAATAACTGAAAGATGAAGACTCTTATAGAATTGTCATAAAACACCTGCAGCATTCATCGAAGAAAACTGAAATGAGAGAGGAATTAACCTAAAGTGGACAGTTAGTAAGAAACATAATAAGTGGAAGACACAGAGTAACACAGGAACCACTAAATCTCTTGTTTGTCAATTTGGACCCTGTGGATAATAATAACGAATTTCTTAAAAAAATATGCAAAACAATGCAGTTCAAATTGAACCATCAAGAAAGGTTAAAACTTTATGCAGTACACGAGATATCAGCAGTACTAACATTAAAAAACGTATTGCAATAGACAATATGTATGCGTACAGTGTGGTGGTCCACACAACACTTTTACTTTTACTAAAAACAGGAACACCCCTACCAGATGTGCTTTATGTGTAGGTGCCCACTCCTTCAACTACAAAACAAGCAAATTTTACCACGAATGTTTAAAGCCTAATAAGGCAAACAACATATTAAATATAAAACACTATGCAAAGAACGCAATAAACAATAATGCAAAAAACATTATCCCTAGAAATGCAACTATACCAGCAAGTCAACCGCAAGATTCTCAACCGAGTCAACTCTACCAACAGCAGTCAGTCAGCTATGCAGATATAACTAAAGGTACCACACAACAAACAAGTAATAATAGTAACGTCCTCAACAAATCTCTCGACGAATTTAAGATTTTATTTAATGAATTCATACACCAAAACAACATGGTCTTCTTATACATGTTAACCCACTTATCAACAAAATTTACTAACTTTATAAAAATTTCAGAATGATATTCCGAAAGTCTTCTGCGACACAAGGGTGAGGTTAATATATTTCTGCATCATAATCCAATAGACATAATGCCAGTAAGCGTGTTCGGTTCTAAGTGACTACAATTTGTTGTTTGGGAGTCACTGTGGGTTGTCAGCCTGCCTTCCCTTCACCCTCATATATTTCCCTCCCAAAAACAATAGATATCAATTAGTCGTTGTGAGCAGAATATAATTTCTGAGTTTCTTGAAATAGTTAATAACGTATTAAACCGTGAAGAATCTGGAGATCCATCTTTGAATTGAACCAACCTGAAGATAAGGGTAGGTTCACTTCCCTTGTTTTTTTGAAAAATCGCAAATCAGTATTCGGCAATATTCCATCAATCTGGTTGGAATTCTCGTTACAAAGCCAGACCCATTTAATAGATAGGTCTTATTTCAAGATACCACATTATGCAACTTATTTTGTAAATCATCCAGATAACACTGCCTATGGTGGCACTGTCATAATAATAAAAAATAATATCAGCAATTCAGAATTACCTCAATATGCACTAGATCACTGCAAGCTGCAGCTATAAATGCAAGGATGATGATATATGATCTAACAGTTGCTATGATCTATTTCTCCCTTCCGCAAAATACAAGTGAGTTTTTCCAAATACTGGGGTTCAAATTTATCGCAGGTGGCGATCATCACAACTGTAAATACGACTTACAACAATAAAAAGCAAATAATTAGTGAACCGTATGCAAGAAAAAAACGATTGCTTCCTTTCAACTGACTCTGCCAACTGACTACAACAAAATTTTCAGATATTCTGGACCTATTCATCACCAATGGTATTTCCAACTTCTATATGGACGTAATTCCAAGCTATAATTTGTCCTCCGATTACTCACCTATAATAGCAACAATCAGCAGTTTAGTCATACATCAACAACAAATCCCAAGATACATAACAAAAAAACAAACTGGAGAAAATACCAAAAGATTGTCCAAGATGACATAAACCTAAATGCTTTACAAGTACAAATAAAATTGAACTAGTAATTGCATCCCTAAACAATACCCTTAAGAAAGTAGCCCAGCAATCCAGGCTCATATTAAACTCGAAAATAAAATGTTATAATACTTCTGTTGTGATCAAAGAAATTATAATAGAGAAAGCCAAAGCAAAGTGGCAACAAACGCATGCCCTATTATAAAAAGCAAAATTAAAGAAGCAACGGATTAAAAACATCAAGAAACATAAAACTCAGGTAGGTACTTCCCATACGCTATACGTAATGATATTAGACCTATTTTATAGTGGATTCGAAGTAATGAAGATAAGGCTTTATTATTTGCAGAACATTAAGCTAAAGTATTTCCATAGAATAACAATGTTTAGGAAGAGGAAATAGAAAGAAATTTATCCGAAGATAACCAAAGTATACCCCCAATCATAATTCTCTAAATAAAGTTCAGAAGAAAATCAATAGTTTAAATCATCGCAGATGTTAAAGGAAATGCCAAAGAAATGTGTTATACTAATTACGTATATATTTAAAGCAATCATAGGACAAAATTCTTCGCCAAAACAACTCTAAATAGGGAAAATAATCATGAATCCAAAACCAGGTAAAGACCCACTTAATGTATCGTCATACCATCCTATAAGCTTACTACCAATTTTGTCAAAATTCTTGGAAAGACTTTTGTTACATAAAGTAAACTTGATTCCGGATACCGCAAAATCGATTATTCTTCACCAGTTTAGTTTTCGGGTAATCCACTTTACAGTACAGCAAACTCATAGAATAAGCCACACAATAAATGAAACATTGGAACACAAAAATGTCGCACATCTATATTTTTGAATGTCAGTCAGGTCCTTGACAAGGTATGGCTTATATATCTCCTCCATAAAACTAAACAATTGCTTCCTATCGCGTATTGACCAAGATAGGTAGCCTAGTGCGTTGCACGTTCCTCTGCACACTCAAATCTGCTAGAAAAATACTATGCAAAATGGAAAATACATACCAATCTAAAAAAAATGAAAATATAGTTTTCAGACGTAAATTTACTAACGTTAAAGTATTCACACCACTTAAGGAAGGTGAAAAAATTAAGGAAACAAATACAGTAAAATACTTAGGAGTTGTCCTAGATAGCAGACTTAGCTTCCATCAACATTTAAAACACCTACCAGAAAGAGCATATATGGTTTAAAACAAACTCTACCCACTGTTCATTAACAAGGCCCTAAACCAACTTAATAATAAGCTCCTCTATACCTCTATCATAAGACCGATACTCACATACAAAGCCCTCCTAGGGTTACACTGCTCTAATACTAAAATATAACCTCTACAAGTTTTCCAAAACAAATGCTCATAACAGGCCGTGGCCAGAATCAATACACTGCATAAAATAACAAAACTTCCAACTATTATAGAATTTTCCACAGAGTTATCAGAAAAATTCTACAATAACATAAACTTAAGTAACGCCCTGGTTAATGATATTATAGAAATTAAATCTAACAACGCGCCTTTTAGAATAAAGCACAAACTATTGCACCAAAACATATCAGTTTTTGCCCAACCATAACATTGACTTATGATTACAATATTATCAAGTAGATGTATATTAAATCTCACGTTATAAACATATTTATAGTCAATAAATGTATATAGCATAATAGGATACACTAGATCCAATGTAAGAAACATCCTAAACAGGTTTTTATTGACATATTTTCACGTTTTCCTGTAGATTATAAGAAAGAATAACATAACCAATAGTAACATTTCACATTGTAATTAATATATTTTAAGCTAATATAAAGGCAAACTAATCATAATTAGGTAATAAGCGTTAATTTGTAATGCCGCTGTAATATCGTTGAGTAGGTAGGCACATTTAATGCAACACATTAATTTAGTTCTGTGTATTGTAATATGTTAATGCAAATAATAAAATACTTCTTAAATGAAAAAAAACGTAAATCGCACCCCGCGACTACTCGACAAGAGTTTTTTTCCAGGGGTTTCTCTCATGATCGACTAAGGCAAATGCTGGGTCACGTAATAACTCTACTTGAGTGATTGCGATTATCTCGCAGTTATTGCATGTGCCACATGCACCACACATCGACCCGTGGTTCGAAAGTCTCTCTGTTGGTCCCACTGAGTTTGTGCTGACAACCCTAACCACCCCAAACTCGCCCCCTGTGCCATCACAGGTGTGTGCAGTATCAGATCTTTGCTGATGAGACCGCTAAGTCGCACGCAAATAAGGTCAGTAAAACGTTTTTTTCTTCTATCGCGTATTTTAAGTTGTTGAGACCATACCTAATTGACAAAGAGTTTGAAACTAGAATAAACCAGGATGTATCCGATAGTTTTCGAGCAAAATCCAGAATTCCACAGGGCAGCATCATAGGGCCACTACTGTACTTACTATACACGGCAGAATTTACCAATTGACTTAAATACTACCATGGGTACTTTGCAGGTGATACTATAATTCTTACAAGTCACGAGGGCCCTATGATTGCATCCAGCACTCTTTGGGGACATCTAGACAAAGTGCAAATATGATTGCATAAATGGAAGATCAAGATTAATGAGACAAAATCTGTTCAAGTTACCTTTACTCTTGGGAAAGACAATTGTCCTCATGTTTATTTAAAGGGTATACAGGTGCCGCAATCTTTCAGCAGTAAATATTTAGGATTACATATGTATAATCAACTGAATTGGAAAGAACATATAGTTACTGAAACAGCAAATAGACTTCAAAGTTAAAGATATAAATTGGTTAGTGGATAAAAAGTACAAACTCTCCCTAGAAAACAAAATTCTACTATATAAATCTATCATAAAAACAAATGGGTATATAGAGTTGAACTCTGATGCTGCGCAAGCAAATTCGACGAAGCAATAATGCAGAGAACCCAATCAAAGATACATCGGATATTAGCGGATACTCCCTGGTATGTAAGTAATCAAACGTTACACAAGGACCTTAAAATCCCCTATTTCAAAAACATCATAAAAAGTGAAGAACGAAACATCACGCCAAACTGGAACTTTACAGAAACGTATTAGCCCATCCACTGCTGGAGCTTCGAAACGAGAGAAAGCTGAAGAAGAATTAGCCAGCTGACCTGAGGGAAGGTTGAACAAGTCTTGTCGTTGGACATGAAGCATTGAAGCTTAAAACCATCAGACTAGCCCATGAAACACCATTACGATTGCAAATAAAAAAAATATATATTAAGTTACTTTGAACGTCTCATTTACTCCAATCTTAAATGTGCAATGTAATTAATAAATTTCGTAAAATTACTGATGCCCTTAAAAATAAATTTAGTTTTTGGTTGCGAATTTCACTTCCTTTTTGACATACGCTAGAACAGCTGCCATTTGTACAATGTTGAACATTTTATGTTGAAGGTAAACATTTTCGGCGCTCAGTTGCCAACTATCACAAATTGGTAGATTCAATGTTATGTATAATTCCGCAATTACTTAGGACACCGCTTAAAGATGGTATTTGTTTAGCTTGTAGATATTTGCTAACATGTACACAAAACTTTAATAATATATCTAAGACACTGTTTCACTGCATTAAGGTAACTAATTAATTATAGTGCTGAATGTTAACGATAAAGCACATGAGCTGAAACTTGAAAGTTGCTCTATATTTCTGCAGTTGATTGAAGCAAATTGAAGCTATTGTTAACGTGATCTAGTTTGAGCCATAGAAAGTTACATCGAATAAATGTATAGCTAATTATTACACTAGAAAATAATGTTTTAAAAATATTTGCCCCAAAGAACCAACAGTTTATCGTTCAAAATAGAAGCTTCAAGTAAACAGATAAATGTGCATAAATCTAACTTACAAATAAAAATATTATTGCAATTAAACACTAAATTTGGTTAAAGCTAATATATGATCTTATAATCTTATACTACTACGATGTAGTATTATAAGTTCATTCATTGATATGACCAGACATCAAATCCCTTTGCAATTTAGGCTTTAAGCATTTATTCTTATGGGGATAACTCAATAAATTTTGAAATGTATAGTTTATAATGTATTAATTAAATTTTTAATATTTTATATTGCTATGCAATCAGAGTCTAGACATAATAATTGTTCAAGACACAAATTTTAATACAAAATTTGAAGCTCACCGGTATGGCAAAAAAAAAATTGGAAGTTGATCGCTCCAATAAAACAACAAAGGCATTTACTATATTTTACTATATAAACTACATTGGTGCTGTTGCCATTTTGTTAATTTTAAAATTAAAATCTTTTGATTTTTTAATTTTTGTTATTTTGATCCTATTTTAGTTTTTCTTTCTCTGTGACTTTTGGTCTTATGTTTTATTGTCTATGCCTGTTATTTAACTTGAAATATCTCACATATATTTAAATAGTAAACTTAATAATGGCCTATTGTGTAACACGAACTAATATGAGAGAATTATCTGAAACTAATGTCACAAGATTTTCAAACCACTTCCATTCAGCAATTTGAACATTTATTTATGTCAGACATGTATTGAAATTAATAGCGTTCGATCCAACAGCGTAAACATCCTGTATATTGTCACAACGTTTTGATATTAATAAACTGATGTGCTTGAACGTAATCTATATATTATTCTACCACCAAAAATAAATAAACCCTGGACCTGCTAATCACCTTTTACCCCTTAATTAACAACAAATCCGAACAGGTTTCCTCGTCGATGTTGCTTACGTTGGTTTTTCCGTATGCAGTAGCATATGAACGCCATGTGTATGCGTATCGTTAGATTTTAGCAACATTTGTTACACTTAAGCCGAAACTTTATGTTCGAATGATACATAATCTAATTAGTACCTATTCTAAAGCCAAAATTAGGAAAAATTTTAAATCGTTTTCAGGTAAGAACTTCAACTTTATAATTCAACTTGTTACAGGGTTAGTCAAAAGTATGGAACCAAGCTTCTTGTGAATAAGCTATTAGAAGGTTTAACTATTTGTCAAATGACTAGATGATATTAGAGCACTGTTCTTACAAAATGGCGGTGGCTATCTTTGCCTGCAACAACTTTGTTATTTTTGTGTACATAAAACCTAAGCCGTCTATTATTAAATAAATAAAGAATATGTACATTTCATCTTTTTAAAAGGACTAACTTACCCTAATTTCAAAAAAGGGAATGTACCCTAAGAATCGACAACACCACTGCAACATTCAACATTTACTTCCACTGCCACGCAAATGTCTCATACGAATATTGTTGTCGGTTGTGAATGGTGTTGGGGTACGTTCCTTTTTTCCAAGTAGGTATAATTAAGCGTTTTATAAAACGGAACGGAATTTTTTTCTGTCTATTTAAAAATAAACGGTTTGATGTAGGAATAAATATCCCACCGTATGGAGAATAATTCGCTACGTCAGATAAATAGAAATACTAGTACATTTTTGTTTAAGAAAAGAGAAAAGGTTTTTTATATTTTGTAAAAAATATACCCTAAAATGCCCTCATTCTATTTTAAACGTTGTACATACTGTGCGATTATATTATTTAATTATTATTTTAAGAGATCTTGTTAAAAAAATCAAATAGATTTTCAATATTTTTCTATTTAAATATGGGTATATTTCAACAAACCGTACAAATAGTTCAATTATTTTAGCTGTCATTTCAAACATTCATTGTTATTTGAGGTGTGTTTCCCGTAGTTTGAAATAGAACAGTAAAATTCGCTACAACAGCATACACAATCAGAATAGTAACATTTTATATAAATGCTTTAAAAAATTAAACTTAAATCAAGAAGTTGTTCTTGATCATAAGAAAAGTTATTATTTAATAGGTTGATTAACACTATCTGTAAGTGGGTATCTGGGTCATACGTATTAACTAAAATACGGTTAAATAAATTTCTAACCGTTTATTCAACTTTCATAGTTTTTTGTGGTTGTAAATTTGTCTGGCGATCTATTGGTCTAATCTAAATTGTTCTCACCGTCGTGTCATGTGTAAGGAACCTCCCTAGGAGTATTAATTAGCTTCATAATTGGCTTTTTTGTGTAATTATTACCTTACAGGATCGCCTTTGATCAATAAGCTGGCTTTGGAGGCAACTCGCCGTAATCCGCCACAAAGTAATGAATGATAATCAAACGTTCCCTAGCCTTCTTTAACGCTACAACTATATTTATTTAACCCCAATTATCCCCAGACAATACGATTTCGAGACATATGGCCGCGGTCGCAGCTAGGGTCGTCGATTCCTTCTCTCCCTTTTCCTGGACCATAGAAATCCGTCTTTTAACTAGGTTAACAGTTATTTTTCTGTGGTATGATTAGGAAAAGCTGTTTATTCTTCGCGCTGTTTGGAACGAACCTCAACGTTACATTATGCAGTCCAGCTTCTCCCTTTGTATCTTTCCACCTCGGTTGTTTTTCCCTTCCAGCAATATTTGTCTGCGGAAACACTATCACTCATGCCTTTTTGCTATATTTGTCATGATATCACCGGCAGGTATAATTTAACTTTGTCTGTGTCATGACATCCGAAAACAATTTCCTCGAGACGCGAGCTTTAATGGAATCGGGTGTAGTAATGGCAGAGACAGGAGAAATCACATTTTCTATCACTCGCAGATCACAAATCTCCACACTGTTCCAGATTGACACGTCGATGTGATGGGTAGGAGCAATCGAACCGAATCGAACAGCCTCAACTGCAATTAGCCATCGACCGTCAAAATTGCACACAAGACGAGATTCGAGTAAACAATTCCGCGATTTGCGAACGTACACTATTGCTGAATCGCGGTTACATGTTGGTCTACGAGGACAATGCGTGTGCTAATACGGCACTGGAAACGTCCGATTACCGCGGAACAACACACTTGTTGCCGCCAGCCTGTAGAAATCGCTAATTGGGGATTTTTGACATCGGCCCCCACAGATCCGACAATTTTAACCACCTGCACCAGCGACACCGAATCGAGCAAATCCAATTTGCTCCCATAACAGTGCCTATCCTATTTTACAACCTATTTTCACTGGCATTATCGTTATAACAAAAAAAATTGCACACTGTATTCAAAGCTCCTGTTCTGAAGGTTGTTTCTTCTGCCATTAAGATTCTTCAATCGATAGATAGGTGTCTCTTTTAGTTAATGGCCATAGCCAAATCTTATGATTGCGTAAAACTTTGATTCAATTAAAGCTTCAGTCTGTCGTTGGTTTTTTCGTCAGCTATCGGACACATAATTAGGGAACACGTCCGATTTCAGCTAAACACGTCACTTGTTGCCCTCGCTCTCCCAAATGGCTAATTAATGCCCTGGTTCGGGTTGATTTTTTGGCGTTCGTGCGCCCCAAAGCGCCGGATTACGTCGTAAACACGCGATTATGACGCTAGTTGCGCCTACCTGAAACTACCCTTTCGAACGTCGCTTTCAGGAAGTCGTTCGTCATTGAAACGGCGATTTAATTGCGTTGTTCCTAACTTATGGAAATAATTTCCACGTTAAACCGTCGCCCTATCGCCTCTCTGTCGGATTGTTTTTTAAAAAGCTCCGCCGACAAAGGAGCGGCGAACGTCAAAATCACGACTCGAATTAATTCAGCCCCATAAACGAACAACAGAGTTGGCGGCTTTTTAGATGAAATTCGCCCGATTGTTGTCACTCGATTTTTGGGGAGAGTTCATTGCGCCAGGCAGACACATCGAAATCGGATTCAGCGACAGCTGGAGCTTTCGAGAAGGAATCAAAGCCGGCAATGATTACAATCGTCTGCTAAGCAAAAACAATTTTTGCCCTTTACTTCAGCCAACTGGTACTTCAAGCGGTTCGACTGAGAACGCAACAGCCACAGAAATCCTGCAGATCGATCCACGGTTTTTCGAAGTGGTAAAAAAAAATTTACCAGTCAGTAAACACGGATTAGGACAAAGCAACTATGGTGAGACAATGACGGTTCACTTTTTGCCACGTAAAACATTTGAAAAGTTCAACGGGATTAGGCCTGTCGGAGAATGGAAAATTGTGATGGATTATATTTTCAGTAAACAAAAGAATATAGCGTAAAACCAAAAAGTAAAGAACTTATGAGTTCTTTACTGTTTGGTGAAATTTACTCAATAGGTTGCATGCAAAAAGTTACTAATTAAGGAGAAAGCAGAAGTTAAAATTGAAGAAGAAGAAAAAGAAAGAGAAAGATATGGAGAATTTGCGTTAATCTCAAAAGTGCTCAAAAATTTACTTGCACCGCAATTTTCATAATATCTACGTAGTGCTGGAGTAGCTAAATATTTAGTTCTCAACTAGATAATGTTTCAAAAATCCATTAATTTTAAAGGAGTTTGATTCGTGTGCTGCAAAATTATTGAGATTATTTTATCTGTACTACTTCAACTATTTTAGTTAAATAAAACTTTATGCATTCAACCCATTCAAAATCTTGATAATTTACATAAAAATTATTCCAATGCAAATAAAAGATTTACTTTATCTTGAGGCCGTTAAACTTTTACGTTAAGCATCTAGGGGATCTGAAGGTGCTGGAACGTCGGTAAGTAAATTTCTCCTATTAGTTTTCCCATAAAACTCCACCAGCTATAAAAGCCCGTCGAAAAATAAAACAAAATTCTCTTGACGACTTGTTCAGACTACTCGAGTATTTCAATGATTAAAAGACCACATTTCCCCAAAGACCTTGCCGGTTTTCAGAAAACCATTTGCGTTATGCTTCTATTGCATCTTCTTTATGGCTGAAAAACGACCGTCTTGATTAGAGAAATACTTTTTTTCCACAACAATCCAGAAGCTGCTCAGGTAATTTCGCCCCGTAAAACTCTTGATCAATAATAACGAAGCGCTCTTGGAATTAACGAGTGCATTCGTTTTCTCTTGCGTAACGACATATCGTTAATATAACGCCGCTTCTAATGAGGCTCCCGGCGCCTCATTGTGCAGGCAAGACTAAATCTTGGGGATAATTACGGCTTAAACTATTAACAGAGAGTTTTATATAGGGCTGTCAATGAGCTGACGAACTCCGCCATCTTCATGTTTCGCCCTTTCGTCGATATCCTCGATCCAAAACAGCTTCTCCTACAACAATTTTTGCGAAAACTCCCGATTGATGGCAATAAACTTTATCGACCCCAACAAACACTTTATAGCATCGAAGTTTTGCAACACCCTCACTAACGAAACGCGTTTCTAAAAACAGTTTTAATAAAGTAAAGCTATATCTTTAAACTGTTTATAAAATTCGAACTTGTGCCGACAAAGTAAAACAACCGGAAATCAAAGCTTCTACAGTAAGAAGCATGTATTTGCTCACTTAAGATGTTTAATTATTCTTTAACGATATCTGAATGTTACTGAAGTTTATTTAAGAGTCTTTCAACGTTATCCTGTTCAGTCAGGTTTTATTCGATCGAAGCAAAACGGGCGGAATTATTTCTTTCGCCACAATAAGTGGGCAATTAAAAGCAACCTCGCTAACGGAAGGGGCGCATTTGAGCTTTATTCTAGAATCTTGGCGGAACCGCACGTTCCGCATCCATGAAAACTGCGTACATAAAAATAGGGCTTTGATTCGACAGTTATTGAACAACAATCTTATCACACCGAACTGCAACTTCCTCAGAGAGATAATTAACAGCTTATTGAAGAGGTGTAAAGGCCAACAGAACCATTATTAACAAAAAGCGAGCAAACCAGAAAGAGAATTCAGTTGGTGGATTATTAAAGACGTCAATATAGTATAGTAAGCGCCATTTTTAGTCCATTTGGTTTCAAAAATTCTGACCAAATCTCGGAGCAAATTCTTGTTTCAACTTTCCAAACTAAGAATTTTGTTTCTCTATTGAGCTCCTGATTTTAGTTTCAGTATTTCAGTTGGAAAATATACAACACTGTCCCAAAGCGGCACACTTCTTGCAGAGCGAAGAGAACATTGAGTTTAAAGTTTATGGCATCCAACTTTTTGTTTAAGTTCTTCTTCAATATTAATTGCTAGAAATTTTTGCTTAATCTTAATTGAACCAGATAACTGATCGAAACAGTTAATTCGTGGTCTCCATCAAAGTACGATAGGGAAATAACAACAAATAAATTATAAAAGTAACTCCAATACTATCCTAAAAAGTTACAATGGTGAAAGTGTGGAGAGGAAATAAAGTAGTTAGCATTAAAGCTTCTAGAATAAAGCTTTCCGTTGTTTATTTTTGCTGTAGTTTTCTTCCAAACAGGTGCTTGAGCAAATAATTAATCAAAAAACTCCTATCAAATTACGATAAGTGGGAGTGATAAGCGTTTAACTTATGAAAAATAGATATTGAATTTTAGTCATCGAAGATACCGAGTCTCACCGGAATTGTTTCCGTGCTACTTTTCCATGTTCCTAAAAATAAAAAGCGCAATAAGGATAATTAAATTTCAGTCTGTGACCGAGGTGCGATTGAGAAAAGTCGATATGGCAAAAGCCTGATGACCTGCAATATTGCATAATGGTAGATTTATACATACACTTTAAAGAAAAGTAGCGCTCATTTCGAAAGTCAATATTCGATGGGAATAATGCTTAGAAACATTGCTTTGTGAATTTTTCTGCCTGCCATATTATTACTTATCTTTAGAACTTTATTCTCAAGTAAAATAAATATCTTCAAGTTTTTTAAATTTACGACGTTAATGTTTATTTATTCATCAAGTTACAGTAGTTTGTTGTCATGCCGTTTGAGTCAGAAATATTGGCACTTTACTACTTTAATAAGATCATGTAATTAAAACTTCTCAAAACTTTAAGATACAGGAAATAATAAAAATTCAAGCCTTAGTAATGTTAGAGTGTGCTTTCAAAACAGGAGCCATTGGAGCTAAGTATTATTAAATTAAAAGAGAAGTCTAAACTGACAAGAAAAACAACATGTTTCCCTGTAAAGGTATGATATCAAAAAAGAATTGTTGTCTTCAAGCCAATGACTTGCGAAACCACCTCGGATATTGCTATGATTTTTTATTCCAATAGGTTATTTCAATGTGAGAAACTGGTGAAGATCGCAAAGAAATTTGTCATAGAATGGGAGAACCGGAGTCTATAGGGGCCGAATTCAGAATTCTCTTCTCCTAAAAACTCCGTAGGAGAATTACGGTTTCTTGTTCGAGACGCAATGCCAAAATGCCTCGACCCCGAGGCGTCGCTTCCTAATTGTGATTTCAGCATAATCGCTGCTGCATTGAAAGTACCATCTGCGATACTTAAGTTAATTAAGTACATGTGCGTACGCAAGAAGTCGTCTGCACGGCGCGATAAGACGCCTCCGATCTCCGGGTATTATTGGCAATTAATTCGGGCGAAGGAACGTGTAGACATCCGATAACCGATTATCCCCCCGAACTGTACAGGCACATGTCACCTTCAGCCCGTTTTTCGCGACCATCTCTCACCTACATTTTAATATAGAAAAACACGAAGCCGCAAAGCAAACACGCCAGAGTCCTGCATAATAACCTTCTCCGGACCGATTCCGGGTTCGCAGTGAAAGACTTTGTGTGTAATCTATCGGGGATTACCCTTCTCAACTGACAATTAGTTGTTTACCAGCGGGCAGATTCGATAGGGCCCGGCACGGTTAATCGCCAACCCCGCTGTGTTCGCCGACCGCAGATTATCTTTGATGGAGTGGCACATGTCAAACACACCGCTCTCTTTATAAATAAATATATGTGTGCTGGGCCGGGATTGCACCCATCACTTTAATTCACCGAAGATGGTATCGTACTAGGCAATTTATAACGTGGAAACAGCGAATTAGAGGGTTATCAGACGGGATCGCCCTGAAAATTTGTATTTATCTAACGAGTAGGAAGAGGAGCGCAGACTAAATCGACGAGGCTCCACTTTGGTCTTGCTGTTCCAGGAAAAAGCATAATCGGCCGTCGACTGTGTCATCCTCGAGTGAAAGCCTCATGGGCCGCCAAATTGGCTTTAAATCACACAAGTTGAGCCTGACCGTCAGAGCCGAAATTGTAAAATTATCAAAATACAGCATACGATACAACAATTTTATTCACCATAAAGAAAATTGAGGATCGCTTTGATAGTCATGACAATTGTCCCCTACTTCAACTATAGTGCTCTTGGAATTATGAGTAATCGCACAAGACCACTTCTCCTTTTGCATATTATTCGCAGGCCAGGGTTAAGTAGTTGAGTAGCTGTATGTGGATATTTCAAACTCAATCCTAATGAAGTAAACTTAGAATTTGCAAGTCAGCAAAAGATCGCTAAGCAAGTGGTGAAAAATCTATATTAAAAAAGATTAGTCTGTGAATTTTGCCTTAATCTAACTACATCCTTATTTCAATTTTGGTTTTACGCAACAATTTTAGTTATATTTAATAATAGTTAATAATAATAGAAATACCAATTAGCCAGTCAAATAGATGAGCTTGGAGAAGTAAAAAAATACATTTAGTTAGAGCTAAAACACTCGATTTCTGGGTTTCCGATATTCAGTCGAGATTCTGCCAGTTATATGGTGGGAGTCCCCCAAGACATTTCAAAAGCAACATCTGGAGAGCAAGAGACCGCCATGAAACATATTGAAGCGAAATATCAGAGTCGTCAAATCTCCATTTGTGCATTGGGCATTAGAAGCGATTCATCCCATACCCCCCTGAGAACAGGTCCGGATTTGCCACCTATCTAAGCAAATTTCTCGTATCCCCATCGAATCGAACCTCAAGTTTTATTTTTTTATGCAAATTTCGACCCCAGGTTTCCTAATGTCACAGCAATTCTGTTTCCAACGTTCTTACTTCCTCCATCCGAACCGTTTGAGTTTCCTTCCGCCACCCCTTGGCAGGTTTCATTTGTTTCCGCATACGTCACGTTCCCGGAAGCGTCGTCAATACCGAAAAGGGGGCAGACATACTACCCGGGGTAGCGTCTGTCGTTGATTGTTGGCGATAGTGTCGCGACCGTCTCCCTAGGGAACCCCCAGGTAGCGGAATTTGTGACATCAGCGATCGCAAATCTCTGATGCTGTCACATTCGCGATACATTTATATCGACCGCCGACCAGAATGTAAAAAAGCCTAAATGGTATTCGTCGAGACAGCGGTGCTGCGAGGGATGGTAACGTCGCGTTGAAAATATGAAGATAAATCCCGTTCTTCATTTGTAAGCACTACTTTGCATCCGTTCTAACGCTAATGGAAGACTAAGCTCCGTTGGTCTTGAAAGCCCAACATCCGAATCCATTGAAAAATTAAATATTCTCGCTCTCCGCGCGCTACTCGTTTGGTTTGGATTATTTGTGATTTAAAATATAAATCGGGATGGCGGGCCGCCGAGGGTAGACGCTACATTCTCAATTTAACGGCGGGGGAGGAGGTCGGCACTCCACAAACTTAATTTAGGTTCAAGCAAACAATCATTCGAAATTCCAAATCAATAACCTTAACTGGTTTCTCGTTTACTGAAAATTAGAATTAAGGCTCTCAAGCAAAGATCTTCGATTACAAAAAAAAAATTAAAAGGCATTTGTTCCTAATTTATACTATAAAGTAGACAAATGATTTGTTGACTTGCAAAATACTTCGACCGTCTTCACTGCAGTTAGCTGACACCCACCTAGACCTGAAAATTTCGAGGCGCTCGTCCTCCAGTTTGTGATTTATCGATATCTGGGCCACCTGTTCGAGCTGCTTGGTAATGCGGGGGCGGCAGTAATAACAACGATACTACTTCTATTACGGGTATGTCGAACATTGCGATGCATCATGCGAGTGACAAATCCTGCAAATAATTTAACCTGTCAGAACCGCTTCAGTTGTAAACGATCGTTGAAGTACGAGTGACTGCGTTTGAAATACAACTCTATATATAGAGGGATTAAGTTTTGATTAACACTAGGCACGAGTTGTAGTTTTCCAAACAATTTCGTTGAGTCTCCAAATAATAAGAGAGTTTGTTTTTTATTTTTGTGCTCGAACAGAGGCATTTTAATTAATTTTAAGCTTTTTCCGGTGTTGTGATTTTAATAAAATTGAACCTCCGATGCAGATTGCGTTTGGATAATTCAGAAACCATCTCTCATCGCTTTTAGCCGACGAGTTGTGGCAGTAATTTTTCAACCGCTCCGAAATATTGCGATTCATTAGTAGAAGTGAGTACGGCTCGAACTATAAAATATGTGGGCCGCAAATATTTCAATAGACTCTCCACTTGCTAACTATGCGTCAATATTCCTTAATGTAAATTGACGTCGGGCTTGGGTTCGGATAAAGCTCTCGCAGTTACCAAGCCTTACATATAACAAATATTAACATATTCCATGAAAGATTTTATATGTTTGGAGTTCAAACATTGAATTATTCAAATACTACGTGTCGTAGGTCTTACATTGTATAATCTAAAACTGGAATTTTTTTTTCTGGAGGAGTAAACTTTGAAGTTTTCCTGCAAAAAGTCGAGAGAGTTAATATTTCACGCCACCGCCGACAACTCCTATTGTTGAAATATTAAAACAGTTTTGAATAATTTATCGTTCGTACACGGGCAACTATTAATTATTCTTCACCGCTTGAATATAACTTTGACAATTTTAATCGTCCAAAGCTCTTAAGAACAACACGACTAACGGAACTGAGCAGGTATCGCAAGTTGATAAAAGTAAATATATCACCGAGCCCGCAATAAATTCCCCGAAGTTATCGCATCGAAAATATTTCACTGCAACGTAATATTGCGGTTGCAGTGATTAAAACCTCTTACTCTGTGGTAAAAGATAGATGGGCAAACAGCAAAATTACGGCCTGTCGCTCCAAAAAATTGTGACAAATTGTTGGTGTTTAAACGCGATAAAGTTATAATTCATGTTCGACTTGGATTGAGAGGCGATTAATCAAGCATTTGCAAGCCGCTTGTCAGACACTCAATCCGAAAGCCATGCAGCTCTCTATTTCCCGGAATCGCTCCGGAATATAGCGGCGGTTTTTGCAGGTAAAACCTCCAATTCCGCCGAAATGATGATAAGATAAAATATCGGGCTCTCGCACAAACAAGAAGTAATTGGAAGTTGGAAGGAGAAAATTGGGAGATCCTCAGAAGTAATCCAAGAGTTTCTTGCTCCCTTGCTGTGTTTGTTGCAAATTCTTGCACATGCCTTGGGAAAAATTAAATTTTGCGGTCCTCCTCGTCAATTCCAGCATATTGCAAAACCGCCACGCCCAACAACACTCGAAAAAACCCAAACCGTAAATCCGGATTTCTCCAAATTTCACTAGGGAAATAATGAGAAAACTTGCATCGGACGCCAATTTTCCTGCAAACGTCAGGAATTGAAATCTGCCACCATAACTAATAGAAGCGCTACCAAAACAATTTCCGCAAATTTTCAACCCGATACCGCATCACAATACCCTTTTGAAGTTCTTTGTGCCGGCGTTCCGATAATTCGTCCAAAGATCTCCGGTGCAGCAATCAACGGACAATATTACCGACATGATGGTCGCATTGAAGCTAGCACCGGAAGCGTATATAGAGATAACTGTAATCCTCTATCAACGTTGCGCATTTGGCACATGCATCGTCCAGATATTTTGTTTCCGGCAAATTCAATTTAACTTTTACTAATCCCACATGATAAAGTTGGTCACTGTTACGTCACGATGCCAGGGACCTCCTGCATACGGAATAAGTCTGGTGCCTTTGAACGTGGCGCCTTGATCCTGTTCAATGAGTTTCTTGCAGTCGTACTCGAAAAGGATTGGTCGAGAAACTTCGTGTTTCTATTCAGAATGAGAAAAAGAAAACAAGAACGTATCCCTAAAGAACTGCAACTTGCCGTCTTTCAAGTCACGCGGTTGTTTATGCAAGAAAATATTAAAAATAGGTTCGATTTTCTCCCTCGATTCAATATTTCAGAAATACAATTGAAAATATTTGCTGCGTCTACAAGCTGTAACTGACTTTTATCTTCGCAGCGGAGGGACCGGAACAGATTAATGTGTTGCGAAAAGATTGAAATATTAACGTCATTACTTATGGTCATGCTGGGAATAAATATAGACTTGTTAATAATAAATCAAGACTGAAAGTGAATGGGAATACGAAGTGTTCATTATTTGAACACACGTTGATCTCGAAGCCATTAGAACCGATACCATCTACAGTTTGGTCGTTTGAAAAAAAATTATTCATTTTATTATTTCAAATTTACCATATTCGAAACAAACAAGACCATATTTTCATTCTGAGGACAAAGAAAAAATTTGAACGTAAAAGTGCGGTCCTTGTAGTTGGAGTTTCTATTGTGTAGAACTAATGGATGATGGATAGAATGTAAATAGTTTCAACATTATGACAAACTATCATTAACAAAATATTTTGGTGGCAGTCAAAGTTTTGTTTCATCAAGTGGTTGCCATTATACCGAAGGATGCATATTGTTGCACATTTTAGTTAGCAAGATACAAATCCTCGTAGATGATCTGATATCGTTTGCAGTGACTAGCGTAGAACGAGGTACATTGTCGTTGAGACGCCCACAATGCAACTAATCTCAATCTAAATATTGAAGGAGAATTGCGCAGGCCACAATTAGAGATAATTCGGGCTCATCTCAATATTCATATGACAGAGCATTAGGCACGGCATACGTAATGGTATTTGCTAATTGAGTTTCTCCATCCGACAACAGCACAAATGGGTCTTGAGGCTCATGTGGTAAACAGTCACTGAGTCGTTATTAGAATTGCCGTAAACTTTACTAATCTACTTTGTTTCCTCCGTAGTGGACTATCCACAAACGTAGATGTAACACAAAACTCAAAAATTTCGATAATTTTGGGTCTTGTCAAGAGTTGGACGCCCGTCGGCGAATTTGCATAACATTAAAACAAATTGCCATATAAAACCGCAAAATACGGATGTCAACCTAATTAAATCTTGACCATTTACGAAATTGAATTTAGCTCCCAAAACACGATTACAATTCGTTTGATTACGACTGCATTCATGCAATTATCCGAGAGTTGCGAAAACTGTCAGGTGTGAACGAAGTTAATTGAAATTAACTAAAAAAAATAAATAAACTGAGGCTATATATCTTTCGTCTAAATAAGGAATGTCAAAAATTATGATGGAGTCCAACCTAGTTGCACAATTATTGTCGATTTATTTAAATTTTTAAACTCTGCACTGAAGCCGCATCCAAAACCACCTCTCCGGCAATAATAAATATCCAGTTGTGTTTTCTTTTATTTCTGGGTGTTTGCGTCATCAGTCTGTGATGAAGAAAAGTGTTTTTTCCTTTGGGCAGACTTTACTGATTCAGTATCTTTACGTATTGCTTCTTGAATTACTAAAACGGCCTGATTTTAGCCCCGGGACGCGATTGCAATCGGATTGATGGCCGCTGGTCGATCTGGTCTGCAATTATGCGAGAGTTTGGAAGAATGTCAGGTTTGGGATGGAATTATTTATTTCGTAGGTGTGGCGTGAAACGTCTCGAGATGAGGCTTGTGGGAGACGAGAAAAAATCCCGCACTATCCGTCTAAATAATTCACAGGGTTGTCAAGTTGCACTTTTCGGGGGGGCGAATCGTGTTTTTCGTTTATATTTTTGGATGATGTATGACGCCGTCGGGCGTGACGTCGGTAAAAAGAATACATGAATGCGATGATTAGGACACATAATGGGAAAAAGGATAGAAGGGACGTGGAGTTTGCGATTTACCTTGGGTCCTTCAGACATCACCTCTTCGCGTCGTATTATGCGGACTTACCTGAAACAACAGAATGCCATTAATATTTTATGAGATCTATAGAAGGTTTTATTTTTATTCAAATCGCGTAACGAAATGGACTTTTTAAGCGAACCGGCCACTCAGAATTAATAACGATTCCATCATAATATGTAAATAAATTTGAGAAGTTTAGAAGATCCAGTCAAATATTTAAAAACAACAATTAAAATGCAAAGTGTTCCCGCCAGCATTTACGCGATATTTAAATGAATCCGCCTTCGACTCGAGTTTTTCCTAAATAATAAATTAATGCCTTCAATGAGAACTTCAATTACTTTGTGCCATTCTCCAAAGGAATTGTTAATACTATTAAAAGATTAAGTTCTTTGTTTTCGGCACTCTAAACCTTAAAAGCGCCAAATTAATTTACTTATTGTAAAGAAATCTAATAGATACCATCCAGACGCGCACAACATAATTCCAGTGCAGAAAACGGAGTTTATTAATTTTACCCGAGTTCGAGGAGTGCTCCACCGGACATTCTAATTTACTTTTCGTGTCTTAGGGGGCGCGTTGATGGCGTCCAATCTCGACTAGCCCTGCCAACCCTTGCGATAAATAATTCGAAACGCCCACGGTCTCCCAGCTTAAACGTTAGCGCCACGTTTTAAAATTCAATATTCTTCTTGCAGCAGTAGTAAAATTCCGTTTTAAAGCGGTGCGACCCTGGGGATATGTACAATCGATCTCTACAAGCAAGGATCACCTCCCTGAGCGAAGATTCTGCGACACGATGTTCCATTTAGAATCATCTTATCCACTCGCCCCTATCTTTTTATCTACTAAACAGTCCCGGGCACGGCACGGGTTTAAGCAACGGCGCGCTCTGAATCTAATAAGGCCATCTCCTCTCATTATCTCATCCGATGGCAATATTTGCTCTTCCGACAATATAAAAGACGGACGAACCTACACATCGATCTAGTCCAATTTCCTCAAATTACGCCTACTACACACCCATTCCGCCCTCAGCGAGGAACTATACACTACTCATTCTGCGGCTTCTCGACAATTAACGAATATAACAGTTTCATTAAGTTTTTTCAACGCTAAAATAAACTAGCGCAGCTACATGCAATATGCATTTGGTACCTTACTTTGAGCCGTCTCTTCAGTTTATGTCAGCGGCGTAATAAAAAGCTGAAATACCAACGTTTCAACACTCTAAAGTAATGGCGAGTCCCGGACAGATGTTCGTATGAAATTTTTTAACCAAGTGGTGGCCGCTGCGAGCAATGGATCTCTCATAACTAGTTCCTGCTGAAGAAAGTATTTCAGTGCAAAGACAGTTCTAGAATTTAAAATATTGTGCAGTGCTGCTATTTTGTAAAATAAACAACAAAGTCGCCGCTTTTCTTATAACCAACCTCAAGTTGTAAATTTTTCAAAACCGTTATTAAACTTGACTTCATCAAATGTGCCTTCAAAAAGGACAAAAACAAAGGATGCACGTCCATTTTTCAGTCACGATTACATTGTCAGAATCTAACATTGTAAAAAATTCATTGTCAATGATTCGAGGTTATCAACAATAATTTCCAGCTAATTTGCATAATCACAAATGTCATATCTTTTTTTTGGTATATCTTTATACTTTTCAATGTCCTAGGTAACTTAATACTTTTTGGTACAGAATCGATGATTGTTACCGTGACAGAAACTGTCAGGTTCTACTTAACTGTTAATTCTATTTAAGAAACGTGATATGAAACTTAATTTAACTTGATTTTTAGATTTAGCACCACTTTAGTTATGAATTTGAGTATCATCTGCTGTGACTGCTCCATTTTCATTCTCCTTCTATTACTTTTGGGGTGGTATATTTAACTTTATATCTTTAAAAGTATATAATACGAGAATATATTGCTAAAGTTATTAGGATTAATTTGTTAGTTAAGTATCGCCTAATTATTTTATGTAAGAATCGCAAAGCCAAATTAGAAATTATACAAAAAATAAATTCAAATTTATATTAATATATATAAACATAAATAAACATTTACAATGAAGTAAAATTCATTTAAATAATTGAGGTTTTAAATGAAACGCAAAAATGATTAAGATTGAAAAACTTCAAATATGTCTAACGCTAAAGTCCAGAAATGTTAATTTTCATTGATAGGCAATTACTGAAAATTTGTTGCTTGGACGATGATATTCATTTCAATAACAAAAACTAACTTACATGCATATTAGTAAAACTATCTCTACACAAAATGCAAAAATATTGAAATGTTCTGCTAGGTTTTCTCCAAGTTTTCATTCTGTATGTAATTTATACTTTTTAAGAACCCATTCATGCGAAAAAGACGTACCTACATATTTTAAATTTACACTGAAAGCAATGCTTTATGTATGTCTATACATTATCTTTAAATCAAAAGAGGAAACACGCCATCTATTAAGTTTATATTGACAAATTTTATTAAATATTAGATTGTCAAATCGGTAAAATTCTACATACCAAATCGAGTAGAAAAGATATATCAAAATTCAGTAACTACAAAATATTAGTAATTATATTGCATAAGGACTACCTAGAATATAAATTATCTAAAATTCCGGACCAAATAATTCGAATAATCATTTTATAAAAGTTTTCGACAAATAGTGTGATAATTTTCACCTCACCATACTGATGATGCATTATAAGTATTAGAAAATCGAATCGTGTTAGTTGTTAATAAATTGTTATAAAGCGTTACTGGCGATTCATTTGCTACCAAATCTATTCACAAAATGTCATTCTTTAGGCAAAATGCTTGACTTTTTTTTAACATGATGAGACTTTGCTTTATTTGAGCTTTTGTAACAGCTAAATCACACCAACTCTTCTTCTGCCGTCGATTCTACTTTATTCAGTAAGTTTCAAAATTTCCTCGTTAGCTTTTACACATTCGGTTATTAGTTTATAAAAATTGCGAAGTCATTTAGCTACTGGTTTCAATTTCCCATAGTCGCTCTGATTTGTTAATCGCCTATCGGAAAAAGATTTTAATAATTCAATTTTTAAAGTCAACTGACTGTAGCATCGACTCACGTATGCATTGGATTCCCATTTTTATTAATTCAGTTCAGCAATAAAATTTCTGTTCTCTTTAGATTAAAATTTCAATTTTGATAATAGTATATCAGAACTTACAAAGAGATTTATTTCATCATTTTAATACATCCTTTCCATGATCAAATTCCTAAACTAAGAAAATTCGGTAGCAAATAGTTTTTATATTTTAAATGTTAATATGCATTAAAGAAAACTAGTATCAACTCTTGGTTGATAAGAATAGGAACTTTAAAAGAGTAAAAAATTCTTCATTTTTAATAATATAGCAATAAATAGTTTTTCACTTCTGAATGATGCAAACTGCAATATCTCTATATCACTAAGGTTCTTGTGCCAAAATTTTCAAAATAAATCCCCAATACTGGGGGGCCTTTATTGTTTAGACAAATTTTTGTGTTTAATAGGAAATAGTTGTTAAGCTATAGCCACAAAACTTTCTAAAAGTTTCAAATCAGAGCTGATTATCTTCATATTGGAATTGATAGAATCGAATTCAATTTGGTCTGTACTCGATACCTTACTACACTTTGACGTGGCTTCCAGTGTTTATATTCAAAATAAAAATATGACTTAATAAAAATATTATCCAGAGAATTTCTAAATAAGAATGATTTGTGACTGAAAATAAAACGTTTCGCGCAAGATTAAACATTCAATTTACTGTGTGTCACGTGTAAATTCCGCGTCCAATTTAGCGGAATGCACACAACTAACCATTAAGCTCTTCATCAGTAGGAAGACCAAATAGAGCATTTTAGGACAGCATTATACTACACTTCTGCAATTGATTGTTATTCTACCTATCCCAATTCGTTAAAGGTAACTTGATAGTTCAGCGATATATATTATATATGGCGGAGGCGCCGGGTGAATTTACACACTGCCTTGATGAAATTTGCGTCGACCTCTTAATCGAGTGGGGCTTAACTAAAAAATATAGTTGCGAGGTTGGGACGAACTAATTATTTTCGTCCCAAATCCGGGAGCTGGTAGGGTCAACGATAAATAGGTCGTCAAACTCCCTGACGTCACAAAGTGGGGCGGTGCGATGACGCAATCCGTGACGCGCTTCCTCCCTGTTTGTTTCCATTTCTCCGTAATGGAAATCGCGATGTTTGGTTACTGCTATCGATTCCATCCTCAACTCTGGACGTCACCTCGGAAATCACCGGCGATTTTTCTCTCGAGTGTAATTTCTCGAGGGATGCAGTCCAATAAACGCCGCATTGTTCACAGGTCCTCGTGCGACCCATAATAAAAAACCCGCCACAGTTCGCAAATAATTACAACGATTCGGTGTTGTTAATTACGATTTGCATGTTTTAAATATTTATAGTCGAGTAGTGGTCGAGGTTAACATGTGCTCCGCGAACGAGCTCATATTCGATTTGCATTAAAGTAATCTATTTCCCTTTTCATACCAATTTGCATTAATCTGAAGTGAATTAAAGTGCTATTTTGAGTTCGGTGCGTCGAGGGTTGAGGCTGCTTTTCTATGAGGGGTTAATATTTTACGCACCTATTCGCGACGAAAGCCCGGTTTTGCCCCTCACACGCGAATACCTTGCTCCTGATTCACTAGCGGAATCCTGGCACTTAGTGGAATGTGTTAAAGAATTCTACATTTCCCGAGTTTCTTTTACGGGTTTAGGAAGGTCGTCGGAAACGAAATAATTTTAGATATTTTAAGGCGAGGGTTGGCCAAGCGTTCCAGATATTCGCGCCAGGAGCTAACAATTACAAGGGGTAATCGGTCAGAATTTTCTTAATTAACAGGACCAATAATTAACAGCCCTTAGCGGCTGTAGCTCCGCCTATTCATTACGCCCATTGGGCCGCATCGTATTAATTAAGCAGGGTTCGAATAGAACCTTTCAGTTTTCCCGAAAACCATTGATAACAGCCAAGTCAACGTGCGGATCAATTAAGATTTTGGGGTAATAATAGCAGGGCATGACGTTTTGCCTCTTCCGGCAGATACAACAAACCGAAGGACTTCAGGAAAGTATAAGTACATTATTAAAGTTATTAAAAGTTTTTGGTGTTAAAAATGACGGTAGCTCACCATAACGCTGTGTTTTATGATGAAAGAAATTAGCGTTCGCGCGGTCTTAAAAGAGGTTACTATGAACTAGTGGTTAAAGCTCTAACACTTATCCGTCCCCACAAATACCGCAAATTTAATTGTTTCTATAATAATTTTATTTTAGAATCAACAAAGATTAAATAATTGGATAAAAAAATACCTACCCATTATCTTTATGTTCGAGTTAGAGTTAGCAACAATTTTGTAGCAACTAACGTACAATTGCAAGATACACTGCTCATTTTTTAAAACGTCAAAAAATTAATATGTCCATACATGAAAACAATTTAGAACATTGCTAATCACTGCTAGTCTGTAGTCAAATGTCTCCAATTGACTAAATGTTAGTATCTCAATTTAAGACAGATAAACAATATGAAGTTACAAGATAATACGAACATTAGTTATTATAAAACTTTTGGCACGTAACGCCAGTTACTTGCCAAGTGAAGATTATTAGTTCTCTGCAAAATCGCGAGTATTAAGGAGTCTTTAAATGAGTAAGTGAGTGTGCAATTCTACTGGAATACGTAAAGAGATTGTCGAAAAAAATATTTTTTTCTATATTTTTCGAACCATATTTGTGCAAAGTTTGCATTTAACACTTAATAAATTTATAGTAACAAAATAATTTTTGATAAGTAGGCAAGTATCGATTCTACAGGAAGTGTCACCCATATTGATCCGCTTTCATTGTAAAGAGAGTTTTAAAATATTTAAGATTTTTAAGAATATAGACAGATCAGTTACGCGAGTAAGTTGATCAGTCAAATATTTTTAAAAATACAGTCGATTGAGTATCGCCTGAAATTTACCACAAGAATTTTAGATTTAATTGATGTTTTTTCTGAAGTCGTCCAAAATTTTTATTGTTTAATAAGTAACAGCCATAATTTCTCATTATTACCTTATTAATTTCAACAATTTAAATTTTTATAAATTCAAATTGCCTTTTCTTTTCTCCACGTTTCCAATTTTAAGTGGACAAAACTTAAAACAATATTTAAAATACTTGCAGCAATTTTCTTGTTACTTTTTGTTACCATTTAATTTTACGATCTACTCCCACTATAAGAGCTGCCGTTTGCAAAAGTAGCGTTACATAATAACTTGCCTTTTTACCGTTACAGGTTTTTAAGTATAAAAAAAAAATTAAAAAGATTTATTATAGTGTTGGAGTATGGTACAACTTTATCGTGCCTATGAGACCCCATGAGTGCGACAGAGAACTCAAAAAAACGTATACCACTGTCTTAAGTATCTATAGTTTACTCTGACACAAAATCTTACACAAATATAAAAAATTGTAACATAGATTATTTAGCTTAGTACCTAGTTTTCGTCAATTAGAATAAAAGACCCACAGATATACAGGGTGGCCCTTGTTCACGGCCAATTAAAAATATAAGAAAACAAAGAAGATGCAAATCTGAAATTTTGTACAGAGATCAATACGAATTAATCTTTGTTTCTACTCAAGAATTGCGAAAACTCAAAAACAGCGACTAGTAGATTTATAGAAACATCCCACAAGGTTAGGCACAGAATTCAAATTTCTTTTGACTAAGCCTATAACAACATAGTTAATTAATTTAAAAAAATACTTTTTAAAAAAATTTTAAACTACAAAAATTTTACTGCATCATTCTGTTCCATATTAGAATTTTAAAATATAATTACTGCAGCTTTCTGTCCTTCAATGTTATCTTAACGCTGTGTGTTAAAAAATATAAGGAAACAAAGAAGATGCAAATCTGAAATTTTGTACAGAGATCAATACGAAATAATCTTTGTTTCTACTCAAGAATTGCGAAAACTCGAAAACAACGACTAATAGATATAGGAACATCCCACATGGTTAAACACAGAACTCAAATTTCTTTTGACTAATCCTATAACAACATAGTCATTTTATTTAAAAAAATGCTTGTTAATTTTTTTTTTAAACTACAAAAATTTTGCTACATGATTCCATTCCATATTAGAATCTTAAAAATTAATTACTGCAGCTTTATGTCCCAGAATGTTATCTTAACGCTGTGAAAATAATATTTTTTTTGTTTAGAAGTTATGATTTTTTATTCGAAGAGAATTCAAAAATAGTGCAATATCGAGGCATTGTCGTATTCACAGACTCATACTCAAATTTAATGAGTATTCCAAACATAAAAAGAAGAATGTTTAAAAAACCGTTACTGGTTAATTTTAGACCTCACAGAAAAAGGACGAAAAGCGAAAAAACGAAAAAAATTGTGATACTACCGCAGATACAAATTTCTTACTTGTTATCCTGTGAATTCTTGTTAAATGTTTCTTTGTTCTAAAAAGAGAGATACCGGTGTGCTGAATGTTAACATCAGCCAATTTTAACAGCACAATGTTTATAGAGACCTGACTAAATTTGGAGAATTTTATTTTTCTTAATTTGGTGAGATGTCCGCGAGAAAAATGTACGGCTTTTCAGTTGAGACAAATCGAGCGTCGACTTTTGATAGAGTTATATTAGGACTCAAACACCATCCAGCAACTTGCCCGAAACTACCGATATCGATGAGCGAGAGATCACAAACTTTCGAGTTAAAATTCTTTCTTTCCTATGTAAAATCTTTTTTTCTTTTCTTTGTTCCTTACTGCCGTTTATTTTTTACAATCATCGTCGAATTACTAACTTACTGATAATTGGACTGCCATTCCCAGTCATCAAATCCAGGATTATTTGTTGGTTGAAGCTAATTTTCCACCCTCACAACAAGCAAGTCCAGGATACCGTCCATAAAAACCATACTAACTAAGTCCTCCATTTGTTTAAATCTTTTTCGCATCAATCGAGTCTTAATTAAATTATTTATAATTATAATAACTGTGAAACCACAGTGATATGCATATTACAACGGCCAAAATCAAGCTGTCCGATTTATTTAATTAATTTAAATCCGAGTTTCTATTTCGTTTCATTAAATCTTTTAAACTTTGCTTTATTGTTTTAAATTTCACTGTTTCCAATTTTCGGTAAATAATTTAATAAGGTTAAAATAAAAAAAATGTGGCGCCCTGTTTTTTTGTTTCTTTTGCTTTTATCTTTCTTTTTTTGTTTCTTTGTTTTTGACTATTACGTTAAATTAAAAATCTCGTAGACCTACAGACCGCTCTCTACTATAAAGGCTGCCGATTATCAAATAGCGTAAAAATATAAAGTTATAACATTACAAGGTGTTCGATTTAAAGTAAAGAAATTGAGATCAGCTTCTGGTATTGGCCGAAATGCCTCCATTTCTAAAATATTTTTTTGATAGAAAATTAGCTATTTGATCCCTATACAAAATTTTGGATTTGTATCTTCTTTGTTTCTCTATATTTTCCCAATGGGTCGTAAACAAGAACCACTCTGTATAAAAGTTACCTAAATACAATAAAAAGCTGTGCATTATACCAACGTACAATTATTATCCACGAACTAAAAGATTTCAATACCCACCCAAACATGTGTAATTTTACTGTAATTTTACTCAACTGCTTTTGTTGCTTTTTTATTCGTTATTATTGGTGTCGTTTGTAGCTAATTTCTTTTGTTGCAAGAATAAGAGTTGCTCTAAATTGTTTAAATTAGATACTTCATAAAAATATTTCAAAGTTTTTTCACATGATTTTGGAGAACATGTAAAATGTGCTAAAATATATTTTTTTAATGTGGTTTAAGTATATCAATATATTTAGGAAATCTTTTGAAAACAATGTGAAGATTTATACCTTTTATTGAAATGTATAATTCAGCTCAGTGCGGGATGTGGATTCTGCGTAGGTACGTCACTAAACGACTGACTATGACCAGTTTAAGAATCAACTTTTCTGGCCCAACTCCCACTCACCTTGAACTTTATCAAAAATTATTTGATCTGCGGCATCGATTTTCTCACGTGAATAATACGAAATGTATCACCCATTTGGCCCTTATACTATTAAATAGAAATTAAATTATGAGTATAAAGATATTTGAAGAAGAAAGCAAAATGCAAGCTTCCTTCTTGCACGATCAAGCATCCAACTGCATCTAATCTTTGTACATTTTTCAGAATGAGGAAGCAACTGCATTTTTTTAACGTAATCCTTATTAGGATGTCGATAGTTTCTCAGAAGAACTCGAAAAGGTATCAATCGGAAATTGTTTAGTTGTTATCCGCTATTTGTTATTATTAACGGAACTGGTAAATTGAGAAATTCCGCGCAACTCCCACTTAATGAACCAAACCAGCCCGAAAGTACCTTGGGCATATACTATGCAAACGTTACTTTAGTTAATTGGGTCAACCAAGGTGGCTTTGATCGGAACGGTGGATAGAACCAACATGTTTTTTATTTTAACATGGTCAAAGGCAGCGAATGTTGCAATTGCATCTAATTTTAATTAAGGTCGTTCTCGTTTTACTTCTCCAGATCTGGGTGCAACCCATAAAGCTCGGTCGCAGACGGGAATGCCACCAACTGCACTTAGCTTAGCTCCTATCCCTCCCTTTCAACACTGCTGTTCGAGCAATTGCAAATATTCCATTCGATCTCTCTGAAATTCTTGTACATAACCAACAGTAAATTCCCCCGTTTTTATCCCCATTCATTACGGCGCACTGGCGTCATCTCAACAACTCAGAAAGCTTAGCACCGAGACAGGTGTTCCAAATATAGGTGCAGTCATCTTTTCGTTTGTGCAATATTTCAGCAACGTCTTTTAATATTCGATGCCGTTCTGCACGTCGCCAAAATCGAGTTTGAGTTGCACAAACCGTGCACGAAATAACATGAATTTATCGAATATGTTAAGCGAAAACAGTCGCGTTCGCCAGCAAGTATTGCGGCGTTATTAAAGCGCCACTCTATCAAAATTTGAATTGAAATTGCTCCGATATTGGGTTACTTCGAGACGCCTTCTTTGATCACGATGAGACGGAAATGTTATCCGTCTGTCCCCTAATTAAAACTCGTAATTAAATTTTGAATTTAGCTATTAAAATTGGACGGACAGACACAATTTTTGTATGCTTCCTGTGAACGACATAGGACATAAATCCGGGGCACCTTTATTAAACACTTAGTGCCATTTATTTTGCATCATCCTCGCTTTTATGGTGCAGTCTGTTGCACGCTTTTACGAGGTTGTGGCGTTTTTGCGAAAAATGATTAAAATGTTATTGCTAGGGCATTAAAATAAACGACGGAGCGGTGACAAATTGAATTTCGAAACGTATAGAACGGATCCTTGACCCAATGCCTCAATTCGACTATGCTATTAATAGTGGAAGGCGCAACAGAGAGGCACTACGTGCAATACTGTAATGACGCCAATACATGCCGCACAAAACCAATTCAGCCAAATTTGCAATTATATGGTCACCATTATCATAATAATAAAGTATATAACGAACGGGGATCCAGTTAACAAGCACTGAATTGTTCTATCTAGTAATTTGGGTAGTTGCGAAGTAGTGATTGCGAAATTAAAGCCGTATCCCGTTCGGATGTGAATAGCAACAAATAGTTATTCACTATAGTCCAGTTCCTCTATAGCACCCGTTATTTTCTATAAAGTGAACTTGTTTATGTTTAGCCGTACGTTCAATGGCCGCAAAAATCGCAAAAATTTAGGTACGTCTGTGGTCTTAATTGCTTCTTCCATTTCGATCGAACCTTTATCAAACAACATCAATTTTAAATTTAGGGTCAACAAATCATTTTCGAAACCATAAAATAGGCACGGGGAATAACAAACAGCAGTCTGCGGTGACTGAGTACTTTCAAGATACCGGTCATTCTATAGAGCTTTTCTATTTGATCATTTGTCAAACTCTAAATTTTAAACTAAAAACAATATCAAAGATACGAGACATATAACATCAGTCTATGGATGCTACATACTCTCAAACAAGCCGCTGGTCGTTTCATGGAATGGTTTTTAAACTTTAGTACATTAAGCATTATATTGAATCACTAAAATAGGTACGAGACAAGCAGAAATTTGTGCTTTATGAGTACATTCCAGATCCAGTGCTTTATATATTCTAAACTTATAATCAAAAGTAACATTTTGAAACAATATCACTGGTTCTAATCGAAGCAAATCTGCCGTTGCTAAGTACTCTCAAACCTACGGTCCTTTTGTATTTTGTAAAGCCACTTGCGACCATTTGTGGTCGATTAAACATTTTAATAACACTAAATTTAAAGTCAGAAACAATATTTAAAAAAAAAAAATTTTTTTGGGACGTAACACAACAATATGCAGTTACTGAATAAGCTCTAAACACTGGCTATTTTAAAGGGGAATTATCTTTCTAGAAATTGGCTTCTTTCTTGGTCATGTACGTATGGAAAGTACGTAAAGTAAAATGACTCAATTTATTCAACACATCAGGATATATCTAATTAGTTAACCATTTAAACTACTAAAGAAGAATTAAAAAATAACAAAAGCACAAATTTTAAAACATAATATTTTAAAATAAAAGCTGAAACCTGTAACAAAAGTTTTAATATATCTTAAATAATTTTAAGATTAAGAAAAAATTAATTGGTTGCTCTAAAAAAGATTTAGATCTTAAACCGGTTAGTGATTTCAAGAGAATTTAATAATCGGTCAGCTAAGAAGTTCTTTAAACCAACAAATAATATCAAAAATCAACAGTAAAATAAATAAACAATTTGTTGCTAGCGCAATTAATAAACAAAATTGTGGATGAAAAAGGATACGCTTCATATGTTGTGAAATCTCTTTGAGTTGCGCAAATTGTAAATTTTATAATTTGTGACGTTTACTGAAATTTCAGATGATAGCCCTTTGTGAACTTTGGAAAACCGCACTTAGGATGCATCTGCTTTTTAATAAAATCCCAAATATTATGATTAAAATATAACATTAGTTGGAGTTTTACTTAAAAAGCTGCGCAATCTAGATGCACCTTGGGTTTAGATTCATAAAACTCCATGTTATTATTTTTTTAATACTTTATTTGCCTTGATCAATTTATGTCGTTGAGTTTTTTCTGTACCTAATCTTATAGAGCTATTTGTTATTTCTTTGAATTCATTCTGTCTAAAACGAATGCTTAAGGACGGCATACAGTTATTTAACTTATTTCAAAACCTAAGATTTCTGGTCGTAACTTTTGATATATGCCTTCTGGTGGTGAAATATAAATTAAAGTTTACTTAATCTGCAGCTGCAGCATCAAGACATTACGCAAAAGCTGCAGTCATATTTGCATAATGCATTCTTTTAGGCTCCTTCCTGTAATTTCTTCGGATCTTTTTCTCTGAATCCTCCATTTATTGCTTCCTTGTGTAAGTTAGATAATTCCCAAATGGAATACTAAAACGTATTTTTTTTTAATATATTTGCACCAAAATGCCATAAACTCTCATGGCTATTGGAGCATGACGTGTAACGTCACAAAAAATTTTCGGTACAGAATGGAAGATAATGAGTATAAAGAGTAACAACATTATAAACTTTGACCAATGACTTTAAAAATGAATTCGGAATTTTTGTAAATTAATTTTCTAACGATGTATTTTAGATTTTAATAATAGTTTCAAGTTCACAACTTTAGTAAGGTTACGGCAAAGCACTTAATAATAATGTTCGATTTTAGTCGCCTCACTTGTTGTTATTTTTCTCTACTCTACTGCTCACTCGATTTTTGCGTGGTATCCACAAAAACTTAAGAAGTTACCCTATTGGCTACCTCTGACATCGGCGCAGAATAAGAAGCAGTGGCGTAACATATTAAAGGAACGCCTAGCTACGGGGTGTTTCGTTATAATATAATAAAAATTTTAAACAAAACTAATTTTATTAAAATTACTATTCGTTTATATTACGGAAATTGTAGTGCACTTTATTTAAATAAACCTTGATAGCGTTTGAAAAGCAATTGCAACATTTAGCGCAAGTCTATAAGAGCTTAAATAATAAAGATCAGGTAAGATTGAAATTGTCATAAAGCAAAGACTCCAAGACCTTTATGTTGCGTCACTTTCAGAAGTAAAAGATTTATTATCTCCCTTCTCTTAAACAATGGAAGTTAAATAAAAACCACGTTGTAATTTCCATCCTACCGTCCATTTTCGTTATATGACAGTTGTGAGTTTTATTACCGGCCCGTAAATAGCAAGGAAGTTCTGGAGGTTATGGTTATAGGCCTTTGAAAAATAGCGTAAACATCAGTTTTCGAAGAAGCCGCAGAAGGAGGTCAAGTTAATTCGATTTCGTTTGTACACGGCGATTCGTCATAAAGATGGCACAACTTTTCTTTTAAGGCAAAAACTTAAACGTTACCAGTAGTAGTTTGTTGTTTGTTGCGGTTATCGCCAGCAAGTTTAAGTTATTACAAAACTACAAGCCAGGTAAGTGCGCCGGTTTAGGGTGCATTTCTCGGTGTTTGTCGATCTGGAAATTCTATTACTTGCAACTTATTCCGGAGTAATAGCCGGCCGTTACCGTCGATTGCCGTTGTAAAATCTAAATTACACAAAACGTGCATCTCGCGCAGGATCCCGCAGGCTTTCGCAGCAGAACTCAATCTGTTAGCAGCCTGTAAATATATGGCCCATATTCTTCCTAACGCTTAGATTTATTTTGGCAATTTGCTGTCAAGACCCCGAATGTATTGCACAAAGGACCACCTCGAAGCGAGATTTTTCACGTGAGTGTGTGCGTCGATCTCTTTGTTAATTCGACGAGTCGGCCATTCATCATTCACCGCCACGTTTGCACCTAAAGTCTCTGGGATGGCAGGTGCCCCAATGGCGACGTCGCGACGCCACAACTAATCTCAACCCGGACACGTCCGGTTTTAAACAAGAAAGACACTAACAAACTCAATGTTATCTTGCATAGCGAGCAAAGGCTACAAACTTCAAGACTACTGGAGAGTATTTCGCGTCAAGGAGGCCGAGACCGGAGGACACTCGGTCCAGGCCATCCATCGTCCTGGCCTGCTTCGATCAATAGCAACTCTGAACACGATGCTCAACTGTGGCACTCACGGCCCACTTCATTTGCTCGCCCGTGAAAGCTCCAACGCTAACCTGACTTATCTCCAGGATTAACCACTGTGTACCTCTACCTAAGTCGAGAACAGCCGGTGATTATTAAGAGTGCGAAAAAATTAGCCAAGGACCAAAAAATTCCACCCCAAATTGAAATCAGAGTCTCAATTGAGGAAAAGATTGATAGCAAACACAACGTCAAATAGATTAATGTGCATTGAATTAAACGTAAAATCTATATCGATTTGGGCTGAAGCCACCTCTGTCGCTGCTGGTTAATCAGCGGGAGCGGAGCGGATCGCTTAACACTGAAGCTTTTGCATTATAGATCAGGGTTGGGGTAGTCGAGGATGCTGTTGTAGTAAAATATTAAATTTGAATGTCAAACGTGCGGGTGGAGTACAAAAAGCTTTTAAAAAAATCACTTAGGTGTCTGAATTTATATATTGGAGCGGATGCAATGAAATATTTAAAATGCCTCCGTCTTGGATATTACATTTCTAGGATTTTCTATTGAGCTTTTGTTCGATTCGTGCAGATGGGTAATGGCAGGAACGTAATGTGGATGTTACACTGACAGTCACAGAGGATGTGAGGCACGTGTGCCAGGCTTTAGATTAAAAATGCTGCAACCGTCACAAAATGACGATGGGTCGAATAGAAAAAATAAATAAAAAGCTCATCTGACGACCGTGGCTGTTGATTTGTCAATTGCACAATGCCCAGGCGATGACAACAGCTGATTTATTAGGCAAGTTGTTGTTTTGAATGTTGGAAATCAATTCATCCCAATAATTGTGAATAATGACTGTTGCCTATTATTCTCTAAAATAGATTAAATGTTTAGGACGTATTTCTTTTAATTTAAAGCTCTCATCAGTCATAAAATTAACAATATTTACCAACCAAAATTTATTGCCTTTGTATTTACTACAATAATGTAAATAAATATAATTCTTATCCATCTAGACCTCGGGCGAAATTGTAAGAGCTTTTCTTTAAAGATAAGTGAAATGGGTCCGTACTGTGTTGCTTTGGGCAAGTAATTTTAGTTCTAATAAAAATTAAAGCTGTTAAACTCAAAAATTTAAGCTCTGAAAGAGACTACAATGTTCAGATAATCGTACTGATTTCTAAATTTATGAATTCAACTATTTCTTTACCAGAACCGCACTGGGTTCAGCTTAATTAATTGTATCAAATTTTAGCCAAAAAACTCGTTTATAACAGTAATTCTCTTCGGCTCTGTATAAAAATTCACTTGTTTCGTTCATTTTTTTATTCAAAACAAGCGAATCGTTTAGATAAACAAATCAAAACCACAGATATGGGTTAAATGATACGGAATTTATAGTATTAAAGAGCCATAATATATCAAACATTATTGAAAAAAAAAACTACTCGTTTAGTAGGTTTATTTTAGGTTAATATGAAAAAATGTTGTTAAATTTTTTTTCTTTAGAACTTAATTAACAAATCCTTCACAAAATTGTTGGCGTTTGATTCTCTAGTCGGACGTGCAAAGAAAATATTGGTCTGTTCAACCGTACTAAAAGTTCTTAGAGAAAGAACTTACTTTATTTTTTAACCCTCTGCTCTGTTTACTGGTACGTTTTATTTTGGAATGCTAAAATTGTTTAAACAAAATTTGCGAAAATGGGTTAATGCAGTAATGCAAGCAAACAGGGTTACATTGATAGAAGGCGCTACTTATACGATTACAAATATTGACTAAATACAATTTTTTTCCGTAACTCACTTTAGATCCATTAGGGTAAAAAAGATCGGAATAGAGATATTTGACGTCATCGCCATATTGTGTCCAAAACTTTTCACGAAACTAACAAAACACTACATCGTTGAATGGCTATAAGTTTTGTACAAACTTTTTCTACAAAAAGTGATTGGTGAAAAAAAAACTTATGTACATAACGTAATTAATGTTCTCAAGTTACAAGTATGAAAGATTTCCATCCTATTTAGGTTTCACATTGAAAAGGGAGAGAAATTTGAAACAAAATTTAAATGTTCAAGCAATTTGTAATTTAAAAATAATTTGTGAGAAATTTAATACTTTGGAGAAAAAAAAAATTGGTGGTGCGTAAACAACAATCAAACACAAATTTGCTGTTGAGAGAAATCTCAACTTTAAAATCAAAATGGAATCATGAAACTGGAGACAGGTTAATAGGTCTTTTCCCTAAAGGTTTCATCTTGAAATTTGATTTTCAGTTTTTCTGCAAAACTGGATGGAAGTAATCGGATATTATAGGACATATCGAATGTTGGATAAAAGTTACATTCGTGCTAATTTCGTATTTTTGAAAGATATTTGAAGAAATTTACTAAAAGAAAGATGAGCTAACAAATTGCGGCGTGTCGTTCGCCTTTGAGGCTAATAAAGTGTCTGAATGTTAAATAACTGTGTTTTTAGATTGATTTAAGTAAACTAGAGATTTGGCTGGGGCTGCTGCAGAAGCGCTCGGGGCAAATCGACTACAAAAAATTAAAATTACGAAAGTACAATTCTCATTATGCGTTGTGGCCGTAATTTAGATAAAAGAAAGCCAAATTAATCCTTGTCTTCATTAAAATTAAATCTCTGGAATTTCTAAGTGACTCCCATTCCCATTTTCTTGCGGTTATTAAACATTTCTCCCGCAGCAACTTAACCAAATATCGCATCTGGCAAAAATGTATTTTTGGGAAAGGACCCGCATTAATAATGGCTGTGTGACACAAGCCTTGTTGGGTCGAAGTGTGTCGGCTCCTGCGGTCTCAATTTATCACCCCATGTGCTGTATCGACACGCGGACACTCAATGATGAGCATGTAGCGGCGACATTCTGGATTATCACGCGGCGCCGCCACCAGATGGATGCAGCTGTCATACATCCACCTCCGATCCACCAGGAAATCGCCAGGACGACCAGTCGAGCTGTCCACTTCCGGATGTTTATTATTGTCAAATTGACATACTGCGCTTAATCAACGTAATTTCATTGAGGCGCATTTGGTTATTATCAACATGCGCTACCGGAATGCGATAAATAATAATTTGCAATTACAATTTTACAACGGTCGCCGATAAGGTGAAATATGCAGACTATAAATTCTTATGTCCGCAGCTATAGGGCGATTTATGGCGAAAATTTGGCATGTTTATGTAAATTCGATCTGAAACGGCCGTTTTTATAAAGAAAAACACATTTTCCTCCGGCGTCCGTCTAGTTGAACCAGCGTTGCGGTCTTTTTCGCATCGATTAGGGACTTTTTATTGAAATACTTATTGTTTGGTTACCTATTTGAATAAGTCGATGGCAGTGGGGATAGGAACAACTACCCCGTTGCAACTTTAAATTTAAGAAATTTCATCCGAAAATCCCGAGGTGGATTTATGGAGCGGGCTGAAAGATAATAAATAAAGTGTTATCTAAGGCGGTGTTTCGGGTCGAATGAAATGCTATAAAACCGAAACTATTAAGGCATCAACTCTAAAGTAGGCCCGCTTCCGGGAAGTTTCATAGTTTTTCTCGTCGTCGACTTGGTCGGATTCACATTGATGGTCGTTGCTGAATTTTCATCAAACTAATACCATAACAATATCTTTAAGAACGCTAATCGACGCAACCAAAGGATGAAAAACTCCAGAATTCCAACTGTACAGAGTGTGAAAGAATCAGTGTTTTTAGGTAAAAACAAGCCAGAATTTAACAAAAATGTTGTGTTAGTTTAGGTGAAAAATACGGGAATTCTGACTACTGCTCCGTGTGAAAGAATTATAAGGGGCTCTCCATTTTAACACTCATTCAAAGAATTTTAAACGAGACTCTGCTATAGCAATAATTCTTAGTGATAATGGTTGTAACAAACATGGCTAATTGCTTCTTGTTTTTGTTTTTCATCAACATCGATAGATTTGCATCTACAGGTGCACCCCAGTAAGTTAAAATAAACTTTGTTTAAGTTTTAAAAGACAAATTTAAATTGCATTACCTGCTTATAGAACGTAAACTGAAATTAATTATTTTTATCACTAATCGTGACAATTATCAATCGAAGCAAAGTTAAGATTGACAATAAATCATGCGCTACAAATACTGTTAACCTAATAACTTTACGAAAATAAAACTACGTTCAATAAGTTGTCAATTTTTTTAACAGTATAAGAAAAAAAAAGTTTTAGTTTAAGTTTTCTCCTCATGTTTTCTTATCTCTATTTAGTTACTACATATATTTCGAGTAAAACCTAACAATTTACTTGACGTTCCTCGTTTCAAGTGCGTTTATGTTGAAAAATAAAAAGTTATTTTTCACATGTTGAGTCCATAAAAGAATCAAAAAGTTCACTGCAATAAAAAGGATGTTTCAACGGAAAGGCGGAAAAACTTCTACACTTGAAATTTAAAGCCATTTGCTATCACAAACTTATTTAAACATTTTCACATCTAAGATCATGCTGCTAAAGAAGATAATGAGGAAGAAAATAAGATAAATAAAAATTATTATATTAAAGCGACCAATCTTTACCAAGGCATAATATCTCATACCCTCCATTGTACATTTGTATCACAATCGGTAGTCACAATTTCAATTTCGGCAAGTTGTAAGAGCAAATTTGTATTCTATTATAAACTTTTCAAAAGAGCTAGGACCTACCTATATGTGACATTAAAATAAATTGTAATATTTCTGAAGAAAGTCATTGCCTTAAGGAAAATTTTACCAGAGAGAAGTTAATGATAAATAGAGACACTACTTGGAGTACTTTTGCAATAGATAGCAAATTTGTTATCTATAGAAACTATTGTCTGCTGTGGATATACCTCAACATTATAACCATCGAAAACAGATTATACAAACTTTGGTAATATGAAGTACCTAATAACAGAAATCGAGACAAATATTAAGGAAATAGAAGGTGCAAACAACCTGAGCAGCTGAAATAGTTACGTGAGTTCGAGTTTTATAAATAATGTTGTATATCTTTAGGTATTTGTTTCCGATACCTTACGTTGTTTAGTAAAATATTAAAAAAGTATTGTTCTTTGATGTTAGGAATACATATTGTGCAATTTATGCAGCGCATTAAATTAATATAAACCTTCCAAAACATATCACTGCTTTAGAAACATCAAAAATGTAACAAATAATAATTGTAGATGGTGGCAATAATGTCATAGTAAAATTAATCAAACATATCTTTATGAGCAAACTAAAAAAAAGAAATCGTTCGTGCCATTACGAGAAACAGATATATAAAATCAAGAAACAACCCCACAATCAGTATTTTTACTAAAATATTAGTTTACTATAATTTTGCTTCCTAAGATGTGATCATGCTACAGAAACACTTGAGAAACAAACCCTGTTCTCATATCGTTAATTCTTACTCTTGCAACTTCTAGATTCCTTACAATTATTTTCAAATAAACAATTTTAATTGCTTCATAATAGAACAACTAATAGCTTGAAAGCTTAGTTAAATGTAGTAAGCCGATTGAATAGGGGAAAATTATGTAATTTAACAATGAGAAACTGTTAAAATCTTGTTAGATTAAAATGCGATGAAAGTTTTTAATAGCCTAGGATTTCTTAAAAGAAAAAGAAACCGAAAATTTTCTAGAAGCAGTTTTAGGCATTTAAAAGAGAAATTGATAAAGTCCAAAATAAAATCCAGCAAACAACTGGCGTATTTTAAGATTTTCCGGTTTATCATTGCTTCGAAGATTATTAATGAGCCAAATTCTGATTTTTGAGGAACTAATCGTAAATTTTTCAAACTAAATTTGTAAACAAGTCTAGAAACGTCAATCTTTTGAATTTGTATTTATAATCGTAAAAACTTTTTGGGTGCTACGTTGAAAATTATCCTCGCAACCTTACAGTTATGATGGCATGTTCTTGGGTAATTCTTAACTCTTCGTCTCACGCTGCTTCATCCAGCGATAACGATTATAGAGTTATAGTAACTACAACTGGTGAATACAGAGACTACCGCAGAATTACGACTCGGTCCCCAATAGTTGAGTCCAACAGACTGCAAAGTTTTACACTACACAAAATTATTAAAAACTGCCGGTTCCTCATTAGTAGAAAATATAAAATTGTAAAGTCAATTGTTGAGAATTTTAACAATGTTATGCCTTCAAAGGACATCTGTTTACTCAGTATTTAATATTTAGATTCGTCTAAAATTTTTTGGCGGTTTTGTAAATTTAATAAATTTAATGCTAGTAACATCTAGATTGATGCGACATTACATACTTTCAACTGGTGTTCAAAAACTCAGTTGTGGTTTAAAATTTGACGAGACACGACATTCGTTTCAGCACGTACGTTAATGAACACTTCACAACTTTTTAACGTTTACTCTCGTAAGTAAATCGGACCAGCGTGTCTCCAATGACCCATTCTCTACGCTTCCACACACTCTGACAAATTAAGAGCTCTTCAGACGAGATTAGTTCAAAATTGTCATATTCCACAGAGAACCCGAAGTGATTCCCTTCCCGCAGCTTCCCGTTTTAAGTCATTTGAAACTCTGCAGTCCCATCCGTTTCAATTGAGGAATCGGCTTCTCTCCCGTTGCGCCGCCTCTGGTCGCGATAAAGATGAGGAAGTGTACGCGAGGATTACCCCACATCTTTAAGGGTAAGTGATGTAACGCGACTCGAGGTGGATACATTATTCCAAGCATTAAATTATGCGAACAGCTCTCACTCTTAGCGATGACTCGACGCTTCTCCATGGGAAACCAATTACTTCCCCCATGTCTGTTCCGGGTTTCTATACTCTTTGTTTTCTTTTTTATTCAAGCTGACGACGATAATTTCCAAAATCAATTAGTCGAAGCATTAAAAAAATTTAACATCCCAGCCTTTCCGCGTTATAATTAAGAAATATTTCATTAAAGACCACGCTTATCATCATGCTGGATTTCCTCGGATTCGGGCAGTTAACGCCCGCGTTTTTAGTGACGCCAGCAAATTCCGGATGCAAATTCGACAATTCGTACTCGTCTCAGTCTTCAAATAATACGAAACTATTTACATAACTCAATGCGAAATCGCTAAATATACACGTTATGCACCACCATTCATAATTCCGCTGTATGAATTACAAGGTGGGTCGTTAACAGTAGAACGGCCCGAAACGTTCTCGTGAAAGCTGAAAGAACAACAAATTAGCCCCGCGCGGATTTGATGAAAGCGTCTGTTTGGGAAAGGCGGCGCCTTCATCGTAGGGTATTCAAAAACGACCACGCTAACCGAATTCATCTATATTGACGAATTCACGAATCGGGCTAATTCGATTTCGTGCAGATCCACATCCGGATACGAAACGTTGACGGGCTACAGTCCCGAATAACTCTGTTAGAACGTTACTGCGATAATAGAAGCAACTGGATTATTTTGCAAGAAGTTTGGTCCAACCGGAAAGCTCGGGAGGGTAAGGAACGACCAAGGCGCCGCAACGAGGCGGTTGGGACTAAGACTTTGGAGCAGTAACAAGACTCTCTTTCATAAATGTGCCCGTCAATTTAAAGTAAAATGAAGAGTCTGCAGTGAACACTAATGTATTCAGCATAAAAGTACTGTTACTTAAAAAAAGCAATCTAAAGTTGATGGCACTAAATTTTGACACATCAAATTGAAACAACAATAATAAAGAAAAGTGTTGTAAGTTTTTCTGTTGAACCTTTAATAATATGACGTCAACTTAATCATCAAAGCGTTCTCTGCTGGCCCCTAGATCACACCGCTACTGGGACACGGGCCTCTCTGTCTATGTGGGTAGGCAACTTACCCTACCGGGAAGCCTACAGAGCACGGGAAATATTTATTTCTCCTGACCGGAGAACGTTTTTTCTTCATTAACAGTCAAGTTAATAGTTTGCAATATATTTGATGAATACTTATAAAGAAAAAGTCGGGAGAAATTTACAAGACCAATCCACACATTCTGCTGAGTATGGAGACTACTAGTTGAAATTACGTATAGATGTATCCTGCTGACACCGCTCATCTGACGTTCAAACTTTAGAAAACAAGTCAAGAGAATCGACAAACACATTTTCAATTAATCCATACTGGTATCTTTGCGCCTAAAATAATTTCTTAAAGTAACACAAGTTTGAATTTTAAAAAATGTTACTACTTTTCTGTAATAAGTACTTATATATTGTTGTTATAAGTGACAACAGAAAAAGGAGCATTCGACCCTTTTTCCTTATGTTTACGCATGTGTTCAGGATTAGTTTTAAAATGATATTTAAATCATTATAAATTCGGATTAGCACCAACTATTTTTAAGCGCCCCAGCGCTTCATATAATGACTTTATATAATGTTCCATTTCCTTCGCTGGTTGGTCTACATCAATTAAAACTTGTTCTTCTTACTTCTAGGACCAATATTTTGAAAACAACCAATTCGTAACTTGAACTTTTATTGTTTTACTTCCTGTAATTAAATAATCAATGAGAGAGGTGTCTCATAATTAATATGTTTGATTTTTTAAAAACAAAGTTCTGAAATTGAGAAACCACAACTAATTTCAAGGTTAAGATTTTGGACGTAAAGAATGTTTTAAATCGAAAAACTTATAAGAGTTAAAGTCCTTGTTGAGTGAATTAGGAATTAAATGAATCAAAAATATAAAAAATAGTTGCAACCACTAAATTAACTTTCTAGTTGATTTTATTCAGAACTTAGAAGAAGTGTTTGTATATTTTTTTATGAATTGAAAGCATAGACGAGAATCTAAGTAAAATGAATTTCAGCTGTGGTAGAGTAACATTTTTCAAGTGTCTTTCTTGTCATCAAGTCATCAATCATCAAACTGAGATATTTAAATTTTTGTATGAGTGTAAATAGGTCTATGTCAACTGAGGTCTCAAACATCCCGAATTCAAAAAAATGGCAAGCAATAATTTTAAAATTATGAACAACCATTATGATGCAAGAAGCTTTGAAAAAGCAAAATTACAACATTTTCAAGTAATTACTCCCCTATATTCTAAAAAAGGTATCCGCTTGGGAACTAAAAGGAGGAGATGTTGTGAAAATCTTAAACTATGAGATGTAAATTTAGAAAGCCTTTTCATCTAGATTTTTATTGAATAAATGAGTAGAATCAAAAAATCTAAACAATGATATCGAAATGATTAGGGATGGGAAAAAATAGAAAGTCTTACAACATTAAGAAATATCTGACTCAACTTTATGTCCGAAAATGATTGACAGCAATTATAAAAAAGCTTAGTTCAAAATTAAAATAAAATGACACCAATTTCCCTCAAGAAAAAACACAAAATAAATTTTCAAAAGGCCTAGAATTTCATACAATTGAACTTTGTTAATTTAATTAACTCCGGAATGTAATTTTTTAAATAAAATTGAGATAATTTTTCAATCTGGATTCTTAAGATTTCTTAATAAAGTATTTTATCAGTTCTTGTTACTACCTTAACAATGTGACTGCAGTTTATATACGAATGTCTCTTACCGTTTTGTATAACTTTTACATACCTTGAAGAAAGAAGAAAACGTAAGCATTTTGTATTTAACAAATACGTAGAATTAAACAAACTACACAGAAGAACAATTAAGTTTTGAGAAACAAAAAGTATTTGCTATAACTGATTTTCATTTAAAATTTGATCACTGTAAAGATAGATAAAATGTTAAAATAATAAAAAGACTATGATCGTTGCCAAGAAGAAAAAATTAAATTGAAAATGTCAAAAAAATTATTGCAAAAAATTACATAAATCAGACGTAGCAACTTAAAAAAATATTTCTAAATTAGAATTTGGGAAGAAATGATCTTCAATAGCTTTCTCAAAGTTAATATACAAGCATGGAAGAAGAAATTATGCCATTAAAAAAAAGTTTTCAGAGCCTTGACTAAATGTCTTCAACTAGGATAGTAGAATACGTATCTATGAGCAAAAGCTAAGTTAAATATAGATTCTTGTTTTTCTGTTGCTTTTTAAATTATCATTATAAATTCTTTGTCTTTTTCAACCCTTGAATGTCAATATAACTTCATCAATTTTGGTCAGCTCGTTATATTAAGAATCTTGTAGTTTACTGAAGGTTGAAAGTAGAAATAGTAAGATAAACTAAGAAAATATAAATCGTGTACATGTAGATGATCACATTATAAGACTCAAATTTCCTTCCCAAGGTAAAAAATATAAACAAAAAAAGGTTAGATAAATACAGAATAACGAGAAAAGATGAAATAAAAACTTTAAAAAAGAATAAAAACATGAAATTGGATGGCAATGAAAAAAAAAACTCTTCAATAGCTTGCATTGTAACATAAAGCTGACTCCGACTAATACAGTACTGTACAGTATCAGTGCACTAAGAAGTTGCAAGTCTTAATGTCTTAATAAAAATGTTCCAAATATTTTAAAACAATCTTAAAACATTGTAACGAATTTGTTGATACTCCGTGAAGAAAAATGTTTATAAGTAACGTACTTGAAACCTTGTCCAAGAAATTCTCAATTATTTTGCGGTTACTTACGAAGAATGATTGGATCATTAGCAGGCAATAAGGAAAAATGACAAGTAAAATTTCCAAGCTTTTTAGAATAAAAAAATCAGTGATTGACGGGGGTACATTTGTTCTAACCCGCTCTCTTGTGCTTATTCATGGGTTTGCAATTAGTAGTGCTCTGCTTGATCATTAAATAAATAACGTCAATTCCGATTCCAACGTCGATTATTTTTAAGCGTCACGGTGCCCTATGATGACGTTTTTCCATTTAAATATTATTTATGAAGTGAAGCAGTCAATCTGTCATTTCTGTTTGAACTAACACTGCACAGTATGGCATTTGTTGAAAGGCTTTGTTAACGGTGCAGATTTTCACTTCTGATTCAAAAATGATTTGTAATTGAAAAATAAACCAACTGGACTTGCCACTTTTTGTTTTGACAAATTGAATTTTCCCAAATTACCAACATAACTATAAAATATCCTAAACCGTGTTATTTATTATTGAAAGCGATTTAGCCGCATCACTGGTTAAACTGCAATTTAAAAAAAAAGCAAATCATTCCCAACTCTAAATGCTACTCTAACGGAATTAAAAGTTATAGTAATCCGTAAATGAATGTGACAGTTTGATGAGAGAGGGTTTGTTTTATTCGGAAAGTTATGGGATTCGGTCGAAAGCTTCGCTTCTGGGTAAAAACCGAATGCTCAGCTGGTCGTAAAGCGAAAAAAATTGTAGCCGAACACGGCCTTACACTCGTACAAGACAGTTCAATGTGGTTCATGGATGACGGCAACCGGTCCAGATTGTTTTTCAATGTTCCCACTTGGTTCTTTCGCTTAAAGTCCCCAAGAAGTCGGGGTCGTCAGATCGATATGGTGGAGGAGGAAAATTCCACGTCGCAACTAGTTATCTGAGCTATTCGTACGGTTATTGATTGTCGCCAATTAATCACTGGCCCCAATTAATTAAATTAGGTGGCAAGTGTTAATTAAGAAAGAACGTCGCAAAACGGCCAGGGGACACGCCGATAAAATGAACTCCGCGATTACCGCATTATGACATCGCGGAAATTACCGGATTAATTAATGCTAGGAAACGGAAATGGGGGTCGTTGCAGGGGCCCGGAAGATTGTTGGTGTGTTGTTTCTCGCGTTATCGTTGCTTTAATTAAATAATTTTTGCGTTTTTAATTAACAGAATCGCTTTTTTTGGCACAACCCCTCGTCGATCGAGATTTGTTGCAAGTAAACAAACAAACACGCCGAAATTATGTGAAATTATGTTTGCAGGAGTAAACAGTAGATTTTGTCGCAAAACACATGTGTTATATTTTCCTGGGAGTCGAGTGTTTGACAGCATTAAGTCCGTTGATTGATCGATTGTGACGAGAATACAAAAGTAGTTGCTTTAAAAAAGGCCGGTGACAAGGGTTTATACTCTTTAGGACATCAGTCTTCAGTGGCCTTTGTCGGCTCCGAAACTTCTCTAACACATTTACAAATTGATCTGTTTTCGTCGTGAAAGGAGCGGGGCCCGAAAAGGACATCAAATAATGGTTCGTCATTTGAAACAAGGTTGCCGGGTCAGTGGGGGAAACGACGCATTACCTTGATGCATCCAAATTTAATCAACAAGCAAATCTCCGGGACGACCGCCCGATTCGACGGGATCATCTGGGACTCCCCGAACGATGTCTGCCAGAACGACAACGCGCCAGCAGCAGTGACATAACTACAGCAAGGTATTCGATATCGGTGATAGAGCGAGTTCCTCATCTATTTGAGTAAAGAGAATTCGCCTGGAACTGACCGTCCAAAGACATATTCTGGAGCGATCTGTTCAACAAAGTGGGAAACAGCACAGCTTGGGATGACAAGTTTGAATCCTAGGTCACTTGTGAATAGGAAGAATTAGCATACTCAGTTCATCTTGGAATTCACTGCAGTCTCCTGTACTCAAAACCTATTAATAGAAGTAGGAATGTAAAAGCAACATGTGGCTAAGTTAAAAAATACGTTTCTAGAAAGTAGATATTACAGAAAACGGAATGACATTGAAAATTATTTTAGTAAATGTATTTTTTACATCTTCTTCAACCAATTTATTTGTTACTCATATTTTGCAAATAGCAGTCAATAATGTTCAAAAATATAGTATAAGGCTAAAATTGCCTATGATTATTTTTTTATATATTTTTTTAACGTTATAAGAAGATATGTTGTAATTATATGGTAACTATTTCTTGGAAACTCGATTACTTTTAACAATCGCTAAAATTTAAAATGACGTAGTATTGGCAAATAACAATTTTTGTAGTTTAGTCTTACTACTTGTAGTTGATACCATTTTTTTATTTTGCATTTTTTTGTTGTTTAAGAAAATCTCTCTTCTATAATAGCGTTATGTATTGAAAGCTAAATAAAGGTAAATTAAAAAAAATAATTTTGTTGGCATTCTTGCTTGACTTAGTGTAACTAATAGTGCATATTTCTCTATAATGAAATATTTTCTTTATATTGTTTGTTAGTCATGTTACTTGCCCATAAATTTAACTTATCAAAACTTCACTGAGAATAGCCTGAGCTCCTGGACTGTTTGTCAGTATTTCAGAAAAAATTTGCTTATCCGCCCTCCAAAAAGCAAATCTAAGACTTTTGCCAACAGATCAATAAAAGCATTGTTTACAACACTTAACTTCATAAAAAATAAAAACTTTTAATAATCGAGAACGATTTTTTATTCAATAAACCTACAGGTCTATCTTCATTTTCTGTAGCAACGTCTTAACAAGTTATAAAAAACAATCTGAAAACTCACAGTTTATATCAGATCTTTCATCTTATTGGTAATATTTATATCTCTTAGCCATTCAGCCTCTGAAGAATTATTTTCAGACATTTTTTTGTGCTCAACTTCCATGATCAAGAATGTGTTTATTGAACTCTCCATAAAGCCGTTCAGAGAAGTAACCGAAGAATTCTCAGACCCCAAAAATTACATTACTTCTCACAATTTTCTCCGTTTAGCAAGTAATTAAATGTGCATTGTAGTTTTGCGAAGTGCAAAATGACAAACAAAGGATTGGTGACGGTCCAGTCGGAAAATTTATGACAGATTGACCGAGTTTCTTAAGAGAAATGCTCTTTTCACATCAATTGAAATTTGTGGTGTAAACCCCAATAGGTAAGCTTTTTATTAATAATGTACTGCTAATTTACAATCCACTCGTAGTTGAGTGATAAGCAAATAGGTTAGTTCTACGAGTATAACTAGCCAGTGACGGTTCTTTCCTAATTAGCCAGGTTCTTCCGGCCAGTCTTTTCAGTCTTTTTTCTTGTGGCTGCTGGTAGATTAGGTCATGATTTCGATTTCCTTCTTTATGTTTTGTTGCCTGGGGTCCAATTACTTGAACTATAAATGGTATTTCCAAATCCTCATGGATTGTTTTGTTGGACACTTATCATGGCGCTGCTGTCGTCATTCTGAGTCTTTGACTTGTACGTTTGTAGTAGTATGGTGTTTGAAAGTTTACTGCATCTCCTGATTGCTATACCGTAGGTCCAAATAGGCTTTAATGTTGCCTTATATATGGTTAATTTATTTTTTAATATCTTCTATTGTAGAGTCAGTACATTTGTCTGGTTCTTATTGTTTGTTCTTTTCTTTCTTCAATGTGTGTTTCTTTTCTTTTAGCTTCTGGTTAAAATGGAGACCAAGATATTTAACTTCATATTTCATTGAAACTGGTTGATTATTTAATGTGACTTGAGGACATGTAATTTGTGTAGTAGTAAATGTTATCTGGGCAGATTTTTCGATGTTCATGGTTGCTTTGATGTCAAAGAATTAGTCAGGCAGATAGAATTTTACCGGCAGGTATGTTTGATGTGGAAAAATTCTGTTTAATTTATACTGGAGTTCATGATGCCACATTTTTTTGAATGCGTTTTGAACATCTAAGAAAACTGATGCAACGTTTATTTACTTTCCTAGCTTTCCTTAGATTAACAATTCTGTGGCATTGTTGGCTGGTGGAGTGTTCTTCAATGAATCCAAATTAGTGCGAGGGTATAAGATTTTTTTCAAACATCAGTTTCTCTCTTAACTAAAAGTCTTTCAAATATTTTCATTATAATGCAGAGTGGATTGATTGGTCGGTATGACGTAACTTGAGTTATTGGTTTCCCGGGCTTGGCCATCATAAGAATTTAAGCGTGTATCCAATAGATTGGATAATGACAAATACAAAGCATAAGCATACCTATTATAGATTGTGGTTAGAAGTACCAATGCTTTCCTTGGAAGCTGTTTCATACCTCGGCAACTATTAGATTATAACTTGGGGCTTTATGCAAATTTGCACAACTTCTGTTGATGCATCCAGATATATATTTATCTCTTCATCTTCTGCATCATCTAATGGCGTTAAGACTCTCAAAAAAGTAAAATCTTCAAAACACTAAAGACCGAGAAGAAAAATCTGCTCGAGGAATAAAAAAAGAGTAACTTGAAAAGTTTGAAATACATTTCTAAACTAGAAAAAATTACAAATTTTAGATTGAAATAAAGGGATAAGTTGAGGACAATACATTCCATTGTATAAACTCTTCAAGTTGACACCGAAAGAGATCTTTGAAAAAACTGAGAGAACTTTGAAAAAGAGGGACGAGAAAAATATAAATTATTACTGAAAAAATTGAAACACCGTATCAAAAATTCAAAAATTTTGAACAATTAAATAAGAAGAATTATTGTAAAAGTATCAGCAGGATAGAACTTTTTGAAGGTTCCAATTTTTATCATAAAAGAAAAAATGTTGTGAGTCTTAATTTATTTACAATGTATATTCAAGTTCCGCAGATTTATTACAACTTCTTTTATAATTTTTCCATATTGTAAATATTTAATTTACTCATATAGTAAAGAAGTTTTATATAGATTTAACTAATTATAACTGCATATTTAGTTTTATAAGTAGTGTACATTCTTTTGAAGTTATATTGATGCCATACAATAACTTTTCTGTAAGCTTCAATCATCAAATGATCCAATGATCCTTATATAAATGCCCTACACTAAAAAGCATTAAATTTATTGGAAAAGAATTTTAAAATGTTTTATCATAATCACTATTAATGGCGCAAAGTTGAAGAAGGCAAAATCTTCAATCACCCTGTAATTTTCAAAAATATTCCATGAGTAGAATGGAATGAATCAAAAATGAAAATATATTGGAATATCACAGAACAAAAATTTAAGAGGCACATATCAAGATAACACATATCAAGAATAAATCCTTTTTCATGACTTTCAATAAAGAAGTAATAACAGTTAGATTTGAATCTAAGATTTATTATCATAAAATTTAATGGTGCAAATAATTTGATTCTTTTAAGTTAAAATTAGTTTAAATCATTTAGATTCAACGTAACTGGACTTTTGATAAAGTAAGTTGGTTTGACAGAGTCAACAATAGTAACGTATTTTACTTAATAGTACTGAGAAAATTGTAGCAAGGAAGTTCTTAGAAACAGTAGTGGACCATCTTAGGGTGAAGAAAACAAGTGTTCTGTTATTTTTGGGAAAATAATGAACAAGCAACTCGAATACAAATGCACGCAAATTAAATTGAATTACGTCCCTAAAATTGACGAATAATATAAAATAAAAAAATATATTTTTACAGTAAAATTTGATAAACCAAGGATAAGAAAGTAAAAGTCCTGCTGCTATATTATTCCTTTGTACTTTAAATTTGCTCAGCAAGTTTGAAAATGTGGCAAATGTATGAATGAGAAGACTAACTAACAAAAACTTACTAGGAAAAGTTTTTGCCGAATACACGGCAAATATTTTATCATCCGCATCACATAAAGAAACTTGCTTGCAGATGTCAGGGGTCACATTGTTGAAAAGAATAAATTATCATAAAAACTAAAAAAAGTTTTGTGTGGGAATTATAAAATAACTTTAGGTCATTAGTTTTTTTAACAAGTTTTTTTCCAATTTTTGAGAAATATTTATTCACAATATAACAATTTCAGTAAAAACGATAGATGGCTGAGGTAGTCTGTGCACGTTGACTTTAACAATAGAAGAAGTTTACGCCATGATATGAAACCCCTCTAACATATGTCAATAACAAGTTTGACAAGACTGGTAAATGAAGCCTTATTATAATATCCGATTTTCGTTTGCCAATAATTAATTATTAGGCTAAAGCGTTTTTCTATTTATCACCAATCTTGCATTAAAATCTCATAAATCATTCTTTATTACCTTTCAAAAGCTTGGAACTTGATAATTACGTTACCTGCGGAAACGAGGTAATGTGGTTTAAAAATTGATTAAACAATTTTGATGTCGCCATTTAAAGAAACATAAAAAACGCATTTATCCCCATGCTTTCAACGTATCAGCAAACCTCCCCCTTATAATAATGCATGTAGCTGCAGACATTACGTTTCACGCAACGTTAAAATTTTCATTTTGTAATAAAGAAATTGAAAAACGTTTTCTCAAATTTAACGGTATCGTATTTAAGCTTCCAGACAAGCGCACTGAAATAAACATCGTCGAATATTGGCGTCTTAAGGCGTCTTTAGGTACCGTTACTAATTTATCGTGCGTACCTTCAGGGCCAATTTGCGGGATTATCGCGGGTCGAATGCGAACCATAATTCGGTTAAAAATTTACGATCCGTCAGTCCCCGGTCGATGGCTAAATTGCACGTGAATAATTAACCGAAATAATTAAACCACCTTCTTGATGATCAGAATCGATCTCGACATCTTAGATAAATACACTTGACAGTTACGGAGTAAGCAAACTTTCTCGTCGTTCATATTTCAATATTTGAATAAATAACTTTGTTTTTTTTATTGGTTTTCTCATCACAGTTGGCGGCGTTGACGAAACGAATCTTAACAATTCCAGTTGCAGAATATGCAAACAATTGTTTGGTTAATGGCGACTGTATATTTTCAATATTTTTACTCTCTCGATCGCTCCGGAAATTTCCGGTAATAGCGTAACGAGATTTTTGTTTCCTCAAACAATTTCCAGAGTTCCCTTTTTCACTCGTTAAGTGGAGTTGGGAATTAGCAGGAGCAAAACGAAATAAAAATGAGGAAAGTAGTTGCATTTTTCGGTCGAGTTCGGCGCAGTTAATGCAGGAAGAGAAAGCGCTTTAACCGAGTTATAGAATTTTACGAGAAATAATTTTTTAGTGTGATCCAACGTGATAAAACTGATATTGAGGTATTCTCCTTTATCACCCATAATGTCTTCTTTTATGGAAGTATTTAATATAGATTCGATAGTCATAACTTGCGGCACGCTAAAATAAAAATGGCGACAAAGCCAATTTTGGAGGTGAAACGCAAAACTGGAATTGAATCATGTTTGGACTAAAACGCGTAAATGGGGGAAAAGGACAAATAAAATTGACCCAAAATGTTTATGCGTTGCAGCGCGTACAACCCCAATTTGCATAATATGGAAATGTCGGCTGTCCATAAAAAGGAGGCGGAAAACGAATAAAATCGCCATGACTGTCTAAATATGTCAAAAAAGTGCTTTTACCACCCCATTTGAGGACGGCGAACAAGATTTACCAGCGGAAAGTTGGAAGTTATCGACGATCTATTTGATGCAGTTATAAATTCACACCCGAAAGCTGCAAAGTTTCAGCAGAAAACTCATTTTTTCAAAAATGAACGAATCGCCGGGTAGTAATTAATGTGTCTGCAGAAAATTAATCTGAAAAATGTTGCAAGAGGCGGAATTGAAGAATATGCAAGTTTTTCTTCTACGGCGACAGCCAAGCAAATTATAGCGATAATGTGTCCAAAAACAAAATAAAATAAAATATTTTCTTAAAAACTTTTTCAAAATATAAATTTTTCCAAATTTTATTCATACTTTGAAAAAAAGTTTAAAATTTTTATTTTATACATGCTTATATGTTATGAGTATGGAGATGTATTGATTTCTCTGTTAACAAGTTAGATAATTGGGAAGAGCTGCTGTTGAGGGGGAAAAGCCACGCCAACAATGGAGACGCGTGCTGCTGTTGAGGCAAAGTTGAGCAACTAGGTCGGTGCTGACTAGATTCTTCACTATGTGGAACACCTCACGTCCTCACGTATATCATTACTGCTTTTAATCCTGTTTTAAGGTGACTATCGTAAGTTTGGTCACAACAAACCTGAAGCTACTTATAACTTGAAGTACAAGTGGCTAGAAAAAGGAGAAAAGTAATTTTCAATATAGTTCTCTGTAATATTAATAAATTTTGACTCAATTGCATAGAAACTGAAGAAAAGTTCTTTTACAACATTCCTAAATATAATGTTTAGACTTACTTTCGCGGCGATTATAATACAGGAGCATGAGGAAATAATTAATTTTTAGTCAAGTGAAAATCCAAAATTGAAAAAAAACTGTACCAACTAACTTCTGTGAAACTGGTCTGGTCATCTAGGCTATGTTAATAGTTTTAACAATTTATTTTAAACATGAAATAGCCAAAAATATTAAACAACTGAATGTAACTGTCAACATCCTCATTTTATCAAAAAATGCACGTGACAGATTAAATATTTTGAATGGTTAGGAAATAGAGGAAAAAATTCGCATACATGTTCTGCTTTAAAAGTTCTGAATACTCTTGTATTCTTAACATAAAATATTTCTAAAAGAATATTTTAATCATGTTAGTGCAAAATTGTTATTTTTGAACAAATAGCATTAAATTGGAGAGATTTAAAGTGGAAAACGACTTAGAACATTTATCAAAGTCTAAAACTTGTAAATAAAACGTGGTAGATAACCCACGAATGATGCCGTATCCACGAAGATGCCACTGATGTTTGAGGAATAAGAATTTACAGCATTCCACAACACTTAGAAAAATTAAGAAGGGCGATAAAAAAAGCTTTTAATAATTAATTAACCACAAAACAAAAGCACCTAAGAAACTTGAAAATTGCAAAAATTTAAAACTTTATTAATGAAGCACTTTTTAAAAGGGTTTGAGGCTTTAGCTAAACTTGCCCCAATTTCTACCCTTTAACTATGTTCTGTTGTTATTTAAAGGGAAATATTCTTTTATAAATTATTTGGTCATGGACGACAAAATATGAATAGAAAATAATCTTTGTAAACAGTTAACGTATCTATTTTAATATTTGTATATTATATTAATTAGCTTTTACGTACCTAGTGATTTAAAAACTGTTTATAACAATTTGTCTAGCCTTAAAAAACTACTTATTTTTGTAACAGCAGACATTTAATAATTTTTATGTCTTCAGGTTTCTTATTGCAACAAAATTAGTATATGTAGCATAGTTTCTTATTTTAAAAATATTTACGATTTTATTTATCGTGAAAATTCAAGAAAAGGTGACAATTTTAACTTTGCGTTTCACGTGCTTGACCGGTTAACTCTAACGATGCTCCAATCACTTTCAGCTAAATATTTTGAACACAAAATGTTAAAAAAAGTTACAATCCGATGTGACACAAGAATGAGTTGCACCTTCAACAAAATATCAAATTTTAAAGTTTGAAAAATTCAAAAAAACGAAGATAATGTAATTTTCTCAAACTTATTAACAATAGCTCAATTTTTCAAAATTTCAACAAATTACATCAGGATATAAGAAAGGGGTTTTAATAATTTTGGCACCGATCGTAAAATTTTCGAGTAGTATGACGCCTGTGTTGAGAATAATATATCCATATACTTAAGAAAAACCTCACCAAAATTAAAAAAAATATAATAAACTTATTGTCTCTTCCACTGACAATGATTATAAGTAATTTGCAACTTTTTTAACGAAATACAAATTGCAACTCTTTAAATTCTTTAAATATAATTTTAAATTCTCCTTTTGCAGCCATTAAGTAAGGTAAAGACTATGAGAAGGTAAGAAAGAAATCCTTTGAAAATAGATGTTCTGTAAAAATCGATAAGGGTGGAGCATTTATTCAATAAGAATATTCCTCTTTATGATGATCCGAAAAGAATTGTTTAGGTGAAGAAACGAATAATTTTTATCCTTTTACAGCCAGAATTATGTTCCACTGAAGCCTCAGAAGAAATAAAAATACATTATCCGAATTCTTTTCAAAGAAAATCAATTACTCTTAACTTTTATACATGAAGACCATTGGCAGTTATAAGAAAATTATTTTGTTACGTTCATGAAGTGCGGGTGGATATGATATTTCTTATTGAAGGTGAATATTACGTAAACCATAAAGCTTGATAGTTAGGAATTCATAAGTAATACAAGAGCACAAACTATTGATGTATAAGATTGTTCTAAAACCAATCCAGTCTTACTACAACTTTGGAATGCGACAAGTTACACAAATATCGAAATTCTATAGTAGTTCAGTACAAAGTCTTTCCTACATCTTTGTATGTGTCGAATACAATAAGGCAGAAGGATTTGTGCGTACTCGTAACAAGCCAAAATATTTGAAAACTTAGTGCAAAATACGGTGAAAGTATGCACCTTAACAAAGCAATCAATCTATTACTTCAGAAACACGTCTTAAACTACACTCCTCAAGCTCACTTGAAAAAGTCACCCATATATTCATAAGAATAAGAAGAGAGTTTTTGAAAACTAGTCCCTTAAACCTATAGCGACCGCTTAGAGTTGTTCCGCAGACACTTTATGGAAGCGTCCCCGAACCGGGTAGTTAAGCCAAACAAAATCTTGACATCCCGAAGTGTATTTAGCACTAAAGTGGTTTATGGACCTCTTGCGAAACATAAAACTTTCATTTAGTCACATTTCGGTAAAGAACGGGTCATGAGAGGTCAGAAGACGCTTCGGGCAATTCTTGCAACCGTCTATGCGTTTGTATAATGTATAAAGCTTGAACAGGTAAGGGCGGCTATCTGGGACAGGAGCTAAATTGCGTCGCGACGCTCCCGGGCACATCTTCAATGAGAACCACTCGGTCGACGATGTCGTAGCCGTCGGTTTTTGGTGGATGCGCCTGGTCGCATTAAGCTGTAAGATGCATCGAAAAGTACGTATAAAACGAATTTGTATTCGGGAGTGAGTCGTTGTCGTTGTCTAGAAAGAATTTGGAACATCGCCAACGTTTTTATTGACCAGTTTCCGGAGAGTTTGTTACTTTGAAGCGGCGCTTACGGGAAACTTTAATTGAAATTAGCGTAACTGTAATGGATCCGGGTGAATTCTATATTAAAAATAAGAGCTTCCTCAGCTGGAAAACTTGCAAATTGCAAAATAAGGCAGCGTAAAGGGTTAAATTTCTTACTTTACCGCCGTTATCTGATTATTGCCAGAAGAATTTGCTGCTCCAGCATCAAATGCAGTTTACGGACTCCACGGCACATTTGCCTGCAAATTTTGTAATAGATGTAAGCGAGGGTTGTTACAATCCTAATTTGACAGTAGAGCAGTACCCTTTCCATCGTTCAACATTTACGATCAAGACCGAGTCTTCACATTCATGGGCTAAGTGTAAGTTTATATGATCCTCTCCACTCCATGTGTAACGGTAACTTTCACTTACTCAGCACCCAAATTATAACGTCAACTTGTCCACTTGTATGAAATTAATTCTTTGTTAACGGATCACTACCACATTGTAAGAAATTTTATTGCGTTAATTTACCACCATCCGTTTGCGGCTGTTGTAATGACTTTAAAAATTTCAGTCTAAATCTGCTGAAAATGACAATATTACCAAAGAGTAAAAGAACTTATAAAAAGGCAACGGTTGAACAAAGAAACTGATTCGGCAAGAGAGATGCCCAACCTACCAATTTAAAAGGTTTGTTTTGAAATTGTGACCGTAACGGGCTCGAATTACCACAGCCGAGGCTTTGGCTGAGGCCTTAACAACAACACGACGCTAAGAACCAACCGCTTGGCATTGAAGAGGCCGCCAGCCGAATATCGTATTACACGAACGTGCTTAAGGATGTTTTGACTACCCTACCAAATTAAAAGGACTGATGTTTCAAGGTCATAGAATTTGGTTTCAAACATCAAAGAAACCGCCAGAAGCGTTCCCTCTTTATAAGTTCTTTACACTTTAATATTACTCCACCGAATCGTTTCGATAATATCTTAATGCTTTCAGTCCGAGACTATTAAACTCCTTGGAAACTGTTCATATAGTTATTTAAAGTAGTTACTAATTAAATTACGTTCCTTTAGAATGCGTCCAGCGATGACAACATACCCTAAGAATTAGATTAATGGAAGGAATACTATTTGAATTGTAACATGGAACTTCCTTTCATAGAACAATAAGAAAGATCAAATTAAATTGGAGACGGAAGCTCGCAAAATTTTTTTTTAGTCAAAACGAGAGAAAAGAAGAGAAGAAACAATCCTAAACAACTATGGTTTCTTGACACCCAAATTATAACCCATAAAAAACTTATCAAACACATTCTAGGCATTAAGTAAATTAATAAATAAAAGTATACTTTGAGAAAAATGAAAAAAGTGCGAGTTGCCCGCGTTTGCCAGGATGGGCGATTTTAGAAAAAAAAGCTACCTGGATGACCGCCTACAAGAAAGGGGCAGAGCTCGAAATCCTCATCGACTAACCTTCAATGCAAGCAAGGAGCTTAACCAAGCTAAAAAAGTTGCAAAGAATAATGTTGACATTATTTTTAATTTCTATAGATTTTGGTTATAAATAATTGTTCCGTAATTTATTTGATTTTGTTTTACTTAAGCGTCGTTCTTAAATCTTAAGAATATGGTGAAACCTATTTTGGAAAACTAACTGATCCAAACTTTTTCTTACATTTTGTCTTATTCCCTTTTATTTCATTCATTATTACATAAATCCTTTATCTTTGTTATCTAATTTTCTTCTACTTCTTCCACTCTAACATGACTCTTTAAACTGTACTAGACCGGTCTATAATTTTGTTTTTAAAACTCTAAGGAATATTTTAAAGCTAACTGTATGAATCGTTTACATTAGTACAATTTTAATAAATCTCAAAAGTAAACGGGTAGTTAAATTATGTAAATTAATGTTGAATAAATTTATAAAAAGATGCTAACACAAAAACCTAGAAAAAATGGAAACTAACAGGATACCCACATACAATGAGGTCAACCATCAAGCCAATAGCTACTAGAAGGACCACAGAGACGAAAGGAGCTCATTTGGTAGTCTGTCCTAGCAATTGCTAGCTTTGAATTGAACAAAATTTATAGCATTAAAAGAAAAAATAAGAATAGAACAAATAATCTGAACAATTGATTCAAATTCTTAAAGTATGATAAATATTTGAATATATCTTTTTATGGTTCTTTCACCCTACATGCTTGTATTCCATTGGTCTAAAATTTGAGCTCTGTTCCTGTTTATTAAGTTTTTGGGATCAATTTTTCAAAGTGGTGATTTATCTCTTATTTTAGTTTTTTTTAGAACGTTAGTTTCGAACGTGAAAGTAAACAATTAATTCGAATTTCTCCATTAAATATTGAACGAATCTTCTCCATGCCATTCTTGTTTGTACTTCTTCTGCTCTGACTTCGATTTTAACCTATAATAGTTATCTCTTTTGTATTTCCTTTTTCCATGATTTTTGACATGTAGATACTTCTGTTAATATGCGTCTTCTTGAAACGCTCCTTCAACTAGATTGCAATCATTTCATTTATACAAAATTTGAAAGCAAACCAATAAATAAAAATAAAATAATTCAATTTAATGTTAAATGAACCCAGGTGACTGGATAGTTCATTTATTGAAAATTGCCTTATACTTCGTCTTGGTTTCTTATTCTTCGTGCTTCCGTAGAATCACATTATGTGTATTCCATGATCACAAAGCCTTTGACGCGCGAGCGAAATAAATTCAAAATTATTAATCATTAATAATGGCTGTAAACTTTGCCTTGTTGCTTTGTACTTTTTTACATGCACATCAGTTTCTGATTATATTAATTTCTTTTTTTAATCCCAAGGTTCAAATCTTCACCTAGCCCTCCGCATCCATTGTTGGACATAGGTCTCTCCTCATTTCTTCATAGAGCCCTCAAGACATAGCTTCATACTAGCCCGGTATTCTGCAATGTAGCACATGAGACAAATACCTTTGTAAAAACTCATCCCAAACTAGTCGTACTGGTCGGGAATCGAACTACAGCCTGTGTTTCCCAAAACGAAGCGAGCGACGTAACACGAGTGAGTCTGCCAACTTTCTAAGTCACCTCTCCTCTTGGTGATATTAATTACAAACGTTATTATATCAAATAACATTGTTTAAGATCTATAGACTATTTGTGAATTCGTTTGTTCAAATTATTATTTAGTTTACGATTCATTCAATTGTAGTAAATCTTGAAAGTGAACAATCAGTCGAATTGAAGAAATTGAACGAATCCGGGTAGCCCAAAAACTTTAACGCTTCAACGGTTGAAAGACGTAAAGACGATCAATTCAATGAATCGAATCACGGGTGAAGTGACTGAAAGCTTCAAGTATAGCAGATATACGATGAGAGCAGGCATCTAAACTGAAATTAACCATTAATAAAATTAATAATTTAATAGGCTGTAATTGGGGTTAATTAATCAATTACACCATCACCCCTAAATTTTTTCATTTTTACTGGACGATTTCAAGTAAAGTGTACAAGCTTTTAAAAGTTACAGAGAAGTAACCCTAAAAAAGTCGGTTAAAATGTAAAATAATATTTTGTTAATTGACCGACATTTTTAGGGACATTCGGGAAATGATTTCTGAAAGTAACGCTCTGGCGCAAAATTTCGTGTTTGCGTCCGGAAATTGGTGTCTTCACCTCCGGACTATTAGAATAAAGGCGTGTCTCTGTTCGGTCTTAAATGTAATTTTAGTACGTTGGCTGTCGTAATTGCCGGCCATGGCGCTGCCATCGATCCTGATGCATCTACCATTCAATCAATAAGTTGTTGGCGACGTGCATGAATTTTGAAACGATCCTTGTTGCAATTTGAATTGATGGCCGGTCGCTCTGAAGAGGTGATGGTTGAAAAATTGAGGGAGCAAAAAGGGGTGGTTTACGTCAACGTTTAATTACGGCGACGTTGTTAATAATTCACATTTACGTAAACATTATGTTGCCGTTTTATTAAGAGGAAGGCTGTTAATTTACATTAGGGCTGGAGACAGGTTGTAAACTAATAAAATAAAGAGGGTAACCGCCAACGAGTCGATGTCAAAACCTTGTGAAAAATATATCACCACCTCTCGCTTAGCGCCGTTTTATGGCCCAACTTTCCTAATAATTGATTACGTATTTCCTGCTTAAGCTGGTAAGTGGTGCTGCTTGACTTTTACATAGCAAGTTGCGGGTAAAGTTCGCAGCTGGGTTGAATAATTGATATTTTCATGGATTGCCGTGAAGTTGGGATGTTGCCGGGGTTGGTAATCGATTTAGGGCTGTATTGTCGAAGTTAGCCATTTTAATAAGAGCGCTGAAAAAAGGCTCAAAAATGATCTTAACTTTTAAGCAAAGTTAATTTAAAAGTTGCCTCTCTTTTTATTACATTTTAAAATTAACTGGGTTTCCCAGTATTTTAGAAGCTTTTATGGAGAAAATCCACCCCGAGTTATTTCTATGGCCGGTAATAATTTATTTCGCTGTCGTTGGCAGATATTCAGCGTCAAGACTTTTTTTCAACCTCCTTATCTTGCTCCTGGGAATAGTGGCGGTTAATGGCCGGCCTGAAACGTTACGTATAAACAAATCAGATCTGGGGCACCTCCAATCAGTCGGTCTTTGTGTTTCAAATTAAATCCCGAGGAAGGATTAAACGCAATTTTCGATTAATTCCAGTCGGCAAACGAAATGCGTGTCGTAAGTTTGCGGTTCTCCGTTGACTGACTTCAAATTGGGCTCCCTTTTGCGAACTGATTTAAATTCATTATTTGGCCCGGCAGCGGAGACTTTTACCAGTGGCGTGCTAGAAAATCTATGGCCATTACACTCCAAATTACAACTTTCTAAACATATCCATAAAACCAACGTTAACAGCATTCAAACAAGAAAATTTTAACAAAACTAAAAAGAGATTTTTTATCTTCAAAGGAACTCGGCCCGATTTTATTGACAAGACACTGGTTTAGATAAGACATGAATGCATTCCACAAAGCAATTACTAGAACGGCGTGCAAAATTTGCGGTTGGAGCGAGGGTTGCAAAATATTTAAGAAAAGTCAAATAATCAAATAATTTCTAAATTCGTCGCTGAAGAGCTAGACCCACTAGGTGATATAGTTTTACTAACAGACTTCGGAATCCTGGTATGGAGGTTTCTTGTGTCTTTGATGAATTTAATTTTGTAAGTATTTATCATTAATGAGTCGCAGGACCGTGCCTCCTCTAAAAAGCGGTGTTATCAGGGTTGCAAGAATTGACCAAACTGTCCCGCTACTGAGTTTTACAGTGCAAATTTCCGGCTGGAAATCTAGATTCTGTCCCTCGCCTGACAAGTCCTCTTATTGGAGAATGGACGTTTTGCGGGCTGTCTTGAGACAGGTGACGTGGTAAGCACCAGAAACCGACCCTTTCCAGTCAGGGAAGATTAATTATCGCCCCAACGTTACGTCGAGCTTGGATTAAGGGGAATTCGCAGAAATTTCCAAATTCGCTCAATTATCGTCAAAAACAGGAATTGCGCAATGGCCAGTGCACCCCGGGGGTCGGAACGAAGCTCGGGGGCTGAATTGTAAGGGTGATGGTGTTTATCTTCTAAATCTGAACCGTGGACGGGTGTTGCAGAGTTGACACTTTGTCAACAGCAAACACGGGGCGGTTCGACGTGCGATGTACTCCAGAATGCAAATAGATACTGTTAACATTCCCTGGCTACGCCCTGGCTCTATCGATTAATAACATTGATGGCGAATGACTACACTGAAAAATATGACAGCTCTCCTTTCCTCCACAGATATCGCCCGTCAATCAGCAGAGAACACAATTAAAGAGGCACTCCCTCATTGTTGCCGCGACTCCCAGAAATACTGCCCTTCCTTGTAATTAGATGCCAAAACATTAATTGTTTTTTATATAAACATGCCTATCGACGCAGATGAAGTTTTCTTGTTTTTATTAGCAACTCCGGAGAGAAAACCGAACCTCTATTCAACTCCATCTATTCAAAGGCAAACGTTAAATAACACAAACGCAAATACAAATAAACCTCACTTTGCTCCTTAATAAAGTTGCCATAAACGGTCAACATTCTGCCGTCTGTAGAACCACCTCGAACCCTGTCAACGTAATGTCAAATTACGTTTAAACAGAGCACGGTTTAATAACACACAACGGAACAATCACTAGCTACGTACTTTCCTATATTAAAACCATGGCAAACACAACAGTTGCTTTTGTTGCCAAAGTTGTTTTTATTTACAAGACACTACCACGGATGGAATTACATACCTCACAATGAAGGGAGTTATCGGGCATCCGCAGCCTGGAAAACCCGCAAACACTCATCCCCCATCAACAAGGGCTCCCGGCCAGCTAACGGCCCGGCAACGTTCACAGGTCGTTATTGCAAGGCAACAAATAGCTCCTTCTAGAAAAGGCGAAAAAGAAATGGTGTGCTCCCTAATCTAAAATATTGTTGGCAAGTCTCCTGCTTCAATCAATCTGTACCAAAATAAAATAAGGAATTTTAAGGTTTAGGTACGCTTGACTCGTCAATATTTTTATAATATATATATATATATTATATATATATTATAAACCTAAGAACCTGAAGTCATCTGCTAACTGAATTTTTATTAGTGTCGCTTTGTTCGTCGAAATTAAAAACATTTACGAATAAAGTTAAGAACCTAAACTCGTTTGTTCACTAAATTTCTATTATTGCCTCTTTGGTTGGTAGAAAGTCAGAACGGTTCTAAAAAGTGTTGAGCCATTATTATAATTGCCCTGAACAGAATTATTTCTCTGAGAGTATACAACTTCTTATCTGGAATAGCAATATAACTAAGCAATTAAAATTTTACTTTTCTTTCATTTTAAAAACATTGTTTTAAGTTTTGCCTGTTTTACCTAAGATCTCACATCCTATTCTCTGCATTGCTAAGGAAAAACTTTCAACATTTACTTTGGGTAGTACAATGAAGAACAAAAATGTCTTGTAAAAATGCAGGAAAAACACCTGTTGAAACTGCAGTTAAGTGAATACTTTCAATAATCACAACACTTAGAAAGATGTGGGAACATTTTAAGATTAAATTATATTCTTATCAATGAGAGCAAGATTATAATTATAAAATTAAGCGGAAGCGATGCAAAGCATTGATATCAAGTATTGAAATCTCGCCAAAGCGTTCAAAAATATCTGCATTTTTAGTTCAAAGTTCTGCTGGTCCAAACTCCAATAACTATAAAGATAACTATAATAAACCAACCGCGATACACACCAATTCTAATTCTGAAGAAATTTCTAGTTCTGATAACCATCGATGATATTTTACAAGAAATCAGCTTCTTGCGTGGTGCTGAAAATTACCGTACCGTAATAATCAATGCGCATACTGAGTTTCTGAAATGTTTTGCCGTTGTAAGTAGCAAGAACACTTCTGCTTGCTAGAATTTCTGATAAAAGCTTATTTAGTGCCTTTAAATTCAAAAAAAAACTTTTAGGTATTCAATGGAAAAATAAAATTCGGATAATTTCAATGTAAAAATGAAGATCCCGTTGAAAATTAACTTCAGTTAAATTTAGAGAATTACAACTACTTGTTTTAATATATTTAAAGTACTTATGTCTATGGGTAGCATTATAGAAAACTTGAGAGTAAAATGATAAAAATTGAAATATAAGATAAGCGTTTCTTAATGAAATAATACCATCCCCCAAGTTGAGCTAGTTGTAAAACTGTTTTATATATTAGGCATACCAATAACGATAACTAAGGCGTCTCATGCCCCGTGTTTTGCGGTTTCTAGATCTTGAATCCGTGTGTTACAACTACTTTCTATAAAATATTGGCGTTAACTTCAAGCTTAATTGAATCGTTTTATCGCTCTAGTTAACATCTTGATACTTTTAGTAGGAAACGATTGTTTGTTCCATTTAAATGTAGATTTGAAGGGTTGTAGATAACAGGCTTTTACTTACAAGACACTAGCGCCCCAACAACAAAACGACTTATCAGACTCAACAGCTCAAAAAGCCACAAACTTCGTCCTTTTTCCCACTCCCATGATCGAACTCCCCTAGACATCGACTTGGTTGACGTTCCGTCTGCGTTTCGAGGTTATCGTCGGGGTCGCGCCCTAAATATTTCAGAAAGCACAGTTGGCCGCCCCGTGAACTTAATTCTGGGCCAAACTTTGCGAAATGCTCTGTAAATGTTTACAAAGTAGAGAGACGCAACGAAGCAAATACATGCAGAAAGTCAAGCTCGACTCTTTGCTTGACTGGAAGGTTACTGCAGCCTTATTTGCGCGATTCTGAGGATGAAACGTCCGAATCTGATTCGATCATTAGTGTTTTCGCACACACATGTGCCTAAACAAACATTTTTCGAGCGGCAACTGTTTGCTTTATTTCACCCGAAATTCGCATTATGACTTATAATGTTGGCAGAGAATTACTGTGGGCGTTGGACAAACACAGATTTTTGCCCCGACCCTTCAGTTATGGTTTCAATGTTAAAACATTACCTGATTTTGTCAAAAAATTCAGTCATTAATTAATTTGGAGAGACGAAACTTCCTATCCAGTGTAAATTTCTTCAGTTGTTGTTAAATTGTTGGGTGCTATCTCCATAACTCGTTCATTTAAAATAACTCTCAACTGTAAACAATTAAATTTTAATAATGTAACCTTTAGTACAGCCTCTACCGCATAATCACTGGTATAATGTAATTTTGCTAAACAAGGGAAGCCATAATAGATAGACGGTGCAATTTGGAGGGCTCTCACGTTGAATTCATCAACGGACTGAAACTAAATTTCAAATTTCCGATAATTGATCAAGGCATTTCCCGTTATGGGTCAATCAACGTTTTGAGGGTGCCTGTCGAGTTAAAAACCTACCCCTAAGTGATGGTTCACTTCGCAGTCGGAATTCTCGAGTCCGAGCTCGCAATTTAGTAACAATTAACATATTTTAAAGCAAATTATTCCGAACGTTTGACAATTCAGGTTGCTCCACAAAACCTATCGATTCATTAAGTTTGATTCTCGACCCAATACTTAACATTTTCTTAAGTTCAAACAATAACTTGATCGTCCATTCTACTTCCTCAAACAACGGAAGAAGTTGTTGCATTCTAAGATCAATTGAAAAGTAAAAAGTGTTCTTATTGTTCGCTTAAAATAAGCTTAAGCTGCATACAATGGAGATGTGCTATCCAACCACTTGAACATTCTTTTGCCTTCCCTATCATCAAAACGTTTACAGCCCGTGTTCTCCTATAAATTTACGATCTAGTTGAACAGCTTTTACAATGTTTCAATAACGAGATCTCGCTTTTTCCTTAAATACCCAATTAAACTTTTCTCACACTTCTTCGCTCAACAATAGGTGGTTGGGAGAAACAGAATACTGAATAAAATAAGGCCCAAAAGAAAATTAGGTAAAAATATGGTTCTTTTACCATTTCACTGTAGTATTTGATGGCTACACAAAAAGATAAACAGAATACCTCATCAGATTTATACTAAAAATATCTTATTCCAACAAATGCAAAATTCAATAAAATTAACGTCTTGCTATTGTTAAACGGATACTTCACCATGGTACTTTAATGACTTTATTTATATTTATAAATCTCAACATCAATTTGGAAGCAGCTAAATGTTAGCTTTAAACATAAGTTAATGGCTTGTAAGCCATGTATGTATATGTATATTTAGGGGAAGACGAGGTAAAACCGCATAGCGAGGTCATATCGCACAGGTCCAGAAATATTACTTATTAAATAGAAACGTATATTCTACTGAAACTACAACGTGGAGTTACTTGTATATGATGCTAATACAAAATGCTGCAACCACATGGCAATCAGCAAAGAAATGGCAGAAGTTTCATTATTTCAATGGTTGCTGATGTACAATTGTTGGTTTTGGTTTTAGCTATTATTCCAAAATTACATCAAATAATATCAAGTAAGTTATGTTTGTTTTCTACTACTATTCTAATAGAATATTGTCCGTCAGTTATCCATTCACTAAAACGTTAGTCTTTTTTAATCGTCGAAAATGTTTGTTTTGTTGTTATAAGGAAAACCGCATACAGAAGCATGGGGCAAAATCGCAAATATGCGGCTTTGCCCCATTGCAATAATCTTATTCAATGGCGAAAATCTAATAGATTTGCTATTATTTTAGGCAATATGCGTACTGACAAAAGAAAAACTGATCGTCAGCAGTGGTCAGAGCTTTCAATAAAAAATGCAATTGAGACATGTCTTAGCGGTAATTCCGGCTATCTAAGACCTGCTAGACAGTACAATGTTCCTGGCAGTACATTAACATACAGAGTCAAATCCGCATTAAGGGCCAACAAAAATGCAACTGAAGCTGCAGTAAAAAGAATGGGACGTTACAGAACAGTATTTTCCAAACAACAGGAGGATGAACTAGTTTCTTACGTTTTAGAGTTAGAGACCAAATTATTTGGACTTACAATAACAGAACTACGATGATTACCCTATCAGTTGGCCCAACGAAATAGAGTTTCGCACAATTTTAACAATAAAATTTAAGACAGCGGTAACGACTGGGATTCTTACTAAGACATCCTAAACTATCTGTACGGACTACAGAGCCCATATGGGCTGCCCAATCAATGGGTTTTAATAAAACATCTGTCCAAAAAAAAATTTATTGCTTAACTACGGTTTATGATCTTATAAGGTTTCTCCAGCACGAATTTGCAACTGCGATGAAACGGGAATGACTACCGTAGCTAAAACGCAATACAAAATTATCACAAAAAGCAGTAGAAGACAAGTTGGGTTCTTTTTGTCGGCTGAACGTGGTAAACTAGTAACCGCAGAGATTTGTTTTTCAGCAGCTGGTGTCTATATCCCACCTCTTCAGATTTTTCCAAGGCAAAGAATGAAGACAGAATTGCTGGATGGGATACCACCGGGTACAATTGCTGCATGTCACAAAATCGGTTGGACGCAGAGCGAAATATTTGTACAATGGTTAAAACACTTTATTCATTACACAAATTCATCTGCAGAAGATCCAGTGTTGTTGTTATTCGATGGGCACTCATCTCACTCGAAAAATCTTGATGCAATATGTCCAGATCGTGAAAATCACGTAATTATTGTCTGTTCTCCACCTCCTTGTAATCATCGACTGCAACCTTTAGATGTGGCTTTTATGGCGCCTTTATGCGCCTATTACGGTCAGAAATTTAAAACAAGGTTACGAACAAATCCAGGTCGAGTCGTCACAGAGTTCCAAATTGGAAAATTGTTTGGTGCTGCTTATATAAAAGCAGCGAATGTGGAAACGGCCATCAATGCCTTTGCTAAACCCGGACTAAGGCCTCTTAATAAAAATGTCTTTACGGACTTAGATTTTGCCCCATCTGATGTTACGAAACGAGAAAATCCTAATGAGACTACGTAATAAAAAAATCCAAACACTAATAGTGATGTAGCTTCAGTAGATGATATTTACCTCGAACACCGCACACTACCTCCAAGTACAAACTCAAATGCAGAAGAAATTGATATTTCACTTCAAGGCTGTTCAAATGTCAGCTTCAAAGTGCAACCCTACAATGTTTGTCCTATAAGGTACTCCCAAAGAAACTAAACGAAAGAGAGGAAAATCGGCTATTTTGACGTCAACGCCATGCAAAGATACATTGGAGCAACAATATAAAAGATCCAAAGTAAATTCGGCGAAAAAACACCATTTGTGAAACGTCACGAAATCAAAAAAGCCAGTACAAAAAAAAAGTTCTTTCATCCTCAAACGAGTCAGAAAACGACGTCAGTGATAACGATGATCCACTCTGTGTAGTCTGCAAGATGGCGTTCTCCAAGTCAAACGCTAGCGAAAGATGGGTGCAGTGTCGCTAATGTTACAAATGGCATCATGAGGCATGTACTGGCATAGCAGATGAAGACTTGGATCATTTCTGATGTAAAGGGTGCGCTTAAGTACTATATTGTTAGTTCTGGTGGTTTTGCTTCATGCATTGTGCAGTTTTGCCTCATAGGGTGGGGCAAAACCGTCAATATATTTTTAGAAAAATAATATTTTTAATTGCTGTTATACCTATTAGTTTATATGAATTGACATTTTCATGTTCCATAAAAAACTATATTTTACATGTATCCGTTTATTTAGATTCGTAAGAAGCATTACAATATCTAAAGAAAAATTATAAACCTCAAGTGTGCGGCTTTGCCCCACTCACTTGTACATGTATTTACATCTACATAATACAAGACAATAAATTTTAATAACTTCAGCCTAACAAACTTTAATAATATAGTTTAACAGTAAAAGTATAGTTATTTAATATTTGCTATTTATTTATAGGAAAGTAGTTAACTTAACTCAGGAATGGATAAAAGATTGAAACTAATATAGAGCTTTAACACAAAATTAGCAGCAGATGATGCCAAAGAAAATGAACAAAGATTTTAATAACATCTGCATATTATACTAAATTTTCTGTAGAGTTATGAATGAAACTTTTAATCAGGTGCTTCTCTTATTATAGTTAAAATTAAATTACACTCTGACTCTTGGTTGTTTAACTGCAGACGCTCATCAAGAAATTCTCATTGAAACTGCTAAATATTTTCAGTTAAATTAATAATGGTAATTTAGAAAAAGAATATTTTCTATATAAGCTGCCAGAAAAATCTTTTTAATTGATGATTGCTTGCACATTAGCTAAAACTGTTTAAATATATTATTCTACGTATTCTGACATTTTTCGAATCACAATTTAACCCCTGTGGTTAACCCATTTATATTAACCTTAGTAACGGCATCAAGTCTATATAGATGACTGACTCGTGAATTTAAGGGTTAGATTTAATAGAAAATAATAATATGTTGCTTTGGATTAAAAGATTACTAACTAATAGAATTAAACGCTCCAACTAGATGATAGAACTTAAAAAGGAGTTATCCCCCTTTTCTAAATTATTTTTATTATTAATATTTAATATTTCCGGTTACATTGCTATGAACGAACTACAAAAACATGATTGTTTGAAGAGGAATATAGACATATTTGAAGAGTCAAAGAGTTTTCTTTCGCTAAATCTTAGCTCTGTAACTGGTCGTTTCATAAATCTCTAATTATGACGTGTTGTTTTTCAGGAGTATCTATCAAAACTTTTATGAGTTGGCACATAGCAAAAGCATTGCCTCTTCATTAAAGCTTTCGTTAATCCCTGCAGTTCTGATCAAAATTCTAAAATTGGTGCTCCTATGTGCTGTTAAGTATCAGCATAAAGAAGTTGCAATATTATTTGCAAGTTCACTCTTTTAATTTATGAGCTGTTGAACCGTTTTCCGGTCATAAAACGAAGTAACTTCGCCGGCATCCAACTTGACTTGTTTAACAAAAGGTATCCCTATAAAATCTACTCCTATCCAAAAGACAATTAAGTTCAACATCCGGGCTCGATTTCCTCTACCTTCTTTTCTCTCGATATGAAAGAATCACGATGGAAATGAATCGGATCGGAATAACGAGAGCACTCTGTTCGTCGTTTTCAGCACGCTGGTCCCGTGCTAATTGATTTTTTTCGTGCCTTAAATTTCAGCCGGCGTAGTTTTTTTCTTTGTTTGCCCAGGTGTCTTATTACTTCAGCTGACAAGAGCAGCAGACAGACGAGAAAGAAAATAAAACCGACAATCAGCAAGAACCTATTTCACGTAACGCTGTTTCCAGCTGAAATTTCAAGAAGCTGTACCGCTTCAGTAATTGCAATCTACCTCCTGAAACACGATCACTGTATCGATGCATCCCCAAAAATAACGCGACATCAAAGACAAAGAAATTTTTTTAATTTTCAGTGGTGTTTGATTTTTTAATTTGTTCTGTAAACTGGGAGAAATCGTCGTAATTGTTGCGGTTTTGGGCGTTATCCGTAAACAAAGGTAATCATGAAGAGAAAGAGAGAGTGGAGGAGCGAGAATACAGTGTTCTTTGTGTGAGATTGCAAGCATTTTTTCGCCCACTTTACTGGGAATTCGCCTTAGAGGGAGTTTTCCCATAAGGGACTTATGTTCAATAACGATAAAGAAAACTTTCCGCGACAAATCAAAGAGAAAATGGGGACATTTCGAATAACTAAACAGGAGAAGCAGCTTCCAAGGCGCCCTCCTTCCTGCAAATATTGAACGACACATCGACGAAATTACCGAATTGTTGGAAAATTAGGAAATTTCTCGCCACTTTCGTGTCGCAAAACGTGTTTATGGAGCAATCAGTTTCGGGTTGACACGTTGATATTCTCATTACCGAGATATATCGCCGCTTTCGCTCAAGTTTTGAGAGCTATTTGTTATTCTAAAGTGGCTCGTCTGGAAGTTTTTTCGCGCTTCTCGCGATATAATTGTCTTGTAAAGTATACAAAGGAGTTGCATTCAATTTATTCCATACCAAACAATACGCTTTGTGTTTAACTTAGAGATTGTTTGCTCTTGCAGCACTAATTACGTAGACATTTTCGATTGGACTGCGCATCGATTGAGGAGGGTGTGAAGTAGCCGCCGAGCTCTGACATACATAACGTTAATTTGACAATTTGAGGAGTCAGCAAAAGGATGAAGCAGTCATCTTGGAGCCTCGGAGTCTGCGTCAGCATACGCCTTGACAGATGCCCTCGCCAAACTAAGGTAATAATGTCTCTCATTTGTCTTCATTTGCCTAAGACCTAACAAACAGCGCTTACTTTGTTAGTGGAGATGCTAAAGAAGGGAACTTCGGCAATTCCTCCAGGTAATTTACCCCCGCCCTTCAACCCGGATCGCCGTCACTTTTTCCCCGTGTTACTTTAGGCCCGCAACAATATTTAGCTTGGCGAAACTGTCATCATAATCAAATTAGTCCCGCCGGTAATCAAGTCGGAATAAGTGTTACGTGACCGGAAGCGATAAAACTCGACGTTTCCGGAAGCGAAGTCATAGATGACTGTTTTAAAGTGAATAAACGGGTAGTTTGCGCGTTAAAAGAGCAAGTTACGGGTAAGGGTGCGTGCTCGCCGACTACCTCGCCATCTCGTGCAGCATACAAAGTGTCACACATGTAGTTTGATTGTTATCAAACTCAATAAAGACACGAACTTCCCGTCCATTTGCTCCGATAACAACTACTTCTTAACGAAGCCGGAATTTATGAAGACGATATATATTAGCTAATACGAGAGAACCCGCCCCTGTGGGAAATGTAAGGGAAAACGCGGCTTTTACAAGTTTGCCGTGCCGCCTAAACTGATTCTAAATTAAATTTGAATGACGCGAGTCCGATGGGCACTTATCGCTTTTTAATCGATGGGAGCTTTCGGGACGGACACGCCAACGCTGTTTATCCCCTGTTCGGGAATCGAATTAACCCGCTGTTATCTTTAACTGGGTAAATAATTAATGCCTTCTCGCTAACTTTAACGAATTTTAATTCGGAACGCCTCTGCTTCGGATATTTTCTAAATTGAGGACGGGCGTTGGATCTCCATTTTCGACGCGATATTAAATTTGCGCCCTTCACGAGCCGCTGGATGGGTCTCGACTAATGGATAATTCAAACCTAAAGTATTGGGGCAGAATTACAGTTCTTCCACGATCTAAGCGGCTGTGACAATACAACAAACGTTAAGTTCGTCATTTACTTCGCCATTTAAACCATTTCTTCGATTTTTTTTGCCAAAATCTCTATCATTTTTCTGAAAACAATTCAATGCTAGCGATGCAATTACTTTTTGTTAAGTTATTAAAAAAACGGCCAGAATTTACATTAAAAGTGATTAAAAATATGTTGGAATAATTTAAAATTCTCAGTTTACCAAAAAACCGCTACAAATTTAAAAAAAAAACTCTATTTTCAGAAACGTTTCTTAGGAACCAACTCAATCGTTTCTTGTATAATAAGATATCTAATTTCCAATTGTTTTGGTAATAACTGCTATAAGGTAAATAATTAAATATTAGGGTCTCAAAAAAATCTCACTTAACAAACTCAGTTAATAAGTTACTACCGAGAGCAAAAAAAGCTGCCTGAGAAGGCCGCTTCACACACCATGAATGATTCTAATTGCATAATTTGCTAAACTGAAGTTAAACTTGTTGTATCCATACTGCAATTCATCTGAAGTAGCCTTATATACACTAAGCTGATCATAAGTAGAACTGGCGGTAAAACACTGATATAAAATTGACAAATCAGAGTTCCGGGATGAAATACTATATCACGCCTGCTTTGTGACATTTGCTGGAATTTAATTTACCTTTCAGTCATTTTTCTTTTCAGAATTAGATGTTGTTATTTTTTCTAAACTTGACCAGTTCGAATTGTTATTATTTATGCCTGTCAACCAAGAAGACACATTACTTTGTTTACGTATTTCTATACGTTCTCTTAAGTTTTTTACTTTGAGTTTGAGTCAACACTGAAGCAAGTGCAACTTTTCAGATTTAGGGTAAAATCTATATTCGATGCTTCCCGATAACCAAAATTTCCTCTCAATAAATTAAAGGTTAAAAAGTTTTATATCAAATAAGTAAAATCTAAGAAGCAGTTATAGATTTCGTACTAAAATGTTTGAATGAATTTTCTATTATTCAGACCTTGCACTTAGGTTATTTTAATTGTTAAATTAAATTTAAGATTTTGGTGCCCAATTTATTGTGATTTTGAAAATTAAAGCATTCAATCTAGTATCGGATTTATTTTAATTTTCAAAAAAGTCCATCATCATATTTTAAGATACATTTTACTATTGAAATTCTACTTCAGCCTCATGCTCTTTTAAATCATTTTTGTATTTTGTTCATCTTCTTGTCGTCTACCACTGTGTACTATCTTATAAAGATTCTGTCGCCACCGTTCTGCAAATATTAAAAATTAAAAGCAAACACCTATAAAGAGTGGAAAAGTTGGAAAACTGCATTGTACACATTTTTTGCACTTTAGGTTTGAAGATTTTATTAAAAAACAAAAAATATATTTCAAATTAACTAAAGCTTTAAAATGCTTTTCACTTTTTTATTTATTACTTTTCACTAATTGTTTTTTATCAATTTTCCGGAAATTTTTGCACAAACGTATAAAGTTTTGAAAAAGTTGATTGAGCTACGTCTCATGCATACTTTTAAATTTAAAACCGTAACAGATTATGCTGGAACTCCATAATAAGAAGTAGTAGAGCGTTTTAATAACTAAAAGTAATTCCTGAATAAAAATAGTACTATGCTTCACTTTCAGGTTGCCAATTTCTTAAATATTTAGTCCAAAGCCTAGCAAAATTCTAAACAGTTGACATTTTATCACCCAATTAATCTACCCTGTCAAAACTACTAGAAAAACTTATGAGAATAAAGCCAAAAATCTTCACACGTCAATTTGTCTTAGTGCATCAATTTGGCATTACAGAGTAGCGTTCTACTATCAAGCAAGTACATAAACTAAAACGTAACATATCTTAAGGTTTAAAAAAGCAAGAATGCTATCGGGCAAATTTTTTTGACGTAATTCAAGCATTTGACAAGGTCCGACACCCACGTCTGATATATATAATTAAGAAAAATCGTCATCATAACGTATGTCAAATAATAAAATTTTATATTCACGATAGACATTTCCTGGGTAAATAATAAGACACATATTTGAACATTCAGAGCATCAATGTCCAAAAAAAGTGTTTTGGAATCTATTCTCTACCTACTCTTTAAAGCTGACTTCTTCCTATCTAAAAACACCTCAACTGTCATATTTGCGGATGATACAGCTATAACAAAAAATCATAATAATTATTGAATTGCCTCAGAGAACCTGCAGATCTCCTGATAGAAAAGAAAGTCCTATTCTACAAATTAATTTTAAATCTGGTCTCGGCCTACAGCGTTGAATTGTGAAGAAACAGCGTCGAACTCAAATATTAAAATATTTAGTTGAAAGGTTTTGAAGTAAGCTTTATATGGTTTATGACAAAAACCATTTTTAGTACAGACACACCCGAGCGAAATAAAGATGGTATGATGTTGTCCGGCTCGAAGGACCAAAATGTTCGTGTGGTGGTCACATTAGAAAATGGCTGTTTTTGAAAACCGTTTTCAAAACGTAGTTTAACACAGATGACGTACATACGTACGTGCGCACTTTTATCATTCAAGTACACCCTAACTTCAAATGGCGACACTTTTAAAAACATGAAGTGGACTGTACAGTAAAAGTTTGTTATTTGCGGAAAATACGTTTCAAAAATGTACTGTGGTATTTTGAATTGAAGTATAATTGATATGTTCCAAGGTTACAAAATAAGAACAATAAAATTAAAATTACAGTAGTTTATTGAGATAAATTTTAACAGTATTAGTAATTAGTATCTAAGTTAGGCAATGGTTTAAGAACGAAGTAATTTTTTTTGCTATGCAGATAATAAAAGGCCTTTTAGTTCGGATAGATATTCAACTGTGGCATTATCAATTTCCCTCTTAAAAACAAGACTTCTGTCCAAAGGCGGATGAGTTTCTGAAGAAATCACAAAGCTCATTTGCCATTCTTAGATTTTTTAGGTTTAAAGTCACAATAAAACCACATTATTTTAAATATACGATGTGAATCGTTAGTTTTGGATCCTCGAAAACAAGATCTTTCACCCGTGAATACGGAAAGTGATTTTTTAGTCCGCAAATGCGATTACCACGAATAAGAAACATAAAAGGTTTAAATTTATAGGTTTAATAAACAGATCACCTAATAGTTATCAAAATTTGTATATTAATATATTGAGTTTTTATGGTCTCAATAGTGCACATCCAAGGGTGGACCTATATGCTATAATTATATAATTTCTTTATTGTTCGATGTTTGGAACATGTTGTAAATTTTGTTGGACAATAAAGAAAATCAGAGCAAAAAAACATGACAAATTAATAATGATTGATATTGAAGAGTTTGATATATAAATTCCAACACAATGGATAAGTAGTGAGTATTGCTGCTAATGGAAAATTAGAAGATAGCGATGATAACAGATGGGTTAATATTGAACAGCTTGTTAATTCAAAAGAAGAATAATATAAATATGCAATTACGTAAAATGATAATACATATTACATTAATATTTGAATTAAAAACCTGGAACATTATAGGATAATGGCCTAACACTTTTACAATTGTTGTTAAAAAATTAGATGAGAACCAATCTTTCTCCCATTTAGAATTATGTAACTAAAATTCAATGTGAATACATATATTAATTAACAAATAATAAATGGCATATAACTAATATCATATAGGAGACGCTGCCATTTATAGATTCGTTAAAAGCTTACTTGAGACTGAATATTGTTTAGTCGCGTCTAGCACCATCGTAATTTATCTTTATGAATAATTTTGCAATGTTGATGGTTTCCAAAAATATAACAATTTTTGTATTCCATTATCACTAAGAAAGCAATAGGTGCTTAAACAAAAGTTGATATAATAATTTTGTCTTTTTTTAAACTACCATCACGTCAATAGCAATAACATTTTTTAATCAATTTCTGCAGATTATTCTTTTAGGAGTGAATGTATATTAAGTTATTTTTCATAAATCTATGTACTATACTCAATATGCAAAGAATTTTGCTAGGGAGAAATGTGTTACATCTTGAAAAACACGTAAAAACGCCACATTGTTATGATAAAAAACTCATCATAAGAGTGCGAAGATTGCAGGAACATTCAAGGAAACTACGGAGAACGTAAAAATCCCATCACAGTCAGTTCAATGATTGGTAAAACTATGGAAAATACACGGAAACCCAGCACGAGACGCAGTCGATTAATTTGATGCCAGTGTTGCCCTTCTGATCTCAGTATATCCGATCCGAAGGTTTATTTACAGTAAATGCGGGTTAATGCTCGCTATAATCGCAAGTAAAAGTGATTTGGTGGATTTTACGTTTATGCATCCATAAAAACGCGAGGAAATTCCATAACAGCGCGTAAACTTAACGTATGGAATATTGGCAAGAATTCATGACCTCCACGTGCCGCTCAACCAACACCTCCATTTCCTTGTTTTATAATCAAAAGTTTTATAGACCAAACAAGAAAATAATTAAATATCTTCCTTACTTATCGGTCAAAAATATTGCAAATATAATTGAAAAGAATGTTAGGTGAAACGATGGAAAATTCGTTAATTGCAGAAATTACTGAGGCAAGTACCAATTTGTGGAAGGGGTTGGCTGCGGGCGACTATCTCGATTAAATGGAGATCTGGCGGTGAAGATTGAGTCGTTTCCATTCACTCTTTCCTAGTAAAAAGGTGCATCGAATTGCGCCAGACTGGCATTGCGGTCACGTTTGCTGGATCGATTGGATATGTATGTGACGGGCCGTTGGTGGTCCTGGTCAAGTTTAGGGATTGTCGTCCCCGGGACCTATAGCAATGTTTGAATTGTTGCCTGGAAAAATCGATGTCGCAGGCCGTTGCGCGCCTAAAATATTCATAGTCGGCTAAACCGCCCCTGGAAAGCGCCGTCTGCCAAACCGCGGCAGTGTTTACTCGAGAGCCGGCGAACTGTCAGTTTACAGCAAATCCGATTACGAGAAAATATTAGTGTCAGCCGAAATATTAATCCCATTTTGCTTCACCGTGTCGATGATGGTGCGAGTAGGAGTAGCATCCCCCGTCGATCTTCTAATAAAACTAATTTTAAAGTGTCGGGTTATTAGAGCCGTTCTCGACGCCCTATTAGGCCATCACGCCTGATAATGAGGGCGCAGTCACTCGAGAAATTCAAACCAATACAATGCCACCCGATTTATATCTCGAACCGACAGTATTGCTCCAGATCCGCATCGCCATTATCATGCGAACTACGCCCTAATCCGACCTGTTCCTGCGAACCCACACAGCGACACTTAATTAAAAAGCCTATCAAGCCGGCGACGACAAGCAAAATTTAGGGACAACATCGCGATTTTTAGAAGCCACCCCCTGGATAAACTACCAATACGGCAAACATGGAAAACGCCATGACGACCAACGCGGGCAACTCCTGACGGGTTAATTAACCGCGTAAAACTTTTGATGTGTAAATCTGAATTAGGCGTCTTCAAAGGGACGTAATCTGCTCTTTGATGTATCATTTACATATGTTTTAATGACATATGTTAATCTTCGTCTTTGCCTCAACACTTCGTTATAACCAAAGTCGTTAGAGAAGGCAAAAATGGTAGGTACACCGCGACCTCGATTACGACCCCCAAGTCGACAATTAGACTCTCGGTAAATTGCCAGATCCATAATTGCATTGCACTAAAACGGCGATAAGAGCCTCTTCGGTTATAATACTGCAATGGCCGCAGCGGCGCCACTTGCTGTTATCGTCCGAAATTAAACTGAGCAAAAAAGTAGTCAAAATTTCAGTAGTTTTTGGTGCAATTTATGGTTTGACCGATCTCGTTCCCAGAGTTTCAGGCGTAAAACTCAATTAACAAAAAGATGAAACACAAGAACATTAGCCACCAGTCTCATTGTACAAAAATTAGAGTGAAACTGAATTAATTGTTAACTTGTCGAGGTTTTGTACAACCAAGATGATTTCCATATTTATAAACTTTTTCACGTTGCTCTACCGAGCTCAGTTCATAATTTTTATACAATTTTAGGGAATTTGGAGATATTCAGTTTTACTTATTTTCCCACACCATTACGTGTTACGTATTTTAATGTCCTTTTTGAACCAATTTGCATATTTAGCTTTACCAAACTCTGGAAGCTGCTAATCTCTAGACATTTTTTTTTAACCAATATTAGTGAGTTTCATTCAATTGAAGTTGACAAAAAAAAGTATTAAAATTCTAGGAGTACAATTTATGTGTAATCTCGCCTACAGAATTTGAGGCATAAAGTTGAGACAAGAAAACGTTAGTCTTTTGTTCAATCGTAGAAAAATTATTGTGAATTTCTAGTAACTATTTTACTTGTCAAAGTTTTTCAAAACTCAATTTTTAAACATTTTACGCATGTAAACTTCTACCTTTTTCTACGTTACTGTACTAAACTTAATACTCAATTAATAGTTTTCTCCCATAATTTTGTTTTGCATCATTATCTAACCGTGCCCCTATTCATTTCCACAATTTAGCAGAACTCACGCTTTCTGTAGATAATTTAGAATTTTTTTAATAGTTAATAATATCAAGGTGATTCCTTTTTTAAATCTTAATTCGACAACAAAACTATAGCGGTCCAATTTATGGTTTGACCAACTTCGTCTCCAACTTAACTTAAAAATAAAACAAGACAACGTCAGCATCCGCTCTTAGTGTAGCAAAACTAACGTAAATCTTCCCTTATTAGTTTTCTAGTGGAGATCTTTTAGAACTTGATTATTGAACCTTTTTCACAGATTCACATTTATTCTTCTGTTCCGACATTGCTATACCAACATTAATTCAAGTTTAATTAACACAATTTTTCCACATCCTGAATCATAAAAAATGATTTTGCTCAATTTTTTTACAGCATTATCAAATTGAATGCTTATACTCTGTCTATAAGATTTCATAAAAATTATATTTCCAAATATTTTGTCATTTTTGAATATTAAATCACATGCAAGGTGAGTTTGGTTTCAAATTAAACTCGATAAAAAAATATTCAAAGCCCATACTACTTCATCGATCTCTTCTATAGAGTTTGAAGAATAAAACCCTCTAAATCTAAATCTAAAACTAAAAAACGTCAGCCAAACGCCTCATTTTAGACAACTACAATGAATCCTTTCTAATTAGTTTAGTTGTCGAGGTTTTCTAAAGCTCTAATTCTTTTAAACATTTTCCACATATTATTTATAAATTGTAGACTTTTTCCATTTTACTATGCCGAGTTTCGTATTGGATTGATATATTTATCCATAATTGAGGAAAATTCCAAATTATTCAATAAATAGTTTTACTTAACACAATTTGCAATTAATATGTTTTGCCGTAAGTTCACCAAATCTAAATTATTCAATGAATAGTTTGGTTTCAAGTTTTTACAACATTATCTAATTGAGCGGTAAGATCTATTTTCCTCAATTTTAGAAAACTGATATTTTTGCGATTTTTCGATTCTACTTAGCACATTTTCTATAGTTTTTCTAAACTATAGACGTGCTACTTTTTTTTCATTTTTTTAAAACTGATATTAAAATGTCGGTAAAGAGTATTTAATATTACGTGATTTCTAAGATGTCGCCTTCAGAATTTCAGACGTAAGACTCGCTAAACATGAAGATGAGACAGGAAAACGTCAGCCTCCAGCTTCGTTGCAATAAAACTACAGCGAATCTTCCCTAATTAGTTTACTTGTCAAGGTTTTCAGAATCCCAAATCCTCATCATTTTACACATATATATTTTTAAATTAAGAGTTTTTAGCGCATTTCACTACCACATGCAATTTTCGATTGGTAGTTTTTTTCCATAACTTTACTGAATTGTGAATTATTCAATGAATAATCTATCGAGTGCTGCGAATCCACAATTTCACAACCGGAATTTTTAGATATTTTAGCTATTTTCTTGCATCTACTTAGCACAATTTTCCATAGTTTTTCCAAACTCTGGACGCGGTGCTTTCTCCATATTTTTTCCAAACCGATATCAGGGTTCGGCCGTTAGTTGAAGCTCGCTTGGGACGATTTCAGCGTGGATCGAAAGTGCTGGAAAGAATAATGCAGCGTATTTCCGGCGAAGCCTCGGATACGGCCCTATCGGTCATGTGTCCTGATGCACGCGAACACAAAGCTCGCCACTGTATCCCGGCGAACTCCATGCATTATAATCTGTTATCCATCACGGCGTTGGTGGCGTAAATGACGTAGAGTTTTTCGAAGCTTTATTCCAGCAAGCGTCCTCACTGTACAATTAATAACAACAACGCCGCCAGAATACGAAAAAGTGTCCACTGCACCAAAACCGCAAAACCAACAACAACAGGTCACCAGTTTTATTCCGTTTCGTGTCCGGCACTGCTTCCTCTCCAGTTGTTTGTCGTCCACAAACACCACTAATTAAAAATTTGTGTTTGTTAAACAATAATGACGTACGTTATTATTACAAGCCCGGTCGCCATTGCTGTAATTACAGAGGAACTCATCACATATTTATAAAAAAATTCGACCCGCCCCCGTAAATAACCACTGCAAGAGTGGACAATTTTCGTAATTTGGCGGAGTTGCATGGAAGTTAATGTCGAATTTGGTTGGTTAATAATGCATTTTCCATACAGCACTGACGCATTCAATGCTTTACTGCATCTATTACGCGGCTCTTTACAATATTCATAAAATATACATGAATATCTAGAACATTCTGATTTTATTATCATTGAAATGGACGTAAATTAGCTGATGGCAATGTTTTTGTTTGTAATCGCATGATTGTGCACGAGCTGATAGGACGATTTTATTTGCATTGATTAGCAACACGTCCTCGAATACTATGTCGACTGATTCATCAGTAAACCCAGCTAACTAGCAGTGTAGCAGTTTGTGGCAAAATTTCATTAATTTCTAAAGGTCGGCGCATCTTATACTGCAGTTTTCAGTTTGCACCCACGAATCTAAGATGGTGGAAACTAAAGTTAATGTAACTAATGGTACTAATTGATCCCAAATACTCACCGCATTCACTATTTCTAGATACCTAGGATATGAGATAGAAATTTTATTAATAACGTTTTCCATTGTTTTACCGGATTTTGTAATTTTTGAATTTACAATTTTACCACAGTCTTCACCATTTTGAGTTTCAGCACGTTTTCCTTACTTCTACCAAAACACGTTTTTGAAATATCTTCGATTATTCTCAATATTCTCCAAATTTTCAATATTTTAACTAAACTGCTTAATTTTGCATATTTTCTTGCACAAATGGTGTTTACAGTTCAAATAATGTTGAGACTAAGCATTACTAGGACCTTAGCAACTCCTTAATAGTTGTGTTCGAAGATTCTGCTAATGACCAAAGTTTGCATGCTGCCATGCTACCTTATTGGTTTAGTTAACTGAGACTCGGAACCAGCGTCACTTCCCCATCTAGCTTCAAACGTGTCAAATGGTACGTTATTACTCCCTGGCGGTGGTTCGTAGTGAAAGCTCTGAACTTGTAACAGTTGAAATAGAGAATTCGGACTAGCTTCCAACGTTGTTACTTCAATTCAGTGCCTTGCAAAGGTCTCCAAATGGGTTGTCAAACAACCGTACCGTTACAAGTCTGCAGTGTTAACTTTGTGACCCAATTTGATTTCACTATCTGGTTGCCAAATCTAATCGAAAAAATTAACAAATAAGCTTCCATATAGTTTTTGTTCTTGAGAATGTCCAACTAAACATTTGCGTGCTTTTGGCTATCAATAATGTCCAATTTTGAGTGCGTGTTGCCGATTGAATTGTAGTTGCGACGTTAACCGCAATCTTGGTTTGACAAGTTGAATTCGTAGCGGTTCATTGGCTGCTGTACAACGTAAGTTTCAATTGTTTATAGCACGGAACCTTCCGATTGTTGGGAAAGTTTACGTGGAAGTTTTACAGTTACAGCGGCGACCGTCCGAAGATGTGGGTGATAAAGGCAATTTACCCGGCGCATCTACCATTTATCGCCTTGTGTAGGTACGGGTTGTAAAATATTATTTATCGCGCGTACACTGAAGAGATTTTGCTTGTTTAAGATGTGTATCAAGATTTATTGTAAGCACCAGCTGAAAGACTGGTAGCAAGGCGGATTTTACCGAGGGATTTCGCAACTTGTTATTGTTGCAAGTTAAATTGAATGAGGTAGCGGCGCATCCACCATTTACGTTGCTAGATTTCTTGTGTAAGTAACGTGGGTCGCTTAATGTCCGGTCTATTGGGAACGTAACTTTGAGGGCTGAGGCGCTCCAAAACAATTTCGCGTCTTTTTCGGAGGAAGCGTGCGTGAGCCCCGACGTGGGGCGCCCGTCGGGCGGCGACTTACCTCTTTTAGACGTGACTGAGGTGGCCAGCACGGCTTCGAGCAGGGCCGAGGCCAGAATAACCAGTCCACAGTATATCCACAACATGTTTTACGTGTAAAACGCATGATTCACAGCCATAGTCGGATAGTTTTAGAGGCGAGCGATCGGACACTGCATTAGGCACGACGCGCACCCTGCCTGATGTGTACCACTGCAAGCTTCATCGCGAAGTGCGTGCGCGGATCCCGGTCTCGAGAGCTTCGCGACGGCGCTTTTCAACCGGCCCTACCCTGCCCGGCTCACACCCTCAGCTTCCAGCATCCGACAGAACTTCACCCGGCTGCTAGGCTTTGGCCTGGCTCGGCGGACGCGGACTGAGCTTGCAGGAGCTGGGGCTGACGCCGCCGACCCATACGCCCTCAGTGCACGGACAATGCACGCAAAATCGCACCTGCAAGGCGGACAGGCGCCTTCCAGGACAATCCTGCAACATCAAGCTCAGAGTTTCACCAAGCCTCCCGCATAAACCAACCCCTAAAATGCTTTGTTCTTTCACATGTTCTTCAACGTTTTACCTAACTCTGAGATTTGTGGCTCGGATATGGTAACACACGACTGAGTTCCTTATTCAGTAGTTTATTGTAAGAAACTTTTTATTTGCACTATGCATAGATTTATATCAATAAGATTGTTACGTCAATTTTGGATGTTTATAAAATGATGTCCTGCAAATCGAGAAATTCTGAAATGATCAATTCAACAATTATCTACCATTGGCATAAATCCAAACGTCTTTAATAATCAATTCGGTGGCATGCCGATCGAACAATACTGAGATATTCTATTCAGTCTTTACTATTTATTCTCTACTAATAAGAGAATAGTGTGTGAGAGAAATTCTTCAGAAATGTGTAAGATCGAGTTTCTGCTAGTGCTAAGAAAATTGCGCGATTGACAAAGAAAGATAGTGTTACGGTTTTATTTTATCAAAAGTCAAATCCTCCTGGTATGAATGTAATTTGGTGGTAGTAGATGGCGGGAGGGTCGGTACCTTTTCACAGGGGACGGCGCATGGCACATTTTAGTTTCTCTTTTTCCGTGTTTGCCTTGGAGGTAGGCTGCTGCTTGAATGTTTAACCATTTTCGGTTACCATTAATTTGGGATTTGTTTCAAGCAGCACTTAAATCAAAAATGTTTTATTGCCGTGAAGGCCTTTGGGAAAACTTTTTGATAACGATTTTCGGGATTTGCGGCTTCCAAGTGCTCGCGCGATGTGTTTTCGGTGCGCCCATTTGCCATCGACTACTTTTATTGTGTATAAAACCCTCACTAGAGGGTTTTCTTTTTGTCGTATATGTTTTTTAGTATTATTGCTCTTTTTCTGGAGTTGTTTATCTGGTCGCTCGCTATTGTTTTTATTTGTCTCTCTTATCACGACGTCAACTGGATATCGTGGTAACGTCGTGGATATCCTGGATGACATTCTCGATGTCTGGTCGCCACCAGGTTCCAGACGGACACCATCACCATCAGCTCTTAGCCCTTAAGAAGCCGTTAGCTGTTCGACCAGATAAGCTGGATTTAGTTTATTGTTGTACCCCGTGGCCTTCAGCCCGGATTTAAGTTTTCCGGACTATACCGGCTCCGGTTGCTCTTTAAGCAACCGTTTTATAGTGTAGGTTCATTGTTTCTCTTTGTTTTTTTTTAATGTACTATCTGCGTCGTGGCTGTTTTATCGATTATTGTATATTGTTATTATCGGTCAATATTGTACAGCATTTGCGTTTTATTGGATCCAGTTAAACCCACCAGCTCGTGTCGTTAATTTTGTTAAGGACATTAGTACTACAGTACCATCATGCAATATTTGCTACGGTTTTGTATATTTTGTGTTGTCTATTTTCTAGCGTCTTGTGTGCTGTGAATAAAACGGATGCGAAAGATTCTTAATAATTTTTGTTAACTTATAAAATAGTTGCTGATTCTCTCTTTGGCGAGTTAAGAGGGAAAGTACGTGCTGGGGTGGTTCAAGGGAGAAACTTGCCTGGCGCCCGTAAATTCACCACCCTTTAACCCACGGCCACCTTCACTGAGCTAGGCCGGCCACCCTCCAAGACCAACCATCTTGGTCTCACTTGCGGCACTTCCTTTGTAGAGTTTGGTTTTGATTTTATTTTGATTTGCCGTAAATTCGATTTAAGATAAGTAACGACGAGGAGTGTAAAAGAAGTTTTGTGCAGAGCTAATAACCCTGCGACATTACACATGTGTTAAAAAAAACTTCTAACCATCTCGGTAATTGAACGGATACTATGATTGCGACTACGGTAATAACAATGAACACGAAAAAGGTAGAACATGAGAACTATGCATAAAATCGACAAAGCACAGCAAGCAGTGGCGGCTCGCCCGGGTAGGCAAGGTAGGCGCCGCCTGCCCTACTTATCCAGCCATATGAAAATAAATATTTTATAATTAAATATTTATTTTCCATTTGTATTAAATGTATATAAGGTAATGTTAAAAAAGAATGCTATAAAATATTGCTAATATTAATAATTATGAATTATCAGTAACAGAAAAAAAAATTGAACGGCGCCGATTTCTTCTCTTTCGCCCGCCGTCCGCAAAGTGCATCGATGCTCATCGTCGCCTACCCAGTAGGGCAGGCGACAATAATTGTCGCCTGCCTTGATATACTTCTGTCCTTCTTTTACTTATAGCAAGATAAACGTAAACGACCTTGAAATTTCAGTTTTAAGCAGCGGCCTGTAGGCACCGAGTTGCATCGCTTGCCTTTGATATCGTTCTGGTTCGGCTTTTTTCGGCTTGGGAATAGCATTACCGCTAAAACCGAAGCTTTGTGTGTTGCTGTGTTATACAAGTACGAAACACATTCTTGTCTTGCTATTCTCAGCTTTATTTATACCTGTGCTACGTTAGATTTTACCTGGTCGCGTGTTCAGGTGTTCCCAGGTGTGTGACTTTTACCTTACCTCAGGTTCGAGTGACTTAGACCGCTGACTTAGATAAGTATACTTTGATTTAAATTTTCGTAAAGGCTGCCCATTTTTCTAAAATGGACGTTGTCCACGATATCGTGTATAGTTTAGTGGAAACGCCGTTTTCACGGCGGGATAACCATGAACGTAACGAAATATTATCAATTGGCCGCCCTACCCCTATTGTTAATATATTGTCCTTAGATAAGAAGCGCGGTCAAACTTTTTCTCGGTCGTTTAAAATAACTTGGTATGAAACTCATAGATGGTTATGTGGAAGGTATTTCAAAAAAGCTTTATTTTGTTGGCCCTGCCTTTTGCTTTCAAATACAAGACAAAATGTGTGGGTTTCTCAGGGGTATTGTGATTTGAAAAATTTATCCGGTAGTGTAAAAAAGCATGAGTTATCTAAGGAGCATTTGGGCAACTTTGCGTCTTTAAAACGCCTTGAAAGAAATGCATCCACCATAAGTTCCTCGTTTTCACTTCAAGTATATAACGAAGAAGTTAAAAAAAATAGAAAGCTACTGTCCTATTTAATTGATGTAACTGTTTTATTAGCAAAACAAGAGCTTGCCTTTAGAGGTAGAGATGAAAGCGAAACTTCTGCGAATGCAGGAAATTATAAGGAATTTTTTAAAATACTCGTAAAACGTGACAAAGAAGTTGTTTGTCATATAGAAAAAATTAAAGGTGTATTCACGGGGTTGTCAAAATCAATTCAAAATGATTTAATTCAATGTATAAAGGGCCATATTTCAGATGTTATTGCTGCAGAATTAAGAGCTTGCCAATTTTTTTCTCTTGCAGCCGATGACACTACAGATATTGCAGAAAAATCACAATGTGCTGTTTCAATAAGGTTTGTTACAAAGCTAGGTGAAATAAAAGAGCGATTTTTAGGATTTTACGACGTAAGTGAAGATAGGACAGCTGATGCTTTGTACATGTTAATAAGTAATGTTTTAGAACCTTATAATTATAAGCAGAAATTAGTTGCTCAACGTTATGATGGGGCAAGTGTCATGGCTGGTTCTCTAAATGGTCTGCAAATTAAAATTAAGCAAGATGCCCCAAATGCTCTTTTTACTCACTGTTGTGCGCACCGTTTAAATCTAGTATTGCAAAATGGTTCAAAATGTATTACGAAGTGCAAAATTTATTTTAAAACTCTTACATCAATGCCTGCATTTTTTAATCAATCGGCTAAAAGAACTTTTGTTTTAGATTCAGTAATTGGTAGGAGAATACCAACAAGTTGTGAAACACGATGGGCTTCTCGCTCAAAAATTATTCACCTCGTAGACTCTGAGTTCATAAATTTAAAAGAAGTATTTTCAAAAATAAAGGAGGATTCAACCTCAACCACAGAGTCTGTTCACGGAGCTACGGGTTACCTTAAACATTTAAATGACTTGGAGTTTGCTTTTTTAACGACAGTATATAATGAAATTTTCAGAATAACAGACATATTATACAACATTCTACAAAGTAAATCTTTGGATATTAATTATTGTCAAAATAGAATTAAAGAGACCAACACTCAGATGCAAAATTTAAGAACTGATGCACATTTTGACAGGTTTTATGAAATGGCCGAGTTCAAGGCAAAAATGGAATCTTCAGAAGAGCACAAATCAAAAAGAATTAAACTCGCAGGTATTCATAATGAGAAAACCACATGTAAAGTTTTGTATTTTGAAATTATCGATAACATCATAATGCAGTTAAACATTCGTTTTGCCGATATGGAACAGATGGTGTATTTTTCTTTAGCAGATTATTAAATTATTCGTATTAATTTCCACGATGCCAACTACGAGTGTTTCAGTTGAAAGAGATTTTTCTTGTTTAAAACGGATCAAGAGCGATTCTAGAAATTCAATGTCACAAGACCGATTGTCTTCTCTTTCTTTACTGGCTATTGAAAAGGAACTCCTTTCTGAGCGGTGTCTGCAAGACGATTTTGAAGATGACATTATAAAGAGGTTTTTAATGTTGAAAGATAGGCGTATTAATTTAATTTTTAAAACATAATACAGTAATTATTAGACTTGATTTTTGATCATTTATTCATTCAGTCTTTCAACAATTTTTTTTATCAAATTTGCTACTTCTTTCATTGTTTGATTACGTTCATGATTTCCAGAATTGTTTGCCACTGTCACCTTATATCAGTTTTCTTTCAGCTCTCTTTTAGATTACTTAAATTAAATCCGTTAAGTTTTGATTAGAGCAAATTTTTAAATTTTCCTGGAGCTATATTTTACGCAAAAGCTGAGAGTTTTCTTTTGTATCAAAGTACTAATATGAAAAAAGTTGAGTTTATCTCGTTGAATTAAACAAAATTTATTTTACGATACCCGTTTCTTCAAAGATATATTTAGATGGAGTTTTATTAAAACTTTCTTGTTTAGGGCATTTGACCTTGAATTCCTAAAAATTTTCGCCTGCGGCGCTTTTTTTTTTGTCGCCTACCCGATCCAAATGGCCACGAGCCGCCACTGACAGCAAGTAGTAAAGAAGTTAGATCAATATCAGATAGATATTCTGGAATTATGCAAGAGTTGATGGAGTAACACTCGAGGAAACAACTAAATGATTTGCTCGGTGTAGCATTCATGTTAAGAAAAAAACGAATACAGAACACAAATCCAAAAGATATCATGATGATTGTGGAAGACATGAATGCCAAAATGGGAATAGAAAATTCAGGGATAAAACATGTTATGGCTAGACAAGAAATAAAAGAATGATGTAATAAAGGAGATTTGTAAATTGCTGTTCTCATAACGGGAAAATAACAAGGTAAGCAATTTGCAGACAAAGATATACACAAGTTAACATTGACCACATTACCTTAGATCGCAAGTTAGAGCAATTAAATAGGCTGACGTAGGGTCAAACTGGACATTGCTAAGAGCAAAGCATAAAATGCAGCGAGCCGCACCCAGCAAAATAAAAATTAGATAGAACGATATAATCTGCAGCTGCTAAAATATGATAGCATAACCAAAAGATATGTAAAAGAATTAAGAAAATAGAAAGGGAAAAATAAAAAAAAATTATCTTTTAAAAAACTCATGGAGAAAATACAGAAACTCTCATATTTAAAAAAATAGAATAAAACCCTTGATAACATCAAATGCATGAAAATATTAGAAAAAAATTGAGAAGCATATAAAAAAGACTCGAGAAGAAAAACGAAAAGGCACACAAAACGTTACAAAAAAAGATAAACTTGTTTCTGAACATAGAATAGAAGGAAACAGCTAGACGAGAGAAAGATGGAGGTATTCCTCGAAGAGATAGATATAGTGGCTAACAAGATCAAGATGAGGACAATTATAATACAACCAAAAAAATATTGGGCACCTGAATTATAGTCAATATGCACATATCAGAAAAACACGATAAAATGCTGAAATCAAAAATCAAAATAAATTATAGAAAATTAAAAGTGTTTTACAGATTTCACAAACATAAAATAACAGCTCAGACAAAAAGAACAGAAACAAAAGGGGCAGATATAATAAAAGTAGCACTAAATATCCTAAAGCATTACAAAGCAACTACCGTGGAAGAAATTATTAAAACGGATATAAGAACTACTACATCTTTAACCAAACCACTAAATCAAATATAGAACAAAAAAAACCTAACAATTGGCCTATAGGATTTATTGTTAAGACATCAAAATATACCTCTTTAACAAAGTGTAAATTGAAGAATTCCACTATTTAGCGGAGTTAGCAATAAAATGACCAAAATAATGCATGAACAAAATAGAGAGCACATTAAGGGGACGTCTCTGCTATACCATTTGTGATAGTAAAAAGCATTGGCGTAAATTTTGCATTAGCAGTGGCACAGGTTGAAGTTACAGTGTATTTAGTGCAATATCCATGAAGTTTGAACAAAAGAAAAATTAATACAGTTTCCTTTTAACACCTGATAGATAATGGTAAAAACTCGAGCGCCATTTCCCTATGAGGCACGTATTGACATAGTAAAATTCAAATGTTCACTTTAACATGGAATATCCAAACCAAAGCGGTTTTCAGTCGAAACGATTATACACAGATCATATAGTTACGCTAAAGATAATAATTGAACAAACCGGAAAACAACAAATCAAACTAGAAGATTATATTGAAAAATACAGAAACAGGCGTGTAAGGCGTCTCTCTCGTTATGGATAGGCAACTTACCCTACTGAACCTGTAATTTAACGTTAGTTCCTAACTACGTAAGAAATTAATTTGTTCGGGCGAGAGAGGGTTCTTTTACTAACGCTGACGGGTTGGAAAGTCCGCGTACGTAAAGTCCTGATAACTTTTTTTGGGGCTTGAGCCTTTGAACCGATCTGAGTCACAAGTTTGATGCCTAGACCACTCAGCTATGCATATATTACAAATTTATTAAAATACAAGAAACATTGTATTACGATCATTTTTGAGACATTTTGCAAAATACTTTTACTATCAGTTCGTACCCGGATACGTATTTATGATTTATTATTTATTTAATAAAAAAAAATACAACTAAGCAACGGCCAATTTTTTTCGGAAGCAAGTGTAATTAGTTGGGTAATTAGACAATATTTACATGTAGCCTTTAGAGATTACACATTTATTAGTGTCTTCTGGCAACAAAAGTTTCATTAAAATTGTCTTTTTGTCCATAATTTCCATTTTCCGCATTTCCTTAATTTTTTTAATTAACAACTTAATTAATAAAAAAGCAGCGGAGTTGATCTTAAATTTTTTGGGTTCATCAACATTCTTTCAAACGCTTATTTATGAAACTCACCAAATCGTGAATACGCCGGTTAAAAATACAAGCTTGAAAATTAACCAAAAATAAAGGAATTTTGAAATTTTAACTTTCAGCTTCCTAAAAATGAATTTGTTAAAACAAATAGCTCCAGAGTCAATTCAATTTTCTTATGTTCATTTTTACATTTCATTGAATACTTTTCATAATCAATTCGAAATTCTAAGATAAATTTTTGCTTCAAAATTGGTCATTGCTGATTTCTCACAGTGCCAATATTTCTAGTAAATATAATCTAAAACTACACTATAAGGCATGTGAAAACATGCCTTCGTATTTCACACCCAATGTCGTTAATATACAACGGAGGCGAAAAAAAGTAGCATAGTTTTAAATTAGAAAGATAAAAGAATGTAGTCTTACAGCTTTTTTTAAAAATTCTATTTGTAATAATTTACTTCCATCTCCTCAAAAATTAGACAAATTGTGATTGATATTATTTGCAAATAAATAACGAAATTTAGCATTTTGCGGTAAATGTACATTTACAATTTAGTTTTTCAGTTTAAATTATTATAGGAAAAGAAATTTGTTCTCGATTCGAGGAAATATTTTTTAATTGGATCCATCCAAATTATCCATCGTATGCTTGATTAATATTTGCTTGGCAGGAATTCTAGAACTTCCGAAATTAACTCAGATAATTTGCATTACATATTGAAATTTATAAGAAAGGCAATAATAATGTAAAACCGAATCATTCAAATACGATTAACTAAAACAGTCAATTTTATTAATTATTGATTACTGAATTAGTCAAAATTACAAAGAATAGCTTAAATCAAAATTTCGGACCTTTCTGTTAGCTGACATTGACGACAACTTTTTAAATCAAATACATATCGCCATAATGTAATGTTACAAAGCATGCGTCAACGATGTCTGCCGCAAACTGTAGTACCGGTGAAATTGGCGGGATATTTTAAAAATTACACAACCTGGCATCGCAGCGCACACTCACTTGTCAAGGAAAGCAGTTTTGAGCGTTTTCTGACGACCCAACCGATTTTAGGTGGACATTTTCAATGGTGTCGATTGTACTTACCTAACATAAGTTCGAATCCGTAAGACGCAATATTCTACATAATTACAAAAAGCCGAAAAAAACAAAATTATGAATATTTTCAAATAAATAAAACAGATAATAAGACTTCTATAGGAATTTATCAATATTAATATTAAAGTGTACAAATTGTTACTCTAACATTACCTCAATCATAAAAAGATTGATCACTCTGTCTTTAAAATTATTATGCAATTAGAAAAGCAATAATTATTTTGAAATTATAAGAGATAACAACATTTATTTTGCTATGAACTATTCTAAATAATTTTAGTATGATAATGTTTGCTCTAAAAGAACGCGCAAATTTTAAATGTTAATTTGAGACAGTCTATAAGAAATAATCATTTAATGTTCAAAGCAAGCGACATTTTGAGTGGATATATCAAATACGAAGAAAAATTGCAGTGGAGAAATAATAACATTTCGCACTTTACAATAAAACTTTATGAACCTATTTTATTTTTGCTGTATGATAGCGTTACCGCTTTCATCACTCCATAAAGTAGATGGTAACAAATTATTGTTTAAGGAGTGTTACCAACTTATTGTTGCCCGTGATGCAAGTCGGGATAAATTGGAGACTTGCGTTATTTTATGAATGAGCAGGCATTAATAAAACACTATAATCCATGCAGCCGGTCAGCTAAATCCTACAATTTATCAAAAATATCGCTGTTTTATCTCAACCGTGGTGAATCTGTATTTGTGTTTAGAAACTTCGCATATTAACATAAATAAACGGCAAACTCGAAAAAATTACTCAAAAAAGATGTTCTTCAGCAACGAATGGAAATGTACAAAGTCAATTGTACAATTTACCAAAGAAATAGTGGATTACGAAGAAATGTAGCTCTGATATTCACAATCATAAAAATGCATATTTCGTTACAAAGACTTCCACAAAATCTATTGTAATGTTGAAAAGACTCAAATAGTAGACAGTATATGAATGAAAAATTAAATCACAAGACTAATTATTGTGCCACCAAGTCCTAGTTACATAATGTAGTTACAAATTTTATAAATGAGACAATAGTGCAATTGGATTTAATATTGTTGTAATTTTTAAGACTAATGCGTCAAGTAACAAATTAAAAAATATCGATAAAGCCTATTCTTTCAGTCTTTGTTTTTATAACCAGTTCTATTTCAACATCTGATCTCTCGTCTTTCAATTTGATTCTGGGACTTAATTCATCTATAATTCCAGTACTGCAAATATTTATAATAGCACAAAAGGAAAGAATACGTATAGCTGAGATGTTTTGTTTATTCTCGTCCCAATGTGTAAGTATTGAAATAGAAAAAGAACAAAAAACCAGTAGTGCGTCCAATAAGGCACTGGCGCTGCGATATGAATTATAGCTGTCCCCGGAACGGTAGAAGGAATTTGTTTGAAGGTCCTGTACGTAAAGATTATGGTAAAATTCTCCTTGCGTGCGAACCGGCGGCAACTGAAAGACTTGCTCACGGTTGAAAACCCAGCAGATTTTGAGTTGATGAACTAAACTGGGATGTTGTGTTTTTGCATGCCCACCTAATCCGTCGACCCTTCAACTTCGCGTCTTTCACCGACCGCCTCTAAAATTCATTCCATATCTCGCTTCGCTTGGTTGCACAAAGCAAATTCCGAAGAAGCCCCACGAATGCAGAGAAAAATCGCACAAGCATAAGGGCTCTCGGTCTCGCTTTTTGTTAATTGCGCCGAATTAGCGATCCGACTGGCCCGGTTCCCGTTTGAGAGAAACTGTGCGTACACCTTTGATCCCAAACCCTCTTTGCCATTCATCGCGTAATAAGCGTATTGGAATCGGAACGAACGGGCGCAAAAAGAAGAATAAACAATGTTTTAGTGGATTGCCATTGTCGTCGGACGGGAGAGTGCGGGCACATATCTCGGCGTCGAGGGAATAGCTTAGTGCAGATTGAAAGAATCAGCATAAGCCACCGCCGATACCTGCGACTTGGAGTTGTGTACTGGATTTAGGCCGCTGCTCGGGATAAAGGGATAGTTTTGCTTCCACTCGTGAAGCTTTCCGGGGCAGGAATTACGGGATCGAGCCCGCTGCTTAGGTGTTTCAAGCCACAACAAAATTAAATAGTCGACATATGTCACGAAACAAGAAACTTGACCTTACAGAATTTTCCTCCCCCTGATTCAAATCGCGATTAATTATGTATGTATGTGGATGCGAGAAAGGAAAAATATAGATATAAAAGGACGGTGGTCGTTGCCGCAGTTGATATCCCGTCAATACGCAGATTTATTTATAGCTTTGTTTATAGTTGTGGGAAATAGAAACTGAAAAAAACCCTTTCTGAATCTACACGTAAATCGGCTCTTATTCTTATTAAAACCAGGAAGTCTCAATATGAGTATATCCCTTATATTTTTTATTATTTAAGGTTATTGTTATAAATACTGCATATACTTAAGACTTGTGCGAGTCGAGCATGTAACAATGTGCAGAAAGTTATTTAAGAAAAACCTGCAACCCTTGAAAGCTTTTATATTGAAAAGAATCTATTTTATAATAAAACCAAGATCTCGGAGAAAATCTATCACTAAAATTCTCATGTACTTGCATCATTAACCTGTGGATTGTGTACGATAGGAGGAAAGGACCTGAACAGAAATATTAAATGGTTTAGATGCTATAAACTGCATGGTGAATGAGAATTAGACGTAAGTAAATTTTTTGAAAGCAGTCAACGGTGTGAACAGTAATTAGTTTATTTCTTACCTTCTGATAGCACAAACGACAATAGAGACCAACAACTGTTTTCCAATGCGCCATTTTCTTAATTTAAATAATATGAATCAAAACATTTTCCAACATTTTTTTTAAAAAGGAAAACTAAACCCTTGCATAAGGGTTTAAAGGTCAAAGAAATCGTGAGCTTTAAGGTAAAAAAAAGTGAATAGATTATTTTGAAAATGTATACACTTTCTCCTCAAAAAAGGCGTAGGATATTTTTATAGTCGAGAATTCTTCCCGAAGACTTATGTGGGGTGATAAATGTAAATTTCTAGAACAATATTCAACAAGATATATTTGTTACCAGGACTACTTGGCCCATTCCACTTCTCACTGACAGAGCTGTTTATAAAAAACATGCGTATCTTTATTCGATGATAGTGTAGTGGAAGATTCAGAGAATATCCAATAGTCCTCATTATGGACGGCGATGAAAATTTCAAAGAAAAACAAATTTGTTACTGCGACGTGAAAAGACAATGTGATTTTTTCTTACAATGTTGCTACAAATAATATAAGTTTGAAAACGGTGCCTTAGCAGCACTACCAAGTACAGTGGGGGCAGACAGGGCACCAACCCAATGGATGCAGTAGGCGTTGTAGTAATTGCTCACACAGGTTTTTGAAACTTGTTCAAGTTTCTAAACCCTGCACCCGTTCCGGTGTTATGAAACCCGACAAAAAGAACATAAGCAATTGACGGCACCACAACCTTGTGACGCTGTCGGTGCAGGATTCGTAGTAGTAGTCAAAAAGTTTTTGCCACCATCCTTCTATATGGTCATAATTTCCACGCCATTTTGGTAGTTATATTCTCTATGTAAGTTTTGAAGCCGAGGTTGTATCTAATATAAGTCTCAAGTACTTGTCCTGATTGTTCATCTTTAATTCCTTCCTCTGAAGAATTCCAATAATGTTTCAATAGCACCACAGTGTTCTTGATTATATCACAAATAAATCTTCACGGGTGCAACATTTAACTACCATGTTATCCATCATGGACGATGTGATCTGCATAATTTCGAACATACTTTGTTTCAATTCCGCCAAAAATAAACGCCTCCATCACCAAACACCACAAAATCAGATGATAAGTCTCCGATTTGCTGATGACACCTCCCCCAGTATCGTTCCAGTGTGGATTGATTATCTATTTCTGAATGCCAAGTCGATAAATCTTGTAATTGACTGCTAGACTCATATGTGGGGACTGTTTTATTGTTAAAGTTAAGCAAAATGCTATCAAAGGTTTCCATTATATCTAGAAAAGTTTTCATAGCTGTGTCTCGATTATCCATCGTTCTTTTTATTCTGTGAGTTATTACGTGTATGGTTATCTCATATAATTTCACTGATTAGTAAGTAAACAAATGTCAGACTAATAGATTGGAAGGAGCTGACCTCGGCCTAGATATCTCGACCTGGTATGGGTATTAACACGACTTCTACTTTCCCCCACTTTGGTGGCACATATCCTAAGGGTAAGTTAGCCCCGAATAGTCTTCATAAAGATACTGCAATCAGGCTCAATTTCTGTTTCTGTAGTTCTGCAAATATCTCACCTCTTCCCGGTAAGTTGTATAAGTAGTTTAAAGGAGTTGATATTTACTATTTTGTAAACTATTTTTCACTCTTCTTTAAATATTCTTCGTACCGGTACCTCTGTTTTAGATTCGACTCTATATATCTGTATTAGCTTGGTATTTTTATAGTGATTCTCTTGTTTCTTCATAGTCTCTTTGTATGGATCTTAGGAGTTAATGAACTCAGAAGAAAGATATTGCTACTTAGTAATTTATCAATTGACGTTAAATATATTTTTTTGAAAAAATTGAGCCGACTATAGAAATAAAATTTATCGTGAAAAGGTCAGCGCTGTTAAGATCCTCCTCATATTGTGCAAGCTGAAAAACTTGAATTTCAATAGTAGCAACAGAGACAAATAACATACTTGATGAAGATGATGCGTTTTCATTATCATATAATACTGTTTCTTCTTCATCGTATTATGATGATTCATTAACATTTAGATTTACGAAAAGTTCTTTTGCCAAAATTACTAATTAATCATTGGTAGAAATAAATTAATGCCATCGAAACATTAGCAACCTTGTCGGAAAATCAGTAAGAATGTTCAAGAAATAATTTGTCGATCCGAAAATTACCTGAAAGCTACATCGTATTTCTATCTTTTTTGTAAGGTAATACAAACAAAAGTAATAAAGACGAACTAAAAGAAAATATATCACTTGAATTTAGTCAGAAGAGATTTACTATGTGGAGCATGCTTACAGATTACTAAAATTTCATAAAAAAACGTGCGTATATACATAGTTGCCAGCTACTTCTTCTAATGAAATAGCTCTGGGTTGTCCGCCATGTGGCACTATTTCCTATTATTGAATAAAAAATTTGGAAAGTATCATCTAATAATGTTAGATTTCTTGCATCTTGTTTCTAGAAATGTTAGTAGAATTATAAATGTGGCCATTTCACCTGTTTTGACAATTATTATTGAAATTCTATTGTTAAATAAATAAATTTTAATACAGTTATTTTATATTTTGGAAGGTATGAGAAATTTGCGTCAAAGCAAGCTATTAGACACTTTTAACTGATTCGAACCGAAAAAATTGGCAACTTCGTCTGAAGCATGAAGTCAGCCCTGCATTTTAACAAGTACGTCTTTGGCTTGGAAAGCTCAAAAAAATTACTTGCCATCAGTATAAACAGGCAGAAAAGAGAAATGCGGTGATAATGATGAAACGCGTAAAGGATACCCTTGGAGAAATCATATTTCCTTTCCTGCGCCCCCAGAGCAGGTGCGAACTAGAATAAACATCAAAGAATAATCGGATTATTGTTTGAAATTATGGTCCGCCACTTTGATAATAATGCTATTCTACTAATTCAATAGTCGCGTCAATCAGGAAATATTCTGGAAAATAACGGATTTGATTGCCAGTTAGGAAATGAATGGAACAATAAAAATGGAGGAAACAAAACAAAAGGCAATTATTACTATAATAAAATACCATTATTTAATTACTATATTGTGAATTCTAACAGAATGATCAGCTCCACAACTTGCCAACTGCAATACATTCGCATTACTTCTATCTTTGTATCCAGCCTGTCCTAGAACCGGTCTAAAAGCCAGCTTCTTGACCGACAAATGATGCCCCAAACTGCAAGTGATCATAATTACAACAAAATTATAACAAAAAAATCTCAAACCTTTTATCTAAAACCAGCATTTGTTCCCAAGTTTCAGGATTCCATTTATAAAACAAAATAACTCCAGATTCAAGTCCAATCGAAATTAAATAAGAATTCTCAAATAGACAAGGAGCAAAAGCAATCGCAGTTACTGATTCTCCTTTCAATTCCAAATGTTTGCACGCAGCTCCGTACTTTCCCAAAACACTGTCTTTAATAAGTTTATTTTTAGTCCACACAACCACTTTGCCATCCCTTGAACCTGTTGCAAAATATTTCGAATCGTGCGACCACCCGCAACACCAAATTATCCGTGTATGAATTGAAGTTCTTTTGTCAGTTGTAGCAACAAGCTCAAACACATCGGAATTTTTCGAAAATAACGACCATCTGCGATCTCGAGATACAGTGAGGAGATGTTGAGAGTCTGGAGAAAATGCAATTTGTGCCACTGTTAAAGTGTGTGATATTAATTTTTGAATTTGTTTCCATTTTGTAGTTTCCCTAAAATGAAATTTTATTTCTCAAGTTGAAGAAATCACAGTAAATACCATAACAAAACTGCTGCATGTTCGGGAGTGGTAGCTTTACATGCGGAAGCTAAAAATTTACCATCCGGAGAAGATGCTAGAGTGTAGACTTCGTATCCGTGGCCGTATAGTTTTTGTATTTCGGGCCATAGAGTGTTTTGCAACAAGGTTTCCTCAGTTGGGGGTTCTTAAATAAAAAATGTTAAAAGTACTTGAAAGTGCTATGAGAAAAATTTTAACTAATTTCGTGGAAACAGAAACTCCAGAATACATGGTTAAAGAGGGTTCAGAAGAAGACCACCTAGGACTGAAATTAATAAAGAGAGATATGAAGCTTAATGATGGGAAAACCAGAGAGCAGGATTTTAATAAAGTGCGGGAAAAGAAAAAATAAAAGAATCGAAAATTAATGGGAGGAATGAATATATAGTGGGAGTAAAAAGGAAACTTAGTAAACCGAAATAGAAGTGCAAAAGCAAAAGGAAATAATAAAAATAAAAATGACCAAATATAACGGAATATATTTAAACTATAGAAGATACGGTGGAAAATGAGAGGGGGGAGATGCCACGAAGAAAATAAAGCAAGAAAGTAGAAATACGGGAGAAATTGCTGAAAAATGTACAATTTTTAATATACAGGGTTAGTTAAAAGTATGGAACCAAGTTTCTCCTACCTAAATCATCAGACTTAAAGAAAAAATGAGATAACTCTTTGCCAAATGATTAATATGAGACTATATTAAAAGATATTTTTTTACAAAATGAAACCGCGACTTTTGTCTGAGGCAACAATTTTATTTAATGGCAATTTACTAGTATTTCTATTTAGCCTGACATACAGAGTAATTTTCTACACAAAAGAGAAATTATTATTTTCCTTTATTATTCCGTTTACTTTTAAATAATGAAAGAAAATTTAGGTTTTATTTCATTACAACGCCCAATTTTACCTACTTGGAAAAAGAGGGCGTACCTCAACACAATGCACAGTGGACAACACCAATAGAAAGTGGCAGTTACTAATACTTTAACCAAATCTCATATTGTTGTCGGTTGTGAATTGTGTTGAGGTACCTCCTCCTTTTTTAGGTAGAAAAAAGTGGGCGTTTGAAAGAGATAAAACGCACATTTTCTTTATTTTTTTTTAAATAACAGGTGGAAAAAAAAATAGATGGCTGTATGAAGAATAATTCTCTACATCAGGCTAAATAGGAATATTAGTATGTTACCATTAAAAAAAAAGTGGCTCCAGGCCACTACAAACTTAATAATGACAACATTATTAAGTTTGTAGTGGCCTGGAGCCAGCGGTTCTGAAATTGAGAAACTTATCTCCCTAGTAAATAATAGACGACTATACTACAGTCGCAATAGTAGGCAAGGTAGTCAAATCAAGTTTAGATTTTTGCGTAATAAGTTAGGTTAATCTATAAATTTGCAAAGTTATGTACGGTTAAACAAGACATAGCAAAAACCGCTCTTGTAAGCAAAACAAAAGAAAATTTAATCATTATACGTTTTTTACAATAAAATTTTGAAAACCCTGGTCCTAAAGGCCATTTCTAGTCGAGAAATTTATAGACGTGAAATTGTGCCATAATAACATTTTGAAAAACTGACTTATAAGAACTATAAATTAGATTTTTATGAATTATATGAGTAAAAGAAAAAAACAAAAATAAATTAATTTGTAGTATGGGCAACTGATAAGGAGTAGAAATAGAAACAGTCCCAACGACTTTGCTGATTAATAAATTAACAAAAATTAATTGGAATCATTTGCTGAACTTTAACAATAAATAATTTTTTTAAACGTCATCAAGATTTGGCTTATCTACCTGTAAGCGTGACTGCTGTGAATTCCGATTCCTCCAAGTACGAATCCCTTGTGGCTTTCACGTTATTCTCGATTTTAAAAACAGCTTTATTTGATAGTCCCAACGACGGTACTGAAGCTCCTTTTGGTCCAGAATCTTGACCTAAAATAATTGATTTAAAAATCCCACTTCTGATGTCCACCTTACAATTATCAGTTTCGTCAATCTGGCAGATTCTCCTAAAATTCTCAATAAAGTTGGTAGGCGCCTGGAACGTTCTGATCACCTTCTCTTCAGCGGAAGAAGCAAATTTGTATCTTGACAAAATCGCAACGGAACTCAAATCGTAACCGTGAACTTGAGGCCTGGCAATCTCATGCCAACTCACCTTAAATTCCTTTATTAGATAAAGTTAACATAATTGATTTTATTTTACCAAATCAGCGTGAGGCCAAGGCGCATGAATCCTAGTGGTCTGGTCAGTTGAAACAGAAACAACAAACTCCCCTTGAGGTTCCCAACCTAAATCAGTCACCTCCCCAAAATGTCCCCCAACTGTAACTGATGGTTCCCAATTGGAGTTATTTTTCCGCCAAATATGGAAAGCTCCATGGTAACTATGTGCTAAAATAGCGTCACCATTCAAGCCAAAAACGCCCCCATAAAACCCTAAAGTATTACCACCCACCTCCCCCACTCTAATTTTTTCTAACCACAGCTTACTTACTGGGTCCAACTCCCAAATTATCATAGATTTATCGAGAGAAGCCGTCAACAATTGACCTTTCGGCCCCCAATTCACTGAATAAACCCACCCTTCATGACCAAACAAAATCGAGTCAACATAAACTTGATATTGTGATGATCCTGAATTCATTAAATAAGCGTCAGAAGTTTCATTGTTAAAATTTTTAGTTATCCGCCATAGCCTGATGTATAAATCTTGAGAGGACGAAGCAAGCAACATGTCACCTTGTTCTACAAAAGAAGTCTAAAAAATTGGGATCAATTTTAGCAAACATTTACCATCAGTAGTAAAATCCAAGCCTCTAACCCAATCTTCGTGTCCTTTTAAACAAACTTCTTGTGTAAATTGCAGATCCTTTTCAACATACAACAGAATAGTGGAATTATCTGGAGCACAGGCCAATATTAAAGTATAAGGGTCTAAAACTGATAGCCTAACTGCAACGCAAATCGAATTTCCAAAATTTAAGGTTTGCGATAACGTGAAATCATCTGAAATTATTAATATAGCAATTTGCGGCTTTTATTTTTATAATTCCACCTGTTGGAGCAATTCGAGTCCAAATTTTTACTGTAGAATCCATCGATACTGTACAAATAACTGCATTGTTTCTTCCAGGACATTTATATAATCCATCAACAATATTAACGTTACTTTCATGACCCTTTAGAACAAAAGGCGAGTATTTTCCGTTTTTAAGACTCCAAACTATAGCGGTAGTATCACTGGAGCCTGAAACAATTTCGCTTTCGAAGCCATCACCTTGCAGCCACCTGACAGAATTAACACGTTTATTGTGGGAAACTAGGCTCGCAACCACTTTACCCCCAGCCCCCGCCTGAAAATCACAAATTAATTGAAGTTTTTTAGGTTAAGATATTACATTAGGGTCGTAAATCATAACGGCGTTACATGATGCGTAGCAAATTAAACCATTGTGGCCCCAATGTGCAGCCGTTGGTGTCTGGTTGCAATTGCAGGAAATATAGCAATTTTCATGCAACATTTTAGCTATTTTTCGAAATTCTAACCTAGAAAATCAAATAGTTGACAGCGCACGGTGCGCTCCCAGGTGACGAAATCGTGAACCAGTCCTTCCGTACTAACGTTGTATCGTATGATTATTTCCATATATCCATATACAATGATCCTAATAAATCTGGAAAAAGCAATTATTTGGTCATTTGTAAATAATCAGCAATTAATAACAAATAATTTTGTCTAAAGTTTTGGTATTTTGCTGTCCTTTTATAAATTTTTAAAAAGAGTTTTCAAATTAGAGCGCCTCTGCTGACGATTAACTGAACACTGAACTGTCGCTTGTCGCTTTGCTGATGTTGGGTTTGACAATTATTGACAGTTTCTTGGATTTGGATTTTTAGTAATTTTTAATAACAAGACGAAATGGAAGGCTCAGTGAAGATTTGCGTGAAATGGAAGGACAAAGAGTACCAGATTGAATTAACTGAAAACGATACAGTGGGCGAATTAAAGTCGGCCATACACAAGCACACTGCAGTGAGGCCCGAAAGGCAGAAACTCCTTAATTTAAAACTGAAAGGTAACTGGAGGATATGAATGACTTTTAATAATTTTAAATTGTAGGAAAGTCTCCGGATGATGATTGTCGTTTGTGCGATATTAAATTGAAACCTGGCTTTAAACTTATGATGATGGGGTCTCTTGAAGAAGATATTTTAGAAGTCAATACAGCGCCAACAGATCTACCGGAAGTTGTCAACGATTTAGACATAGAAGACGAGGAAGTCGCGATAGAAAACCAGGATGTTTACTTGGCAAAAGTACAGAGACGCATCAAAGAATATGAAGTAAAAATTTTGAATGAATTGAGACCAGGAAAAAATCTCTTGGTGTTAGACATAGATTACACTTTATTCGACCATAGGTCAAGCGCAGAAACCGGAGCTGAATTGATGAGGCCTTATTTGCACGAATTTTTAACAGCAGCTTATATACATTACGACATTGTGATTTGGTCTGCTACCGGAATGAAGTGGATTGAAGAGAAAATGAAGCTCCTAGGAGTTTCCTCGCATAGTAGCTACAAGATCGCATTTTACTTGGACTCATTAGCAATGATCTCGGTGTACTCACCAAAGCACAAAGTTATGGATGTAAGTTCATTAAGTTGACACGGAAAGTTTACTGGGTTGGTAGGAAAAAAAACGCAGACACTTTAACGAATTCAGTGACAATAATGCAATTGTTACTGTAATTGCCAAAATCAAATTTACCACTTTCTTGGTGTTGAGAAAATTGATCCGTTGAGGTATTTTTTCACATAAATTTGCAAATATCAATTTCTCTTTACCATACAAACAAAACTACCTTGCTATTTATTAAACAGATACAAAGGTAAATTTTTAAACAGTCAGACTTTTATTACTGCGATTTTAATTTTATCAACTTTTTTTATATTTCATCAAAAATATCATTTTATCTAATTTAATGAACATTTAAATATCATTAATTGAATACTGAAGTGGCGTTGCTTTTTATGATTGGGGCAAATTTGAGCAATTGAGTTCGATTAACAATAATGTCCTTCAGTTATTATATTCAACTGAAAATTGTACCTAACTTCACCTTAAAACAGATAACAACCTACTTTTTTCTTTAATTCAGTGTTGAAGTGGATGCAATTATTTATGGTTGTAATATTGCTTCAGGTGAAGCCTCTGGGGGTGATTTGGGGCAAATTTGAGCAGTTCGGCCCGAAGAACACGATAATGTTTGATGACATGAGAAGGAATTTTATCATGAATCCGAAGAACGGTTTGAGGATAAGACCCTTCCGACAAGCCCATCTCAACAGAGACACTGACGATGAACTCTTAAGACTGTCCAAATATCTCAAGGATCTTGCAGAACACTGTAGCGATTTCTCCACCATTAATCATAAACATTGGGAGAAATACAAACCGAAGAGGAGACATCACCAACGATAATAATTTATACAACTGTAACTAATAATAATTTCTAAAAAATGAAAAAAAAACTGACAAAGTCGTATTAATTTCCGGAAATCCCGATGTAACTAAATAAACGCAAGTCCTACTTCCTACGGTAAAGTTTTTAATGTTCCGCCTCTGGACTAACGAATTTCTTGAAACTTTGCACGCTCATTCATTCGAGAAAGTGTGACGTCACGAAGTACGTATGCAAAAAATCGTGTTGAATGAAAATTATTTTTGGGAATTCCGCAACTGCGCTTGCGCATTACCATCGATTGTTGGGAGCTGAGTGGGATGGACGTCAGGTCGTGAGTTTTCTCTTTGTTTACAGTATCAGAATGACAACAAATAGTTCACGTTTTAAGAGGTACGCGAATTTGTAACGAGTTCGCGAAGTATGGAACTGTTTCGTACAGCGGATTTTTACATTTTCGTCAGTGGTGAATATTCTTTGTGGTGGGACAGATTGACAGGCGCTTTTATCCCAAAGACAGGTAAAAATCTCTTTTGACATCGCTCTCATGTAACGCGATTATCACCACTAATTATTCAGTAACTGATTTAGGTAATTTAATCGACCGATTTGATGCCCGCCTAACAATTCTGTTCACGATGCAATTACGCGTTATAATTGCATTATATTAAACTTAATTGAGGAGTAGTCCTAACCTAATAACAACAGCTCAAAGCAGTTTTCTGGCAGAATTGAGGAAAACCGGGAAGTAACTGCCCGATTTTAATTTATTATTAATATTGGAACACGTCGATGACAATTTGGGAGATTATGTGAACAATTTATTTATGGTCAAGAAACGAAATTAACCCAATTTTTATGTAGCTATTCGTGAAAGTACTTAATTGCAGTTTTTAATGTAAAAATAGAAACTGTAGGATCTACCTGAATGTTTTTCGTGTAATTTTTATCTTAAAATTTTGTTTTTTAAAATTTCGAATTTTAAATAAATGACAGTTCGTCGGTTTTTAAATGTTTTATGCTAGTTGAGATTCAATTACAGAATCCTGTACCTGGGGAAATACCCATGAACTGGTTGCAGAAATTTTATAAAAGGGGAACTAACTGAAAAAAATGCGAATTTTAAGTTATTCCACTATAAAAAGAAATTCTCCGTTCTTAAAGCAAAATTCTTTCTATTATGCGAAGAAAGCTTTATAATTATCTTCTTTTTCTTCGTATAATTTTTTTATCTTTGAATGCTTCTAGTTTTTTCGTCAGTGTCTTTAGTGATATTTAGAAACCTGCTACTTTATAGCAAACTTGCCGTTCACTTGCAATAAACTTCTCGTCCCCCGATTTATTTATTTTTCTTTTCTGATCTCAACCACACTTACCCCACTTGTTATTGGTCTTACCATTGTTTATAGATATATATCTATAAGCAATGGTCTTACATTACGTCAATTTTTTCGTGATTTTGTCAATTCAGTGCTGATTCTCCACGCTATTTTTTATTCTCGTTTCTTCTTTTTCTCATTTCCTATTACCATTGCCTTTCCGTTTCATTCTTAAATGCTCGATTCTTCATCTTCTTTTACTCATCTGTTTAGCTTTTTTATTTTCTTGCCGTATTTGGCTACCCTAAATTCTTTTTTATCCTAGCTTCTGGTCTTTCCGTTCCTTTCTCTAAACTTTTTCCAATGTCACCAATGCATTTTGATTCAGCACCATCAAGCCTTTTTAAATTTTTCCATAAATCTGCATTAATTACTAATTACGCAATAATTTTTAATTTGAATAACCACTCAGGTTCCTATATCTTATTCTATCTTCCATCAATATTCATATTTTACTTTCCATTGGCATCAGTCTTAAATTTCTAGACGACTTTTTGTAGCCCTGGTTGATTTCTTCAATTTTTATTTTTATGCTTCTCCTGTCTTATTCTACCATCTACTATTATTTTTTTTTATTTTCCAGTGTTAATATTCTTCAATTCCTAGTAGCGATTATATTTAAACAACATGCCTTAATTTACTTTTAATTTTTAGTTCTCACCAAATTCTGTTTATTTTTCCTCTATTTTTCCGATAATTTTTCCAACTCATGCTTATATTTTACACTAGCATTAGGTCGAATTTCTACATTATTTTGAAGTACATTTTCCATAATTTTGCTGTTTTTAAGTGAAATTTTTACGAAATTTTTATTTTTGTTACTTATGTTTTACTGCTTCATCATTTAAAACTTACTTTAACTCTTCAATTTTTTTTTCATTGAATTTCTACATTACTGTAGGTAGAGGCGTATCTCCTTCATTTTTTTTATTTCTAATTATGATAACTACCGTTTTCTTAACTTTGGATTCTTTATCTTTAATGAATCATAAACTTTCTATTTCTGAGTTCTATATTTTAATTATCAGCGACTTTTTACTTTCGGTACCTTCTTCTATCTCTCATTAATTTGAGAGCGGAACAATCCACAACGGTTTAATTATTTTTATTGCGACCTTCCCATCATTCCATTTTCGATTTGATTTTTCACCGAATTTTCATTTTTGTTTTCTCTATCTTACTTGTATCATCTTACAATAAAATTTTTGTTTATTTAATTATTGTATCTAAATTCTACAAAGATATCTTGCCTTCAATATTTCTACTTCTGATTTAAATGGTCACCGAACTCTTATTTGGGTGACATCTTCTCTCACTTATTATTGTTTTTTATTTTATTTATTTTTTTATTTTGACTCTTCGATCGAAATTGTGTTTCTTTTGATATATTTTCTTTACTTTTTTATTTTGTATTTGCTTTCTAACCGAGTTTTTATTTCTGTTTTCTGTATAGTACTTATACTTTCTTACAACGCTGTTTTTGTATATCTAATTAAGAATATATCTATGTATCTTTCTTTCAATATTTTTATTTTTTATTGTAATTGTCACTGAATTCCTATTTTTGTACGCTCTCTAATGTATACCTTATTATATTATATCAGTTGAATCTACGCTTATTATTTGATCGAAATTCTACACCATCTTTGTAGATCATAATGATACCTTGATTGGATTTTTGTTCAAATTTTTATTTTTGTTTTCTCAATTCTATTTTTAGCAATTAATTTATATAACCGACTATGATGATATCTAAATTCTTCTACACCATTTTTAGGTATCTTTTCTTCAATCTTTTATTTTTATTGTCTTTACCCTAGTGATACCTTCTTCTATCGCTCACTTTGATTTTACGATTATGATTTTATCGAATTTTTAGATTATCTTTAAATAACTTTCTTTTAATTTTCTAATTTTTTGTTTGAAACTCTTACTGAATTCTTATTTTTATTTTATCTACCTTCTATCTATCTATCTTCTAAAACTTGTTTTGAATTTCTGCTGATCAAGGTCCTACATTTATCTCTATTATTGCACTATCTTTATCTTTATTCATTTCTCAGCTTTTACTTAATTTTTATTGAAACTTTAAATTTATTATCTTCCTATTTATTATTTCTTTTAATATTTATTTTTATGTTAAGATATTGTTCTCAAGCATTCATCCTATTAATTTTTTACATCATATACATTTTAATCATTTTACTATTTTATAATCAGTAATTTTCATGGTATTTGCTTATTTTGTATCCTCTATTTACATTTTTTTACTTTAGCTATTTTTTGTGTATGTTTTTTTCTACATAAACTCAAAATTCTTTTTTAAAAATATTTTTTTTTGCATTCCAAAACAAAACAAAAATTATATCCCTCATCCTAGTCAGTTCGAATCATAAGACATACAAGTCGTAAGTGAAATTTTGAGTGTTACTTGAATTACAAAATGCCTACGATGCCTTATTCGCAATTTATTTTCGACGTTCTTCCTTGAAAGTCGTCAGACAGCAAATATAAAAGCACTTATTGAAAGTGTAAGGTCAGCAATAGCAAGAACTGGAACCAAACCAGAACAAACAAAAATCGAGTGGTGGCAACTTGAACAAACAGCAAAATATTATTTTTACTTTGTAGTTTGAGTTCGAATTTTTCACGTAACATCTCTTGTGGGAATGCATTTGTTTGACTTTTGATTTTGTTACCAAACAAACGGATTGTTCAGTTTCTATTGATAGTTCATTGTTATCTTGCAACACTAATAACGATGCATGGACAACTATGGTCAGAAACACGTCATGTTATTTTAAACACATAATAATGTCATCATTTATGGTGTTGGTGTACTGTTTCAGCACAAATTCGATATCGTGTTAAAGCAGATGTGCCAGATGGAAGCTCGAGTTTTACCAATGCCGTTTTTAAACAACTTTTTTTCGTATTCTCCCCTAAAGTTTTTAACAAGTCTGCATCGTTATTTCAGGATGGGACTTGGCCGACGCAGACGACCCTACATGCTTAGGCTTATGCGACGGCATCATTGGGAAAGTAGAACACTCATCCGTCTTCGACGCCCGCCTTCTCCTCATCAAAGAAAGTCTTCCAGTTGGCAAACTACACGGCGTCAACGACGTCTACAAAATAAAATCCGTCGTTTTCCTACCCGCCGGTCACGACAACGTGGATCTCAACCTCCAACAATGTCCAAAGCACAAAAACTCATCTTCATTAACTACCAAACGACACACGAATTCCTTATTCGACATCCAAAAGAACACGGCACTAACGAAAACATGGGGAACTCTTAAGAACGCCGGAAACACTATCAAGAACACCACGCAACAAGCGGCCGCCATGGCTACAGGCACACCGAAAAAAAGAGATCTCAAAGACAAGGAACGATTCGAAAAACAAATTGTCGAGGAGTTTTACAAAATTTTCACCGACACCAACTCGTTTTATTTCTCGAGAACCACGGATCTAACGAATTCGCTACAAAGGCTCTGTCACTTAGAGAAGCAGAATAAAGAAGGCGTACAAGCCATATGGAGGACCGTCGACGACAGGTTCTTCTGGAACAAGCACATGTTGAGCGACCTGATTGAGCTTGGTGTAATATTTTTATTTTTTTAATTAGAAGTCTGATAGAGAAAGAATTAAAAAACTATTTTTCGCCGACTCTGTTTTAGTATATATAGCTCCACGTGATTGGCTTAAAAAAGCGATTTTGTTACAAGTTAAGTTTGTATGGCTCAGTAACTCAGTAATTAATTTAGTAGTTGAGTTGCATTATTAACTTTCTATATATTTTTCCGAGAAAGTTGCCTACTGACTACTCCATAGGTGAAAATGCATGAATACGGTAGTAACTCGCGATATTGAAAGTTTTTAAGCAACAACTTTGTGTGATTTGCTGCTGATTTCTAATTAAGACAGTTGCACAACCTACAACTTACTTAGGCTTCGCATAAAATTATCAAAAATATTTTTTCCTAAATTGAATGGGTTAGAATGAGCAATTCAGCTGTTCCTTTTCTTAATCTAACCGTAGCTTTAACATTCGTTTCCAGAACCGCTTGTGCGATCCGTGGATTCTGCCAATAGTACAAGGCTACATCCAAATCGAGGACTGCAAAGTCCAACTCATGGACGACTATCAAGGCGAAAACAGTTTTGAAATATTCACTCTCTGCATCCTCTCCAGGCGGAGCAGATTCAGGGCCGGCACCAGGTAAACTCTCCCCTTTATTAACTTTTTAAATTGACTTTTGTTAATTCTAGATACAAGCGTCGAGGAGTGGACGAAAATGGAGAATGTGCCAATTATGTCGAAACCGAACAATTAATCGCATACCAAAGCCATGAGGTGTCTTTTGTTCAAGTGAGAGGATCAGTTCCTGTGTATTGGTCGCAACCCGGATATAAATATCGGCCGCCACCACGAATTGATAAGGGTGAAACCGAAACGATGGTAGCATTAGAGAAACATTTCACTAACGAAATCCAAAAGTACGGCCCTATCTGCGCCATTAACCTCATCGATCAGACTGGTAAAGAAAAAGTTATATTCGACGCTTATTCCAATTATGTTTTGCAATACAATAGTCCATTCATCACTTACGTCACTTTCGATTTCCATGAATATTGGTAAGTGGAACTAATTGTTGGTGTGTTGGTTTTAAATTGTTTTTTTTCGTAGCAGAGGGATGCATTTTGAAAACGTTTCGATTTTGATCAACGCCCTCGCTGATGTTATCAAAGACATGAACTACTGTTGGCGAGACAAACAAGGCCATATTTGCTCACAGAACGGCGTTTTTAGGGTCAATTGTATTGATTGTTTAGACCGCACTAATGTCGTGCAGGTTAGTTGATTTCTTGATAAAATTATTGATTTTTGAAATCAGATCAAGGCACAACTTAATCGTAGCATTTCACGTTGTTAATTGTTTAGTAGCTTATTTCATTATTGACTTTTCATTACACTGCGGTAACAGTTTTATTGAACCGTCAAATAGTTTTGACTGCATTTCTAGCAATAATCGCCCCATTTAATTTAAGGGCGTTATTATTAGAACAACTTAATTTGAAAATAAATTGGACTAGGTTTATGTCATCGGTCAGTTTTAAGTGCTATCTAGTAGAATGATTGGCAGTTAAAATTCGGGCGGTGGAACCAATCCTAGTTACGTGTTAATGATTTAAAGCTTTGTTAAATAAAATGAAGTAAGAAAAGCAATGTTTTTACTGTTGAAGGATTTCGCACTTATTTGTGGTTTTTCAGACCGCTCTAGGCAAGGCCGTGATGGAGATGCAGTTCTGCAAGCTGGGCTTAATTTCCCCTGAAGGTGTGATGCCTGACAACATCAAAAATACCTTCCAGCTTCTTTGGGCTAACAACGGCGACACAATCAGCAAACAATACGCCGGCACTAACGCGCTAAAAGTAATTATTTCCTTACTTTCAATTTCTTAAACTAATTCGATTAACATTTAGGGTGATTACACCAGAACTGGAGAAAGAAAGTTCACCGGTATCATGAAGGACGGCATGAATTCAGCCAACAGGTTGGTTCCATTATCATATTAAGTTCGCTTTCAGACGTTACCGTCGTTTTCTAGATACTTTAAAAACCACTTTAGAGATTCCGTACGTCAATGCTGTCTAGACATAATGCACGGTGTCGAATTAAGTGATATCGAAATACAGGACTTTTGGGCGGGTTTACGTACCTTTGCCTGTATTGCGAACGAAATCCTTCCCGACGAACCTCCATCCTACACACCCTATCTCGCCCTCCAACAGGAATTCGAACTTGCAAGTCTCCTGTATCACATGTCTAGGTCAGTTCCTGAAGGTGGCCACAACCACGAACAGGTTGACGTTTGAAGCTAACGTGCATCAATTATCTCTTGTACTGGCGTTTTTACTTGGTGTTGGCTTGCTTTTAATTATTAACACAGCTACTTGGAAAATCTTAAACAAAGAGGCCTTTAAATTAGGAAGTGTAGTGTGACTTTTAAGTTTGAAGCTATTTAATCAGTAAAAATGTTGTTTTGCCGCTCGCTATAAATCATAAACCACTAAATATTTGCGTAGATGATGTGCCCATTTTCACCAACTAGCAACGCAGACGTGTAATGCCAGGTGAATAAGTTATTACGAGAAGTAAAGTAACAAATATTTAATTTGTGAAGCTACTTTCTCTAGAATCTTCCCTGATACCTAACATCCGAAGTAAAAATGTTAAAAACTGTTTTGACTAACAATATGTTTGAACCTTGTTCAGCTATTTCCCTCGTCTGATTTTTCCAAATTTCCGTAATACACGAAAACGCTTAGGGTTGCTGATTTGTTTTTTAGTGAATATTTGTATAATTATCTTTTAAGAGTTTTTAAATCCGTTTTCATCTAGATCTAGCGTCAATAGTAGCCGCTCATCATTTAAACTTCAAACGCACTAAAACTTTACTAACTTCTCCTAATCTCAAAAGATTGCATTTTTTGAAGAAATTATGGCCTTATACTTGTATTGCGCTAAACCGTCCATTAGTGATAACATAATCCTGAAGCAGTTGATGTTCTGTGCAGATACTACCTAAGTCGCTTCAAAGATTCAACGAGGCAAGGAACGATAGACTTAATGCTGGGTAAGCTAAAATTTTACAAACCGCAAAAAATTTTCTTTCAACCTATTCCTTTAGGAAATTACGTATCTGAAGACATCTTCAATGAGTCTAAAGCGCAGCAATATGAAGAAGATAGTGTCGCTACCGCAGAACATGTAAAATTATTAATTGAAGACTGCAAAAAAATGTTGATAAACCAACCGGAACTAGTATTGGGATCTTGGGGTCTCATCAACGCCGACCCCAATACCGGCGATCCTAACGAAACCGAAATGGATTCGATCTTAATTTTGACTCGAGATTCTTATTTCGTCGCCGATTACGACGATCAAGTCGACAAAGTTACCAAATACCAAAGAGTCGCGCTGAAGGACGTGACGTTACTAGAATGTGGCATGCCGGAAACGGGGGCGTCACTGTTCAAATCCTCGAGAAGTCGTTTTAGTATTAGAATAAATTATAAAGTCGAGGGCGTTTGCGGTTACTACCATATGTTTAGGTCGACGAATTTGAGGTTTTTCAACAATATGGCTGTGGTTATCAAAAGTGAAGAGGAGGAAATTGGTAAGTTAATTTTTTTGATATCGGAAAATTGTTAATTGGTTGCTTTATGTTTAGAATCGTTGAAAGCAATATGTGAAGCGTTAGTTGTTGCTTTGGATATTTGCGGATTGCCTCCAATTCCGTGCAGTATGGGTAAAAGTCTCGACAAAAGGAAGTCTAAAGTTGTGGATTCCGGAAACCATAGCAGCAATATATATTTAGATATCGTGGGGTTTCCCCAAATGACGAGAAATGTCTCCGAAAGTCAGCTCTTAGCTCTCAAAAATGTTGGTAAGTGCACATGGCGCCATCTCTATTGAGAAGCAGGCAACTAAATACATAACGATAGACCAAAGGGACAATCTTAGCCATACGGTTAATACGGTTCAGTCATTGAAGTTGTAAAACGTGTTGATATATTTAGAACAGACGGTTGTAATCAGGTTTTTCTCTAAGTTGGAAGACTCGGGAGACGGTAGAGTGTCATGTTGCTCATCAGTCTCTTTTCTATTCACAACACTAACAAAAATGGTGTGGCGGTGTTGGCACCAAAATTATTTGCTCCCGGTAACGTGATAACTCAATGGAAGTGTCATTTGTACCATACTTTCAATAGAAATTGGTACAAATAACGAAAATTTAAATGTACAAAAGAATGAAAACGGGAGAGTTCTTTAACATAATTTATTTATTACTCTACTGATTGTTGCGTGGCCGACTTCAAGTTTAAACTGGTTTCAGGTTCCAAAGCCATATCCAACATGACGCAGCAATTTTCCAAGTTGAACAGAATCGGCAACACTTTCAAGAAAAATCGCATGAAGCAACGCGCCAACTTCACAATAGGCAACATCAACAAAACCGACACTTCCAGCGATTCCGATGACGATTATGAAAACTCGATCTTCCAACCCAATGTTTCCGTGGAGAGCGGTACTTCCCTCCAATTCGCTACCGATTCTAGCTCAAACAGCGGTACTATCGAACAAGGACTTGAAGTTACCGAAGAAACTCATTTATCTGAAACCAAACAAGAAACCATCAACAATACCAACGATGCTTTCCTCCCGAGCGTCGGTATCGTGATGGGCAACAAATCCGAAAATCTCGAACTTACACTCGAACAAAAACAAAACTTACTAACACGCGAAGATTCCTCACACGTCGACAACGTTCAATTATCCAGCATAATGCGTAACGTTTCGTTACAAAATCCCGAAATTCAAATAAATTCAGAAGGTTTCGACAACAAGAAACCACCCCCACCCAACTCGCTTAAACTTGACAAGAAATTTAGTCATTCTTCGGGAGAAGTTGACGATAATGAATCGACAGAACCGAGATTCGATAAGCGTTCGAATTCTGATTATGATGTTGCCTTGAATATTTCTCAAAGTCAAAGTGAATCAGCACTCAAAACCAAATTGGCTAATGTTGCCAGTCCAGTTGGTGGTGTCGCTAAAGATTTCGTGTTGTCGCCTTTTAGTAAATTAGCAAAGGGTGTGCAAAATTTAGGTGCCAATTTGGACCCGCGCAAATTGAGCGGCCAAGTCCGACAAGTTACGGAGAAGGAAATGGAGGAACACCGGAAATTGCAGGAGAGATGGCAGAACAGCAAGTCCAGATTGATTGCGTTGTAAATTTTGTAAAATAATATCCCTAGAAGATTTATTATGTCTGGAGTGATCTAGGTTTGATTCCGCGATCATAAGGAGTAGAATTTACGCAGTTTTATTAGTAATATAAATATGTGTAGTTCTCGAAGGGATGCAGCTGTCTGAACTCGTTTTTATCAAATTGCAACAAGATGACAAATCGTCAATAAAATTACCACAAATTAAACTTCATTTCTTGACTTTTTACTAAGTTGCTTAAAATAGCATTTTGATTCTTTTTGAGGCTTAGCACTCTCTGACGGGGCGCAAAATCCGTTGCACCTTGATTCAATGTTCATCATAAAATTTACGTGCTGCCAGGACTTCTTGTCCGAACCTTCTGTTAGTTTTCAAGTTAACGTTGCTTGTTTTAAGCTGCGTTCCGTCACTTCGCCCACGTTAGGAATGTTGTTGCATTATTTAGTGGAGCAAGTTTTGTTTTTCAGGTCATGAATATTTGAGGAACGGTTAAAATCCCGTCTGCAAAATTAATCACTAACAGAGATATTAACAGGCAAGGATGGGACTGAGCTTAGGGACGTGGTTTCTAATTTGTACAGTGTTCGAATTGTCTAAGGATCGTCATTGAGGTATTTGCATAATTTATTTATTTGCCTAATTAATAAATTATTTTCGTTATTGTGTAAATAATTGTGATAGTCTGAGAACTTGTGTAGTATAATTATTTTAATTGCGGACCTTTATGGTTATTTTATTAATTTAGAAAAATCGACACCAAAATCTGTAAACGGTTAGTGACGTATACTTTTAAACAATTCAGATAGACGCTTTAAAAACTAGCTGTATAGCGTTAATGACGTAACAAAGAGTGGTGAATTTTGTAAAAATCTCACTTTCACCCCATTTTAAGGACTCAATTCAGTCACCCGCCATTAACAGATAGTTACGCTGAGGGCCAAACAAGCCTTTTTTTATTATACCAAATTATTCCATGGTCAGAATTTATATAAAGGGACGACACGACAGTTATAACAGAAAAACTACTGATTTGGATTTTAAATTAATATCATCAAATTTTTCTATAATTTAAGTAAAGACATGATACGTTAGATTCCGTATTTCTTTCAACTGCTGCAATGTCTGAGTTATACTTCTGTATATCATTGTTGAGATATCCTTAATAAAAAAAAAAATCAGTTGTATCTGGAAAGCCTTGCTGACTAAATAAAAAAATTAAAGGTTTATTAAAGTTTTTAGAATGACCATTTTCTGTGTGATGTATGCACATAGTTACAATCTCCTATCTCAACTAGATCTTGAAAGAAACATGCAATCTAAGGTAAAAATTTGTCCAAGAGACATTTGATAAATTCCTAATTGCAAGGCAACTTTTTTATTTAGATAGTTTCTCACATTTTGCACATATTTTCATTTGCACGTCATATATGCAGTTTTCTCATATTGTTTGGATCGACCGTTATCTGCTATGCCAAAATTGTCAAGCTAAAAAACGCTATTAGCTTCCTAATTGGATCCAAACAACGATTGTTTTGTTAAAAATTTCGCCGTGTTCAAATAGCTGAATGATTTTTAATGAATAAATCCACAACTTCTTGAAGTTTATGTGGTGCATATTGATTATATAAACCTGAATATAAAAATAAAGTGACGTAAGCGTATGATAAGAAGATAGCCATCGCTTTAAATAATGTATTATCCTCTTACATGTTGCGGAAGGAGAAGATTTGAAACACTTAACTGCCGATAAAAATCTCTTCTATCTAAAAGGCTGATGCGTTTTTTCAAGCGGTCACAAATAACTAACAATTAAATTAACTTTTTAACAAGAAAAAAGTTTGTTAGTTTTACTAAAAGCTTTTAAAAATTATGCATTTTTTGTCGGTAGAGATCTCACGCTAAAAAACACTATCCATATTGCCATATTAGGGTTGTTTTTACAGTACCTGCTGCCTCGATGGTTTCGGAGCAAGAAGCGTAACGTAAATGTTAATGGAGGGTGGCGCGACAGTTGTTTGTGCTTAGTTACCATATTTGCAGTATTATGTTACCAACTAAAGTCAACGGAATCGCATAATCATACTTTGTATAAAGAAAATAGCTACAAGCTTTAACTACATGAAAGCACGAGGCTTTTTAGGACGTGATAATAATTTTGTTATAGATAGAAACGTAGGATCGTTTTTGAAGCATCAAAACCATATCTAACTGGCATGCGGTCGGTTCGTTGCAGCAAACAATTTAAGTTGGATTGGCAGGAGTTCCATGGTTGTGATAAAAAGTTGATTTCGGCAACGAACAGTCCTTGCAATCACTGTATTTGGTTAAATGTAAAAAAACTAAAGTCAATTACAAACCATTCCTGTTATAGATTTGCTGAATTCTTGTTTGTTATTATTAATAGATTTTTCATATAATTCAATTTTTTTTATTCCGTTATCTAAAATTTACCGAAAACCATTTCTCTAGGTGCCTTGGGAAATACGTTTCATATCATCCGACGTGTGTACACCAGTCAAAATTAATTTCGTCCCGTACAATTTCGCTAATGTACCTAGAGGCACTCTGCAAATTCCCCTATCAAGAGGCGAATTTATAGCTGTAGTTTTCTGGTTGTGCGAAGAGATAAACATGCGGAATTAAAATTTCGTTAAGCACGTCGTGTCGGGGGTGATATTAATAAGTCTATTTATATGCGTTGGTGCAGTTTTGCGGTTGTTCTTGTTGTAGATACAGGTGTACACACGCTGAATTTTACTGGGAAAAGATTAGTGGGATTAGATATGTTTCCACTTGTCTTGCTTCCGTACATACGTGGTTCGTGTTTTCTTCTTTGCGATGAAATGAAACCGCGCGTGGGGTAATCTCGAGATTTGACGTGACAGGTTTAGTTATGTTCAATGTTTCTCTTTATCATTGGGATAGAGCTGAAAGTTGACGGTGCGAATATTGTTAATTAGATACGTACATGAAGTGATCAATTCCTCTAGTCCCATTCAGACTTGGGCGACGTTCATGTAATCTGCTCAGACGATGCCACTAGGCCGGTGTTAATTTGCTGGAAATTGGATTACTAGAAGATCCAGTTTTACTCGTCTTCAAATTTGCTACGAAATTCTCCTTTCTCTCCGAGATTTCTTTACTTATGCTTCGCCCAAATTAGGGATATCTATCAATTAAGATAAACTATTTTTAAAAACTTAACTGATTCCGTTGAGTTTGGGCGAAAAATGCAAAGTTGAGTATATATTTTTACGTATGCATTCCAAAGCAAAAATAAATTCTGGAATTCTTAAAGAAGCTTAGACATAGCATTCCAACATTCGCTTAACATCCCACTTTGTTTACAATCCATATAATACAATACTTAAAATTTTTGCCAGAAACGTTAAACGAACAATCCTGTAACATATTTCTGTGATACGTTCTCTCATAATTATTGTACATTTAATGTTATACTAGGTGTTTGCATATATTTTAAGAATGGCGAAGAGTCATCAATAATCAATGCAACATTAATTGCTGTTGTGCCAAATGTTCTGCATTCGAATCAATACAAATCATATACAAGAAAATAGTGATAATTTTATATTTGCTAAATAATTGTAGAAACTTAATTTTGTTGTTACTAAATCCCTAAAGAAATGGTTCGATTTCTCGAAAGAATATTCCTTAATAAGGTAATTTTTACCGTCCGATAGCATTCTTATGGTTATGAAATATTTTCCTAATTTACATAAAGAAGCTTTAAAAACTAATAAAGAGAATGCAACTAACGTAGAACAAATCGTAACCTGGCTTTTAGTCCTGCATTAACTTTCTAACGTGATAGATGTTTGTGTCTAAAAAAATATCTTCCTCTTTTATTTCCTTTTCTTTTAAAGCTTGGCAATCCAAATAGCTAACATTTTCTTAGATAACGCTGCACGCAATGTATCAATTGATGTATATTCAAATCATCGGAGTAAATTCTTTGACCACTAGTTCTGCCGCTGGACTTTGGTCCTAACAATGAGTCGGAGAAATTCGTATCAATTGCCTTTTATAATATAATCCAGATATTAAATTTTCCTTTCTACAATCGTAAAGAGAGTACTTTCTGCTGCTTCTTCATGCGTGCAAATACATCGATACTCTGCACACAAGATATTCTGCGCATACGCCCGTATAGCTACATTTAGAAAACCTCATTTCTCTTTTCCACGGAGAGGTTATTTAACTTTTGCATCCGTATAGCAGTACAGAAAATACTTAAAATCTTAACATACAAATCTTCAAATTGAAGTTTATGATAGGTAGAGAAGTTGTCCACCATAACGAACATCTTTCTAGCCTGCTCGAAAGGATTCACCTGGAATGATTACTGTTTACTCAAAAGATTTGAAGAAACGCAATGTTTTTTTGCACAGTGAAGAAACCGTGTTGGGATCTATTTACAAAAATAGAAGCTACAAAATTTACCTGGGTTACCACTACCAACTGGGAAATATTTCAAGAAAAGAAAGAACTGATATATTTACAATATATCCTACAAAAATGACCAACTATAGGAGTAGTGACAATTATCAATAACTGGAAAATTAAATGAAGGTGAACAAAAACTATAAAGAAAGTGAAGAAACCCTTAAACTCCAGACTATCTAGAAAACCTATCATTACTTAAGAAAACTTCAAATGGATTAATCTGCCAGTAATAAAACTTGGACTAATATAAAATATGAAGCATTTGTAAAAATGTATTAAAAAGTTTGGATGTCATTCCAGATAATTCATCTCAGCGACAGCGTCAGAGCGGGGCCTGGGTGGGCACGAGCCCACTTAGTGTGGTGGGTGGGCAACCCGAGTGCCCACCCAAATTTGCGAGAAGGATGTTTGAACAGAAACGTTGTTTGGATTTTATTATATTAAATTTTTACTGTAATTTTTAGGCAGGGGGATTGACGGTATGAAGGAAATCATCAAAGTAGATGCTACGTAACTTATTGATGTTTAGCGTGATAGCGCGCTCATAGACTAATATTTATGTTTAAGACGAAGTCATCTGATTTCATATACTTGGAATATATTTAGGAAACATGAGAAGCTTTTAAATTGTGTGAGAAATTTAATTTGCTTTAAAATGAAAACCAAGTTTAGTTTTCAGTCTTCCATATTTTCTGGAAACACGAAGTTTGTAATCTTCCCTTGCTTATATATTTTATTTCTTGGGTTTGTCTATTAATTATCATTAAATCGACTCGAAATGAATAAACGTAATGCCAGCTTATTGAATTATTTTGTTAAAGGGCTAAAATGGCTGAATTACCCGATAGCGAACCCAGTGTCAGTGGTGTTGCAAGTGATCCGTCTGCACCAAATACCGGAAACGGTGAAGATGAATTGCTCGAAAACTTTTGTAACAATTATGCATATGCAGATAGTGAAACCCCGGAAAGTCAAAGTGATGTTTCAACTTTGAAATTAGAGGTAGAACATGAGCATGCACTGCAGATTAAATGGGTAGAAGAGGTTACAACTCCAGTGGTATAGGTCCTAAAGATCTATAAGTTTCTAAAACTGACGAACCCGCTCGACCCAATTTAAAGGAATTCGGCCAAAGCCAATTTGGAAGTAAATGGCGTAGTTTTAAATATTCCTAGTACGAACTATTTAATTGACTGAAATATAGTGTATTGGAGGATAGTGCATATTGTTTTCCGTGTCGTTTCTTCAGTGGAAAACATGATCCCAATACCAATACCCAATACCAATGAAAACGGATGCAGGATTAAAAAAACACTCTGTAAGCGATTTACATAAAAAATGTGCAGTAAAATTGTCCGAATTTAAAAATCGACCAAAGGGTAGATCAGTTTTAAATTTATTAAGTGACGCTTATGCGAACACAATTAAAGGAAACAAGGAGTATTTGAAGATAATTGTTTATGCTGTTTTGCTTTCGGCTGTCTAGGGATTTGCTTTCAGATGCAACAACAAAGATGAAACAAGTGACAACAAAGGTAATTCTACAGAAACGCTTTGATAACGTGATAGCATAAATATTTTCGCTTTGTCAAATCTTCTGGAACTTCTGGGCTTCTTTTCGAACCATATTCCTTTACTCAAAGAAAGACTGGAACACTGTGCCCAAAATGGAAAATACATTCATCATTCCATTTTAAATGTTTTTCCAAAAACGTTCTCAAAAATTATTATTAAAGTACAAATGTTACCACCAGATGGCCTTAGTAGACAATAATTATTATTTGAACCAACAATTGAGTATTCTTGTTAGATTTTAGTGAGTTTATGTTTTAAAAATATTTTTAATTAATTATTTTAAATATGTTACCTAGGTACCCATCCTGTAATATATGTAGGAAACCACATTTTTACGTTAAATTTAGTTTATACATACATATATTTTCTTTAAAGTATTCACTTTCACTGAAGGTGCTTTTTCCAAAAAAAAAAAAATTGCAAATGACTGTGCCCATCCAAAAAAATATTGTGCCGTCTTGTGTCCACCTATTTAAGAAAACTTGGCGCCCTCGCTGATTCACCTGTGATCATCATTATTGACTGAAATTTTTTGAAGAAAGAAAATATTTTTTCTTGCATAGCGAGAAAACGTAAGCTAATATATTTAGAAAAAGGGAAGTAACCATTGGTTCGAAACTTCCAATTATTCATTGAAAAGAATTTCTTCAATCAAACGTAAAATTAGTGAAATGAGACAATTACCAAGGCAGCCGTAAGAAGCATGCATTGGAAAATAAAATGAAACTAAATAAAAATCAGATGGGAAGTGAAAATACCAACAAGAACTACCTGAAAAGCCTATCATCTACCAATGCTTCTTGTACGTAACCCGTACCGAATCAATTAAGATTCTAAACTCGAAGGACCAGTAAAACAATTGTATTTCAACTTAACGAATTTACTTGATACAAACACTAGAAAATACAACCGTTTCGTATGCCACTGAAGGCGATGTCAATGACGTCTTCCTTCATTGATAGTTGAAGAAAAAAAGTAAAGAACGTAACTCCAGTGAAGTGAGGGTTGACTCCCTCCCCTGCTCTTTATGGGTTTTTCCAAACACAGGTAGTCGGCCTCTCCCTGAGGGGACAAAGGACCGAACACTTCTGATGATTCAATTTATTATATGAAGAGACCTCAACAACACAACCTTCTATGATGAGATGATGACAGTAACAGAATTAGATTTGCTATAAAATAATTTGTTTAACACTTGTATAAAATATTTCTACTATTTTCTGCAGAAAACACTTTAAAGAATTTAAATTTGATGTTGCGCAATCTAATAATTTTCTTAATGTAGACGCGCAGTTCTTAGAGACTTGAGGTAATTTAAAAAGAAGATCATTTATATGAGTTTGGGCTATAACCCTTTTGTTTTGATACCTAACCCTTAACAACTCCCAGGCTTTATTATAATTATCCTCTGTTATTATTAATGATTCAATAATCTTGCTAGCGTCGCCTTCTAAACTAGATTTTAAATAATGGAACTTTTCAATACCTGTAATGTTTTGGTTGTTGTGCACAAGAGATTTAAACGTTTCATAAAAAGGCAACCATTCTGTATATAAACCAGAAAATGAGGGCAATTTAATTGTAGGAAGTTTTAATTTGTTATGAATCATCACGGAATCTACTGCAGGGGCAATCAAATTTTTCGATGTTAACTCCTTCTTGCGCAATTCTATAATTGCTTTAAAGTTCCCTATAGCTTTGTAGAATAAATTTTCAAAATTATCACGTTCTTCTTCTTGTGTCACATCTAATAATTCAATGCCATCTTGTAAAGCAGTAAAATTGTCTAGAAGAGATTTATGACCTTCAAATCTGCATTCCAGTTGACTTGTAGTTTCCGTTTCAACCTTCTCTGAAGTTAAAAAGGTGTTCAATTTCGTCAATTTGGACTTTAGCATTCCACGCTTTTTTACAAGTATTGCTAATTCAGCCATTTTGCTTGTACGAATTTTACGGAAGTTATAAGTGAGATTTATGGGCTAACCTGAGTTGTTGGAACTGATGCACGTTGCTGAGAATTATGGTGGTTGCTGGAACTGATGCACGTTGCTGTGAACTGTGGTTGTTGCTGGAACTATGTATACGGCTCGATATGACCAAAATGTACATAACCCGTACCGAATCAAATTAAGATTCTAAACTCGAAGGACCAGTAAAACAATTGTATTTCAACTTAACGAATTTACTTGATACAAACACTAGAAATTACAACCGTTTCGTATGCCACTGAAGGCGATGTCAATGACGTCTTCCTTCATTGATAGTTGAAGAAAAAAAGTAAAGAACGTAACTCCAGTGAAGTGAGGGTTGACTCCCTCCCCTGCTCTTTATGGGTTTTTCCAAACACAGGTAGTCGGCCTCTCCCTGAGGGGACAAAGGACCGAACACTTCTGATGATTCAATTTATTATATGAAGAGACCTCAACAACACAACCTTCTATGATGAGATGATGACAGTAACAGAATTAGATTTGCTATAAAATAATTTGTTTAACACTTGTATAAAATATTTCTACTATTTTCTGCAGAAAACACTGTTTAAAGAATTTCTTAAAGTGCTATTTCAAATATGTTTAATCTACAAAATTATAATGAAAATGAAGCTCATCTCATGGTGTCATAACTTAAAAAATTTACTAAGTGATATCAACTAATAATTTACATATTCAGTGTAACTTTTAATACTAACTTCTGTTTCTGTATTTAGCAAGTTTTTTAAATCGTCTTATTAAAAAAATTACAAGAAACCAGAAAGAGTAATATACTATAGAGGCCTGTTGGTTTATTGGGATTGGTTTTTGAACTTTATATTAATTTGTATTAAAGTTAAGTAATAACGGAAGAAAAATAAACTGGAGCACAAAAAACTTTCTATTTATTTCAAGGTTATTTAGAAAAAACACAATTGGCAATGTAAACTTATGAGTTTTGTTATATAATGTTTATGTTTGAAACCAAGAAATTCTACAATTGCCTATTTTTGACAGATCTTTTAGAGGTGAAGCTGATGAAAAACACTTTGAAATTTTAAATTAGAGAATACTCACGTTATAATCCCAAAGTGACTTACGAAGGGAAATAAAGAGAAAGGAGTTATGTATTGTGACGTACACGTGCAGATCGGCTGCTCCTTTAGCGGCGGCTGGGTCGTGGGTGTGCAAATAACTATAGAGTGCGGGCGCCAGTGATTGGTGTTTGACACTAACCACGGGAAGGAGAGGTTGAGCAAAATAAGAGAAAACGGATAGCAGTTTACTACAAGACAAACTTATACATAAAAGAAACAAAATGGACAATACGTGAAGCGCCTCGCGGAGGGTGTTGGAAAAAATGCGCAACCGATTTAACCGCCAAAAGCCGCAGACACAAGGGATACCTGCCGGAAACACTGGAGCATCCGTCCAAGGGTAGTCTCGGAGACGTTGACTCTCACAAACGACGATGAAGACAAATCACAAAGACAGGAAAGAAGAGTACGTATAATTGGTATCTGGGTCCTTGCTTGTAATTTTCCAGACTATCGTAAAAAATAGCGGACGTGGTGGGAACCTCTTTTTCTGCCACAAAATTGGCTTTTTAGCTGACCGCCAGTTGTTAAATAACGATGAATGAACTTGTAGGGAGTCGACGTTGAGTAAAGGCGAATCGCCTCTTAAAAAAACTCACCCCAAAATCGCTTCTTGCAGTTCTAGAAAATCACCCACACACCTCCAAAACCTCTGCCAATATGTCGGCTATCAGAGTCGATATCCTTTTAAAAGCAACAAAGAAAAGATCGCACTCGATTTTATTTATATTATTGCCTTGAGTAGTGGCGGGAGAATTAAATACTGGACCCAGATAGAAGAAACGAAAAGAGAAGAAAACGGACACTTGAGTGAATCTTCCGCACAAACACATGGCCATCCCAAAGTGAACCGTTACAGTATACTGAAATATAGATTCAAGAATGGACTGTTTTTCAAGTCGTAGCGTTTAAACTTTCATCCACACTCTTAAACAAATACACGAATTATTTAACAAAATAAATTATTCAAATGAAATGATTAAATAATAACTAAATGCAAAAAAAAACATTGCTCAGCAACTTTCGTTGATATATCACAGCTTGTTCGACCAAATGCACTACTTTAACTTGAGTGAACTATATATTTGTCATAATGAATTTAAACTGGAATTTCAGTTTATGGAACTTTAATTTAAACGAAGAAACACAGCTAAGACTAACGAAAACTAAAATTAAGGGGAGTTATGTATTGCAGAGCAATGCGGAAGAAAAAGCCTCCTTTCGGGAAAATCCCTCGATTTTCATATGGCACAGAACTGATAACCATCACCCTCGCCCATTGAGAAGTCGAACGTTGGTACCTGCCAATGTTTATTGGTTCTTTGGGCATTATTTCGGAAACACAGGTTTTCAATAAGATGTGAAATAGTGGCTTAGTACCGATGTCAATCAAAACATAATTTTTTTAACGCACAACTTAACCTGAATAAAAGAAAAAATTGTCGTTAGTGTCCAAAATCTTAGAAATCTAGCTTTATGCATGTTTTAATATTGTTTATAATTACGGACCAATTTTATGATTTTCTCAGCTAAAATTTTATCTACCACTTCTTAATTTAGTTTCAGAATTGATATAATTAACTTTATAGCAATAGATTGCAACAAGTCTGTCAATTCAATTAAGATTTTGGAAGCACTTTTCATTTTCTACCATGGTGATTATTGGAATGGAAATATTAGTTAACAGTTCTCCGACTGTGCAGCTAAATTCTTCTGAATCAACACTTGAAATAAATCAACAGCTTTACATAGAGATAATATTATTGATATCATCCTTAGTAATTTTATTCTTTTGGCAAGCTTTTATTTCCTCTGTGTAAAGTGTAGTTCTGAAAACAACAGTTGTTATCAGTAAGTGATAAAAGTAATTGTACCGTAAAGTATTACCATTTACTGATAATAAGAAAGTTTTTTAGCCTCTAGTATAATTTAGTTTCTTTGAATCTTTTGTTGTTTTTATACCATCAACATGTTGCAAAAAGGAAACTCTATCGGGCCCTATCGAAGTTGTAATAAAGCGCCTAAATTTTAGAGAATTTTAGTGCAATCTTCATTTAACCATTCCGAAGTTAAGACAAATTATGGATATACATCACATTCAACTTAAAACTGAGACAGGGTAGTAAAATTATGGCCAAAACTTATCTATACTTTGTACACAGAGGCTTGCTTTGCTCCTTGAAATTTTATTTCGTTTTTATTGTCTGTTCAAGTTTTGGCGACGTCTTTTTGCCATTTTACTCCCCGACTTATTAATAAAGTTCCACGCATCCTGAATTATTTATCGCCATACCTGCATAAAACTCTCAGACTGTTATGTCATGAGCCTCCCCATTTTCGTATTTTACGCATAGCCAGAGGACGCTACAGCTATTTGACAAGTGCCAGTAGAAGTTGGTGGCAATTTCCGAAATTATCCACAAAACTCCTGTTTCTCAACGACACAATAGGTCCATTACTCGACAAAAAAACAAAAAAAAAAAATACGTCGAAAGAAAAAAGTCTGTTCGCGTCCAATTTAAAGAAATTAGTTTACACGGGAAGACACCCTCCAGCCTGTTCACGGGTTCTTTTAAAAACCCCAACGTCTGTTGTTTGCGTTATACTCGCCATCTTTTTCGTCCGTTCCTCTCAATAATCGAACTAATTCGGAAATATCAAACAGAAGTAATAAGACGGTGCCTGGATTTGGATTCTCATCAAAACCGTGGACTTGTTGTTTCTTTTCTGTTCGCCAGTTTCGATTTCCCGACACGTATCTCCTCTTTACGCCTCCTCGTCGGTCTATTAACTGAAAAATTTCCCGCACTCCACAGAAAGAAATACGAGACGTAGTGTAAATAGGCTGCGTGAAAGGGATATAACAGTGGCGTATCTAGCGACTGCGCTGCTATATTTTTCAGTTAACATTTTTTAATTTGGCCAACAAGAAAAAATTGTAACTATGTAGTTATTTAAATTAAACTGCTTTAATTTAGTCTTTCTTTTATTGAAAGAAAAGTCTTTCAAAAGTTTGTTCTCATATTTATTACTTTGAATCGAATCACCATTCCCAAGTTGTATCTGTTCAATACACATTAAACAACTTTTATCTTTCACTGTTGATGTTTCCAAGCAAATCACGTCATCCCTTAACACGATTTGAATATTTTCACAAGTCTAGTTGTTGGTATTTCTGCAGCCGTACGCATATACGTGTTGCTACGTTAGTATAGGACTTTTCAGGTCGCTATTTGTTGGGTAACAATTTTAACTAAAAATTGGCACTAATTGTTAAACTTTTTGAATCGTGGTGTATTTGCAACCATATAACTAACCACCCGAAGAGTAGACTGTCTAGATAGTCGAGGACTGAAGCTTGATGACCTTATTTCCCCACCACTCGTTAATTTCTGAGTTTAGTTACAGAGCAACATGACGAAAAAGGACTCGAAGTGTGCTTTGTTCAGATAGTCGAAGACTAAAACTTATAGAGCTGACCCTATTCTATGATCCTTGCTGGGTTACGTCACTGGTCCGGTGATTCCCTGAAACCGCTTCTTTATTTTCTTGTAACTTGAGTCACTTTTGTTTGGTTCTCGCTGAAAATTCCGGGGGCGCCATAATTATCCCAAGTGGTGGGCGGGCGATAATGACCGGGAATAATTCGGGACGATCCGAGAGTTGTTACGTGAACAGCCATAATTCATTAGAGCGGAGACACGTTCACTTAAAAAGACGTTTCGTGATAGTTGCCTAAGATGACATCCGGACCGGATGTTCTGGAGCCGGAGGGGTTGCCTGGCAACGGGTTAAACGCGAGTTATCACTAATTACTCTATCGTGTCGGATTAATAAGTCATCCCTTTTCGGAAGTTTTGCCATGTTGTCGTCTCTCTCCACCTCTCTTTCTTTCTCTCTGGAAACGATCGGGACGTATCGGCCAATACGAGAAAAACTCATCAACAAGTTTCGGGGATTAATAGGACTATTCGGGGCCGAAGGGATTAATCTTGTGACTTTTAATAGATCATTCGGATCTTAACGTGGCGGCGGCGTTATTTATCTTCCAAGCGTTCGAGAAATCGGCGGCTTCACGAGATTATGGGGTTTTTATTGAGATCTCAAAGTACTTCTTGGTGGAGTGCAAGCACAAAATTTGGGATTTTTCACATAATTTTTTTTAATATATCGACTTTAAAGTGCTTGTTGAATGATGAAATAATTACAGTCAAAATCTAAGGAAGAGCAGTGGCAAATTGATTTTGATAAAATGTGATTGTTTTAAACAGATGAAATCCAATGTGGTCGACTTGGTCTTAATAAAAAAATGCCATATATAGGGTGGACCCATTAGAAAAATATAGAGAATCAAAAAATATACAGGTTTAAAATTTTGTACATAGATCAAATACCTCAACTTTCTTACTTTTAACGGAGCGGTTTCTATCTCTTTTTATTTTTGGAGTGCTCATTGAATCTTAGTAAGAGTCTGTAAATACGACCATATCTCTATATTGCACCATTTTTAAGTAAAAATTTATTTGCTCTTATAAACATGAAAAATTCCCTTCGAATAAAAAAATCACAACTTCTACACAAGAAAATTCTAATGAGACGCAATAATATGAACGCATTACGCATTTTATTTGTTGATTTTAGAGATACAAACAATACATAATATTGTATAATAATGGATATTTGATTTGATTCACTAAACGATATATCTAGAGCGCTTCTACCTAAACAGTTTATTGCTCTACTACTTGACGATTAACAGTATATAAGGGTATCTGTTTTGTAATAATTGTTTAAGTTATTGGTTGTGGTAGTTGACTTATATAATTAAATTTAAATTGAATTGTAGGGAACATACTTTGAAAACCTACTTAAGATAATTATATGCTTAACCTACTATATACTAAAACTACATAACATATACAACTTACAAGAATTGTACTTGTGAAATTTGTTTAGCTAAAAGCTGGTGATTTTAAGCTCGTTTATTAAATATTGGTAGATGCTGATGATTTATGTTTAACGCAAAAAGGAGGTGTATTATGAGCTCTGGTTTTTGTTATTGCTGTAAAATATTTATTTTTAGTTTGTTTGTTATATTAGAATTTTTGTTATGATTCTGTCATGTAGCTTGCTATTGGTAGCATGTTTATCATTTTTAGTAGAGTTTTTCGCAATTTCTAATTAATCTTAACATTCTGTTTTCGAAAATTTGAAGTTTCTTAATATTATGTTCCGTATGTGATTTGTGGTCTTAGTATAAATGAGTCTCTTGTTTTTAGTTGAAAGCGCACGTTTCGATAGAATAAGATTGAATAATCTAATTGTGCCATTTGTTCTATTTAAAGTATTTTTAATATGCTCTGAATAGTTTAAACGTTTGTCAAAATGAATTTTGAGATATTTAACTGTGTTTACTATTGGTACTTTTCCTTTGTTTAGCTGTATACGCCACTTATTAAAGTAGTTTTCCTTTTGGAAAACTACTTTCTGATTGTTTCTTTGAAGTAATCGCGGAGGAGTGAGCGTATACTGCTGTGTCGTCAGCATACAGAACCAATTTTGTCCTCTGGAATTCAGGGATATCGTTAATGTATAGATTGGATAATATAGTACCTAGAATTTAACTTTTAGGCACTCCCGGGTTTACCTTTTTAATATTAGAGAATACATTTTTTATTTTAACTTTAAAATTTCTGTTTGTTTATTAATTTGTGAATTAATCCTTCTTTCCATAACAATACTATGCACGTCTCGACTACACAAGCTATGGAGGTGCTGCTTTGCCTGTTTGCTGCACCTAGTTCGGTGTCTGACCGAGGTCTACGTAACGTAGGCCTTGGTCTGACAGTGGTGGCTTACAAGCTGAAAACAAATAAATGTGGAACGGCTGCAAGCAAATGGTACCATTTTAAAAAATAATAGCAAACAAACTGGTACTCGACATGCAGTCAAATAAAATTAGTAGTTGCCATCTACAACTTCAAGAAACTGTTAAAAACTGGTAAATGGGAGCACAATCAGCACAAAGCACATGAAATTATATTCACATCATAGACTACAGTATACTGATGGAGCACAAACATTAAGTAGTACCGAAGATGCATTTGAGGGAAATCTACCAAGAACAGAAATCAACAGGGCCGTAGCCACGTTTCAAGCACAAGTTACAAGTGCAGAAGTTTCCACAAGAAATAATACACGGATAGAATGATTTTCATCACTAACAGTCAGCGGTATTTAAAACTCTGAGGTTGGTAGAAGTGGTCGAGAGGAGACCAGACCAACAAAGTCAATGAATAAATAGACATTCGAGCTAAAAAAAGTGCCAGATCAACATGAAGGGGACCTAAGGCGACCTATGGGAAAGCTTACAGACACTAGTAAAAGAACCATTGAAGAAAAAAGCATAACTTATAATGGATGAAGATACCAGGATCTAGGCAAACATGCATATTATTGGAGGACTATTCCAATCAAGATTCTTCACTATATCATCTATGAATGCGCAATGCTGGTAGCAAGGAATAATTTAAATTTTGGAGGATCAACAACGACACCTAAAGATATAGCCGGAACTCTCATAGATCTTATTTTCGCCATTTTAAGAAAAAGAGTCTAGTAGAATGGATATACAATAACTTCAGTATAACAGCCTCGTAGAGAGAGGAAAATTTCAAATAGTGTTTTGTTTGACACATTTTTTAATTAGGGGGAATGTAGGCAAAAAAATAAGGACATAAGGAATTCTGTAAACAACCTAGCCCATGAATTGAAGAAGAAAATGAAGTTCTCGTTGTAGCAAGAAGTTAATTTAAGTGGGCAAGGAAGACAATTTAATTCGAAGTCGGCTTTGAAATTAAGTCATATTTCAGTATTGACAGAATAAGAATCAAACTAGCTGCTTGCAATAAACTTGATAATAATTTAGGAGCTCAATAGGAATTACGTAAATAGTTTCGATCTAACACTTATTATGAATATTTTGTACTGCACATTTTGGCCTTTTCAATACTAAAGTAATAAGTAAATAGTTTGTAAAGACTCTTAATTTGAGTACCATCCTACGATAAACCTTAAGAAATTATTGCACAAAATCTTCTGGCCATAATTTTCTTAGTCGTCTTTCAAAGATGTGCTTGTTGAATAGTTGATTCATTAGTTCATGCGTGTGGTCGGTGGAGCAATTTTTGTATTAATTGTATTGTATTATTGTATTAATGCGCGTATTACGTGCATCTAGTAAATACGTCACGGCCGCCATTTATTGACCTAGGCAGACCCCTTGATGTAAACAAAGGAACATCAGGAAGAATGAGGTGTTTTAGGGGAACACAACTTTTTAAGATTATGTTACAAGCTCTTATTTGCAATTTTTTGCGAAATTATGCATTGCTTCGTACTATCATTTATTTTAAATAAAGTATACTTACAAATAATTAAACCAATACAAACTTCACGCTGTTGTTATTACTGTTATCAGACGTTCCTCTTGCTTAAAGGAATAATAATAATTTTACCTCCCGCTCCCTTAGATATCCAGGCAGGACCACGTGAACATAATGGTGTTTTGCCTGGCTCATGGCTCGGTAGGTTTTTTCCGACCCTTAACCAATAATTTGGAATAAAATTTGCATTTCAGCGGCCTCATCAATCTTTACCAAAATTTCAGTCCATTGTCGTTATAATAACCTCCTCAGTCGATTATAGTAGAAGAAAGTTTGTGCACATGTCCCATTAACCCTCTATCTAACGGGATAGGGGAGTGAATAGGGGTGCTGGATGGGTAAAATTTAAAAAAAAATCACGGTATATGTGTTAATGAAAATAGCTAAAACGAGTAAAAATGGTTTAATTGTCCTCACTGTAGAGGTCAATGACCCCATAGAAAAGGTGAATAACCTCAATCAGGGCAAAGAAAATAATTTGAAATAAAAATGATAAAAAATAAATCATTAGTATAAAGAGAAGGAAAGGTGATTTAGGGCAAAGAGAAATAATTGGCAATAAAAGTCAGAAATTATAAAAGAATAATATAAGCAAAAGCAAATGAGAATGACCTCAATTAGGGCACAGAGAAATAATTGGCAATGAAAAGCAGAATTTCTAAAAAAATTGTACAAGCAAGAAGAGATAAAAGTGATTTAAGGAGTTAGTTGCATTTTGTCGTACCATAAAATAATTAACAAGTCTAGTGGGACCACGAAGAGACTGCAACCTTTTCCACCAGGAGGGAATGTGGATATGTAAATATATTAGTAAACGATTAAATGTTAGTGATGTAAGCAGTGTAAAAACAAGTATAGCCAAGCGGCAGTATGAATAGAGGGCAGTATTAATATAGAGAAAAATATAAAATGAAGAGACAGAAAATAAAAACGCGAATGAATGGGAAATAAATGATTTTTGCATAAAAAATAAATAGTGCACGTAGGCTAAAGAAAGGGATAAGAAAATGAATCATGTAAGAAATTATGGATGAGGGACACCAGGGTATAGTTCACTTGCAGCTTTCCAACAAGCATTCAAGCGGTTCTTGGGACACTTAAAATGATGAAAAAAAAGACACTCGGATAAATACCCTTTATAATGATTTTTCCTACGACCACATCTTGGTACTGACCTGCGAACCTCAACCCACGTACGCTTGATGTTCTGGGTATGGGCACCTGTGTGTGGGTCAACAAAATTGACAGAATGATTTACCGTTAGAAGATGGTAATGTGCCCCAAGCCTGTCGCACGCTTTTCAACAGTCGCTGAAGATGGTAGTACTTAGTCTAATCTTTTGCAAAATAATAGACATCAAGGTATCAGCTGATCTCTCAATCCTGCCAAAAACCCATTGTCCCTCGAGGTAGTGGCCTCGATTATATTTACGCTTCCCTATCTTTGCTTCATCTATTTCTACATGGAGACCCTCTCCACCAATGGGCTCGGACATGAAATTGGCCCAGAAAATAAAAACTTCCCCAATAAAGCTAAACCAATCAATAACGGTAAAGGAAGAGATAAAGCCGAGCCCAACCAGTAAAAACATGAAGAAAATGGGTACCAAAGCAATCATGTACGGAATTGCGAATTTGACCGCAATGTTCATATAGCGGTTCTGCTGGCAGAACATACTGGCATAGTATATGCCAGTATGAAAAATCGGCATTATGATGTACAGGTAGGACCTATTATTACTGTGGTGTCAGTCTCTCTAATCAAATATTTTTTTTATACTTCAGGATGTTCAAGAAAGTGAAATTGTACACCATCAGTGTACATACATGCCCAAGAGATGAAGGAAAGTGCTATCACGTAGCATCACTGCTGCTATTGGCGCGTCTAGAAATAATAAGAAAAAGTGATATTAACAATCAACTAATATTTTGACAATCTTACTTGATATTCACCAGCCATTTTTTACGGTCCGTTTCATTAATGAGGTAGCTAAAAAACCTGACGGTGTGTCTCATGTTGTTGTAATTATACTCCAGTTCCCAGCAAATTACAAGCATGTCTAGAAAATGAGTATTAATAACAATTTGTTGTAACTTCTGACATCACTTGTCCTTTTAACATACTCAGGAAGTATGTATCTGTTTATTTTCTAATTGACTAATGATGAACAAGAGAAGCAGCCAAGAAAGCACTTGCTTCTTTTATGAATTTTAGAGGAGTTGGAACCTAGCAAATCTATGTAATTATACAATATTGATTAGATAGTGATTATAACTAATGTATGGGAACATAACTAATTTTAAATATTACTCACTTAACATTATTATTCATTTTGCACTTTAAGTGCAACGATAACAACCAATAAGTAATTTAATGTTGCCGTTACTATCATTAATATATTAATATAGGTATCAGCTATAAATAAATTAACAAGTACATACCTTTTCTTTTATTATCCATACAAAACACAAGAAAGCTCTCTACACAAGACAAACATATGTTCAATGTGTACATCAGACCATCTCTCTAGGTCAACAAAATGACTGCGATGACGCGCACTAAATGCGCGTATAGAATGGGTCTTAATTATGTCGTTCACGATTGGAATCACAAGATCATTGTGAAGTGTTTAATTTAATACATCAAGAAGTTTTCAATATTATGCAAAGTGTTTCGATTGGATTAATGTGTACGAGATGTAAAACGGTGTAACTTGTGCCATTACATGGGGCTGCGGCAAAAATAACTTGAAGAAAATTTACAGTTTAAATAAATTAAGCCAAAATTTATTCGAATACTTACAACAATGCAATTAGTTAAAAGCGAGAGAAAGAGAAATCTTCTCACTTATTTACATTGAAGAAAAATTCTGTATTGAAGTTCCTCTAAAATGGCAATCAAACCAAATTCTTGTAACAAAACCCATAAGTGTATGTTTAAGGACTCAATAAATGAAGAATGTAATTATGAACAGTAAATTCAAAAAGTTGGTCCTGAGAATTTAATAGATATATCAGAACACTGAAAGTTTCTCACTTAATCCGGAATTAAACTAGTACTAGGGCCAGATTGGCTTTCATATTTTCAGAACCATTGACACAAGAAACAAGGACCACATCATGGCTTAAAGTTTTAGCACGAGGTATAAAACAGTGTAATTATGATATAGCGTGGCGCTATAACAATCATAGTCTGAAAAAAATTGCAGTTGAGATAACTTAAACAAGATTTATTTGGATATAAAAATACGTTGCCTCAAGGACGCAGTGAACGTCACGTTAAAGTTCATTGAGTCAATATGACTCAATATAACAATATTGTTTGGATATTGTTTATTTTTGTTACCAACCCTTAGTTTCTAATCTAGGTTTCACTGTTTTATTTCAAAGAAGACTCAATTATACTTAGTTAAAAGACCAGTCGAAATGGTTCGCTATACTTATTTGCAATTCTCTTGATAACGAGATGCTGGACGATCACCTCTCGATCAGGCCAAGTTGCTTGCCTCTTTAATTTTTCCATTAAAGGGATTTTGTCGCCCCAGGAGCTTCGCACGTGAAAAGCTCCAAGTCTCGGTCATAACTCCCATCGGAATTTAATAACCTCGAGACTGATATCGAACAATTGACTATCTAGACAGAAAGTGGATAGTCATAGAAGCGATATAATCGCCGCCAACGACTGAAATCCCGATAAGAAAACCCCCACCAAACACTCCAACAAATTAACTACGTCAAGCCAGCAACAGTTGCCTGAAAAAACTTCCGATTTTTTTAAAGAAGCATAAAGAAAATCCATCGGAGACAACAGTTGAATTAAAAAGAAATTTTTAAAGAACTGCCGTCAGATACGGAGATATGCGTAATTATTACTTTAATTAGTTTCGGAGGCGTTAAGAAAAGACTCAGTTTCATTCACAATGACAAACTCAATTAAAAACGAAGCTATATAGATGCCGCTAGGGCGTCCCACGTGCAGTTTCAGATACTTATAAATTAAATTTCCTACAACATAAATTTCGCAACCATCATCCCCTCACGTAACAAAATTACCCCTGGAAGACACGTAACAGCTATTCAATTACCGTATAATTTAGTTTTAAACTATTCGAGTACTTTGATAGCAAGTTGTGGGTGTTGTGTGAAGCTTCTATCGATTCTGCAGTACTGGATCCCTTTATTCCATCAAATCCCGATCACGACGTAACATCGACGAGACTTTCATCTTTAACTGGAAGTTGGAGGAGACCGCTGGGGGCGGCCGTGAACGGAAAAAAATTGAGAAACTTCATTGCGTAAAGGGATGTCAGCGGTTTTAACAGTAGATTGCAGAAAATCCGCGGTTTTAACCCTTAATTCTGCGTTCATCTCAAAGACCGGATAAGCCGATATCGGAAGGGCCTGCCACAATATAAGTCAGTAACTCTCCGAAATTGCGTGCAGTTTGGAGTCTTTGCACAATTTCGCGACTCAACATTCCCGGATTAAAATTGATGACGATCAAAGCTCCCTCCAGTTCCTCTGTATGGAGTTAATCTTGAAGTTTGCGCGGTTCTTAATGGACAAAGAAGTGATTTTGCGGCACCCTATCGGTAACTTGATTGACGGTACCGAAACAAAGAGATCGATATCGAGATGTCTCATTTACTTCGTAGCAACCCCGGAAACACAAAGGGTTATTACTAACAACCTCGGCTAAAATTTCGATGAAAAATGCACCGATATCGACGTTACAAGACGCAATTATTGCTGATCTAGTCGTGTCGTGACTTGTATGAGCCGCAATTGGTTAAGCAAGGCAAATTGCCTAATTCTTGATAGATTCCGACCTTAACGGATTGAGAAGCGATCGCCTATAAATTATTGAAGGACTTCAGGTGGTGGAATATATCCGTAATAATAGCCAGGTCGGAGGTAGAGGTCTGGATTTATAGCTGCGCCGGATCGTTCGTTCCTGCACTTTCAAATAAATTTCGTATTGGAAACCCCGAGGGCCCTCGAAGGGTTAATATAGTTCGTATTAATCTTCTCAATATCAACACAACGAAATTGCTTGTGATCATTTGTACATGAAACTTAATTTCATTCGAAGGGCAAATCCATCTTCAACACACGCCACTGCGCAAATACACCACTCATGATCCGAACGCTATCCCTAATTTCGTAAATATTCCACGTCGCAAATAAATTTTTCTTTCGTCTCCATTGAATTTCTCCCTAAAATTACGAAAATGACCCTAAAGAGCTATTAATGATAGGTGCTTTGTTACTGAGAAAGTTTCGATAAGCGTTCCGATAAAACCGTTAAGTCGCCTCTAACTTTTAGATCCGAAACACAAATTTAATCCAATTTCGAGATCGTTAGGAGAAAAACTCGTTTTTCTTTCAGTTACGTTAAAAAATCACGTCGCTACCAGTTGATTGGCGAGGTTGACGCAACATCGCGTGTTCTTGAAGTTGCACTTAGGGGAATCGCAAAAAAAATAATGAAGAAAAGTGGTTTTTACGTAAACGCTACTAAAACGTAATTTCCGAAATAAACTTCTTGTTAGAGGAAGTAGCGAAATCCAAAACTCTCTCTCGAGAACCGTGTCGGTATAAATGCAGTTGCGGCAATGAATTAGCTGTAATTACAGTTAGAATTTAGTTTAAAGAGCCGAATTTTCCCTTAGGAAAATTGCCGCAACCAACTAGATCAAAGTATCTAACCTTGGTTAAATTAGTCGAATTATGTGTCATCGTCGTAAAATTATTACAATTAAATTGTAACTTATGGTTGCACGTCAAATTTGCATCACGTCGGTCCGCAAACTTTATAAAACAATCTTGTATGCAAAACCGCGCACCGGAATGTGTAAATTTGTTTTATTTTGCGGTCCGTGTAATATGCATAACGTTTCGAGCTTTAATTATTCATCCGTTGCAACATTTAAAGCTTTCACGTAAATTTTGTTGAAAATTCGGTGAGGTATTGGTTGAAAAGTTTGTTTGTATCCGTAAATTCTGTCAATTATTTTGGGAGTTTCATCAACAGGTTTCGGAATTTAAGGTTAAAGAAGTGAAAGAATAATAATTATCCGAGGTGTCACAATTTGAAGAGCGTAATTGCTTGAGACGTCGACAGAAATTTAAAGTAAATTGAAACTTTTTAGGCAGTTCTAAGACAAGATTTATTAAGTTTCTGTCTGAAGTTTTGAAATACAATAATTGCAAGATTCTCTTAGACGTTAAGAAATAAACACGTTTACTTCAGAAAATCAAAACGCGTAGGTAAATAGAAACTTATCTTTGTACAAAAGAAACTTCAATACCTCCATGTTTCGGTTGAAGTACAACTAAGTAACTAATTACGTTTTCATCAGTCTCTAGTGCTTGGATGTATGGATAGGATCCGAACATCTAAAATTTCACCGTTAAGTTGTTAACATCAAGTTTCTCGTCCTTTTATTATCCAGAAAGTGCCTTCTGAAGCGATATGAGAATTCCTCTTAGTGTTGCAATAATGACAATGTAATACCCTCCATGTCAATAGCGGCCATAATTACCTTTTAACTACTAAAATTCGAATGAACAACAACGATCTGTTAAGAACCAATTTAGCTCCACAATTACATCCATAATTGTTGAAATATTAGATTATTTTAGCAAGTTTATATTTTATGTATAATGTTAATTATATGAAGAATTTGTTTATTTTGCTGCTTCTTTGTATAATTTCAGCCACATTAAAGAATCAGATATAAAATTATATGTAAACTAATCAATAACTAAAATGTGATGTATTTCGGGTATATAAAAATAATGATCAAGATTTTTTTGAAATGGAATATGTTAAAAACCAGCATATTGAAAACAATGAATAAAACCATACGACAAAGGAAAGTTAACATAAATAAAAAACACAAATCACTAAAGTAATAATAATTAACTATGATAAGACAGAGAGGATACACAAAAATAAAAATCAAACAAACAAACAAATAAATCAAATGCAGAAAGCATATTGAGATTTTTTTTTAAATCTATGGAAAGTGATCTCTACAGTGGATAAGGAAAATTATATGGTATACTGGGAAGAAACTTTATTAACATCAAGGATTCAGTTCACGCAATCCACAATATCAAGAAGAAAATATTTTTTTAAACTCTACAATGCTGATTACGGAGAAGAGATGATAAATGGAAATAGTTCAAATAGACTTAGACACGCAAAAAAAACGTACAAAAGAAATAACGCAACAAATAAATAGCCCAAATATCGACAAGCGCCAGGACTTGATCAACTAGTTAACAAAATGCCTTCAATATGGAGTGTAACAAAAATTCCAACCATAATTAGTGGAATATTCCTGAATACTGAATTTCGACAAGAAAAAAGGAAAGCCAACTTACCTTTGGTATGATGGATCTTGCGGCTTTCACGTTTTATTACAATTTTAATGCTTATGTCTATGCAAATTCGAAAAATAGTGTGTATTGTTGATATTAGGCCGGTGTTTCTATTTTCCGCTTTTGGGAAGGACAGGGGCTAGAGGGCAGGCAGGCTGACAACCTACAGTGATTCCCGAAACAACAAATTGTGCTTATTTAGAATTGAACATGGTGCCAATCACTTATTTAAAGAGCTCAGAAACTAATCCAGAGTATTACTAACCAACATATTATTCCGGATGACTGGAAACAGGATCTTACAATTCCCGTTTCTGAAGGGAGTGATAAAATCAATCCAAATAATTACTAAAGCATAACATTTTTAAACATTATCTTAAAAGTTTTTACCAAATTAGGACTCCAAGAACTGGTCCAAATAATTGAAATGGGAAAGAAGCAGCAAGATTAAAAAAAACTGGTTTACAATAAACAATATTTTTCTGTTTTTTTGATGACAAAGGACCTGGAAAAAAAGAAACAAATAACAATGGACAATTTTAACAGGACCATGAATAGACTCAAGTATACTTTAACCATAATATGAGTAATCCAATAAAGATAGAAAATAGTGTATAAGAGGACGACTCTCTAAACTCCTTTCTTTTAAACTTGGTAATGGGCACCATTATAGAAAGCCTATTAAAAGAACTTGGATATAGAATAAAATCCACTACACAAATGACTGCAGCCTAATATTAGAATGAAAGAAAAATCTACATCTCACTAGTTGCCTGGCAGCTGGTAAGCTGTGAGTTGGAAAATAAAGTACAGATATTACAAGTCCTAAACTTTATGTACCTGCAAAGTGAAATAACTGGTGATAGAATCTTCCATTCCAAAGTAAATGCTTAAACAATAAAATATACAGGAGTTGTAAGAGTTGTAGTATTCAGAAATGGATGCCTAACAACTAAGAATAAAGTAAGTAAAGATAACAGAGAGAAAGACACAGACACAGACAACAGAAATAAAAGTTAAGAATTATGCAACAAAATACGCTGAGAGGCAAATGTAAAAATGAAGAAACTATATAACATACAAGATATTAGAAAATAAATACGCGGTCGCAGAAAATATTGGAACAAACCTATCGAAAGACTGGACAGCCATAAGTTGATAAAGATAGTAAAATAACAAATACCAACAAAGAAAGAAGCACAAGAGAAATTATGAAAAAGCTTTTGGTTATATAAAATCTTAAATAGGTGATATGTTTCGTTTCTGAGATGTGCTTTTTACTATTCAGTTTTCTTAATTATTTTTCTATTGTCTACTCTTTCGCTAGCGAATATCAATTTTCTTATATAATTTTAAAGAAAGAGTGTTTTGAATTTTTTTAATTTAAAAAATCCTGAACAGAGAATGATTTAAAAAATCCATTTTGAGGTAGATCATTTTATTACCAATATTGTTTAAAGTTTGAATTTTTTCAGCTACCTTTGTCAATTCAATTGAACTTCTAATTTGAACAATATATATTAATTATTGACACAGTAAAACTCCAAATTATATTTAAATGTTCTTTTCTATTTATTTGCTATTTCTGTAAACATTTTTCCTTGGTTTTATTCGAAATTGTCAAACATTAAAGAAATCTCAAGTAGAGTACAGTGTAGTTTTAAATGAGGTTATATTTTTTTTTTTGAGATGTGGTGTTTTACTAATTATGTTTTTAATTATTCTTATATGTTTCTCTCTTTACTGATGTTAATTTTTTTATAGACGATGAGAAAACTAAACCCTACATTAAAGGAAGACAAATACGCATAAAGTTTAAAAAAAGAACTATTTTCCAGTTTGGTATTTATCATTTTACCATCAACATCAGAATTGTTTACAATTAATTAAAAATTAGAATTTTTTTACTGATATTTGTAAATTTAACTTTACCTTTCATCTTATAGGCAAGCAAAAACCAAAATTTGACACACAAACATTTAAATAGATTTTATAACCGCCAAAACGATTGTTTTGTAGATTCTTGCTTTATTTGATTTACTAAAATCGCTTTCACTACTGGCGGGTCGAAAGTAAATTTTTACCGCTCGAGATTTTACAATTATATTACAAAAATAAATAACATTTAACGGTCAACCATTTCACACCCTGTTACTGTTACTTTCTCCCCGCTGGTGGCGCCCTCTCGTGCCGATGCACGCATAAGGCAGGCAACCCACTGCACCGCGGTGCAATCAGGGGCATACCTGTTACAATTTAAAATTAAATGGATTTTCAAGCAGAGAATAATAATATTAAAAAAAAATAATGTGCTATTATGCTATTTGCGTTTTTAATTTGCATCTTCAAGTTTATAGCTGCATTCGCAATGAACAAATTAGTACTTATAATTAACGCAAAACTTTGAAGCTTGCAAACTTCTACATTTATTTTGTTGTCTCTGAATGCTATACGTAACATGCATTTGCCATACCACTATATCTGAAATACTGGCATTAAAAAAAAACTCTAAACAGGGATAGAATTTTGAGGCAGTAGCACATTTTTTTCTTTTATTATAATTTTGTATTATCGGAATTAAAAAAAATACTTTTTAATTTTGAAACTTCATATTACATATTTCTACTTATTATTTCTACATTTTTTTAATTTTATTGTATTTTCTACAAGACAAAAAATGATATAGTTACTTTATTGCAATTTATCAAACTTTAGGAGTCACGTCTTGGAGATGTGCTGAGATAAATATGAAATTAGAGAGAATTACAATCAAAATATTTGTAATCTTATATCACTGGATTTGCTAATGTCTTTACTGTAGAATATCTTGCATGTTTTTACCAGTGATATTATTTCATGTTTTTTTTTTTCATGACAAATTTTATAGCAATTTCTTTTGTAGTTTAACCGAAATCTTCATCACTTTGAGACCTCCGTCCTTCTTTTTCAGAAGTCACAAAAATTTGTATTGTTCGCACAACTGATCTTTTTATGTAGATTGACGATAGTGGAGTGTTAACTTCTAGTATTTTCTTTTTTCTTTTTGAAGCAACAAAACGAATACGCAACCGTCAGTACTTAGAATATTATTTGTTTGGGTGAAAAGTGGGTTGAAATTGAAGCTGCTTTTTCTCCACACTCTCTTCTTATTACAACATGGAAATTTATACGAAGCCGGCTCGAAAGAGGCGGGCAAAGGCAGGTGAATAATAAAAGCGCCCGTGTGCACATATAGTGGGAGGATCCGATTAATATTAATCGTTTCGAAACGTAATCGCGCAATATCATGATAAGTGGAAGAGTTGCAGCTCGAGCTGCGTGCGGAAAGCACGTCAGCAAATAACAAGAAAAATCGTTCTCTTCTTCGTGTTGTCTAACCTTTAATCCTGCAAAATCGTCCTACCAACAGTGGCAAAAATTAAATAAATAAATAAAACTTTTCCGAGTTCCCGCAAGCAATTTTCCTTCAAGTTCTGTTGCATCAACAACATAATTGGTTTTATTACTTCAAGGAATCGTGAAGGGTGAACGCAATTAAGACGGCGTTATCCGCACTTCGACCATTAATTGAAAACGTTTTCTTGCGATTTACTAATTCTTCCCTAACCTCAATAACGATTCTCATTGTGAAAAAACCGAATTTCGCGCTTTGTTGAAACGTTAACAAATCACGCAAAGAACGTTAAACGAACCGTCCCTAATTGTTCGTAGTACGGCTTTCGGCCTCCGGGGATTCGCAAGTCGGTTTTCCGCGTAGTTTGTCTTGCGTTGCTACCTGGAGCCGCCCACGGCGTAACGTAACGTCACCGGAAATGACGATTCGCCAAGCACCCCCCTCAACAGTTCCAACAAAAGGCCACGATTTAACGAACGCCACTGAATTTGCAGGTCCGGAAATTATTTTAATACCCGACACGTGGACCGCGACGTAAGTTGAATAACGTACTGAGGCCGGCTGGAATACGAATTTGGTTGCTTTTTGCGATATTGTTTTTGCGTAAATAATTCTAGATGCTTTCAGAGGCCGTCAAACTTGGGAATTTTGCATGTCAATTTTGGATAGGGGCGGATGAAACGCTGAAACGCCCGGAAACAAGTTCCGGAACGACCTGGATTACTAGCACAGGTGTAAAAAGCTGCATCTAGACTGAACTTTGAATGGCGGTATGTTACTCTCTTTTTCGAACGTTTTCGTAACGAGAACTGTGTTGGAAAATGTGTGAAATGCACGTGATTTTGCTTTCAAACAAATTACACTTGGTTTTATGTGTGATCAGGCGGCGCCGAAGCGTTGAAAAATGCGTCGACAGACGCCCCCCCTTCAGCGTTTTCTGATATTCAAATGTGAAATGTAATAGATGTAGCTCCATGAGGTTGTTCGACTGGAACGCCAAGGAAAATTCAACCGGGGAGGATACATTTTTGAAAGCGGCCTAAACTTTTACGTTTCATCGCACGATTATCAAATGGTGGTACAAAGAATTTGACTCCATGAAGTAACAATTTTAACGGCGCTTCGAAGATCCACAAAATCGAAATTTTGCAAGAAATTTTAGTGACAAAAACGTTTTATTGACTCTTTGAGTGACTGGCTTTATTAAGACTTTGAACGATAAACAATTAGAGAAAAATTAATTTGGGTTTGTTATCATTTTTAAGTTGTTTTCCTCCGACAAATTTTAAAATATTGTAACAAAAATATAATCAGGGCTGAGTTAAAATGACTAAAGTTCCAGTTATAAATAATTGCATTATTTTAAATTCAGTGTTTTTAGGCGGGCACTTCAAACTCCATATTTCAACATTTCTTAACAAATGTTTTTATCAGGATCTATTTTCTTCAAATTCAGATATTAAACTTATATTGTTATTAAATCAATTTAAATTGCCTAATTCTAATGAAACGTTATTGTCAAACTCATTAATTCCCTGTCATTTGCAACTGCCTGTATTTACTAATATAATTATTGCTTTCATAAAGTATTCTTTCCCTTCTTACCTCTCACTGCTCCTGTTAAATTTAATTTTATTTCTCCCTGTATATTGACAAATTTTCTGCCAATAGTTTTTCTAGTTTTTTCCTTCGCTACATTTCTATCTTAATAACCGCATCCAATGTGCTGCCTCTTATGCTTTCTTTTCAGATATTATTCATGACGTATTTGCTTTAAAATTGAGTTAAGAAAATTTAACATTTATTTTGAAATGTAGTAATCATTTACTTTACTACGTCAAATCCTGCCAAAAACGTCTTTTTTCATGTTTCTGTCCCTTGATCTTTTTAATGAAAATAGTTTGCATCATTTTTCTGAAATTCTAAAGAAATACTTTCTTATAACTTTAATTTTATTTTTTTTACTTTAGTGCTCTCAAACTGTCTTTTTTTATATATTTTTTATTGCTTGTTCTGCAATCGCATTTAGTTATAGTTTTTATTTCTTATACTGCTTATATTGTTTACATTTACTAAATTTTTTTACTTATTTATTTTTTCAATTATTTCACTATTTTATATTCTTATATGCTACTTCTATGTGAAAACTCGTTACAACAAATACTGAAACGTTGTTTTGTAATATTCTTTTAGTATAGAGTAGCTCTTAGTAGCTATTGTAAATAAGTATTTATCAATTATTAATATAATTATCAATAATTACAAATAAAAAAGTAATGGATATTATAAAACATTGAATTTTATCAGAAGTTAAGGTTCACTATTTGCTACTCTATCTTCGTTTATGGTTTATAGTAAATCTCCTTTCTATCGAAGCTTTCCATTTTTCTCAGTCTTATTTTTGCACTTTCTGTACTCAACCTGAAATTACATTTTCTATAATATTTGTCTGACGAACTTTGTTATTGTTCTCCTAATCATTGAAACATCAAGCCCTACGCCCTAAGAAAAAGAAAAAAATGCCTATATTTTAGTTTTTTGAATTTACTTTTTTAAGATAATTTTTTTGCATCTCAACTTAATTATTTATATAATTGAATTTTTTTGCTTTTTGGTATTTGCCTTAATCTCCAGCTTGACAATAGTTGTCTTCTGATGACTTCACCCAGATTATTTTCCTTATCATTTCTTTTAGATGCATATATTTTTTCATTATATCAGTTTTGAGTTTAGAGAGTTGAACTACATTTTTATAAAAAAAATTTACATTTATTCTGTCATAATTTTGCATGTCGCATTGTGATTCCTGTCTTATTTAGTCTTCTCCAACATTTTTTACGAAAATGGCTCCACCTCAACTTGATATCTTTTGTTTTCTCTTCTCGTATTCTTCCTGATTATTTAACTCTAAATTCCTTCTTTCTTTCTCATTTTCCTTTATTTTGTCCATTATCTCAAATTTAATTTTAATTTTTTCTATCCTACTGGTCTGTATGCCTTGCATTAATTGATATCAATTCGACCCAAGTTTAACCTGAATAATACTAATTACTATTAGCCTGCAAATATGCTACAATGAGTTTACTATGGTAATATTTATTACTAAAAGCATTTTAAAATGTACACAGTTAGAATACATTACAAGCAAATTCACCTCGTGTTCGTCGACCTACAAAAATTACTATTCAGTAAACAGAATACTGTTAACCGGTCTAGTTTTTGCTTACACTAATACATGTCAGCCTTTGGGTAAAGCGCCGTATTTAATTAGAACGACGAACAGAATTTGATTATTGGACGTGCATGCATGCAACTTCCCTCGGCGCCTTCACCATTTCGCATTGCAACTTTCTGATGACTTCTATTAACTGGTTTATGGTATCTTTTAACACTACTTCAATTTTTTTTAAATGTTACTATGTAGTTGCTTTTGCAGATAACAAAAAGTCTCTCGATCACCCTTCATTGCAATTATTTGTTTCCCCAATACCAGGATAATATTATTTTCTTTATTCATTCTTACTAATAGGGTGTAATTTGACTCAATTCTTTATTATTAAATATCTCCATTTAACTATACAACCTTGTTCAGCGGCTTTCATCAGACACCATCATAGAAAAGATGCAGTTGCCTTAGCAACGTGCATCCACGAGACTCGTTACTTCAACAACAAACTACGTTAGAACTTGGAAAAATCACCACTAAAAAAACACACGACGGAGTTGTGTCTCAAAACACACCAAGCTCAATTTCCACTTACCCTCAGGCAATCAACCATAAAAAAATCTTAGGTTTAACTTTCAAACTACCTTGTTGGAGTTTAAATTCTAAACGGCAGACGCAATTAATTTTAATTATTGGATATATCGCAGATGTGCGAGGGTTTTAAAATCGTTTTTGTTTAGCAATTTCAAATGGTTTTACTGCTGTTAAGCTTTATTTCGTTGAATAAGGATGGCGGGGTAATTAAGCGGCGATTCTGATCGGAATTCCAGCTCTTGTACCAAATCGATAAGCCATCGAGTCGCGGACCTCTACAAGCAGCTTATGAAGAATTTACAAACGAACCATAGTGGTCAGAACATCGATGCTTTGTTACCCGAATTCAAAAACCAACCATCACTTTGACCCTATCTAACGCGAGACTTTCGACAACAGTGCGCTCCACAGTAACATTGTGATTTAACAGCTTATAACCACTTATTCTTAATTTTAAGTATCTGTTCTATGTTTGTAAGAAAATTAACAGGTCTTGTTATTTGGTTTAAATCCATAATCTATAAGTTACACTTACCTGCAGTTTTATAGCTTTTCCTCGTATCGATGAAGCGTGATCAAGCTATTTATACAGAAAGTGGGAAATACATGAAAATGCTGCATGTTGGATTTTAATAAATTTTGTCATTTATGGTGGCGATTAAGAATAGTTGCAAAATAAGAAAAGTAAATGTATGAGGCCAAATCTGAACAGTGAAAATAATAAAAATCCATCAGGTGTTGCTTCCTTCCAAAACTAGATAAACTGAAAAAATAAGGATAATTAGGTTTAACTTTGGCATCTCTTCCCTGAGCATCTGCAGCTCCTCCGTTTGAATTTAAACTCCCGGTTGTTCAAATTGACGTTTAGGGCAACAGGATATTTATAAAGAAGCTTAAGGACTCTTCGTCACTTTATCTAGCGCTTGCAAGTGACAAGAACGACGTAGTATTTGCATCATCAACTGCCAGACTTCATTTTACAACGTTTATTTGAAAATAAATACATTTTCGACATAAAATTTGCTTCATCCGCAAATCAACAGTAGATATTTCGATACGAACAAATTATAGTTATTAAAATTAACATTAATCCAATTGCTCCGTGTTTATCACAAATTTATGATATAATACAAAATATGAATCTATACAATCGAACAGTTACAGCAATTGTTATAAACGACACAGATATTCTTGTCATTGATAAATATTCTTTATAAATATATTTTGTACAAAACCAAGGTATCGGAGCTGATAAGTACCCTACTTGGACGTTTAATCTCAAAATCATAGCAGAGAGGTCCTCGAGCAGAGCGAAAAGCCGGGATTGGCAGAACAGGGGTGGAGGAGCCGGAAGGCATCCAATCTGCAGCAGGAATAGTCGAATCAATAGCCCTCCGAAAAACTCAATTATTTATTTATCCACCCCCAAAATAGCAACAATTACCCGGTTTTCGCTTCGCACTCGTCCTCAACTTAAACTACATTAAGAATGATCCGAAGGCGTTTTGGTTGTTGATGTTTAGAACCCGCTTTAGAGGGCGGTCAGCAGACCAGTGATTGAGGTGTGACGGGATTTCAATTAGGCATTATGAGTGGTTTTGTTTTGAACTGCCTCACGCTTTTGGATCACTCTAAAACATTTTGATTGTACAGTTTCCCTCCTTTAATTTACATTTCTATAACGTTGGTGTTACATTTATTAAGGGTTTTGTTATATTTACAACAATGATTGGAGTTTTTCCTAAATTAATTCTCTTAAGTAATTACTTCTAATTGGATTGTTCTCGTCTTTGGTCGGTTTTTTTACTCTTAAAGCAGCTACGTTTCGGGTCGGTGGGAAGGCGGAGGAAAACGGTGATTTGAAGGGGACTGGATTAAATTTGGTTTTGGTAAAGCGAATTTTTTTCTTGCAGTAGAAGATTTGTAAATATTGATTAAAAGGGAGGATTTCGAGGAGAAATACGAAAAAATTGCGTTCTTAAAGGATTGCAATCGATTCCTGATTTGCATTAAATTTACTGGAATAATTGAGAATTTTCATAAAGCGAAGAGTAATCACTCGGAAACTTCGACGGAAAAAATATTCAGATTAAATGTCGATTCTCTCAAAAAACCTCTCATTTACAAAAATTTGCTAATGAAGAAAAATTGTAATTATTAGTGAGTTCCGATAAAATTTAAACCATTTGCGGAATGATTCTCAACCTAGAAAACTTGAATAGATTAAATATGCAAGTTCTCTCTCCTAAACTTTTTCGAGAAATCACCTTTAATGGCTTTAGTGCAGATTATAAACTCTTAAAAATTGTATGTTTATGAAATCAAAATAGAATTGTCTATAAGTTTACTTCAAACTTAAAAACATCGATACAAACTTACTTTGTGGCAAAACTTCTGTTTCATTTTTTCGATTTTTGTTTATAAATTTTATATAATACTTTGAGGTTTGGTAAAACCAGAAATCTTAATGTGGGAGATTACCAATTTTTTGAATTTGAATAATTTCCCTTTCACTATTAACTTTAGGAAAAATATTTGATATATAAGAAAAATCACAACTTAGATATCTTTACAACTTTGCAATGTAAAAAAAAGTAAATGTAAAATCTTAAAAAGATTCATTCTTACTAGTTATTTGTATCGAATACATCTTTTTATTCACTTACAGTAAGTATTAGATATAAAATAAAGAAGACCACAACATGGACTCTGCATTATTGCATCAGTTTTGTTCAAAAATCTTTCAAAAAAATTATGACATAATTTCGGACGATATTAAATGATATTCTAGAATTTTGCAAAAAGGAACTCATATATATTATTCTTATTGGTTAAATAAAATTGAAAAAAGTTTCTTATTCATATTTTTGAAAATGTTCTTAACATTTTTCATAATTTAAAAATTATTATTTAGGTCCAATCGCACCACAACCGGTTTCCATATCGGTAAATCATTCAAGTTAAGTTTAAGGGGATATGTGCTGAATTTTTCAGTCGAAATTCTGGGACATTTCCCAGTAATATTTCGTGCATTAGATTTCACATGCAAGATCTGAATTTTTGGTATATGAAAGACCTAATAGTTGTCTAGCGATGCTATTTACTTTTGTTTAAAAAATTTTAAAGAATTTTCCGAAAAAAAAATGTTAAAGTCCGGAAAAAACATAAAACTTTACAGTCAAATTGCTTCAAAAATATATTTTTTTCGAAATTTGAAATAAGTAATATCTGTTGCTCCAGGCTTTGGGCTTACGGTATACAATTAAAAAAAGTAAGTAATTTTGAAATAAGCCTGAAAATGTTATAAAACTGCATGTAGTTTTTACTTAATTTCATTGAAACTCGCAAGACGTAACATTGTGCATCCTTCTGATGCCGCACTCTTCACACCATGCCTGTGAACGCGTGGGACAAGAGCTCGTTTCATGTTTTAATTTATTATCGGTCATAAATATTGGAACGACGAGTTTGCGGAACAGAGGTTGCTTTTGGGGCAAAATCTTCAACCTTCAGTGGCCTACACGTATTTATGGTAGTTTTTATAATTTTTGGAGTTACAACCACACTCAAGGAACCTTCGATTTTTTTTCTTCGCTCTTTTGTATCACTTTCATTTTGAGATCAGTTCTAAGAGAGCTCGGTTATATCTACAAACTATTGTCAAATCTCAATTACGTGTTAATATTATCCATAGGTATCTCAAGTTTAATTTTTTGTAAAATGGGAAATAAAAAGTTACATCTAGGTGCACCTAGAAAAAGCAAACGGAAAGTAGGTAGATTGAATAGGTAAGTACGACATGATTTCCAATGTCGTGATTGAATTTCACTAATGTAATATTTGGACAGAATGAAATATTTGATATCTAAAAATACCGTGATAGAAAAAATTAATTCCCATAAAACTCCACCAACATCACCACCACATTTTGCATCAACTTCCAAAATTGATGAAAAGTGCGAAATGGTACCTTCCGTAAGACAAGAGAGACAAAATCTCACCACCTCAACTGGCTTGTCTTTCTGAAGGCACACACAATTTTATTTATTCCTCCACATCCACAAGTGAAATCGATGAAAGTACTACAGCAGATTTTGATGAAAACATTTACAATCATTCCTCCACAAGTACATCTTACAAAAGGGTACATAATATGGTTATGTTAATAATAAACAATAAAAATTATACAATTTTTTGTAGCGAAATCAAAGAAATACAGGGTCGGCGATTAATTAACATTTCGCATTTTTTTGAACAAGCCATGAAATTTCCTCATCATGATCGTTTCTCATGTTCCAATCAAGACGTGAAAATTGTTCATATAATGCTCGTTTTTACTCACCACAACATGCTATTATCTCAAAAAGATTAAGTTTGCCACATACGTAGAAAACATATTTTCTTTAAAACGAAATGATAATTACTATTATCAAGTACAGGGGCAACTTTATGTAACCAAGCGGCAATATTGCTATTTTGTTTTGTGGACCCCAAAGGGGTTGCTCTTCGAAAAAATTTTCAGAGATGAAATTTTTTTTATTTAATGCAAAATAAGCTTCATGATTTTTTCTACAAACATTATATTTCCGCTCTTTTGCATTTAGAAATTAAAAATAGTTCATTGTTATGGATTCGATTCTCTCTCTGTAAGAAATACGGTAGGGGTTGCGCCTCATGTTTCCAAGAACTCAACCTACAGGTCACCACCAATGAATGCAGTTCATTGCCAGGGTGTTTACACCCGCCGTAAGTACATCGAGTACTTGGTCGTATTCTAATTAATTCTGTTTTATTCTATTTTATATTGCATTCAAATTCGATGAACGACCAAATGTTTAAAATCCTTTTCTGGCGACCATTTTAATTCAGCGCCGTCGGTCATAACTCCAAGTGTCTTCACTTCATTCCAGATAATTAGAAATTGATATGTTCAATATATGTATTTAATAAAAAGGTTTCCCTACATTACAGACACTTATTTATGGCCAAAAGCGATAAAATGTTGCATTTGGGTCTTTGTTTAGGCGCCGACATTGCTAAACAAAAATTAATCGTATAATTTTCAACCGATTTAATACAAAATTACTAATATATTTCAAAGTAATCAAAATCATAGAATTTGGTTTGAAAACTTGAAAGTAACCGCGAAAACCGTGCACTATTGAAAAGTTCTGAATTTTGGCTGACTCGCGCTTCCAGGTCAAAATGCAACCTCAGGGTAACATAATAGTGCCATTAATTCGTCATCCATAGTGGGTCGGCCTTTGCCTTCGACTGTCGTAAATTGAACAGATCTCCGTTCCATTCAGTTTTGTCCCTACGTAGTGCCGTTGTAGAGCAATTTTAGCTCGAAAATTAGAAATTCGACTAAAATATTTTAGCAGATATCCCCTTAAGCTAGATTTTTAGTTTTTGGTAAAATTGGACCTTAGACATTCCGCTACCAATTCTTTTATTCAAAACTTTTTATATGACTTACCTCAAAAGTTCCAAGAACTTTAAACAATTTTTCAATATTTTACGAAACAAGTAGAGTTTAAAAAAATATTACAAATTTTCACAATTTAAAAATACCATTGAAAATCTTTTATATGGATTTTTACAAAATTTATTAAAGTTTTACTCTTCCTCCGAAAATTGCTACAGATCTTATACGATATTTTAAAATAGACCAAATTTAAAAAGTTACACTCGGGATTTATAGTAATTCATTCTCAGTAATTTTTGAATCTGAAGGAATTACTATATTTACGGAAACTTTTAGAAAAAAATTATAGTTTGAAAGTATAGAGTAGTTTTACGATTTTTTCTCTTATCGTAATATAAAAAAATGTATATCAAAATTGATTGTCCTACAATTCTCTTCAGTCACCTGAATAATATCAAATATATTTGAGAATATTTAGAGCTTAAGTAATAGTAAAGATAAAACTTCAAATATAGAAAATAAAAACAAAATATTAGTTTTTTGATATGCGTAGCATCACATTTTGTTACCTTTTGAAAACCAGAAAATGGATAATTTGTTTGGTTTTCTCTCTATTACCAAATCAAATAGTTTAATTCGTGACAGCAGAAGAAAAAAATAAAAGTAAATTTTTTTTAACTTTATAGGCTACACAATTAATTTTCTTAAAAATGCTTAACAAATATCAACATTTTAAAAATGTTCTTACAAAGCTATTCATACTTAGTAAAAGTTAGATTGTGGTAGTTTTTTCAGCATTCAAAAATAATTCTATTTAGGATGAAAAGTAATCGATTTTTTTTGTCTTATCCTAAATTTATTAGTTTTATTTAGGGAGAAAAATAAATAAAAATAAGCAATCAATAATTATTATTGACTATATATTTCACTCCAAGCAATGAAAATGTTCCTTAAAGTCTCGAAAGATTTACGAAAACTGCTTGTAGCTGGAAATGGACCCAAGCATTAATAAGATATTTCATGCAAAAATACTTGCATGTTGGAGTAATAAATTTTTGGGCATAACTTGGTACAGTTATTTAATTATTTATTTGTTAATATTTTAACCAAGAGGAATATTTTCAAATATTACTTGACAGTAGTAAAGTGCAGTCACAGAATCTTTTAATCGGTTTTTCGCCCAAACAAGAATCATTTCAAAACCAACTAATTTTAACTTCTACCCAGATTTGCAGAAATTATGGAAAATTGAAATTTTTTTAGCTTAACTTAAAAATTTTCAAACTGTCTTTAAGCTTAATTGTTTATTTCATGGAATTCACATTATGATAAACATTTATAGCGTTAGAACAACTAGGTACGCCATTGTTTGCTTAAGTGTTGCTTGTTATTATTGAGGTTTTAATTAAATTTTACAGTTATCCACATTTGGTGTGAATTATATCTACATTTTGGCTTCGAACTTCTTGAGTTGTCAGGAAGAGGTTCGGTTGCACATTGGTTGTTGACCGGCAACATTGAATGGTTCAGGAATAGAGCCCAATGCCTTAAAATGCCATTGGATTTACACTACTATATCAACTCCAATGCCACCTCTAAATATAGCGTTTCAGAAGAATGATTAATTTATGAACTCGATGCCGGTAAGACCGTGTCCTTCATTCGTAAATAATGAATTCCGATTGATTGTAATTTAATGATTTCTGTCACGATACCCGCACCGACTAGCAGTTCTTTCACGCGGGAAGCTCCTCGGAGCTCGCAGAAAGCCAACAGAGCCATCGACCCAGTCCCGGTAATTTCCATTCTTCACCGGTATACAACAGCTCCTTGTTACTAGCGACGTTCTTGTTTGTCGAGCTTTTATTACGATTTTTTTATCTTCCGGAATTTGCAACCGAGATATTAAATCACCTGCGAGAGAAAACGGACGACATGTCCCGAAACGCGGGAATCGCCAAAGTATCCAGTGATCGATTGGATTAAAATATTAATACCGGCACGAACCGGGACGAGACAAGTTTCCTGCTAACCGGAGCGTTTTCAGGAAACTTCTCGGATAGGTATTATGGCACTAAATCATAACATAAGTCCGTAATGATGCTCGCACGCCACTAAGACCCTTCACCTTGTCCCAAGAACGTGCAAGACGAACCGCAAAAATCATAGGCTTGAGAAATATAGAAAAGATTCTCCAAATTCTGACTCGAACAGAAAATTTGATTGGATAAACTAGAATTTTTTACCGGCAACCGACCTTTTGATCGCAAGCTTTGATATACCGAATTGACGAAGTCAAGGAAAAAGCTTGTCAAATTTCGAATTTCAGTCGTAAATTTCACCGTTTGCAGTTTCAGCGTTTTCGTTTGCGATCAAATTAAAAATCAAACTCTTAAAATTTACGACTTTATTAACCGCAAATCGACCTCGTTTGTGTAATGAATGCCGTAGAAGCTCGTCGTTTTAGGGAACGTTATTGTCTATAAACGTGGCGACACGCCAAAACCCGATTAAAGCTGTTTAAACGATTTTGAAATTGCCGTCTGAATAATTCAAGTACTGAAACAAACTCTGCTTCTTGGACCACCGTCCGCCCTGTATGTTGATGGGGGGACGTTTATTAAGGGTCGAAGGTAATGTAGCGTTCCGTGAGAGAAATTTTAAACTGCGTCTCAGGTACACGAAGAGGAAATTGAGTTAGGCCGCACATGCAACAAATCAACAGGGAAGAAGCTCCGTTTGAAGTCGTTCCGCAACGGCACTTGCCCTTAATTGAGCTGGAAATTTGCTTTTAATACGCTTGGCGTTGTCTCCAATTTTTTTTCTCGTGCTTAATTTTGCGTCAGGTGAGGTCGCTACGTTACTCGATGGGTTAGATGGGTCTGTATGTTTAAGCCAGTGGCTGGTCTGCACGTGCTTTTGGTATGCTAATATAGCCATTATGAGTGTAACTCGCTCGGTAAAATAGACTGCTTAATGGATCCCCGGGTTTGAAGTACCACTTAGTGCTACGGACTCGGGAGACTACAGGGGCCGACAATTTCCATATTTAGTTATATGCTTTTTAAACAATCTTGCCATTTAATAACTGGCGTCTCTCTTGCAACGGTTCAACTCAAACTATTTTCTGTGCAGGCAACTATTCTTGAATTGCAGTGCTTGCATTTTCTTTCCATAACTAAAATCCTTCGTTTTTTTTTTATTTTAGCTAAACTTTCCTAAATCGTCGGAACAACTTTATTGTATTGAGTTTAAGGTTGAACTAAATTAGAATAAGCAAAAAGTAATGATATAAAATGAGCACACTTGTCTTTCGCAATTATTGTACAAAACATTAGAGAACATTAAAAAAGAAAACTTTCACGCTTTCAACCCTCTTGTTGTCTTTTATATTTCTATAAATTTGATTTTCTCGTATATACCTATGGCCCTATACTTTTATTTTTAATTTTGCTACTTCCTTTTTGGTTTTTTAAATGTAAAATTGCGTTCTCTAATTACAGTTAGTTTCATTACCATTTTATGTAAACATTTTGGGTACCTTGTGTTAAATTTCTTGATATTCTGGTTATACAATTAACTTGTTTCTTCAATTTCCCTAACATCTGATAACTTATCGTTATCTTTTAACTTTCTAATATTTTATAAATTTGTAGTTCTTAAAAGCATACGTTACATCACATATAATGCTCTTTCTACCCGTCTTTTTTTTTGACTTTTTGTTAACCACCACAACACAAAAATTATCCCTGAACATTCATAGTACTTGAGCTTGTGATTCTGCGCTCTTCTAAGAATCTTTTTTTGTTCTCGTAGACTTGTAACAAGCAATTATAAATGCTAGAGATAAGATTTAATCTTCAATTTCTTTAATGTTTTGCTTTACTTGTGTCTTTATTTTCTATTTGCAACATTTTCTAAACCTATCCTTAGTGTTTTCTTTATTTTCCTACTCAAAATTATTAGACATTGATATTGCTCTTCCTAATTTCATTGTTATTATGTCGCGTAAAAATTAGGTTTTAAATTTAATTTACGCTTCTTTAGTTTTCTAATATTCTGCTGTTTCCTCGATATTATTCAAATTTTATTTTTTATTTTCACTGTTTTCTTTGTCCTTCTTGCCTCTTTTTCATTCTTGTATTAATGTTAAGTTTATGACTTCTAATGCCATCTCTTTGATGTATAAAGTTATAAGGCTTTCTATCTAACATTTTATTTTTATTTAGAGTCAAAAACTCTTGGTTCTTATGTATCTCAGAATCTATTTTATTTTTTGATACTTCTGTTCACAATATTTTTAATTTAAATCTCTAAATCTTTTAAAAAAAATTCCCGTCAAGTCCTTTTTTATTTTACATATTTTTGATCCGATTTTCTACATATTTTTCTGGATTTCGGAATTATCTCTTCAATATTTTTTTCAGATTTCTACATTACTCTCTTTATCTAACGTGTATTAAAAATTTGTAAATTTTTGCTCTTCTGTATTCTTTCTTAACATATTTCTTTCTAGTGTTAATAATTTTTCTTATAATTATATTTAGATACTTTTAATTTTACTGTACGTGTTTTTATTAACTTTGACCTAATTTCATATAGAAGATATTGCTCCCTGTATTATTTTTTCCCTGATATTTTTAATAATTAATGTAAAGATTTGATAACGCTTATAAGCATTTTAAGCCCCTCTTTTAGATTTTTTGCTTACATAATGACGGTTCAAATTTTCTTGAGGATTTTGATTTCCTAATTTTCTGATATTTTCCTACTCCATCGATATTTCTCAATTTATTCTCTTTACTTGCCAGCATTATTTAATTCTTTTTTCTTATTCTTGTATTAATGACAATTTTTTTTATATATCTGCCGTAACACAAATTTATAAAGCCTCCTTCCTAACACTTTTATTTTTAGTCTCTTGGTTGAAAGACATCGCCTTTCATGCTTCCTAGATTACTGTTTCCAGATTTTATTGTATCTTTTAATTATTATATTATTAATATTCATTTTCTTCTGTATTTTCTATTTTTGCAGTCAGCTTCTTTGGCAGTTTTCTTTTTCTTCAAACTTTCTATTACCTATTTTTTTCAATTGTCTATACTATTCGTTCTTTTATATATATTTGAAATGTTCCACTTTCAATTTTGCAGTTTCTTTCTATTTTTTTAAGTTTTTTTATTATAATTACATTTAAATACTGTCAATTTTAAGAATAATTTGACATTTTACTCTAAAAGTTATAACTTCCTTTGTCCCAGTTTTATATAGATATTGCTCCCTATATTACGTCTTCACTGATATTTTAAGTTATTGATATAATTGATAACGCTTATAGGCATCCTTCCTTTAATTTTTTCGTTACTTAAGCATTTTGACCCCAAATTTAAATTTAAGTTTCGATTCTTTCTTTTATATATATTTTTTGTACATTTTTTGTCTTCAAAATATTGAATAATATTTGTCCTTATGCACTGCCGCAAACTCAGAAAAACTATAGCAATTAAAATTGTATTAATTTTAATTTCATTATAGTGTTGATAAATTATTCTGCCTTAGCTCCAGGTCACATTGAGAAAAATTGTTAAAAATTAAAAAAATGTTCATACTGTAACGTTCTCTATAATGCTTATTTGTCAATAATTAAGTTGGGATTCTTGTCAACTTCGACGACATAGTCCTGCTTCTTTCATATTTATTTCACAATTTTACTTTTTGAATTATTTCTCTACAAGAAAAACCTGAAAACGTTCTACGTCCTAAATAATAAAAACTTTGAGTTTGAAAAATTTCACTAATTTAGTTTCGAAATTATCTCACTTGCCGCCATCTAGTTGTTAAGCAACTCGGACGCTCACCGTCAAAAGGTCAATTATTACACCGTCAAACTTCAACTTCGTTGAGGAAGTTGCGGTAATAACCCGACACAAGCTTAATTTCGAAGATCCTCGCTTATTAAAAGCACAAAATACTTTTGAAGCTTGTCGACCTTTCGAATTAACAAACAAAATTGCTAACAACTGAAGCAAAATTTTCAGTAAAATAATAGAAATTAATTCTCAACACGTTACAAAATTAATTAATATAGTAAAACGCTGTTTTTCTTTTATTATCATTGAAGAAAAATTATTCTAAAATTTAGACAACGTTATTAGATTCACAAACCAAACTTAATTAGAGAGACTCGCTTTAGAGAATATTTAAATTCTCAATTATTATTCCATGGATGCAAGCCGGTGCTCTATTTAGCTCCGGTGATGGTGATTTCGTAACCGTTATTGACGTTAGCAAAATTTAATCGCCGTCCCTTAATAAACCATCCAAAACTGATAAAGTGCAACGGGTTTCGTGTCGATGGGCGGAACTTGTTAAAAGAAAATTTCCAGTAACGATAATTACAACGGAAATATTTCACTTACGCAAATTAAATCACCGCCGTTTTAAAACGCGGAAACACGGGTATAAGCGCCATTCAGTTTGCGTGCTCGGAATAGCAGAAGGAATCGAAAAAGGAATTGCGCAATTGAAAATAGTCAGATGCAAAGCTTTAGCGATAAATTTGCATTTTTTCCTTGACCGGTGCAAGTATTTCTATCTGTTCACCATTCGATTTTTAATTTTAAATTACTCGAACGCAGAAGATCGTCAATCTAATTTACGTAATCATTAAAAGTAATTTTGTAGTTGTTTATAAAGCTTTAATTCTTATGCGCATGCTGTGTGCACTTGGTTTTCCGCAACCAACAATACAGACTTGTAACACCGGGCAAATAACTTATTACGAAAGTGAATCTACAAATTTGATTATATAATTTTATTTTTTTCTAATCACTCGATATTTGAAACGTTGCAAGATTTAAATATTTTGTTTTGTTCTTTATGAGAGAAATACTGTAAGAATGTCTAAAAGTCAAGATTGGGGAAGACTCTTCGCGGTTTCTCACCACAACCTTTCTGTTTATGAATTTGTATAGCGGAATTGTCTCGAAATGCTCCCTATCAGATTACAAACTTCTTGCCCGCTTTGTTATACTTAGCCGCTTTAAATTGGGGATTACTTTACACAACAAATTGTTCTGGTTAAGTTGAAGAAGCAACGATGACGTTTTTGATAATGAAATTAATACGTTTCTGACGCCACAATGGGAGCTAATTAAACGAGTCATTTCAGCAGTAACTCACTTGCAGTCTATTAACGCAACATTTTTAGTCCCTCTTTTCCGAAACCGTTAATTAAGGTTTGATATGTGGGCGATTAGATCGCATCTTCGCTTTGCAAATTGATAATTTCACCTTCTGAAATATTATAGCTGAACCTTTGTGCCATCCCCTCAACTCTCAAGTCTGTCCTGAGATGGTTATTAGCGTGCAACTCGCTTGACGCGTTGCTGTAAGTCACCTGGTGATCCCCCCGTGATCTTCTCCACTTTTTCCAACAGAAAAGTTTGGTGGTGACCTCGCAACAATTTTGGAGAGTTTTCTTGAAGGCTACCCTGAATTCCCTGTTAAAGTAGGCGTAGATTAGCGGGTTCAGTGCTGAGTTGAAGTAACCCACCCAGAAAACTAAGGTGATGATGGAAGGGGGACTGTAGCAGTTCTTCGCCCCACATAACGACGTTATCACGTACCTGCAACAAAAAGAAAGAAATAACGCGATTACGTCAAATATTCAGAGGAAATTGGAGCTGGACGGGTTAAAGTTCAATTTTGCGAAAAGACGAGATTGCAATTTGCGAAATGTTTTTCGTTCTTGTAGGGTTTAGAGGCGTGACGTCTTCATTAATCATGTTGAGCTAAAGGATTCCGTTCAATAAGAAAGTCTTATTTCGGATAAAGTCCACGATGTTGTAAGTAGCTCAGGTTCCGTCAATGGGGCGTGAGTCTCGATTCAATAAAGCTCAGAAAAAAAGGACGAGCAAATCTATTAAGTACTCGGAAAGAGTGAGAGCTTAGCGATTACAGAATCATCGTACATATTTTTTAATTATGCGAATTGAAGAAAAAATTAGAGCAGGTAACGGCAAAAGCTTACGATAATTTAGAGCAAATCTAGGGATAATTAATATTCAGGGCTTTTATACGCACCATTTTGGTTCCAAACGTATGTTAATAAACGAAACAATGTATAATAAGTACGTAATTGATTCGCAACAAATCATTTCAAAGTTTCAAAGACATAAAAAATAACACAGCAATCTCTTCTTGAATATGCAACTTTAGAATCTTCTTCCGCGTTTCTACATTTCCTCAGTTTTACTACAACAAAAATGTTAACAAATTAATTTTTTGCTGATACTTTCTCGCTACAAACTATAAATTTACAACCTTAAAGGATATTTTAATAATAAAACTTAGTTATTAATACTTCATTAGGTTAGAAAATTTGTAAGCTGAAGCACAAAGATGGCTAATAAACTTAAGTAATTGACACTTTATGCAAAAATTTGGGCAATACTTTCAATGAAATTTATGTTAATCTAGCCATCAAAATAATAATGAGTGAGAACATCATTTATATAATTCCTTAATATTTTCTTATTCTCCTTAGAAAATAACAAGTTAATTTATATTCCGTAAGAAGAGAAACAGAAACAGGTGAAAAAAGTACCAAAAATAATTTGTGGAAAATTTGAAATTATTGTTTCTCAATTTAAGTTGTCCCAGTTAACAACAGACATTGCAATAATGCCTTAATGGCGAATTAAGTGTCCACATACGTGTAGATTTGCTTTAGAAATTCCAATAAAAGTCTTCCATTGCTCTTAAAGCTCGCTAAAGCAGAAACAGATTATTTGAAATGTAAACAGTTCTGCCGCTTGAACCCTCAAACCGTGACTCCAACTTCATTTCCGTAGTAGATGATAAGCTAATGAGTGCAGTCTTCCACAATACGATATGGTACCACACCATGTTGTCATAGTAAGTTAAACTAAAAACTTTCACAATATTACTTTCCGATCTCTCGATCCAAAAGCTTCAATAAAATTACGATTAACGAACAAAAAATTTGCCTTAGCTTTACAATTTTAGTAACAGAATTAAATATTGAAAACAAATTGTGAAAGCTCGCGAATTAATAATTGGGAATTAAAGCACGTTGTTAATTGCGGTAGAAGTTTAACAATACCAACAAATCCTCTAATTGAAACTTAATTTTGACGAGATACTGGATCAATGGTGCTGAAAATTAATAGAACGTACGAGCGCATTATATTTTATGCAATTGCAGATTTGTTTGGAGGATTATAAGTTTCGTTTTCAAATGTATCAAATTAGACAAAACCATAACGTTGTGAATGCGAGCGTTCGAGCTTCGAGCAAGCTTACTCCATTACAACAAGCCGCAATTATCCGGACAACTAATCCATATAGCGTACAGCGAAATATGCAAGGGAAATATAGAAATTGGAGAAATATGGGAAATGAGTGAAAAAATGCCATAGAGTTTCCCGCAATTCAATTGGACTCGAGTGAACAATAAAAAATAATAATTAACATGAAATCTCATAGAATTTAAATAGCAGAGCGAGGGAACAAATGGGAAAAACATTGAGAATCAAGAAGATAACAAAGCAGAGATAATTGGAAAAAGTTATAAGTTGTGTGAGAATTAAAAGACTTATGCAAAATAATTAGGAAAAAATATAAACATTTAGTAAAAACGTGCTAGGGAGAGGTGAAACCAAAATGTTAACTAAATGAAAAAAGAAGAGTATGAAATAAAAATATTTGCATTTTTAAAGAAAATCTATTGTGATGCAATTTTTTCAAACAAAATGATTGTTGAGGAGTGTTAAAAGAATTAGTAGAAATCATAAAGCTTGCCTTGCCTAAATGATAGTTTGCTTGTCTAACTTGTAATTGACCCCTCCATCTATTTGTTGAATTAAAAATATCCGCTTGACAGCTAATTTAAGAAAGTGTAAACTCTAAAGTGAGGTTATTAAAATTGAATCTACTAGTAAAATATAGTGGACAAATTTAGTTAAGTCTAAAAAAATTTGATTGTTTTTTTTTATTTTTTTATTTTTTTATTACCATAAACTAAACTCCATGGGCCCATCTAGTTGCGTTAGAAAATTTATTTATGGTTTTACGTCGCCTAAACAACTATGAGAAACCACACATCTATCTGTAAAAATTATTTGCTTCTAATAATTCTACAAGTTCCAAACAAATAAAGTGGAAAAAATAGAAGACAAAAACAACAGAATCTATTGCTAGTTAATAAAAAATTCAGAATTTAAATTCAGCACCATATGTTTAAACTATTTTTTGCATGTATTAATAATGTTTTTTGAGAATTTTCACTTTTTAGGAAATACAAACTTTCTAGACTATTTTTTTCTAAATTAAACAGAATCACAAATGAGAATGTAATAATTGTGAGAAAATTTACCAAAGTGTGCCAATAGAAATGAAAAAAACTGCTTAAGAAATGCAAAATAGTTTACACAAAGAACTTAAAATCTGTATAAATTACGTATAAGTAATATTCATAAAATAGTGAAGCAATAAGGACACCAAAATTTTATTAAGACATGAAAACATGGGAAAATACGTGCTGGGCAAGATAAATGAGTGATAATGGAAATGACGTAAGAGAAAGGATATGAAATTTAGAATTATTGAATTAGATGCTACTAAAAAAGTAACCGGTGGATACTAAAATATGGAAAAAATCAATGAAATTAATCAAACTTTTCTTTCCCTAAATGAATTTATATATAATTCCTGCTTTGACTTTCTGACACTTAATTTTTGCGTTTTCCTTTACCTGCTTTTATTCACCAATCTGTCTATATCATGTGGTAATTAGACAACATTTATTACCAAATTGAAATTATATGCACAGGATATTCCTCTGTCTAGATAATTTCTTGAATTTCGAAAATTATTCAATCTGTTTGAAACTTATGGTAATTTAGTTGCGCGCCGTGTTACGCGTCCGAGGGTTAGCACGGTGACAAGAAAGAATAAAGAATAATACGACGTAGCACGTCTGAAAAAAACTGTTGTGGTTTAATTTTAATGTTGTCCTAACTAAACAACGAAAAGAATATCTGTTTGTTAGATCAGAAAGTGCAAACCTTTTTAGTATAGTATATGCACTTCACGTCTACTCATGAACAAATTTCTGGTTAGTTCGTTCGCGTGCAATAAAATTTCTTTTTTGAATCTGGCACTGCGTTCACAGATTATTTCCCTTTCTGACGGAAGTTAAAGTCGACTCTGAATATTGTAGGCATATCGAAAAGAATCGACGATAAGGCGCAACACTTTATTCTGGAAGCTTTATATTACTTTAATGTTTGAGTTAGCTGCAGTTTCCCACAGCTCAATGTCCTATATCCAGATCGGTTTTATTATTGCTTTGTATAACAATATCCTGTTTTCTAAGCACTCCTGAAATTTTCTGCTAATCAATCAGTAAAGCCGGTTTTATTTTGCACTATTTTTTTTTAAGCCATTATGTGCTTTTTCCATGGTATTCCTATCTAAACGTATCCCAAGATACTTGGCGTCATATGATTGGGGTATTTTAGATTTGTTGATTTGAACAGATGAATGTTGCATGCACAAATTTGGCTTCATTATCTTATATAGGCCACTTTGACAGTCAATTTTCACTTTTTCTTAAAGATGGCTTGTAGATTTCTAGATGCAGCTATTGGATTTGTATAGGAAGCTAAGCCCGCCGTATTATTGGCGAATGTCAATGTTATTAGCATAGCGGTTAGAAGCACGATAGTATATAATTGGTACAATATCGGTCTCAATACCTCACTCCGCGGAACGCCCAAGTTTATAAGAAATAATTTGGAGTAAAAGTAATCTTTTTAACAAAGAAGTGTTAATTTGTAGGGAGAATTCTAGAGGAAGGTCATACTGGTAAGGCAGAAGCATTTTTTTATTTTATAACACAGACCATATTCCACATGTTACCGAATGCTCCCATTTTATGTCAAGAAATACCGCAGAATAATATTTTTTAGAGTCTAAGTTATTGTACATTTTCAACAATTCGATGCATTAGTTCAATTCTTCCGTGTTTCCTTTTTAAACCAAATTGAGTTTCTGGAGCTAGGCTTCTGTTGCTTATTCTTTTTGTTTGTTTCTTCGCTGGTATTTTCTCAAGGACTTTAGGAAGAATCGCACGCAAACTGCTGGGTTGATGCAACGTTATTTTTTCTAGTTTTATCACTGGTTTACCAATCATTATTATCTCTGCATTTCTCATGATATTGGGAAAATATCTTCCTTAAATTAAAGTATTGAATAAATATGTAAATATTCTGAACACTTTATCTGATAATTACTCAAGAATCTTTTGTGTAGTCCTTTTTCAAAATTGACTTCTTCCTTGGATTTTAATGTATAATTTAGGTATCTCGAATTAAAATGGGAAGTTTAGATAGTCTGAGATTTCTCTCTCTGTAGTGTTGCCCACAATTATTATCATATGGTTGGAATTTAGCTTCTAAATGATTTGCAAATATTTTTGTCCTTTCTTGATAGCTGTTTGTCTATATTTCTAGTTGTATAGTAGACTTGTCTACTACATAGTTGGTTGCTTCTGTGAGTCTTATCGTTTCTAAATAATTTTCTATAGATGCATTTGTTCTTGTTAACTGGTTTATGCTTACTTACGTTCTTTGTCGAACAAACGAGAAGTCATAGGACATTCTGTTATTGTACGATCCCCCAAAATTTAGCAAATCTACGGGAATTTTTTGCTGTACATGTAAGCTAGCAATGATGTCTTTAGTTTTATATATTTTTAATAATAATCGACTGTATTTTTAAAAATACTTGATCGACCGAATTAAAATTTGATTTACTGTTGTAACTACTATATTAAAAGTGAAAGAAAATCAAGAAGTTACCTTTAGTTTTCAAGTATCATGCAACGGCCGATTGTACTGTCGTGGCTATAACCATTGTTTATAGATATTATAATATCTATAAACAATGCTATAACGCTCCACCCGTGCGACAGCGAACGCAACATTGAATTTAGACGCTGAGTCCTTCTTCTTAATTGTCAAATAATTTCCCGTACCTTTAACGTTATTCTTGGATTGTGTGAATGCTACTTGTATTCTCCAATAGGCTGAATTGATAACGAGCATTAATTTAAATTTCAATTTGAAAGAAAAACTCGGCAAAATATAAAATAATTTGGTAAAATATACTAAAAGAAATAGTTGTGAAAAAACGATAATAAGGCAAGAATATTGTTACACCAAAGTTAATGAAAGTAGTTTAAGAAATTTTAAATTAGTTTTCTGACAGAGAAACTTATTAAAACTAAGATCCAATAAAAAGAAAGGTTTGTTGAAAGGAAAAATTTCTTGTAAACATTGCGTAAATCAAGTAAACTTAAAACCCCTTGCAATGGGTGTTTGCACATGAAATTTCCCACAGAAGTAGCGTCGGCTATTCAACTTAAATGATTATAAAAATCCACAGTACAGATTGTAGACCTTCAGGTTTCTCAAAACTACTCCAACATTTCTAATTCACAACTTTAAACACTCGACAATGTTTTTAAGAATTTAACTCTCGATTTCACACTATCAACAATTATGGTAAAAGTTGATTTATTACATCGCTCAAAATTTTTTTCTTCGTCCTTTTAATCTAACTAAACATTGACAATCAATTTGGAAAGAATTACATTTAGGAAAGTAACTAAATGGCAAGTTGATGAGATAAACACTTACCAGAGAAAAAACGGAAGCCAACAGGCTAAGAAAGCCGATACGATGATCCCGAGCGTTCTTGCAGCTTTTCTTTCGCGTTTCATTTTGCTGCTGGCGCCCGGATCGGGTGGTTTTTCGGGGGCAAGTCCGCCGTCTACAGACTGGCGGAGCGACGTCAGTCCTGCTGATATGCCGTTGATTTGCAGGTGTTTGTTTAGTAGAGCTGCCGCTACTTTGCTCCTGAAATAGCAGGAAACAAACGGTCAAAATTGACGGGATTTCACTATTGAAATGCAAGGCGCACGCGACCAACCATCCGGAATACTACGATTGGGGCGTGTTTGCAGAAACGAGAGGGCAAACAAATCCACGGCTTACATGTGAGTTCCGCGAAAGAATAACAGCGTTGGCAGATTTGTTGCGAGAATTCCGGAATTTTACCGTTTTGGTGTCGAGTTGGAGCAAAATCTACAATTTGGAGTTGGATCGTTACTTTTCTCACTCAATAACCGAGTGTTTAACTCGTAAACCTAAAAATGTACCTTTATGTAAATAGAAAGTTTTCTACAGTTTACAAAGCATGTTTATGACAATGTGTAGACGATTTTATTAAAATTTCGAACGACGAAAAGTCTTGGAATTGCAAGCTGCAATGTTCGAACATCTGAAGCCAAAAATTTCTTATAGTTGGTATCGAAAAACAACGCTTTAAGGTATTGAAGAATTTTATTAAGAGGATCTCATATTAAATAATTTGAAACTTTAATACCTTTAAGTTGGTTTACAAAGAACGAATCAAAAACTATATTAACAATTTGTTTGAGACAAATTCACATTATTGAATAAACCTAATTTTAAGAACACATTACGAATAAAAAAATATCTGTAAAAATATTCTATCTAACGTAAGTACTAAACTTTTCACAAATTTTTTTATGCAATGTTATTACTCCTTGCTAAAATTAAATAAAAATATTTTAAAACCTCCTATTTTAGGGCTATTCCAGAATTAGCTATCTTAAGAAATTTTAAGATAATTAAATACTATTCAAGCAATGACATGTTCCAGCTGACCGACAAAAGTTAACCTTCTAATCTACCTGATACTGAAAGCTTAGTACCCAACAAAGTATTGTTTCGTAAATCTGTCTTGAAAGTAGGTAACATGCTAGACGCAGTGATATATACGTAAAGAACGCATACTTTAAAGTTGGCAGTTAGTCTCAGAACTTTAGGGCCTACGCCTAAATTAATTTATATTCGTCCTTTAAGGCAAAAGGGAAAAACTTTTCAATCTTTGACAGAGTTGTTAAATTAAAGGCATAAGTGTTATCTACTTGTCATAAGAAGCTTTTGATTAGAAATCTGACGTTACAGAATCCTTAAAATTTTGTAATTTAATAGATTAAAGGCCGAGAAATTTTATTCAAGAAAACAATTTTCATTATTTTAGCACTTTGGAATATAATGTTGGTTGACATTAACGAGCTACAGTTTTAGTTTCTTTATAAAACTGCATCGATTAATTTAACTTAATTTAATATTAATAATAATTGTAAGTCATTCCTCGTAAAAGATTTGAGATTTACAAATAACGTTAAATAAACCTCAAATTGGACCAACTTTTTGTAGCATTTACTATAGTTGCGAATTCTTAATGCGCATTCCAGTATGCTCACTAAATTTTAAAATTTTTATGCTTTTGCGTATTGTGCTCGGGCTTTAAGCAGTCAACCTAACAGGGTTCTCGGAAAATAAACTGGCATGAGGAGGAGTTTATGACGGAATTAGGATAATTCGTATTTCAGAATGCTCATTAAAATAATGCAGAAACGTTGTAAACGATTACTTGCACTTGTATTTGCAATATACAAGTAACATCAGAAAGGTCTGAAAATTCTAAATTCTTAAGCAATTGTTCCAAAGTCAACAAAAACTAAAGTTTGCAAAATATTTTTTAGAAATCTGGATCTTATCATTAAGAAATACGGCTGACCGAAAAATATTTGCAATAACCGTTAATTTATCATCATTATGTTAGTTTGAACTTACAACTAGAAAATTTATTTATAGTCATTCTTAATTCTGTTGGTGTTTTAATTTTATATTAGTAAGAAAGACCAGCCGTGGCTCAGTGATTAACTGTTGAGTCCCAGGTTTCATTCCCTAGTAAAATCTGAAGGATTTTCCTTTAATTGCTTGCTCTCGGAAGACAATAACAAAACACCATGCTTTTCCTTAAATTTCTGTGGTCGCTCGGATTCCACTTAAAACTGTAATTCCCACGTGTCTGTGCAAATTAATAAAAACGCATACCACAGACACGTGCAGAGAGGTCAGAGGCACTCGTTAACGAGCATGACACTTAAAGAAGAACATTAATAAGGGGATTCTAAAACTAGTAAAATCAAGTCATCTTTATTGCAAATCACATGACTATTATAGCATTTAACACAACAAATTTCAACTAAATGATTTATTAAAAGACAAATCACTGTAGCATAATATTAATTTATGTTTTTTTTAATTTATAATGACAAAATAGTTTACATTTGCGGTGTTGATCAACAACCAGAAAAAAAGTTTTTCAAAAATAACTACAGAGCCCTCTTCTTTGATTTATTGTTAAAAGGTATAATTGCTTAAAAATAGAATTCATTTAAGTATTCATGATTCAAAATGCGAAATTGCCAATGACTGTAAAAAGAATTTGAGGTAATTTTTACATTATGTTAGCGATCTGGCAAAAATATATGCAGAATATATGTTCTGTTTAGATGTAATATGTAATTGATGAGAAAAAGTAAATAAAAGCGTCTGCCCACCGATTAATGGTTTTTCTTTTTGCATAGACTACACCGAACCTACAACCGCAAGAAAAAGCTTTGAAATATGGAGGAAACTCAATTTTGGTAAATCGAAAGAGTAATTTATTAAAAAACATCTAGTTTTTCTCTGACAATATGCTGGCAACTTGGACGCCTACCGTGGTTCTACATCTGGACAATATTACCTCTCCAAACAAAATAAAATAAGTCATTGAACTTTTCAGTTTTAATCCAAAGAAAGAAAGAAATTTTTTTGTGAAATACCGTGCTATTGCAAAAATTTTCATGATAAATACTTTCTAAAATCTTCTTTATAAGCCTTTTAGCTCACTATCGGATATCAATTAGCATTATTGTAATGCGTAGAAAATGTATGCATATTTACAAAACTTTATAAAAATGATTATTGAGATTTCAAAAATCATACAAAAGAATAAATTTCAGGAATTAACTTATAGCAGTTTTTATACAAAATTTGATGGTCAGTTAATTTAAAGCTTGATGCTCTCAATGTAAATAACTACTAGACCAGTAACTTCAAATTTTTAAAAGCCATAAATTTTAAATAATAGATTTTTATAAAACTTTTCCAACTAGTTTAGATGCATAAAGCTCTCTACCATTATCCAGGTGGAAATTTAAATTTTAACCTAGAAACTGGTTTTGGAAGGAACTTGAGGGACGTATTCTTAGAACTTCTCTTCACTAAAACAATCAAATAGGACTAACCGACAATTAGATCCTTGTACTTGTAGATAATAAATCAAAAATATTCTTGAATAGTAACGACAATTTGACGTATATTGTGGATTTTATTAATTATCTTTGTAAGGAATAATTTCATGAGTTTCAGAATTTTATGATTTATTATTGAGACATGTAAGAAGAGAAGAAGGAATATTTCATAACAAGAAATTTCGTTAAAAAATTCGTTAATATCATAGCCTAAGTAAAGTGTGAAATTTTGTCGGAAAGCCCCAGTCTAAATTACGTGGAAATTCGTCTCATTTCTAAGTTCTGAAATTTAAGCGCCCTACCTTCTCCGTTACATTCTTGTCTCGTACCGAATCCTCTGAAATATGTTTTGTCATAATTAATGATAATTGCCCGGGATCTCCATAAATTCTCAATCACTCTCGTATGATTTATGCAAACTTCATTCTAAACACGTCCGAAAATTTTAAATGAAATTCTCGCGTCTTTATGGAATATTTTGAAACACCATTATTCTCGATAGCGCCTCTTCCATCAGATTGATGAAATATAAACGAGTTTTCATCAATAACAAAATGAGGTTTTCAGATCAATAATGAAAAATTGTCGAGAAAATCAACAACACCAATAATACATAATTACTAAAATTACATAATTTCTATAAGTTTATACATGCAAAGGTTAACACTCCAAACTTAACCCCATTGTTATTGCAACGTTGCCTTTTAGTACACAGGGGTTAATTTACTGACCGACCACGACGGTTGTCGTTTTCATTACTAAAACCGCCGATTTCAGGCGCATTACCCGAGGACACGTCACAAATAATTCACTTCAGAAATTTCAACACTGCGGCCCTAATTAATTCAGCTGACAAAAGTTAAATTGAATATTGATATTGCATCACTAGTTCCTATAGTTAAAAGTAATCAGAATTATTTGAATCGCCGTTTGTACACATGAAGTTCAACATTTCTACAAAGTTGTTTGGATATTTTACGTTATTGCTATTACTACAAGTTGGGGTCCATCCGCTCCTTTTTTGCGTTATCTTTTGGTTTCCGAGTTGTTCTTATCATGAGACGTTAATATTATAATAATTTTTCTTGTCCCTAATACAGCGATTTTTAAACTTTCATATTTTGCACCACTATTTATTATCTTGGATAATTCTTCACCCACTTTGCGTTATATAATATTTATAAGAATAAGCTGATACGTTGGAATTTAAACTCGATTTAGCTACATTAAGCTCCCTCCTCTGATGTGGTGCAGTCATATTGCGATTATTATACCGCAACTATATTGCTCCAGAATAGCATTTCCACCTTTTGCGAGGTCAGGGTTGAGCCATATCTTATTTACATCCTTTTCATTTCACAAAGATCTTTCTGAAAGTGGATTATTTCGTTATTTCCATTGTACTTTCGGTTTCCATTAATCGGGAAAGATATGAAAACCGGCCCAGAATTAACACCCACAATAATTAATGAGTGTGCGAGTGGTGTAAATATGTAACACTGCTGCCCTTATTTACCGAGCAATAAATACTTTTGCCCGGATTTAGGGAGGCATTCATTTAACTGGTTCGTTCAGGTTTGCATATTCTAGCCTGGATTTCGGGTCGGGAGTGACGGATCGTATCCTATTTAAAATGGAAATTAACGCATACAGAAGCTACCGTAAGTCCTGAGCCGAAACTCAAAAAAAGTGCTAGCCTACCGAAATTGACTTACGGACTTTTTAGAAAATTGCAAATTATTAAAACAACGATGTCTTGAAAGTTCCAACTTTCAAAATACAATATACAGATTCCCAAGTTTGAGAAAATAATTGCTTGTTGAAGAACATGGTTAAATCATTTTTTTAAATTGAGCAAACGCCTTTAAGGTGACTAGGAATTCAAGTCCCTACAACAATAATTATGCAGCCAATTACCGGAGTTATAACAGCGCTTTTTAATGAATCTTCCTGAATAAGATTGGAGAGCTTTCAGCAAGCAAGTTTGCCAGTGCTGTTCATTAAAAGTTTAGACTCATAAAACGCAGCTATTTCGTGTAATACACATCTTAAAATGTTACGTGTGCTTTTTAAACCCACACAACATTATAGTTTTACCCCATAAGCTATGATTTACGACATCAATTACCTCGCAACTTGTCTCGTAGCAAATTATTCCCAGTTTCATCTTCGATCTTATGAGGCAGTTTTCCACAACAGCTACGTTTTGATCTCGCAATTTAGTCGAAAAGGGTTCGCGTACGTTTCGCCACATCAAATATCAAGTTCGGATCGAAAGCTCAAATTAACTAATTTGTAATTGCGGTTACCGGCAACAAACACATCATATTTTAAGTTAAATACAGCCAACTCGGGATAAAGTCCTGGTTAACATAACGTATAAACTAAACCCGATTAAACATCCACCCGGCTCCGGCAAAAACACAATTTAATTAAAACTACCCCTCCGAAACGCAACTACTAAAGGGTCAAGTGTTAACACAAATAAAGAGAACGTTTCCACCTGAACCATCACATTCTTTGTGTTATTAGAAACAACTCCTGTTGATTCTCGCTTTATTCGATTTTGTCCCCTAATAGGGTACTTACGACCACTTGGTTTGTATCGAATGATTTTCGGTCGATTTGACGAAAAGTTTAGTGGCGAAATTGCGGTTTCGCTCGCCCAAGATACACGATAGGTTGTTTAAAGTTTTAGAGTTCGGTCGAGGACTGAACTTGAATTGGAAATTGAAGAAATATTGGATTTGTGGCTAGTTTTTTTAAGTTAAATGTTTAGTTAATCCCTAAAATTAGCCCGTGAATGTTCTTGCGTGTTGCTTATAAAGGTTTTTATTATTTTCATGCCGCTAATGGCTGTAATAATGATTTTGTGGTCGAAATTATGAAGGAGAAGAAGATAATCTTCAATCATTAAATATTTTTATTTTAGGCGCTGTCTCATTTTTTATGCCCTATGAAACTTTTAGTGAAGCCAATTGTCTTTTCATTACTGCAGATATTCAAGAACCTCTGCATTGGTAAAGTATCTCTAAGTTTTGTTTTGTCTATTGATTCCTTCGATGTGTTCATCACTCTCGTGTTTAAATTTACTCATCTTGTTGCAGGGAAGTGTTTGTAAATAGATTTCTTAAGTTGGGTATTCATTATCTGCGTCTTACGCAAATAATTAATTTGTGTCTACATCAATTTTGGTTAGTATATGCAAATTTGCGCAAACAAATTCGGAGAAATAATAGATTCTTTAGCAAAAGGGTTAGTTTATTTTTTATCAACAGTACATGGAGGTGAAGCTTTGCTAAATAACAATCAGTATGATACAAAACCACTGTGATCACGCAATTTTATGTAACATTTTTTTTAATTAGTTTAAAATATTATTATTTAGAAACTACCACTCACTGAATTGTCATTTTGTTACCGCAATACGAATCAGCTAAATTTCTAATATATGTGTTGAATGTCTACAGGCTTTTCATATATTTCCTTGTTAGTTCGTATCTCTCAACATTTGTTTCTATTTCTATTTCCGAATAATCTACTTAGGTATTTCTTTTCTCAAGTTTGTAATTTATTTTATGTTTTTTTGCTCAGCGCCCACGTTTTGCATTGGTATATCAATATTGGCTCAAATTTTTTACAAATTTCATTTTTCAGTTACACGTTAAGTTTTTTTCTCTCAGGAGCTTTGCAGAAATCCTGCACATTTATTACTCTTGTCTTTTTTCCACTCTCGTCCCCATCTTCATTATTTATTATTACATTAGAAAAAGAGACATCAAATTAAAATGCAAGAGCTTCTTCTTACATTTATTCCCTTTTTCTCATTGTATCTTAACTGCTTGAATTTGATTCTTCCTAGTTGACTAGCAGTACTATCTTGATTTTTATAAAAAATCCCTTTGCTATGATATTTAGTATTGTCCTTTCCCTACCTGTCACTATAACTTTGTCGGGGTAAGCCCAACATTGGTATTTTAACTTAGTATCGTTTCCATTGTATTTGTGCCACTTTCTTTCATTATCTTGTGTAATAATGTAGTCAAGAAAGAGTTGTAGTGCTTCAGTTCTCTTTGTACATTTTTGGAAAAATATTTTCAATTTCAACCGCCCAAAATATGTCTTTCATTGTTATCATGGCCACATGTACCAAGTGACCATTCATAGACAACTCTGCAGTCTATAAGTAGCATGAAGTTAGGTATTATACTTATATGTTAACATTAATATTTGCTTTATTAGAAGAATTTGATCCGTTGACAGGGAAACTAAGCCGGAGGTGGACGTGTTTTGGGCAGTGTTAAATAATAAATAAAAGAAACGCGATAACAATGGGCCGTTAAAGATATGGTAATATATAAAAAACGTGCAAGAATTAAAATAAAATATAAATAATTTTCCCTTCGGGGAACCTTATTGTTTTTGAAAAGAACGGACAATCGACCCATGAACTAGACAACATCATACAGAATGCCCCAATAATGAACAGCCAAATTCCACAAATGAATATACCCCCAACTCAACCAAATTCTACACAGTATTTTCCAACTTCAAATATGCAAGTGTCACAAATGCAAATGTTTCCTAGCCAGTCCACTATGTATCAACAGAGTGCTGTCCAACCAAATCAGAAAGAACTTAAACAAATGCATCAACAATAAGGAAATCATCAACCAATTGTAAGAATTATATCTACTAATGATGACAAGTTCGATAACACAAATAAGGATAATTACAGGCAGCAAGTAGTGAGCAGTCTTAAACGAAGAGAAACGACCACTGATACGGACATAGCAAGCATCAGGTAGAGCGCACTAACACAACTAGAGAAAAAAACTTCAATTAACAAAGACAAAAATGATGAAAAAATAATGAAGTCACCACCAATTTTTGTACACGGAGTGACAGATTATACAAACATAAATACCAAAATAAGTGAAATAATAGAAACAGATCAATACGCTACCAAGACATTAGCAGACAATAGTATAAAAATCAACAGCACCTCTCCGGATAATTATAGAAAATTTGCAAAATTCATGAGAGAAATATAATACACACTTATCAACTAAAAGAGGAAAGGACCCACAGAGTAGTAATTAAACACTTACATAACGGTTTAGATACAGAGGACATCAAAGAAGAAGGATAAAATAAAGGACATCAAGTCCAAAATATATCCAATATAATAAGACAAGATAAAATCAAGGAATCATTAAACATGTTCTACGTGGATCTGAAACCGACGAACAATAACAAAGAAGTACACAAAATAAAAGAACTACAGAACAGAGTTGAAGAAGTTGAACAACCTAGAAAAAAAATAATATTGTACAGTATATGAGATGCCAAATGCATGGTCACACAAGGTTCTACTGCTATGGATCTTACTTGTATGTGAAATGTGGAGGATCACACGAAAACAAATCTTGCAAAGAAAAACAGAGAAACGCCTTCAACATGCGCCTTATGTAAAGGATCACACTGTGCTAATTACAGAAGATGCGAATACTATTACAACTATTATAAAATTAACAGAAATAAATTAATAATGCAACCGCCACAAATAAAAAAAAACACAAAACGCTATCCGGCCAAATCAAACAATGACTGTACATTCCTCCTACAGTTACGCAAATGCACTAAAGAACGCTAAAAATCAAACAACAAAAAATGGAAAAAATATCAGTAACCTGTTAAGTAAATCCCTTGAGAAATTCAAAGGAATGTTTAACCATTGTATATGGATTATAAAAATAATCATACAACCGTTTAACCAAATCATTCAACAAAATAGCATGGTCTTGTCATACTGTCCATGTTAATATCTAAACTGAAATAATGTTTAAGCTTCTCAAGATAGCACAATGGAATAAATTAACATAGGGAAAAAATAAAAGTATTTGTTAATCAAAATCAAATTAATATTCCATTAATAAGTGAAAATCACTTCACAAGTAAATCATACTTTAAAATCCCTTACTGTATTTTGTATCATACCAATCACCCAGATATTGTTGCTGATGCCAAAGCAGTTATATAAATAAAATCAACGATCAACCATTATGAAATACCAAAGTATGAAAAAAATCAACTACAGGCTACTTTCATTAAAGTTAAAGCAATGCCATATGAACTAACAGTCTCCGCAGTGTAGTGTCCTTCGCGACATAAAGAGAAAAATTCCAAGATTTCTTCCAAACACTAAGATCTAAATTTATAGTATAGTAAATATACACTGCGGAGCTCCAGTATTATCACTACCATAGGTAGGGAGCTATTAAGCTTATTACAAGAAAAACATTACATATTTTTGTCTACCGGTACCCCAGCTTATTGGCCGAGTGACTTTAACAAATAACCAGACCTGTTGGACTTCTTTATGGCTCCCGACATAGCGTCAACTTACACTGATGTAGTCCCCAGTTATGATATATCTTCAGATCATACGCCAAATATTGCAACTATCAGTACCTCAGTTATACATTTTAAGAAGCATAACGCTAAAACAAAGTGGGAACATTTCAGATATGAAATTAATGATAAGGTAAACCTTAATATTAATTAAATCTCAGGAGCCAAGACTCAATGTTCCGGTAGTGATAAAGAAACTTATGGCAGAGAAAAGAAGAACAAGAGTGAAGTGGCACAGATTACAAATTCCAAGTGACAAAATAGCTTACAATCGAATAAGCAATACTCTCAAAATAAAGTTAATGGAAATGAGGGACAATAATTTATTACAATATATTACAAACCTTAAACGCTATGATAATTGCATTTGGAGACCAATCAAATCACTAAGAAAACCCGTAACAAATCTTTTTCATTACGAGTAGATGGAAATAATTATACATGGACAAGGAATAGTCGAGAAAAGGCAGACTAATTTGAACAGCATCTAGCGAAAGTATTTATTCCTATTACTAATGCCTTAAAATGAAACACACAAAAAGTTCTAGACAGTCCTATAGATATGACAAAGCTAATAAGCATACAATTTGTAAAACCTAAAGAGATTAAAGAAGAAATGTCTCTATTAAACAATATGAAAGCACCGGGAATTGATATGATAACGTCAAAACTGCTAAAAAAATTACTAAAGAAACAACACAACAGTGTTCTAAAATAAATATTGTATAAATAAAGCCATTAAAGAAAAAGATTGCTGCTTCGCAGTTTTTCTACACGTGAGTCAAGCATTTGACTAGGTGTGGCATGATGGCCTATTGCACAAAATCAAGCAAACACTGCCAGATCCTTGTTTTGACTTATTGAAATCATGTGTAATAGATAGGTATTTTAAAACAAAGGTCAACAATGAGACTTTGCAGTTTCAACCCATCAAATCTGGAGTCTCACAGACCAGTGATTTAGAGCCAGTCTTGTACCTCGTATATACATATGACCTTCCTACAGCAGATTCTACCACAACAGGCACATTTGCAAATCTAGTAATTGCAACCTGCAATACTATCTCTTCCACATAGAAGAATGGACCGAAGGTTATAAGATAAAGATGAATGCCAAGCTCTGCATGCTGCATTTACAATAAAAAAGGCAAAAGTCTTCCAAAATATACATTAACAATTCAGAAATCCCATCATTACCCTGTGTTAAATACTTGAGAATTCACCTTGAGACTAAACAAAATTGAAAAGAACACATAAGCAAAAAATGAAAACAAATGGACCTTAAAATGACAGAACTGTTATGGCTGTTGGTTGAAAATCACAAATGACATTAAAAAAATACTAGTTACAAGACCGTGATTATCCCAATCTAGATCTATAGTATTGAGATTTGGGGCTGTGCTAGCAAGACCAGTCAAAGATTCTATGAGCATTAGTCACAAATGTATGTCACAAATCAGATGCTACATCAAGATGTCCGCATCCCAAAAGTTATAGAAGAAAAGTGAGTTATAGAGAAGAGAAGCCAGAAACATCATGAGAAGATTATTACACTGAAACAAGATACTGTAGCCACAACTTTAAGAGAGAATCAACAGAAGATTCAAAAGAAGATGGCCTGAAATAAGATGAAGAAAAAGCTTTCTTGATGGAGAAGTCTTAACAGGACAATAGTGAGACTCATTAAAAATAGTGTCCCAATCAGCAGAATAGGTAGTAGAGTAGGCTGATTGATATTTAATTTATGAATTAAAAAATCATTTCCATTTTTTTAAATACAACATCCAAATTCTTCATTCTATAAAGTTTCATTTTTATGTGGTGACTAGTGGTACTTTTTGTGCAACAGATTTCTTTTATCAGTTGAAATATTTTTCTTTTTAAGGTTTTATTTCCACTTTTCAAATTTTTTACAACTCCTTTGCTTTGTTCCAGACTATCATATTTTACAAGCAGCTTATTATATTGTTCACTTTCTCCTCTGTTGAATCTACTGTTGTTTTTTTTCTATTTCGTCTTTGCGCTTGTCTTCTACATAATGCTTTGATATACACTACCTCAAAATGTTTCTTTATTTTTTTCATTTTTTGTTGTTATTATCAAGGAGATTTCCCATTTTCTATTTATAGCATGATATCTACATAATTTTTTTTTGTATAGTTTGGATATATTTATTTTATCCTATCACACTTTCTGTGCCTCTGCTATTTGCTGTGTACTTCATTTACTTTTCACTATTTTACATAACTTTTGTACTCTCTTTTACTGTTCCTGTGATTCTGTTCTCTGCCAGATTATTGAAATGTATTTATTCAGGACTCTCTTTCTGTGTTACAAGATTAGTTAGATTTCTTAACTAACATTATTATTGTTTGCTCTATATTTTTTTATTTGGTCTATAATTTTCATTAAATTCTTTAATTTTTCTCAGATATTTTGTACATATTTCTTATTTATTTTATCTTCCATTCAATTTTCCAAATTATAATTTTGCTCTTAGAAAAGTTTAAATATATAACATAAGTTTTGAATATATTTCTAGTATCAGTATATAACGTATTTAGTTAGCTTCTTTTATGATAACTTTTCTTCTAAAATATGTTCTTATGTGCATTTAATTTTAATTGCAAAGAATATTAATCTTAAGTCAATCTTAATGTTTGTACCATACTTGCTCTTTCCCCCTATTACAGTCATACACATTTCCTCTATTGGTATTGGTATCTACCAATTAGTGGCAGCTGGTGCAGGAGGAGCAAAGGGGCAATGTTCCCCAAAAGCCCCCAAAAAAATAAAGAATGTATTAAACACAAGCAAGAAATTCATAGAGGCTATCAGATATATTACCTGCTTCTATTTTAACTTTCCTTCTTCCAAAATGAACGCCGTGGGCCAGCTTGGCATTGCCCTCCGTGCTTTGCCAGATTGCGTAAAACTTTGCATATGCTATCCTTATTTTCAATGAAATTATACGCTGCCAACAGCGTTGAATAGGGGCCAGACTTTATCCCAAAATACTATGGACTGAGATAGGCTTTGCGCGCTAGCTACTTGCTCTATTAAACGTGAACTTATTAAGTCCACAAACGATTTTAACAATTTGGTTATTAGTCATTTTGTAGCTCAAAAAATAGATGAATAAACTTTTTCTATAAGACTTTTAAGTAAATATCTGTTTTAAATCAAGAAATTAAAAAAAAAATCGTTTTGATATTCCAATTTTACGTTAATAGGGTTAATTTTATGTAAAAATCAATTTCTAGTTTTTCATTTGGGAATAGAGCTACTGGCGAGACCCCCTTTAGAGATCAACGGATTAATAGTAATACCTCAAAGGTAATCTGGAAACTTACTAAAATTGATTGTAGATTGTAAAATATAAATTAATAAATATCAAATATAGTTCACTAGAGTATTAATTGTCATTAAATATTTATGAAGTTGCTTTCCCATCTAATTTAACCACGAGCCGCCACTGTGTCCAATACCAATATTATTCCTTTTGTTCTTATCTTATCGATAGTTTTCTGTAGATTTTCATATTTATTTTATTTTTTCATTCTTCGGAAGATTTCTTAAATTTGCCCAGAAACATGTTGCTTTTCATCTTTTCCGCGATTCTTAATTAATTTCTATTTCTAAAGCCCATTTCACGACATTTTCAACTGTATATTTTAATACATTTTGATCCTGCTCCAACATCTCTACTCCCTACACTATTATATTATTTCTTCTTCTTCCTCAATTAATATTTTTGTCTTACTGCTCATTTTATTTTTATTTTCTTTTTCTAATTTTGTGTCCTCTTTCCGATATTCTATTTACGATTTCTTTAGGTTCTTTACTTCTTTATACAATTAGCTGACACGATTATTCTCTTATTGAGATCATGCTCCGTATACTTTGGCTTGTTTGGAATTTTGTCTAACTTGGAACTTTTATTAAAATTATAGATAAATTCTTTTTTGCTGCTTTATTGTAATTATAACTTCTACAATTGTTTGTGTTCATTTATCCATTTTTTAATTTACCTTCCAAATTGCCGAATAAATGTTTGTATTATTTTCATCTCTTTTCAGAATTTTCTTTTTTTGTAGTATATTTTATTATGTGCCCCTCACTTTCTAACTTCCGCAACTTCTTAAAATTATAATTAATTCAAAGTCCGAGCTAATGATATAAAATACATCACATTTATTTTTTCTTACCCCTCATATAAAAAAAGATTCTTTAAGACTAAGACAATCAAAACTTATAAGCCAGAAAACCAGGGACGGAAATAGAAATCTGAATAAGATGAAATAAAGCTTTAACTTTCTTACTGGTTTTTTACTGAATTTAAATATAATTTCTTCTTACTGTTTTTATTGCAGGTTAATATATTTGTTTCTCTTTTTCTTTTGCACACGTTAATCACATGATGGAAAGCAAATTACTTTCTCGTATATTCATATGTTAACTTTAGTATTGTTAATTTTAGCCAATCGCTTTTATCACCATTCTTTTAAGTTTCTCACATATCACAATGCCGGTTTGCTTTCCGTATTTTTTTAATTTTCAGAATAATTAAGCAAGATTTTCTGAAACATCTCTAAAAAAAAAGAGAAAAGTTGAAAAATCTACCGCGTAAGATATCAGCTATTTTCAGAGATGTTTCTGAAGTCCTTAATTTTTAATAGAGGCAAATAACAGATTCTCCCGCACCGACCGCCTATTTTATGTGCGTTGGCGTGAAGATCTGCGTGTTTTAGATTTGTTAATTTGTGGGAGAAGTAATTAGAAACGAATGATTTTGACAGGCCGCATCAGTTTGCGGCTTTTCTCGTTTCGCGAAATTGCCACTTTTTTTAACGTAATCAAAACCAGATAAGGTAGGTGGATAAGTGTCGGTATTACAGAAAATTCAATTTAAATGGAATCCATAATAGGGTCAATGCTAATTACAAAATTTTTAGTACTAGATTTGTACTTTTAGTCGCGAGGTCTCTTATTACATTGATTATCATAAAAAATTTATAGCAATAAAGCATTAAGTGTCCATGTCCTATAATTTTCATGTTGGCCTGGTTTACAAGTCGATCGAAATTGACTTTCTGTCTGAAATTATCCTGGTTGGTCAAATTTATTTTTAATTAAGAACTAAAATAGTTTTACATTTTTACCACAAAATGACACTGAAATTTCAAAACCAATTTATTACGGCATTTTTGAAGTAGGTACTAGGAGAATTTTCGTAGACTGGAACAATACTCAGCCGTTATCCATGACATAAAATTTGTATAAATTGGAAGAAAATCGATAAATGTAATTAAATTATTTTTAACAGAAGTCAGTTTACCATTCCAGTGGAGTTATTAAGGAAAAGTTCAACACACGACTTTTCTCACTCCCCCGAAGCAGTGAATAGAACACCTAGCGACTTATATTTAGTAAATTTATTGAATTTACCAACAATTTTAACAAAAAATGTAAGTGGAGTTGTATTTCAGAAATTACAGCATACAGGTAAGATCCCTTTCTAATCCCTATTAAGCAAGGTAAAATATATAAAACAACCTCATTTAAATCATCAAGATTTTTTATCTTCTTTCTCCAAAATCGGTCCAAATGCTTTCTGATGATGGTCCAGAAAATATTTTCTGAAGTTTTCCACCGTCCTGCTACAAATTGTGGAGTTGATTTTTTGACATGATACCTAAATATCTTATAAATTTAAAAAGCCCTAAAATAAAAAAAATCTAAAGACATAATTAAAAAATCTGCAATTTTTTTGTTAACCCTATCATTTCGAATTAAATGGAAATGTTTTAATTGACTTTCAGGTAACAGTCAAGTATTTGAATATAAAAAACTGTAGGCAATAAAAGAAAAAGTGGAATTTCTAATATTTTTTCAAAATTTGGACCAACAAATTTAAATCGTTTCACTTTAGAAACTATAATGAACAGGTAAAAATCACTTTCTAATTTGTACTAAATGAGTTTAATAAAGTGTAAAATTTATTTTCAAGAATTGTTAAAAAAGTTTTGAATATTTTTGCTACCTCTATCATGTAAAATTACAATTTTTTGAGAACTTAATTAAGTTTTTGCAAGTTCTTGGGAGTCCTTATTTTCTTAAATCAAATTGAAATGGATTAATCTATTCTGGTAACATTCAGGCACCTAAATATGAAAAAAAATTTGATGCAAATAACGAAGTTATATTAAAAATTTCCAATATTTTAATTGAAATTCAAAACAAGCGCATACAACTAACAAGTAAAAAATTTTTTTTTAATTCCTTCTATGTGGATCAATATATTTTCCACAAATGAAAATATTTTTGCTTTGGCGATGATGGTCCAGAGAAAACTTATAAAATATACACCCTTTCTGATATGTTTAGAAATGATGAAAATTCACGATTATTCAAGATTCAAAAATCTGTAAATTATTAATACCTCGAATCAAATTGTAATAGTTCAATGGATTATCAAATAACATTCAGACATCAAAATATAAAAAGATTATAGGTAAACATAAAGAAATTGATTTTTTGCAAAATGTTGATCAAAAAGTTCAAAGTATTTTATCTCAGGAACCACATCACAAAGGTAAAAATCACTTTCTAATTCGTGCTAAATAGGTGAAGATATATATAATTAAAACTGCAAAATAAAAAGAATTTAGTTCAATCGATAAAAATTCTTCAAAATTAGAAAAATATTATGTTTTCGATGATAATCCATGAAATGTTTTTTAATATCTTTTTGATTTATTTTTTAACTTACTTTTAAAATATAATCCATGACTTTCTTGTAAAATCGGAAAAATCGCAAAACTAAAAAATACCAAAAATATCCAAAATCCCCAAAAATGTTAATATGCCTAATTATCTCAAATCAAATTGCGATAAATACTTGACGTTGAAGTAGCATTTAGATATTGTAATAAAAATAGTTTGTAGTTAAAAATAAAGAAGTTGAATTCTTCGAACTTAAGAATGATTTTTAAGAGAAAGATTACTATTTCTTAAATCGAATTAACTTGTGCTAGGTTAAAAAAGGTAAAAACTAAGTGTTCTTGAGTCGAATCGATAAAACAGAAAAAGTCCTAGCATTGTCAGACAATTGAGATATTTTAAGATAACTTTCCTCAATTATCGGCTTCCTTTTGAAAATCACAAGGTCACACTTGAAATTCTGAAGCCAACATCAAAACTCGCAATCAGGACAGTTTGTCCTTCAAACTCCAACAATGATGTCGTCTGAAAACTTGTACAAGTGTCGCCACATAATTTGTCAACATCCGACAATGTCGCGGGACGATAAGTGCACCATTCCTGAAATAGCACTGAAAGTAAGCATAACAAGACCGCAGTAGCGCCTTAAGTGTCTCCCGGCTCCAGAATCCTGTAGATCTCGAGAACACAGTTGGCCAGAACTGGCACATGCACGTAGTCTTTCCACATATGTTCCTCGAGCGACATGGCTGCCTGTTGGCGGTTGCTTCAGCGCGAATTCAGGTGAGAGTTAAAGGATAATCCGCAGAGACTTCCACCATAGCAGCAATGGTAATTGAAAAACAAACGTCCTTTCTTATAGTTGGTATAAACAGTTATTCGACGATTTCTGAAAGCACGATCTTGGGAACGGTAACGGGGGAAATTTCGGAGGTCGGAATCTACTACGCAAAGGGACTTCCGTTTTCTGGATGCGAGCTATTCACTCCAGTCCTTTCATCACGTTTTTTACGGGATGCTGGGTAATGCGGGGATTACATTGTCATATCCTCATGTATTATGTAGCTACACGTGATACCAGATGTTTAATTCAGCGTTTATACTTAGAATCATTGTATCGATTTGTTTGGTGTGCACAGCTCTTATTCATATATATTTACAAACCACGCCGATAATGCCTGCAATGTTTCTAAAAACTATCGAAATTTCTATAAAATTCCCATAACATATCGAAAAGAAATTCCCGGAATCTCCATTATTGCTCGAAAATTTACGCTCTAATCTCTTTGAATTCGCGGAGCATTCAAATTTCTTCCCGGTGATTTTCTAAGAATAATTACGTTAATTTCACCAAAGGCTCGATATTACGGGCCGTCCGGCGGAAGCTTTTTAACGATTACCTGCATGTCGGACTGATCGCAAGTTTGTTGGCCAATAGCACTTTTGTATGAGTTTATGATGCATTAAAATGCCTTAATGAAGCGGTAAACATCGCTGATGTAACATTGTATTGAGACGTTTCTATGTTGAAAAGGCACCATGTATCCCAGAAAACCTTCCAAGTACTAAATCTATAAATAACGTTTAAATTTTTCTTGCAAACTATTAATTTGAGGGAGAATGTTTACAAAGTTAAGTTAATATTAAATGGTAATAACGTAAGTTTCCTGAAATAAATTATGCCCAGAAATTATTCGATAACAACTCACGTTACAGCGTTGTAGCGCAAATTTCCTTCGCTCTCATCAAATCTAAAACAGCAACCTTAAGTACTTCTTGAATTATCAATAGTCTCAAAATTTCTAATAACATATACTTTCAATAATTGCATGCAATTGTTTTTTATCACAAAATAAATGCAACATTTTGAACTCGATTATAACTTAAATCCTGTTCAACATATTCTTGAAAAATTTCGCCATCGACAAATGGTAGTTTTATTGGATAAAAATAAGATAATTTCATGTAATTTAGTGATTTCTAAAAATAATCCGATCAAACTGCAAAGTTGTTCGTAACTGCAACGTTTCGCAGCTCCGTCGCAGGTTCTGCTAGCACAACCGCTCGTTTTGCTGGACAAGACAGCTACGTCTAGTTTGCAAAATAGAAATTTTAAAATTATTTACTAATGCAATCTTCAGATAAGCATATTTATAAATAATTTAGTCAACAAGTTAATAGAAATATTTCTCCTTTGTTAAGAATGCCTCCTCTATTTACGTCTGATGCCGTGTAATACAATCCAGCTCAATTATAATTATTTTATTTGAGCTTGCATAAGAATTACCGAGACAACTAACTTCCATAAATGCAACTAAAGATTTGTTTTCTCCTTAAATTATTCTGATAATGTAATTGTAAACCAAGAAAACCCAGATGCTTGCGATTCTGGACAATTTAAGGCATCGACAAAAAATCAGGGAATCGATCCCAGCCATTAAGACGTTGAAACCTAAATTTGTTCCTCTTCCTCCAATTCCAATTCCAGAGCAGGCGATTTATTTTCCTCTTTATTTATCTATAAACCACGTTAATAACTAGTTTAAAAACACATGATTTGCGCCTTGTCATCTATAGATATATATAAACAAATAAATGATAATAAAAAATATTTAGATATTTTCAATTCATACTGCTTCATCTTAATTGGTATAAATTTAAAATTTAAAATTTCCTAGTAACTGACCATAAGTGGCCATCTTGTGGTTATCTTGTCATGTTTCAAAAAAATCAAAAGCCCTCTAGCATGGTAGAAACGAGCGGCTTAGACCTTAGCAATTAAAACCAAACAAAAATTTTCAAGCGAAATTTCCGGGTAATCCCCGTTTTTCCGTCGAGAAGTTCCGGGTTAACAACACTTTGCACTTACGCTACTCTACGTAAATAACGCAATCGCCGGCATTTTAAGGGTTTAATTCGAGCAAACATTCGGGTAGCTTAAAAAGCTCAATGCTATTGTAGAATATTCATTTCGGTCCGACCAGTTGACAAAACGCTTTATATTCCGGTCAACGAAGGACGTAGCGGATATATTAGGAAGGCTTTGTGTGGTGGTGAAATACGAAACAATCATAGAGGCCAGTGCCGATTGCGGACCTTCAGTCACTCTAATCCAATAAATATTTATTTGGGCCGTTTCTGAAACTGAAACATCTTAATACGGAATTGAAACTCAAGTATATTAAGCGAGGATAACCACGAGGACGGGGAAGAAATATCGAAAAACTTTAAAGTTTAATTCGATTGTTTATTTCCAACTTTTTTCAAATTATGGTACTTTAGTAATATAAAAAAATTGCTGCATGAATTCAGTTTTTACGACTATAATTTAATTTTTTTGAGATCTGGAAGTCTCGCGTATCGGTCTTGAACTGTAACATCATTATTTTTAACTCCTGGAAGAGGCTTTGTATAAGTTTTAAAAGCTTGTGCAAACAGTGAAGTTGTGGAGTTAATTCTAGAAAGAGGTAGAGGGGTGTTTTGGAAAAACGGGCGCGTGGGTTGATGGGCGTAAACACTCGTTTTTGTTACACGTTGTTATTTATTGCGGGGATGAAAGTGCTGAAAATTTTAAGGACTTGTGGAAGAAATTGCGGGGGATTCACGATTTCCAGATTATACGCAGCTATAATCGTTCGACATCCCACGCCGATAATTATTGGGATCGTTACGACCGTTCGCGGGACATTATTAATTTTATTTCCTCCAACGACTTCCAGAACGTAATACCTCCTCGTTTTAGTTAACACTACAAAAACTAGAGCGTCTCGGGTGTTTTTATTAAATCGAACTATGAAATTTTTTTTTTTTTTTTTACTTTATTTTTATTAAATCGAAGTTTTCAGAGTTCTCGGCAATATCACCTATATAATTTCTATAATTAAAATCATAACCAATGTTTCTGCATCTTTATTGTATATAATTCAATTTTCATAAAGTAATGTTCTTTAACTCTTTGAAGCGCCGAATATCCAGCAAAATAAAATCCCTAGTGGAGCAACAAAATTTTTATAATATAATTGTAGAACAAGCCTGCATAATGGGATAAATACTTATGAACTGGCATATGAAAAACTTATTTATTAAAAAATATTTTTGTACTTTGTTGTAGGGTGGTATCCATAACCAACCGATTAGGTACAAGACATGTTCATTGACTAGCGATATCTTTCTTTATAAACATTTTGCAATAAAAACTTCACAAGCGGAATGGTGGTACATATTATGTGCCATAGTAGATATTTGTTTATTTTTAATTATAAACAAAACTGCAAGTATTTAGTAAAATAATTGTTTAAAAACAAAAAAAATTACATTTGAGAAAACATTAGCAACTAAACATGCGCTTTAAAAATGATTTCGAAGAAAATTATGATTTTTATTATTGTAACTGTTATTCGGCTTTGATAGGATTAGACTTCTAATACCGCATTTCGTACAGCTGACCTTATCAACTTTATATGATATATTTTCTTTAAGCGTAGAAAAAATTTATTCAGATTAATGGAATCATCATTTCGAACAATTTTGTAAAATAGATCTTTTTAAATAAGTCGAGTAATCTAGTAGACAACATTGATCCTTTGTTCCTTTTTTATTATCCTACATTGCAAAAACTATATTTGAGAAGAATAGATATAGATATATATTTTTCTACCCTAACAATAATTTGATTCTGAAAATAGAAATCGCAACAATAGTAGTTTTTTCACAAATTTAGAATAGCGCACTTGATGCCTTATCGGCCATATAGCAAATTTTAATGTCTTCTGATTGGATTCTTGCAAAATTTGTAATAACTTGTATAAAACACTAAACCACTCTTTAGGCTTTGGATATAAAAAGTAAATAACAATGGACACCGGATAGAACTCTGAGAGTACTGCAGATGTAAGAGAGCTTTAGAACTCAAAATTTGATATAGCAGTAAATCTCATTTCTCATACTGTTGCATTTTAAGAAATCTTCTTTTTATTATTATTTTATTTTACGCTCCAAAGACTATATTTAACAGAAATATATCAATATTTCAAAATATCCACAATTTATCTCTAAGACAGAAAGCTGAACAAAGGTTGTCTTTTCACAAATGTAGAGAAACCCATTTAAACAAGTCAATCCATGGTGTTTCATTTGGGGATTTAGTATTTACTACGTTGCTATTTCATTCCTTCAATATTACAATTGTATAAAGATTATAATCATACAACGATATTACTTATCTACCTCACAACATTCTGAATTTTAGATGTTTGTTCAATTTTTATAATTACTTTTAATATTACACAAAATATATTTCATAATTACTCCCCCTGGTCATTATTTTTGTTATTATCATGAATCGCTTGGTTATCAACGATTCTTTGCTGTTTTCTGCATGGACCACCGTATAATACAGCTATCGTTGTTCTACCTTTGATTATTTTACTTATATTTCTGTCACTTGTGAAATTTATTCTCAAGTTTTTTTTCGTACGTAATAAAAGCTATGATCATATACAAACAGTTTATATTATCTTGGTACCCTGAATTATATTATGGAAGATTTGGTTTTCAAACACCATAAAATCAATCCTAATTTTGGGAATGAGCTGAGATGAAAACGTAAAAATTTTATTCAACACAAGTCTTTCTACTTTATATTACTCTAGTTTACCAATTTACCTACGTAAAGTTCTATACATCACGTCAACTCTGTAAGACCTTTATGCAAACTCTTGGGTCAGGTTTATGCTCACCACAAATGACAACGTACCGATTAGAAGGATTCAAGTGCTACAATAAGAGCAAAGTTTACATGCTCTATACTTCACACTTATAGATTTTAAACTGATTGTTTGATGGTTTATGATCAATCAATATCCTTTACTTATAAATCTCTAATATGTTCGGATTGCTAGTTTCTAGACAAGAAAGAGGCGAAAAGTTGTAAAAAGGAATTGACAAGCTCGTAAGCACTGCACTTAGTTTAAATTTATTTTTCTGATGATAAACCAGTGTAACCTAACTACTAAACTTTTCAATATCCAACGATATAGCCATTAGAAATCCGAAAGGGATTGACTTAGGTATTACATACACGGTGTTACCTAAAAAACGCTTCAAGCTACGTTATTTATTTTTCGATTTGAATGAGCAAATAACTTTAGCAAATTATTCTTTAACCACTACGAAGTTACCTTAAGTGAATTTTTAATTATTAACTTTAATGTCAAACAATGTACATCTTTTTAAACAGAAATATATTTTTCCTATATTTTTATTTAAAGGACAATATTCTTCTGAATACAATGATGTGTAAAAAGTTGATTTTAATATATATCTATCTAGAATGATCTTTCTTAAAATTATTAAGTGTGTCTCAAAAAGCAAAAACGATAAATGTCAGTAATCCATCTGTGTCGCCATTGATATCGTATTGCAAACATTACTGGGCTTCAAAGTTAATTGTTTTAAAGAAATAAATAATGGAAATCACCTGACCAACATATTGCAAGAATGTTTCAAATGCAACAGAAGTTGTAGCAAACATTGCGAATTAACAATGATTACTTTCCAAACAGAGAAATTCCAGAACGTCGCAAGTTTGCAAGACTCGAGAAAAATTGCAGATTCTTTGGATCTTTTAAAAACCTAACCGGAAGGCAGAAATCGTGAAATAGATATTCTTTTGCGCCAAAATGAAAACCCGAGAACCTCTACTCGGAAAGTTTCTAATAACATTAGTGCTTCTAGTCGAATTGCACATGAAACACTGAAACCGAAGTTTAAACCATACGTAAGTAATTGAAGAGAAATGATCGAAATCGGAGAAAACAATTTCACTGTTTTTACTTGAAGATGATTCAGATAAATAAAAAAAAATAAGACTATTTCTTGCTCAGATGAATGTACTTATAATAATAATAGCATTTTTAATAAAAACAATAACAAAATGTTGAAAATATCTTTCAACAAAAATTTAGTGTTAATGTGCGGTGCGGAATTTTAATGCTAGGTTAATTGGGCCATTTTTCATTGACGTTACTCTAATTGATCAGATTGCAATATTTTTGGATGAGTTGCTCCTTGAAGAATTTAATCAAGCCTATTTTCTACAAGATGGGGCTTTATGGTAGTTTTTGGTCATTTATCATATACAGTTCTTGAACCCTTTTTTTCTGTAGTCATAATAAGTGCAATCATTTTTCTATTATAATAATCCAAATATTTGTAATGAACCGACAGAAAGTGTTGTTAGCAGTAGTATTTACTAAGATTTCTTAAATTAACTATATCGAACAAATTGATTGTATTTGTATTTCAAGAGTGAAAAACTTTGCACTACTTTCAAAAAATCTCTTTCAGTCGCAGATTCTCAGACCTGAGTGCTGTTTTTTATGGCTATATGTTTCCGGATGCCCTAAACCCACATTTGCGGAGAAATAAGCAAATTGCCCCATAAATAAATAACCAGGTATCCAGTGGCGAATGAAATATTTAATATCTTACCCTCTGTCGTGTCAGCTGCCGAATAAAAATTGCCCCCGTTTCCACCGTCCGCCATTGTAAATAATGAAAACTTAATTACTTGTGAGATTTCGCATCGACAGCAAAAATTTCCTTATTTACCTAAAAAGTCTTTAGTTCGTTCGACTATATTCGAATTTCTGCAAATTCAGATATTTTCAAAGCAAATCCAAGTGGGCGTTAATTTAACTCGTAACCAAATAACTAATTAAGCCCGCGGCTTTCATGCCAATTATTGTTTTGGAAAATAATTCTTGCAATTTAAACTAATTTCAAATTGATAGAGAAACTAATTCGGTTGTTTATTATGACGTGCGTTATCAACGTTCTCTTTTTGGTGCGCTTACGAGTGATTTATAACTAGATAACCATATGGTGCAATTGCAATTGAGGATTAAGGATAAGTATGCAATAAATTGATTTAAAGTATCTTCTGGTTTGGGTTGATACGAAGGATTACTGTATGTCAACCAGCCAGAAATGTGAATTTAGTTAAATGGGTTCATTAGGGGTTCGGCACTTGAACAAGATATTTTTAATTGCATTAATTAACTTAATTAAAATTAAATATTTTTTACTTTTAAACCAACATTTTTTTATTTTAAAATAAAATATAAAAACACGTAACTGCTTGTTATGAAAACATTTCTTAATAGAACTGCAGCAAGATTTCAGAATATTAAAAATTCTGGAGGACCTAATGTTAAACGTAAGAAAGAATAGTTCATGTTAAGGATGTAATTCGGGCTAAACCGAATAAAATAAGAAAATTCTTATCAATAGCTGCTAGAAAAATGTTGTCATATGACGAATAATTTCTAAATATGTATAATATAAACCTCAAACTTTCATAATTCTAAAAGTAACTTAAAGAAATTGTAGATGATTAGAATATTCAAAAGGAACAACTCTTCAAAATAAAAAAAAATAACAAAATCAGATATGTGATAAATATCAAATTTAAAAAGATGCATCAATGTTAAAGATTCGGTTCAAACCCTCCTTTTATGTGAGGAGACTACAGCTGACTCGATAAGGTAAAATGTCTGCATCATGTCTTTACTTTGTTGGAAAATAGAGTTTGTCCTTTGCATATTGAGACTACGCCCCAAGTGCATGGTATTGTGCCCTTATTTTAATAATTCCATTTAATTACGAGTACATCTATAATAAACTCCGAATTAATTCTAATTTCTGGTTCTAACTCAGAAATCGCAATAATATTTATATTAAGGGATTTAAAAGTCCCGATAACCAACAAATATTTTTATATTTTTCATATAAACATAAATGGAAAGAAGCTGTCTCAACACTTCAACAATATTAACAAATTTAGGTTATAATTTAAGATCAACCATTGTAACAGTTTGGATGTAGTAGCCAAGTTTCCGAATGCAGATTGGTTAATGCTTACCCCAAAAACGAAAAACATATAAGTTACCCGACCAACGAACCGACTCGGCTTATTCATTATTAACAGAAACCTCGAACTCAACCCAGATTTGCTTTGCCATATTAATCAGCAGCCGGCTGGAACAAATCTCAATATTCATCAGCTTTTTGGTCAAATAATAAAAAAAAAATTGGCGTGGGCGATTCAGCCTACGTATTTTCAAATCAAAAAGCATCACACGTACACTTTAATTTTATTGTTTTAAATTCGACTTCGGCTTTGAAAAACGGCGCCGCCAAAAACATTTAAACCTCAAGCTTCATGAAATATTTATTAAGGCCTGTCTATCGAATGCGCAATAGAATCCCCTTTCTGTACGCCGCCATTAATCATTTTTCCACGAACTGATAGTAAATTGACGTGTGCTGTACAGGTTTAAGGTAACTTTTCCGGGCCGAAATCGATAAGGCGGAACAGTTTCGATGCGTGTTGTGATATTATAGCAATGCCGAATAACTGTGGGACATTTATCAAAAACTTGCAGCAATGGACAACAAAATCTTAAATTAGTATTCTGCCAGTCTAAATAAAATATCAAACTTTAAGAATTGCGGAAGACATGTTAGCAATCACTCAAAATCATGGCGTCGTAAATTCATAAATTAAGTTTTAATAAGTAAATTGTCCCAAATATTTTAAAATTTAACATCAACTGAGCTAATATACAGAATATGTCAAAAAATTGAACTATGTTTCTCTTGTCTAAACTATTGGACTCAGAGAAAAAATGATGACTGTTTGATAAATGAGAGATATAATGTCATATTAGGCTATATTTTTTTACAAAATCTCACCTATCATTTTTCCCTGAAACAACTTTTTTTTAATGACAACGAACTAATATTTCTGTTTAGTCTAATGTAGAGAAGAATTTTCTAGACAGGCGCGGATTATTTTTTCATTTATTACAGCGTTTATTTTTAAATTGCGTTGAGCCTCTTTAAAATACTCAATTTTACCTACATGGAAAAAGGGAAACGTACCCCAATCAAATACGTAGTTGGCAATACCATTACAATGTGGCAAAGCTACAGTTGCTATCACTCAAATGTAGAACTCTAGAATTGCTGTCATTTGTGGATTGTGTTGGGATGTGTCGCCTTTTATTCAGGTAGGTAAAATTAAACATTTTTAAGAAATGAGGGGAATTTTTTTTTAATTTATTTAAAAATAAACGGCTTATGTAGCAATTAAAAATTCCACGTGTATGTGGAAGATAATTGTGGACGTCATACGTTATGCAATTTAAAAAATGAAAATAATCGCCACAGAAAAAAATGGCTGGGGCCACTATGTGAGAGAATATTGCTTTAATATAGCATCAAATTAATTATTTAGGTATATCACAGAAAGGCAAAGATAGTTATCTTAAACCGTTGGTCTAAATTACCTCTTAGGACGTTATATACATTTATTTACATTTCCTCAGCATAACGATATCCAAATGGAACTATTTCAAATTGATTGTGTACTTATAAATGAAAGATGCAAACATGAATTAAATAATATAAAAGGTCATTTGAGGGTTGACGTAAGGTCAAACCAATCATGCTTCAGTGATCAGAAAATTCAAAATAAGGCTGAAAAATAAGCAACAAACAAAACCTAAGAGATTTAACTTAAAGAAATTGAAGAAGTATAACAAAAATGTAAAGTAAAAAAAAGTCTTTGAATGAAAGATTAACTAAAACTGAATAACAACTAAAATACACAAACAAAACACAAAATTATGGCGTTTATCAGGAATTTAAATGACCAGATTAACCTTATTACAAGCGTATCACAAAAGGTTTTAAAATTCAGATACTTTGGAAGTTGAGTAACCAAGATCAAAAACCTAGAGATACGTAAGAAACTTTTATTAATATAAAGAAATGTTTAACTAATAAAAGCGTTTTCAAATAAGTAGCATATTGAGATTTTGGTTTACCACCCAATTGGGTGGTAAAACTAAAGTTTTAATACGCTTCATCCTACTTTCGTTATCAATTGCGCGTTTACTTTGGATGAAATTGAAGCCTCTTTACCTTCAAACTTACGATTGCTTCTATATCTATATATATTTCCTTTACATATTTTTTTTTCAATATCAAGCCGACCATTTTTTTCCACGACTCTTCCTTTTCTTAAAAGGAAAATTACTAATATTTTTTATTAACCTAACCTATTCTTCATACATAAAGGGTTTTTCCCTAAATCAAGTTGCTTATTTTTAAATAAATAAAAAAATTGCACATTTAAGCCTTCCTAATCTTGGACTTTGCAATAACGCTCCACTCAGTTTTGGATTGGGGGTATATTCCAATACAATACACAGTTCACAACATTATCAAAATGTATCATTTGGTAAAAGTGCGTAATGGAAATGTTACATTATAATGATATTATCGACTGTCGTTTATGTTAGAACATACACCGCATCTCAAATTGGCTAAAGCTTTATAGCAAATTCTAAGGTTGAGAGAGCTTAATTGAGATATTTTTTATGATTTAATAATAACCTAGTTGATCCAGATAGAAATTGTATGGAAAATACTTTTTTTACTTTAGACAAAATAGAAATATTTGTAAAATGAAGAAATAACAACAAAATTTAAGAAACCTAGTAAATACTTAATATTCTTCCTTACATCATAACATCTACCACTACTGGATTTAATTATTTTACTTACTCTATTTCTATACTTCTTGGCCACAAGCAATTTTTCGATTGATTTATTCGTGAAATCTACTAACACCATTCGCAACTATTAATTTAAAATTTTAGTTCTGAAAGACGAAATTTTAACCTACTAAAAGTTAAAAATGTAGTTTTGCGCCAAAGATGCTTGAAATATCGTAACTGTCCTTTGACCACTCTTATACTTCGGCCTCGACGCTATTTTGTTTCGCGATTGGAAGTTTTCTGGGATTTATTTTCAATGGACACAAAGGAAAATGTATTCGAGTTGCGATGGTCGAAAGAGGCGCGAAAGCTCTCGAGAAAATCATTTTGATGAAAAAAAAATAAAAGAAAAAACAGTCTCAAGGAAAGCGCGTAAAAAACACATGGGATGGCCCGGGCAATCAATATGCTTTTGACCTGCAAATGAAAATCAGCAGAACACAAGACCCGTATCGGGCTGTCGCTAGAGCCATTGTTTGAAAGATTCTTCACAGGAGGGTCTTGATAAATTCCAAAGCAACTCAATATCGCCTCCGGATAAAGAATAATATTTCGGTCGGTTTTTCCGGAACAAATTGGATCCGGCAGAGATAAATACCGGCACTAAGCTTTTACGACCACTATTATTACTCGTTTGGTGAGCAAAAAAAATTCTCGACAGATTTACGACTTAATTTAACGTGAATATAATAAATTTGCCACCTCTCTTGAAGCGAATTAGCGGAGGGCCCGCTAGTTAGATAAGACAGCCCAAGTTGCGAAAGATAATGAATTCGCAGTGGATGTTTCGCAGATTTGACTGTCTCATTTAATTATTTATTGCTGAGGGAATGAGGGGCGACGTTTCCGATCAACTTAACCTCGCCCGTTTTCCGAATCACAGCCGGGAAATGACGCCCGAATGACGCGAAACTGTATATCTTTTCTCCATTTTTGTCACGAAACAAATTCAATACAAAGAAGACGCTTTTAAATTACTTTTTTTATCGCGTCGTCGACGACATGCAAAAAACTGGCGGAGGGGTGGATAAAACAGTTTTGTCGAAGAGGCTATTTCTAATTGTGCTTATAGTGCAGAATAATATTGCATCCGTTGGTGTCGCGTGGTTGAATTGCGCCCTTCATTAGTTGGATTTAGCTCCTCGGTGTTCGTAGGTTAATTGGAGCGTCTTTGGGTCGGATTCCAGGTTGCAAGACGAGTAATTAGGCCAGACGTCTGAATCGAGGTGGAAGCTATGGTCAAAACGCTGCTATTTCGATAACAATTGTGTTATTCACCCGGCGCATCCACCATTTGTAGTAGAGCCGCAGGGTGATCTCGGTTGAAATTCGATCTTAAGAGAAAAATTTCCCATCCTTAAAACACAAAAGCATCTATTAACGACTTATTTAATGGTGGACTTTAGTTTTTATTATCCAATGTTACGTTAGAGTTACGGCCCTAATAAAAGTTTGTGATAAGAAAAGGAAACTAGCAAGACGCCTCAATGCACAATCAATAGACTACTTGCACCTATGTTTTGCAGCAAATATTTTTTTTATTGTGGAAACCGGTAATTGAAAAAAGATCTCTCCTGTTTTACATACGTGCTTGTTGTTCTTAGAAATAAGAAAAAATCTGGCAGCCTAGGAAATTTATCAGTAATGTGGCTGACTTTTGAAATATTGTATAACGAAAACACTTTAAAAACAAGTTCAAGTTTTATAAAAGAAACAAAAACATATATATTTACCTACTGAAAATATTTAAACACTTCATTGTTAAAAAAGAGTATGATTAGAATATTTGGATTTTTGCTTAACCTAACTTAAACTATGGCAGATGCCATAAATACTCTGCTAAGACCTTCATAAGATTGTTATGTGCTAATTTTATAAAAGTTACAAATTGATAATTGAAACGATATAATATTCTTAATCTTAAATTAACTAAACAATAGTAGACTAAAAAACTACTAAAATTTATTAAAATTCTCGAGTAAATGTTAAATATTTATAATGTTACAGGAAAAATTTTTGGAGTATGTATAATATATCTATAATTGATTCTTCTTTTGGTTGCTATACTTGTAACAAACAGGTGTCTACAGGTGTCTGTGATACGCGCTCTTAATGAAAATCTAGATGATTCTTTTTGTACGTTTTTCTTCGAAAGGCAATGACAAACCAGCAAAGCGTAATTAGTCTAGATATCTCTTCTTAAAAGTTCTGCTCATTAGGATCCCACCTAAACCTGGAAAATCCACGTGTCTGTACGAACTATTAGACCTCTTGCATACGGGGATTCTGAAACCGAGATTCAGTATCCTAGATATAGAATCTCTGATGGAAACTTCTCGGCTACAGTATCGGACGCCGCTTCTCTGTACAAGTTGCAGTGCAGTATGTTATGGATGTAGAAGAATGTATAAGAAAGAAGAACAATGCGAGTTCATCTAATTGTGAGAAGCCAAGGGAGTAGGGTCATTGCATTAATAAGCGGAGTACAAAGTGTCCCCCATGAAATGAAGCCAAGCGCCGCCCATGATATGATGCTGAATTACTTGAAAAAGTATCCGTGTCCGAGAGGTCCTATGTACCCTTTGAACTACATACTAGCGTAATTGGAAGGGACCCGATTTTGCCAACCACTGAAGCAATTGCATTTTTATGCAACCCGCCGTTTTGTAGTATTCTCATCTTTTTCTACCTTACAAGTTATAGGTCAAAATATTGTGGAAATGGAATGAAATTTATCAATGCATTTATTAAGCGATATTTTTGTATACTGAAAAAATCTATTATTTATCTAAAAAATAATACTAGAAAAACAATAGTAATTTTTTATTTGAAGAAAGAAAAAGCACAAAATTATAATACAAATTTGTACCCACTGTATGAAAATTTATTTTAATTTATATTTTGCTGCTGAAAGGATATGGAGAGACTTTATTTCTAATTTAAAAAACGTCCTTCATGTCTTCTATTTTTAAATCTCTTTATTTTACCTTTTGTTTTAAAATTTTAATTTTTCTTTTCAAATCAGAATCCGACGCATTCATATTAGTTTGTGTTTCTGCATCCACAAATTTTTTGGATTTTGTCTTACAAAATGATGCCACTTTTGAATTTGATGGTACGTTGTTTTTCAAATTCTTCAATTTTAGTTTGATTTTCATTTGTATCAGATGCCTAAATAAAAGTAAAATTAATTTCCACACTTAAGATTATTTAGTTTCACAATAAAGAAAATAACTTGCATAATTTTTTTTGAAACTCTAGGAGGATTTTACTTTTCATGAAATGTTTTGATAAAGAGAAAACACTTGGTATGGCATCAGGTTTCAGTAATTTTTTATTACATCCTGGTCTAATTTTATAGTCCGTCTCTAGGAAGTACTTTCCTCCGATCCTGCTGCTTCTGGAAGGACTCCAATTTTTTCTTTGAATTGCTTTCATCCATAATTTCAAGAATTTTGGACGTTTGAAGGGAAATCTGTATTTTAAAACATTAATAATTGAGTTATCCAATTTTTTCAGCTATGAAGCTAAGTTTTCACCGTAACAACATTAACTTGTTTCCATTCAATAATGGAAACAAATCTTCGTTCTTACATCATGCAAATTATTGCAATCATAAGCCACACAATTTAGAGCCATTTTTATGTTACTAATATGAATATAAACTATACAACACTTTACTCCAGAGATGGGCTTAAACAAATGAGTTTTAAACCTCTCCGTACTAAACAGGTCACAGGTACTGGTAAAAGCAGGTAAAAGCCTTATGCTTTTACCTGCTGTCGTAACTGGAAGGGACCCGACGTTATTTGCTTGCAGCGGAAAGTGAGTCAGGGGCAAAAACAAAGATAGCCTTACCTGGTCACGCTTCCTATGCGTACCATGCGCTAGACAGTGAAGCAAATACTACAAACTCTGGCTATCTTTGTTTTTGCCCCTGGCTCACTTTCCGCTGCAAGCAAATAACGCCGGGTCCCTTCCAGTTACGACAGCCTATAGTTCAATGCATATACCACAATGTAAAAGTTGAATATGAGCTACACATTCAGTTGTCGACGACTGGAAAAGCGGGATTCGGAATTTCTGTAGCCGGATTCTGAATCCGCCGCAGTTGCCCGTGTGAAATGCTCTATTTTAGCTCATGTATTTTCTGTAGCCGAGATTCACGAATATCAGATTCAGAATCCCCGTTTGAAAGAGGTCTAATAGTTCGCACAGACACGTGGATTTCAAAGATTTAAGTCAAATCCTAATGAGGAGACCTTTTAAGAAGAGGTATCTGGACTGATTACGTTATGCTTGTTTGCCATTGCCTTCCGAAGAAAAACGCACGAAAAGAATCATCCAGATTTTAATCAGAAATTCAACCCAAGACTAACTCAATAAAAGGTGGTACTTGTCGATACTTCGTACTCGCCTCAATAAATAATTATTATCGTAAAACCAAGAAGAAAAGAAATAAATTAAAATAATACCAACCCACCACGCTTTAGGGTTTCCTCAAACTTTGATTTTTAAACTTGATGCCAACTCAAATAAACTTCAAATTTAATATTGGATTTTGAGTAGAAACCGTTAATCTCTCTTGAATTAAAATATTTGATTATAACTTTTTCCGTCTTTATTATTCTATATATTTTTTTAATCTCTTTAAATTTTACTTTCTTTCTAAATTTTTATAATTTTTTGGAAACATTGAAAAATTATTTTCTCGGAATATGGAAAAGTTTTAGTAAGTAATTTAGTAAGTAATTTATTTAAATCTCCCACCAACGAATATTGTTCAAATAACGAAAAATTAACTAGAATGACAAGACTAGAGAGGCTCTATGATATAAAACTGAGGATGATAAGAACAGATTAGAGAAAGTTTATCACCTCTATTTGTTATTATTTAGTTGTAGGAAATTTAACTTAAAATATGCGAGCAATTATATAATAACAATGAATATGGAAGAAAGTATAATTAGAATTAAGCGTCAATTGTGAAAATAAATTAGACTACTCAAGAAATATATGGGACTTAACATTATATATGTTATTAAACAACATATTTTTTCAATATGAAGCCGACTATTTTTGTTTATAACGCCTTTTTTTTGTTTTTTTTTTCTTTAAGGGCAATGTACTTAATCTGATATAAAGAATTATTTTCCGCACAAGAAGGATTTAGTTTCTTTAAATAAAGTTATTTATTTTTAAATAAGTGAAGAAAACTCGCATTTAAGCCTTGTTAACCCTAGACTTTGCTGTAAGGCTCCACTCAGTTTAGGGTTGGGGTATACCCCAACACAATGCATAGTCGTCAACATTATTAGAATGTTACATTTAATAAAAGTGCGTAATGTAAATATCACACTCTAATGGCCGGCGCAAGCAGAAATGGTCACCGCTATTTTATAAAAAATCATATACTAATATGATCTCAAATTAGTCATTTTACAGCAAGTCTTATTTTTCCTCTAAGTCTAATAATTTATCCACGAAAAGCTTGGTTCCATACTTACTACTGGCCCTGCATAAACTTGAACTAATAACAATAACTAAAATACAAAATTTTAATTTTAAAAGAAGAACCTTCAGTGGCATAAAAGTTTGGTCTTCTCTGGCTTTTATCTTAGAAACAAGATATAGCAAAATATCTAGACAAAAATATATAAAGAATTAAGAAACAAGATGGAATATAATCATGAAGAACTTGGCAAAATAGAAAAGAAGAAGTTACCAAAGATATGTTTGTGCAAATAGAAAAAGAATTGAGACATAAGAAGTATTTTAGAAATAAATTCTCAAAAATGTGCAACAACTCTGTACTAGAAGGTGTGCAACTAAAGTAATTTATTGAATATAAATATAGAAATTACAATTAATTTAAAATTAACACTTTCAATAAAACATTTTTTTTGAAAGGTGATATTTCCCAGAAAGAAATCGTAAGAATGATTTAAAGCCTTAAATTCCATATAAAGAACGGTGCAATTTAAAACTACTTTAAAGCATTTAAAGGAAAGTTTTTTAGTGTTGCAAAATTTTATCTGTTGTTGGAATAATAATGTCAATTAAGAAATTCTTAACGCTTATATAACAAAGTTTAGATGGATAAAAATTCTCTCAAAACGTATAGAAGTAATTTTTAACAATAATTTTTATAGATAACTGTAGGTTGTTGGGTAACGAATAATTAAATCCGCAATATTATCTCCTTTTTTAAATAATCTTTAAAGTCTTGTTCCATTTCTTTTCATGCTCCAGTAAATCGAACATCACGTCTGTCTGTTGCCGTAACAAATCTCTTTGTCTTCGCATATAAAAAGGAGTCCAATATTTCGTATGTAGTAATCTCTTTATTTTAGTAGCGGAACACATTGACAGCACAATAAAATCCCAACTAAAACCTCAATTTTGTATCTTTTCTTCGAATAATTCAAACAGTTCTGGGAACTGGTAAAATTTCCATGCAAATTAAAACCTTTTGTCGGTTCTTTTAATTCCTGCGACGTTCCTCGATTTTATTATTCATGAATATAGCACTTAATGAGTGTTAATTAAATATTTCGGTTCTATAAGCCAATTTGGCGGGTTTCAGTGGGAGACGTTTGGAATAGCGTAGTCATTAATTATTAAGCTACATGGAGTTGCAGTAGGTAACCAATTATGCTGCAATAATAACAAAGCTTTGAATTATTAGTAACTTCTGTTATGTGAATAACAATGTTTTAGGGAAAGTCCTTGAAGAATATGGAAGGAAACATATGTTTCATAAGAGAATTGGGGGAGAGTTTCCGATATTGTTTTTGCTCTACCGGATAATACGTGCAATGTGTTACGGGACTGGGGCTTATTTTCATATTGCGTCATTTTTTTCAGTATATCTGCATTAAGTCATGAACAAAAATTTTCTGAGAAATTTCGACTGTCAACTGAGAAAATAGTGAATTTAAAGCGTGAAAATTAACAAAAGAATCACGTAGTCAATATAATATTATTGAAAAACAACAATTAATTAATTAAATAGTTTTCAACTGCGCAAAACGTGCTCTAATATATTCCTATATTTTATTAGAAAATTTATTGTTCGTATTCAGATATTTCGTGCATTGGAAAAATTAATTGAGTTTTTGTTTATTCAGGGTGATAAAAATATTTGTTTATTCGGCTTATGATTTCTAGAAAAATTCAGCATTTTATTAATGTTTGGCTTGATTATGGAGAAAGCTTGTTCTTCACTTCGTATGCTCCATGGATTTTCAAGGGCCCTTTAACAGGTAGACATTTACAAATCAGGCCTCCAGTTATTTCATTAACTTCCGCCGAACACTTGTTGGCGCTCATCCAAGCTGTAACCGGGGAGATTTCCGCTGGTTTTAGCTTTATCAGGACCGTAACAAATTATAGAACAAATATTTGACAGATTGTTCAAAAGCTGCTAATTAAGGTTCATTTAGAGCCGAGCTTAAAGCTCAACACCTATTTGATATCTGAACTAAAACACCATCCATCCTCTTGCGCACCGATTTCGGCCACAATCACAATATAAACTTTACGTGGTGACGTCATCCGATTGGAAGCGACTATCCCATGAAGCCTAACTTGATACACAGACACTTGGGGTTTAGAAAAAAATAAGAAACTGTTGGGAAGGCAGGTTTTGTTCTCGATAACAAGTTTCTAAATTTTGATTTTATTGTTCTATTTCCTTTATGTTTTTTTTAACTATTATTTAATCAAAAACTGTTTACGGTTTAAGTAAAATACATAGCCGCTTGACCGGTTGACTTCAGAGCTACGTAGCGCATCGTCGGTTGGCGATACGCAGCGAAATAACCGCCGAGAGTGGAAGTTGGAGCTCGACCCATAGCAAGAGATCGATTACTACAAACAATAGTTGAAAATTAACGATAATTACCTTCAATTTCTGGTTTGACGGTTCCGTTTCAATAAGTTCTCGAGTGAGCTGCTGGCGTTTTTGGTCCTTCTCTAAGGAGTTCGACTCGTCAATTTTTCGATTTCCAGAGCGAACTTACTGATGTAACTAATCTTCAGGCTATGTAAGTTTGTTTGACCTGATATGGCTGCAAACATCACGCTCGAAGGGCACCTTCTGCCTTTGATATCCGCCAACCGTAAACTCTGCTTGTTAGTGTTCATGTTATATCACCGGTGCATACTTGTTTATTAACACATTTATGTTAAACGCAGTAGTTTTAGGGTATAACGTAATCAGAGATGGCGTTCATGCTCGAGCTTTTTGTCGTTAATTCGCAATTAATTTAGAAAGGGAGGATAGTTTGATAAATTGAATGTGATGTTGGGAAATAGTTGATTGAATCTATTCCGTAATCGTCGTTATGATGGCGATTAAGTTATCCTCCGCGTTCGCTTCAATTAAATTAATTTATACCAGAATTATAATCGGCTGTAATGTGATTATCACCAAATACCGTAAAGTTGCCGGCTTAGCCTCTGATGAATTGCGGTTGTTACTAACGGCGATTGCGGTTGGTAGTTTTCCAATAACAAGGGCGGTTTTTAACAAGGGCTATTGAAACGAGATACGAACGGTAGAGAGTGAGCATAAAAAAGGGATAAATGGCGAAATTAAAAGCCGGTTGGATGTCTAATCTTACCATTCACGTAAAGAGTTACTAACGAGTTTTCTGGTTGAGGCCATTGGCAAAAGCTCTGCACATAAACTAAAATAATTCTGAAATATTGTCAAAAAATTTAAAAGTGCTTTATATCCGGACGTTTATTACCAGTTTAAAAACATAATTTTTGTGGCCAAAAATTGCAGCTAGAGTATTTTAAATAACTTTATCCAGAATAATGTTGCTGCAATATTCAAAAGACTTATTGCCTCAAAACCTAGAATCATTTAAGTATAAAATAGAAAATTAGGCAGTAGCTTAACGAAAAAGAAAATTTAAAAAAACAGCAGAAGCTCACTAGGAGTTTCAAATAAACACAAACTGTTTAATAGAAGTTTGAAATATTTGAAATTAAACAAATATATAAAAGTAGAAAGTAAAACAAGCTTAAAGTAAATTTAAAAAGGTGGCAATAATAACCGCTATAAAAGCTAAAAGTATAATTTTGTATGAGAAATTGAAACGTTCATTTCTCGTTCTTCATATTGAACTGTAGAATAACCATACATACATCTACATTATTTGACCCCATCAGTTTTACGTATACTTTGACCAGTTTCTACCATAATTCTCTATTTTTTGCAAAAATATTTAATTACATATCACGAATAACTTTAAAGCCAGCTCCACACGATGCGTTCGCTCTCCAAACATTTGTCAAATTAAGTATGGCCAATAATTGGTATCTATTCGACGAGATATTACTATTGGCAATTCGTTCCTACACAGGATGTTCGGATGTGACTATGTGAACAAATGACAAATTTATTTTCTAATATTTACTAACGTATACACACGATACGTACACTTGCCAAATTATTGCTTGTTAATCCCTTGTTTACATTTAGGTCATAATCTGGGCAGTTAAAGTGAAAATGAACGAAAGTAAAACAGTTCTTGCATTTTTTTTGCTGATGCGTACCTAATCGAGCTGGAATGTCCTGTAAAAAAGTATCTCGAAAAGAAAGATAGTGGATGTTATCCCTAAATAAAAACAGAACACGGTATGTGTTTATTTGGTCCCGTTTCATTTGAAAGCACCGATTTAAACACATGCCTCTTGCTCATACGTCCTGACGGTACGCGCGTACCATACGCTCCATGTAAAACGGGACTTAGATTTGATAAAACTGAAGGTGTAAATCAAAATTTGTGATTCCTGAAATATTTTCAGATATAACAGTTCAGGTTTGTTAAGCGACTTGGTACGTAAACCTTCTGGCAGATTTCAAAATTTCTGTAGAACAGATTTGTAGTAGCTTTTGAAAAAATAGATCCATATACAACCGAGGAAGATACCAACACGAGTAAAACAATTCCCGCAAATGAACGTTTGTTACGCTACGATCTATCCGACGATAGTTTTGAAAGACATCTGGGGCTACACTTAGATAGCAAACTCACCCGGAAAGATCATATGTAAAAGAAAAATGCTAATTGGTCTTGGATTTAAAGAATTATACAGGCTTCTTGGAAGAAAATCTTACCTATCTTTGGACAACCAACTTTAAGTTTACAAACCCATTTGCACTTTATGGTATTAAACTCTGGGGATGTGTCAGTAAATCAAACACTGATATCCTCCAAAGAGTTCAGTCTAAAATTCTGAAGGCAATCACAGACGTACCATAGTACGTATCGAATAATACACTTCATAACGACTTTAATATACCATACATTAACGAGATAATAGAAGAACAACGCAGAAAAATATCACCAAAGACTACATGAACATTCCAATCCACTCGTATAACCACTACTACATCAACCAATTAATTTCAATTAATAAAAAAAATACGTAAAAGAGCCTCCGTATCCCCATAGCTGTTTAGCCTCACTATGAAAGATATTTTCAAATCACTAGATGAAGAACATCAATGGAGAAATTACATGAATAATTTAAGATACGCAGGTGATAATCATAGCATAAAGTTTTAACGAATTGCAAACAATGTTAAAGTAACTAAACCAACCATCACAAAAAGTTGGACTACAAATAAAGCAAGTCAAAAAATAAGTTATGATAAATAGTATTGTTGTACATTTAAGCCATCTGTAGCTTTTTACGTGTATGGATTTATATACCTAAAGAGACTTACATACAAGAATATTCTGCGACTTGCAACTTGTTGCCCGGAAATACGCTCTATACTAATCAGTTTAAACCCTAAAGACTCAAATATATATGTTCCCGCCAACGTAGCGTAGCATTCATAACACTTGCATGGAGTAAGATGCATCATGAAAGACCATAATGCAGTCATCCAAAAAATCGCAAGTAGCTATTACTCTGCTGTATAAGCCTACTAAGGACAAAGTTTAGTTATACGCGCAAGTGCGTTAGATTGTGCCACATGTTGTTTCTCTGTGTTAAGAAGACACGAGTTCCCTCTCTTTTTCCAGCTACACTCCCTAAGTTGTATATATAATTGACCTCCCTCCAAAAAATGTTACAAGAAAAAATATCTGTTTTATTTCACAAAACCTGCAGACATCCAAGTAAATAAAAAGATAAGAACCTAAGTGTCATATGGAAGGATTATAACATAACTTCTATAAAATCTTCAAAGTAAAGTATTTGAGATATACATTTAGAACTTATGGTGCGTATATATCGACTTTTATAAAAACAAATTTAGAGAAATTGGTTAAAACACAACAATCTATGGAAATATCGATGCTTGGAATGTCATTAAAAATCGCATAACAAACGGACTTGCTTGCTTCGGGTACTGCCGGCCTTCGGGATTCGACAGATCGTGGAGGCGCCGACTCGCGTTACAACTAATATTAGCAGCTTTACGTTATCTGTGTGGACGAGGATGTGGAGATTTGTGGAGTTGACAATGTGAACTTGCTTATGGGTACTGATCATCGGCTTGTTTACGCGGATGCTTGTTTTGTCTTCTGGGAGCCGCGGCCGGAGGTGGTCGGGTTCAGAGACTACAAGGATTTCGATTTTGATAGTTTTTACATTGATGTTTTTTTAATAGACTTAAATCATGTTCGAATATTGTCTGACGTAAACGATAAGCTGTACTATGTCAGTGGGGCCGTCGTGGATTTATTAGAGGTTCATGCGCCCCTTAGGTGTGCTGTCGTGGGAAGGCGGCACTACCGACCCTACATTACGTACACAGTCAAGAAAATAATGAAACAAAAGCAAAAGGCTTATAAAAGGTTTTCAGAGTCTGGACTTGACTCTCATAAGCGATCCTATGTGGACATTCGAAATTATCTCGCTGGTGCTATTCGAAGGAAAAAAATTACCTACATTAATTACCGCATCGAGGAGGATGTGAGTTTGCCGGGGAGACTGTAGAGAAATTTTTCTATTTGGAGTGTCCACTCGAGGAGGAAGGGCATAATTTTGGAGGAAATATCTGAGTCAATCAATCGTTTCTTTGCGGGTGTAGCTGGTCCGGGGCCTGTCGACCTTGACGCTATCAGATGCTTTGCTAGCAGATCATCTGCAGTGGGTGAACTCTTTCGCTTTGCCAGCGTTGATGGGGACATGGTCTGGACCGACCGCGTTGGGTCGTTTTGGATCCAGTGGGGTGGGTGTGAGTAGCATCAGTTAGAAAACGTAGAGACTTTTCCTTTTATCGGGACGGCTTTGTTAGATGTTATTAATACTACCCTTCGTACTGGCGCATTTCCGGTGGAGTACTGCCCTTGCTAAAGGTTCCACTTGCGACTGAGCTTCGTCAACTTAGACCTATCAGCATCCTGTCGGTCATGTCTAAAATCATTGAGTATATTGTGGCTGGTACCTTGAGTTATTATTTTCAACGGTTTTGCCTTTTGCCACCTTTGCGGTCTGGCTTTCGGCGTGGCTTCAGCACCAGCACTGCGCTGTGGCAATTAGCGGATGATCTGTTGAGGGCTGTGGTCGCGTCAAAGGTTGCATTTCTTGTATTGCTCAACTTTAGCTGCGCTTTCAATTCTATTAGTCACTCACTTTTGCTTGCCAAATTGCATCACCTTGGATTGGACTCCATATCACTTCTGTGGTTTTTAAATTATTTATCTGGGCGTAGCTAGATGGTGCGTCTGGGTGAGTCCTTTTTCGTGCAATTGAGGATTTTCCTTAGCATTTCGTAGAGCAACATTCTCAGGCCTTTGCTCTTTATCTTGTTTACGGCCGACTTACCGTAGTTGTTGCCCGAGGAATGCTCTATGCACTTGTATGCGGACGACACCCAGACATATGTTTCTGCCAAACCTCTATAGTATTCGTCTGAGGTGCTCAGTTAGCGAGTCATTGCGGTCTAAAACTAAACCCTGCCAAGTTCACGTGCATTTGCGTTGGTTCGGACAGATAGCGGGGAGTGGCTAAGTCGTCATTGGAGTTTCCTCCAAGAATGGCTAGTACCGTTCTAGAGTTTGCAAATAGCGCACATAACCTAGGCGTTTGACTAGCGGCTTTTTTTAGTGAGCCCGTCGACCGAGTGGTGAGAATCGGATTCGCAAAGCTATCTTCCCTCAAGAAATTTAAAAATATTCTCCCGCCGACCACTAGTTAGAGATTAACTACAGCTCTGGTAATGTGTCACGTACAGTATTGTGCTCCAGTTTACTATCCGGGGCTAAGGCAGAAGAATGCCAGGAGACTTCAGATGCTTCAGAACTGCTGTCTCAGATTTGAGTTTGGAGTAAGGAGGGGGAGCACGTAACTCCTCATTTTAACAATAGGGGAATCTTGAAGGTTTGTTGTACGATAGTGCTGGATTACGCAACAGGGATCCTGATATTGCAGGTCGGAATGTCACGCGGTTCATATCAGAGGCGCTGGCAGGTACGACATCCCAACGCATAAAACAGCCAAGTTTGAGTCCTCCTTAATAGGTTTTGGACATCTACTAGACAAACGGAACACTTGGCGAGTTTCGCACGAAAATCGTCGACCGATTAATTCGGGAACAGAGAGACTCCAGATGAATGCGTAAAGACGTGCGTCAATTTATGTATATATGTAAAAACTGTAAATTATTTGCACTTATTTTAAATCAAAATGTTCTGCAGTAAAGAAGGTAGAGCTAAAAAACAACTCTGTCGAGACCCGACCATTTGATATTGTAATTTTAATTTTAATAAACATATTAATATTGTTATTAAATATTAAAAGAAACTAAAATAATGTATAAGAAAGACTAGTAAGACAAAATATGAAATAATATAATACATAAATACTGATGCATAATGGTGACAACCTGAAGAGAGTAAGACTATTGAGATAGACAAGAATAGAAAGAAGGCGCCTAAAATAAAAAAATGTAGAGAGCGAGAGAAAGAGAAAGAAAGAGAAAAAGAGACTTACCGTTCCTTTGTAAATATTTATTAGTATTTATATTTAAATATAAATAAATATAAATACAAATATTTATCATATTTATGTCTTCACCTCTATGAGTTGGCTACTTTTAAGATCTAAATTAACTACTATTTCTCCTGAATTAAAGCTAATTTATAGGTTTTTTTTGTAACTTAAGTTTATATCTTCTATTTATTGGAACTCTTCAATGCTGGTCATTATTCCTTCTGTAATATTGTTTATGAGTGTTCCTAACCTGATAGCTGACCTCAATTTTGTTTTGTAACAAAAATTTTTAGATTTCTCTTTCTCACTAACTCCTCTTTTTGAAATATTAAACTAATCTGCATTTTACCTAATTAATTTGTTTCTAACTACAAGTAAATTTTTTATTCTGTAAAATCAATTAATATATTTCCTAATGACTTTTCAAGAAATTTACAAAATAAATCTTACCTTCAGACAAATGTCTTCGTATTATTTTAATCAAGTGAGATAATTTATATCTTGGCAATATTATCAATAAAGCTGATGATAACGATCACAATTTTATCTGTCGTTAATACTGTATTCCAGGTCACCACTTTGTATATTAATAATTTAAATTTGTAATTGATAGTAAATTTAGTAAATAGCACTAAAAGTATAGGCACTGCTAGAAAAAATTGACAACTGCTTAGAAATAATAAAAAAATATACATTCACTTAAGTTTCTTTCTTAGTTTTTATTACAGCTGTTTGCATCTTATTTAAGATAGACTACAACTTTTTTGGAGCATTAGCGGGACTTTACTAAATTTAAAATTTACGGCAATTCTAGAGCTTTCCCTATTACTTGGCAAAAATTACTTCCGAATATTGGATAAAAAATGACAGCTTCAGACTTGCAACACAGGATTTACTATGCTTTTTTTGTTATTAGATCCTTATCTTCAACTTTTCCTTGCTCAATTTTTTGCTAATTGCTCATTCAAATTTTTTACTTCCAATGTTGCTAAAAACCTTTTTTTGTCGCGAATAATAGATTGAAAGCAACGCTTTTTTTCTTTCTTCAGCTTAAATTTACTAGCCCATTTATTATTTTCATTTTTAATAGCATAGACCTCCTAATGCGATTTTTTTAATTTTCTCATCATTGTCTGTAACACCTAATAAAAGCATCAAGTAAGTTTTCCCGCTTCACATATTATAAGCCTGGTTGATTTATTAATAATCCGGTGTTGCTACAACGTCGAGGAAAACTTGGCAACATAATAGAAATTATTCAACCTTAAGCAATTGATGCATCTTCAGCGATATGCTGGATTAGCCCGTGTTCATGACTATCGCATTGTAGTTTTCACCAAAAGTTGTCAAATTTTCTCTTGAAGAATGTCGACAGCGTCACTTGCAGATCACACTTAAATAGATAGTGTTGATGCATTTTCATCTAACATTTCCTCCATCATTTATGCACCCAGCACGTTCACGCGGTTCGTTCTTGTCGTTCCCATCTTTCCCGAATAATAAATCGGAGTGTTGGAGTGACGTCCTAACGCGATCAACCCGACGAAACTTGTTAAGTGTTTGCCTAACAATTACCGGTTCGTGTTGGAATTTTTCGGGCGGCGCGTCAAGTGCAAATATTAGTCGAGTTTCGTTGGTAAAGAAAACCCCATTCGTTTCGAAATGAGGTCGCAACTCTCGGGAATAGCACGCTTTCAAACAATTTTGTCTCAATTTTTTTTTCTAGATTTATCTAATCGATGAGACGTATAGAAACTGTATTATCACCTTCAAGTCAAGTGAACTTTCTGTTCGGAAATATTGTGTCTGGTTTGTTGAGAAAATCTTTTCAATGGAAGGAAAATCCGGCGTTAATCCACAACAACGAATTTGAAGGTGATAGCTGCAACTTTGCCCTTAATTCACGCTGGAAACTCCGGAAAATTTAATCAATCGAATTTGCGGTAGCGTGATAGATATTTGCTCTGCTTCGAGCACACAATTTGAATTTCTCTGGATAGAAAATTTAATTGAGGTCGCTATTTGATCGGGTTAGATAGAAAATTTAGTGATGTCAGCAAACTCTTGAGGAAAATCCCTTTAAATTACTTAGTGGGAGTCCTATCAAAGTTACGCAACAAAATCTGTTTAAGTAACGGGAAAATCTGCGTATGAAAGGAAAGTTGTCGAAATCTGGACGTATTTAAATTGTCGAGGAAACCTAAAAAAGTTTTGTTAAACCTGCGACATTTCATGGCAACAATAAAAGTTTTACGGTGTTTTCGTGTTCCATTCGACGAACTAGCAAGTCGGATTAAGGGTGCTTAGGAGGAATTTTGGCGAATAAAGCACTTGTTGGTCCGACAATTATCGAACGTCTCAACAATGTAGGCTAATTATTTCTCAATTTCGTCATCTTTTTGACCTCCAGAACTCATTAAAAATTAACGACAAAATTATTTATTTCAAGATTATATGCCAAAAAAGAGATTATCATTGTCTTGAAAACAACCGTTCTTAAAACATAATATGAAAGTCTTTTTTCCTTATGGAATTGTTGTTTATTGTTTGTTTATTGTTGTTTATTGCAAGGGATTACAGACCGGTGCAAAGGGTAAGCGTTCAACTTTCGTTGATTTTCAACGCTACCTTCCTGTGCTTAAATAAAGTAATTTAACAGTAATTTCCGTAACATATTTTTTTTCTTAACTATTGCTCACAATTGTATTGCTGGAATAACAATTCCGCAAGCTCTCTCCTGAACGTAGCCTCACTAGTACATTTAAATATTACTCTAAACTCGTTTAACAAATATGCGGCCATGCAAGAAAAGCTTCCCTCAAACTTCGCGGTCCTGTGTGCAGGCACTTCGAATGTCAGCTCTCGCAGCGGCCGGTTGTGAACCTCAGATCTGTGCTGTATTATTTCTTTCAGGTACATTGGAGAGGACGTTCGCATTAGCTTCCTTAGAAACTTGAGATAAGTGAATTTGAATCTATATTTCAAACTAAGCTCATGGAGTGATTTAATTTTCGGAGCCACATGGTGACCATATGGAATGCAGCAGACGAAGCGCATTGGTGCATTTTGCAAGCGCTGTAGCTTATTTTTCCTTCTTTGTGTTAAGAAATTGTAGTATACCATTGAGCCGTAGTCCATCTTAGGGTAAATCAAGGTCTTGACTAGCTTCAGTTTCAGCTCAAGTGACAGGTAAGGTTTTAAATGGTTCATTGCCCTTAACATTGCCAGACAGACCGCATACAGACGGTTAACATGGGGGTCAAAGTTTAGATTGCTATCTATAATCACACCCAAATCGCGACCCCCATCTACGTGTAAGATGGGAGCTCCCGCAAGGTAAATTTTGCGTGATCTGTAATCGGTATTTTCGCGCATTTGGGTGTTACCAATACACATTAACAAGGTCTTTGCAGGATTTGCAGGATCTTTTCCATCAGCTTTTCAGTCATCCTTACTTCAGATTTTCTAATATTTCTTCTAAGGCAGGAGTTCTTCTTCATTTTTCCCCTTGATAATACTGCGCTCCCCCTATATAGCACAGAATGGATCAAAATCACTCAGTATGTAGAAATTTAAACGAGATTTGGCTACATTTGGCAAGTGGTCTAGTCTAATTGCAAAATTCCATTACCAGCGCCATTTCTGTTATAAGGTTAAAAATATGATCAGAAGTATGTAAACTTCGGTTTTGCAAATACTGAAATAGGTGGTAAAAAAAGATTTGATGCGCTGTTTGCTTCAAAATTCTGTCTACAGATAGGAAAAACGCCCATAAATTTAAAAGCCCTTAGAAACCCTGGACAAAAGATACATTGACAAGGTTTGTGACATTCTGTAAAGATACTAAAATCGTTTGGATAATACGAATCATGTTAGTTTTAAGGTTAATATTGCACTGATAAATCGTCATTTTCTATTAAGCTACTATCTTATTTTTTTTCACTCTAAGAATATTTGATAAGTTTCTCAATTTTATGAAGCTATAAATTGAAATTTTTAATATACTTTAGGTGCAATTTCTAGAAGTGTTATAAGAAAATTTTCAACGAGATTTCTTTGAGTGACCGGCAGGAGAAGCAGACCGCACACCCGAAAGAATCAACCTGAAGGTGGTAAATGTGATTTTGCCTAAACTTCGTTGGAAACTCGGTCCTTACCCGGACCAACAAGTTACAACATGAATGAACACCTAAAATACAGCAAACTAAATATTAATTAATTATCCACAACACTCTTACAGCAACTGAAAGAACGAAGGAATTTTATTGGCACTGTGGCTTATAAATAGCTAAATATAAGTGGACGCATTCTATTGCAAAGGGAATTACTTTGTCAGCTGTCATAGACATGGCAGAAAAATGTTTGGTGAAAGCTCTGCGAAATAACTTATTAACATTTCTCTGTCTGCCGAAGAATTAGCGATATATCTGTGGATATTCAGCAGCAGTCTGATTCTGAGTTAAATCAAAAATTATTTGCCATGCAACTTGCAAAAGTAAGGGACAGCTGAAACAATTCCCATTTGATATGCTGTGTAAGATTCTATCTGTTGAAAATTTACTAATTTGTTAACTAAAAGAATAGAGAGAATGAAACCAAGTTATTCAGAATTACAAATAATGCTATTGCTACCAGAAATTTGTAGTGGAAAAATATATTTAAGTGAAAATGTGGACGCTTCTTTAAGAAAATACAGTTAATGAATAATAAATTAAAAGAAAACTACGTAATGTGTAAAGTTATACAGGGCTGCCCGTCAGAAGAAAGTTATAAAAGGGTGTTGATGAAGACAACAAAAGGTTATTTAGAAAACTTGAGCACTAATTTCCGCATATACGTTTCTAGCAAAGAAAACATTAAATTGTGTGAGTGGATTAATTAATAAATCCATTGAAAAGTACAAGTATCGGTCTATTGCTGCAAGATGAGGAGTAACTGATACAGCTTGTTCACGTACCGCAGAAAAGTCAAAATTTGCAATAAAGACTTTCTTAACAAACTCTTTTGTAATTAGTTTTTGATTAAAACAAATGCGATTTTACTACTGCTATTTTTTGCTTTTTCTTACCCCGATAATACTAGTTTTTCTACTCTGACTGTTTTAAATCTAGATATAGATACAAAACTTCAAACAGAAAATTATCTGAAAATATTTATGTCGAATATAAATCCAAATCTGTACAGATTGCGTACTGCAAAGCAGGGATATACTAGTCATAGTAGTTTTTGTCTTAGAAATGTTAACTGTTAATTTTAGTTAAAAGCTTTTGATTTGCTAATGTCTGCTAGTTAAAATTTGAAATAAAAAGATAACAAACAATATGTTTTCTTTTGTTTATTTATTTAATGTCTCTAATCTAATGCGTCTTAGAGAAGGGGCGCACCCCACAGTGAAGGAAGGGCTGTTTTATTGTTTTTCTTTCATTTTCTTTCCCACGTCTCACGTCTAACGTTTTCTAATGTTTGCACGCGAGGCGTGCCTTCTAGGTAAAATTTTCTGTTATGAATTTCTAAATCTTTGTATTCTATTAAATTTCTGTCGTATAACTTCTTGAGTTATAATTTCCCTTTACTCGAAAAACATTTGCTAAATCTCTTGATCACATAACGTTAAAAAATAAAAATTTTCTACATTTATAGAAATATTTTCAAAAAGAGTTCTTTGCATCTTATTACATTTAGGTAAAATCGCTACAAAACAAATAAAGGAATATGCAACTTTATATTGATTTTTATAAAGGCACCTGAAAGGGTTTGAAAAGTGCCGAAATGGTTGCTTTATTCATAAACGGGCTTTCAGCAAATCTGAAGATTTATGGACAATAAGATTTGTTTTTATATTAGATTTCTTAATGAGACGTTTCAATAATTACTCCTTTCGTCTCAATTCGCGAAATTGCAACTCGAGCATTTCAATTCCATTAATTGCTTTCTCCGATTTCATTGAACTTTCAAAAATTTCGAATCCAGAGGCGCATTTTTACTCGCCAAAACGAGCACGTAATTAAAAGGGGATGAGTAAGACGGCTTAAAAAGAAATTGATTTCTTCTCGACGAAGTGTAATTAATAAAAATTAAATAACAATCTGCTACAACCTTCTATTGTTGTCTCAATCCACATAACTTCGACACACCCGTCGGAAAGAACAACATCTTCAACAACAGCTAACGTTATGTTAATAATCAATTAATAATTAATAATAATTAATTAATAAAAAGTTAGTTAAATATCTGTTATTGTTGTAGACTAAACTGAAATTACGGTTCTTTAAGTTTTTTGATAATTTTTGTATCACTCTATGTTAAGCACCCAATCTGTTCCGGTGTTAGCAATCAAAAGCGATTTGATTGCGTTACTTTTCCATTCATTGCTTCGGTTATCCTTAAAACTTGAATTTGTTCATTACGAGCAATAGGAAAATTAATTTTCCGAATATTCATATTTTAAAATTTGATAATATTCAGTCAACTACTTTATTTAAATGTGCTTATTAACCTATCAAGTTTTCTTTCGTTGCTGATTTACGAGAAAAATAATTAGTTAATTACAGTTTAGTTTGTGTTTTTGTTCGGATTCAGCCCGCATTGTTTATTAATGTTGTCGTCAGGGGGTTTTTGCTACTCAAAATGATTAATGGTAATCTAACGCCGACGTTACGAACTGAAAGCTCGTTTGTGATATCGCGAAATCCCGGGATTAAATTAAATCAATGACAGAACGAAATACAGAAATAACGATATCGCATAGGTGCGATAATTCTTGTTCCCGAACAAAAATAGTGTCATATTTTCTTCAAAACATCACCCTCGAGTCCCTAAAATACACTGAAAGTCCATTTATCGTAACGAAATCCCTGCAACAAACACCTGAAAGCACTCCACGACGTTTCCTATGCATTAATAAAATTTTTACTAAAGATCGAATTTTTTAGCAGAAATTCTTGGAGAATCTACATTGAAACTTTGGTCTTTATCGCGAATGGAAATTAATCACGCTTTTTGTTAAAAGAGCTTTTTATTCGGCTGCGTTATTACAGGGGGTTAGATTATCGCTATTGCGAATTGTGTATTTGCTCAAGTGGCTATCGCAATAACTTCTCTTATGAAGTTCTTTTTTTGTATCAAATGTCTTTGTGCTCGTTCTCCGCTTCGAAATTGAAAACTTTGAAGGTGGGTGGCAAAAAATGAAGTGCGGGAGGAAACGTGGGCGAACTGCTGCATCGGTCGCCATTTCTCCACGAGACAAACTAGAGTAAGTGTGTTTCAAGTTTTACAAGGAGATTCTTTTTTGTTCCGAACCACTAAAGCGGAGAGCTAGGTGACGACCTTAATTTACTAAATTCTGACGCCAATGTCATAGCCTGAATGGAGCTACAGTAGTTTGTTAAAGTTTGATTTACTCTGCCGGAGAACCTCCCATTTCACTCAACAAGCCGCGTCATTCATAATAAATATATCAAAACCAACACTGATAAACTAATATTGTTGAATCCGCCCTTCATCTGAATTGCCTACCACCAATTTGCATCCAGGCTTTTTGCACAACAACAGTTATCGAGGCTCATCACTCAACAAAGCCAATATTTTCTGATAACCCGCAATTTTAAATATTTCTGTTATTAGAAAATTAATTTGAAAAACCGTGACGCAAATGGTGGATGCGCCGGGAGAATTACGCGTTTCAAAGTTGAGACCTAAATTACATAAAGAATTAAAACAAAAAAGAGTAAATCAAATGACATGCCAATTTTCAAACTTGAATTAACCCGGTAAAATTTAACGACATTTCTTCCAATTTTAACCACTTTTTAGATGAACCCTCTCCAAATTTAAATTATTGATTTCTCTCCATTTAAACAGGCCCAAGCGATTTCCCAAAGGCCTCCTCAATTATTTAGGTTACACGACCTTTTGTATAGACATCTAGATGTTTTATAAGCCTTTCATTGTCAGTCAAGTAAAGCTAGAATAATAAATGATAAGCTCGATTAATTTGCCTCGAAATCAGACGTGCTCACATTTTTTCATCAAGAAGACTCCAATTTTCTCATATTCCTCAAAAAAATAATATCAGTTCCTGGAGAAATTTCAAATATTATCTTCAACTACCCAACGTTAGTCTATTGTTTCCAAAATTAGACAACGCTTAGAGAGAAACCCGTCAAGAATCATGCGGGAAGTGAAACTCCTTTATGTCGCGCTAACGAAGATTCTTGTTGTTTCAAGTAATTTATGTAAGATTCGAAAAGTAATTATCGAATTAATAATAGTTATTGTTTAAAGTTCGCAAACAATTTTTTTTTTATTAATTGAAATTGAGGAGCGTTAAAGTTTCTTGGAGAGACTCTGACGTAAGAAGCGAGAATTGATAATAACTTATTAGTTGGTAGGCACGTTTTCGCAGTTATCGTCGTTTATATTAGAGCACTCTCACGTTGCAAAAAATTGTAGTAAGTTTTACTAATTATTTTCTTTGACTTACAAATGTCTCAGGATCAGGGCTTCTCTCAATGTTGAATAGGAAATCAATACCATGCCTTCAAAATTTAAGCAGGAAACTGGTTCCCTTAGTTACATCATCTTTCTATATGTGGTCTAACTGGGATAGTAGATATTTATTTACAAATAACTCTTAAAATGTTGCTGCAAGTTAGTTGTCAGTACCAACCCACACGTTGCAATTTTGCTTTATTTATTACATGAAAGACCATAATTGGTTTTTTGAAACTTTGTTCTATTGATTCGGTTCTACAAATTTTTAATGGTTTGACTTCATTCAACAGCAACAGCGTACCGCATACCAAGAAAGAGCCATTGTAAATTATTTATTTAAATATTTTGAAAAAAGTCTCTAGAATCATATATAGTTATGCCAATGGCAGAATTACAAAAGATCAAGTTGTTCCCAAATATCCAGATCAAAATAATCTTTGTAACTTGAAAAAAGGTGCTATAGAAAGATAACTCTAACATTTCAATATATTTAGTTAAAAAAAAAATATTTATTAGATTTTGGATCCGAAATTTTATTCTGAATAAATACTAAAATATAAATTATAAGGAATTTAAAACATTTTACACCTGTATTTAGACTATTAAAACCAGCTAAACTGTATTATAAGTAATTGGAATGCAAAAATCATTATTAAAATCCCATTACAATTGCAGCAAAATAGAATTTTTTTAAAGTTGTTATCTTGATAAAAAATCTTCCTTCACTTCTACTTTATTTATACAGTCTCTATTTCTCCCACAAGATTATTGCTACATGTCAATAATTGTATTAGAAGTGAAAAAGACTTTTGTGGAATAGTAGGAGATCAACGAGAATTAATTTAGTAAATTTAAAAAGATGTGTGTTTACAACTTATGAAAATATAGAGAAAAAGATCAAGACAGAATCTATAACCATCTGAACTCAAAAGAAAATTTGAAGAAAGAAGGTGATGGGAGAAAATTTGTGATGTCAAGAACTGAACGGATATAAAACCAAAATATAGAGTGAGCTACAAAAGGGGAAATAAAATGAAAATAGCAATATGAAGTAAATCTTGAAATAGGATGCAACAGTCAAATAATCATAAAGAATGAGTTTAAAATTAAGTGCCAAGAAAGTGGAAGAAATAGCAATTCCAATAATTAGGAATTAATATTTGTAAAGAGCAAATGAAAGTAAAACACGTAGATAAAGCAGAAAAACTGAAAAAAATTAAAATATATATAGAAATAGTAAAGAATGCAAGAGGAATTGAACAAATTAAAAATCTTGGCTAAAAATATCAAAAAGAAAATGTTAGTGGAGAAATGAATAATAACAAAATTAAAGAAGATTAAAACAGAAGGAGTAAATAAGCTTTCGAAAATGACAACTACAAGAAAATATAATACAGAAGAGAAATTAAGAAATAACAAAATATTTTACTGCAGCAAAGTATTATATATGTTGTAGTCTTATAGTAAAATACGTCTTTTCATGAAAATTCTAAGTTTTTTATGAAATGCCAGTATCATCACAGTACACAATCACAATCTGCCGAGGCTTTTCATAAAATGTCTGTTTGTCATTGGCACATGGCGTTCCAAGCCGTTTAAGGTGGGGGTCATACGCTTTCGATCTTTTTGACTCCAGATTTTGCTATCCATTTCTAAGTAAATCTGATTAAATTGACAGAAAGAGTAAAGATCAAAAAAATCAGTGAAGTATATTTTCGATAATATATTTGTCTCCGTATCAAGCCCCGAGCTTTGAAAAGTTGTTCATGTTTGTGTACACTTTAACTCATAGTGTTAAACTATTTACACGTTATTTCTGGTGTCATCAAATAGGCAAGTTATTGTAGTTTTTATAATCGAAACACAAAAAATTGTGGGAAGTGACAGTTTTTGCTAGAGCCAAGAAGTTTCAGAGCGCTATCACTTTTAAAATATTTGCAATTGCGCACATTTCCTGACAACTTGCGATACACCAAGCAATAAAATAGGTCAGGGCATTTCTCAACTTAGCGCTGTCATTTTATTATGTTGCATGGACCCATCTGAAACTTACAAACAGGCTCGGTATCGGTGCTTTCAAATACTGTGATATTATAGGAAGATTTTCATAGATTCGGCGCGTTTAGCTGTGAAGATGACAATCTCATCTGCATTAGTAATTAGTATAAATGAAGTATTCGATAAGAGTGGCTATTTGCCGTAATTTGAAAACTGATGCTTCATATTGCCGCAGCACCACCCGGCAGATTATGTTCTTCAATTTTATAGGTTATGTGCTCAAATGTTATTGGCCGTGTCTAACCACACGCTAACGTGTGGCGTATCCTAGAGTTAACCACACGCAAAATAGAGAAACGTCAAATATCGCTACCGGCGGTGACGTCTGCGTCGGCGCGATGCTGAGATCGTCATAGTTTTGAATTCTAAGATCTGAATGAGAGAGTTCTATACACACGAAAAGTTTTAGTTTCATTGAAAAATTTAACAGAAATTTGAAGCTTGATGAAAAGCAAAAATTTACCATTAAAGGCAGTAGGAAGATTAAATCGGCTTCAACTGCTAAATATCCAATTAGCCTTGTGTTAATTTAGTAAGAGGCGCAATATGGATGCGTGCATCGAAAATACTTCGGATCTTCAAGAAAAGGAATACTTGGGCAATCGTCGACTTGAAAAGTAAAAGTCAATACAGTGATTCTTTCTGTACGAAGCCAATGACAACAGAATGCATAAGTTGTAACAGCTGCCTACAATGGTATAATTTTTCTTGTGCTGGGCTAGTAAAAACACCAAAGAAATCCCATTGATTTTGTTATGATAGCTTCTCTTAAATAATAAATAAATACTTAGATTTATTTTAATGCCCCTTTGTAATTTGATAATACAAAAACAAGATATCTTAGAGATAACGGTGACTTTTACTTTTCAAGCCGCCAATTGCCCAAGTATTTGTTTTCCTGAAGATCTGATGAAGCATTTTCGATGCACGCATCCACATTGCGCCTCTTACTAAATTAACACAAGGCTAATTGAATATTTAGCAGTTGAAGCCGATTTAATCTTCCTACTGCCTTTAATGGTAAATTTTTGCTTTTCATCAAGCTTTAAATTTCTGTTAAATTTTTCAATCAAACTAAAACTTTTCGTGTGTAGAGAACTCTCTCATTCCGATCTAAAAATTCAAAACTATGCCGATCAGCATCGCGCCGGCGCAGACGTCACCACCGGCAGCGATATTTGACGTTTCTCTATTTCGCGTGTGGTTAACTCTAGGATACGCCACACGTTAGCGTGTGGTTAGACACGGCCAATGTTATTTGTACTTTTTGGTGAAATTTGTGTTTTTATGACGTGTTCGAATGACTTTTGTACCTAGACCTAACTGTAGGTACTTATCGGCTAAAATTGACGTTCTCACATGTCTCTAATAATACATTTAGCGCATTTAATACAAAAATAAAAATTTAAGCATTAAAGCATTATTGCGTGTTAAAAAGGTGTTAGGGTTGTATTATGGAAATTTTATTTTGTATTAAAAACAAATATAAGCAATTAAAAACTAAAAGTTAATTCTAAATAGTGGTGCTGCGACATTACATGAAGCGTCAGTTTTTAAATTACGCCATGTGCCGATGCAAGACAGGCATTTCATGAAAAGCCTCGGCAAATTGTGTAATGTGATGAAGTTACACGATATGCCGGCATTTCATGAAAAGCCTAGGTTTTTTATGAAAAGACGTATTTTACTATAAGACTACGACATATACATGAATAATATAGAAAAGAAATGAGTATATTTAATAACAACAATGATGAGAGCTAAAGTAAAGTAATATAAAAAACGCAGAAAAAATAAAAACCATTTAATTAACTAAAGCACTCAAACGAATATGCCCCTAACAAATGAAGTAAGGAATATTATGAACCGCAGAAAAAAACTACTACTGAAGCAATGGACAATGAAGTAAAGATATAAGTGTATTATTGCAGCAAGAAAGGGGAAGAGTGGCAAAAAGGAAATGTTACTAGAAAAAGCAGGTTTCATCAAAATGGCATTAGGGTTGTAAATCGAAATTGTAATAAAGATAAGTAGAATCAAAAGGCAAATGAGCTGAGTTTGAAGAATATTTAGAAGTAAAAAGCAATAAGATTAGTTAAATAAAGAGGAACAACAAGAATGTGTGGGTACTAACAAAAAAATAATAATGCAACAAAGACATGTATTCGAAAAAATAAATCGATATTTGTGTAAAATGTTGAGAGTTAGAAAAATAAGGAAAACACTATCGAATATAAACATATGTTAATTACTTTTTCAGCAGTACTAGAGAAAAAAATGTTAGTAGAAAAATCGTAAAATTAATAAATAATTAAAGAATAGAAGTGGGAAAGTAGCATAATCACAGAAAATGGACAATTGCTTTAAGATTCAAGATATCAAGGAAGAAGAAAATTATGTTATAGAGAACTATTCAATGAATAAAGATAATAATGGTACAATACAAATAAAATTCGAAGTGTAGTGAAGAAAATAAAAAATTGGCAAAACCATTAGAAGCAAAAACGTAGAACTAGGAGAATTTATATACTGTAATAATTAAATGTAAATAGAAAATCAGACTGCTTAAGATAATATTGCACAAAGAAATTCAACAACGCAAAATAAAGCACGTGGGCAATCAATTTTAAACATAAGCAGGACAAACAAAAGCTGAAAAAATAGCAACGAAATCAGTCTTCAGAACAAGCAAGACAAACGTATGGTAGTAAAGTCAGTATCAGGATACAAGATATAGATATGTGCAATAACGAAGACATAATCAGATTTATCAGGAAACACCTAAGAGAGTGTAATAAACGTGTAATAAGAATGGCTAAGGAAATAATAGCAAACGTTACAAGAGGCCGCAAAAGCTGCCACTGAAACTATGAACAGACAGGTGACAGTCCACCTGACAAGAATAAAAGGGCTCTCCTTTCTCTATAGGAAAAAAAACAAATGTAACCCTTAATAAAAGTGAGAAAAAGAAGAATTGAGAAGAAGGAACACAGTAAATGTGCTAAGACATTTCCCATAATATGAGAATTAAAAAAGAAATAAAATTTAGTTAAACTAAGAATTGCCTATCTGATTAAAGAAACACAATGCAATTCTTTTTAAATAAGGTGATTATAAAAATAATTGCAACTTAATAGAAGACAGAAGCAATATCAAATAAACATCGTTACCAAGTTAAGGTGTGAGAGACGTAAAGGAACTAAAACATTTAGGTACAAAAGTGATGATGCTAATGAGGAAAGAAAACGGGATATTAGAGGAAAATATGGATCTTCGGGATAACCTGAGAAACTATAAAACATTATATAATAGGAATTAAACTAAGAGTAAAATATTTAGTGTAAAAAGAATCTGGAGAAATTGAAAGAAATTAAAATAGGATGCCTACTATCAACAAGAATAAAGCATACGTGGATAAGAATATAGATTAAAAAATAATTCAGTGAATTGGTCATATTAGGAAGGCGAATTTGATATTAATATTTAGATGATTCTTGCATTAACAAATTATTTAATAATCTTTTGTTTAATCTACATAAATTCATATCAATATTGGCATATTTGCATAGAATTCTCTTTACATAAAAACTCTCAAAAGTTTAAACACACAAAATTGCTATGTAAATAAATTAGGCAAACTGAGTAAACAATTTAAATTTTTATCCAACCTTTTGGGAAGAAATGAAGTGCTGGAAACTTTATCATCACTAAATTATTTTTACAAAATTGATTACTTCAACAAAATAACTGGCAACTGGTTTTGGTTGGTCGCCATACCGCAACGTTTAATTAGTCTTTGATCTAACAAGACTGCGATGTCTATTCATGAATATTAAAGCTCTTGTATTGTTTCTCTTGTTATCGCTTGTTTGGGCGGGAGGCCGTTAACTTTCCTTAATATTCGCCCACTCGAAATCAGGCTGAAAGTTGGACTTTATTCTAAAACAAACGGGAACGGTTGAAGGTATTTAAATTTAGAGGATTTGGCCGGAAAGATTCAAACAATAGTAACGAGGCTTCGGGGTTCCGTACTTGAAAATCGGTTTATTTTCCGCGCCGACTAATTGAGTCGAGAATTGATGTTTGATTTCGCAACACAATTACGGCATTGTAGTCGTAATTAATTCGCACTTACCGATAGAGCATCCTCTCCTGTCTATCAGCTTCAACGTAGATCCGATAGTACATGAAAATCATGACCATTCCCGGCACCCAAAACGACACACTCGAGGAAATCACCGAGTAAGTCCGATTTACTGTAAACGTGCAGATATAGGGGTGTTTTCTCCTGAATTCCAGGTTTTCAGGGGTGGAATACCACTCCATGAAGATGGGAAGAAACGACACTAAAGCGGGGCTACACCACACCACAGCTAACATTACAGCTAAACGAGCGTTAGTCATAATTAAGGGGTAGTCTAAGGGTTGCACTATGGCATAATACCTATCGACACTGATACAGCACAGATGCAGAATTGAAGCGGTGGAAAAATACACGTCTAAAGAGTTCCATACGTCGCACATGAAATATCCGAATATCCATTTACCGCCGGTGATTTCGACACTGAAGTTGAAGCACATGGCCCAAATCGCGACCAGCATATCGGCCAGTGCTAGACTCACCACGAAATAGTTGGTAATCACCCTCAATTTGCGGTGACGCATCACTGAAACGATCACCAGCAAGTTGCCGAAAAGCGCGGCAATTATAATTAACGCCATCACGGTGGTTTTCAGCGTTAACAAGAAGCATAGCAGCCAGGAATCCGGAGGCCATGTCGTCTCTCCTCCGTAAAAATACAGGGTGTTGTTCACCACTCCTGACGTTTCGTTGGGATTTTCCGTTGAATTCTTAAGTGACGTTTGCGTCACCAAATCCGTGACGATAACCAGTTCGTTCATTTTTCTCGCATTGTCGCTCGAAGAAAATAATTTTTGCAACTTTTTCTTCCAATTATTTTAACGAGATGAATTTTTATTCTTTGGTAGATTAAATTACCATAAATTTGGCAGCGAACTCGATAATGCGTTATTTTTGGAGACGCGATTGATTTTCCTGAAAAAGAAAAAAATTTTAGTTAACGAACTATCTTTCAATTTACGTATTACATTTCTAAGTTAATTTTAATTGAAAATTATTTTTAGTTGGAACTCTGCCTGCAATTACTGCGAGATTGTTGCTTATTTCAGGAAACGCGACCGGGACCTCTGCCGGTTTGAAACGAATACACATTTTCAGATTCTCTATGTGATGGGGAGATTTTAATTGATAAGTTGGCCGTATAAATATTGTAGGGATGAAGCTTTCAACGGCAGGGTTTTGCCTATCTATAAATGTGTTTGCTACCTGTTTGGAGATTAATTGAAATGATAGCCGTACAACAAGTGAATGAGTTTTGTTCTGTTTTGTGTAAACTTTTGAGCTTCGTATTGCATGTCATGCGCTACTATAATTTTTATCTACGCCACGATTGTCATTTGCTTTTATCTTTGCAATAAAGTCCGGTAGGACAACCATTCAAAGTTCATTTAGCAAAACTAATAATAGCTGGACAATATCGACTATGTCTCTAGGTCAAAGCGCTTTCAGCCGTCAAAGCTTTTTAGCTTAATGTTAAAGCCGACTTTACGGTGCTTCAGATTTTTATCAATTAATCATTTGATAAATAACTTTATCCAGTTTATAGCAGTAGTAATGGGTTTCAGTATGCAGTTTCTGAATTAGATCTGTTTTCTAGGTTATGTTTACACTAAATTTCCCATCTTGCAATGTCGAATTAATAACTTTCAACAACCACTTTAAGTTTTTGGCAATTATAGGTGAAAAGATATTATCAATACTTTTAAATTAATTGGTTACAAGTTCTTAATTCAAAGAATGCACAAAATGTATGAGAAAAATTATTAAAAATTCTGTTATGTACATTGCATTCTATAATTGTATTTTAATAATACAATTAGCAAACGTTGCAACATAAAATATCAAGTCAATATTCAGATTTATTATTATAAAAAGCGCTATAAATAAACCTATTCCTGGTAATATATGAAAAAGATGCGTTCTATGCGGAGACCATATTCAGTCAAATAAGTAATAAGTCTGCAAGTCTGGAGACATATCATGAAAGAGCAAAATTCAAGAGATTACAGTAAAAACTCCAAGGAAAGCCAGTACAAAAACTTTATGAAAAGAATTTTAATGTCAAATTCAATCATTTATGCAACATAATATTTTACAACGCAAGGAAAGTTTAAGGAGTGGAAAAAAGTACTAGAAAAGTTTTCTGAAGCCCAAAATAGTAATTTTATGATGCGCCAATAATAAAATGTAAATTTTAAAAATATTACACAGGGCAATACGATCACGTAACAAATATCCAACAGGAGAAGGATAAATATTACAACGTCATTGGCATCACCGGCTTAGGAAATTATCGATTGCATATATAATATCTTCTAACAAAAGTTCCCTGACTACTCGCTAAAATATTCCCTGCGTCTTTAAATCTCCATGAATTATATTATAAAATTTGACCAAAACTTACTCACTGCTAAGTTCGTCTCAGTATCAAAATAATGACACTGTCCATTTTTTTAATATGTCTGAATAATTTGCATCAAAGTACGGTTTGCTATTTTATTTATTTTAAAATAATAATTAATGCAGCTGCTCTATTATTTCTACACACAAAGCACCCGAAATATCTTGTTCTAAAATCTGAAAACATTTTTCAACGCAACAAACATACTTCAAAGAAATGCTCTGTACAGAAGATAGACAAAAAACGTAATTTCAGGTGGTTTCTGAATAGGCTACTGTTCTAAATGTGTAAATATCTGCTATTAATTTTCTCCCACCAACAGCTATCATTGTTTACCTTAATAAAAAGAATTTATACATAACCGCTCTTGTTTCTTATTTTCAAGTAGAATCCTTTTTTCGATTCGCTTAAATTTATTTTTGCTAAACCTAACCACAAAATTATTCAGCAATTGAGATATTTTTGTTTTAATTCAATCTCAGTATTCTCTCTTAAGAAATAGTTTATGCAACTTGCCTAAATGTGCATCTTCTGCATTGATACCTATATAGTTAATATAGGTGATAAGTATCGAGCCAATCATGAGGCCCTGAGAAACACCAAATTTAATGTTCTAAGTTTTCTGTTGCAATAGATTTGTTTAGAATCTGAGAGATATGATTTAAAAAAAAATCAGATGTAACGCGGGACCAAATTAAAAATTTTCTACCATGTCAATAGGTACCACATTATCTATTCCATCATCAGTTGATGTTTGATTTCTATCATCTAACTGTAGATTGCCATTGGGAAATCACAAAGAATATATTAATATCCGTTCGAGTTTGATTGCTTATGCAATTATTTTTGAAAGATCTAGATGAGGTGAACCGATAATCATTTTAATTAATTGTAACCCTATTTTTTTCTTAATTTGATTGACTATTAAGACATTTATTTATATTTATGACAATTTCTACTAGCTCCTGCTTGATATCCATCAGAAAATTTGTCTCCTTTTCATAAACCTTTTGAGATTTCTAGTCACTAACTCTCCTGCCATTTTGGCTAACTCAAACATTTGTTGGCAAAAAAAGATAAGATACTATAGCGCCTTATTTTGATGTGCTTAATATCTTTGAAAGCAGTTTTGCTAAGATAATTTATTCTAGTAAGCATCGTTTGTAAAAAATTCTGTTTAATTTTTCTCGGCATAGAAAAGCTTTTAATTCTTTTTTTTATTCCACCATCTTAATCACTTTGCAGATTGATCTCATCTCATTATTAAGACTCATTTTAACTTTCTAAAATCTTTTTAATGGCTTTAATTGTTTTGCAATCGAAAGAATTGAGTTGCGACATGTACTTTCTCGCTCATCTAACTACTTTACTTTTGTGTTGAATGCACGATATTTGCAAAAATTGTTTTGCTTTAACTTAACACATAAATAAGAATACAATTAACTACAACAATTGAACTTCAACAAAAAAAAACTGCATTGGCAGACTTGCAACCTCCACAGCTAAGGCAATTTTAATATCATTTTCTTTATATTACCTTGGCATAATGATGAATCGAGAAATAGCGGAAACTATAGAAAACATGTTTTGAGATTCTAATATAGAATATTTGAATATGCTGATAATTATGGCTATAAAATATTAAATAGATCATTATCATTATATCGAATTTAAATCTTTTTTTGTTATTTAAATATGAGTTGTAACTAACAACAAAAACCAGAAATGACCTAAATATCTCTTGTTTGAATTTTCGAGAAAAAGTGTTTTATAGAAATTCTTACCACATATCTGCCTAATAAACATTAAAAAAAATATTTATATTTGTGACAAACAAGTGACAAACAACTGCCATTAAAGTAGCTCTACAATAATCATCATTCAATTCTTTTAGTCACCTCCCGCCAGTAATGTTTTATCGATTTTTAATGTACCCCACAACTCCATTACGTCAACAATTTACCAAAGTATAACAAACAAAAACCAATAAATATTCAACAAATATTTGCTTAACGAATATTTTAAAACAGCAGTACTAGAGTTCAAACTCTACTTATTCAAAATAATTAAATAGACATTGCAATTAAGATCACAACCTGTGACTAATACTTAAATTTTCCTCACAAAGTAAAAACGTTCTTGAATAAGCAATTGAAACAGTTGCTCCATAAATTTCAAATAAAGAATTGACACCCTTAATTCACTTTTAAATTTATTGAGAAAAAATTCAGGTTAAGATAAGAAAAATCCAATTATCGATAATCGATTTCACCAAATAACACAAATTTGGTTCTCGATGAACGATTCTTTTTGCAATTTCAAATATTCGCATGTACCTCCTAAGCGTCTCGAGTTCTCTGTTTCAAATTTATATTAAATTCCATTTTTCCTAAAACCTAATACTTGGTTCCTATTTTTAGCTACGTTCAGTTGGTTTCGCGATCTCGTTATCTAAATTCTTACACCTGGAGTGTTTCGTTGCAATGCCAGAATTCTTTTGAAAGCCATTTCCAATTCAACCGAATGATACGAGATTTATTAATCGTGTCCGGTTCACTACAGTTTTTTGGTTGAATAAATGACTGACCGTAATCAATTTTGCAAACGTAGTCGTGTCAAAATTAAAAAGTTCACAGCGCTTTGGTTAATTTTCATTTATTCATTCAACTTGATTTCGGTTTTCGTGTAAGTGTCTAAATTAAATCGTTGCTTGATGAACAGGTGCTTTGACTATGTTGTGGTATGAAAGTGGAACACATTAAGGTTAATAAATGGCCGCAATTTTCTTTTAATAAAGAAAATGTTTACCTAAGGTCGCGTAACTCGTGTTTCAGGTCTACTTATCCACCTACGCTTCAGGGCAATACGGAATTTTTTTATGAAATTTAAGATTGCTATCCAAAACAGAAACAGTGATATAAACGTTTCTCTTGATGTTTGTTGCGACACTTAATTACCACTTTCGGCAAGTGTAGAGTTGGAACAAAGATTGCTAACTTGTGATTTAATTACAAAGATTACCTACTTTAGTGCGAAGAATGCGCCACTATTTTCGTTTGAAAACTAATTATAACTTCATGGAAAACGTCTAAGGAAAGTTTAATCAAGACAAATTAACATTACTTAACGCTTTTGCCCGGTTTCTTGTTTGTGAGTGGTGTTTCCGCTAAATTCAATTAATTGGCATGATTTATTAACTGTCTTTTTTAATATCAATGTTCACAATTTTCTTTCACATAATATGTTTAGATCCTCGACAAAAGTCGCCGTACTGCGTTTACTTTATGAAAATTAAAGCTAAATATATTATCTTTCCATAAATAACAGAAAGAAATTTAATAGTTTTTTGAGATAAACGAACATGTCAATAAATACTTATTTGCTTTAAATAAATTAAATGCTGCAGTTAATGTTTTAATTTTTTTAATTAATTTCTCAAATTTATTAGTGCCTCACTTTTACAGTTTCGAGATTATTCATATACTTCAGACAATACATACTTTAATTTTAGTGTTGGCTTGAGCAAATTCATTTAAATATTCAAATAGAATTTGAGATATTCGTGGTAAACTCAAGCTTTCAGCTTCAGAGTTATTTACATCACTCTGTCGGTTGTTGTTCTCTTCTATTAATATTTAAATTACTTTTTGAGATATTGCCGCAAACATGATAGAAGAAATACTTGAAATATTTGACTCTAAACTTTTCATATTTCCATGTGAGTATACTCAAAATTCGTACATTAGAGATTTAATTAACATTTCAAATAGTTCATCTATTTATTTTGAGTTTTCAAAAATTGTGAATATTTCAGAGAATTCAGGTTTTCAATTTCAGTCTTATTTACTTGAGATTGCCATTTAGGTAAACATCTGTCACTACCACCGCAATGAGGTGGCAAATGCTATTATAATTAATAAACATTTTTTTCTTTATAATGCTGGTCGTGATAATTACGAGGTTTCTACAGTCGGATATGTGCAGCTCAAGAGAACCGATAATATTTGCACTCCCAAGGCGAAATTTTTTTCCGAACACAAAGTACGAGGCCAGAACCACAAAGACGAGGGTGTCTGAATTGTATGTAAACATGCGATTTTTGAAGTTCTTGATTTAGTTTTGGGAACAGAAAAAATGCTTTTTCTATAGTTATTTCTAGAGCCTGGCACAATACAACTGGAAACCGTCGTATTCTTATTATTGTCACTTTGTCACTCATATTCATCGATATAAACGAAACAAATCACACAGGACTAGGAATAAATTAGAACTAACCGACTTGTCCTTTACCGTGTATTATTTTTATAATGACTATGATGACAAATGTGACGTCACATGTCAGAATTCGAACAGCGTTTTGGTGCAATTATTTCCAGTCCGATAATGAATATTTAATTATGCGGAAAAAAAAATTACTTACATGGTCATATGCATTTGAGAGACCAGTTTTACGCAAAAAATGCGTGCAAGTACCCCATTCTAATAATTGAGTTTGAGTTTAAGAATCTTCAAGTATTTGATTTTAGAATTAAAATGCTTCCGTGAAAATTCAAACCAGTTTAGTTATAATAGCAATTTTAATTTTCAATATAAATAACAACTTTAAAGCTCACGTCCATCCCCTAATAGTTAAAGAAACCTCTAGATAGATATCTTAAAAAAACTTGGCACTATATGTCACACCATTAACTTTTAATAACAATAAACCAACCAGTCAGATAGTTCTAGAGACTTCATTTCTTTTTTTGAATGTTTACTAAATATAGAAATCCTTTCAAGAAATTGTTTACTCTCCTGCCTGAACATTCATAAATAAAGATTCATCTCAACTCCGATACGTTAACATTTTGAGGATTTATAATAACCTTATTTATTATTAGCATTGCGCATTTTCTTTGTGGACAACCCCTGATATTGGTTGATCCGAGTATTGCTTTTTTACCACTCTTTCACACTTTAAAAAATAGGTAAAATCAACTTATTCTTGTAGAATAAATTTGTGTTATTCCTCCGATCGGATGTTTAATAAAATTTCCCTTTAATCAACATGTAAAGAATTAAATTATGGAAGTTATTCGTAAATCTGGATATACTAAACCAAAGGATTTAGACTAATGGAGTTTTGAGCAATCTTCTACTGAAGCCAACGCAAAATTAAATAATATTTTTGTAAAGTTATAATAAGTTTATTTATTTAATATCATTGCATTTTTCTTTTGTAAACGACTCATGGTATTGGGTGACTTCAATATTTTTACTTTCGCCCATTTAAAGCGTATAGTGTTAAGGCAATTTAATGTAAATTGTTTTTGTGCCACAAATTAATTTTATTATCAAAAAAAAAGATTTACTGCTTAATATAATCGTATCAACGTGTAAGGAGTTAAATAATTTAAATTATTTGTAACTCGGAATATGCTAAACCCAGAGGTTTATACTAATGGAGAGTCTGAGTAGCCTTCTACCGAATCCAGGATGGAATTAAATAATATTTTTGTGAAATGAGTTTTGTTCCTCTTGCGTTATTAACAAAGGAAATTTAATGTTATATGTCAAAAGTTTGAAAGTGCTTTTCAGAAAATCTGCTTAATTTGAAAAAATGAATAGATTCCTACGTTCATTGAGTTGAAAAAAATATTTTAATCTGGCAAAATCTCTGGAATATTTTTGTATTTTCAGCAGTTTATTACAGAAATTTAATCAAGTTTTGCGTCTCACGTAATAACTGAAATGCTAAGCGCCAATTATAGAAACAGTGTCAATAACTCATGATAATACGTAATTCCGTATTTACTCCTTTACCATATAATCACTTGAATTTGCACGCATGATTAAAAAAATTGTTATAACTTTGTCAATAGTATGAACTTTTTATTGACTAGTTATTTGTATTGAAAAGTAGCATTAAAACTGATATCCTTACAATTTTAGGGAAACCTCACAATTTTGTCCCATTCCCACAAATATTTGAGCAGATTTGCAACGATTTTCCTGACGGCGTTATGGGTGAAATAATTGTCGGTAAATAATTTCCAGTTTATTTCAGATTATCGAAACGTTCTAAAAATTTTGTTCGGATTTTCCACTACTTGACATAAAACTTACTGGCCAAGTGAAATTAGGTCCTAGTTAAAATCACTGTTCACCCCGAATTTAGTGTGTGCTTTGGCGCGGTTTTGTTGAGCTTTTAAGTTGGCCGCCGTCGTAGTTTTCGGCGGCGACACGCGTGCAACTGTGCCGTTGAATACGAAAGCTCCGGAGCTTTTCGCGGCTTTGCGGCGAAGCGAGCGACCTCTCGCGTCCAACCATAATTCACCCACCTGGAGTTCTCTGGTTCTAGAATCACCGCTTCTCGATAACGACATTTCTTACACCACCACGCAAAATCGCCATTTCCATATCGAACTTTCGAATCAGTAGCCTACCTGTTACTTGCTGTTCGAGGGCGGATTCGGATAAAATATGCGAAACTCTATTTGAAACTGTGGGAGCTTGTTGCGGAACATTACTAATGGCTTGTAGAGGGGGATGAAATATCAACGGCGAATGGGTTTACATAATGAACATGACATTGACAAAAACTATGAGGGCGGCTTAACACCAACGTTTGAATCATTCGTTGCTTATTTCTTTTTTTTTTGGGTCGGTGATTTGGAAAATTTGATCGTGGGATGACGACAACTTTGCGTTGGCGCAAATTCAACTTCGATAAAGTGGCAAGTTACATGCGAGAAAAGTGACAATATACGTTTATTTGATAATAATGGTGAACGAGAGTTTCTTTTTACATGTCAAAATGAGGTGGTTCGAAATTAAAAGCGACGTTTACGATGGTGGATTTGCTGCGCCTTTATGTAGCTCAAAAGGGTTTTCAAAAGAGATGACGGGTACATTTACAGAAAATGTCGCGTGATAAGAGTTAATCGTTGTTGCAAACCTCAGAAAAAGAGCTTTGCTGTCAAATAATTCATGAGATTTATTGCCGTTATAACGACCTAAACCTAAATTAGTTCTAAAACTATTCATGTTTCTGTTGCTGAATTAACTTTCACTCTCAGGGGAAGTTTTTAGTGCTTCTCCAAATTATGACATTTAAGCCTAGGAACAGGTCTAACATAGAGTTAATACTCAAAGTTATTCTTGAATTATTTCAATAAAAGTTTCAAATATTATTTCATATAGATTTTAAGCATTTTAGTTAGTTTCTACTTCAAACATTTGAACTTTAGAAATGCTTTAACTTTGATTTTAATTTTGGAGACATTTACAACGTTAGAATGAATTGTCGTGCCTATAAGGCACCGTGCGTGTAATGGAGAATCTAAACAGATTAAACAGTAAGTATTAGTAGGTCTAACAGTAAAATAATCATTTGAAAGAAACACAATATAAGAGTCAAACATAACAAAGATATAATTTAGGAGACTTAAGCGATGAGATATTGAACAAAAATTTAGAAAAGAAAACGAAAGGATGCAACAAATGAAATTGATTCACATACTAAATGAAACAATATAACGCAAACAATAACAAATTGACTATGATTTTAAAAATAATAACAAAATCTGAAATGCGAGTGAAAATTATAAAGATAAGATAAGTATAAAACAAATATTAGGACAGACATTTTTACAACTAGATAGAGACCAGGGCCGCAATAAATATTTAGAACTGTAGGAAGAAGTACAATTGTTTTGTAGAATATTGGCAAGAAAATAAATCAAAATAACAAATATTACAAGTAAAGAGTCATTATAAAAAGAAACATGAGAAAAATAAAATTTCATAGATATCAAAAATAAATTTCCTACAAAGCCAATATTTCAGAGGATAAGGTAAGAAATTTATTCTAATTCCTACAGTGTTTATTCTTTAACTATAGATTGCCAGACTATCTCATTTATGACCTACCTACATTTTATCTATTTACGAAGAAATTGTTTGTGTTAATCTAGTATCAGTCATTTTATTAACGCATTTATTTTATTCTTTGTTCTCTCCGTTGATATTTTCTTTTATCTCTCTCTCTCTATCCATATATGTTTTTCACTCTACTATTCTCAATATCATAAATTCTGTTGTTTCTAAAAGTTAATTTTAGAAGGCATGTATTAGGTCGTGTCTCCGCCATATATGTCACAATCGGTCTTATTATAATAGCTTTGCAGATTCTTGCTTTTGCTTGTTATTACAACTATTTGTTTTGCGAGATTATGCCGTTAAGCTTCCTAACACTTTACTAGATCTAGTTATGTGATATTTTATTTTATTTTCAAGTTTTGTGTTTGATGATAGTTCTATTCTAAAGTAAATAATTTTTTTTTTAATAACTTTTTCACTAAGTGATCATATATTTAGCCTGACATATTAGTTTAATTGTTTAATAGTAGTGTTCAAGATGTTCAGTAGTCTATGTGAAACCATTATCGTTTGTGCTCTCAGCATCGTCACCGTAGCGTTATAATGGGATTTCTGAGTTTCCCAGTTTGTAAGTCTTTACTATGTACACATTTTTATTACTTCATCCATCACAATATTAAGTAATAGCGGGCTTAAAGAGTTAAAGAGTCTTATTCCACTATTCGTTACTATTAGAGGTGTTGGTGTTGACTATAAAGAAAATGTATATTTCTAAGCTGTAAGCGGTCGAATTATACAGGAAGGTTCTTGTTCACGACCCAAGAAAAATATTGACAAACAAAAGAGATACAAATCTGAAATTTAGTACAGAGATCAAATAGGTCATTTTCAATTAAAGAAAAATATTTTAAAACTGAGTGCAGTTCTGCTAATACCAGAAGTTTTTTATTATAAATGGAACACCCTCTTATTTTTTTGAATGCCTATTAAATTTTAGTATGGGTCTGTAAATATGACCATGCCTTGATATTGCATCATTTTTGAGAAAAAAAATATTATTCTGTATAAACACAAAAAAATACTTTTCGAATAAAAAATTCATAACTTCTAAACAAAGAAAATGATAAACATTGATCTCACACCGTCAAGATACAATTGTGGGACATAAAACTGCAGTAATTAAATTTGGAAATTCTATTAGGAAACGAAATTATGAAGTGAGATTTCTGTACTTTAGAAAAACTGTAGAAAGTAAATTTTTTCAAATGAAATTACTTTGACTTTATAGCCCTAATCGAATGAGAACAAACTTATGTTTCTAAACATGTGAGGTATTCTTATACCTATCGGTTGTTGTTATTTTTTTTAATTTTTGCAGTTTTTTAGTAAAAATAAAGATTATTTAATTTAAAAATTACTAAATAGGCGAGGCGATCCAAATATTTTTTTAATTATTATAAACAATTGAAATGGATCTTCCTTTTGCATCTCTTTCACTTTTCTGTGGCAATTTTTTCTTGTGTTTTTTTCGCATTCTTTCTGCAATGGAAATTGAATACTCAAATCATGATATTTTCGAATTATTCTCCATTCGCGCAAATGTTAGAAAAATATTTCAAGAACTTGCAATGACTAGAAGGAGATTTCAAAGACTTGGAAAAAATTTCAATAATTATGACCGTTGAGTGAATAATATAAAGAGGTGTCAACGCATAGGGAATTTTGTACAATAACAAAAGTCCAGCAAATGTCGCTGTTGAGTGCTGCCACACTTTGACCAAGAGCTAAAACACGTTTTATTTGTATTCGGAGTTAGAACCCAGTTAAGTAGATATCCGTTTGCAACGAAAAAATATCTGAAGGACGTTACCCGGCATTTCAGATAAGCCAAGTTTTCAAAACAAAGCAATAAATATCAAATTTCCTCAGCGGGCTCATGAACACCGTTATTGACATGAGGATTTACCATGTTGATGTTTCTTACTGTAGTTAGGTATCCAGATGATGGGCTAAGTTTGAAGCGCTAGTAAAAAAAAAGAAATTTCATTTGTTTTTCGTTTATTATTTTATTTATTATTTCAATTTAAAATTATCAATAAAGTAATATTTGCAAGCTATACCGTTATAATTACATATTAATTACTGAGGTAAGTTTTGCTCTAATTCTATTTTATTTAAAAATGGCGAAAGGGTGATGCTGTGTATCATGAATTTTAGGATCCTTATTTATTTTCAAGTATTTTCAATTTCCTCGATTTAACTTGAACAGAGGCATGATCCTGTGACTCCCATTTCACAATTTTAAAAATTTTTACTCGCAAGAGGTGCCGTATCGTAAACATTCTATGGTCGTAGCAGTGATCATCGTTTGCCAACCAACCTGGATAAAATTTCTTGACTGTTTTTATAGCTTTTTTTTTAAAAGTTACTATAATGTTGTTGCAATGTTTTATGTTTGGAAAATGTTTTTCAAAAGATTCCAAAACTCTTTCTATAATTTCCCTGAAATTTACAGTGGGACGCTTTAAAAACTGCACATCTTCAGTCATCCCATAATCTTTGCAAAGCAAAAAAAACTCAATATGTTATTGCACATGTTTCAAAATCAGTATTTTTTTGCAAAATATGAGGGGTAAACTCATCGCTTCCGTTACTACTTTCTCCTGTTAATTCAGGTGACGCACTTTCAGAAAATTCAATTTTACCAACTCTTTCTGTAGAAGATTGAGTTTCAAAAATTATGTCCTCGTCGTCGTCTATCTCACAATTTGAGCTTTTACATACATTTTTCAAACTTACGAACATCTTATGTTCCAAGTTCTTTCGAAAAATATATGCTGTGGGATTTGGGTTGTAGCCGCCTTTATCCCGTATCAAAGAAAATAAATTTTCAATGGGATCTTGGTTTACCCTAGAAGTAAGAAAAAATTGGTATCCCATAGACTGAAGATCCTCCCACAAGCTCAAAACTGCTGAAATAGTTGTAATCAGACCCTTATGAAAATAAATATTCTTTGCCTCCTTATTTTTTCGGATATCAAAAAACTTCATACCTTCAAAATACTTAATCGCGTCCTTTAAAGTAGCTTCCCCCAATTTTCGCTTTTCTGAAAGGGCACAACGATATGGATTACTGTCATTTAAGATGCGACTGTTTAAAGCGTCCGCAATGTTGTTAATTTTTTCTATAAAATTTGCCGTATCCAGGGCGGTAGTACTTGAAAGATCATTGCATTTAACGGCGGTACGAATTGCACATGAAAAGCTGTGACTAAACAATTGCATCGCCAAACGAACGTTCACTTTTTGAAAATTATTGGGATAAATGTGTTTGGCAGTAATTTTTGTCAATATTTTCGCTTTTGTTGAACGTTTGTCAATTTTGTATGTTTCTTCAACATCTTTAAATTGAACGATGTGATTATCAACTTTAATATGATATCTCATAAAATTGTTTCTCAAACTTTTTAAAAGATGAGGAAAATCATATATAAAGTAAATTTTCTTATCGTCCAATTCAAAAAATGGTTTATCATTAGAAACACCTAACAATGAACTTACTGCCCGGTTGTTTGACCCTTGATCACATACTACTGCCCTTACATTTAAACCTAGTACAATTAGTTTTTCTAAATTAATCAGCAGAAGGTCTTTTAAGTTTCCAGATTTTATGGATCCCGAAGAAATATAATACGATACCGGTATTTTCCAACTACTCATTAATCCACGGACCATAAATACTAAAGCTTGAGTTCCGACACCGGAGATTCGTCCTAATTCACCCAAGAAAATTTATTGAATTTTGCTTCTAACTAGAAACGATTAAAATTTCAGTTGTAGATCCATGGAAAAAAGTAATTAAAATCTGAAAGTGGGGGTCTAACTTGACCAAGCTAATTTGTTGTTCAAACAAAGCAGTAAACGCGCTATACCTCTCAAACGTATTAGACCGTTTTTACGATGCTTGTCATGTGAAAAATTTATACAAAGCATTTCTAGCAAAAAATGGCACATATTATTTGTAAAATGTGCAATTGCAACGAAAGTTGACAAATGTGGTTTACTACACCATCAAGAAAATTGTGCGGTGAAGTGCCAAGTTATATTAAAAACGTTTCTGTTCCCATTTCGGTTGTACGGCATGACAATCAACATGAATATCGAGTTTCGTCAAAACAATAAACAATCTGAGCTCGCTGCTTGTTGAATTGAATAAATGTTACGTCTCTCTCGCACTCATGATACTTAACTTAGTGACACCTATGGAGTAAAAGCAGTAACAGGGAATTTATAACAGTTTTGGAGCGATCGTTTGTGCGGTCGCTAAAATATGGCCTTGAAGTATTCCAGGCAGAGCGCCGCCTGGTGGCTGGAATACTTTTGCTTGTTCGCAAAATTACATGGGATCGACAACTCTTTATATTATTCACTCAACGTTATGACCCAAATGCATCTACTCGATCTGCTTAAAATGATTTGTACACTTCTCGATCTTCTATCCAAAGAACTTTGAACAATCAACATTTTTATCTTTACAAATTTACCACTCTGCAAGCTTCTAACCCTCAGAATCCTGCATACAAAATTTATTTCTGTTGAATGCTGCTAGTCAGGTGTCGGAAAGATTATTATGCAAAAAAAAATTTGGACAGACGAGGCCAAATTTTCCAATAAAGTTATCTTTCAGCGTCATCCGTCCGTTGTTGAACACAAGAAAATCTCCAGCACAGTGTAGCAGCATAATTACGTAGGAGTTAATTAGAACGTTTGAGATAGTAGATAGGTGGATAGGCCCATGGAGTTGGGACTTGGCCTCCTAGATCTCCGAACATAAGTAAACTCATTTTGTTCTTTGGGAAAAAATCAAAAGGATAGCTAATTCCACTCCGAGTACTTCACTGATTGATTTATAAATCCGAACAATAGAAGCATCTGAAAGGTTAAATAAGAGCGGCTATCGAACATGTTTATGCACGTTCAGAAAAGTGTATACAAGTAAACGGGGCCCGGTTTGAAAGATTATTCAATTAATTAACTGTTTGAGTTTTCCTTATTTGTTTTTGTCATATATAAAAATGGCTGTATCTTAAATCAATATAAATTATTTTTAATAATAAGAAAAAATTGATATTCAACGCCAGACGTTGAATATCAATTTGTAATTTTTAAACGAAATAATCTTTGCTTTTACTCGAAAACTGAGAAAACTCGAAATCAACGACCAATAGGTATAGGAACATTCTATATGTTTAGGAATACAATTTAATTCTCTTTAGACTAAAGTATGAAAACATAGTCATTTCGATTGATAAAACTGACTTTTTACAGTTTTCTTAAAGTACAAAAATTTCACTTCACAATTCCGTTCTCTATTAGAATTTTAAAATTTAATTACTGCAGTTTTATGTGCCACAATCATATCTTGATACTGTAAAAATTTCAATGTTATTAATTATTTTTGTTTAAAAATTTTGGTGTTTGTTATTCCAAGAGAATATTTTGTGTTTATGAGAGAACATAATTATTTTCCCTTTGATATAAAATGATATATGTAATATCTATGCATAATTTTAGATTCATATCTTCATTTTTCTCAATATTCTTTTAATAGGCTATGGAAAAGAGCCACCCTATATATGAATATAAACACATTATTACAGACTACAATAATACTGAATACATAAGCATTTACAAATAAGAAAGGAATAAATAAAAATAGCAATTACCTATGTCACCAACTTCAAAGATTAAAAGTATAAATTATTATAAAAGGGTAATTATTATTTTGATAGGAAGTATTAATATAATCATAGACAGTAATAATATAAAAATGAAAACAGTAGTGGGTCACAAAATTTTAGCAACAAGAAATAATAAAAAAAAATATTTGAAGACTTTTGTGTTCAGAGCAGTTTTAAAATAAATGGCAGTTGCAATAAACAGATAATAAAAATTGGGTATAAAAACATTGATGAAGACATATCATATTTTAATTCTAATAAAATTTAAGGCTAGATTGGAACTGATAAAACAACAAAACTAAAATATAAGGTACAGTGGTTAGAAAGATAGAGAAAGTTAAAGCAAAAGTGCATGAACAGATTCAAAGTAGAAAGTAAAACTAAAGAAATTATAAATGATGGCCTGAAAAAATCTTCGAGAAACTTGATATATTTTACAAATCAACGAATTTTGATTTGAGAAAAAAATCATTGTTTTCCTATTTTTATTATGATATTTCAACACTTTCAGTACCTTAACAAATACTTCAGATATTTTCGTTAAAATTGTCAATAATCAATTTTATTGGCATTATTTCAAATAATCTTAGCTGCTTGAGATGATATTTGAAATACGTCAATTTTTTAGTTCTCTTCAAGTAACGATAAATGTTCATTCTAATATTTACAGCTTATTAGACCCTTCTTTAATACTGAAGATATTTTAAATATTTTTCTACGTGTCTTTGTTGAAATTTTAATTATCTTTAATATTTCAAATACAGAAAGCATGCTTTACTTGAAGATAAAAATATCTGTAAACTTAACAATTAACATTTCCAATAATTTAGTCTTTAAGTGGATTTTTCGAACCCTACAGTTCAAATTTTGAGTACTCTTGTTTAGATTTTAAATATGTTTATAATTCAGAAAATTCAAAAATCCTCACCTACTTCAACTTATAATTTAGACCCTTTCACATAAATATTTTAAACGTGTATGATACATATAAAAATAATTGAAATATTTTATGTATTTCAAATATATTTTGAAAAGTTTTGTTTATATGTGAAATCTTTTCAATGGGTTACAATAAATACTTTTTTAACAATACAATAATTTTCTCGCAATACGTGCGCAAATTTTGCTGCCTACTTGATTAAATTTACATAAATTTTATTGCGAGAAAAACCAGTTAATCCTGAGGTTATTATTTGTAAAGTAAAATAACTTCATTACACAAACACGAGCATTTTCTGAGTTACTGAGTCAAGAGAAAATTATGTGCTTGCGTTTTGTAATTTAACGCTTTCTGCACAAAAGTCCAAGTTGGATGTCAATATTGTCCGCAACAAAGAACCGCAGTTCTGAGTTACTTGTTGTTTGTCCACTTGGGTCATTAGAAACAACTAAAGTGACAAACTTGTCCATTTACTATCTTTCATATCCACAAAATTGCATCTTAGCTTGCCATCAGCATACTATTTCAACTTTAATAAGCCTGCAATCAAACAAATATTCAATGAACAATATTTAACACAAGTTGCGCCCTCTTCTAAAGACTACGCAAAGCTTTCGGAGCTTTCTAGTTTATGAAACAAAATTTCAGGATTCCCACTTTCCTGAAATGGTAATTTTAAAGCTCATTCACATTTGAAATTTCAGATGTCGCATATTTTGTAATAACTGACCAGTTGAGGACAGCCATTAGTAATACGTAAATTATTTGAAAACATTTTTCAATCTACTTTTACCATTTTTACTCGTAATTCTAAATTAAAGTTTTATTACGCAGTTTGTAAATTAAAGAACAAGAAATCAAGACTTAATTTTTATAAATAACGAAATTCTCTAAATTAAATACTTCTTGAACTTGTGACAGTTGTAACTGACACTTGAATGGGATTTGGTAGGAGTTTTCATATTAAAATTTTAGTAACATAAAAATAAATTTCAATCAACCCTCAAGCTTAAGCTAAAAAATTTAAATCGGTTGATTTAGATACTTGTCAGCTGCCGAATTTTAATGTTGGACTACTCTAATAGCTGCCACAATTACTTTCAATTCTTGAAGCTCAATCATAGAAGATATAATTTCATATGGCTAACCAAAGAGTAATACTGATTATAAAAATCCACCACATTATATTAAATTTACGTATTTTTTCTAAATTCTTTAATAGTCTTCTAAGCAAGTAAATTATCTAAACTGAACGTTTAAAAGTTAAACTTTACTCAAATTTACTAACTTTTAAAATGATGATACTAACTTAATAATATTTTTTGGCACATATTTGTCTCTTCGAAATTCAAATTAACTGATTATCTTTAAAACAGAGCCTAATATAGACAGGTAATTTAATTTTTATTGATAATATATCAAAAATTAGAGTAGAAGATGTTACTGAAGAGAAAAAATTACCATAATTAACCCTCAATGGCTACAAAATAACTAAACATTTTTGTTATTAAAAACTTTTTGACAGTAACTGTTTATCTAGCCTTTCTGAAACACCAACATTCCTAATTCTCTAATTCGTTAAAATTTCATTAGTCCTGAAACTTGACGGAAGCGCTTAACGTTTCCGAAATTTGATCCCATTACCGTCCCGCAAACCCATTACCGTTTTTGCGTAGGTAGAAATTTCGTTTTCTTATACATATATGCAAAAACCGTTTATATCCGTTCCGGAAAATTCACGTATCATTTAATTTTCAGGACAGCAACATCTTTACCACTTATCACTTGTAAACGTAAAAATTTCCTTAAAATAAAAATTCCCATTCATCGCCTCTGTAGGATCGTAGAAGAAATACGTCATCGTCATCGGAAGGTAGGCGGCGCAACAGTGGGGGTGGATGGGTGCGTGAGAAGAAGATAGAAAACACGCAACGATGTGCCACCCCTTCATTCAGAGTTCCGACGCCGACGACGCAGCAACGCCGCCGTTCGACGACGGTCAGGTAAGTTCGAAATTAATTAAGCAAAACTTTCGCTAGTTTGAACGACGACGCGAATTTCAGAAAAGTAATCATTCCGGAATGTGACTATTGCTGTCGGGAGATATTAGAGTTTTTGGCATGAAATAATGAAGTAAATTTGACGATTTTTTTTTAAATGTCCAAAATTGAAACCTAAAATTCGGTTCAGTAATATTATAAAAAATATCTCAATTAATTAACAAAGATTGGAAACATCAAATTTAGTTGAAATCGATTTAATGTTAAAGCAATTTTATAAAATAAACTAATCATGGATTAGAAAAGTGTAGAAATCTAATAAATTACGTAAATTTTTTCTGGTGTTAATTACTTTAACATTCTACTGCTACAGAGCCGTTGTAGAGTTTCAAATTGGTTGGCATTCTAAATTTACTCCGGCATTCAAGTCACCGAAAGCTCTGTAAAAGCGACGGATAAAATCAAGTAATGGCGACCGAAATACCCGCTAATTCTTGTTTTCTTTATTTGCCGTAATGACAATTAAATACAAATGAGAATTTGAGGGCGGGTTTTAAATGTTTAAAATTTCACTAACGATCGTGGACTATTACCAATTATAACTGGCTCAATTTAATCCATTTAACGTTCAAATCCTCAAATCTCCCTCGTTCTTTGGAAAAAAAATTAACGGTTTTATATTTTTTGATCCATAAAGAAATTTTTTATGAAAATCGATTTTATAGCAAGAAGAACTTCTTAAACTTGTAAAATAAATAAAACTATTTTGCCAACAATATTGTGAATAAATATTATTGAAAATTGAGAAAAGAGGATTTTCTATTTCTTAAAAAGTTTAAATCAAATATTGCAAATGATTATAGCGTATTTGTCTAATCATTTTTATTCTATCTATCTATTTTATAGCTTTTAAGAGTGATTTCTATAGTTTCTTATTAGTCACAAAATTAACCCACAAAGCTCGCTAAACCCAACTTCTTAAAATGTATGACATTTTCTGATGTGCTTTTTCACTTGCACTATTTAATGCATATTCTTAGGTTCTTTTTAATGATGAAATTAATAACTAAGCAACATCTTCTATCATAAATTTACCGAAAATAAAATTGTAACGTGAGCCTAATTGAATTTTTTTGGTTTTCCGTTTCCATCTTCTCCTCCATTAAAATAGCTTACTTTCAAAAATTAATTTCTTGAACTGTAAATAATGTTTTATTTTAATTTTTGTGTTTTCTTATATTTTTATGTATTCGGAAACTTTAAATAATTATTACTGTATTTATATATTTTCTACCTTTCTTAATGCCGAATTCTACGTGTAAAATTCTAGTTTCAAATATTTTTGGTTTCTTCTCAATTCTATCTAATTTCTAAAGTAGTAACTTTCTAAACTTTAATATTTAACATTTCCTATTAGTTTTCTTCACATTTCACAGCTAAATGTTAAGTTTTCTAATTGTCTTAAAGTTTTGGATCTTAATTGCATATATTTGTTCTATTTGCCAATATTATGGATTATAAGACAATCTTTTTCTGCCAATTCTTTTCACATAGATTTTATTTAAATTGTCTTACAATATTAATTCCTTATTTTATTCCCGTCTTAATCTGCTTATCTTTTTACTCTCGTCTTAGTCTTTTTACTGATATATTTCCGGCAGCTTTACATTATCTAAAACTATAAGCAATTTAATTCTTTTGGATTTTTTTCTTACTCTAGAAAATTTATTTCTTTAACACCCCTTAGTTTTATTCTTTATATCTTTAATGTATTTTTATGTTTTTGTATGCAAGTACGTGCAACAATGTGCTGTCACTTTTTTCGTTATTTCCATGTGGAACATTTAAATTTTCAAAGTCTTGCAAACCGTATTCTGATTCTCCCACAACTACAAATCCAAAGTTACAAGTTCTTTTCAATTGTTCTTCATAAAATATGTATCTTTTTTATATAATACTTGTTCATATAAACTTTGGTTCAATAGATTATACAATATGATTAATTACTATTGTTCTTATCTACATTTTTTTATATTTATTTTAAAACTTGCTATTATAGCAAATTTCTTATAGGTACACTTACTACGATAAGTAATCGATTCATTTAAAGGGAGGAAGGTCTACAATATGTCTTTTATTAAATTATTCATTTTTCCCTTAAGACATAAGTCTTAATAATTTATAGTTAAAATCTTTACTCAAACTTTGATTATTCATACGAATAATAATCGTTCTTCCTAAGTAAATAATCAACAATACTTGCTTCATGTCATTTTATTTTTATTAGTCTCCTTCTTTTATATCTTTAATTTGTCTCCTGCTTATTGTGTGAAAATAATGATTTCTCAAAACTTTTGAGAACACTAAAGAAATAGAAAGAATTCAGATACGCCACAACGACCAATTGTTGTTACCTGCTCCTCGAAAGGTGCAAACTAAATTAAGACATTGTAATTGGAGGTGAGAGATAAAAAACTCTTTTCCTCTTGACCAAAACTTTGAATCGACGATAAAGGTAAATAAAATTGAATTACAACAAAAAGCACGATAGTAACTGAAAAGTTGTTAATCTAATTGTAATTTAAAGCTCGCGCTTTCAAGAACTTAAAATAACTTTGCATACAGCACCGGCCTAATTTTTGTTAGCAACTTCCGTTTTAGAAATTACCATAACGTTGCTACTCTCAAAGTCTACTCTGGAGAGCCCACAAATTTGTTAGCGTCACCAAAAAAGTGAGTTTCTGAGAGAGTGGGCGTCGTTAACAATTTGAAGTGCTATAAAGTGGACTTTGTAAATATACTTTACGTTTTATCCACAAATCTGGATAAGGAAATTTTGTTGTTTGCAACAAATTATTTTTTTTCTGTTCTTGTTCTAGAATGCTGGCGTGTTGGTTGTTGTTTGCCGTTTTATCGTTGTCAAATGCTTTTATGGTAACCACTGTAAATGCAAGAGATGCCTGGCAGAAACCTGGATGCCACAAAGTTGGTGAGTACAGATTCATTATAATTTTAACGCAACGAGACTTGATTATCCTTTCCGGCTTTAAACCGTTACTCTTCCGGATAAAAGATAACTCGGGCTAGACGCCAAACGATGAGGAACTAAGAAGCGCCTTTTGCCATAATTTACCTTCCAGGACCGACTTACCTGCAACCATAAATTATTCAAGGCTTTCTTAAATAAAATTTAATTTTTAGAATGTTTTTTTTTAAATTTTATAAATGAATCAGATTCACAGCAAAGGTTGAAAATTAATAATTTTTGTTTTTTTTCAAGAAAGCGAATAAATTACATGCAAACGACAAGACTAATCTTGGTTTCTTCTGATGAGTGACACTTTGAGTGTGGATTTTCTTGCAGGGCACACCCGAAAGATCAGTATTCCCAACTGCGTGGAGTTCCATATGCCGACCAATGCTTGCCGAGGTTTTTGCGAAAGTTGGGCTGTTCCGTCTGGTCCTAAAGCCACCCCTTATCAGCCGGTTACGTCCGTCGGTCAGTGCTGCAACATTATGGAAACAGAACCTGTTGAAGCTCGAGTTTTATGCGCGGACGGTGTGAGAACGTTGACGTTTAAATCTGCCGTTACCTGCTCTTGTTACCACTGTAAGAAGGATTAAACAAGACCACAACTATGACGACAATTTGATCCTGATGATTAGCTTATAAGAAAGTTTATGTACATTATAACCAAATATTGTAAATATTATACTGACTGACTGAATTGTAGACTACACTTCATTAAATGGTTCTTTCTATAGCGGGTTCTTTGTCCACTTTAATCACCAATTACCGTCGGTTCAATAAATAATTTAACAAAATCATATGAAGCGATTTCTAACCGACCCTTTCGTTCTCCCGGCGCATCCACCAAAATTGCACCGCTACCTGTAACTCCTAAACCAAATGCCAATTCCTATCCTATCTTCAATTATCTAAAATGTAACGTCATATTTTTCTATATGTTAGCCCTGCACTTTTACTGTCCTTTTTTATCCTTTTGTTATATTCTGCATTAACTCTTAGCTTTTTTGCGCCTTTTTACTGTTTTTTTTTAATGTTCTCGACCTTTACATGCAGATAACAGCAACATGGCATAACAGCAAGAAGTTTAAAAATGACGTGTGAGTTAAATATGACAATTAAGTTTATAATTTCAAATTAACTATATTACGAAAATCTACAAAATGAAAAAAATATGTAGTTTATGCAGTAAAGATTGTTAAATCTTTTGCTTATAAAAATGTTTACTAAAGATTCATCGAAGGTTAATAATTAATTATAATTAGGTGTTCAAACACTCGGAAAATTTTTACTAATTGGGATAAAGATATTTAAAGATAAGTAGAGAAATGATTATCAAAAACATTCAAAATAGTTACTGCAATAGAAGAGAATAAATACTATTCAAGAAACCCAAAAAACTATTAATGGTTGGCTATGAGACAACTGACGTAAATACCTAAAACATTTACTTAGAATTTGGTGTTGATGGAAATAGCTACGTTGCTAGAGAATAATCTTGTTGAAGCGAAATGCACCACAGGACATTTTATCAAGCACGTGATAAGTGTTAAAATAGCCAAACTAGTTATCTATATATTCAAAATAATATTGAAAAAGAAAATGTTTTCTACATGAAGGAGATCGAGCTAAAATAAAACTTGACGTCCAAGAAGATAAGAAAGATTAATACAACTGATGTTGGGAAAATAAAGTTAAAACAGGCGTTTAAAAAATGTGACTATTAAGAAAAAGCAAAAATAGAAAATCCAATTCATAAAAATTCATTTAAAAAGTATACAAAATATAAGAGAAAAGCGTTTTAAAAAAAGTTATTGAATCAAAATTAAATAACAAAAATTTATAATTTAGCTAGAAATGAGCAAAAGCATTATATAAAATAAAATAAAAGATGTCCTTGATTCTTTCGCAGAGGCACATGTTTCACACCGCCGAGACCAAGTCTCCAAGTCCATTCTACAGTTTACCCAATAGAGGGGCTCCCTCACTTTGTCAAGAGTTTTGTTTACTTCCAGGTGACCGCCGGAGATTCCATAATGGGTCTGTTTCAGGACCTCCTTTACTCGGGTCTTCGGCAGGACCAACTGTATCACCTCTCGCCTGCCATCCAGATTTTTCCAGACTTTTTGTAAAGACCACTTTGAGAGAGTTTTATTGAGCCCAAAGGGCTTTTAATGCTAGTTTCTTGTCGGAGACCAATCTCCTTCCTTTCCGCTATTAGTCCAATGCCAGGGTCATCATTTTGTTCCTTGTGCAATTCAACTTACACAAAATAAATTCTGCATGCAAGATCCTGAGGATGGCGAGCTTGCACAGTGGTAAATTTGTAAGCATAAAAATTCTTTAAATAAAAGATCAAGAAGAGTCTAAATCATGTTGACCACATCGAGTAGATAGATTTGGGTTTACGTGAAAATACTATAAAACCATAATTTTAGTACTTATATTTATTTCCAGCTATAGGTTATTCCATTTGTCAAAAGGTGTTTAGCAACCCATAATTAATTAAATACTTTGCAATTCTATTTTGGCCATTGGAGCAAGAAGCGGATGTCCTACATTAAACGTTCTGCAAGTTCTGGAAACATTTTTCTGACATTCTCGAAGAATGCAGTATAATTCAAGAATACCATAATTTAACTAAGAGAAGACAAACACAAGGAAGAGAAACACAGGAAGAGAAACACAAGGAAAAACGGGACTCGCACATAAATGACAAAAATGTCAAAAAGTCCATACTAATTTTTTTCAACAATAATGAAAGATTGATTTGAATTACATTGTCTCGCTTACTTTGTAACGTTTAGACAAAATAATCTTTATTTCTACTAATAAACTGCGAAAACAAAATCAAAAATAGGTATAGAAACACTCCACATAGTTAGAAACAAAATTTAGTTCTCTTTCAATAGAACTATTAAATAAAACCATAGTCATGTCATTTGAAAAAATTGACTTTTTACAGTTTTCTTAACAATTTCGCTTAAAATTTCGTTCTCTATTAGAATTTCCAAGCCTAGTTACTGCAGATTTATGTCTCACAACTTTATCTCGATGGTGTGAAAACTTTACTGTTTTTGATTCTCTTTGTTTAGGAGTTATAACTTTTTTATTTGAAGAGGATTTTTGGTATTAGGCCGCCTGCATACGAACAGTACCAGCACGAAAACAACACAGCGATCAACAATTCCTCGTTTTGTACTCTGTTAGTTCTAATTACAAATTCTAAAATAAAATGAAAACCACTTAATGTTCGCTAAATCTCCGAAATGAAATGACTGAATAAGTATCGGTAATTAAAATTCAAATAATTAAGGAATAGTAAAAAACAGGTGTTAGCAGAATAAATTGATTGGTTCATTGAATCTGTATGTCTTAGCTTAATTATTGTTTAATTTTTTTAAAAACTGCAATATTTGCAACAATTGGTACCAATGAATGTATTAATTATGCATTTTATTGATCATATAGTATGTAACTTGACTCAAGAAACCAATTTACCTACACTAAAAAGCAAGTATAATAAAAGAACATTTAAATAAAAATTATTTCAAAAATTATAAATAATGGCAATTTTGTATACCTGCAACGAGTAACGACTAATTGGTCGTTTCTGCAATAAAATCACTATATTTAAATATAAATATCCGGTTACACACATGATTTTTTTTTTTTTTTTTTTTTTTTAAACCCCATTTTATTACAATCTGTCCTATTTGGACATTCAGTAATTTTATAGCAGATTGCTTGACATGTAGGAGCCGGCCCATTGACCTGCTCCTTTACAAATTGCTTAATAAAAAATTAATAAATTCTGTCTCCTATTTAAAATTAAAATCTATTCATTAAGTCTTTAGTGTCAAATCGTCTAAGACGTCTAACAGTGAGTCCTTTACGGAGTTGCGTCACCAGATTGTTTGGATGGGCACTTAGCTTTTTAAAGTAAAACTCGCTGTGATTTTTAATTTCTTGTTTCACGCTCACTACACTCAGATCGCGGCTGATGACTTCATTTGGAACAAACCATGGGGCATTTGTGAGCATACGGAGTACTTTGGATTGAAAGCGTTCAAGAATTTCAATGTTGGAGTTTGCTGCTGTTCCCCAAAGCTGTATTCCATACGTCCAGATGGGTTTTAAGATGACTTTATAAATAAGTAGCTTGTTTTCCAAAGTCAGTTGTGATTTTCTACCTATTAGCCAATAGAGTTTAGTAAGTTTGAGTCCCAATTGTTTCCTTTTTGTGAAAATGTGTTTTCGCCAGGTAAGTCTACGATCCAGATGTATTCCCAAATATTTAGCTTCTTCCTTTTGTGCTAAAGGCTGATTGTTTAAATATATAGGGGGGCAGCTTTCTTTTTTTAGTGTAAAGGTCACATGTACTGACTTGCTTTCATTTGCCTTTATTCTCCATTTTCTCAACCATGTTTGAATTTTGTTCAGATGATACTGTAACATGTCTGATGCCATTTTTGGTGTTTTATGAACAGCTAGTATTGCTGTGTCATCGGCAAACGTGGCTGTAGTGATGTTGGTACTAGTGGGTAGATCTGCCGTATAAAGCAAGTAAAGCACCGGTCCCAGTACACTACCCTGCGGAACGCCAGATTTGATTGGAAAAAGTGTTGTTTGTTCATCTTGGATTTTCACTAAGAAATGTCTATTCTGCAGGTATGATTTCAGTATACCATATAAGTTATCGGAAAATACCTTTTTTGTTTTGTAGAGTAATCCCGTGTGCCAAACTTTGTCAAAAGCTTGACCGATATCTAGAAATGCTGCTGAGCAGTAATTTTTGTCTTCTAATGCTTGTCGAATTTTTCGCGTGATTCTGTGCACTTGTTCAACAGTTGAGTGTTCTTGTCTGAATCCGAATTGATGATCAGGTATAAGATGTTTAAGGGTAGGTTTCAGTTTCTCGAGGAATAGCTTTTCGTACAGTTTTGCCATTATCGGAAGTAAGCTGATAGGTCTATATGAGCTTGCCTCTTCTGCCGATTTACCTGGTTTTAAGATCATTATTATTTGCGCTACTTTCCACTGATTTGGAAAATGTCGGATTCTATCGATGGCATTAAAAAGTTGTGTAAGGAATTTTAAAGCAATTTTAGGCAGTTCCTTCAGAATTCTTCCCGTTATCAAATCATAGCCTGGCGCTTTTTTTGGATTCAGTTTGTTTATTGCAAATTCAACCTCAGTAATTGTGTATGGTTTGCTTGGTGTTTCTAACTGTCCTGGAGCATCTACGGTTTGTTGGATCTCGACTTCTTCATTTGCTGAGATATTTGATTCATACGGTTGAAATACTTCGGTTAAATGCGCCGCAAATACTTCCGCTTTCTCCTGGTTGCTTTTTGCCCAGTTTCCATCTGTTTTTCTAAGTGGCGGACATGTTTTCTGTGGTTGCTTTAATTTCTTTGTTGTTTTCCACAGTGAGTAATCAGTAGTTTCCGTGGCCGTTAGATTTTTTAAGTACCGTTGTATCGAGTTGTTTTTATCTTCACATAATAACCTTTTTAATTCCTTAACTGCTTTATTGAATTTGGATTTGTCATGAGGGGATCTTGTATTTTGCCATTGCTTTCGAAGTTTTCGTTTTTCGTAGATTTTCTGCTTGATAATAAACGGGCATGTATCTCTTATTACTGTTTTATTGGGTTCTGGGGTAGAGTTCCAAGCTGCCTCATGAATGTTCATATTTAAGTGTTCTACAGCTTCTTCCACGTCGCTAGCGGTTTTTAAGGATATTTGCAAATTCAGCTTTTCATTAATAATATTTCGAAAATTTTCCCAATCTGTTTTCCTTGGGCAAAGCTGTGGGGCCTTATTTTTACATGTAACTTTTGAATTCATAGTGACGATCACAGGAGAGTGGTCTGAAGACAGCTCAAAACTTGTTTCAGCTTGGAAGTAGTTAGTAGAAAACCCTTTAATTACACAGAAGTCGATGAGATCAGGAGTTTTTCTGCGATCTGTGGGCCAATAGGTAGGTTGTCCTGTCGAAATGTGCTGTAAATTATTAGCTTGGAGTGTCTTAAACAGTTCTCTGCCTTTTGGTGTTGTAAGTCGCGAACCCCATTGTGGGTGCTTGGCGTTGTAATCTCCACCTGCTATAAATCGTTGGCCAAGGGTGTTATAGAAATGCTCAAATTGCTCTTTTTTAATAATATGCTTTGGCGGACAATAGATCGCTGCTATTATTATTGGGCCGAACCAGTCTTCTACTGTAACGCTAGTAGCCTGTATATGTTCCTGGCTGTAGTCGTCATGCTGATGGTGTTTTATGGCGTTTTTGATAATTATCGCAGTGCCCCCGTGAGCCTTTCCATCTGGATGATGCGTGTTGTAAATTGTGTATCTTGGTATGTTTAAATAACTTTTTTTTGTGAAGTGCGTTTCTGAGATTAGGAAGATATCTATGTCCTGACTTGTGATGAAATATTTTATTTCCTGGCTATGTTGAGCTAGTCCGTTGGCATTCCAATGTACTATCCGAAGTCTATAAGTCATTAGTTGGTAATTTTAGAGACAACTGCTGTTAGCAGATTTAACATAGTACTCATTTGTGTCATAAGTTCCTTCATCATACTTTTTAATTCCTGTATGTCATTTGAATTTTGTTGAGATGGAAGCTGTTGTGGTATTTGCATGTTTGGTTGTGGGATTTGGTTTGGGTACTGTGCTTGTTGGGTTTTCACCCGCATGGAGTCTGCATAGGTTAAAGTTGGTGATGTATGCTGTAGCGATGTGGTGGGGGTTATTTTTTCCTGTTTACTCCTTAGTGATGGAAAAGTCTTTCTTTGTAGTTCCTTATAAACTGCACACCCTCTATAGCTGGCTGGATGATTGCCCTCGCAGAGTACACATTTGACATCGGGGGATTTTTCTTTACGTTGACATTGCTTGGTTGAGTGATTTCCTGCGCATTTTACACATCGAGAGGTTCGATGGCAAAATTTTTTTGTATGTCCATATCTCTGACAGTTTGCACATTGTGCTATTTCTCTTTTCGGTCGTGGAGGCTCAAATTTGACTTTGGTTTGCAAGAGATATTCTTCCTGATAAATTTCTTTATTGTTTGCATTTAGTTTTAAATCAACATAGAATAGCGGCAAGGGTTTTTTTGTAAGTCTTTCCTTGATGTTATAGATATTAGTTGGTATATGTCCCAATTCTTCCAATGCTTTTTTTATTTCTTCTTCATTGGTAGAATAGTGAACGCCTTTTAACACAACTTTGAAGCTCTTATCCTGTTTTAATTGATATGTGTGGAATTCTGTTTTTTTGTCTTCTAAAGCCTTTATTATGGCTGTGTATTTCTCTGTACTTTTTGCTTGAATTTTGACTTGATCATTTGCCAATATTTTCAACTCGTATTGATTTTCAGCTACTGTCGTCAATAATTCCTTAAGGGGATGAATATTTCCAACTCTTGCTACAAATATAGGCGGTGCCTTCATACCATTTTCTTTCTCCACTGTATCAGTTTCTTCTCCTGTTTTTGTTAAAGCTTCAAATCGATTTTTGCTTAGTGTTGAGGTTGATGGGTTTAACCAGTAGTCGTTTAATTTGGTCTGTTTGGTATTCCTGCTAGAGTTTTCGGGACTATTTCTTAATCTCTTTTTATTTTCCACGGTTCTCCATGGTACTTCTTGGTTTACAGGTAGTGTGGGATACGATGCATCGTATTGTTGCTGGATTATCGGATTAACTTGGTGACTATTATTTTCATAAATATTTGGAAAAGGTATTTGCGGTATTTGTCCATACACGGGTATGGACTGCGTAATTTGTTGTTGCATAGGTTGTGGCATGCATGGTGGTTGTTGATTTGGATCATAATATCCTGATGCATTAGGTTGTTTATATTGCATATGGTTTTGTGGCGTGAATGCCATCGCAAGTTGCGATGTTTATTTGTACTTGGATGTTTTGTTTACAATCAATGACAGTCTGCTTATCTCCAGGAGCAAAAAAGGGAGAAAGCCCTAAATGAACGCTGCGGCCAAACGGCCGGAGAGAAAACCACAGTTTCTTCACTATTAATTAGCAAAAATCACTGGCTCCATTTTGATATAAAATTCAGCTTCAACACTTACTTAACTGACCAAAAATCAGCACAATCTCACTGGGGAACTTAACTGGAATTTGATCGCGTCGCTGCTATCGCTGCAACTGAATCACTAACCCACACACATGATAATCATCAATTATTAGTTAAGTAAATTAGCACTTAAAGGTAAATGATTGTAGAGCCGAAATTCTTAATTAAACGATACCTTTACATCTACAGGAAATGGGTGTAAGTACTTTCCTGGTAATTAGCAGATTCAAAAGATTACATTTTCACATAATCTACGAGCGACTATGATAATGAGGGATTTTCCAATTAAAATCGCGTGATATCCTCGAAGTTAATTAATGAATTGGGCGAGAAGGGTGCGACACTGGACGCCTCCCTTGAGTAAACACTTCCATTGTACCGAGTAGTAAAACTATAGTCGGCCGCTTTCCAACAATTACTTGCAGATTCAGTTACTTTAAAAAGTGTTACAAGGTCGAGATGCATGTATTGCAAAAAATGTCGGGTTAACCGTCTATTATTGTCGATTTTAACCAAATATTTATCCGACATCGTCACGCATAACAATTTCGATTTAGGGTGTAGTGGCCAAACGAATTCGTCCTCTCTGAAGAATTTTGCAGCTTTGTCTCAGGCTCCCACGATTTCTTTCGGGCAATAATTACTCAATATCGGTGGAGGTCTGGCGAGTGTAATACACTTAAGTGTCGCTAATATATGCAGTCCCACGCCATCGCGATTGTCAAGTATTACAGCCCGATTTGTTCGTGTGCACAAGAACATCCACTCACCTGCATGCGAACCCCTATAAAACGGATCGTTGATCCTGCCAATATGCTTTCAGTCGTAATTATTTTAACGCAGAAACCGCAATTTTCTTAAATTTTCCACGTAAATTTCGTCGATTTGAATCGTGAATTAGCAACAAGTTGCGAAGTCGAGATTGCGGCTTTCCCATCAATATCACTTCATACCGCAATCACTTGATCCCTGGCTACAATTACACTAAATAAACATGCAAATCGAAACTTCGAAGTGTGTCGCCGCGCCCTATATGCGCCTATTTTCCGAAATAAAATTTCGACAATTTTGCAATCTCGAGGGAATTGATTGAAATTAACGCCGCTAACTTTATTAACCCTCTCCGTAATTGGCACTTTTTGCCTAAATTAAAACTGACGGACGATAGGTGTCCGAGGACGAAGTTTTAAGAATAATCTGCGTATCGATCAGTTCGCCGATTGCTCGCATAGAAAAATAACAGCATTATCGATCCTAATTTGAGACTTAATCCATTTTTATAACCAAAATTATGTACGTTTCTTTAACAATTGACGACGTCTGAAACAACGAGGCGCATAAAAAATTTTGCCTTATTTTCACTTCAGTGCATGGGCGTTCAAAAGATATGGAACGCAATTTTTTACGTCAGACTGAATAGAAGTAATAGTTAGTACATTGCCATTAGAAAAAAGTTATTTCTGGCAAAAGTGACTAGTGCCATTTTGTAAAAGATTACGTTTCAATGTGATCTCGAATCAGTCATTTGACAAACAATTACCCATTTTTCTTTAAGTGTAGTAATTTAGACATGAAAAACTTTGTTCTATATTTTTTAATAAACCTTTATAAGAGAATCTAAAGAGAAAACAAATGGATGAAGGAGCAGAATTGGAGTTTCATAATATTCTTGATATGATTATTCTCCTCCTTGTCCAAGCTTACTAACAAGGCTTCTTAAGTGGGATAATCTGTATGTAACAGGTTATAAGAAACATATGTTCAGAAAAGAAAACACTGTAAATTTAAGAGAATTAAAAATATTTAGATAAAGAATAAAAAAAGTAGAATAATATAAGTAAACTAGAAGGAAAAGGAGATGTAAATGTAAGATTGAAAATAATAAAATAATGAGGAATAAAGTTTAGAGAGACTGTAACTAAATTAGAGGGCTATAATTACAAGAATCTAATTTACCACTTAAGGTATTGGCAAAAAGTATAAAAACTTATTAATACAAAAGTGGAGGGTACAAGGTGTATTAAACATCACTAAAAGTATAAGAAGAAACAGGTCGATAAGTGGTTTGGAGACATTGAAGCAAAGAAAATGTTACACTAATTGTGGGTAATATGAAAATAATGTATTAAAGAAATTATCAATAATAAATGGAGAGCAAGAATGAAAATTATAAAATAATAAAAAGTTGGTGGATCTAGTTATTTTAGATACGATCTCTATGTTAATTAATGAGAAACAAAGCTACTAAGGTTTAAAGGAACAATTCCAAAGTCAACCAAATCATAATATGCAGATTGAAGTAAAGAATATTTTTTTATAAAGTTTAAATAAAACATTTTTATTGACTTCCTATAACAGGCAACAAATAATCTGTATGAGTGCACATGTAACATAAAAGGAAATATTCTAATAATCCGTTACTTATTATATTATAATAGAAGTTTGTATCAAACTAATTTAAAATAATACTAACTAGTTCACGACATATTAAACCCATAACAAAAGGCGGGAGCTACTGTGTTGACTGTAAATCTCCAGTGCCGTAGAATATTTTAGTAGCATATGCTTACCGCTTTATAAGAGCCAAAATATTGGTAACTAAAGAATTTCATTCGGTTTACCAAATGTGGACAAAGAACAAATTAAAGTTTCAGCTAAAAAATTTAATAAATTATTCATCAAAAGTTTTTTATTTAGAGGCTAGAAATTGTTTTAATTTCAAATTTATTCAAAAAGGCTCTTTTATTTACGCTATATTATTGCAAATAAATAAACAAATGGCACGATCACATTATAAACTATGTATACAATAATTTGTAGAGAGAAGCAAATGCTACTTTTAAGCTTTAATTAAATATTGAAAAACACCCCTGCAACTGGTGTGATGAACTGGTCTCACGCATTATGGCAGCCCGCCCATCAACATGGGTCCAATGTGAAGCAGACTCTACTAAATGCTATGAAAAAATTTAGTGTAAGTTCATAAATATAAAGCTGGACTTAGTGTAACTTCCAAATAAACCAAATAAAAAGTAGGTACTAGTATGCTTTTTTGAGGAACGCTTACTTATATTCTTGAATACCCATTAGTGTTTGACAAATAATATGGCAGATATTTCTAACCCGTTGTTGCATTTCTACTCTTTAGATCTATTGTTCCGTCCCGTGCTTGTTTCTGAACTCGAAGTCAATTTATTTAAATTAATAACTTTATTCAGATTTTTTATGAATATTTTTTTAAATACATTGGAACAAATAGCAAGATGATGAGGCGCTAAGATGTAACGTCCTCTTTTGATTTGTGAGATTTAGAAATCAGTTTTATCTTGACAATTTTCCAATTATTATTAGGAATATGCCCAGTTGCGTTTATCTAATGAAATTATTGAATTATATATTTAATAACTATAAATAGTAGTAAACTATACCACTTAACAAGTCGAAGCCTAATACTTTATTATGATTCATTTTATATTTTACTACATGTTTGACATCTCTTTGTGATTTTTCTTACTTGACAAATTGTTAAAAAATATTTTCCATTTTCATTTCAGTTGTTTCCATAGCTAAAGCTAAATAATTGACTGAATCGCCTTAAAGGTTTTTGCCCATTCGGTCTTTTTATTTCTAACAGGAAGATTTATGCAGTGCTTCAACAGATTAGCTTTTATTCAAGGTGAATTGTTCTAGATGGTTTTAAATTTCTTCGTTAAGAATAAATTTCTTGAACTTTTCAATAATTGTATTTAAAACTTTATAGTTTTATTTCCGAGAGATGGCGTAATTTTCCATCTTTTTTTTTTAATTTTGTCTCTTTCTGCTTTTTTATTCTTAAGAAGTAAGGTGTTGTTTATATTCTTGGTGTTACTTCCCATCAAGTCTGTTGTATATTCTTTCTAAGTGCAAGTATAAAGTTGCCAATCTGTTCGAGAGTGTTTCAAGATACCTTTAGGCGTTGAGTGAATAATATATTATTCACTCAACGCTTTAGGTTAGTAAAAAAAATTTTGTGCGACAATAATGATAAATGATGAATAGTCCACAGCTAGGTCGACAATTATTTTATGTTGCATGGTAAACCTGGAAGAAGTTGAGTACTATTACTCCGCATAGCTTCTGACTTCGGTGAGCAGCTAAGTTAGGAAACTTTAAAAAAAAATTTACCTACGGGACAAAAATTGTTGTTGGAGGCCATACTATAAGGTAGAATAGGAACTAGAAGCGAGGAGAATAAGTGGAAAAGAAATAGTAGAATGTAAATTTATTTACACATAGTTCGATAAAGTAATGGGAATTTTTGGCAACAAAGAAACTTTACTCTTATTTTGCCTTCTAGTTATAGAACTACATTTTCTTCATCTTTTTTTGGACTTCCAAAATCTACCGTGCATTTGTTTCTTTTGTTAAAGCCATTGAATCTAAATGACTAAGTCAATTTTGATTTTGATAATTTACAATTTAATAAATATTTTTTTTAATATTGTAGGGCGGTGCAATTTGCAATAGAAGTTGCTGCATGCTTTGCGGTATTAATTAACGACAGTTATCCATTTGTTCATTTTTTTTGTAAAAATATTTTGGAGTGACTTCCCCGGATTGTGAATTATTGCTATATATAAGTTGAAACCACCATGTCTAGCGGCCGCCATGTTATTGCAGAAGATTACGTTTTTGTATCTACTTTATATCTATACAAAGCGGTATTAGCACGGGACTTTTTCGAGAAAGGTGATTCTTGATGTTATTATACGTTTTTAAGCAGAAAAGCCACCAAAACGATAAGAGTTCAGTAAATATAGCCTACTCATGCAAGATAAATGGATAATAATAACGTCAATAATTTTTTTTTCCAAAAAGTTCCGTGCTAATAACGCTTTATTTGGATACAAAACCGTGACCTGCCGCAATAAAATAGCTAGCGCTACGTCATTACTAATTGAACACATTCTTTGTCATGACGCAATTTTGTTCTTATCATTTACTCTCCGCAAGAAGCTACAGGCTGGTCGATTTGCCTTTTCTTGGTGTTATTATTTTTTAAGTTTTTTATTATTCAACAATGAAATCAAATAAAGAAAAATCAAATCAAACAATTTCGACTTCTTGCAGTGCTGTGTTTAAGTGATAACATTCGGATTTACAAGGTTTTTATCATCGAGCGAGAGCCACTGTTCTGTTTGGATATCAAAACTTGACTCAAAAGTGAAACATGGGATCCGAAAGAAAAACAAAGGTTAGTGCAAGAAATATATAAATATTTTAAGAACAAAATTAAAATTCAAAATTAAGTAAACAAGTAGTTGCAAGAAGGTAATAAAGTTTATAAAATTAGTTGACTATTAAAAAAAAAAAAACAGCATTAATAAAAACTGAAGAAGAAAAATTTGTTGTAAAAAACTGACACATGGAACAAGAATGAAGTGATCTAAAAAAGAGAAGCATTAAACAGAAACGTGCAAAAAGAGTTAAAACCAGAATAAACAACATGAAGAAAGAATCTAAAAAAAATAAAGAACACTTGCTCTTTGTTTAGTAAAATTAAACAATTTACTTACTCTTAAAATAGATATAAATATTTAATAAACAAAATTGAAGACGGCAAGAATATTGAGGAAGACAACGATTGTTCCTATGATAATATACAAAATAATATTTCTTCTTGCTGAATTTTCTTTAGGGCTTCTCTACTAAATTACACTCTCTTCTGCATTTTGCCCTAATCTAACATCTCTATTTATAGTTTTAATTTTTGAGTATTTTTGTAACTGAAATTTTTCTACTCCTTACTCTCTATTTCTTTCAAAAAACTGGCTCAGAATATTCTACTTATTGCTCTATTTTACAATTTACTTGTCCCACTTTTTTTGTGACTCTGCTCGTAATCATCTTGTTATTTTTTTATATGTTATTTTTCATTTTTTTCTTGTTTTTAAAAATTAATTGTTGGTATTATTTTTTTTAGTTTAAAACAATATTGGTAATACTCTTTTAAAGTTTTTGCAATTTATTTTTTTCATTTTTCTTTAAATTTATGCACCTTTAGATATAAATGTGGGTAGCATTTTGCCAAAGATTTCTTTTCAACTTTTTATTAACCTGTTCAGTTATATATTTGTTTTACAAATTTTGTATTTTTTTTATAGTTTTTGTATTTTCATCTTACGTTATATTTATTTTTCTTTACTAACTTGTTTCTATTCATCTCGTATTGTTAATATATAGATCAACTCATAGTAAATGAAATATATGCATAACTCATTATAATAATAATAATAATAATAAATCAATTTTAATTTACGACGCTGTTAATTTATATTCTGGTAGTACTTGTTCTTCTCTTAATAATTAATTGTTTCACAGATATCTTCTAATGTGTCATTAAATTTTTTATTTTTAATTTTTATTAGTGATTTCTTTCTAATTATCCTGTTTCTTTAAATATATAACAATGAATCAACTTCAATTCGTGGTCCTTGTTATATAAATTTTAGTAACACCTTGTTCTTTTTATGTCTTTTCGCATGTGCCTTTTACTTATTTTTTCTAAATAAAATGTTGTGAAATAACTAGATTTCAATATATATTTTGGTCACATTTCTACAAGTTTCAATTTATTTAACTTTTTACTAGTAGCTATGCTATTAGCAATATTTTATTTGATATTTTTTACTTCTGAATTGTCATTATTTTAGAACTCTTAGAATTCTTTGTACTTACGTTAGCTTCTCAAAACCTAATCAGACAAAATGTAATTCATTTTAATTTATGATGGTCTTGATATAAATTTTGGTAACATCTTTTTATAATTTTTCTATCTCTAAATTCTCGTAAATGTCTTAAATTATAATATTATCAGAAACGTGTATCTCTCCTCATAAATGCATTATTTCAAACTTTCTTTTTTTACATTACAAATATTCAGTCTAATGTTACATTATTTTTAATTATCTGTTAGAGTTCTATTAACTTACCTTATTTTCTTAGGATAAAATGTCAAAATACATCTTCAAAAATTTCATCATTATCGTTTTCACATAAATTCCTTCCTTTCTTCAATCCTTCATCTTGCAGCACCAAAGACTTATGATATCTCGTTGAGTTAAAATTTCAGATGGAGAACTACCGTAGAGCTAGTTACTCGAAATATCGACTTACCCGTTTTAATATTATACGGGAAAGCTCACATCGTACTCTTGTTACCACCTATTACCTTCTCACATAAGCCACAAACTTTCTGGCCAAATTCTTCCCGTTATTCACTTACGTAATTAGAATCAAAAGCGAAATTTGTAACGTAACCAAATTACTCGAGTAACAAACATCGAATTTGAATATGAAGCGTTGAAACCAACACCACGCTGAGTTACCTACGAAATCAGAATCCTGAAACTAACATAGAAAGCAGAAACATTTTCGACAGAAAGTAAAAAATTGCCACTCTCGTTCCTGCCAGCACCTATTTTTAAAAATCATAAAACAGAGCTTTATTGCAGCTGTGGATGTAACCGTTGATCAATGCGAGTTCAACGAGAAATATTTGCAGTGATTAATAACAATGACGTCATATTGTCATTGAAGTCCCAAAACAATATTTGATCATTTCGATAAGGTCCGTAGAAAAAAAAGAGGAAATGCTCGTCGGTAATAGAAATAATTTATTAATATTTTTAAAATTCTACATTAATTCGTAATATAATACTGACTCACGCAATTGTAAATTTAAGTTTCACAAGATAATTTCTATAATTTTCGGTCTGCAACCAAAAAATTTACAAAAATATAGTAACTGCAAGGTGTTGAAAAATTAAAACTCACTCATCAGTCCAGCCACCAAAAGTGAGTTTTTATCTTTTTATTTCAATCTAATAGCAATTTGAAAATAATTATAACACCTTGCAGATTTCGGTCGTTGTTTGAGTTAATTCATCCTGAAACCTAAGGTATCCGGATGAGAACGTTGTGGTCGGTACCTTAAACCCTCGCAACTGGTGTCGGAAGAAGAACACAGTTGACATTTACAACCCGCCGCCTCCAAGTATTCGTATCTAGCGGTAGCCGGCGTCGCTCCCTCTTCGCAATGTCGCAGCGTCACGACGGAACGGTTGCGGCCATAATAGACGCAAACAGGATGGTTGGATTTCTTGTACGGAAATCTCCAATCAGAGATCTGCAAAAAAGTATTTTTTTAAACACTCAAAAGATTGAAGTTCTCCTTCGGAAAGATTTTAGTGAATGACTCCGTTTAAATAATAAAAAAAAAAAATTTATTTCAAACAATGGAAGAAAAGTAATTGGGGACTGTAAGTGTTGAGAAAGTAGAGTTTCGCTGATGTTAAGTGCTGCTGTTGCGTCATTGCGGTCCATTTGCCGTCGAAAAAGTTGCTTTTCCGCCGTAGTCATGCGTTCCGAAAATCGATTTAGCCTGACGGGATTAACAAAAGGCATTTTCGGATTGAGAAAACACGTTAAAGGATAAAAGCCTGGAAATAGATGAGAGAATAAGTTTCTGAAAAGGTAAATTAGATCTATTTAAATAACTATAATCTGCGTGGCTTTAATCCGGGACGTCCCATTTTTTTAAATCTAAAGCACGAAAACGAACCGACCTACAACTAAACCAGAAGCGCAAGAAGCTAAGGTATAAAGTTTAAAAGCAACTACTTAATAATTGCCGCGTTATAACGGCTATGGCATCATTTAACAGCCCATTCCATTAGCCATAAACATAACTCGAGACATAAAAAACACGCAACCACTAATCCAGGAGATCAACCGAATTAGACTCGTATGATATTGGCTTTGATAAATTTGTTTTTAATAAGCAAACGGTTCCGGTCGTTTCTGAAAACCGTAATTAAGGGCGCAAATCCGAGCCTCAACCAGTGATAAATGTAGGCCAAGATGATATGTTGTGAGCGGGGTGACAGGCCGTTTTGGAAATGTATCAATGAACACTAGTAACATGCGGAAAAGTTTGAATTATGAAAATTTGCGTTCATTTACAAGTTAAAAAAGCGATTAATTTAACAAACTAAGTAGAATTCCAACTTCAATAATTTCGAGATATTGATATGAAAGAAGTTTTTGGTGGTTCTCGATTAGAGAATTTAAAATTTGCAACAACACTTTCAAAACTTGTAACGGGTCAGTTATTTTGAGATAGCTGTGAACGAAATTTTTGGTGCTTCATATCTAGGTTAGAGAATTTAAGGTATGGGTGACCCTTTCAAAAGATTTCCTAGTAAAACTGAAATAATATTCAAGCAGCTTTCTCAATTCTTCAACTAAGTCGCTAATACGAACTGTTCTGTGGATAGCATAAAAGCCTCGCCTATTTTTTATGACTGCAGAAATTACGCATCATATTGCGGATGGTAATATTTTAAAATACATCAATAAAGTACATAATATAGGTTAACGTAATAACATATCAGGTAACATTTAATATTAAATAATTGAAATTCAATTTTGGCAAGCACATAAAAAATTTTAAACTTTATTCGGCTTCAGTCCGTTTTAATCTACTCGTTTCTTTTTGCAAGTAATTTTTTTTGAGATTCATCTATTGAAGAATAATTCTTTTTAGCAATATGCAAATTGTCGCAAATTATGAAAAAACTGCTGGCATCCTAAAATGCATTAAAACATTAATAACAAAGAAAACTTGTTGCACGTCAGTTAGCACAACTGTAACGTCTGAAGTTATACACGTATCTTCTCACCGGTTCTCCTGCAAATTTCCAAATTGCGCTAAAAAGCTTCCAGGAATAAATCTGCGTCATAAAATGTTTATGAGTGCTAACGTCAACTGAAAGCTTAACTTAATAAAAATTAACTTACACCCTAGAGAACGATCCCATACTTAATAAAATTGTCGTTCTAAGTTTGTATGGAACGACGCCCTCGTCTGTTGTTTTTATTTGTAATTTTCACCAAAAGATTGATTGTTAAGTTTTACTTACGCCTTCGAGAACGATTTCATACTTGATAAAACCGTCAAATTACGCTCTCGTTTGATGTTTTCTAATTTTTGCTCCAACAAATTGATTGTTCGGTCGTAAATCAAGGTAAAATTTGATTAGTTCCATAAATTCATACCTCGTTAGAATCGCATCGACCCCAACAGGCCATCACTGATAGGGTGTCCCAGCATTGTTTGCCGTTCTCATCGGTTTGAGTGACCCGGTAAGTATAAGTCCGACGATGACATTCTATGGTACCACTGGCGTCGAGAGGTTCCGGACCGACGTCGATGATGCTTTGACTATGGACTATGGCGGTTGTGCTTATCAACAGCCACAGTTTCGCACTTAACATTGTAGCTAAACTGAAACAATCAAATGGAACATTTATAACCAAACTGGATTACTATTTTCTTCCCGTTAATTGTTGGGTTATAACTACAAATTTGACAATCTTTGTTTAGAACAGAAAACTTCACTGTAGATGCCGTTATTGTCAAAATGTTAAACGTTGTTTTAGTAAGCACGTTTCTTGTTCTTGAGCTACACTTTAAATGTTCTTTCCGATTTTTTAACTAAATTATTCATTTTCTATATTCATAAAAGTTGAATTGTTATGTGGCAAAGTTTTAGAATAAACCAGCAGAGAAGATTAAATCTTAACGTTAGCTCAAAAACACCAGAATATCTATAAAATATCTAGAAAATACAAAAGAAATCACTAAAATTACAAGAAGTACAATAAGAAACCTATTTTAATAATAAAATATAAACTTTAAAAACAAATATAGAAACTAAAGAAAGAACCTATAAAAACTTATTTGGAAAATATTTTGGTTGAATAAAAATAAATAAAGCTTTATAAAAAATGACAGGAAGAATCAAAATACCAATAATGGCAATAATAGCAATGATTTTATTGGAAAAGTTTAATTCACACCTCATCCAGTACAAACTAATAAAATATTAAAATAAACAAAATTTTATTATAGGAGAAACTCTAGGAAACTTGCCCAGAAAAGAAATAGTTATGATTACCTATCTATTCCTTACAGCGATCAAATTTAAATATGTAGCACCTAACTAAGAAAATTAGCTGAAATGATCATCCTACTAACACCATGGAAGTTTCCATACAATGTTAAATCATATACACCAATCTTGCTCTTACCAATTATCTCAAAATTGCTTGAAAATTTTTACTAAACAAATTAAATTATCAAAACAACTAGAATAATTTCAAAATTTTGTATCTAAACAAGCGCATCGCATCACAGATGTAATTAAATAAACACTACAGCAAAAGCAAATTTGAGCCACTCTATTCCTCGATGTGGCATAAAGAATTAATATATGAATTGAATAAAATGTCTTCAAAAAAATATGTGGACATATTAAGAGAATAAAGAGTTTGATAATTAGCATAAAGACTGGTTTGTGCTTCATGATAAGCAGAAATCCTTCAGCTGTGAGATAACCATCGCCATATCCGAAGAGTGGGGAAGCCCAAACCATATGAGCTTGTGTAGTATTTTTCGTAAATACAAAGCAAATTGCGAGAATAATATTGGGTATATGCCTATTATAATATTACTAAACAGCAAAAACAACGATATTGTTAAATGAACTTTACAAGTGTTAGTACTTAGTGTTAAGAATTATTATGAAAAGATTATTGTTATTAAACTAAAACAGCAACACGTGTTTAATACTAAAACAATTAAAAAACAAATTTGTAATTGTCTTCAAATTAAGTTAAAGAAAGAAAAATTTGTTTATATATTTTGTCAAAGTAGTATGCCTATAAGGGACCTACAAGAATTCTGTATTAACAAATCAGGAAATCATCCCAAAATTTATTAAATTTTAAAGAAAATAACTTCAGCTTTTAACTTAACATTAAAGATTAAGAGCCAAGTAAAAATGAAAAATTAAAAGAATAATTTAAAACACAGCTAGAGGCACAAATATAATATGAAATAAATGGAGAAAGAATGCATGAAACAACATTTGTGAAGAAACTGTAGTAAATTACTGCTAGCAAAATAAACCTTGAAAAATACAAAAGCAAATGGAGCAAGTTTACAAAGCAAAGAAGTGAACAGGCATACAAAATTGAAACCAAACAAGAAATATAAAATTTAATAATGGGTAGAAATTATGAAATCGCATTGCATACCAACAAACAAGGTAAAAAAAATTATACGGTAAAAAGATTCGGATAAATTGTGAAGCAAATTAAAATTAAAAATCACATAGACAATATTGTAATAATTATTGGTAAATAATTGTTTCTGCAAATCGAAATAATTCTCGTTTCTTATAATTGTCTTGTAGAAGATTTAAAATCATCAAAGATTATTTTGAAATGTGCTATATTTTTTAATTAAAAAGCCAATGACATATTTGCAAATATTTCTAACAACACATCAGAAAACTTGGTCAATAAATATGTATGTCTCATTCTTTAGATTTTTAGATTATATAAACATTGTTGCAAGTTTATTTTTAGGCTTCCCCAAGTGTTTTATGAACTGGTTGCATTCCAGGTCTTCATCCGCGTTGTCAATGGTTGGTCTTAGAAAAGATCAAGTTCGTGACGACGTTTCGGCAAAATCACATTTTCCATCTTCAGGTCGCTTGTTTGAATAGGTGCCGACCGCTTTTGTCGACCGACGACCGAGTGGAACCCAGTTCATTCCAGGACCAAAAATTGACAACGCGGATCAAATTCATTGTTTGAAGTGCTATATATTATGTGCAAATAAGAATAAAATTTTAAAAACTAAAAAATGGTCAGTTCATAAAGAAAATGATTTGTCTAAATACAGAAGATATGAAAAAAGACATATCAGGTAAAAACTAAAAATATACAAGAAAAAGAGAAGAATGCCATAAAGAAAGTAATGTTAAGAAATGTAAAAAAATATAAAAAGAAAATGTAAAGAAATTCAAGACACTGGGCATTCGAGAGATAAAATAATAAAGGTGTAGGTAAGTGTTTATAGAAAGCGATTTTTAAAATTAAAAAAGAGACTTAAAAATATAGAAATAATGAAAGTAAATTTTGGCACATGCAACAAACACTAAAAGTAAAATAAAAGATATTCTACTGTTTCCGCAACATTGGGGTACTTGTAGGGATAATTTTTTTTTGTAAAAACTAATATCCAGGGCTTGAAAACTGTTTTTTACACTAGGTTTGACATTACAAGTTACATCAAAGATTGGTAAAAATATGTTTAATTTGCTACAGGAAAAAGGTACATATTCTACGAAATGTATAAAAAGCAAATAAAAAAACCACATTTAAACACTTCTAACACGACGTTCATTCGTCTAGATTATTTTTGCAAATTTTTGTAAACTATTCACAACGTGTAAATCCTAAGAAAAGTAATAAAGTTGGATCAATAAGTAATAAAATAAAAAAGTATTTAAATAAGATGAAAGAATAGAATTTAGGGAGATGCTATATACACACAAGTTGTAGTGATCTAAAAAAATAAGAATGTTATTTTGTCAAAAAAGCTAAATTAAAAGTGAAACAGAAAAAATGTGAAATTGGATAAAAAATTTAGAAAAAAAAGCTATACCAAAGGGTAAAGCGGGAAAAATATACTGCAGGAATAAGAAAGAAAAAAAATAGTATGGCATGAAATAACTATTAAAAGTTGAAAAAACACAAAATTTAAAACCAATATTTGTAAAGCAATTTTAATAAATGACCGTATGAAAATAAACGTTAAAAATTGTAAAAAAATTTATTAACCTTTAGTTATAAGTTAAAGTTTATTAAATTTTTGTTAATTTCATATTTTTTCTTTTATAAATAGCAAAACGATATTTTCATTTATTTTTTTATTATTTCATTATTAAATAATCATTAGCATTTTCATGAACAATGAATGCACCAACACAAAAACAATCAAAGAATGATCTATACAACAACTTAATGGAATAGGCCACTGATGACCATAAACGAATAATTTGTATATTGTGCTACTGATTGAAAACATATTGCTTAATACGTTTCAAAGTTAGAAAATTTAGAAATAAATACGTTAAGAAATTACTGAAAACTGTTAACCAGCCAAGGACACATATTTTAGATAATATTAATTTTCACAGCAAAACCAAAACTTCTTGTTCAAACTCAACAATTTCAGATTTAATCTGATGAATATACATAGCCTTTTAAGATTTTTTTCCTAATAAGAAAATGAAGCTTATAAATATTCACTTAGAAATTAAATGAGAAACCCATTTATTTTTAAATTGACGTTTTAATAATGTGATTGGCAATATTATTTAATTTAATATGATATTCAACCATTTTATATTGTTGAAAATAAATTTTAGAATAATGATGTCTCAGTATTGCAACACTCTAATGGTGAGGACACCTATTATTTGTCAGCACGACTCAAGTTTAAAATGTTGTCATGTTTTATCAACAATGCAGATTTTTATTTTCAGGATGGCAAAAAGGCAAAATTTAATAGTATCTAAGTGCACAGAGTAATTGAAAAGGACATAATTATTTTTTATTTAATTAAGTACTTTTAAAACATGTAATGTCAAAGTATTTCAAGATTTTCTTTTTGATTTAATAAGAAGCTTGGTTAAATTTCCTACCATTTATAAAAGTTTTCTAAATCTTCACTCACTTATGATATTCCCACATGCTCAAGCTTAAAGTTTTGGAAGAAGCTGTAAATTCTATAAAAAATTTATGGTAAATTGTGGAAAGCACGAGCAAATTTATTTACAAGCCACTCGTTGAAACTTCCATGCTTGTGAATTTTTAACTGAAATAATACCGAGAGCTGGTTATAATTTTTGATAAAATTCCTGCCGTACAGAAGCAAAACGCATGACTGAATAGAGCTAAATATTACCTGAGTAGTTGCAATTTTTCCTACTTTCCTTACTACTGTTAATGAAAAGCGATAAGAAAAAAAAAAGAAATTTTGCATAAAGGACGTAAAAACGCAAAAACAGCAAAAAGAACGGAACCAAACGAAGTATTCATCAATAACTTTTTACAGTTATTGTTGCGCTTACAATTAAATTAACACCATACTTCTAAGCAATGAAATCTACAGAATCTAAATCGCGTTCGGTTCTAACAAAAATAAAAAATAAAATGTTTTATCCAGCTTACCACATATCCTCGGCTTTCCTAAGCACTAATGCAAAAGTTGCACGTTCCAATTAAACAACGACGTTAATTTCCCGGAACACTGGCGCACCAGGTAAATTGTTTAAATTTTCACGAAAAGCAACTGGAAACCACGTTGAACTTACCTGTTGGTCGGTTGAAGTTGTTCTTGGGGCGACAGTGAGGCAACTTTCTGATTAATAAAAGTTGTGGACCGCGCTCATTATACCAGAGGGCGTGTTATTAAAGGGCGCAAGCGCCCCTCAGGTGTGAAAAACTCTCACATTTCGGATTTTCTTAATGATTCCGATTGTCGATGCCAATTTTGAACCTACGCTAACTGGAAAAGCAAACGATTTCTTTACGTCAACTGGCAAGACTCTTAAATTGCTTCCTTTATACGGGAGATTAATCGCTGGTTAAACCATAAAAAAATTAACTGCTCGTTTTATGGTTTAGTTTGATGATTTTTTCAACTAAATTAGTTTGATGACAGTAGTTCAGCGAGCTGTTCCTCCACGCCTTTCATTAGCTTTATTATAACCAAGTCGGGGACTAAACCGCATGTTTAAGTGAAATTGGACGTACGTCACTGGAACTGTGGCTCGAACTGAAATTTTATCCGGACTATTGCCCACTTTCCCGGAAATGTTGGTGGAGTGAACTAAATTAATTAGTGGGGCTCGTTGGCAAAATTTTCATGGAATAAAATTGTGTGTTAGCTGGACGTTTTGGAATTAATAGGTTTAGAAGCATTAAGGACGTGTTTTTTGCGTTATCGTTTATGACGTCGTGGTTTATGGAGATTGTTTCAGTAAAGCCCAGGTGATGGGTTTATGTTTTATTAACTTCGAAATTAACCTCGGACAATGACGTTTTATCTACCGGTCCTAATTTTGATAATTAAATAGGACAAAGCTGAAAATTAAGTTTATTACATTGTTTGGGGAGGTATCTACCAGGATTTAAAATAAAATCTTTAAGATTTAACTAAAAATTGCCAATCTCATACTGAAAGTAGGTACTTATCTAAATGTTTTTTCTAGCTCAAAATACTAAAAGATTGTTGATCTTGTCGATTTATGTAGCAACAGGAAAAAAAATTTCTATTAAAAAAATGTATTTGTCACGTGAATTTTTCTTTTATGAAAAAATCTATATTGGAATTTTCAGAATTTGAATTGACAAAAAATCTGCAAATTATGAACTAGCATTATTAACTTCAAATGAACGATTTCATGATATTCACGGATCGAGCAATTTTAGCAGTAACGCCTCGATAGCTGTCCAGCATGCAGCTTTCATGTTTCTTATTGGTCTCTGAAAAAACTGAAAATTATAAACAAAATTGTCAGGCAATTTTTAATATTAACTAATGAAGTTTAAAAATCTAACCAGAGTTCTAAAATTTATCATAGTAAGTCGTATATAATTTTAGCACGTAGTAACTATTTTATAGCATCTCATATTTCATGAAAAATGTCTCCTAAAGCTTCTTAATTTATCTCTATAATGCAATACTTATATTAGTCCAGCTGTATATAATGTGTCCTATTTGTTCACTCCGGAATTAATAAAAGCAAGATATATATAAGATATATAAAAGCAAGATAAAAAATCAAAAATATCAAAATATCTTTTTTCTCATATTTTCTCGATGAAATTATCGTACTCTAAACTCCAAGTTAAATTGCTACCAGAAATTCAATGAATTGAGGTTTTATTTTGTTTTTAGCAAGATTCATTGATTTCGACATAATTCCAAACAGAATTTATTTTTATAGTGCCAAGAACTAAGCAGTTCTCCATTTCCATCTCTCCATACTTGACGATCTTTTATTACAGCAACTACTAACTTTGATCATTTCGTTCGACTATATTCTCCAAACTTCTACATTATGACAGTGGTTAAGAGGATACCACAAACATTTATTTGACAAAATATTAAATACTAGGGAGTAAAATCTTTGTACCTCAAATATAGGTTTCAATTTTCACTGTTGCATACTCAACGAAAAGAAGAATCTGTGTTCTTGCTAAAAGACTGTAATAGAAACCTTAAGATTTTAAACTAAAATGTTTTATTAATTCCTATTGTAACAGCTAGAAAAATACTTTTTACAAATATAATTTTTCCTTATTTAGATTTAAATATTTACTTATTTTGACAAGCTGTTAAAATGACAATGTTTATTTAGAATGAAATTGTTTGCTTACTTATAATTAATCATTTTTATCAACTTATACTTTGACCATTTCTACTTAATATCTTATCGGATTATGTTATTAACTTGATTCCTTAAAAAAGTTCTGGGCCTTTTGCTAATTTATTAAACAATTGCACTGTTAGAAATCCGCTAAGAGAAAGAATTCTAGTATTAAGATGATCTTTAGTAATATTTTCGGAACAATAATAGCCCCAGAATAGCCGTAAAATAAATACTTTATCAACCTTACTTCTAAATGTCTATAAGCTTTGATTTTATTTTAATTTCTCTTTAATATTTTTTAACAAATTTTAATTAGACAATTTTTACCTGTCGCTACTACCATATATAGTCGAATCTAAGTATTCAATTAATTATAAGATATTTCTTTAAAAAAATATTAAGACGCCAATATTTATTTATAACAAAATTGGATGCTTAGTTTTAAGCAATAATTTCTAACCAATTTTTGGCCAAATATAGTTATTAAAACAATTGTAATATATTCCTGCAATAAACTGTTATGTCACGGAATATGATTTTTGCTTCTATAAATTCATTGTTAGAATGCCATTAAAATCTAGAATTCTAATATTAGAAAGATTTTTTAATAAAATTTGCAGAATGATAAAAGACTATAAATCTTCAAATTTTTAAAGTAAATATTTTTTTGACCGTAGGTTTTTTTTATATAATACTTTAATCACGAATCAAAATAATTCAATTTTATAAGCTAATTTGTTAACAATAAGCTGAAGTAGCAGTGTACAGAAAATAGCATGATAAGGACGCTTCCACTGAAGTACTAAAAGTTGATTGGCATTTTTCTCTTCAGTTTTCTGCTCATTGGTTGATGCAGGAGTGGTTGTAAGAGTTGTAGACTGTAAGAGTTAGGATGTTTTTGCAGCCTTTGGTGATATTTTTTGCCTCGTTCTTCTATTACCTCGTTAATGAATGATAAGGTCGTTGTGAAGTGCATCATTCAATACGTACCATGGTGCATCAGGATCTTAGAGAACTCTTTAGAGGATAACAGTGCTTGACTTACAGATGCATCCCCAGAGCTCAACGCTATAAGTCCAAATTGATTTTATTACAGCTTTTTACACTAAAATTTATTTTCCAAGAATAAGTGAAATTTTCTTCAAAGAAGCCAGTATAATTCTTTAAATCTAAGATCAATTTGTGTCTTTTTTTATATGTGATCTTTCCAAGTGAGTTTGCTATTTAAGTTTAGCCCCAGATATTTAATTGTTCTAGATTTCGGAATTATTTTGTTATTAATGGTAACTAGAGAACAACGACCTTTTAGGTTTAGCAGTAGTATTTTCTTTATTTCATTATCTAGAGTTAATGCAGTTATTGTTGAGATGTAGATCTTCATTTTTTTGCTTTCCAGCTGAAAATATGTTTCCTTTTTTAACGCTATAAACTATTTGCCATGGGTTTTCAATATTTAAGTTGTTCATTTCGTCATCGCCGGTTGAGAGCATTCTTAATAATTGGAAATTTTTAATTGGTTGGTGCTGAACTTGGGATTGACTAAGTTACAGTTGAGATTGTTGAGTTTGCATCACCAGGAAGGAATCCTGATTTGATAGAGATGCGATTCTATTAGATTCAGAAGTAATGGACATTTATTTAACGTCATCAATTTACGTTCAATAAATTTGACAATTTTTATCGAGCTACACAGGATCTGACAAATCTACCAATTCACAAATTCATTTTTTTAAATTATTTGTCGCAAGCAAAAAAAAAACTTGGTCTTCTATTATTTTGTAAGCAATTTGAGTGTTTTTTAATAAAGTGTAATAATTTTTAAATTGATATACCTGCAGCTTGATTTTGCTCTTCTGGGTAGTGGACTTTAATCTATCTATTTGCATCCGCCTCCTAATTGTTTATCTTCCAGTAAAGCAAATTATATTATTATTACCAAGAAATAAGAATTCTTTCTCAACTTACATAACAAATAGAAATTTACTAAATTTGTTAAAATTAGTATAAAATTAAAACAAAACACTAGTCAAATCATGCTTCCATCCTCGATTCTAAACAAAATTCTTGCAGTTATCAAAAATTCAACAAATTAATGTACACGCAAATATCAAACCAACTCGTGTCAGTTTTGACTGTTTAATCAACAAATTTACCAATTTTTCCTTATCTAAATTACTTGTGTTCTCGGCCCTCCTTTTCAAGATTGGCCACACTGACGCCCGATATTGAGATGCTGGGGGCAAATCCTGGAGAAGGAAGATGTATGAGCGTACAGGCAATGGAAACCCTGTACTACCTCCAGGAAAACAACCAACTCTGCGACGCGATCATCATACTCGATGACAGCACCGAGATTCCCATCCACAGGGCACTTCTTTGCGCTTGTAGTTCTTACTTCAAGTTAATAAGAACGAAATAAGGCAAATTTCCCTAATAACTCTCAAAATTTCAGAGCCGCTTTTACAACACTTTTACACAACATAAACGAAACTAAAGTGAAAATTCCCGGTATTAACTCGGAAATGATGCTTCTTCTCCTCCAATATGCCTATTTACGCAAATTAGAAATAAACACGAAGAACGTATTCGACGTACTCGTCGCTGCTGATTATCTAAGTATTTTAGGAGCTCTCAAAATGTGTAGTCTTTACCTTCAAACTATTTTAACCCCACAAAATTGCATTGGTGTTCTTCTTTTTGCTAGAAGTCATTTTTGCGATGAACTCGTCCACGCAAGTTGGAGTTATATTATGAAGAATTTCATCCAAGTTTCGAATGAAAGCGAGGAACTTTTACGGCTATCTTTGAACGAATTTCAAGAAATTATAATTTCCGACACTTTAAACGTAAAGAGCGAAGAAGTCGTCTGGGAAACAATCTTAAAATGGATCAATCACGATCCCGAGAATCGAAAACAACATATAGTTGCCTTAATGAAGTGTATTAGGTTAGGTCTTCTTGAAACGCAATTCTTCATGGAAAAAGTTAAAGATCATCCCTACGTAACAGCATGCGAGGAGAGTCGACCTATGGTAATCGAAACTTTAAAGTTTCTCTACGACCTCGAAAGAATCATGCATAAGTATTATTTGTTTTTTTATAAGCGACGTGTGATGTAACTTTTTATTTTAGAAATGGTGAAGTTATCACGCCAGAAATAGCAAGACCTAGACTCCCTCACGAAATTCTTTTTGCAATCGGGGGTTGGAGCGGAGGTTCTCCCACAAATTTCATAGAAACTTATGATACTAGGGCAGATCGTTGGGTGAGAATTGACGAAGTGGACCCTGCGGGTCCAAGAGCCTATCACGGTACTGCTGTTGTTGGTTTCAACGTTTACGTTATTGGTGGTTTCGATGGTATGGATTATTTTAATTCGTGCAGATGTTTTGATCCGATCAAGAAAATTTGGAGAGAAATTGCACCGATGCACGCCAGAAGATGTTACGTCAGTACTGCTGTTCTGAATGGCATTATTTATGCGATGGGAGGTTACGATGGTCATCACAGACAAAACACTGCTGAAAAATATGACTATAGAACTAACCAATGGTCACTGATTGCCTCGATGAATATGCAGAGATCTGATGCCAGTGCCTGTCACTTAAACAGTGAGTTAACAAAAAATTTCTTTAATTGGATAATTGCTAATTATTCGATAATGTGTTTGGATAGTTTCAGTTTGTAGCTTGTTTTAGACTGTTTAATTAAACTCGTTAAATGTTTGTGGAAATATTACGATGAAAGCATTGTTCACGCCAGTAACCATTTGTATGAGGGACAACTCCGGGTATTAGCAAACTTGATAGTGTGTTCAGTTTAGTTCACGGCAGGACTCCGAATACGCCCTCATAGATAATTAGGAAAGTAACGCAAAAATCTTCCACAAAACTAAAAAATTGTTACACTGGCATTTCTTTAAAATTTTAACGTTAACATTTTACTTCAAATCGCTTCCGGAATAGCTGGCTAGCACTATATTTACAAATAGATTTTAGAACCGCTCAATTCGTTTAACTTTAAAATTGTTAACAGTTACTTAGATTTGGTAGTCAAGTTTAAATATTCGTAAAGTGTTGATTGCATAGGTTTTGACCAAAAATCTGTATTGCTGCGTAGTCTTCATAAAATTACGGATTTATTGAATTCCATATTAGCAATAATTAAATATTATATTCTACATATGAGACAAAAAATTTTGTTTAAAAAAATAACTTAACAGTGATTTAATCAAATTCTTTCTTGAACCTCTTGAAACCCATTTATGTATATTTGCTTTTAGAAAATAAGCACTAAACTCAAGTTACGGTCTATTGTTTTTCGGTCTAACCTTTATTACGTTATTTTATTCTTTCTGGGTGCTTCACGAAAAGTGTTGAAAAATAATAAAATAATGTTATTCTTTCGTATCGTAGTTATCTTTACCTCGTTTTGCTTTACGTATTTAACTAAGACACTAAATATTTAGTGTTTTTAGCAATAAAATGATATATTGCTGCTGGATAAAAATTGAATAATTAACAATACCCCTAATATTTGTTATTTGCCCTGATACTTGGAAAATTATCTGCTAAGCTTCTAAGATTGTCTTTAAATGTATGTACTTGTTAAATGTGGTAGATTTTAACATCATTTGCATATTTAAAATATCTCAAAAAAGATAAATTATTTGTTAAAATAAACTTAATCTCCCAAAAATTTTGCTTTAGTCATCCGTTGAATTCACCATTTGTTTTGGTAAGGTAATAATAAATTCATTTCAAAACATAATAAAAAATAGGTATTCTGCTAATTACGTAAACATATTAGTTAGTACTGAATCTTCCAATAGCAGAAATTTAATATTAAAGCGAGCTTCAGAAAAAAAATTGAAATAATGGTAAGAAGTTAGAAAAATATTTAAATTAAATTTTGTTAAAACATAAATTTCTGTCTGTTTAGGGTAGAAAAAATAGACATTTATACTATTTTATTTATTACTTTTAAAAAAAATTTACCACATCTACCGAACTGTATATAAAATATGTAATCGAAATATTGTTAAAATGTTAGTATTACAATATTAACTACCATGTTAATTGGTATGGAAATTTGACTGTTGGGAATTTATCAAATAAACATTTAAATTATAAAAAAATTTAACTTTTAAGAAAGAGGTAATTAGTTATACTTTTATTCATAAAATAATAATTTTAATTAATTTTCTTGCTAACTCTTATTATATTTCAGTGGTCATTTATAGAGACTATTTTAGTAATAAAAACAAATTTTCTTATTAATTGTGTGAACACATATCTCATAGAAAAATCAATTTTAAGAAAAAATATTATTTATTTAAACATTATAACTTTTTTAGAAAATATTGCATCAAACCATTTTAGCCGTTACGGAACTTTATTATTTTAATTTTATTTAAAAAAAATTAACACAGCTTAAATATTATGTTATGATATATTAACTTTTAACAAATTTCAGTTTGAAAACATGCACTTCCATCATTTATTAATTATATTAATTCCGCAACCCCTTCTAAAAACATTATTCAGAAAAGGATGAAAACGCTAAAATTACATTATTAATTCTACTGTTAATAACAAAATCAATTGGAACTTCTTGTATCTATTTAAACTTTTAGCTGAACCGACAGACGTCTTGTCCAAATTTCAAGAAATTTGTCTCTGATCATTTTATGAATTTATGAAAAGCTATTGGAAACATGTAAACAAAGTAAAAATGAAGAAAAATTGTATTTCTGAATGATCATTAATTCACAATTTGACAATCAGCTACCAAGCAACATTTGCAAACTTAGCAAAATAAATTGGAATAGAAATAAAATAACTAAATTTTTTGGACAGATCGCAAAACAACAAAAGAACTGTAATTTTATTTTAATTTAGGCTGAAATGCGTTTTTTTTTATCCTTTTCCAGATCTTCAATTTTTCATTCCAAAAGCATAAAGAACAAAAAAAAATCAACCAAATATGTCGTTCCTATCGTCAGTTATGTTATGACAGAGGGCATACAAAAATGATGATTTTTGCAGTTTGTCAGAATTTTTAGACTTTTCTTTGTAATTGTTCCCAATATTTTTTCCTAAAATATTTTTGAAGATATAATATATAATAATATAATAAGCAAAGCAAAAAAATATATACACAAATTTATCGTTCGACTCATGAGTTACGGTCTTGAGTTCATACAAAAATCCCAGAAAAAAGCACTTTAAGTTGTAACAAAGCAACTATTTTGACATTTAATTATTTGCACTATTTTTGAGAATAAACTTAAAATTCATATAGTAAATGATTCAATATTTTATATTGTAACCAATCCAGGATAGTCACACACTGTAAAAGTTGGATTCTGGCCGGAGGCCAGTTTTTAAGAGCGCCACCAATTTTTGCAAAAATAAGCGATAATACAAAAATTAGAAACTACCAACGCTTAACAAATTTAATAATTAAAATAAAAAAATTACAATTAAAGATAAAAAAATAAACTTAAAAAGGGTGAACTATTTAACTAAATGAATCAATAGCGGTAGCGGGGTGCACTTTAGATCGGCCTAACACGATAATAAATGATCTATATGGTAAATTACAATGAAACAATGCAATTGAAAATCCGGGAGCAACTATAACCCTCAGAAACGATACAAATTTCAAACCGCCACTTAGCTGATAAAGGCCCACCTCAAGAGTTCCTTCAAAATTTAGCCCAAACAAAAAACCCTCAAACTTCAGAAGGGTTTCTCATTCAAAAATGGATGTCTCAACAAATCGAGCCTAGTTTCTGGCTTGGCACCGTCTCTCAACTTCTTATCGTCTTTTCTCCGATAAACCATTTTTGATAGCCCCTTACCAAGTTCAAGACACCACCACCACCGCCTACTGTCTGGCAAAACTATCATTAATTTAAAATTTCCCAAAAAAACACAAAAGGCCAAAATTGTATTTGTAACGGATTATCAAACCGTTCCAAGCGTCTCGAATTTTTCAAGCAACTTTTCCAATTTTTCTTTCTCTAGAAATCTTATTTGGATTATAACATATATTTAGCCGCATCGGTCCAGCCGTTCTCAAGTAATGCGCTTACCAACGAATCTGAAATAATTTTTATTTCTATAGATTAAAATTTTATTAAACAAAGAAAGTCTGACAATAGCGAAACCAAAAGTTTTTTGTAATGAGACGCTGCATGACCTAGAAATAAAATTCTCAAAGTAATTATATTATCGACATACTTTTTAACTTTCTAGAGGGAGCAGATTTTATTGTAGTTTGTATAGAAATATGACGCTTTTTAAATTTTCTTTACTTTGGCTCAGAAACCATTTATTGACTTAAGACTTATAAAGAATTTTGTTGTAAATGCAGTAGCAAGTTGAGAAATTAGCTTTTACATTAATTGCGTATATTATTATTTTTAAATCCTCCATAGTAGAAACTTAATTAAAAACTAATGGGGTTATTAATTAATTTTGCTTCAACAATTTTTTCTAAATATTTAAAAGTGACACATTGCGGAAAAAATTATTTTGTTTCGTTTTATATTTTAGTTTTGGAGAAATAATTTAACGATATTCACTCGGTGCATTCACTATTTGTCAAGGTTACTGGTTCTCGATCTGATTATAAAAATATAATCAAAAATTTAAATTTAAAATTACTTAATAATCATTATGGCAGTAAAGAGAGCTTCAATAAAATTAGTTTTGGAATAAAACCAACAACATTTAATTTCTAAAATAAATCTCAAACTAATTTTAGAAAAAATTGTTATTAAATATAATAGGAAAAAAAGATTTTAACTTCTGTAACATAAGCAATTTGGCAATTGAAAAATATTCCAACAGCAAAAAACTTATATAAACTGTTTTAAGCAAAAATTTGATGTTATCAGACATTGTCGAGCTGCTAACAAAAGTTAAATTTATTTTGATTTAGGACAAATTCAGATGAAACAAGTTCATTCAATAATTTTTAGTACATTTTTATTTGAAGGCATTTGGTAGGCGCCTCCACCATTTCTCATCAATTAATTATGAAACTTTGTCCGAAAAATTCTTAAAATCGTAAAATTGCAAAGTCATGAAATCCTAAAAACTCACAAAAATATGGTGATAAAACAAACTTCTACAAACTTGATAACATCGAAGTCACGAATTCTTCTTTTTACTTGATTTTATTTGACGTTTAAAGTAAACATAATATAAATATTCTATTTCTTTACTTTCTACCTCTAAAAATGTATTTTAATATAATTCAGAACAACTTAATATTTTGTTTATTAAATATAGTTTACAGTTTCTACCCTTTACTACTTTTTAAATGTAGTATCAAAAGCAAGTAGAAAAATTGATTCTATGTCAATTACAACCAAGTAATTTTGTTGTATTGAACCACATCTAATATTAAGAAACGATATTTGAACTTCCAAAGTAGTTATAATTTGACACACTTCCTAATTTTTAGAAATATCAGATTTTGTTTGTAGAAAAAATAAAGTAAATTTGCGATGAGCAAAATCTTATATCTTGAAGGAATTGCATTCAACTTTAATTCAGAGAAAATTCGGAGCGGTGTCATTTCATACTAACGTCATTCAAAATTTTTAATTATGTTTACTTTAAACGTCAAATAAAATCAACTAAAGCAAAGAATTCGTTACATCAATGTTATCAAGTTTGCTTTATCACCATATTTTTAAAAAAAGTTAATTCTATAATTTGCTATATTTTTTATTCATTGTTATGCAAATTACAAAAATTGCATTAGGAAAATAAGTAAAAATTACAAAGTTAACATCTTTAGTTAAAATTTAAGAAAAGTTCTCAGTGTTTAACCATTTAATTTTAGTCCTTTATTTTTAACATGGCTAGATATTTTATATTATTTAGGAGTTTTTTCGAGTTAATTAAAGATAAATGTGTAGGTACTTCCAAAATCAACATCTCAACAAAATTATTTTTAGTTTTCTAATTAAATAATAAAGAAAAAATGTAAAATCTTTGTTCACGTTATTTGACTATTTTATGTTTCGAACTTAATTTGAAAATTGATGCTTTCTTCCTATTTTACTTAATTTGAATTCAGAGCAGTTTCTATAACATATTACTGTGACCTAAGAACTCTCATTAATAACCTTTGAAGCCAGTGAACGTGCTTAAAAGTGAATTCATAAACACTCCCGGATATTTTATGCTTTTACAAGATGAAATCTTTCCGGTTACACGTAAACTAAGAAAAAGCAAACAACTTCAAGCAATTCCAATCATTTTTAAAATTGGAGCTGAAAGAAGTTTTTGTCAAATTACACGGTAAGAGCTGAAAAGCATTGATGCCAACAATAATCGAGTGTCCGCCTTAGAAAACTTCTTACATTTTCTTCTTCGTTTATAGAATAACCTGAATTAACCTGACTAACAAGTTACGTAATTCAAATGGCAATATTTTTTATTTTTTAAAACTAAATCAAAATCGTCGATTGATTGAAATATCGAAAATATTTGAATTGTTTTAAACGCTAAAGTTTCCATACTCAAAAGGTTACAATTTTTTCAGATAAACTCTACATAACTGGAGGTTTCAACGGCCAAGAATGCATGCACTCCGCCGAAGTTTACGACCCCGAAACAAATCAATGGACTCTCATCGCCGCGATGCGTTCCCGTCGTTCCGGAGTATCTTGCATAGCATATCACGACTTTGTTTACGTGATCGGAGGTTTCAACGGCATCTCCAGGATGTGCAGTGGTGAAAAATACAATCCTCACACTAACACCTGGATACCAGTTCCCGACATGTACAATCCCAGAAGTAATTTTGCCATCGAAGTCATCGACGATATGATTTTTGCCATCGGCGGTTTCAACGGCGTCACCACAATCTACCACGTGGAGTGTTACGACGAAAAAACTAACGAATGGTACGAAGCTACCGATATGAATATTTATAGATCGGCCCTTTCTGCTTGCGTGGTCGACGCTTTACCAAATATCGGGGATTATATCCATAAACACAGGGATAAATTGATGGAGGAGAAGAGGCAGAAAATGATAGCTTTAGAGAGCCAGAGACAGGGAACTGGGAATATCCCGAATCCGCCGAATTTTCCCGAAACCATCGCCACGGCCGTTCACGGCAATTTGCAACAGTTGAACATATTGCAACAGCTGAACAATAACAATAATGAGAACGCGGTGTTGCCGGCCGAGGATCCACCCGACGTGGTGGAACTTGATGATGGGGAAAACGACGCTCCGGAGTGATGGTCCCGTGTTTCAAAGACTAACAATTCTATGTGACTGTCAGTTGACATCTAGTTATATCTAGGTGTAGATATCATAATTTTATTTATACAACCGTATACAAAGTAACCAATTAAATTGATTTTTAGATTTTTTTGAAACTGCGGGCCTTTTTGGATCCTCTTTTTTAAAAAAGATACTTCTTATTCTTGCCTGTAGCATTAATTCGAACAATTTGACAAAATTGTAAGTTTTGGTCTAGTTGAGATTTCCGGCAGTTCGTATATTGAGAAGTAAAAAAGCAAAGAATAGGTTTCGGATGACTTTTGTAATGAAGAGAAAAGTATTTTTTATTATATAACAAATTTTACACTAAGCATCTCCCTATAAAAATTGTATGTACAATTGGAGTTAGACAAGATTTACAGATATTTCTACCTTTAATGGAACGCTAAACCCAAGCTTTCTTTGACGTAACCAGACGGCGTCGGCGATCTGGCGGCGCCTCCGCGATTGTTTGCAAATTCGGTTCGTTTTAATAAATACGTTAGCAGGTAACGATCCACTCCTGCATATTCATGTGACGAAGTATCAGTTTGTATAATTTATCACTAAATAAGTAACGCGCTGGGACTTAAAAGAGGTATTTATCAAACTGTAGCTGTCTCTGACACATTAAGTGAGTACACAGCATCTGTACACCTCTCCCACAAATTTTCATTCGCCCTTTCCCTCCTGTCATCGCCCAACAAACGCATCGTCCACGTAACTACAACAAAAGTAGCTCCATTCACCGGAAACGCCCTAAGAACAGTCGGCGTTAAGCCCCGATACAAAAAACTATAACCCTCATTAGTAACCCCTTTCTTTAAACAATCCATAGAACTGGTGTATTGGGTAAAACCTCCAGTTCCGTCAAGTTGCATACGTGTTTTGATCACGTCAACAGGATAAACTATTGCCCAGGATGTTATCCCTGCTAATCCTCCCGCTGTTAACATAGCACTTGTCGAAATAGGTCCACCATCTTTAGTGCGAGTCAACCATTCGTAAGTCAAGAAATAACTGCCAAAAGCGGGAACTTCACGAAGTACCGTAATCCCGAATCCTCGGAAAATCCCTTTAATTCCTTCTTGAAGGTAGATGCGTCTTAGGCATTCGACTGGACCTTTAGTACCGTCAGAAACTTGCAACCTTGATTTAGCCAGTTCCATGGGACTTGTAAAAATGCTTTGACAAAGTCCTGCCGAAATTCCTGCTAAACAATGGCTTGTTAGTGCATCTGGATTGGTTAAGTTGCGTTGAGTGTTGCCATAAACACCAAAAATTATGGCGTTAATTCCGGCAATTCCCATAAGAGGACTCGTCATTCCTTTGTAGAGGCCACGAATTCCGTCTTTTACCATTAAACTTCTGAAGCAGTCAATGGTGCCCTTGTATTTAGGATTGCTGGCGCTTTGAGTTTGTAAATGGATTTTCACTGTGTCTAAGGGATGGCCGACTATCACGCCGGCACACCCTGTAAGTAAAGATAAAAATCATATTAGTCTAACTAATGCCACGGTCATAGAAATAGAAATTCAATCAAATTTAATGTAAATAAGAAGCGACGTGGTCTTTTAAGGTTGGAGTTGCATAAACAGCTTTTGCCGCGACTTAGAAACGATTAACCGCTGAATACGTAAATACTGTTTGCACTTTACTTTCTGCAACCAGCAATACAGACGTGTAATGTCGGAGAAATAATTTATTACAAAAATTAAATAACATCAATTATTTAATCTACAGGTCAGGACATTTACTTTGATTATATAATTTCACTCACCTTAGAAGTAGGTACATAGAAAAATTTGAAAAGTTATTTCCAGAAATCTAAAGGGTTAGGTTATCAAATCAGCTGCTTGCGGTAGATGTAACTTAAATAAAAGTTATAACTATTGACATACTTAAGATTGTAGTGGCCTTCACAGGTAAATGTAAGATTCCAGAACCTAGAGACAAAGTTACGCAAGGTTTCTTAAAATTAATTCTTACGTTAAAAGAAATTGTAAGACACAACTTACTTACAGTAGAAATTAGAAAACATAATTATTTAAGCTTGAAGTTACGTAATCAGTAAGAGCATCCGTTGGCCACTCACTATAAAACGTGATCTTCAGAATACACAACAAGATGATCTGCACACTTTACATTTTGCAACCAGTAATACACACTACTTGTAAGTCCAAGAAAATTTCTTGCTACAAAAGAATAAGTAACTTTTGGAATCACTTTATAGAATAATATTATAGTAGGCATCGGAATTATTAACAAGCCTGGTTTCATGCATTTAAAACCCAATTAACTTTGCGTCAAACCAATTCTTTAATTGTAATGTTAAACGTTGCAAAAATTAACGCCAAGAAAATCGATCATTTAGCTATCTTAAGTGAATATAATATTTAGCAAAACAGATGTATTTGAGGGTTAATAATTTCAGCTTTAACATTACATTTTTCAAGATGGTATAAATATAGCAAAGATAGAAAATGTATGTTCCTTTTTAGTACTTTTGATAAACAATGCAAAAATAGAACAGGTTACGTCTAAAAACTGTTTCTTATCTATTGTAGTATTGCCAAAAGTTACAAATTATAAAATATTATGTGAGTTTATAATTTCTTAAGGGTGAGGTGCAAAGTTTCAACGGTACGACAATTCTTTAATGTTTGCTTCAGTTCACATAAACTGTATTAGCCCAATATTCTCAAAGTAGCCACTACCAAGTTCTCAATTATTCAAACACAACACTAGCCACAAGTAGGTTATTAATTAATTAATACTTTGTCACTTTTGCTAACTTAAGAAGAAACCTTAAATAACGTGACAATTAAATTTTTAAAGTTAAACCAGGCTAGAAATTTTAGCTGTGTCATTAACCCGATTATTGTCAAACTATTTTGATAAAAAACTGCGCGTAAGGCCGTTTACACACTACACCATATCGCTACCATTTATAGCGCGCGATATATGGTCGCGATATCGCTTTACACCAAATTGTGTGTTTTTAAATCTGCCGTTTTCACGCGTACGCCATACCATTAAAGCTATGGTAGCACCGACGCTTTATGGTGTGAACACGCGTTTTGTTCTACTGAAATCGCGCCCTCTCGTACCATTTTATATCGCTACCATTCCTGTCGCCTGTGCAAGTTTATGCATATTTTCACACGTCTCACCATAATTGGTCGCGATTTCTTTAATTTCGTTTGAACAGCGTTGCCGGGCTGTAGTAAGATGACCAAAAAAGTGACAAGGAATGCATATGACTCTAATTGAAGTAATAGAACAAAGACCATGCTTTGGGACAAGACAATTGACGATTACAAAGATAAGGTAGAAAAAATTGTAATTAAATAATAAATACAAAATCTATATTTTTGCCAATTGCCAAGGTAAAGAACCTGTTGGTCTTTTAAGATAATTTGCAAATTTATCTCTTAGTTCATTAGCATGCTTCCCATCTCTGACGGAGCTACCTTAAGCTAGGTTTTGCAACCCTCTTGTATGTGCAGCAACATACGTGTCACTAGAACGATAGCCATCTCTTTGACGAACCACATTATGTAAAATTACGGCAGCTTTTACAATATCTTTCACAAGTGTTTTAGAAACATTTAATGCTCTATGAAAAATTCTCCATTTGTAGCCCAATATACCAAGAGCACATTCGATTTCTCTCCATGACACGTCACAACATCTGAAGAACTACGGCAACGCCGAATAATTATTTAATTTTGTAAAATTTTATGGTAACGAACTATCGTTGTGTGTGAAAGATTAACACGATATCGCGACCATTTATCGCGCGCTATAAATGGTAGCGATATGGTGTAGTGTGTAAACGGCCTTATAGTCTTAGTTTAAATTCAGATAATAAATCTGTGACTTTGGAGTTACAACGTGCGTATTCTATAGTTTTCAAAATGTTTTTCCTCAATTCTCTCTCTGAAAAATCGGAAATTTTTCCACATTATTTGACAAACTCATTAAGTTTCATTGTTAATTGGTACTGCCCATGTTAATTAGTGACAGCCTCCCAGAAAAGCCACATTTTTATATATAAGTTAGACAACCCATTATGTTTCGTGCACATCCTTAAGTTACAAGTAACAACTTGGAAATAATACTTTTTATGAAACTAAATTTAGCGACAGGTAAAATTAAAATAAAATTATGGTAAGAACATCAAAGAACAACAAAACAATAAATAGCATTTAAAGATACTACTTCAGGTCAATGCAACCACAACTGCTTTAACGTGAATATCGCTAGAGTTATTAGTAATAAATGAAATAATATAATAGCTCTGGTGAAAATTAGGGAATGAGAAGGAACTTAAAATTAATTTTTATTTTTTTACAGAAAAAAACTCATGTAATATTCTGTTAATGGTTAATGTATATAATTGGAACCAGAAAGTTATAGAGGTCATTTTCCCCAAATGACGTAATAAACAATATTTTGGTTAGTCCAGTGATTGGCGATCCAGTTGTCATTATGTAAATAAATGATAAGTACTGCGTGATCTCTAAACTGTGTTGTATAAATATGTTATTTCTGTCGATAATTTCCTTTTGACAACGTGAACCCTAATCTGGTCAGTGATTTTGCGACGATATTAGAAACATCGCAAATGACCACGGTCAAAAGTTATCGCACTTTGCAGATGAGTGAAATTATTTCAAGACAATCAAAGTTTTCGAGAGGAACAAATAGCAATGCGAAAACCATCGTATTTTTTTATATTATGATTATATTTCTGCAACATCAGATGACATGCTAAGAAATTTTAGAAACTTTGAAAAACTCCTTTTTATAGCATTATTTTGAGTATTTTTAGTATTGTTATCGAAATCTACTAAGAGAAAAATATTTTTCTAAAACGCGTGGTTAAATATTTCAAAAAAAGAACGCAATTAATTGTCAAAATAAAATTACACATTTATCTAATTTTAGTCTAAAACTGTAAAACTGACCTCCGACACATCCAGCGAAGAAATCAAGGGCCATCACCGGGACTTTCGATGTGGTAAACGTCCACAAAAACGCTGCGCTCCAAAGGATTCGAACTGTAAAGTGCTCCTATCCTGCGATTCTTATTTTGGTAAGGATATTTGTGTAACAACATAGACTCCATGTACTACTACAAAAAAATTCGGAGTACTAATCATCTTCCCTTGTCCCTTCATCTAGAACTACACGTAAGAACTACAATTTACCTTTCTCAATAATCAATTGATTTACGGATCTGGTAGCACATGCTACAACTCACACTGCCACTCGATTTCTTCTACTGAACCGTTGTGGTCAACCAAAAGTTATTGGTTTGACTGAATGATGTACAGTAATTACTGGAGTTGCTCGAATATTGAAGGGTCAAATGATAAGAAGTTCATCATGTTTGATTTAAGATTTCTATTGGTGGAGGTTCGTTTTTGGTTGGGTGGGTGGTTCGTTTTCCGAACTTATTTTGCAACTTTTCTGTGGATTTAACTTTTAACAAATAAAACTATTTCAAAATTAAAATCTTAATAGTTATCTATGTTGGTAGTGTGTAATTCCCAAATTCCACAAAATTTGCAAATTTCATGGCTAAATCATTTCGCAACACTAATAATAGCAAAATATGGACATAGAAAAATTATGCGATTATTTGGACTTTTAGAAGTCTTAGAAACGATAAATAATTCAAATATTGAAGAAATTTGGCGCAAATTTTCACTTATTGTAGAACTTGAGCTAGAAAAAAATTGATTGTTAACTAATTATATGATAAAAGAAGAGTAACGAATGGTCTATAATAATATAACATATATAAAGTCGGTAAATGAGGAGAGTTTACCAAAAAGGTTATTAGAGTGTCAAGAAATGCAAAAGTTCTACCATAAAACTTTTGACGTCAGTGAAGAAACTTAGAACAAGGGTCAGAAGTGTCGGAAAAAAATAATTAATAATACAAAGAGAAAAAATCAATGAACCCAAAAAAGTTAACTTTAAGAAGATACTCATAAAAGGATTAGTAATAAAAATTCAAAATAAATGATCGAAAAGTTAAAGAAGTGAATTAAGAATTTTCTAGCCATATTAGAGTAAGAACTACAACATGCCACAGTGACAACATTTCAAGAACTCTACGCTAATAATTAGTAAGCAATAAAAAATTTAATAACATGAGTGTTGAGTGGAATTGATGGCCCCTTATATTTATTATCAAATTAAAATTTAAATAAGTAACAATACTTTATTATTCTCTTGTTTTTCTCACGTTAATATATGGGAATGATTCCAAAGAAAGAGTCGCACATGCGGAGATGTATAAGGGTAGAAAAACCAACACGCCGCCCACTTTAT